>OY856411.1:1064995510-1066308010 GCA_963693085.1 Alisma plantago-aquatica | reverse complement strand
AGTAAAAACCATCTTATTATGAAATCATATTAAGTTAATCATGTTCTCATGCAATCATGTTAATCATGTTACGTAATTATATTCCAAGTTATTACTCATGTTATTTCAATTATAAACTAATCTTCTTATATAACTTCTCAGTGCCACTCACATAGTTTTACATTGCCTTTCATTGGCTGGGGACGAGATGTCCGCAGACGAGGAGGAGGTGAAGAAGTAGACTTTAGGGACGTCAGCTCAAGCTCAAGGATAGTTCATGAATCCTACTTGGTGGGGTGCCATTCTAGACAGTTGTCTTTTCTTTTAGTGATGTTATGTTGGAGTTTCATTCTTTGAACTCTTTTATGTTGGACTTAGAGTCTTTTGTTTATGGCTTGTAATAAGGCACTCTGGTGGATATTTCTTTTATTCTATGGAGTTTGCTTGGTCAATGATATCCGTTCATGATTTTTCATGATCTCCATCATGTTCAAATGCTTTCGCTATGATTGTACTATTATTATAAATGAGTTTGTGACAAAAATGGTATCAGAGCTATCCTAGATTGGCCACCATAGTAGGATCTTATGTGTCACTCCATGTTCTTATCTAAGTTGTTGGGTTTTAGGGGAGGCAGAGAAGGCCGCAGAAACAAAAACATTTCTCCCCAAACCCAGAACAAGGAAACATGTCCACGTCTATACAATAGGAAAGGATGGTTTGTGGAATCATACCTTGTCCCAAGGCTTGCTCGGAGACAATACCTTGCGGCTTGTGCGATCTTTACCTCTAGTCTTGGACGGTGTCAGTGCAGCTCCTGATCGCACCGAGACTGACAACTCCTGGTCTCATCGGGACTGTCGGGATTGACATCTATCCTCTGAACGGCAGAAATCTCCCACCTCTGAAGTAGTCCACACGAACCACATAGAACTCCAATCTCCTTGTCCCACAAGGAATTGGAAGGAGTCGCACTCTCCTGTCAGCGTACTAGTCACCGACACACTCTCTTGCCACCAGTTGTTTTCTACAGTTGTCTTTCCCTTACTGTGCCTCCCTTATCGGGTAGCACTTGCTCGGGCTCTCTTGGTTACCAAACTAGAGAGAATGACAACTTTATAGAGAAACTGGTTGCACTGAGTTGTCCTTTGAGAAGCCCCCAATACCCCTATATATAGGAGGGTCATGGGACAGGGTTCTCTATCCCTGGCAATATGGGACTACAGCAGGAGTAGAAGGGTTCAAGATTTTCCACAAAAACAACCAACTGCGCAACCTGAACCGATCGTTTCATTTATGAAACGGTCAGTTGGGGACCTGAGCCGATCGGTTGACAACTCAACCGATTGGTTGGGACCCATGAAATGGTCACTGCACTTCTGAACTGGTCGGTTCGTGGTCCTAGTCAGTTCCCGATTGACTTTCCATCTTTTGTTTCTAATTGGTACCAAATACCAATCCTTGTTCCGATCAAATTGGGCAAGTGAAATGAAAAGAAATTTCTCACCAATCCTACTTTCCCAACTTGCTCGGTTGGACCGTTGAACCGATCATTTCAAAATTTGAAGTGATTGTTTCACCCTGTCCAAGTCCGATCGAGTCACCACCTGAGCCGATTGGTTCACCAAGCTCAGTCGATCGGTTCATCACATGAGCCGATCGGTAAGGAGTGCAGATTGTGCAGAAATAGTCAATTGCAGTTTCAATCAATCCAATAATCTAATCAATCGGTCCAACACCTTGAACATTATGACACTGAGCTATCAATTGATTGAGTGTTTAATTGGACTACTAAACTCCATTAGTAATCAATCTAAACATTGTTTGTGGACAAAACTCCTCTTCCAGGTTAAATTCTATGTGTGTGACCCTATAGGTCCATTTCACATTGGCAGTGAAAGTCCATAACACTTATGACTTCACAAGCAAAGAGCGGTGCCTAGTCACACATCAATGCTACCCAAGTGAAATAGAAAGTTGGAGAACAACTTTTAATCCTAAAATCCGTGAATGGTGTTACAGTGAATGTATAATTACTTTGTCACTGATATCCCGAATGAACTCGAGGCATGGAACAGTCATCTTGTCAACGTTCATTCACTTTCTTGATCTCAGAGTAGATTGGAAGAGATATGTATGACATCAATATCACATACTGATTCACACATGCATGCACACCTTTCTCAATCCTACTCATCAAGCGGCCATGGATATCAAACTCCCTCAGGAGGGACAAATCCCATATCTATCACTCACCCCTCAAAAGCCCCATGTGTCAAAGCCACCCAATCATCACCTTTATAACAAACCATGTTTCAGGACTGCGTTTGATGATGTCAAAGTGTGCCCAATGACATGTGTTGAGTGTAGTGATTTCAAGTTAAAGAATCACACTCACCACCATCACTGTGAGTACTGACTGTGACTACCATGTCATCGTTCCATGTGTCAAACTCACGGTGCGTCTGTCTGGTACACTTGTTCTCTAACAAGTACCTATGTGTTTGGTTTGATATCTCTATATCATGACTAATGATATTCTATCATCAACCAACACCACAATCTAGTCTTGTGTATCATTGCTGTCTATCTACCTTCCACAATGACATCCGACTAGGGACATAATGAGAATGTACAAACTCTTAGCATCTGTATGATCTCGTCGTTCAGGTCCTGAACCTGAAGGCATACGTCATTGAGTACTGTCATTCTCTAGACATTCAATTTGTTCTATCACTATCTCATATGACTAAATGAGAAAGAATTGGAAGCTTGCCTTTGATGTTTATCAAATCAATCTTAATGTATCCCACCAATCATCCCATGATTGGCTCTCAGGGCATACATACCAACAGACTCCCACTTGCATTGTGAGCCAATCTCCCTTGAATCATATTCATAGTGATCTTCAAACATGTCCCACATGTTACTGTGCTCTAGTGCAAACATAGTGAGTTATGGCAACACCTTGCCAAAGTCAGTACAAATTGCATGTCTCACATCTCTTCGCTGTACGTCACATGTATGAGATGGAGTTGTCATAATATGTGATCTAGTATTCCTTTGCTAACCTTTAGCCGCATTGCATGATCAAGGATTCCATACTTGTCATCAATGAGCGGAATATCTATAAGTTCATCTTATGAACTTCCAGATCCATATAGTATCCAATTCTGTTCTCCAACACATAGATACTCGGCATTTCCTTTTTAAATGGTTTTATTGGAACACTTCCAATTATCAACAAACTTTCACTTTTATATATCTTATATATAATTTGTGATTAATTTTCTGTCCTTTTAGAAGTTCGCATCAATGTAACTATTTACATCGAACTCTTCCTTATCTCCAAAGAACTAGTACTTCTCAAGTACTTATCAAGTTCTCATGGTATTCCAGTAACCCTTACTAGAAGTAGACAGAAATCCACTCGTCATGTCTCACATACGAGTTATAAGGATGAGCACATCATATTGCCATGTCCTACATACAAGATGATGAATGCATTTTGTTCTTGCCATGTCGATACATGCAATATAATGGGATGATTACATACATGATAGATCCATGTCTATTCTTAGTGTTCCCATTCTTCATAAGAACTAGACACTTAGCCTTGGGATACTAACTCCATGTAACATGGACAAGTTTTCTCCCACTGAATCTGTGCATACTGAACCCTTCAGTATAGATTGCCAATGTATGCTTTCTCTTTTCAGGTCAAGAGGTTTTTCGAGAACTATCTCTATAGATCTCTATTCCTATCACATAGGAAACATCTCTTTCTTCCTTTAAGACAATTTCCACTTTTGAATTTCCATTCTAGAACATTTCCATTTCACATCAACAGGTGGAATGTGAACACACTCCCACTAAATCACAGATCCCTTCTTTATCTTTGACATATCAGTCAAACCCGTTGACTATATCATCAAAGTAAAGATCCAATTATGAGTTGCTTGTACTCAATTAATCACATTGATTAGTCCATCATAACTTATACACTTCACTTGCATTAATGGATTCATAAACCTTATAGGTTGTGTCACATACACATCCTTGTTTTATTCCTCATAGGAATGCGGTTTTAGTATCCATATGCCAAATGTCTTAGTCATTAAGTTGCAATCAACAAGCATCATCCTTCTCAAAATGTTATCCATGTGTCTTAACACTTAAGACTCATTTGCACTTATGGATTTCATCCAATGGGTGCTACCATCAAGGTCATACCTTTTGGTTCACATGGATGTC
This sequence comes from Alisma plantago-aquatica, assembly GCA_963693085.1. Classification (NCBI taxonomy): domain Eukaryota; kingdom Viridiplantae; phylum Streptophyta; class Magnoliopsida; order Alismatales; family Alismataceae; genus Alisma; species Alisma plantago-aquatica. The sequence continues at coordinate 1,066,303,777 of OY856411.1, read as the reverse complement.
ATTTAGGATGTAATGGTCATAAACCATAACTCAAAATTCGGTTCCTCATATTCATCTAGATAGTTGACTCATCACATGAACAACTCATCATATATATAATTGAGCTGTATCTATTAAGGATATAAGAACTCACAACCCTTGTGATTCTTAATTTCTTTTATTAGTGAAGTGTATTCTTTATTAAGAAGAATTCATTTATTTTATAATCATTCTCTAACTCCTTAGAGTATGATTCCTTCTTGATTTAGACATCACCATGCCTTAATCATGAGTTCACTATGATACACTATCATAATCACTCATAATGATCTCAAACATTTGGTCCAAGTATTTCATTCATTGATCTCATCAAGAATTAACACTTTATCAAATTTGCACTTCATCTATGATAATCTTGAACACTTCAAGATATTCATATTGGTATTTCTATAAACACCATTTGAAGTATTAGCATTTGTTCCAATAGGTATGTAAATACATCACATGTATCATACCTAATAGGATAATCATTCTCCCACTACCTTTAGTGAAGATTGATTAATCATGTCTAAGATATTCATGTCTCTTATTGGTTCTCAAACCAAAATAGTCTAGATTTATCCATCACATGGAAACTAGAAATGAATTTCTCATGATTTATGCTAATTTGATTGTTTGAGTTATCTATAACTTTTAGGCATCATTTTATATTATGCATACCAAATACCACAAGATAAAAAAGGCATTGCCACAAAGATCATATCTTTAGAAATTGAAACATCTCTTTATTGATTGCCATCATTGTCATACAATATGCAAAAATAAAGTGTTTCTATCTATTGGCAAATATGAAATAGCAGTTCATAATTGTATTACATGCCTTTTAGGCTGAAAATAAACTAAAGTACTCCTTACTATGGCGGCAACACTTGCCCCATTTATTGAGTGCTTTACACTTTACATCTTGGTATCATATACCTCAAAGTGTTACAAGTTTACTTTCATGACACCTTTAAGTAGAGACGTATGCCGCCTCCTTCTTCTTTTGTTCTTCTAGATATAGAGGGCAATCCCTCATACACCCTTTCCCCAAGTGCCTTGAGGCTGAAGATGGCTTGGATTGCTGGCTAGCATTAGAACACTTCTTTTCTTTTCCCTTGTCCTTGTCGTTAAGAATTACCTTTTCTTTGATCATATCAAAGATTATGGTTTGTCTTTCTTCATCTTTTCCTCTACTATCCTCAACATGTCCAACAACTCTATCAACGCTTGTCAAATTTGTTCATCATGAATTGTATGATTCTCGAAACATTTGCAGTATCATACCAATAGCCAACTCTTGGCACAGAGGGAATCCTTCTTAGTCAGGTTTTCCACATACCCAATCACATTGAGTGTGTGAATAGCTTACTGGATCTCCTTATGTCATGACATACTAGGACAGTGTCTTGGAGACATCATATGTCTCATGTTGTCTCTGCAACTCATAGTTCAGAGAACACAACATCAAGCACTCCTCATCAATGTTATCCTCGGTATGCTTCCATAAGCATACTTTCAGCCATTGATGTGGTGGGATCAAGTTCATTTGGTTCTGGTATAACTAGGACTTAGAGCTTTCGCTCTTTGATTGAGAACGCTTCTCAACGTCCTAACCAATCATGTAAATTATTCCCATTTAACGTGTCCTTTTTCCAGGATGGATCGCAAAGAAAAGTGATTGTTGTTTGTTGCCATATGTAGTACAAAAGGAAAATATGCAATTTTAGTCCAAAAACCCATTTTTGACTTATTTGATTGATTTGAAAAGTTGGCGATATAATTAGGCCTTTAATTAATTATCACTCCCACTATTTTACTTCAAATTGATAGCCCTCACCATCAATTCAGAAGATTGCAGCGTACAACCTTCTAGTGGGTAAGATCCTAAAATCCTCTAAGTCATGGACCAGCTAGGGCTGTCACCCACAACTTATATCTCTCATGTAGGCAACTCTTGCCAATTGCATCATATGCAACTCTTGATAATATGTCATATGCAACTCCTTGCCATGATCACCTCCATGCCTCAAGGTACTAGATCCCATCTAGATCACCTTGTTAAGTCCGACCCAAAGCAAACACGATGAATATGCACCCTGCTAGGGCAGACCCACATATCCATCCTTCACGCTTCCACGAGATAGACGGTGCACCATGCTAGGGCATTCCCACACTTGGTTGATCAAGCTTTTCACGTGTGTCGCATTTGGAAGGCATCTAAAACTTAATATTTAATGAGGGATTTGGTTTTATATACATATACATATCCAATCACCACAATACATAGTATGTATCATATACATGCTATATCCCACAGAAAACATGTAAAACAATAAAAAGCGATGATTATGGCCATCCTAAAGTGATTCCTCGAGCCAAGAGGAATCACGGTCATCTAGGTCTACATCACATGCAACCTGTACAAGATGAACTCTGTGCTTTGCCTTCCGAGTAGATCAACTCATCACATGAGTGTCCTGCTCGATCTGGTCGGTCGTCTGGGTGCAACCAGCCAATCAGTTGGCTCCTCTAACCGATCAGTTCGCCTGGTCATCGTGCATCTCATCATGACTGCCACCCGCTCATCTCGCTCCTCGAACCAGTCATCTACCGATCGGCTCACTCCTTGAACCGATCATCTTGAACGCCAACTGATCGGTTCACTCCTTGAACCGATCATCTCAGCTGTCGTCAGGATGTCCGCCATTCTTCGACATAATAGGAAATAAAATTCTATCCTATTTTACATTATAAAAAGAGAAACCTCGAGTTACATTCGAGGGGAGCAAAGGTAGGAAAGAAAATCTCAAATTATTTCGAGTTTTATCAGGAATAGGAGAAGGAAGATCGGTGCACAGACCGAGATGCAAGCAACCACATACAACCATACACAGATAGGGTTTATTGGCCATAACCACGCTATACATCCACCACAAAACTCGTTTAAGGGAGACGCGTATCGAGTGCATTAATAATACATATCATATATGTAAATTGGGATTTGTGGATTTAGGATTGGACATGCATAAAGCCAATTTTATTCGCATCGTATGCAATAAATAAAGGCGACAAACCAAAATCGATCATATCAATAATCCTAAAGTATAGAGCAGTTGATGTGGCTCTGATACCACTGTTGGGTTTTAGGGGAGGTAGAGAAGGTAGCGGAAACAAAAAAAATTCTCCCTAAACCCAGAATAAGGAAACACGTCAACGTCTATACAATTGGAAAGGATGGTTTGTGGAATCATACCTTGTCCTGAGGCTTGCTCGGCGACAATACCTCACGGCTTGCGCGGTCTTCACCTCCAGTCTTGGACAGTGTCTGTGCAGCTGCTGGTCGCACTGGGACTGACAACTCCTGGTCTCACTGGGACTGTCAGGATTGGTAGCTGTCCTCCGAGCAGTAGAAATCTCCGGCCTCTGAAGTAGTCCACATGGACCACCTGGAACTCCAATCTCCTTGTCCCACAAGGAATTGGAAGGAGTTTCACCCTCCTGTCAGCATACTAGTCACCGACACACTCTCCTGCCACCAGTCGTTTTCTGCAGTTGTCTTTCCCTTGCTGTGCCTCCCTTATTGGGTAGCACTTGCTCGGGCTCTCTTGGTTACCAAAACCAGAGAGAACGACAACTTTACAGAGCAACTAGTTGCACTAAGTTGTCCTTTGAGAAGCCCCCAATACCCCTATATATATAGGAGGATCATGGGACAAGGTTCTCTATCCCGGGCAATATCGGACTAAAGCAGGAGTAGAAGGGTTTGAGATTTTCCACAAAAACAACCAACTACGCAACCTGAACCGATCGTTTCATTTCTGAAACGGTCGGTTGGGGACCTGAGCCGGTCGGTTGACAACTCAACTGATCGGTTGGGACCCATGAAACGGTCAATTCACTTCTGAACTGGTCGATTCGTGGTCCTGGTCAGTTCCCGATTGACTTTCCATCTTTTGTTTCTAATTGGTACCTGGTGCATTTCCGCTAGAGGTGCAACACACTAGCCGATTTGACCCGACTAGATGCACCCCACGAGGTCAGAACACACAGTGGATTCACTTTCTAAATTTATAAACCTAACTAACACACCTACTTCTACTAAAACAACTACACCCGCAAGCGCACGGGGTCGTGTCGTATTATACGAAGGTGGCAAGTATAGGGTCGATCCACAGGGAAAAGAGGGGGCACTAGAGCTTGGTTAGTTTTGCTAGGTTCCTACTGTGGAGACTAGGGTTAAGGGTTTAAAGGTTGATTTGATTGTTAACTAAGGATGAACAAGGAAGCAGTTAAAGGCAGGAATGAAATCTACATTAACCCTAAACTAGATTAAGACTAAGCAGGAAAGAAGGGATTAAGCTAGGTATGAAAAGGGCAATTTACACTAAGGTAAGCAAGAGAGAAGTAAAAGAGCAATTAAAGAGCTACGCTAGGCATGAACAAGACAAGAGAAAATCAAGAAGCTAACTAAGTAGGTAAAGAGCTAACTAAGCTAAGCAAGCACAAAACTAGGGTTTTAAGCAATAAAGAGAGGTGTGGGCTGTTTAGGGGTATGAACTTATCACTTAAGTTGGGGGGTGACATATGAACATTATGATTTTATTTAGATCATCCAAACCAAACAACAAGTTAGAGTCTAATGGATTAACCTAAGCTACTAACTGGCCATGGATATGCTAGGTTGTGTATAGAGGAACTAGTCCCTAACACCCCCTACTACCCTTACGAGGCTCAATTGGGTTAGGGGTTAGGTTCAATCCAATTAGAGTCTAATCAAGTCTAGGTTTCTAGATTAGACATTTCTAGGGCAATTAGGGGCCGAGGGTAGTAATGGGGGTGAAATTAGGGTTTTGGACCCCAATTCCCCCACATTCTAGCCTTGAGAAGGCTCCATGCTAATTGCACTAGAATTACCTAATCTAGCTACTTAGATCTCTCACTTAGGTTTAGGGAGATTGATTAGGATGTAGGAAGATGGGAGGCAACCTAGGGATCCAAGAATTGTACCTAGGGGCAATTCCCAAAATTCACACATATAAGCAATTTGCCTAAATTCCTAAGTGATTTCACACACAAATAAACAAGAAATCCATGGAGAATGAGATGCAAATAGAATATAATCATTAACAAATGAAATTACAAAGTTTACATGTCATTTTCCCCCAACATGGTATCAAAGTAACATATTTTCCCCCAAACAACCCACCCAAGGGGCCTAGCTACTCATAGAAATGGAAAATACAAAAAGAAACGAGAAAGAGGTAGAAGAAGCCATGAAACTCGGTGTAGACGAAGAAGTCCTCCTCTCTAGCAGCTTCAGGGGCGTCCTCCTTCTTCTCCTTGGATGAAATGGTGTGGAATGATGGGGGGAAGTGGATGGAAGGCTTAGATATGGGGGGTTATGTGGTGGAAATGGTGAAATGGAGTGGATTTGAGGTGGATATGGAGTGGAATGGAGTAGGTGGCAATTTGGGGAGCTAGGAAGGGGTAGAAGGTAGCCAACCCCGTGCCCCAGCCTCCACCTAGGTATATATAGGTGTCTAGGGGGTCTAGGGTTAAGTTAGGGGTAAAATGGGGAAAACAGTGGAAAAATCGGGTAAAATTATGTGTAGCACGGCCGTGCTGGGTTGCACGGCCGTGTTGGACAATGGGTAGCACGACCGTGGTGGATGGGAATGGTTGTGGTGAGAAAATGGATTGAACATGGGAATTTTGAGTTTCTGGGGCTGGTGGCACGGCCGTGCTGGCCAGCACGACCGTTCTGGGAACTGCCAAAATAGCCATTCTTGGTAACACGGCCGATATGGCCGACTGGGTCAATTTTTGATGATTTTGCTGCTTGGGGCATGTCCCAGCACGGCCATTCCATGGTAGCACGGCCGTGTTGGGGTCATTCCCCTACATTTGAGTGTTGAACTTGGCCATCCATGGAGGGTATTGCTTCAAAACCTTCTTTGACCACTTGGGGTAGGTTGGGCGTGGTTTCGGCCTCATTTTGGGCTCCTCCAAGCCTAGGGAAACCCTAAATTCAACCATCTTCTTTCCAATCCATCAAGTAGTGGCCAAAGTACCTATAAAACATGCAAAAACCATCCATAAGTGATTTTGACAATAAAACACATATTGAGGGAAATAACATGTAACCTAACAAGTATAGATGTGGCTAAAATGCAAAATGACACAAGATAAAGCCCTAAAATAGGGCTGAATCACCACCCCAAACTTGAAACATACTTGTCCTCAAGTATGCTCCAACTCAATCTCTCTACAAAACTTTCACAAAAAGAAATGACAAATGCAATATAAAAGATGATTGTTGTTGAATGGGATCAAAGATGACTATGTACATGCATTTCACCTCTCTCCTCTCCTACTTTCACAATCCAATAATGAAAACAAGCACAAAGCATATGAACTTCAAATATAGCGCATAGAATACACAAGTTATCTATATTTCTTCCATTAAGTTCCGGGTAAACCGTTTCATGGCAGTGTTAATCAAGAATGACTAGGATTGTTGTTTCACATTCATGCATTCAATCTTATATTTCAAATCATACCAAATGACCCACATGGCTGTGAAAAAGGGCAAAGTGAGCTAAGTTTGATGTTTCCTAGCTCAATGGGCATGAATGTGGAAGAAAGGGTTGCAGTAAGATTTTTGGAGTGTTTTTACACACTCATCTTTTCTTTATTTGAATACTCTTAAACAGGAGCATCCTTTTATTTTATTTTTGCATTTTTTTCTTCTTTTCCCTTGGGGTAGGTAGGGCATATGGTGAATAGAGTGATGCGGAGAGATGGAGATGTGGCCACCCCAAACTTTTAGAGGTGGCCACCGCTGATATGTGCACTTTGGCATCCTTTCATGAGGCGGAGGGGTAAGAAGATGGTGAGTGAAAAGTCGGGTCAAAGAGGGGTCATAGGTATGATTCTCCACATAAGACATCCTGCATGAAAATTCATCCAATACGTCATCCTAGATATCACACCACATGAATGAACAAGATGAAAGTGATATATCAATCAAGTGATTCTACAAACACTAAGCGTTAAAGCATGCTCAATTTCACAATTCAACCAATTCAATCACAATCCTAAGAGAGGTGATGCACATGTAAAAAGTCAAGAATTGATACCATTTAGCAACAAACAGTGTAAACTCACTTGCATTTGTCAAAGATCATCATTTTTACTCAAAATAGTAGAGATTGGGTCAAAACATACTTTTAGGCAAGAAATTCCAAATTTGGGCAAAATTGGCCAAAATGGTGCCAAGTTGCCTCCAATCACATCTAAACTCTATATTATTGAACTTAAAGCAGTAAATAAGCAAATACTAGCTATAACATGCAAGAATTACTAAAAATCTACATGATATGCAATGCATGGAAAAAAGAGCAAAACTTTTGAAAATTACGCAAAAATGACATGAAAGTAAATGACATGGCATGCAGGTATGCAAAGCAGTAAAGATGACTAAGGTAGATAGCAAAATCAAGAAAACAAAAGTGGATGTGGTAGGTGAAATGCAAAGTGAAACTAGGGCATACCTGCCCTACCACCCCAAACTTTTGAATCATGTTGTCCTCAGCATGATCCTAGAGTTTAGGATGATAGGGTAGACGATCATGGCTCTCTCAAGGCTCTGGCGGTGTTCCTCCCTATGGTGGAGGATATGCGTAGTAGTTACCCCACTAATCTACCTTGAGTGGCTGAAATTGGTCTGTTGCACGGCCGTGCTATGTAGCACGGCTGTGGTGGCTTCAGGTTGCATGGCCGTGCAGCCTGACACGGCCGTGGTGCAGTCCTTTGGCAACTTTTCTCAATTTTGCTTCTGAATCTAGGGACTTGGTGTGTTTTTCATGCAAATGACCACGGCCGTATTGATGTGCCACGGCCGTGGTGGTCACTGTAGCTAGTACTCTCAAAATAAGGAACATCAAACACTCAAAAACTTGACTCAAAGTGATTTTTCTTGGAATCCTTCTCTCAATTGTACTCAAATTTCCTTCATTTCACCCTGTTATCACCTGCACATCTTAAAACTAGACAAAAACTATTAAACACAAGTGTGTGTTGTTCTTGGAAAATGTAAAAACAAAGCAATTGTATCAAAAAGTGAAGGTTGGATCAAAATTTCCCAAACCTATGTGGGTTGCCTCCCATAAGCGCTAAGTTTCATGCCTTCAGCCAGGCTTCTTGTTCTTTCACCATCAACCATGGTCCAAAAACAAAATGTTTTCACCCCCATCATAAGCAATCCTCTCAAATGCTTTCCTTGATTGATCTTCCTCCCAAGGGTCATGCGATCTTCGTAAGTCTTTTTAAGCAATTCTCTCTCCTTGGGGATCATCATCATAGATCTTAATCAACCTTAAGACCCTCAGAAATCTCATGCCATAGGTTTTCTCCCTCTTGAGGAATGGGTCTTCAGAGGCACCAAAGAGAGAGGTCTCAATCATATCCATTTGCTCCTGGGAAGTAGGGGGATCATGTGATAGTTGTAGTGGTGGCATTAGTGTTGATGGCCCTTGGACTTTAGGTGGAGGAGGGCATTGAGGTTGGAAGGTGAATTGGTGGGAGGGTTGTGGTGATGGAGGTGGTAGAATGAATTGAGGTTGGAAGGTGAATTGGTGGGAGGGTTGTGGCAATGGAGGTGGTGGTGGTGTGTAAGGCTTAGGATAGCCTTGGAGGTAGGGTAGTAGAGAAAATGGATGGGTTTGTGCATTTTGGCCTTCCATCTTGTCTTCTCTGAGTGGCTTGTCACATGCACAAGGCACAACCAAACAAAAGAAAGCAAGTTAGAAAACCAATATACACTAAGAATGCAAAGACTAATGAATAAATAATAGCAATGATGAGGGTAGTAGGAAAAGTCAAAGAAAAACTAACTAGCTAGGTCGAGCGCCTCTATCCCCGACAACGGCGCCAGAAAGCTTGGTGCATTTCCGCTAGAGGTGCAACACACTAGCCGATTTGACCCGACTAGATGCGCCCCACGAGGTCGGAACACACGGTGGATTCACTTTCGAAATGTATAAACCTAACTAACACACCTACTTCTACTAAAACAACTACACCCACAAGCACACAGGGTCGTGTCGTAGTATAGGAAGGTGGCAAGTATAGGGACGATCCACAGGGAAAAGAGGGGGCACTAGAGCTAGGTTAGTTTTGGTAGGTTCCTACTGAGGAGACTAGGGTTAAGGGTTTAAAGGTTGATTTGATTGTTAACTAAGGATGAACAAGAAAGCAGTTAAAGGCAGGAATGAAATCTACGTTAACGATAAACTAGATTAAGACTAAGCAGGAAAGAAAGGATTAAGCTAGGTATGAAAAGGGCAATTTACACTAAGGCAAGCAAGAGATAAGTAAAAGAGCAATTAAAGAGCTACACTAGGCATGAACAAGACAAGAGAAAAGCAAGAAGCTAACTAAGCAGGTTAAGAGCTAACTAAGCTAAGCAAGAAAAAAACTAGGGTTTTAAGCAATAAAGAGAGGTGTGGGCTGTTTAGGGGTATAAACTTATCACTTAAGTTGGGGGTGACATATGAACATTATGATTTTATTTAGATCATCCAAACCAAACAACAAGTTAGAGTTTAATGGATTAACCTAAGCTAATAACTGGCCATGGATATACTAGGTTGTGTATAGAGGAACTCGTCCCTAACACCCCCTATTACCCTTACGAGGCTCAATTGGGTTAGGGGTTAGGTTCAATCCAATTAGAGTCTAATCAAGTCTAGGTTTCTAGATTAGACATTTCTAGGGCAATTAGGGGCCGAGGGTAGTAATGGGGGTGAAATTAGGGTTTTGGACCCCAATTCCCCCACATTCTAGCCTTGAGAAGGCTCCATGCTAATTGCACTAGAATTACCTAATCTAGCTACTTAGATCTCTCACTTAGGTTTAGGGAGATTGATTAGGATGTAGGAAGATGGGAGGCAACCTAGGGATCCAAGAATTGGACCTAGGGGCAATTCCCGAAATTCACACATATAAGCAATTTGCCTAAATTCCTAAGTGATTTCACACACAAATCAACAAGCAATCCATGGAGAATGAGATGCAAATAAAATATAATCATTAATAAATGAAATTACAAAGTTTACATGTCATTTTCCCCCAACATGGTATCAAAGTAACATATTTTCCCCCAAACAGCCCACCCAAGGGGCCTAGCTACTCATAGAAATGGAAAATACAAAAAGAAAGGAGAAAGAGGTAGAAGAAGCCATGAAGCTCGGTGTAGATGAAGAAGTCCTCCTCTCCAGCAGCTGCAGGGGCGTCCTCCTTCTTCTCCTTGGATGAAATGGTGTGGAATGATGGGGGGAAGTGGATGGAAGGCTTAGATATGGGGGGTTATGTGGTGGAAATGGTGAAATGGAGTGGATTTGAGGTGGATATGGAGTGGAATGGAGTAGGTGGCGATTTGGGGAGCTAGGAAGGGGTAGAAGGTAGCCAACCCCGTGCCCCACCCGCCACCTAGGTATATATAGGTGTCTAGGGGGTCTATGGTTAAGTTAGGGGTAAAATGGGGAAACAATGGAAAAATCGGGTAAAATTATGTGTAGCACAGCCGTGCTGGGCTGCACGGCCATGTTGGACAATGGGTAGCATGACCGTGGTGGATGGGAATGGCCGTGGTGAGAAAATGGATTGAACAGGGGAATTTTGAGTTTCTGGGGCTGGTGGCTCGGCCGTGCTGGGAACTGCCAAAATGGCCATTCTTGGTAACACGACCGTTCTGGCCGACTGGGTCAATTTTTGATGATTCTGCTGCTTGGGGCATGTCCCAGCACGGCCATTCCATGGTAGCACAACCGTGTTGGGGACCTTCCCCTGCATTTGAGTGTTGAACTTGGCCATCCATGGATGGTATTGCTTCAAAAACCTTATGTGACTACTTGGGGTAGGTTGGGCGTGGTTTTGGCCTCATTTTGGGATCCTCCAAGCCTAGGGAAACCCTAAATTCAACCATCTTCTTTCCAATCCATCAAGTAGTGGCCAAAGTACCTATAAAACATGCAAAAACCATCCATTAGTGATTTTGACAATAAAACACATATTGAGGGAAATAACATGTAACCTAACAAGTATAGATGTGGCTGAAATGCAAAATGACACAAGATAAAGCCCTAAAATAGGGCTGAATCAGTACCAAATACCAATCCTTGTTCCAATCAAATTGGGCAAGTGAAATGAAAAGAAATTTCTCACCAATCCTACTTTCCCAACTTGCTCGGTTGGACCGTTGAATTGATCGTTTCAACATTTGAAGTGATTGTTTCACCCTGTCCATGAGCCGATCGACTCACCACCTGAGCCAATCAGTTCACCAAGCTCAGCTGATCGGTTCATCACATGAGATGATCAGTTGGGAGTGCAGATTGTGTAGAAACAATCAATTGCAGTTTCAATCAATCCAATATTCTAATCAATCAGTCCAACACTTTGAACATTATGACACTGAGCTATCAATTGATTCAGTGTTTAATTGGACTACTAAACTCCATTAGTAATCAATCTAAACATTGTTTGTGGACAAAACTCCTCTTCCAGGTTAAATCCTATGTGTGTGACCCTGCAGGTTCATTTCATGTTGGCAGTGAAAGTCCATAACACTTATGACTTCACAAGCAAAGAGCAGTGCCTAGTCACACATCAGTGCGACCCAAGTGAAACAGAAAGTTGGAGAACAACTTTGAATCCTACAATCCGTGAATGGTGTTACAGTGAATGTATAATTCCTTTGTCACTGATATCCCGAATGAACTCGAGGCATGGAACAGTCCTCCTGTCAACGTTCATTCACTTTCTTGATCTTAGAGTAGATTGGAAGAGATATGTATGACATCAATATCACATACTGATTCACACATGCATGCACGTCTTTCTCAATCCTACTCATCAAACAACCATGCATATCAAACTCCCTTAGGAGGGACAAATCCCATATCTATCACTCACCCCTCAAAAGCCCCATGTGTCAAAGCCACCCAATCATCACCTTTATAACAACCCATGTTTCAGGACTGTGTTTGATGATGTCAAAGTGTGCCCAATGACATGTGTTGAGTGTAGTGATTTCATGTCAAAGAATCACACTCACCACCATCACTGTGAGTACTGACTTTGACTACCATGTCATGGTTCCATGTGTCAAACTCACGGTGGGTCTGTCTGGTACACTTGTTCTCTAACAAGTACCTATGTGTTTGGTTTGATATCTCTATATCATGACTAATGAGATTCTGTCATCAACCAACACCACAATCTAGTCTTGTGTGTCATTGGTATCTATCTACCTTCCATAATGACATCCGACTAGGGACATAATGAGAATGTACAAACTCTTAGCATCCGTATGATCTCATCGTTCAGGTCCTGAACCTGAAGGCATACGTCATTGAGTATTGTCATTCTCTAGACATTCAATCTGTTCTATCACTATCTCCTATGACTGAATCAGAAAGAATTGGAAGCTTTCCTTTGATGTTTATCAAATCAATCTTAATGTATCCCACCAATCATCCCATGATTGGCTCTCAGGGCATACATACCAACATAAGTCTCCTTTCCTATTCCAGATGGCCCATAAGCGTCGCCCTGAGATGACAAGTCACCCCCTCATTCTGGTGGAGAGAGTGATCATGACTTTGAGCATGAGGAGAATGCCCATGGAGAAGACCCTCCCCTCTCATACAATATGTTGGTCAGATCTTTATCTGATGGAATGGGAGGTTGTCATCAGAGGAGGAATGAAGTCACCTTAATAGACTTCCTCAAGGTGAAACCTGAGACGTTCACATGAGAAGAAGAGTTGGATGTTGTAGGTAAGGTGGAGGCCTAGATCTGCAACCTGGAGCATGGCTTCCATGACTTGGACTGTTCTGAAGTATCCCGTGTCAAGTTTGGGACTTTCATTCTTAGAGGACCAACTCGTGTTTGGTGAGAGAACTTCCATGATGCCAGAGACCCAAATGAAGAGCTACTCACATGGGAGGAGTTCATTGAGGCTTTCAAGGGCCACTATTTGTCCAAAGTGATGATGGATAAGAAGGAGTTAGAGTTCCTACACCTGCGACAATGTGGCGACATGACAATTACCCAGTATGCCATGACGTTTCGCATCCTCAAGAAGTACGTGACTGAGATGACTGAGCTGAAGCGAGCCAAGAAGTTCCTTCGAGGTCTCAAGGATGATCTCAGCTACTCACTTTCTGGACAAGGCCATAAGACGATGTAGGAAGCTCTTGATGCGACACTTGAGCTTGAGGACCACCCAGGGAGGGCTTAGAAGAAGAACTCCCATAATGAACAACGTCACCATCACGACCACAACAATCGGGACCGACATCACAGTGATTACAAGAAGTGTATGGCCCCTGAGGATCCCCTAGTCAGGGATGCATGCCCCAAGTGTGGCAAATCCCATGCACGACTGTATAGATTGGGCTTAGGTGTTTGCTTCTACTGTGGAGGAGAAGGGCACTTCATGGATAAATGCCCTAGGTTAGTTGCAAAGAGAGGAGCATATAAGAATCCTAACCCAGGTCCCCTAGAGAAAAGAAAAGCAAGGGTTTTTTCTATGGTGGATGATGAAGGTAAGGTTTAGTTTTCAGATTAAATTAGAAACTCATGCACTCATTAAGTTTTACTGGTCATGTTAGATATAATGCAAAGGTTATCCATGTTAATACCATATCATGATTATGCTTAGTGTTGTCTTATGGAATGTTATGATCAGACAATAAGTTAGGGTACATATATGTGAAACCCTAAGGTGTGTAGTACCTCATTATGACATGAAAATTTTGGGGATGAAATTTCTATAAGGTGGGTAGGTTGTAACGACCCCTAAAATCCAGTCCCAAAATTTCTTAACCTTAATAAAGATGAAATTGTAACTTGAAAGAGGTCGTTTTTCATATGATGACTTTAGTCAAGACCATGCTAAATTCGTATTCTAAATTAAGCTAAATACGCCAAGTGGACCTGGAATTGAATCATTTACAACAATACTTAGTCACATCAATGTCATGTATAATGCACAAAAACCTAACCCTATTTATACAATGTTGATTAGTTGGGAATTGAATGATAGATTGAACCCACATACATGTATAATGCGTCCTACTAATTGGTATATGATTAGATAATAGAATATTAGAGCTTCCCTCAGATTTAGGTAATAAAATTCCCTTGCAATGATTATTAATTTGCTAATTACCCTAAGTAGCTAATCATGTAAAATACATGTTTCCCTAATTTATATCTAAAATCTAATTGAATAATCAAATTCCTCATGGTCGATTTAGATTTCCTACCAAATTTGGTTAATTTTGGATAATCCTAAAGGCTCTAAATGGTATTAGTAAGAAAATAGGAGATAATGACATTTCCTTGATTAATGAACTTGATAATCCCTGCGATTATCCTTTGTTTTTCCAAAATCTGGGATAGATGTGCATCACGCACATCTTAAGAGAACCCAACTCTTTGTGAACCATTGGATCAACATCGAATGAAGAGGGATTCATCCTCTTCCTTGCACTAAACGCGCTTGTGCGGAGCAACAAACTACAACAATTTCGACAATTTCTTGCTCCCTCCACAATCCACGTCTCATCGTTATCTTGCAACAAACAGAACTAGGAGGTCATTTTGAGTTAAAAGAGCCCACACTTAAACCCTAGATCCCCTCACAGTGGAAACGCCCAACTGACCTTCATCTTCAGTCAATGGTGCCGCCCTCAATAGGCCCTCCTCTCCCATCAATTTATTTGGATTCGACGTGAGCTAGTACTACAACCTCAACCTTCCTCAGTGACGCCGACGAGCTTGAGTGGGAGGATCAATACCTCCCAGTTCAATTCTTCTTCAGGTAACATTCACCAGGCCCTGTTCTATAGATTCCTAATCTCCTAGGCCGTGCAATCCACCACAATGGTGTACCCTTGAGACCGCATTTCTAGCTGTATAATTCCATCTCCGGTCAGGCTTCACATCCAAGCTCAGGTCCCAGAAACCCCTCCATTACCTTCGTCATACCAGCCCAAAGCTTTTTCCGCCATCATGGAGTCTCTCCCATCGTTGTTTGATCGGAACCCAGTTGTCGAGTTGGATACTCTACTCTGGTCATGGCATCTTGCCATTCACATGCCTCCATCCACCTCACCCCTTGTTCCTGGCTTACCAAGCTTGGAAGAGATAGTCGAAGCCAGTCGTAAGATTTCGCAGTGCTGATCCTTTCCCGATATCCACATTTGATCAGAACTCCAAAGCTCCAGGAGAGTTGGTCGCACATGGCTTAAACCAGGAAGAAGCTTGGTGTTTAGTTTACTTTTTTGCCCCCATGATTTCAATCGATGTATCACAGGTCTAGGGGTATTATGGGTATTTTGAAATTTATATGTATTAGTATAGTTACGAGTATGCTAAGGAGTATTTTACTAATATGCCCTGTCACAGGTCCTAAATTAGGCACATCATGCGAGGGCAAAGTCGTCTTTTGAACCTTGATTTCTAGATTTTCTCAGAAATGTCTTAAATGATTTTTCTTGCCTCTGATTGGTCAGAATATATTTGATATTTACAAATTCATAGAAAATAATATATAGCTCTGATGGAGATGATCAATATATGGTTTTTGATCAGTTTTTCGAGATCTATCATGTGGTCCTAGTTTCAAACCTAGACTCCTGACCAAATTTCCAAATTTAATTAAAGAATCATACACCTATGTTAAGAAAATGAAATTAATTCATAATTATGTTATTAACAGTACATTAGGACTGATCTGGACTTCATCTACTGTTAGTATACCTCCTCAGGATTAGGTTAGTGGATCATGCACACTGAGTATAATTCTAGGGTTATGGGTTTACATTATTTATTTATTTGGTTATGATTACTCAATAAAGTGCAACTATGCTATTATTTAATTTATGCTTATGAAAACCATGCAAATGCAATGAATTTATGTTTTCTACTTGTTTGATGAATATGCTTTCATTTGGAACACTATGAATCACTTCCATGTTAATTGATCAAGAAATCATGATAACTATGTTCAAGTATACTAATTCATGTTATGTTGATATATTTCTCTCAATCATGTTATGTGAGCCTTAATTGGCCTTATGAGCTCTGTGGGAGCATTACGTGAGCCTTGATTGGCCTTATGTGAGCCTTAAATGGCCTTATGAGCACTGTGGGTGCAAATTAGGAGAGTGACTACATCAACTCAAGTAAAAACCATCTTATTATGAAATCATGTTAAGTTAATAATGTTCTCATGCAATCATGTTAATTATGTTATGTAATTATATTCCAAGTTATTCCTCAGGTTATTTCAATTATAAACTATTCTTCTTATATAACTACTCAGTGCCACTCACATAGTTTTACGTTGCCTTGCATGGGCTGGGGATGAGATGTACGCTGACGAGGAGGAGGTGAAGAAGTAGACTTTAGGGACGTCAGCTCAAGCTCAAGGATAGTTCATGAATCCTACTTGGTGGGATGCCATTCTAGATAGTTGTCTTTTCTTTTAGTTATGTTATGTTGGAGTTTCATTCTTTGAACTCTTTTATGTTGGACTTAGAGTCTTTTATTTATGGCTTGTAATAAGGCACTCTGGTGAATATTTCTTTTATTCTATGGATTTTGCTTGGTCAATGATATCAGTTCACGATTTGTCATGATCTCCATTATGTGCAAATGCTTCCGCTGTGGCTGTACTATTATTAGATAGGAGGTCGTGATAAGAACACATTTGAGTGTACAGACCGCACAGTGCAGTTAAGCAGTTTTTACATACCAAGACTCTTTGCAAAATGTAAATTGATGATTTTCATTGACATACTATAATTAGAGTACATAAAAATTTTGAGCCCATTTGGATGAGTGTTAGTCACTCCTCTGAGGACAACAAAATTGACACACGAAACTAATTTGAAATGTATTATTTGTGTGGTCTTTATAACATGACCTATAAATGACCAAATGGGATCAAATTTTATATATGAGTTATTCACAAGATGTTTAAGAAGATCAATGGATTAGATTTTTGAAAAAAGTATTGCATTACAAAAAACCACTTGAGTATATTCTGCTCGAGATATACTCAAGTGTGTTCTAGCCTGACTTTCTCTCCCTCTCTCTGTACTAGCACACCCTTCCTATCCTCTTTTTTCAAAAAAAAAATTCAAAATTTTAGAGGAGAATTTTATCTAGCTCCCCAAAAAATTTCATCCCAAAATAATATCATTTGCCCCAACAAAATAAAAACATATGTCCAAATATTTACTGACTGTATATTTGCTACGCAGTTACTTTTTTTTTTATCTTAGATTTACTTTTGTGTACCATATATTTACTCTTTTGATCTTTAGAGTTACTTTTGTATACCATACAATTACACTTTTGGATGTGGGGGTAGCGAAAAATCAGGCTTCCCTTACGGGTAGAGAATAAATCCCCATATATATATATATATATATATATATATATATATATATATATATATATATATATATATGTGTGTGTGTGTGTGTGTGTGTGTGTGTGTGTGTGTGTGTGTGTGTGTGTGTGTGTGTGTGTTGTGTATCCCACTTGAAACTTCATAATGATTTACATGGAAATTCATTCTATTAAGAAAAATCCTATTTAAACAATATGTGACAAATATGCCAGGGGCTACATACATTTCAACTTGTTTTGGGGTCCATTTAACCAATTATAAGACCCAAGGGCATATTGGTAATTTCAACATCATTGGATGATTTATTGGTCATAAGAAAATTAAAGGTTGATAAATATCACTAGAGTAAGGTGTGTTTGGAGTGTGATAACAATATGATCTTCAAAGGATAAGATATTCCTCCTAAGCATAATTTTGGTATTTACTGAAGTTGGGTAAATATATGTATACATTAGTCAAATTAATATTTATGTTACTTATAATATATGTAAGATGTGCATATGTTTTGTAAATTTTAATGATGTATTTATAAGGAACCAATTCTTTCAATAATGAATTATTATTTGAAGAATCTAGATTAGTTATACTACGGAAAGAGATAGTAATTGATTAAATTTTGAAATACATGTTCGAATTTGGAATGATATTTTTATGATTTTTCCTTTGATGAGGAAACGATATTCCACAATAATATCTGAACTTTTGGATATAATGTAAGGTACCATTTGGCTAAAATCCTACTATAATGAGATAGATTTTTGAAGAATTATAATATTTCATAGAAAGAAGATTATGACAAAATATTTTGTAGAATATGAGTTTTTAGGTAGTTATATAGCCATTATTAAATTATCAAAATTTTAGGATGATGAAGATCATGAAATAAATTATCAAGTATCGCTAGAATAAAAAGTTAAAAAAAGGGAATAGGGTTTGACATCCCTAGTATTCCAGAATAGGGACCCAAATAGAGTCCCATGAGGGTGTTGGGGGGTGACATGAGATCCATAGGGTAAGAGGCTATAAAAACCTCATTTTCTTGAAGAAGAGGGTCGAGCGATTTCAATTCTAGGGTTTAATGTGAATTCAAGAGAAAGAAGGGAATAAGAAAGGACGACTTCAGGTGCCTATGGTTCTAAGAGGATGATGACTAGAAACTTGAGGATAAGGGAGATATGAGTATGGAGAATGTGCCTCCCAAGAAGAAAAGGTGAAGGGAAAGTTATCGGCACCCTCTGTTAATGCTACCAGTTCTTGTCAATATGAGTCCTCACAAGACTTCTTTTCCATAGTGATGCTCACACAGGTGGGCTACAAAGATCTATTACACTCTGGTCAGTCAGGTCAAGAGGAAGGCAGACCAAGGCAAAGGATTTGGGAGGCCCAATTGCTTTGGAGCACAATGTCATGACCATTAGATCAGATTGAACTACCAGAAATAGTTGACAAGGTAATAGTTTAAAAAAATCATAACTTCAGATTTTGTTATTCATTTGGGCATACAAGGTACGAATGGAAATATTCTTGAATGTACTATTTTATGAAAATACTTTGATAATATGATTTCATGTTTTGTAAGATACATATTTTTTTATGTACCAAGAACTATATGATTTCAATGTTTTGTGTTTTAAAATTAGCAAACGACTTTGTAAATTGATGGATATCTTACAATAGGGGTATTTTTCTATATGCCACTCTATTCAAAAGCCTAATCATTCAGATCTGATATTTTACCAATGTTTTTTTATTCTAACACTTGTATGGGTATCATGGGTATTTCACCCATAGTTTTACTATGAAACAATGTAATATTTTTCTACAAACCCAATTATATTGTAGACATACTATTTTAGATTTATCGAGAAGTTTTATGTCTTAATAAATTAGTATGTAGGTTTTACACCTGAGTGCTAATTACATGATATAGTTTATTCTTACCGATGAGATTTTTCTATACTTATATTTCTAATCATAAAGATTTATGAACTGGGGATGTTAATCTCTATTTTCAATGAGGATTTAAGTTGCTATATCCATATAGTTATGCTTTAGTATTTTCTCTTGATCACTGACCAATTCACATAAGTTGAGTTTAGTATATGTTCTTATATGTGATAAGTTTTGTAAGGGTTTCCTATGGGGTCGAGTTATATATGATTTTTGACCAAATTTTAAAGACCTAGCCGTTGACTGAGATTACAAAGTATGACTTAGCTTTATTTTCATGAAGGCCAGAGGTTCACTTTAATTAGAAACAAGGAATCTAATTGGGTTTTTGAAATTATGTTATCTGGACATTTAAGGGTTGAGATCAGGAGATTGTAGGAGCATTGTTCCTACTAAGATAAGGTAAGTGGTCCAATCCTTTGGTTTTAACATATTGAATCATCAAGTTTGTCCAAACTATCATGTTTAAAATTAATGCTATACATGTTATCATATTAACTCTTTAATTATTTAAGAGGTGTCTATTATAGCATATATTGTTAAGATTTACTTCATACATGTTTATATGTCAATATTAGATCAGTAATGAATTATATCTTTTAATGTTTAAGATTGATTATGCAATTATGGGTTAAACCTTAAGTAAGATAAGATAAAATATGATCAGAACTAGAATTAATAATTAGGCCCTATTTCATGAACATGTTATGGAAGGTTGCTGAATCATTATCCCCCTATAGTTACAGCTTCAAGACCAAGCTTGCAAACCTTCAATGGGTTCAGTGATGTTAAGATTTTTGGGTTCAAGCTCAAGCCTGCATATCAAGTGTTTGTTCAGTAGATCAGACATATAAGGTTCACTAAGTAGGTACCCTAATAAGAATTTTTAATCAATTTTAGAATGCATCATAAATCCATTATTAAGGTTTATGCATTCTTATATCATTTTTTAGCTCTAAGTTAAGTTATGCCCATATTATTACTAAAACCATAACACTTAGAAATGATTTTCCAAATGCATGGCTATATTGGGATGCACATAGGTTGTCTGTAGCATGGAAGAGCTCTTAGGAGGTGGATGTAACACCCCACTCATAAAAACATACACAACAAAGAGTGAAAGTGTAATTGCATTCAATTTAAGAGGGATGTCATAGTCATGACATTTATTACATAAAATTGAGTTTGTATAACCATCACAAGAAAAAGATAACAACTCTCCATTCTCAAATCTTTAAAACACACATACATAAACTATACTAAACATGTCTCACTCTTTAAGAGGATATGCTTTATCAAAAATAAGAAATGAAATCTAAATTAGGTATAGCTAGCGCCCCCCTAGGTCCTTTGTTATGAATATCCTTGAAATAGTCATTCCATGTAAGATAGCTTCAATCCTCTATGCTTTGTCCTTACCAGTAGGCATCACACCTTGATCCATGCAGCAAACAATTTGTAAGTGGAATTGAACATCTTATCTCATAAAGAGAACTTTTAAATTGAAAATAAACATTAAATATTGAGTTTTGAAAAAGGACACTATTGATTTTAGATCATTTTTTATCTAGACCTCTATAAGAATAATCGATTTAGCACATGAGTTCCTCTTTTCTTATACACTAAAGTTCCTCTTGGTTTGTACCTAAGAGCCTCTTCTATTATTCACTAAAGTGCATCTTAATTTTCTTTTATAAGCCTCTTAGTGAGGATCTTGTATAGGTTATCTTTTATCATTGTATTTCTCTTGAAAACTCTTAACTTGATCTTATATATTATTCTTAACTTCATTCTTAATGTGTAAAATATATGATACAAAAACTATTAAAAAGAATCATGAAATTCAGTTCCCTATATATTCATTGACACTTATCTTCTTAAGCAATCAAAACAATAGATACTTCATTCATATATCTCATGTATATTGTAAATACATTTATAAACAACCAATACTTATGTTCAAATTGTATTCTGTTAGATCTTGGAGAAACTCCTAACAGGTCTATTGAGGCTTATAAACCCTTGATGTCATGTTCAAAAATATACTTCCCATTAGTTTCATCTCAAAAGGTAAATAAACCAGATTTAGGTCTTTAGAAAAATCTTGGTATGATAAAATTTAATTAAGGTTTATAGGCAATGCGATTGAGTTCAATTGAATACCAGCCCAATGAATACTTTCACATTATTTTCTATGTATGGTTTATTGTTTATAAATTTCCAAACTTGATTCATTGATAATTTTGCAAAAAAAAACACATGTGATGCATTATCCAAGACTATGGTCCATCTTGGCACCAGGCCCACTATGACGTAGCCCAATTGGGTACCACTAGCTAGGAAAGAGGTTTGTCAAATGTGCTTGCCCCACATAGAGTAAGGGCATGCTAAAAACTATGATATGCCCTTATAAACATGACATCAATACAACACATGTAGAGACAAAAATAGGAAATTGACAGTTGGGATGTTTAACTCGTTAAGGGAACAAAAAGCAGACCAAGACTCCAAACCATGCATAAAAACTTGAGGGTGTACTACAATTCAAGTCCATGTCTCTCTGGCCTCCTCTCCTTCTATAAATATCAACAGCCTCTCACAAAAGTTCTACAGTGGGAAGCAGGTTGAGAACCGACCACTACCATTAGAGCGAGTAAAAAAATCTTGCGAAGCCACAAATAGTAAATCACACATCAAGAAAGCATCATAGTAAGTATAGGTGAGGCAAACTAATTCAAAACAAAACAAAACTAGTAATAAAGTGCAAAGATGACTCCGATAATGGGGGAGAACTGAAGGCTCACAAAACTTTACGAAGGTTCTACGAACAATTCTGGAACACCAGATATCCTCAGGGTGTCCTGGTCACCATTGTGGACCTCCAGACATGTACAAACCATAAAGTTCGGGTTCAGAGGCTACATGAAAGCTTCAAGGGAAAAATCACATTGGATATATGATGTCGGTAGTCATTGATCATCTCCCAAGGGTATCTTATACAGGATGAGCGTTGGGGAGCACTTCGGGGGTCAATGTAGTCTGAGTTTTAGGGAAACAGGGAGAGTCTAGCTGACTAGAAGCTCTAGGGCATGAAACTCTATCATGCGCAACATGGAAAAACTAGGAATGATGAGAGGACGATGAGGGAAATGTATGTTGCTTCTAGGATATGGTAGAAAGGTATATCAGTGGGGGATTCGAGTGCGTGGACTGTATATTTCAAAGAAAATGTGAGTTGTGTAAGTAAAAGTTGTCACTACTCATGGATGACTCTATGAGAAGGATTCTGGCGCAGACTCGACATGTTGGCCACCTGACAGACATGTAAATATCAGGAACTTAATTCCAATATTAATATACTTAGGTTTAAACATTTTTCAGGTGTTTCTTCCAAAATTTATTGAGGGGTCAAACTATGTCACATTGATCTCAAATTTTAATCGTCAAAATATTATAGGGTCTAGAACATTCCCACTAGTTACTTTACAATTTTGATGGTCAATTAATGAATAGTTACCTTAAATGTACAAATATATTGAATAATGTACCTTAAATTAGATAATGGGTTTTCAAATTAACAAATGACGAATAGATTTTATCTCTAGTTCATAATTTGAAGTCAGTCTCCATTAGTTATGGTTTTCTTTATATTTTGAGGATTGTAGATGTTATGGAAGAGAGAGAAAGGGTGAAAGCTATTTCTTGTATATATCAATCTCAAATAAAAATAAAGTAAAGAACGAATACATTTCGTTTTCTTTCTCTTTTTATTATTTGGCTTAATTGCACAAAGGTCCATCATTTGTATTTTAAAAGATGAAATTTTTTTATATTGACCCTAATCTTATGCTAATATTTTTTGACACATTAAAATAGATTTACATATGACTTCAAGACCAATGGGTTCCATCTATATAATCCAAGTTGGTTTAACTAGTTTACTACTTATATCATGTATCTTGTTCCTTTTTGTAAGATTTGTAAAAAGGAATATGTATGAGAATCAATTATCTATATCTTGTGTAAAGTTATTTTTACTAATATAATGAATGATATATGTTGCTTGTGACATTCTTTGAGTGTGAAATTTATGGTCCATTCTCTTATGTTGTTATATATGGTATCAGAGCAACAATACATATGACCACCAGGAAAGATTCTCACGTTCCAATAAGAAAACACCTTAGATGAGTCTTAAGAGTTATATTAAGGAAAGATAAACCAAGTATTAGTGGTGAGATACTCACCAAAATAGAGTTTTGTGTTACCATAATTACAAGCATTTAATAAGACATAAGTGTTTGAGTACACATGACAACCTATCTCATAGTGTGATATGCCATATATTAAATATATCCTTTAAAAAGATAATTAAGAATGAATAAGGTTGGGTGACATATCCAATAAATTGGAGTTGAGGATAATCGAATGATGAATGAGATGATGAGAGTCACATAGAATATCTTATGAATAATCCCTCATCTTGATACATGGCTCACATTCATTTTGTACAACCACTGATTTAGTTTTTTCCTAAATAATGATTTTGTCCAAATTAATGATGATTACTTCAAATTCATTCCGAGTTAGGGCCCTTTGAAAAAATATTTTCATAGCTTACAACGTATCATATATGTATTCGAGTTTTCTCATAGATTTGACTTCTCAAGATCTTTCAAAAGAAGGAATAAAAGTTGTGTTTCATCAAGATTTCTTGTTTTAAAAATCAAAGTTGTTACATAAATATTGTTCCAGAGACAAAGATGGATATGAAAATTTAGGTTTACAATACTATATGTAACAAGTACAAAGTATTGACTCCATAGATGATAGCATGTCCTCTTTCTTTTTCAATAGTGTGTGCTATGGAACATAGAAAAATTAGGAACTATAGAGGATATGTTGTGAGCCATAATTTTCTTATGTTACTCTCCTTCCTGTTGTTGGTTGTGGTAAGGGACTCTTATACTAGAGGATGTTAGAAATGAGTATAATATGATCTATCATCTCTAGATACATACAGTCATGAGTATGTATCAAGAGATTCCATAAAGATCTAATGTTAGAAACCTATACATGTGGCCGCAAAAACCTAATGGTGCAAACAAAAACTACATAGAAGTCCATGAATCATGGTTGATAGTAGTGTAAAGAAGGCACAATTAACTCTCTACTAATAACGGTAAGCAAAATCCAATGAATAGCAGCAGAAGTTAAAACTTTAACTATATTTAATTTAATAAAGAGTACCTCAAAATTTCCCCAATAAGGGTGTACATTCTTGATACAAATAAAGGATCGAAGGTAGTGGGAAACTAAACTACTTCAGTATGTCTCCAACAGAATAACTTAACAATTAAGTTTATGATGGAAGGATGAACACCTTCTCCTAGTCTTAAGATGGTTCCCCATGCTCTAGTTGCACACTTTGATCCTAAACCTATGTGGTTGGGATCACCCAGAAAGAGGAGAGAAAAGTATGTGCCAAATTAAATGAATAAGGACATTTAATAATATAAAATATGGTAGAGTAAAGATTTACTAAGCTAAGAGATTTAAAGAGTATGATGCAAGTAAATAATTAAGAATTCTTCCAGGTCAAATAGTAATAAAGTTACATGCATGATTTAATATGACTACATTAAACTAATATAGGGTTGAGGAACCTACCTAACCTCAACCTCTGGGTGAGGGATAAATAACACATTCCCAAGCACACAAATATATATAAAATGGGGAGAATTATCACATTACCCTGGGAGAATTTACACATGCCCACTATGGGTGGTTGTACAGATGTACGCTACATTAGTTAATTAGTCATTTATATCATCATGCTTGAATAATGTAATGGCAGACTTAAGAATTTGAAAACTTTGCAAGTGGGGTCCAAGACCCTAGAATCATTAAAGTGAAATAAACAAGAATTGTTGAAACTAATGCATAGGCTCATTCCTCATTTGGAAAGTAAGGTTGGATAAAACATGCCCAACTTAGGGTTTATAATGCACATATATAAATAGGGTTGCACATACACATACCTCACTTGAGATTTCTAGAAAAGACCTTTCATCAATTAAGTTGTATACAAAACCACTTTTAACCTATTGACAAATTTCACCATATGTATTCGGTTTAGTAAAGCATAAGGTGTAGGAAACCTTAATTTTGGACTTTCTATGAAAATCATCAATTTAGGAATCAATATTTGGACCAATCGATTACTTGGATTCTCCTAATTGAGAAAACATATTTATTTCTTAAATTTGGAATTAAAATGAATTAGTTACATATTTTAAGGCTTTTTATATAATTAAAATGGTTTTTACAATAAATATATAAATAGGGATGCAAATCTATGCTTAAAAATCATAAAATCGGATTCTACAGATAAAATTATTTCCAAAGACTATTTATTTGCATTTTTCTGATAAAGGCTCGACTTACTGTGAATTATTAAAGAACCGACCAATGAAAATGCAAGATAAATCCATGTGGTTGATAAATTATGTGAAAGAGAAGAGAGAAGGGGGGCGGCCCATGTGGAGTGGCCACATCAAGGGTCAGTGTCAGCATGCCTCCTGTAAGCAAAAAAACAAAGTTAAGTGAAAAGAAGTATATACCCTCGCGGGAAAAAAAAGAAAGAGAAGAAGGTGTGGGCAAAAGTAGGAACTCACCAAGGGGATTCATCCCCTAGCTCACGTTGAGCCATGGATGTGAAGTAGATCAGGTGAGGTTGGGCAAATCTACCACACTCAATAAAATGAGAAACTAAAATTAGGAAAATGGAGAGGGGGAAGTAACGAACTCACATGAACCAACAGTTTGGGTGTTCATATTCTCAAAACTCCACGAATGGTGCCTCCAGGTCAGGGGGAAGATCGAGATGGTGGTGGATGTAGGAAGAAGCTCTGGTCAAATTAATGGAAGGGTTTGATTTCTTATGCTCTGGAAAAGACATCGTCATTGATATTTATAGGTGGGATGGTGACCCTTGGTCTAGACAAATTGGCTGTGAGAGGGCTTTGACTGGCAAGTTGGGTATTTCTTCATCTAGGGGAGTTAGTAAGTGAGTAATTGCTCTAAATGATTGGGGAGGAATGGTGGATTCAACAAAGAAGAAATTAAGTGAAATGGAGATGAATGGACCGAGAAAAGCAGTGGGGAATAAATCATTGTAAGACTTTTCTGCTCTCGTGAGTCGTTGAGGTAGATGACAACTTTTAGAGCATCAGATCAAAAAATCAAAGGCCTACAATTCTTGTCCCTTAGCCGAGTAACGCATGACAAAAATAATAATGAAACATTAGTTTAAATGTGTGATATAAATGAAATTATATTAAAATATTAATAAAACTATAATCAATTAATTTAAAATCGATTTGAGGGGTCAAACATTGGTCAATTAATCCCACATTTGAATCATAGGCCCTTATTAATGTCTAGAATAATTCTATGCAATTAGATCTTGTTTTTATATACAATATGGCTCATAACTCCTATATTGTTTATTAATCCTAATGTTTATGAATTTAAAGGGTGAATTAACTTGAAAAGATTTTTCTAATAAAATCCTTGAGTGAAATTTGAGATAGATAACATCTATTACTTTAAAGATCCATATCTCACAACAACATTCTTGTAACGACCCTTCCTCCCGATAACCCCCAATTAAGGGAGACCAAAAGGTCAGAGCCGTTATGTTGTTGGCTAAATGAACATCATCAAAATTCGTTGGTTTTGAAAATGACAAACATTTCATTCTTGTGGATCTAACGTGCTACTTGAGTGTTTCAGGAATTAGCTGGACGATACAACTTTGGAAAATCTATATGCTCAAAATGCTTTAATTTCATGATTGTAATCAAATGTAAAAACTTGTACAAGTATATAATGTACAAGTACTTAGATATCATGTAAATCAAGCATTTAGATCTTCCCTAGCCACACACAAACATTTAGATAGGTTATCCCCTACAATAGTATCACAACTGCAAACTGATACACACACTTAGTACATAGTTCAAAACATTGAAACAGAGTCATTCTCGGTCGACAAACTTCTCGACCGAGACACTCTCTGTCGACAAACTCCTCGATTGAGAATTGACCAAAATAGCCATTAGACCCAGCAGACAAGGTGGTTGGAAGTTGGAATCGAACGTTATATACACTTGCTCCAGACCATCCCTCGGTCGACAAAGTCTTTGACTGACTGATGTCTTGGTAAACAATTCCTCGACCGAGAAGAACTCTGTCTGCTCTTTTCAGAATTAATTAACCAGCTGTTTCTAAAGCAATTAATGGACAACTAATGGCTAGTTGAGCACTAAGAATCCCTTAGAAAGTGTCTATAACGTCCTTAAGCACTCATAGGTCATTCCTATAAATAAGACATTCTTTAGGACACCCAAAACACACTTGTGCAACACTTGAGCATATATACTTGCAATTGGCAATCTTTCTTGTGAGCAATTGAGCAACTCTAGCATTTGCTAATCCTTTCCATTTCTACAAATTCTTGTCCTATAGGCTAGCATCTCCTACACACTACACTTCCACTTCCATACACATTGGTTAGGAGATCAAAACACTTGATATAGGAAATCAAGCCTTGTGCTACAACGGTAATTGTAATTTCCATTTTCCTTCTTGTTCTCTCTTATTGCTAGTACTCTCCTTGCTACTCCTAGGGTTGGAGGCTGCATATTGGAGAGGGTTTGATCTTCTTGGTGGAGAAGGAGGACTTTGGACTACTTCAAGAAGGCTGTGTCAATGGGAAGCTACTTCAAGAGGAAGGCTACTTCAAGGGGGAGCTTGAAGTTACTTCAAGGAAGGCTGCTTCAAGGTTGGTGGGACTACTTCTAGGTGAAGGTTGTCCAAAGGGTGGTGAAAGTATTTATAATTTTATGTAACATCCTTGTGAGGTAATAAAATTTAAATACTTTCAAAATCCCAATTGGAAACAATTGGGTAGTGGACTGACTCCCTTAGTTTTTGCTAAGGGTGGAACCACTCTAAACACCTTGCATCTTTCTCCTTATCTCAATTGTGGTTGTTTGAGTTGAATTATTTTTAAAATAATTATAAAACCCTATTCAACTTCTAGTAAAGCATTTAGAGTTTACAACACTATCTCTAGAAAAGTTGAAGAATTGATTCACATTACTTTTCATGAAGAACTAAGAACTGAAAATTATGATGTAGTTGATATTACTTATCAAGTAGAAAGTCTAACCATATCAACCAAAGATGATCAAAATGATACAAATGATCAACAAGTTGAGACACAACAACCCGTTCCTAGACTCATTAAGGATCATCCTCAAGAACTAATCATTGGAAATCCTAATGATAAAATAAAAACCCGTTCATCTTTTAGAGATGTTGCAAATATGGCATTTGTATCTATAATTGAACCTAAGAAGGTGACTGAAGCTCTAAAAGATGATTATTGGATAATGGAAATGCAAGAAGAATTAAATCAATTCACTAAGAATGATGTATGGGTCTTAGTTCCTAAACCTCAAGATAAAACCATTATTGGAACTAAGTGGGTCTTTAGAAATAAGTTAAATGAAGCTGGGGAAGTAGTAAGAAATAAAGGTAGGTTGGTCGCACAAGGGTATAATCAACATGAAGGAATAGACTTTGATGAAACTTATGCACCAGTGGCAAGACTTGAAGCCATTAGAATGCTACTAGCTATAGCTGCCCACAAAAACATCAAACTATTCCAAATGGATGTAAAAAGTGCATTTCTAAATGGAATAATACAAGAAGAAGTGTATGTTGCCCAACCACCTGGTTTTGAAATTCCTGGTAAAGATGATCATGTTTACAAACTAAAGAAAGCACTTTATGGTTTAAAACAAGCACCTAGAAATTGGTATCAAAGGCTAAAAAACAATCTCTTTGATAACAACTTTTCCATTGGAAATTCAGATTCTACTTTATTTTTCAAAACATATGAATCTGACTTTCTAGTTGTTCAAATTTATGTTGATGATATTATCTTTGGTGAATCAAATGAATCTTTATGTAAACAATTTAGTGATATTATGCAAAAGGAATTTGAAATGAGTCTCATGGGAGAATTGAATTTCTTTCTTGGTTTTCAAATAAAGCAAATGCCTGCTGGGATTTTTATAAGCCAAGAGAAGTATACAAATGAACTTTTCAAACGTTTTAGGATGGAACATTGCAAACATGCTACCACTCCAATGGCTACCTCTACTAAAATTGATAAGGATGAAAATGGGGAACCCATTGATGATTCCTTATATAGGGCCATGATTGGTAGCTTACTTTACTTAACAGCTACTAGACTGGATATCATGTTTTCCGTTGGACTTTGTGCTAGATTTCAATTAAAACCCATGCAAAATCATTTTCAAGTTGTCAAACGGATTCTAAGATACTTAGCAGGCACCACAAACTATGGTTTATGGTATCCTAAAAGACAACCTTTGGATTTGCAAGCTTATATGGATGTCGATTATGCTGGTTGTTGACTTGACCGAAAGAGCACAAGCGGAAGTTGTTTCTTGTTAGGAATATCCTTAGTATCTTGGTTTAGCAAGAAATAAAACACGGTTGCCCTCTCTACAAATGAAGCTGAATATATGACAACTGGGTCAGGTTGTGCTCAAGTGCTTTATATGCAACAAGTTTTAAACAATTATGGTTTTACATTTTCATCCACGCCTATCTTTTGTGACAATACAAGCACTATAAACTTGGCACATAATCCTATTTTACACAGTTGTGCTAAACATATTGAAATCTGTCGTCATTTTCTAAGGGATCATATCTCTAAAAATCATGTATCCCTTCATCATGCTGATACAGAAGATCAATTGGCTGATATTTTCACAAAACCACTTCCATTAGATCGATTCAATAAAATAACGAAGCAACTACTCATTACTCCCTTAGAATATGTTTTCTTTGACATTTATAAATCGGTTGATTTTTCTGATCCTTACATTTTGGCTTCAAGTGGACATCCTTTCAAATAATTTTATGGTTATCTTTTTGAAAGGGGAGCACAACTTTAGGGGGAGTTTTAACACATGATTTTAACGGCTATCTTTTTGAAATGACAAAGGGGGAGAAATACTATAAATCTTAAATACTCAATCAATGAGTTTCATAATCTCTTGGCTTTACATTAAAAGTTGCTATATTCCCTAAAGAGTTGGACTTTATGTTCCACACTTCTTTGGGGATAATAAGCACACATTCCATATACAAGAAGAGGAATACACAAGGTAGATCTCAGGTAAACTCATTTAAAAAGATTCTTTGATTTATATTTAGAAATGTTTGTCATCTTAAAAAAGGGGGAGATTGTTGGCTAAATGGACATCATCAAAATTCCTTTGTTTTGAAAATGACAAACATTTCATTCTTGTGGATCTAACGTGCTACTTGAGTGTTGCAGGAACTAGGTGGACGACACAACTTTGGAAGATCTATATGCTCAAAATGCTTTAATTTCATTATTGTAATCAAATGTAAAAACTTGTACAAGTATATAATGTACAAGTACTTAGATATCATGTAAATCAAGCATTTAGATCTTCCCTAGATACACACAAACACTTAGATAGGTTATCCCCTACAATAGTATCACAACTGTACACTGATACACACACTTAGTACATAGTTCAAAACATTGAAATAGAGTCATTCTCGGTAGACAAACTTCTCGACTGAGACACTCTCGGTCGACAAACTCCTCGACCAATAATTGACCCAAATAACTGTTAGACCCAACAGACAAGGTGGTTGGAAGTTGGAATTGAATGTTATATACACTTGCTCCAGACCATCCCTCGATCGACAAAGTATTCGACCGACTGATGTCTCGGTCGACAATTCCTCGACCGAGAAGAACTTTGTCTGCACTTTTCTGAATTAATTAACTAGCCATTGCTAAAGCAATTAGTGGACAACTAATGGCTAGTTGAGCACTAAGAACCCCCTAAAAAGTTTCTAGAACGTCCTTAAGAACTCATAGGTCATTCTATAAATAGGACATGCCTTAGGACACCTAAAACACAGTTGTGCAACACTTGAGCATATATACTTGCAATTGGCAATCTTTCTTGTGAGCAATTGAGCAACTCTAGCATTTGCTAATCCTTTCCATTGATACAAATTCATGTCCTGTAGGCTAGCATCTTCTACCCACTGCACTTCCACTTCCATACACATTGGTTAGGAGATCAAAATGTTTGATATAGGAAATCAAGCCTTGTACTACAACGGTAATTGTAATTTCCATTTTCCTTCTTGTTCTTTATTATTGCTTGTACTCTCCTTGCTACTCCTAGGGTCGGAGGCTGTGGATTGGAGAGGGTTTGATCTTCTCGGTAGAGAAGGAGGACTTTGGACTACTTCAAGAAGGCTGTCTCAACGGGAAGCTACTTCAAGAGGAAGGCTACTTCAAGGGGGAGCTTGAAGTTACTTCAAGGAAGGCTGCTTCAAGGTTGGAGGGGCTACTTCTAGGTGAAGGCTATCCAATGGGTGGTGAAAGTATTTGTAATTTTATGTAACATCCTTGCAATGTAATAAAATTTAAATACTTTCAAAATCCCAATTGGAAACAATTGGGTAGTGGACTGACTCCCTTAGTTTTTTCTAAGGGTGGAACCACTCTAAACACCTTGCCTCTTTCTCCTTATCTCAATTGTGGTTGTTTGAGTTGAATTATTATTAAAATAATTATAAAACCCTATCCACCCCCCCTCTAGTGGTTTTTCATATGTGACATCCCGACATTACAAAGATAGCGAAACGCCAAGCGAAAACGTGTAAAAAACATCATATAACAAAAAACATGGGTTAATTAAAACTGATTGCAGAAGACAGAAAAGAAAGGAACTATTACAACCAGATCCACGTCCTCCAAGGAAACATGTTATATATATATATATATATATTAATATATATATATATATATGTATATATATATATATATATATAGGGGCATGTCATATGTCCACCTTCTCATAGGATCCAGCTATTCCAAATACATCAAAAGACTTCACCTATTTATATACATAATAGGCCTAGCCAGGTCAACAACAGGATAGGAAAGACATAACAACTATACATCGTGAAACCTCATAAAAACACCTCCAAGGACATGAGAGTACATGGATGATGACTCTAGGAATCTACTACAAAATAACCACAAAAGTAGCATATCCATCTCTTGCCTTCTACTGTTCTTCTTACTATTCATCTACAACACCACGATCACCACCACGTCTAGAACGTCCACCTAAAAAGGGTTTTAAACCAATAGGGTGAGACACACAGTCCCAACAAGAAACATAACTCCCCACCAAACTATAAAACCTCAAGAGAGCTAGAACAGATAAAGTAGGTAACTGATATAAGCAGATCATATATGCTACATATTGAGCGGAATTAACTCTATAACATCTTATCAGGATATCTAAGAGGCATATAGATAGATAATATATGGAACATGATTGACAAGACAAGTCATCTAAGAACTTATCATAATATTTGAGGAACATGTAATTAACTGCAAGATATAACAAGGACAACTATACAAACAAGGTCTCAACCAATGTTCTGTGTTTACCCTAAGCAAATATACTATACGTCTGGGTTATAATTTATTATGCCCTAAGGAAGTGAGTCGTACCACTCAGATCCTAACTGACCACTGCTTGGTCACAATCGATTGTCATACAATGTCAATGGGAGAGTCGGGTTCCATGACCTCTTTCCCTTGTCGTCAGTGCATAAGAACCAACAAGTAGGACCGCAGTCTCATGCTTAAGAGGCCTCAGCCACACAGGGTCAGGTACCCTCTACCGAGCCCACCTTGGTACAGGTACCGACGCTAGAAAACTGAGCCACATGCCTGTTCACTGTACTCCATCATGACTGAGCCATGGGCCTGTTCACCATGCTCTATCACATATCCTGATCCATGGGCCTGTTCACCATGCTCTAACCACACCAAGCCATGGGCCTGAAACTGTGCTCTAAACATGCACTACTACTAAGGGCATAGGCACACCCCGCATATTCAACAATATGCATTCCAAGTTAACCCTTAGGAGAACCTGTTTCACCATCACCAAACTCCTGACGATGATGGATCTATGGCCAGGGAAAACTACATGAAAGATTCATCTGTAATTAATTAACATATTTTAAGTGGATTGCAAGATTCAACCAAGTTATGTAACATCTAAATTATAACACAAGTAAACAACATAGATCTCATTATCATGTGTTACATTGTCATTCTTATTCTCAACTCTATCAACATCATCTTGATCCATCACAAGGATCCAACATTACATGTTACCACTTGGCCTCTTGCCAATCATCAAGATCCATCTTAAGGATCAACATCACAGAGATTCAATCCCACCATCAGGGTACATCACAACCATCATATGTTACTGGGTTCATCGTAACTCTTGATGTTCCACATCATATCATTGTCATGCCATCACCATGGCCTCATCATACAAATGGTACCTGCATGGTTAGCATAAGCATAGAGGTACAACTGTACTCATACAAGGAACATCTTAAACTTACTACATATCTCAAGAGAGATATAATTATGCTATTGGATGAGCATATATATGCATGACATTATCATATATAACTTTTCAATCAAGCATTAGGGTTACCAACCAAACACAAAGTACAATCCTCACTATAGATATATCAGGTAAGGGACAACCCTCACCAAAGGTATCACAGCCCATAACGTTCCTCACTATAGGTGTATCAACCCGCACCAAAGGTGTAATGTTCATCACTATCTTGGTTAACACTACATAAAGAGGATGACATGGATATCTTTCAACATGTATCTCGGGTTGACACCCATATCGGGTTAACACTCAAGGTCAGGCGGATAACTCCCAACACTCTTATAACATCAAAAACAGGCAACGCCCAAGAACAACATAACAGTTAACAACTAACACCCTTCTTGGGTTATCACTCATAACGAGCTAATGCCTTATCGGGAAACATCCAACCAACACATCCTGATAACACCCTAAGGCTGATATCGGGCAGCACACTGGCACACTGCTCATAACAAGTCGAAACATGGGAGGATGATACAAGGTAGGACGATATCGTCCACGCACACATACAAACAGGGACTTCGATATCATGCAAGGGACAACAAGGTGCACAACACTCATAATAGGCTATCCATGTGACAGGTCGATATCGCTCAAAGGACAAAGCCAACGCCACATCACCTTACTATCCCGATAACAGCCATCCAAGTCTATTGGGCACGACAACATCTTGGGTAAAGACTCATAATGGTCAAAGGGGTCAACAAGACACCCATCTAACATATCATCCAAGTTCGACTCTAGGAGAGGGATATCGGGTTTCACCTCTCCACAAGATGATATCAGGAATCAATGGATATCCGGTTACACAGCCTATAGGGTTGTTCATCTTCAACCACAAGACAACCACCCAACCGTAAAAGATCAAGAGTGTTGGCTCACCTCTCAAAAACTAAGGGAGAGGGGTCATGCAAAACCTCTATCACATATCAGGCAGTAGGGTAGATAATCACCATGTCGGCCAACCAACCAAAAACTAGGTCAACACTCAACCCAAGGCTCACTCTTTCAATTCCATGGTGAGAGAGGGGGGTTTTACCCCAAGAACATGCCACAACACACCATTGAATTAGGAAACCCTAGGATCACCTCTCAACAACTAAGAGATAGGGGTTTTGCCCAAGGAACCCACATTCCAGGTTCGGCCAACAAGATACATGGTTCATCTAGGGCAACAACATAACCATTAAAGCAAGAAACATATCTAGCAAGATAACATGGCCAATAAAGATAGAATATAACAAAGCAACATGGTAAGGAAGTAGTATAGTTAGGGTTAGGAGTTATGTAACCCGCCTCAAGCACACTCCTCAAGCTAAAAAGCTCCAAGCTCCAATCTCCATGCTCCAAGCACCAAGGCACCACCTTCGACCACCATAAGGAGAGAAGAGAAGCTCATAACCACCATGGCTGAAAGACAACCAATAAGGAGAAGGTGCCAAGGAAAGAGAGAAAAAGATACTCACTACAAGAGAATAAGGAGCAAGGACACTCTAGGGTTTCGGCCACCACTAGAGGAAGAAGAAGACTACAGTTATGGCTACCAAGGATGTCGCCCTCCAAGCTCCACCAAAGGATATCGACCACCAAGAGAGAAGGGAAGCAACTAAGGAGACTAAAGGGGTTACAAACTAGCAAAGGTGGGGTATATATATAAGGGGGTCAGGTGGGCGTCCACTAGAGGGCTGCTCCACATGTGCTCGCCCAAACCACCACTTGTCCAAGCTATGCCACCTTGTTAGCAAAGAGCAATAAGTGTCACCAAGGCTGAAACAAATGAAGCTAGGTCACAAGGACCACCTAGGCTGATATCACCCCTTTGGGTGATATCACCCTAACCCAAGAACTCCTCCAGGATGATACACCAGTATCCTGATACACCCTTTCCCGATACACCCTAGAAAGGAGGCGGCACCAAGCTCAAACAAAGCCCAAGAAAACCCAACAACAATCCTAAGCTTCAACAAGCTCAAACGAGGCCCAAAGAAACTCAACCAAGGTGCCCAACCCATCCTCTAAACTCTAGAGGATGCAAGGAGAGGGAAAGACATCTCTCAAGGTGAAAAACTTGCACATCAACCCTAAAACTTGGGTAATTTGCAAGTTGCACCTCAACCTCTCAACAAAGCACAAACAAGCCCTAACCACAACTCAGGTGATTAGCAAACATCTAAACACAAGGTTTAGGCAAAGCAAACAGGGTAAGCCCAAAACAAAGGTCAGGGTCCTTACAGGTTATCCCAATTAATCAGATCAATGGTTCGACAAATAATCAATAATAATTACTAAATTCTACCAAAACTATACTGAAAAGCTGGAATAAAATAAAACTTTGCATACCTTTTTAAGATCTTGGATTTCTAAACTACTATCCACAACTGGAGTCTATTCTAACTAGTCCTCCTAGTACTTTAATTCATATAATCACAATGTATCACCTTACTGTTTGTCCTTTTCAAGCTTGTACCTAAAACGTCAACAAACAAAATGTTGATCAGCATAAATGAATATGCCAGTATGTGGGAACAACCAAATTTCACATATATTGCTAACAACCTAAATATCACAATCAAGTTAATTGAGAATCCAATTTACATCTTCAATGTGACATTCTCCACCATTTTTCCCTAACCCTAGAATACCCTCATTAGGGTTTCTCTTTTGCAATAGACATAAGGCCACCTTCTCCATCCAGAGCTTGGTGCCTGGGGTCACCTCTCATGGTGCCCATTAGTCATGCAATATCATAAGGTCACCTTCTATATCCTGATCTTGGTACCTGGGGTCACCTCTCATGGTGCCCATTGGCCTTCCCTCTTGGGCTTGACCTCATTGCATCATACATTAGGGTGGCATGTAGGTGTGATAATACACACTTATAAATTAATTGTGATAATCATAGTGACTTTATGAATTTGCATATATGAACATCCAATAGTTAGGTTGCTTTCAATTTGATCAATCATCTGAGAAAACCATATGAAACTAAAGTGGATAATCATAAATAACCACATACCTGATCCAGAGCAACTTGACATCCAAGAAAGAATAACCAAGAACATTCAATCAAACAATCAACAATATCCTAAAATTAATGCATAACATCCATGTGTCATTGTTTTATTCAAAACATCCTCAAGACTGACTTGGATTCCACCTTAGGATTTCTAGGCCAAATTTAGGGTTTTATTAGGGTTTTAGGCTCCATAATTCTTTTATCACGTTGAATGCTCTTTTAGTCCACAAACCCTAATTTCATCATCATAGGCATACTTGAATGTCAATTGAGTCTAATACATCTCTTTTACACTAAAACTACCATCTTTATCTTTTTAAGTCATTTCAAGATCATTAAGCCCAATTATCATGTTTGGTTTCTTTCGAATTGAAAACTCATATTTCATTATAGTCCAATTCACATATGAACCCTATTTATCACTAATTCCACATTTATCCACTAGGAAACCCTAATTACCAAATTAAGGGTATTTGTCCACAATTAGAAACTTTTATACTCATAATAGCTTAGAATCATCATATCTCAGCTTTATTCTTGGATTTGAACAATTAAGGCCATTAAGAGTCATAATTACCAAAATTAGGATTTCAAGGCTCATTAAAGCATATTCATGTATATGGCACCCTACATTAATCAAACTACGCATAAAGATCATCATTTTGGATCTAATGAGCAATTTTTATAATAAACATGTTAATATTGATTAAAAACACCCATAATGCCTTTCGCAATCTTATTAACATCAATATTAAGGTTTCTTAATCATTAATGCAATAAAGTTGAAAACTTTAACTACTTTTAAAATTGTAAGAGGAATTAGGCTGTCAAACTATTTTTATCTTGTTCCTCATATTTTTCTGATCAACTTTCATATATAAAGTTTATTCATCCAAATTTTCTAGCAATCCCTATGAATTTTACAAGGAAAACTAATTTTCTAGATTTTTCGAGTAGAGAGGATGATTACCAAAAATTGTGAGCCAATTGATCAATAGTCTTTTGATCTGACCTTTGCATATGACGCTCCTCGTCGCACGCAAGCTAATCTAGCCAGCCACTCCTCGGATCGTTGGATCTCCACGTGTGATCACGGTGGAACTCAATCTACTGGCCACTACTTCTCATCCTCCTCCTTTCCTTCACTCAACCCCGTGGTGGTGCCTTGGTGGTGCTTTTGCCAGACCAAAGTCAATCCAGGGACCTAGGGCACGAGAGTAGAGGGTAAGCGGACGGTTGGGTTCGTGTAGCTATGAGGAATAGAGATGGGCTCTATTTATAGGATCACAGAGGGGGGGGGATTTAGGGTTTCTCAACCCTATCGTCGCCCACACCGTCGGGTGATTTGGGTGTTTCTTGTAGATTCATCAAAAGTACAAAAAACTAGGGTCTATGAGTGTGGAAATCCCTCCCGGATTCAACTAAGAAGTTTCCTAGTTTGCACATGCGAAGAATCACGAGAAAAATCGAAGGAAAATTCCTCCTATCCGCGGCTAGATGCCTATTTCCATTGGAACAGGACGATGAGCGGCTCCCATTGGATCGAGATCCAACGGCCCTCATCTCTTACGTTCAACCAGAAAGAAAATCAAATTCCTATTTTCAAGATAATTCCTCATTATTTAGGAATCTTGGAAAAACCATAACTCCCAATCCATGCCTTCATTTTATCCCAAACTTTGAGGGAATCTTATTAATGACTTAATCTATCATCATGCCAAATTTGGGTTTATTATCTAAAGAAATTGGTTCCTTTTCTTTAGTTTCATGTTATCACTCAATTATATATATATCACATATTTTCTCTTTCCTTTGCCATTAAATTATTATATTGAATTCCTTGGACCTCAAGGAATCCTAAGATTTAGAAATCCTTTTTGACGGATACTTATTATCCTTCTTGATGCATCTACATCCATTATTTCTCATTATCTTACTTATTTCTTTATTAAAAGATTTCTTTTCAAGGATTTCTCCTTATCCTTTATTTCCTTTTTTCTTCTTTTCCTATTTCTTCCATTAGAAATCATATGTAAACGAAATTTACTCAATTGTGGCCATTAATGCCATTTTCTAGGGATTTTTATATATTTCTCATAAATACATTTCTTAATATTTATTATCTTGTATATTTTTCTAATATTTGGACTTTTCTTCTTTTCTCCTCTATTATACCCATTATTGGATTAACAAAATAGTAGGAATCATGAAATTCCTATCAAAAGGGATTTTTTCAAAGAAATCCATCCTTTGGAGCAAAGCATACAACCTTCTCAATTCAAGTCCATATTCATAAGATCATTACATTTCAATTTTGCAAACACATGTAAAATTGAGGTTGTAACATCCTTGCCCTCTTACAGGAATTTTGCCCTCAAAATTCCATCAAACATACAAATAA
Source organism: Alisma plantago-aquatica (assembly GCA_963693085.1). Classification (NCBI taxonomy): domain Eukaryota; kingdom Viridiplantae; phylum Streptophyta; class Magnoliopsida; order Alismatales; family Alismataceae; genus Alisma; species Alisma plantago-aquatica. The sequence goes on along the minus strand of OY856411.1, from coordinate 1,066,264,232 downwards.
GCAGGATAAGACTTCCTCATGTCCATCATGGCTCCCATGTGGCTTTACCCTCCCCATGGTGCTTCCCAAGAACCTTCATCATCTTATATTATTACATCTGAGTGCTCTCTCACCTTAGTATCTTGTACCCTCATAGGTGACTCAAGACATTTCAGCCTTTCTCTTGAAGCTTAATAGGTTCATGGTTCAACACATGGCTCGGGTATCTCACATAGTGCTCTAGATTAGAATCGTGGAACACATCATATATAACATTATCCTGAGGGGTAGGGCTACACACAAGCATCTCCACCAATCCACCTCAAATGGACCCATGTATTGGGGACTCAACTTTCTCAGCTATAGCTCAAAGGGGTCAGATTATCATATCACATATTCTCCCATAGTGAACTGCATGTCAGTCTGCTTCACATCATCTCATGACTCATGTCGCCCCTGGGATTTCTCAGCCATCGAATGATCAAAGCGACTTCATCTGCACTCACTGTGGTCTCTCTGACCTTCACAAGGTCTTTCCACCGACATCATCTTCATGAAGCGGTGACTGACACAACCTCCCTTATAGAGCTTCTTACATCTCAAATACTGGCTATGGTGGCTATCATCACAACTTTCATAGGATGAGATATGTCCCCCTATATCACCCTGAACGAGCACACACGCTCTCATCAGACCCTCTAGTCTGGATCATGCTAACCATCAGATAGGGGTGATAAGTTCTTTTAACATCAAGTTCTTCATGTACCTACTTCCACCGCATGGAATTGAACCTTTAGATCACACTAAAGGACGTTTGAACGCGCATTATGGTGTAGTTGAACCATCTCTCTCTCTCTTACATGTAATTCAACATGATATGTCCCTTGACAATACTCTCTCTTAGATTATATCATCTAGGTAAAATAATCTTACCATAACCCATATTGCATCTTGACCTTCCTTGGTCCAAGGGAGACTCACCACAACATCCATAGTGATCAACTCCCATTCCCTCTCAGGGACTCTTTATCCTCTGTATCCACTCACTGGGTTACTGGTGTTCATCCTTCACCTCCTGGCATGCATGGTGACAAGCTATATGCAACTCGGTACATTTTTCATCTTAGTCATCCAAAGTACTACTACAACATACTATCTTTGTAGTACCACAGTATATGGTGAACTTAAAATCATGATCTCCTGTATGTCATGTTTTCTCAAGGTTGATTCTGTAGAAACCCTAAAACACTCCAGTTGTGGGTTTCATCACCTTCTTTCCCAGAGAAGTGCATTTGAGATTTTACAACCATCCTTCTATCACAACAAACCCTAGGATGGCTAACCAAGAAACCACTAACTCTATCAACGGATCTTGTTATATCTGAGGGTTAGCCCAACATATCTCACAAACATAGGGTTCACCTACCCATCTCTTCCAGCCTTTCCACTAGCTAAACTAGGCAGCTACGTCTCAACAAGAGCATCCATGACCACCTTTCATCCTTATCTGCTAGGTAACAGTGAAGACATAGGCTCCCATGTATTCCACTTATCATATCATTTCAGACTTTAGGTCTATCTTCATTAAGAAAACTCAGAGCTCATCTTCTTGGTTATCAAACTCAAACTTATATAACTCATAAATTCCATACAACGCATAATAAGAATGTCCTTATAAGATGACTACCTTAGTTCTCTTGTGTTTGTAAACCATCCACACATCATACACTCTACAAGGGTATGCTATTATCTCTATTCTCATACATCATAGCAACATTTCCACTCGCATCATCTTTATCCTCGGTGTATGGAATGCATACTGCCCTATCTCTCACACCCATAACAAGAGGAAATAAGCATTTCGCGGCCGTCCAAACACAAAGTTCTTCCTGTTCCAAGAGTAGAGATGGTGCATCCCACACTGTCGGTACACCTTCCAATCTAAGTTGAAATGTGCCACACATGTCTCCACATCATGAACATCTCGACATCAGGGTTACTTCCGTGGAAAATTGGTCTCCAACACACTTCAGTTGTCACACAATCCTTAGTCATCTCCCCTAGGTCTGTAGGGTGTCGGCACTTTTGGGGTCATCCCTCTTTCCTTATGCATCCAGAGAGTGCCCCCCTCAACTGTCATTTGGGTTCGATGAGTTCATGAAGGTGATCAATATCCTAACCCATGGTCCTCAAACAATGATAGTTGTTACCTCCCGACCCTATGGTCTTGTGAAACTAGGGAATTAGGCAACTCCTACTCCCATCAGTCTTATCCCTACCTGACCCTAGAATGGACTTAGGATTCTAACATAATACATATCTAGCTTGGAACCTTACCCAAGTCTCCATCATCTCTCTTGACATTCATGGTCTGACTTACATCCTCTCATAGGGATCATGGCAACCTACCTACCTCAGTCAGGCCCCATATTGGTTACTTCCATGGTAACACATCCATATGCACTTAGAGATAGCTATATATGGGTTTGTAGGTTCATCGTCATACTATATACTCTCCACATAGATTCTCAAGATCCTACGAGACCTCTTTAGGTTATCTCAAACCCAACAAAAGCTGGTACATACCCTACAGAAGGGTCTCTCTCCCAGGATGGAAGGAAACTACAAAGGTCACAAATGTCCTCACATCTAGGGTTTACATCAACATGAGCATGCTTAGTCCTATCAAGCTACTATGGCACGTAGCTAACAAACATACCCCCTACTAAACCTTACTAGGTCTCCATGATAGGTCATACTTGTTCTCATTCCTCAACATTGGACCATCATCATACATGCCCATGTCACCAACCTATATGTGAGGGGTTCATCAAACATACACCTTAATCCAAGGGGTTTCCCTTTCCTCTAAACATGAGGGGTGTCATTCTCGAATCTATAGAAACTCAAATCTCGTCATGAGCATCAGGTGCACTAGGTACTTCTACTTCCCCTCTTATAGATCTAGGAACCCTAGTTTCACTTTTATGCATCAGTCGTCTAACCGCATGCTCATCTTTCTAACCATGAACCAAACATGTATGAGGTATATCATGCAAGTCCTATAATCCTTCCACTTGAAAAACACCTCAGAGTTGAGCCCTCCTCAAGGACAAACAACTAGGTATGAGGTCTTCCAACTTGATACTATACCTTCTCAGGGTCTAAGGAACTCTTCTTCCTATCCTTAGAAGGTAAGGTAGGCACCTACTACTTCCATAGATTAGTTCAAGAAGTCTCTTCCCCTTTCTAGGGTTTGGTTCCTCTAAAGGCAACCTCGATACCACAAGCCTCCAAGTATCATGCATGAGACAACTGTAACCATCCACTTAGGGTGTACATATTTGACTTCTCAGGGTTCCTTATATCCCAGAGTCCAAGCTTCCAACCTTCTTGCTTGGGTCTCTCTCTCTCTCTCTCTCTAGAGCTTAACCCTACAAACAACTTTACCACTATAGGTTCTCTCTTTAAGGTGGATCAATCTCACATACATACACCTACATGGGTGAAACCTACGTTCACTCACAATTATCCATAGCTCTTTATGCTTATCTCATAAGCTATCCAACATGCCCTTCTGGCCCAGGTTTTAACCTACTGCCATCACTACTAATGTACCCTAGGTGCATACTCTGCCATGATGATATAAACCCATAAGGGTTCTATATGGTCATCACTAACCTCATCAATGAAGGAGTTATCATTCACCCTAACCTGCACAACCGTACTAAGGTTGGGTTGCCCAAAAGATACTAGGTCAACTAACCTCACGTAGCTAATACTTCTCAGGTATCCAAAACCAAAAGCATGTCAACCCACGCACATGGTCGACCATGACATCTAACTCATTATGCCATCTCTCTCTAATCACCACTTAGGGTTAGGGTTAGCATCATCCTCAGAGGATGCTCCAAGTCTCTACCTTTTATGGAGGTTTCTACCTTCAAGACCAACTCTCTATTCATCCTCCTGACAAGAAGGTCTAACATCAGGTTTCTCCTGAGGGTATGACAACAGAGGTCATACAACCCTAAGCATGCAACTAATCTTTAGTCTATGCTTAAACTATCACGCTTATGTCCATGACATCTTATTTACATGCTTTTCATTAATTTGGTGGAGTATTCTTTAACCTTAACATACATACCATATCCTCAAGAGGGTGAGGAAGAGAGAGAAAACCCTAAACCTTAGAATCTTAATGGAATTAGGGTTGAGAAGGGATGAAAATAGATGAGAGTATCCTAAATGTATCTTATTTCGAGTCAGAACCTCAGACATTGGCCAGGCAGTGACATTGCATCCGAGAGTCCTTGTGACTGACTAGCGGGGTGGAGAAAAATCTTGCCAGCCCCCGGACCGTGATCCTTTTCTAGACTCCTCCATCATTGGAAAATCCTCTGATAACTCCCTCGGGTTCTACAGAGTTTGTAAAATTTAATAATTACTAAGGATTAAATGAGGAACTAACGCTTTGATACCAAATGTAACGACCCTGCCTCCCAGTAATCCCCAATTAAGGGAGACCAAAAGGTCAGAGCCGTTATCCCAATTAACCAGATCAATGGTTCAACAAATAATCAATAATAATTACTAAATTCTACCAAAACTATATTCAAAAGCTGGAATAAAATAAAACTTTACATACCTTTTTAAGATATTTGATTTCTATACTACTATCCACAACTGGAGTCTATTCTAAATAACCCTCATTGCACTTTAATTCATATATTCACAATGTATCACCGTACTATTTGTCCTTTTCAAGCTTTTACCTAAAACGCCAACAAACAAAATGTCAGTCGGCATAAATGAATATGCCGATATGTGGGAACAACCAAAATTTCATATATAATGCTAACAACCTAAATATCACAATCAATTTAATTACATGATTGTACACTCCATCTTGAGGAGTGTTAGTATTAGGGTATATTAATCATTAATGCATTAAAGTTGACAACTCTAACAACTTTAACTTATAATTAACAATCCAATTTACGTCTTCAATGTGACATTCTCCACTGCTTTTGCCCTAACCCTGGAATACCCTCTTTAGGGTTTCTCTTTTGCAATAGACATAAGGCCACCTTCTCCATCCTCAGCTTGGTGCCTGGGGTCACCTCTCATGGTGCCCATTAGTCATGCAATATCATAAGGCCACCTTCTCTATCCTGAGCTTGGTGCCTGGGGCCACCTCTCATGGTGCCCATTGGTCTTCCCTCTTGGGCTTGACCTCATTGCATCATACATTAGGGTGGCATGTAGGTGCAAGAATACACACTTATAAATTAACTGTGATAATCATAGTGACTTTATGAATTTGCATATATGAACATCGAACAGTTAGGTTGCATTCAATTCGATCAATCATCCAAGAAAACCCTGTGAAACTAAAGCAGTTAATCATAAATAACCACATACCTGATCTGGAGCAACTTGATGTCCAAGCAAGAATAAGCAAGAAAATTCAATCAAGCAATCAACAATATCATGAAATTAATACATAACATCCATGTGTCATTGTTTTATTCAAAACATCCTCAAGATTGACATGGATTCCACCTTAGGATTTCTAGGCCAACTTTAGGGTTTTATTAAGGTTTTAGACTTCATAATTCTTTTATCACGTTTAATGCTCTTTAGTCCACAAACCCTAATTTCAAAATCATAGGCATACTTGAATGTCAATTGAGTCTAGTACATCTCTTTTACACTAAAATTACCATCTTTATCTTTTTAAGTCATGTCAAGATCATTAAGCTCAATTATCATGTTCGGTTTCTTTCTAATTGACAACTCATATTTCATTATAGTCCAATTCACATATGAACCCTATTAATCACAAATTCCACATTTATCAACTAGGAAACCCTAATTAAGGGAATTTATCCACAATTAGAAACTTTTATACTCAAAATATCTTAGAATCATCATATCTCATCTTTATTCATGGATTTGAACAATTAAAACCATTAAGCGTCATAATTACCAAAATTTAGGTTTCAAAGCCCATTAAATCATATTCATGTATATGGAACTCTACATTAATCCAACTACACATAAAGATCATCCTTTTGAATCTAATGGGTCCTTTTTATAATCAATAGGTTAATATTGATTAAAAAACCCATAATACCTTTCTCAATCTTATTAACATCAATATTAGGGTTTATTAATCATTAATGCATTAAAGTTGACAACTTTAACTACTTTTCAAAATTGTAATAGGAATTAGGCACTCAAACTTTCTTGTTCCTCGTATTTTTCTAATCAAATTGCATATATAAAGTTTATTCATCTGAGTTTTCTAGCAATTCCTATGAATTTTACAAGGAAAATTGATTTTCTAGATTTTTTGAGTAGAGGACGATTACCAAAAATTGCTGGCCATTTGATCAGTAGTCTCTGGTCCTCCCTTTGAATCTGATGTTCCTCATCATGCATGAGCTAATTTAGCTAGCCACTCCTCGAATCGTTGGATCTCCACGCGGGATCACAGTGGAACCCGATCTAACAGCCACTGCTTCTCGTCCTCCTCCTTTCCTTTTCTCAACCCCATGGTGGCACCACGGCAGTGCTCTCGCCAAGGCAAGGTCAATCTAGGGACCTAGGGCAATGAGAGTAGAGGGTAAGCGGCTGGTTGGGTTCGTGCAGCTCTGAGGAATCGAGAGGGACTCTATTTATAGGATTGGGGGGTCCCTTTAGGGTTTCTCAACCCTGTCACCGCCCACACCTTCGGGTAATTTGGGAGTTTCTTATAGATGCATCCAAAGTATGAAAAGCCATGGTCTATGAGGTGTGGAACTCCCTCCTGGATTCAACTAAGAAGTTGCCTAGTTTGCACATGTGAAGAATCGCGAGAAAAATTGAAGGGAAATTCCTCCTCTCCGCGGACAGAGTCCTATTTCCATTGGAACTAGACAATGAGAAGCTCCCATTGGATCAAGATCCAATGGCCCTCATCTCTTGCGTTCAACCAGAAAGAAAATCAAATTCCTATTTTCAAGATAATTCTTTGTTATTTAGGAATCTTGGAAAAACCATAACTCCCAATCCATGGCTCCGTTCTATTCCAAATTTTGAGGTAATCTTATTAATGACTTAATCTATCATCATGCCAAATTTGGATTTATTATCCAAAGAAATCAGATCCTTTTATTTAGTTTCAAGTTATCACTCAATTTTATATATATATATATATATGTATATATTGTCTTTCCTTTGCCATTAAATTATTATCTTGAATTCCTTGGACCTCATGGAATCCTAATATTTCTAAATCCCTTTTGAAGGATACTTATTATCCTTCTAGATGCATCTACATCCATTATTTCTCATTATCTTACTTATTTCTTTATTAAAAGATTTATTTTAAAGGATTTCTCTTTATCCTTTATTTCCTTTTTCTTCTTTTCCTATTTCTTCCATTAGAAATCATATGTAAATGAAATTTACTCAATTGTGGCCATTAATGCCACTTTCTAGAGATTTCTATATATTTCTCATAAATACTTTGCTTAATATTCATTATCTTGTATCTTTTTCAAATATTTCGACTTTTCTTCTTTTCTCCTCTTTTATATCCATTATTGGATTAACAAAATAGTTGGATTCACGAAATTCCTATCAAAAGGGAGTTTTGCAAAGAAATCCATCCTTTGGAGAAAAGCATACAACCTTCTCAATTCAAGTCGATATTCATAAAATCATTACATTTCAATTTTGAAAACACATGTAAAATAGAGGTTGTAACAATTCTCTTTTAATTTTTTATTGCCACTTAGGAGGAGAGAGAAAGGAAAATAGGAGTATTCTATCATTAACTAACTCCATTCCACATTACTTCTTATTTCTTATCCCAAAAAGCCATAAAGACTCTAAATTAGTATAATCTACTAATTATCTCTCATTAATGGCCATTTTGCACTATTAAACTCTAATTAACACACTAGGCGAGATATTTGTGCAAAAACCCATTCATTGTAATGAATGAGGGATAAATATAAATCACATCATTAAGTATTGTTCAATGCCAACATTGAGGCCAAAGAGGATAGAGAAGATAGGAAAATTTAGGGAAAAGGACAAGAAGCATATGAAGGAAATAAAATCTTGAAAATGAGTTAAATAGCAAATAAATTGAAGATTTAGTATGTTATAGCACTCCACCCCTTAAAAGAGGATTTCATCCCCGAAATCTCAACCAGAGGGAAGGGTGAGTATGTCACATCCCAACCTTAAGAAACTCGATAGTTACCTCTAATCTATGGTACTTCATATGCTCTACTCATAAGTCAAGTTTTCATGGTTCACTAAGGTTTCCACTATTCATATTACCTTTTCTCAATTATAACACAGATAACATTTTGGCTTATTAGCATTATCTCCATTACAAAATTACATCATCCTTATTATGCTATTAATTGTGTCATATTGTATCCACATTGTTGTAAAAATAATTATATCTCAACATTATGTACAAATCATATGTATTTCTTATTTACTAGGTAAAAATTTTAAGCACAATTAGGATTTACCAAATAATCTCAATATTTATTAATGTATTGGGTTACAATCCTTAATAACTTGAATTTATATTCAATTATCCTTATATTACCATCATGTAGAATTGTCACAGATTATTTTGTACGAAATAAATAATATTATCTAACAAGTTATTAAGTCTAAATAATGTCACATTAATTTCTCACATCGATATTACACATTGTCACATCACTTTTCATCTCACATTAATGTCATAACTAACCATTTTCTCTTATTTACACTTCCTATTGTAATTTATACATTTAATGTCACATTAGGCATATGGAATTATTGTAGACATAATAATCATGTTTATGTAATCCAATTACTCTTTATTCATATTTATGTCATTATATGTGTTTTATTAATAAGGTGGAACACATTTCATATTGATGAATTGATTCATTTACCAAGTTATCATTAGGTGATTATATTCCATTTCTATGTATCGAGGTATATTTTCTGATGATCACACCTAATATCACTAATGTTTCATGAAGGTTTTAAGGGTATATACATATATATGCATATATTATTAAGGTTAGATGATTTCATTTTAGGATTTAGGTCAACATAACCATTGTATGTTATGCATTCTTAATATGCATTAGTTCCATTTATCATACATTAAGGTGACATGGTCAACCTTATGTGTATTCACAATTAGTGAGTTACTCATATTATGTGCCTTAAGTATTTGTTAGTCTTCAAGCATATGAACTATTGATTATATGACTTATTATATATTCATTAGTATATAAAAAACAAGCTAAATTATAACTATAATTTGTTTGGTCGTTACTAATCATATAATATCACTATTCCCTTGTCTATGGAGTTATGGTTTCTAAATTCAAAGTAGCTAGATTTCAATGTATTATAGGAATCCATCCCCTTAAAAGGATTTCGCATTGAAATCAATAATTCCAAATCTATCGAGGTACTATTACTACTACTACTACTTCACCCCTTAAAAGGTTGACCTACCCATTCAATCTAAACTAGAGGTAAAAGAGTGAGTCTAAAAAAATCATGTATAAGACCCAATCACATAATTGTTTTACTATTCACTATTACCAAACTTCTAAGTCTAGTATAGGGTAGACTACCCTTAAACTAGGAAATCTAAGACTCATATAAAGAACTTCTGGGATATAAGGTTATTTTTTTTGGGTAAGCAAATCATCATATTTGGTTCCTAAGGATACTCAACATTGAGGTTATTTGCCTAAAGGTATGTTATTTTGGGCAATCAGCATCAGCTCAGGCCAAGCTAGTGTCATATGGATTTGGAAGTCCTCATGAACCAAGCTAGTAACATGGAGGAAAATATTGTCAGCTCCCAGACCATGACCCTTTCTAGGAACCCTTGCTTTCAACTTATGTCCTAGTAGCTGTTGGGTTTTAGGGGAGACAAAGAGGGCATCAGAAACAAAAAATTTCTTCTCCCAAACCCAAAATAAAGGAATCGTTTCAATGTCTATATAATAGGAAGGATGGTTTGTAGAGACATACCTTGTCCCAAGGCTTGCTCGGTAACATTACCGCATGGCTTGTGCAGTCTTCACCTCTGGTCTTGGACAGTGTCTGTATATCTCTTGGTCTCATTGGGACTATCGGGATTGACAGTTGTCCTCTAAGCGGTAGAAGTCTCTCGCCTGTGAAGTAGTCCACACAGACCACCTGGAACTCCGATCGCCTTGTCGCACAAGGCACCGGAAGGAGTCGCACCCTCCTATCAGCGTACTAGTCACCGACACACTCTCCTACCACCATTCGCCTTTCTGTAGTTGTCTTTTCCTTGTTGTGCCTCCCTTATCGGGTAGCACTTGCTCAGGCTCTCCTGGTTACCACAACTAGAGAGAACGACAACTTTGCAGAGCAACTGGTGTTCTGAGTTGTACTTGAGAAGCCCCCAGTACCCCTACATATATAGGAGGGTCATGGGATAGGATTCTCAACCCCAGGCTATGTGGGATTAAAGAAGGAGTAGAATGATTCGAGAGTTTCCACAAAACAACCAATTGCGCCAGCTGAACCGATCAGATGGGGACCTGAGCCGATCGGTTCACACCTGAACCGATCAGTTGGGACACATGATTCGATCGGTTCGTGGTCCTGGTCCAACTCGAATTGACTTTTCATGTTTGTTCCCAACTAATCAAATATTAGTCCTTGTCCAAATCAAATTTGTACAAGTGAAACAAATATGTTTTTGCAAAAAGAGTCTTCTAACTTTCCAAATGATCTCGATTGGTCATACGAATTGACCGATTTAACAATTGAGTTGATCGTTTCATTGACACATGATTCGATTGACTCACCAGTTTGAGCCGATCGGTTAACCAACCTGAGCCGATCGGTTCATCACATGAGCTGATCGGTTGGGATTGCAGACTATGTAAAATCAATCAATTATAGTTTCAATCAATATGATACTCTAATCAATCAATCCAACACCTTGAACACTATGACTTTGAGCTATCAATTAACTAAGTGTTTGATTGAACTACTAAACTCCTTTAGTAATCAATCTAAACATCATTTGTGTATAAACTCTTCTTCCAAGTTAAATCCTATGTGTGTGACCCTGCAGGCCCATTTCACATTGGCAGTGAAAGTCCATAACATTTATGACTTTACAAGCAAAGAGTGGTGCCTAGTTGCACATCAGTGCTACCCAAGTGAAATAGAATGTTGGAGAACAACTTTCAATCCTACAATATGTGAATGGTGTTATAGTGAATGTATAATTCCTTTGTCTCTGATATCCTGAATGAACTCAAGGCATGGAACAATCATCATGTCAACGTTCATTCACTTTCTTGATCTCAGAGTAGATTGGAGGAGATATGTATGACATCAATATCACATATGGATTCACACATGTGTGTGCATGCCTATCTCAATCCTACTCATCAAGTGGCCATGGATATGAAACTCCCTCAGGAGGGACAAATCCCATATCTATCACTCACCCCTCAAAAGCCCCATGTGTCAAAGCCACCCAATCATCACCTTTATAACAACCCATGTTTCAGGACTGCGTTTGATGATGTCAAAGTGTACCCAATGACATGTGTTGAGTGTAGTGATTTCAGGTCAAAGAATCATAATCACCACCATCACTGTGAGAACTGATTGTTATTCCATGTGTCAAACTCACGGTAGGTCTGTCTGGTACACTTGTTCTCTAACAAGTACCTATGTGTTTGGTTTGATATCTCCATATCATGACTAACGAGATTCTATCATCAATCAACACCATAATCTAGTCTTGTATGATCTCATCGTTCAGGTCCTTAACCTGAAAGCATACATCATTGAGTACTGTCATTCTCTAGACATTCAATTTGTTCTATCGTTATATCATATGACTAAACCAGAAAGAATTGGAAGCTTGCCTTTGATGTTTATCAAATCAATCTTAATGTATCCCACCAATCATCTCATGATTGTCTCTCAGGGCATACATACCAATAGACTCCCACTTGCACTGCGAGCCAATCACCATTGAATCATATTCATAGTGATCTTCCAACATGTCCCACATGTTATTATGCTCTAGTGCTAACGTAGTGAGTTATGGCAACACCTTGCCAAATTTGGTATTAACTGTATGTCTATCATCTCTTCGCTATACGTCACACGCATGAGATGGAGTTGCCGTAATATGCGATCTATAGTATTCCTTTGCTAACCTTTAGCCACATTGCATAACCAATCACTCCTAACTTGTCATCAATGACTGGAATATCTATAAGATCATCTCATGAACTTACAGATCCATTTGATATCCACTGCTATTCTTTAACACACGGATATTCGACATTTCCTTTTAAAACGGATTTATTGGAACGTTTCCATTTATCAAAAAACATTAACTTTTATATATCCCATATATATTTTGCAATTAATCTTCTGTCCTTTTCAGAAGTTCGCATCAGTGTAACTCTTTACACTGAACTCTTCCTTATTTCCATAGAACTAGTACTTCTCAAGTACTTATCAAGTTCTTATGGTATTCTAGTAACCTTTACTGGAACTAGACAGACATCCACTCGTCATGTCCCACATACGAGTTATCAGGATGAGCACATCATATTGTCATGTCCTACATGCAAGATGATGAATGCATTTTATTCTTGCTATGTCCATACATACAAGATAATGGGATGATTACATACATGATAGATCCATATCTATTCTTAGTGTTCCCATTCTTCATAAGATTGGACACTTGGCCTTGGGATACTAACTCCATGTAACATGGATAAGCTTTCTCCCACTGAATCTGTGCACACTGAACCCTTCAGTATAGATTGCCAATGTATGCTTTCTCTTTTCAGGTCAAGAGGTTTTTCGAGAACTCTCTATAGATCTCTATTCCTATCACATAGGAAACGTCTCTATCTTCCTTAAGGATAATTTCCACTTTGGATTTCCATTCTAGAACATCTCATTCCTCATCGACATGTGGAATACAAATATGCTCCCACTAAATCACGGATCCTTTCTTTATCTTTGTCATATCAGTCAAACCCTTTGACTTATATTATCAACGTAAAGATCCAGCTCTAAGTTTCTTGTACTAAATCAATCACATTTATTAGTCCATTGTAACTTATAGACTTCATTTTCTTTAATGGATTCATATATCTTATAGGTTGTGTCATGTACACATCCTTGTTTTATTCCTCACATGAATGCGTTTTTAGAATCTGTATGCCAAATCTCTTAGTCATGAAGTTGCAATCAACAAGCATCATCCTTCTCAAAATGTCATTCATGTGTCTTAACACTTAAGACTCATTCGCACTTATGGATTTCATCCCAATGGGTGCTACCATAAACGTCATACCTTATGGTTCACATGGAAATCATTTAGGATGTAATGGCCATAAACCATAACTCAAAATCGGATTCCTTATATTCATCTTGATAGTTGATTCATCATATGACCAACTCATCACATAGATAATTGAGGTGTATCTATCAAGGATATAAGAACTCATAACTCCTTGTGATTCTTAATGTCCTTAATTAGTGTGGGGTATTCTTTATTTAAGAAGAAATTAGTTATTTGATAATCATCCTCTAACTCCTTAGAGTATGATCCTTCTTTGATTTAGACATCACCATGCCTTAATCATGAGCTTACTATGATACACTATCATAATCACTCATAAGGATCCCAAACATTTGGTTCAAGTATTTCATTCATTGATCTCATCAAGAATTAACACTTTACCAAATTCGTACTTCATCTATGATATTCTTGAACACTTCAAGATATTCATATTGGTATTTCTCTAAACACTATTTGAAGTACTAGCATTAACTCTAATAGGTATGTAAATACATCACATGTATTATACCTAATAGGATAATCATTTTACCACTACCACTAGTGAAGATTGATTAATCATGTCTAAGAGATTCATATCTCTTACTAGTTCTCCAACCAAAAGAGTCTAGACTTATCCATCATATGGAAACTAGAAATGAATTTATACTAATTTGATTGTTTGAGTTATCAATAACTTTTAGGTATCATTTTATTGCATATCAAGTACCACAAGATAAATAAGGCATTGCCACAAAGATTGAAACATCAACTTTATTAATTGCCATCATTGTCATACAATAAGCAAAAATTAACGTGTTTTATCCATTGAAAAATATGAAATAGCAGTTCATACCTCTATTACATGCCTTCACGATTGAAAATAAACTAAAGTACTCCTATCTATGGTGGCAAAACTTGCCCCATTTATTAGGTGCATTACACTTTATATCTGGGTATCATATACCTCAAAAATGTTATAAGTTTATTTCATCACACCTTTAGGTGGAGACGTCGGTCGCCTCCTTCTTCTTTAGTTCTTCCAGATAGAGTGGACAATTCCTTTTCCAATGTCCTGGCTTTTGACAATGGTGGCAATTGCCTCTCTTGGTCACGCCTCCCTTGGCCTTGAGCGTTGAAGATGACTTGGGCTGCAGGCTAGCATCAGAATCTTTCTTAGCCTTTCCCTTACCCTTGTGCTTGGACTTGCCTTTCTTGTTGATGATCATCATCACAAGTTTAGGCTTGTCCTTCTTCATCTGTGCCTCGGCTGTCCTCAACATGCCCAACAACTCTGTCAATTGTCGGTCAAAGTTGTTCATGTTGTAGTTCATCACAAACTGACTGTAGGATTCTGGCAATGATTGCAGTATCACGTCAGTAGCCAACTCTTGGCTCAAGGGGAATTCCAGTCTTGTCAGGTTCTCCACATACCAAATCATTTTGAGCGTGTGTGTACCAACTGGATCTCCTTCTGTCATGACGTACTTGAACAACACCCTGGAGACATCATATCTCTCTTATTGTGCTTGATCTTCATTCATGTTCTTGAGATGCTGAATCATCTCAATGACACCCATGTTCTCATGTTTTCTCCACAACTAGTGGTTCATGGAGTACAACATCAAGCAATTTGCATCAATGGCATCTTCAGAATGCTTCTTATAAGCATCCCTTTCTTCCTTTGGTGCGGTAGGAGTAGGTTCCTCTGGAGCTAGAGTATCCAGGACATAGAGTTTTTTCTCTTGAGTGAGAACAATTCTCAATGTCCTAAACCAGTCATGGATGTTAGTCCCATTCAGCTTATCCTTTTCAAGGACCGATCACAATGAAAAGTGATTGTTGTTTGTTGTCATTTGTACTACAAAAGGAAATATATGCAATTTAGTCAAAAACTCAATTTTGACTTATTTGATTGATTTGAATGGTTGACGATATAATTAGGACTTTAATTAATTATCACTCCCACTATTTTTGTTCAAATTGATAGCCCTCACCATCGATTCAGAAGATTGCAGCATACAATCTTCTAGTGGGTCAAGATCCTAAAATCCTCTAAGTCATGGACCAGCTAGGGTTGTCACCCACAACTTAGATCTTCTAGGTAGGCAACTTTTGCCAATTGCATCATATGCAACTCTTGAAAGATGTCATATGTAACTCCTTGCCATGATCACCTTCATGCCTCAAGGTGATAGATCCTATCTCGGTCACCTTGTTAAGTCCGACCCAAAGCCAACACGATGAATATGCACCCTGCTAGGGCAGACACACATATCCATCCTTCACGCTTCCATGAGATAGATGATGCACCACGCTAGGGTGTGCCCACACTTTACCGATCAAGCTTTTCACATGTGTCGCATTTGGAAGGCATCTAAAACTTTAATATTTAATGAGGGATTTGGTTTATATAGGTACATATACATATCCAATCACCACAATATATAGTACGTATCATATACATGCTATATCCCACAGAAATATTGCAAAATGATAAAAGTGATGATTATGTCCCTCCTAATGTGATTCCTCAAGCCAAGAGGACTCACCGTCATCTAGGTCTACGTCACATGCAACCTGTACAAGATGAACTCTGTGCTTTTCTGTTCTAGGTTTGATCAATTCATCTTCATGATTGATCAGGTCACCATCAGGTCGGTTGATTGGGTGCCACCAGCCGATCGGTTCACTGATCATCATGTATCTACTTAGGGCCGCCACCCGCTCATATTGTTCCTCGAACCAATCATCTGGAATGCCAAATGATCGGTTCACACGTTGATCCGATCGTCTCAGTTGTTTTCAATTTGTCCGCCAATCTTTGACATAACAGGAAATAAAAGATCTATCCTATTTTAGATTTGAATTGAGAAACCCTGAGTTACATTCAGGGGGAGTAAAGGTAGGAAAGAAATCTCAAGTTATCTCACATTACATCAAGAAAAGGAGGTAGGGAATCAGTGCGCAGACCGAGATTCAAGCAATCACATACAACCAAGCACACATACATAGGGTTTATTCGCCATAACCATGCCATACATCCACCACAAAAGTCGTTTAAGGGAGATGTGCATCGAGTGCATTCAAATTACATATCATATATGTATATTGGGATTTGTGGATTTAGGATTGGACATGCATAAAACCAATTTTATTCGCATTGTATGCAATAAATAAAGGCGACAAACCAAAAATCGATAACATCGATAATCCTAAAGTATAGAGCAGTTGATGTGGCTCTGATACCACTATTGGGTTTTAGGGGAGACAGAGAAGGCAGTGGAAACAAAAAAATTCTTCTCCCAAACCCAGAATAAAGGAATCGCGTCAACGTCTATACAATAGGAAGGATGGTTTGTAGAGACATACCTTGTCCCAAGGCTTGCTCAGTGACATTACCTCGTGGCTTGCGCAGTCTTCACCTCTGGTCTTGGACGGTGTCTGTGCAGCTCCTGGTCTCACCGAGACTGTCGGGATTTGAAGCTTTCCTCCAAGCGGCAGAAGTCTCCCGCCTCTAAAGTAGTCCACAGGGACTACCTAGAACTCTGATCGCCTTATCGCACAAGGCACCTAAAGGAGTCGCACCCTCCTTTCTACGTACTAGTCACCGACACACTCTCCTGCCACCAGTTGCCTTTATGCAATTGTCTTTCCCTTATTGTGCCTCCCTTATCGGGTAGCACTTGTTCAAGCTCTCCTGGTTACCACAACCAAAGAGAACGACAACTTTGCAGAGAAACTGGTGTTCTGAGTTGTACTTAAGAGGACCCCAGTACCCCTATATATATAGGAGGGTCATGGGACAGGGTTCTCTACCTTGAGCAATGCAGGATTAAAGTAGGAGTAGAAGGATTCAATATTTTCCACAAAACATCCAACTGTGCCAGATGAACAGATCGTTTAAAGCATGAACCGATCGATTGGGGACCTGAGCCGATCGGTTCCCACCTGAACCAATCAGTTGGGACACCTGAGTCAATCGGTTCGTGGTCCTGGTCCAACTCGAATTGACTTTCCATTTTTGTTTCAAACTAATCAAATATTAGTCCTTGTCCAAATCAAATTTGTATAAGTGAAACAAATATGTTTTTGCAAAAAGAGTCTTCTGACTTTCCAAACGATCTCGGTTGGTCACACGAATCGACCAGTTCAACAATTGAGTTGATCTTTTCATTGACACATGAGCCGATCGACTCACCACTTTGAGTCGATCGGTTCACCAACCTTAGTCGATCAGTTCATCACATGAGACGATTGGATGGGAGTGCACACTGTGCAAAATCAGTCAATTGCAGTTTCAATCAATCCGATACTCTAATCTATCAGTCCAACACCTTGAACACTACGATTTTGAGCTATCAATTAACTAAGTGTTTGATTGAACTACTAAACTCCTTTACTAATCAATATAAACATCATTTGTGGATAAACTCCTCTTCCAGGTTAAATCCTATGTGTGTGACCCTGTAGGCCCATTTCACGTTGGCATTGAAAGTCCATAACACTTATGACTTCAAAAGCAAAGAGCGGTGCCTAGTCGCACATCAGTGCTATCCAAGTGAAATAGAAAGTTGGAGAACAACTTTCAATCCTACAATCCGTTAATGGTGTTATAGTGAATGTATAATTCCTTTGTCTTTGATATCCCAAATGAACTCAAGGCATGGAACAGTCATCCTGTCAACGTTCATTCACTTTCTTGGTATCAGAGTAGATTGGAGGAGATATGTATGACATCAATATCACATATTGATTCACACATGCTTGTGCACGCCTATCTCAATCCTACTCATCAAGTGGCCATGGATATCAAACTCCCTCAGGAGGGACAAATCCCATATCTATCACTCACCCCTCAAAAGCCCCATGTGTCAAAGCCACCTAATCATCACCTTTATAACAACCCATGTTTCAGGACTACATTTGATGATGTAAAAGTGTACCCAACGACATGTGTTGAGTGTAGTGATTTTAGGTCAAAGAATCAAAATCACCACCATCACTATGAGAACTGACTGTGACCACCATGTCATGGTTCCATGAGTCAAACTCACGGTGGGTCTGTCTGGTACACTTGTTCTCTAACAAGAACCTATGTGTTTGGTTTGATATCTCCATATCATGACTAACGAGATTCTGTCATCAACCAACACCACAATTTAGTCTTGTGTGTCATTCTTGTCTATTTACCTTCCACAATGACATCCGACTAGGGACATAATAAGAATGTACAAACTCTTAGCATCTGTATGATCTCGTCATTCAGGTCCTTAACCTGAAAGCATACGTCATTGAGTATTGTCATTCTCTAGACATTCAATTTGTTCTATCATTATCTCATATGACTGAACCAAAAAGAATTGGAAGCTTGCCTTTGATGTTTATCAAATCAATCTTAATGTATCCCACCAATCATCTCATGATTGGCTCTCAGGGCATACATACCAACAGTAGCTGCCTAATAGGCTAATCACCTAAAAGTTGACTAATGATATTTCTAATATGAAATTCTTATGGTCCTAAATCAACCTTTCACCATAGGTCAATTCTAAGCTGAACTAAATGGGAAAGTAAATGAGGTAAGGGCTTCTAACTAGATTGAAATAGTCACAACTTTGACTACCATTGGCTCTGATACCAAGATGTAAAGAAGGGAGAACCACCTCTCTACTAATAATGGTAAACAAAATCCAATGAAAGGTAGCGGAAGTTAAAACTTTGACAATATTCAATTTAATATAGAGTACATCAGAATATTCCCAATAAGGGTGTACATGCTTTATAAAAATAAAGGATCTACAGTAGATGGAAACTAAACTACTTCAATATGTCTCCAACAAAATAACTTGACAATTAAGTTCGTGATGGAAGGATGAACACCTTCTCCTAGTGTTAAGCTAGTTCACCATGCTCTTGTTGTGTACATTGATCCTAAACATGGGTGGTTGGGATCACCCAGTAGGAGGAGAGAAAAGTATGTGTCAAATTAAATGAATAAGGACATTTAACAGTTTAAAATATGGAAAAGTAAAGATTGAACAAGCTAAGACATTTCAAGAGTATGAGGCAAGTAAATAATTAAGAATTCTACCATGTCAAATAGTAATAAAGTTGCATGTAATATTTAATATGGATACATTAAACTAATATAGGGCTGAGGCACCTACCTAACCTCAATCTCTGGGTGAGGGAGAAATAACACCTTCCCAAGCACCTGAATATTTATAAAATGGGGATAATTATCACATTCCCCTTGGGGAATTTACACGTGCCCACAATGGGTGGTTGTACAGTTGTACACTACATTAGTTAATTAGTCATTTATATCATCATGCTTGAATAATTAGGAAAATGAGAAATTAAAATTAGGAAAATGGAGAGGGGGAAGTAATGAACTCACATGAACCAACAATTTGGGTGTTTGTACTCTGGAAACTCCACGAATGGTGCTGCCAGGTCAGGGTGAAGATCTACATGGTGGTGGATGTATGAAGAAGCTTTAGACAAATTGATGGGAGGGTTTGATTGCTTATACTATAACAAAGACATCGTCATTGATATTTATTGGTGGGGTGGTGACCCTTGGTCTAGACAAGTTGGTCGTGATAGAGCTTTGATCGGCAACTTGGGCATTTCATTGTCTGGGTGAGTTAGAAGGTGAGCAATGTCTCTAAATGATTGGGGAGTAATGGTGGATTCAACACCAAAGAAATTAAGTGAAATGGTGATGAATAGACAAAGAAAATAAGCCGGGAATAAATCATTGTAAGTCATTTCTATTCTCGCGGGTCACTGAGGTAGATGACAACTTTTAGAACTTCAAATCAAAAAATCAAAGGCCCACAATTCTCGCACCTTAGCCGAGTAACGCGTGACACAAATAATAATGGAACTTTAGATTAAATGTAGGATATAAATAAAATTGTATTAAAACTTTAACCAATTCATTTAAAATTGATTTGAGGGGTCAAACATTGAAGAATTAATCCCATATTTGAATCATAGGCCCATATTAATGTCTGGAATAATTGTATGCAATTAGATCTCGTTTTTATGCACAATATGGCTCATAACTCCTATAATTTTTATTAATCCTAATGTTAATGAATTTAAAGATTGAATTAACTTGAAACAATTTTTAATGAAATCCTTGAGTGAAATTTGAGATAGACAACATCTATTATTTTCAAGAGCCATATCTCACCACAACATTCTCTTTTATTGTTTTATTGCCACTTAGGAGGAGTGAGAAAAGAAAAGAGGAGTATTCTCTCATTAACTAACTCCATTCTACATTACTTCTTATTTCTTATCCCAAAAATCCATAAAGACTCTAAATAAGTATAATCTACTAATTATCTCACATTAATGGTCATGTTTCACTATTAAACTCTGATTATTACACTAAGTGGGATATTTGTGCAAAAACCCATTCATTGTAATGAATGAAGGATAAATATAAATCACATCATTAAGTATTGTTCAATGTCAACATTGAGGCCAAAGAGGGTAGAAAAGATAGGAAAATTTAGGGAAAAGGACAAAAAGGATACGAAGGAAATAAAATTATGAAAATGGGTTAAATAGCAAATAAATGAAAAATTTAGTATGTTACAAGTAGCGTCTTTGACATGAAGAATAGAATAACGAGCTTGGAGTAGTGAGTTTCTTGGTGATACCCCAAAGTTGCAACAGTTAGACCCCTTAGTGTACATGTTCATCTGGTAATGCATGCTCTTGGTTATCTAGATATGGTTGAGGAATGTTAGAACTAAGTAATACATGAAGAAAAAAATTATTTGAAAGTTAGGGAATGTGAGTTAGTGTAGTAGTCAATGATATCTTCTAATAAGAGTTTCTTATTAAATGATTTGTTAAGAATTAACATCCATTAGTATATCAATGTCATATTGTTAATACCTAGGAAGCATGTCCCCAATAGAAAGGATTTAATTATTTTCGAAGGAATACTTGCTCAATTTAAGTTCAAACAAGTGTATATTTCATACTTATGCAAAAGAGGCGTCTTTGTATCATGGAACATGTTAAGGTAATTAACCTCTAAAGTAAATGAATATAAATATTTTTTGAAATAAATATGTTTGTGTAGATATCTAGATTTGAAATCAAACCTATGAGCATGCATATACATCATGCTTAAAGAACATAAATATTTAAGTGCATGAAAATTCTAAAGCCTAACTAAATGAAGGAAATTATGTGAATGACTCTTCCCTGGATATTATCTATTAAACTATGGGGTGGGACTTGATATTTGTAGTTGTCAACATTAGAGGATATAGAAACTCATGTGTAAGGTGGCTCACATTAGAGGATGGATACAACCTACTTATATGCTCCATGTTGTGTATCAGATCAAAGTAGTTCCATGTGAAAGGTGGCTCACATTAGAGAATGGATACCAATCTACATATATGCTCCATGTTGTGTATCAGATCAAAGTAGTTACATGTGTAAATGTTCCTATACATAATCTGTGTAATAATTAAGTAATGATAAAATGCATCCTTAAACCAAGCCGAGGAGCCATGATTAGATCTATTTCAAGGGTTTGATGATATTATATTAAGAAGGACAAGTAGGGAAACGATAAGCATTTTGATCTTTTAAATCCATGAATAGATCTAATTATTTAGGGTTTTAGGGATCAATGATTGGAGTTAGATGATATATTTTCATACTATATAAGATGAGGAACATTAGACTCCTAGTGATCTTGAATTTTTATTTTTTGGTAGGACTTTATCACAAGTGGAATCATGATGTTTATTAAGGTAAACACTAGAAGGACAATAGTAATCGTGTTATGATCCATGTTTAAAAGGTAAGGTATAGTAATGAATTCTAGAGGTAGCCAAATAGTCGTTAAGTTTATACAAATGATGATTTAAGCATGAGGAAGTATTAAGATATGTAGTAGTATGGGCATATGATATAGTATCACAACAATATGAGGTTGGACATGAAGTTTAGATGAAATGGAGCCTAGAAAAAATGATTGTTTAATATTTCCTTTTACTATTCCTAGTGATAATAATGATTTTTAATGGTAAGATGATGAATACAAGTACCTTGAGATTATCTATCTAAGAGTACCATGGTAAGATGGATACTCCTCCAAGGTTAATGACCACTTGGGTGTAAGAAGCACTTGGGATCAATGAGATTTTAGGAGAAATAAGCCCTTCAGCGCAAGTTTATGCAGAGAAATTACTTTTTTGACTCACTAATGGTAGGTAATAAGATCATTTTAATGATTAATAATCCTGAGATGATATTTATTGCATATTTTAAGACTATAAGTTTGACTCATACCCAATAATCCTAATACCCCAATGCTTCTAGTCTTTGCAAAACTCTAACTTAGTTCCTTAAAAGGTAGGATAAACCAGGTCCTAGTGTTAGTGTAGATGGCAACCCATAACCATATGGTTAATGCTTCTTACCACCTAAGATGATAATGGGGATTAATAGTTTCTAACCCTTTCAAAGGTCATTCTCTTTACCTAAGGAAAAGTATTATATGGTTAAAATATAGATAAGCAAAAATGAAGAGCATATATGAATTCCTAGATCAAGTGGGGATTTTAATCACAATAGTGAGATGATGTTTTCCATATGAAATGTTGAAAAACTCAAGTTTTGGATGATACTTAAATTTCTTGACTCATGTTATTCAAAACTTGAATGATAAGTAATGGCCTTCGTAGACACCATTATTTTTTGTATTCGAGGAATTGAGAATAGTGTAAGTATGAGGAATCACACATGTTTTTTTCTAGTAATGTGAAAAAAATGTTGATGTATATATCAAAATGTATGATACATAACCATGAATGAATAACCAGACTTAGTAAGAATCATTTATCTGAGTAAGGTACTAAGGCAGAGTAATGAAGTTATATATTAGTATTATCCACACAACCTTAAGGTGGGTAGCTTCTATGAGTTGAACCAAATTTCAAGGAAAAAATTATTTATTATGTAGGTACAATTTTCACACCCAAACCTTATAACTTCTTAAGTGGAAGTTAGTTCTATAAAGAAAAGTCATGTCTTGACGAGCTTAAGACATTTAATCCTATTTTGAGGCCCATACATGCAATTCTAAGACCCAAGGTATTTTGGTAATTTGACCATCATTGGATGCTTTATTGGTCACAAGATATATAAGGGTTCATAAATATGATCAAAGTAAGGTTTTTTTGGAGTGTGATGACAATATGATCATCAGAAGATAATATTTTCTACTTGAGAATAATTATGACATTTAATTGAATTAGGTCCATATATGTAAGAATTTGTTAAATAAACATTTGTGTTATGTTCCTTATGCTATATGTGAGGTGTGGTATATGCTTGATGAATTTTAATGGTGTATTTATAAGGACCAATTCTTATAAAATGATATTATTATTTGGAAGAATCTTGATTAGTCATATTAAGGAAAGAGAGAGTATTTGATTTTATATTGAAATCCATGCTAGCTTTTGGCATGATATTTTTATGAGGAGTTGTCCTTTGATAAAGAAAGGAGACCCCACAATATTGTCATATTTTTTGATTGATTTTAAGGTATTATTTGACTAAAATACAACCATGATAATTGAGGTTTTTAAGAAATATTGCAATTAATACTATGAAGATAATGATAATATATTCTAGAACATGTCTTTCCATGTACTTATCTATACATGATTAAATGTTCAAAATTTTAGTATGATGAAGATAAGAGATATAAGTTAGCTTGAGAATAACAATTAAAAAAAGGGAAATAGGGTTTGAGATCCTTGTTCTCCCATAACAAGGACCCTAATAGAGTCTCATGAATGGGGGGGCCTCACCCGAGTCAAAATGGTAAGAGGCTATACAAACTTTTGTTTCTGAAAGAAGAGGGTCAATCAGTTTTGGTTCTAGGGTATTGATGCGAATTTTAGAGAAAGAAGGGGATATGCGAAGGAAGTAAAGAGGTGGTAGTATTTCTAGAAAAATGAAAACTAGAAATTTGATTAAGAGAGGGATATGTGCATGGAGAGTGGGTTGTCCATAAGAGGATGTGGAGGCAAAGATGTCTGCACCCTTAGTCGATAGTGTAGCTAGTTGATGTCGGTATGAGTCCTCATCAGACTTCTTTGTCACGGTGGTGCTCACGTGGGACGGGGGGCTATAAAGACATGTTGCACTCTAGTAGGATGGGTTAGCAGGAAGGATGACTCAGGAAAAGGATCCACAAGGCCTAGTTTCTTTGGAGTACAATGTGGTCAATCATGACCATTGGATCAGATCTAAACGACCAAGAACAATTGATAAGGTAATACCTTAAAAAGTCATAGCTAAGATTTTGGTATCCATTTTGGGTGTACAAGGTTCTGATAGAAATGAAATTTAATGAACTTCTTTACTAAAATATTTCTAGAAGATGATTTCAATATTTAAGCATATATATATTTCTATACCAAAAACTATATGATTTCAATTTTTTTTTTAAATTAGCAAACAACATTGGAAATTAATGAATATATTAAATGAGGTGTATTTTTCTATGTATCATACTATTCTAAAGCCTAATCATCCAGATGTGATCTCTTACCTATGTTTTTTATGTCAATCCTTATCAGGGTATAAAGGGTATTTTGCCCATAATTGTACTATGAAATAATATAATGTTTTGCTACATACCTAAATACATGGTATACATATTTCTTTCAGAGTTTTATGAAAGTTGTATGCCTTATTATATTAGTATGTAGTTTCTATACTTGAGTGGTAATTACATGATATAATTTATTATTATAGATGCAAATTTTCTTGACATATATGCCTAATCATAATGATATATGAATTGGGGATGTTTATCTCCATTTTCAATAAGGATTTCAATGACTATATCCACATAGTTATACTTTAGAGTTTTCTCTTGATCACAGACCAATGCAATGAAGTTGATTTTAGTATATGTGCTTATATGGCATAATGTTTTATAAGGGTTTTGTGTGAAATTTAATTATGTAAGGTTCTTGACTGAATTATTGGCATATAGACAATGGCATGTAGGGAAATATCGCTATAGAATATGCAGCAGAAACAAAAATTTAGCTGCCATATTCCCCTTTGAAAAGTTGATCGCGTTAATGGGAAGGATAATTTATGAGGTTATTCTTGATCCTGGAGAAAGTCCAACAATAGTTCCCTCACAACCATGTGCACCTTTCTTCAAATTGTACCAGGACAACTTCAGCAACATCTCATGTATGATCACCACATAAAGCAACTTGACCTTGTCCTCCTAGCGATAGGCAACAACCTCCTCGTCTTTATAGTAGTCCACATAGACCACTGAGAAGTCCTATTATTCTAGAAGAATATAAAAGGAGTTGTCCCTTCTAGTCGGTGTACTAGCACCAAATTTCTCTCCCATTATTGTCTCCCTTGATATCCCTCCCTTTGATGGGTAGTACTTGCTCGGGTTCTCCCAGTTACCACAACCAGAGAAGACAACAATTGTCATAGTGATTGATGTGTCTGAGAATCCCCCAGTACCGCTTTATTTATAGGAGGGTCAGGGATAGGGTTCCTACTCTGAGTGGGAGTCAAAGAGGACACAAAATTTAGAATTTTTACATCATGCGAGTGGTAAAACGATCGGTTTAGTTGGCATGTGAACCTATCGATTCAAACCTCGAATTGGTCATTTCATAATGTTTTGTCATTGCAATTGTATTGACAATTAATATCCAATTATGCATAGCATGAAGTCAACACTCATCCTTAATCCCACCAAATTGATCTAAAAATGATCGGTCCACAACCTACACTAGTCGTTTCACTTCTTGAACTGATCAGTTCATGGTCCATATTGCCAATTTTGGTTCAATTGACCTGACACTTCGAAATGATTGGTTCACACTCCAAACAGTCAATGTTTAACCAATGTTGTTTAAATTGAATGCCTAACTCCAAGTAATCAAGTTTAAACCTCATTCATGAACAAACTCCTATTCTAAGTGTGTCCTATGTGTATGACCATGTAGGTTCCAAGTTACATTGGTAGTGAATGTCCATAACTAATTTATGACATCACAAATAATGAGCGGTGTCTAGAAACACATCATTGTTGTCCAAGTAATTTGGAAAGTTGGGAGTACAACTTCAACCTACAATGTGTCATTGGTTCTAGTAATTGTATAATTCCTTTCTCATTCATGTCCACATTGAAATCCAGCCATGGACTCACATCCACTCAACATTTAATCTATGTTCCTTGAACTAGAACAGATTGTCTGAGATATTTGTGTACTCCATATCATATATTGATTGACATGTGCACACACATGATTTTCCTCAGTCTCGCTTATCAAGTGGCATGTATACAGAACTCTTGTAGGAGGGACAAATCCTATCTACATCACTCACAATCATCCCCATATATCACAATGCACCTGAGCACCATATTTTTGACAACCCTTATTCAACATCAGAGTGAATGATGTCAAACTACATCGAATGGCATGTGATGAGTCCAATGCCTTTAGGTATAAGAACCACAATCACAATCGTCATTATGAGAGATGATTGTTACTACCAATTATGGTTTCCATGTGTCACTCTCAAGGTGGGTCTATCTGATATAATGTTCTCCAACAAGTATCTATGTGTTTGGTTTTATAACACATATCATGAATGATGAGATTTTGTCATCAAACAACACACACACTCTAGTCTTGTGTGTCATTTATGTCTATCATACTTTAACAATAACATATGAATAGGGGCACAACAAGAATGTACATACTCTTGGATTTTTTTATGATCTCATTGTTGGCGTCATCAACCTGAAGACATATGTCATTGAGTAATATCATTCGTTAGACATTCATTATGTTTTTTCATTATCTCATAACTTAATAAAACATAATAAATCAAAAGATTGCCTTTATTATTAATCAAATCATTACAAGATATGACATCACATTCATCATATGATTAGATCTCTGGGCATACATACCAACATGGCCTATGTTACAAACTCCAACATAGATTTATTTTATATGAAGATCATTGGTTGCCTCTAATTACAATTAAGGAATCTAATTAGGGTTTTTGTATAATGTATTCAATACATTTAAGGGTTAAGAATAGGATAATGTAGGAGCATTATTTCTATATAGTTAACGTAAGTTGTACATGCCTTGGGTTTCAATATATTGCATCATCAATTTTTTTTCTCCATTACCAGTTTAAAATTTAGGCTATACATGTTATCATGTGAACACATCAATGATTAAATAAATATCTATTATATGCATATCTTGTTAAGATTCATTGCATACATACTTTTGTGTTAATATCAAAAGAGTTAAGAATTATACATCTTCATGTTTTATGTCAAAATACAATTATGGGTGAAAATCCTAAGATAAGATAAGTTAAGATAAGAATAAACATCTATAGTTAGGCCCTACCTCATGAACATGTTATTGAAGGTTGGTGACTCATGAGCCCCCTTTAGTTACAGGTTCAAGCCCAATCATGCACACTTTTAGTGTGTTCACTAATGCTAGTGCTTTTACCTTCAAGACCAATCTTGCACACCATTGTGTGTTCAATGAGATCATATTAGATAAGGATCATTGAGTAGGTGCCCTACTAATAATCTTTCATTCAGTTTAGAATGCATCCTAAATCCATTATTAATTTTTATACATGTAATTTCATTTTTAAGGTTTATATTGAGTTATATTTATATTAATACTAAAATCTAACCACGTACAAATGGTTTTCCAAGTGCATGGATATGTGTGGATGCACATAGGTTGTTTGCATCATGGGTTAGCTCTCATGTTGTTGATGTACACATGAGTTCAAGACTTGGTTGGGTTCCATCTATATAATCCAAGGAGGTTTAACTAGTTTACCAGTTAAATCATGTATCATGTTCCTTGTTTTAAGTTTTGTGAAAAGAATATGTATGAGAATTGATTTCTCTATAACTTGTGTAAAATTATTTTTATTATTGCATAATTTATATATGTTGTTTAAGATATTCTACGAGTGTGATTTGTATGGTCCATTCTTCCATTTTTTTATATATGAATCACACTTGGGTGATATTACAATTTATGTATGCATGCATATATATATGTGTGTATATATATTGACATATATGTACACACAAGCATATACAAATTATATACATATACATATATGTAATTATATACATATACACACATCCATTTATAAATATATATGCATATATATTTATATATATAATAATTAACATACATGTGAACATGCACATGTCATAATATTCATCTTAAATTGATATTAGAAAATTACAAAATTCTTAAATGAATTTATAAGAACAATTATGATTGGAAAACATATTAAAATAAAATTATTGGTATGCTAGAAAATATTTTACTTTTCAAATAAAGCTAACTGTAATACAATATAATGGGTAAAAATAACAAATGTTCATTTATCATCTAAATTTGTATCTATGAACAATTTGATAGGTTAGTAGGGAGGGCATCAATCTAATGAAACCTACAAAAGAATTAACAAATTAACATTTGTCTGTTTGCCACATGATATTAATGTAATATGACAATTCATTTGCACACAAAAGCATTTAGAGTGTGAAAAATGTAGTTATCATCAAATAAAAAATCACAAAGTTCAGAATTGTTTAGCCTAATCTGTATAAAGTTCTACTAACTCATTCTTTTTTTGATTGTGCACATTGACATGTAATTTTAATTCGTACATATTTATTAAATAATTCGCTTGAGAGGAGGAGAGGTCCAACCCTATAAAAAATATAAAAGAGTGTCTTTTAAAAAATCATCGTTATTGTCTAAAACATTTGAATTCTAAAATAAATGTAAATTTAAAATAATTTATTGGGTCCATAATAAAAAATGCTCAGTTTTCCAAAACAAATTTCTATGGGTATGTTTATAGATTAGTATGTCTTGGAGTAAATATGATATGAACCACAAAGGAATCAACAATTTAACATTTTTTTGTTTGGCATATGATGTTAATATAATATGTATACAAATTCAATTAAAGAATTAAAAAAAAAATATCATCGAATCAGAAAAGCATCAAGTTCTAAAATATTTTCCCCACCACATATGAAAGATACACTAACTTATTTTTTTATAAAAAGTCAAAGTGACTTGTGATTTTGTTTTATATATTTTCTAATAATTTTGAATTGAGAAGAGGTAGAGGTCTAACCCTATCACAAACATAATAGAGTGGGTTTGGAAAAATAATTGGTATGCTTCCAAATATTTCAGTTTTCAAATAGAGGTAAATTTAGTACATTTTAGTGGGTCAATAATAAGAATTGTTCATTTATCATTCACTTTTTCAATGAATAATTTGATAGGTTAGTATGGCATGGAGTCAATATAATGGAAACTATAAAATCAATATTTTAACATTTATTCATTTCTCTTAGATGTTAATATGATATTATATTTCACTTGTACACAAATTCATGTAATATATGATAAAATATCAAGTCGAGAAATATTTTTTTGCATCCTTGTGAAATTTCTACTGGATCAATTTTTGTGATGAAACATCTTGGAATGTATTTTCTATGTCATAGATTTTTTGATAATGTTTACTTTAAAAGAGGATATGTCAAACTATATAACTATTGTTAAAGAGATCCTTATTTTTTATTAAATCTTTAGTTGTTTCTATATAATCTACAATGATCAAACCGACCAAACTTACATGTTAAACCAACCATAAGTGTTATGTTTAATATATTTAGTAAGTAGTTATTAAATATTTTGTTATACTGAAGTGGTAGAAAAATTGTAGTTTTCATAGCAAAACTACAAATACAATAAACTATGTAATTAAAATCATTATGAAAATGAAATTTGTTTCATATGTTTTTGGCCTAAATATTTAAACTTATATATTCATCCCCTAAATTTTCCAAAACACGTCTTAAACAAACTCAATATAAGTATAGAATATAAATTTAAATGTTTTTGCCACTATATTCCTTGATAACGTCACCTTTTTATTCAAGTATTATTTTAACTATGATCAATATTGTAAGTTGAAGAAATAAAGATTTTTCTAAGTTCAACAATTACATTATATATTTGCAAATACAATAATTATTCACTTATAAAAATATGAAAAATATTCCTTTTAATTAATAAATTCATTTCACACTAAGGAATTAGTTAACTTGTGTTATAATTAATAATGCATGATTCTCCATCACTCTTAACATTCTTTTTATTATTAAACTATAGATTTTTAGTATTTTAATTTTTTATCCTTGGAGTGCCTCCATAGAACCCTATGTTTCCATCCTTTGACAACGTAGTTTAGACTATTGCAACTGGAACAATTTTGCGTCACCTTGTGTACAAGATTGCAATGAAGGGTGCCTTAAATGATCCAGTATCTTAAGGATCATCAATTTGGTGTTGATATTCTAAGGGGATCTAAAGAGCCTTTTTGCATGTTGTACCTCACCTTGTCCAACATGAACAACATTTTACCACTCTTATGATGGATCTTGTTGACCTTAGTTGTGAACCCCATTATCACACAAATAACAAGATTACACAAAATCACGTAGAAATAACCAATAGCAGCAGATTACCGAAAAACATTAAAAATTAAAACAATATTCCATAAAGATCCATTGCCAAAAAACTTTTTACAAGAAGGCCCACAGTCTGTCATATATATACAACATGGTTCATTCATGTTCCATCTGACACGAGTTTGCCATTACCAAAACATGTACATGAGTAAACTATAAGCAAAAATGGCATTTTAGTCAAAAGCTCATATAGATTGTGACACCATAGAGAGACTATCCCCTCAAGGACCTGAGAGTAAAGCGACGACACATAGGACTTTTATCTACAATATGACACAACTGACATCACACCACCTCAGATTTTAGGTCTTCTTCCTACTTTTGTCCTGTCTCCTCTTACATGATCTCTGCTACCTAGTGTACATCCACCTAAATAGTTGTGGAACCCAGGGGATGAGACAAAAGTCCCAGCGGGAGATATAACTCTCAAACAACATTATTGTTATCATAAATATATTGTTAATAGAATAAAAAGTGAAGTAGCACTATACTAAACAGATATAACCATATATTATGAGCATGGTAGAATATTATCATAACTGAGCATTTTAGATAACTATGATTGAATAGTAGACAAAGTAATCATTTTAGAAGGAACATGAACAACATCTATGACATCTACTGATTATATCACACAAATATTATTGCAACCCATTCAATATATATGTATTCCATTCTTAAAAGAAATATGCTACACAGATAACTGAATATTTCATCAATGAATCTCATGATTATGCACACACTTAGGAACACTATGCTCAAGCTTCTGATGCACACACTTGCATTCAAGAACAACCTTATTATAACTACACACATTAAATCATGATTTATATCTTAACTTATGCCTTGAGGATTTGAGTCGTACCACCCAAATCCATCTACATCCTACAAAGGGCTACCAACGGTGCCATACAAGGTCCAAGGAGATCTAGACTACAAGACCTCACCCACTACTCACAGCCAGTATGAGAGACAAACAGACACATATTAGTGAACATCTGATAGTTACATATAGTCAACTATTTAACCAACTACCCCACTTTGGTATAGGTCACGACTCTAGAGAATAGCTCACTCATAGATATTTGTATAAATAGAATTGGCTCACTCAAGGCCATTCTAATATATAAAAAATTGTCTCACTCATGGCCATTCTAATATATAAAGAATTGGCTCACTCATGACCATTCTTATAAAAGGATTGGCTCACTCATGGCTATTTTTCAATAAAAGGATTGGCTCACTCATGACCATCCATACTATAAAAGAATTGTCTCATGCATGGACATTATTCAAAAAAAGGATTGGCACACTCATGGCCATCCATATTAAAAAAATATTGGCTCACACATGGACATTATTCAAATAAAGGATTGGCTCACTCATGGCCATCCACATTATAAAATAATTGGCTCACGCATGGCCATTATTCAAGAAATCCCATAAAAATTGTAACACATACTTGTTACTTGATCACAATTAACTTAGGATCTCAATCCTTTAAACATACTATTGAGAATCGCATCTCATCATTATTATCACATGTTATGGGGTTTGAATCCCCATAGTTCATTATTGAACCACGTCACCTCTCACTAGGCAAAAACCATCTCTAGGTCATGAGACCCATATAAACATTATACTTGTTGTGCCAGTATTTCACATGGCTCACAAGGCACGTTCAATCTATATAATGTTGCATCACCATATCCCATAGTTGGCTATGCTCATTATCTCAAAACACTTGCATGGTTAGGATCTCATGATCAAAGTGATATCAATTTAAATATCAACGCCATTCCATATAAGAAAAAAAT
The DNA here is from genome assembly GCA_963693085.1 of Alisma plantago-aquatica. Classification (NCBI taxonomy): domain Eukaryota; kingdom Viridiplantae; phylum Streptophyta; class Magnoliopsida; order Alismatales; family Alismataceae; genus Alisma; species Alisma plantago-aquatica. The sequence continues at coordinate 1,066,231,366 of OY856411.1, read as the reverse complement.
CACTCAATCAAGTTACGACCCTATCATGATTAGGGTTAGGGTTTCTATTGTATATTATTATGGTTTCTAAGGTTATATTCAACCACCAACCCTTAATTCATAACTCTTCTCATCTAGGAGATTATTTTCTTGCCATAAGTATTCAAACATACTTGATTACTCTTATTAGTTATCATTAATTGATTATCAACATGAGTGATACAAATTCCTCTCTGATTCTTACTAGAATACTGGTTTCAACTTAACTTGTTGCATTGACTTGACCCTCTTTAGGGTATATTGGGCTACACTTATCAAAGTGTATCCATCTCATTACATCATAATGTATCAACTTGATTATACTCCTCATGTGTCAGCCTACACTCATCTAGGTGTATCTTCCTACACAATAACCCTTATGTCGGCCTAGACACATTTACTTGTGTCGGCCTAGACATGATCACTTGTTTTGGTCTAGACACTCTTACTTGTGTCGGCCTAGACACTTGTGCTGTCCATGACACTGGGTCTAGACACTCTTACTTGTGTCGGCCTAGACACTTGTATTGTCCATGACACTGGTATCATCCTAATCACCTCCCTTTGAGTTTCCCTAAGGCATCTCACTTGTATCACCCTATGTGTATACACTTGTGTCGCCTCATGATTATACAGTTGTATCGCCCTATACATATCACCATATGCATATCAACACGGGTGTGGACCATTAACACTTCATCCATCTTAGGGTGATATCAGTTTCTATCATCTTCAAGATCCAAACCTTCATCCATTAACACTGTAGTTCATGGACAACAACCCCATATATCCATTAGATCTCATAGATTCATCATTTAATCAAGGGGAATCAAAATTGAGAAGGAATCACCAAATATTGTACAATTGAAAGTGAATAATAATAGAATTGAAGTAGATTTATATAATATGCCTCAAGATCACCCCTAGAGCTTCAAGCTTAAAAGATCCACCTTCCCAAGGTTGAAGATGACCTACTCAAAGGTCCAAGATTCAGCTATAGCTTCACCTCCATCAAGAAGAAGGCATCATAGTTACAAACTTGGTAAAGATAAAAGCAAGAAAGAATTATGATCCGATATACATAATTATCCAAGGTTGAAGATGGTCATGGCATCACCTTAGACAAGATGCTCGACCTTCCTCTTTCTCCTTGCTCTCCTAGGATCGTCCACCAAGAAGGAGGTGGTAAAAGAGTCAAAAGGTTTACTTGCTTGTGAAAAGAGGGGCTTATATAGTTGAGTCTCAAGTGAGAGGCTACATGAGAGGTGTCATCACCATATGTAACTAGGTGACACATATCCATGCATGGTGGCACCATGCAACCATATTATATCTGCATGCAAAACTCTTGCAGATAATTCAAGGATGGGATATCAGCCATTGGGTAGCTTGCTTGACAAGATATCACCACCCAATATTACTTTATATGCAAACTGATACAACTTTTGCAAGGAACATCTAAATCGATAGGCTTCACCTACTTGAGGTTCTTAGCCCGATATGAATACTTCAAAAAAAGTTGATAAACCAATATGGGACCTCATCTATGGTTTCTATACTGATAGTCACTCACATGTACTCTTCATTACATGACAGAACCTTATCTAGGGTTTAAGATACTCAATATTCTTTGGTTCTATCACCACCAAGAATGCTAACACTCAACCAAGATGCAAAAAAGGAGACCCACCCTTTATCTTTAATCTAAATGATGTTAAGCGAGAGAAGGGATACTCTAGGGATGGTAATTTGCATGTTAACCCCTTACTTTGGGTAAATTGCAATTTATATCAAAGCAAGCACACAAGGCACAAGCATCATCAACACATGCTCAACTTGAAAATTAAGCTTTCCACAAGGCTCCCCATAGAATCATCCTCCCCTTATGATGATAAAGAACTAAGGTCACACTCAACATGTGTCATATTGAAAGCTAACGTCTTATCTTGGGTAAATTGCACTCTGGTCCAAAATAAGAAAACATTGCTCAAACATCATTCAAACGGGACCAAACTTGTAACATAGGAGTGTGACATGTTAGTAAAACACCTCAAAGAATTATATTAAAGTTATAAACAACTTAATTAGTTAAAAATAATAAGGTTATCCCAAAGCCCAGGTTAGGGGTGTTACAAGTTATCAACCCCTAACAAGGATTTCATCCCTAAAATCTTAAGAGAAAGAGAAAGCTACTTCCTCTTTTAACTCTTCATTAAACTTTTTATGAAACCAATTAAAGGAATCTTAAAATAGTAAAATTACTTATGACTAAGAAACATTCTTATATTGAACATCTTCTTTTGTCCATAAGTAGGTTTGAGATTAACTCAGGTTCCACCTTATGTCAATTAGAATGTATAGGAATTTGTGTGCCACATTTCCTATTTAATTATGCTCTTTAGATTTTATCAAAATGACTACTTGTTTAAGTTAATTAGAAAGATAGCAATCTAAGAGTCCCATACTTAGCTTGCCTTCAATAATTGAATATCTTCCAGGGTATTCAGGCACTGACATTAGGTAATACGTACTTTTATTTTATATTATTTTGAAGTGCTAGGACTTAGTATCTTTGGTTTTCTACATGTGTCTCTTTCTAAAGTTCCCATATCACTAATTCAAAGGAAACTCAACAACAAATATCTTTCTTATGATTAACAAGCAGAATAAGGAGAGAATAAGTCAGAATGGAAAAGGTCTATCTGAGTTGTTACCCCATACATGTTATTTAGTGTGTCAAGTTGACTCAACACATAGAGTCTATCCATTTCATGTTGTCACCCTCATCCTCTACTACTTGGAGTAGATGAACCAATTTACATCGCATGTCCATGTTCACGTCCTTCTATTCCACTGAACTGTGGTCCTTGTGAACCATGTTGATTCTGCCTTGGTTGTTGTGTCACCTCATTATGCCTTTATAGACAAAACGGTATGGTATGTCCAACCTATCCACACCTATAACATGTCTTACTCTCATACCATGGTCTTACTGGTCCCATCACTATCTTACAAACTGAGCTTGAGGCTCCAACTGGTGGTATACTTCATCCTCTTCCCTTACTTGGTGCCCATAGTGTTGGTACACTAGATACTTGTTGAACAGATGGTACTGAAAACTTTGGCTTCTTAGAACCACCAAATGATTTTTCTTGAGATTGTAGAGACCTCTTCTTATTACTTGCCTCATACTTCCATATCACAAATCTCTCTATCATGCTCATAGATTCCACAAATGTGGCAAAACTTTCCCTACTTTCCAAAGCAGTTGCTGAGGTAGACATCTCAGTATTCAATCCTTTCTCAAAATGTCAAATCCTTTCTAACTCAGTAGCAACCATTTGAGGATAAAATCATAAATGTTCGATAAACCTAGCCTCATACTCATTAATTATCATGGTCCCCTACGGTATCTTCTCAAACTGTGAGATCTTTTCCTCTATGTACGTTTGAGGAAAGTACTTAGTAATGAATTCTTAACCAAATTCCTCCCAACTAACCTCTTCTTCATTCCTTTTTACCTCTTCTATGGCTCACCAGTGGCCAGCACTACCCTTCAAAAGGTACACAACATGCCTGCCCTTGTTATCATCCAGGATGTTACAGATCTGAAAGGCTTTCTCTGGCTCAGTTAGCCATAGATCTGCATCTGTTGGGTCAGCTATTCCAGGATACTCTATAGCACTTACATGACATAACTATACAAAAGTCTTACCAGAACCTGAAGTTTCTACATGGGGAGAGGGTGCCCTAGGTATTCGATCCACCATGTGCTCCATTGTCGTCATAAACTATCCAAAGAGAACATGAAAAGTAGGGTTTGCTATCATGACTGGATCAGGCTAGAGATTCTCAGGCACTCGTTCTTCTCTTGCCTAATCCCTTGAACCTTCTCCTGGTGAACAACATTGCTTTTAGAAACACCTTCATCATGTTCTCTAGACATCTTTATAATTTCCCTTTTCTTCTGCATAGCCAAAAGTCACTATAAGATATACTGGAGGACACTAGAACAGACTTCACACCTTAGTCCTATATCCCTATAAAGTCAGCAAACCTATAGTTTTGATACCAACAAATGTGACACTCGTTATCACATAGACAATGAGATTACGCAAAAACATGTAGAAAAAACCATTAGCAGCAGATTAAAAAAAACACTAAATATTAAAACCATATTCCATAAAGATCCATTTCCAGAAAACTTTTTACAAGAAGGCCAATAGCCTGTCATATATATAAAACATGGTGCATTCATGTTCCATCTGACACAAGTTTTCCATTACCAAAACATTTAAATGAGTAAACTCTACAAAATAAAAGGATTTAATTCAAAATCTCAGATCGATTATGAAACTATAGCAAGACTATCCCCTGAAGGACCGACGAGGGAAGGTACGACACATGGGACTTTTATATACAACAAGACACAATTGACAACACACCACCTCAGATTTTAGGTCTTCTTCCTACTCTTGTCCTAACTCCTCTTACAGGATCTTTGCTACCTCGTGCATGTCCACCTAAAAAGTTGTAGAACCCATGGGGTGAGACAAAAGTCCCATCTTGATATATAACTCTCCAATAAAATTATTATTATCGATATATTATTATTAGAATAAAAAGTAAAGTTGAACTATACTAAACAGATCTCACCATATAATATTAGTATATTATCATAACTAAGCATTTCAAATAACTATGATTGAATAGTAGATCAAGTAATCACTTTAGAAGGAATATGAACAACATGTATGACAGCTACCGATTATGTCATACAAATAAAATTGCAACACATTCAATATTTTTGTATTTTATTCTCAAAAGAAATATGCTACACGGATAAATAAATCATTCAACAATTAATCTCATGATTATGCACACACTTAGGTGCACAATTCTCAAGCTTATGATGCACACACTCACATTCAAGAACAAGATTATTATAATCACACATTAGATCATGTTTTATGTCCTGACTTATGCCTTGAGGATTTGAGTCGTACCACCCAAATCCAACCACTTCCTATGAATGGCCACCAAAGGTGCCATACAAGGTCCAAGGAGAGCCAGACTCCAAGATCTCACCCACTACTCCCGGTCAGTATGAGAGTCAACGTACAAACATATTACTCAACTGCTGATAGTGACATATAGTCAACTATTTAATCAACTAGCCCGCCTTAGTATAGGTCACAACACTAGAGAATAGCTCACTCATGGCTATTCAGATATATAGAATTGGCTCACTCATGGCCATTCTAATTGATAAAGAATTAGCTCACTCATAGCCATTCTAATATATAAAGAATTGGCTCACTCATGTCCATTCTTATAAAAGGATTAGCTCACTCATGGCTATTATTATAAAAGAATTGGCTCATGCATAGCCATTTTTTAAGAAAAGGATTGGCTCATTCATGGCCATCCATATTATAAAATAATTGTCTCATGCATGTCCATTATTCAAGAAAAGGATTGGCTCACTCATGGACATACATATTATAAAATAATTGGCTCATGCATGGCCATTATTCAAGAAAAGGATTGACTCACTCATGGCCATTCATATTATAAAAGAATTGACTCACACATGGCCATTATTTAAGACATCACATAACAATTGTAACACATACTTGTTACTTTATCATAAGTAACTCAGGATTTCAATTCTTCAAACACACTACTAAGAATCTCATCTCATCATTATTATCACATGCTCTGGGCTTTCAATCACCGCAGTTCATTATTGAACCATGTCACCTCTCCCTTGGAAACAATCATCTCTAGGTCAAAAGACCCATATAAACATTATACTTGGTGTGCCAGTATTTCATATGGCTCACAAGGCCCGTTCAATCTATATAATGTCACATCACCATAGCCTATAGTTGTCTATGCTAAGTATTTAAAAGCACTTGCATGGTTAGGAAATCATGATAAAAGAGATAACAATTTAAATATCAGAACCATGCCATAAAATAAAAATCACTCAATCAAGTTACAAACCTCTCATGATTAGGGTTACGGTTTCTATTGTAGCCGATTAGGGTTTCTAACGTTATATTCAACCGCCAACCCCTAATTTGTAACTCCTCTCATCTAAGATATTATTTCCTTGCCATAAGTTTTCAAACACATTTGATTACTCTCATCAATTATCATTAATTGATTATCAACATGAGCGATACAAATTCCTCTCTCATCCTTACTAGAATATTGGTTTCAACTCAACTTGTTGTTTTGACTTAACCCTCTTTAGGGTATGATGTCCTACACTTATCAAAGTGTATCCATGTCATTACATCATAATGTATCAACTTGATTATACTCCTCATGTGTCATCCTACACTCATCTAGGTTATCGGCCTACACAATAACCCTTGTGTCAACATAGACACATTTACTTGTGTTGGCCTAGACACTATCACTTATGTCAGCCTAGAAACTCTTACTTGTGTCTTCCTAGACACTTGTGTCAACCTAAGAACTTCCCTTTGTATCACCCCAAGGTATCTCACTTGTATCACCCTACATATATACATTGGTTTTGCCTTATGCATATACACTTGTATCACCTTATACATATCACCCTATGCATATTAACATGTGTGTGTTGGTCATAGCACATTTTAGTGTTTCGGCCACACGATCATCTTGGGTGTGTGTCAGCCAAGGATCAACTGATATCACATTAGGAGGTGTATTAGGTTATGGGGTTATCGTTAGATGATATTGGGTTAGGCATCATCATCTCCCTCACACCCTCACTCATCAAGGTACCAACCTCACTTATCTTTTGGTGTATCACCTTCACCATACTTTAGTGGAAAATCTTTACCTCACTTTAGTATAAAATCTTCACCTCACTTTGGTGTATTGGCCGCACCATACTCTAGGATTTCGAACTCACTATCATCTTTTGTGTCGATCATGACACTATCACTTGTGTTGCCCATGGCACATCAAAGTGATATCAGTTTTGAGGTGCTTAAGGTGATATCAGTCTTGAGTTGCTTCAAAGTGATATCGGTTTAGAGGTGCTTCGAAGTGATATCAGTTTAGAGGTTCTTCAAAGTGATATCAATTTAGAGGTGCATCAAAGTGATATCGGTTTAGAGGTGCTTCAAAATGATATTGGTTTAGAGGTGCTTCAAAGTGATATCGGTTTAGAGGTGCTTCAAAGTGATATCAATTTAGAGTTTCTTAGGGTGATATCAATTTCTATCATCTTCAAGATCCAACCTTCATCCACAAACACTCTAATTCATGTAAAACAACCCTGTATATCCATTAGATCTTATAGATTCATCATTTAATCAAGAAAAATCAAAATTGTAAGCAATCACCAAGTATTGTACAAGTGAAAGTGAATAACATTAGAATTCCAGTAGAGTTATATAACCCACCTCAAGATCACCAATAGAGCTTCAAGCTTGAAATATTCATGTTCCCAAGGTGGAAGATGACCTATTCAAAGGTCCAAGATTCATCTATAGCTTCACCTCCATCAAGAAAAAGGCATCATAGTTAGAAACATGGTGAAGAAGAGAATAAAGAAAGAGTTATGATTTGAGATGCATAATTATCCAAGGTTGAAGATAGTCATGGTATCACCTTAGAAAAGATTCTTGACCTTTCTCTTGATCCTTGATCTCCTAGGGTCATCCACCAAGAAGGAGGTGGTAAAAGAATCAAAAGGTTTACTTGCTTGTGAAAACAGGGTCTTATATAGTTGAGTTTCAAGAGAGAGGCTACATGAGGAGTGTAATCACCATATGTAACTAGGTGACATGTGTCCATGCATGGTGGCACCATGAAACCATAATTGTCTTGTCATGTAAAACAATTGTGGATAATTCACGGATGGGATATCAGCCATTGGGTAGCTTTCTTGACAAGATATCACTGTGGCAACACATCCCTCTATCACACAGACAATGAGGTGTTACGCGAAAATGTGCGGAAATCACCATAACCACAAATTATCAAAACACGGGTTAATTAAAACCGATTGCGGAAAGCGGATAAACTGAGAAACTATTACATTTAAGTCCTCATCCTGCTAGTCAAACAGGTTATATAAGCATATACAAGCCTTGATACGTGTCCACAGCTTAGAGGAACAACTGTCTAACCATCACATGAGTTCATCACCTATTTATATATACATAAAGGCCCACATCTGGCCAGTAACAGGATATACAAAACAACAACAGCTATACTTCATGAAACAACGTAAAACCACCTCCAAGGACTTGAGAGTACAGGGATGACTCTAAGACTCTACTACAAAATGACCAAAACAATAGCTTGTCCATTTCTTTCCTTCTACTACTCGTCTTGCTGCTCGGACGCAACTCTGCGACCACCACCACGTCTAGCTCAAACACCTGAAAACCAGCGAGGTGAGACAATTGAACATTGTCCCATTGAGAAACATAACTCCCCACCAAAACTATAAAACCAAGAGGATGAAGCAACAGAGGAAGAAAAACAGTAAAATGTAGAATAATAACAGTCTATACAGCAAGGCTATTCATACCATCAAGCTTACCAGGCTGTATGGAAGACATATCATCAATTATCTCTTTATGGAACATAATTAACAAAGATAAGATTTATAAGGTCTTACCACATAACCTGACGAACATATAAGTAGCTGCAAGGTATAACAAGATTAACTACACAAACAAGGCCTCAACCAATGTTTCGTGTTTTGCCTTATGCAGTAAATACTATACGGCTGGATTACATATTCTTATGCCCTGAGGAAGTGAGTCTGTAACGACCCCGCCTCCCAGTAACCCCCAATTAAGGGAGACTCGAAGGTCAGAGCCGTTATCCAATTAATAGGATCAAAGGTTCGACAAATAATCAATAACAATTAATAAACTTTACCAACTAAACTGAAAATTGGTATAAAATAAAACTTTTTCTTACCTTAGAAAAAATTGGGAATTCTAAACTTCTATCCATGAAGTTGATAATCTAAGTAATCCTCCTATGTACGTTTTTTCTCATTTAATTCCACATCTGTCACTTTACCATTTGTTCTTTTCATTTGTACCTAAAACACCGACAAACAAAACATCAGTCAGTATATCGAAATATACTGGTATGTGGGGACAACCAAAAACTTGCAAATATGGCTAACCATTTAATAATCACAATCAAATTATTTAACAAGACAATTTACATTTTCAATGTGTCATTCTCCACCGCTTTTTCCCTAACCCTGGCATACCCCTCCAGGGTTTCTCTTTTGCCATTGACTTAAGGCCACCTTCTCAATCCTGAGCTTGGTGCCTGGGAGTCACCTCTCATGGTACTCCATAGTCATGCAACATAGACCACCTTCTCATTCCCGAGCTTGGTGTCTGGGGTCACCTCTTGTCACGGGTTAACAACCTAACTCCACTGTACACCTTTGGCGCCAACATAAGGCGTACAATAGAGTTAAAATTGCCCGTCCCTGAGTGGATCAAACACATGAATATATAAATGTACCGAATAAAAAGCTTCCATACATAAACCAAATTTTTCATTACATAGGGGCCCGAAGGCATAGGAGTTCTACAGAAGAAACTTAATACATGAGAAACTAAATACAGAAGAAAAACAAGCATAATCTAAGAGTCCCATTTAGCTTTAGCATCCCCATGATAGATCTGATTTTTGTGAGTCAGCATATAGAGTAGCAATCGTCATCTTCCTTTCATTATAAGCATCATAAGAAGAAGGTACCTATAAAACATATGCAATTGGTATGCGTCAGCACAATATATAAATATATTGTACTGAGTACGCCTCCGCGTCATATAATTTAACTCTCATCATATCTTGGCAATAACATTAAAAGTAACTTGGCAGTAATAAGCAATATGGTAAGTAAAATCATTCTCAAACTGAAATAAAGTTTATTTACAACAAAGCACAAACATCTTTTAAGCATATTTTCCATTATATCTCAAGGCCTTTATGATCACTACCAAAGAGTTAGATCATATGTACATTGTGACCACTGCCAAAGAGTTATGTCTGACCACTACCAAAGAGTTAGGTCGTATGTACAGTGTGACCACTACCAAAGAGTTAGGTCACTTCCAAGCACACTGCCAAAGAGTTAGTGCTTTTCATATAATGGACAGAAATATATTATGTTTTCATTTTGTAAAATATATATTTAAAGAAAACATCATCAAAGTTGGATACTCATATAGCTCTATTTCAAACAATACCATATGCCAAGTTCTTACACTATTTTACAACCATACATTATTATAGGCCAAATGATAGTTAATGGCGTACCTTCTATTCAGAAGTGGGGAGTCCAGAGATGCTCCTCACTGGTACCTTCGATTTCCTGAAATTATTGAAGATTTGGTATTTATTAGATATATTGTTCAAGTTACCCATATTCTAAAGAGTATATCAAAGGCCCTTTATAGATTTGGAGTCATGAGAGTAGAGTATGGATCTTAGAGTATGGATTTGAGTCCGAGATTATCATTGTCACATCAGAGTAGGTTCATAAAGTCAGAATCATGGTCTATAGATCATATTAATTAATTATGCATATTTTGGTAGGTCAAAATAGGAAAAGGAGTGATAATTAGGTTTTATTGATAGTTGAGTCATAATAAAAGGATCTGATCTTTCCATGATAACAAGGATGCAAAAAGATGATTATCACAGGTTTTTGGTGATCTAAACAAATTCGAGTATTTTCCAAATAATTAATCAAGATATACACAAAAATAAGCATGCGTAATTACTCGAGTCAGATTTAGGGTCAACAGATGTCAAAATCGTGATCCTCGTATTTTTCTGATCAAAATAGAGTACTTATTCGTATTTTTCTGACACTCCTACTAATTTTTACGAATTTCCCAATATTAACTCATAAACTGGATTTCGATTTTATAATTGAAAACTAGGGAGAGCGTGGACCGTTGGATGACCAGATCCAACAGCCAAGATTTCACGCGCATAAAGCAAAGCTCAGACCGCTTACAGGTTGATGGCGAGATCTCCGGCGAGCTCTCTTTGGAGTCTTGGACTTCCTCGTGCACGGGTGAAGATCGGACTAGCTTCGTGGGAGCTTCCCACAGTTGTACGGCCGGTCCTCAGGTTGTGGCTCCCCTGGGATCGCCGGGTCGGCTAGGAGACCGGCTAGCTACCAAGCTCGCGGCAGAGGAAGATGGAAGGGGGAAGCAGCAGGCCGGCTACCTCAACGTTGAGGCACCGATGGGCTGGAGGAGGGTGGTACGAAGCTTGGCGAGCCGTCAGCGGTGAAGGAGGAGGCTGGGAGTAGCCTTCCCAGTAGCTCGACGGTGGCGGGCAGGGCTGAGGTGAGGAAGCTTGAGCTCGGCGGAGAGGGATGCCTGCTCCAGCTGAATTGGTCCTCAAGGGGCATCAAAGGGAGGTCGGTGAACGAGATGGTATGCTTAAATAGAGGTGAGGGTGCGTGAATCGCAAACGCCCAATTGGGCTCCGCGGTGGTTGGAGAACAGGCCATACCGACGAGGTCATGGAGAGGGGTGCGGTCCTCTCCGGGGGTCGTGTGTGGGTTCGTCGGGTTCGTGGAGGTGAGGTGGAGGCAATGCCTCGGTTGGTTGCTCGCGAAGCGGCGTGGAGTGGCGAGGAGTGATCCGAGGTGGCTGTAGCCACGTCCTCGCGGGTCAAATGGAGGAAGAGGATGACCGGATGGCCGTCCAATCCACCCAGGATCCATGGACGTGCCATCCGATGGTCGCAATTGCTCGAGAGAGGCGGTTGACGTCAGCGCCGTGAACCAAGGAGGAAAAAATAACCAAAACTATAGCTTGATGATTGAAATCGTGACATGTATTGATCAAACATTAATAGAACTTGTAAAAATCGTAGAGGGAGCTAGGAATGTCTGCATGACATGAAATTTGGACCATAGCTTCACCATAGCATACCCCACATGTTGGTAAAGTTTGGGCTCGAAATTCCAATCTTTGTGTGACTAACTAAACTTTAGGAGAATTAGGGTTTTGAAATATACTGAAGATTAAAGGAACAAAGCATAAAAGAATTAGAAAACTCACTTTATCACATCCTACTCACCTTAAAAGAAATTTTGTCCTCAAAATTAAACTGGATGAAAGAGGTGAGGGAAACGTTGCTCCATGTCTGCTCTTAGCTCCCAGGTAGCATCTTCTGCACCGTGATGGTTCCACTGTACCTTCACCATTGGAATCTGTTTGTTTCTGAGCTCCTTGACCCTCAAGTCGAGAATCTTTTCAGGTTGTTCTGGATAAGAGAGATTCTCCCGCAACTCAAGAGGCTCATGATTCAGCACATGACCATCATCCTTCACATACTGCTTCAAGTTAGATACATGAAAGACATTGTGCATCATGCTGTACTGTGGAGGCAGAGCAAGCCGATAAGCACATTCACCAATGCGCTCCAGAACTTCGAAAGGACCCACATATCTCGGGCTAAGCTTCCCCTTGTTCTTGGCTATGGCTCAGATAGGTCTGATCTTCAAGAATACATAGTCACCATCATTAAACTGTCTGTCAGACCTGTGTGCATCTGCATATGACTTATGACGATCCTGGGCCCATTTCAACCTCTTCTTGATCAAGGACACCTTATCAACATATAATTGTAACTCCTCGGACTTTAGCATCTTTCTTTCTCCGACTTCATCCCAATGAAGGGGGGATCTACATGGCCTACCATAGAGAGCTTCATAGGGTGGCATATCAATACTAGATTGATAGCTATTATTGTAAGCGAACTCTGCTAATAGAAGGTAGTAGTCCCATGATCCTCCCCAATCTAAGACACATGCTCTGAGAAGGTCCTCCAGGATTTGGATAGTGCGTTCTGACTGGCCATCAGTTTGGGGATGATATGTTGTGTTGAAGTTCAACTGTGTACCCAGCTCATTCTGCACCTGCTTCCATAAATGTGATGTGAACTTTGGATCTCGATCTGAAACTATCGAAACTGGTACTCCATGCAGCCGTACAATCTCCTTTATATACAACTCAGCAAGCTCAGGAACCTTGTTCGTAGTCCGTATAGGCAAGAAATGTGCAGACTTGGTCAACCGGTCTACTATAACCCAGGCCGCATCATAACCCTTCCTGGTCCTGGGTAGTCCCACCACGAAATCCATGGTGATGTTTTCCCATTTCTGCTCGGGAATTGGTAAGGGTTGCAATAGACCACCGGGACGTTGGTGCTCGGCCTTAATCTGCTGGCAAGTGAGACACTTAGAGATAAACTCAGCGATATCGTTCTTCATACCCCTCCACCAAAAGTGTCTCTGCAGGTCCTTATACATCTTAGTAGATCTAGGATGTATGGAATACTTAGACCCATGTGCCTCTTGCAGGATACGCTTCTTAATCTCTGACTCTTCAGGTACCCACATCCTGTTCTTGTACCTTAGTCCACCATCCATACCAACAGATAGATGTGTCTGGGACTTTTCCACAAGAGCTATCATCTCCTCCAAACTAGGGCTGTTCTTTTGAGATATCAGGAGTTCAGAAAGAAGTCTAGGAATAATATTGATATTTTCCAAAATAATAGAGCTAGATTCTGCTTGAGATGACCCAGAAGATGAAGGTTCCAGATGCATTGATGCACAAATCGACTTCTTACGACTAAGAGCATCAGCTACAACATTGGCTTTTCCTAGATGATATGCAATTGTGAAATCATAATCTTTGAGATACTCCAACCATCTCCTTTGTCGAAGATTGAGGTCCTTCTGAGTCAAGAGGTATTTGAGACTTTTGTGGTCCGTGAATATATCAAAAGTAGCACCATACAGATAATGTCTCCAGATTTTGAGAGCATAGACAATGGCAGCTAATTCCAAATCGTGAGTTGGGTAATTGACCTCATTAGGTCTCAATTGTCTAGAGGCATACGCAACAACTTTACCATCTTGCATAAGGACACAACCCAGACCCATTTTAGAAGCATTAGAGAATATTACAAAGCCATCATTACCAGTAGGTAAGGTTAAAACTGGGGCAGAAGTCAAGAGAAATTTCAATTCTTGGAAACTAGCTTCACACTCAGGAGTCCAAATGAATTTGACATCTTTTCTGGTAAGTTTAGTCATGGGTAGGGCTATTTTACTGAAATTGAGGATGAAACGACAGTAATAGCCTGCTAGGCCAAGGAAGCTACGAATTTCAGAAGCATTGGTGGGGGCTTTCCAATCAAGGACAGCTAAAACTTTGGCAGGGTCAACAGAAAATTTCCCACCCGAAATGACATGGCCAAGAAACATGACTTAGTCAATCCAAAACTCACATTTAGATAATTTAGCATACAATTTCTGGGCTCTCAAAACATTAAGGACTTTCTGGAGGTGTTCACGATGTTGATCAACAGAATTTGAATATACAAGAATATCATCAATGAAGACCACAACAAAGTTGTCAAGGAATGGCTGGAAGACAGTGTTCATCAGATTCATAAACACTCCAGGTGCATTAGTCAAGCAAAAAGGCATCACCACGAATTCATAATGTCCATATCGAGTTCTGAAAGCTGTCTTTGGAATATCACAATCTTTTACTCGTAATTGATGATAACCTGATCTAAGGTCAATCTTGGAGAACACAGTGGCAGTACGAAGCTGGTCAAACAAATCATCAATTCTTGGGAGGGGATATTTATTTTTAATGGTGGCTTGGTTGATAATGCGATAATCAATACACATTCGCATTGACCCATCTTTCTTTTTGACAAAAAGAATAGGAGCACCCCAAGGAGAAGTACTAGGACGGATGAAGCCTTTATCAAGAAGTTACTCTAGTTGTTTCTTGAGCTCTGCAAGCTCGGCAGGTGCCATCCTATAAGGTGCCTTAGAGACTGATGCGGTGCCCGTTGCTAACTCAATTGAGAACTCAATCTCACGATCTGGAGGCAGCCCTGGAAGCTCCTCCGGAAAAACGTCTGGGTAATCTCTCACCACATCCAAGCTCTCTATAGGTCTCACCTTAGGATCAGGCATGGATACAACAGCAAGATAGGCTCTACGTCCTTTGGCTATCAAGGTTTCGGCTTTAAGAGAAGAAATAATCATATTTCGGTTTCTTTCTTTTCTCCGAGAAATAGTCAAAGGTTTTGAATTGGGTGCACAAAAGACTACTTTCTTGCCTCGGCAATCAAGCATAACAAAGTTGGAAAAGAGCCAATCCATCCCCAAAATTATATCGAAATCTTCCATATCAAGAAGAATGAAAGCAGATTGAAATTTATGGCCACCAAAAGAAAAA
The DNA here is from genome assembly GCA_963693085.1 of Alisma plantago-aquatica. Lineage (NCBI taxonomy): Eukaryota > Viridiplantae > Streptophyta > Magnoliopsida > Alismatales > Alismataceae > Alisma > Alisma plantago-aquatica. Next base: position 1,066,216,061 of record OY856411.1, on the reverse strand, counting down.
GGTACGGTTTTGGTTTTCTGAAGAGAAGTATAAATTTTTCCACTGGGAGTTGTTACATCCAAGATATAACCTAGATCATTAATATCTAACTTGAGCATGGAAGAAAGATTTCTAGATATGAAGGTATGTGTTGATCCTGAATCGAATAGGGCCACAACAGGATGATCTGGGAGACATATCATACCTACATTATGATTTTATATAAGATCATGGTTTTTCAAAGATTTATCACAGTAAAGAATTATTAACATTATTACCTTCAATCAGACGGTTGTCATTGGCCTTAGCTTCCTCTGCATCAATTGCAAAGACTCGGCCCTGACGATGTTCTGGCTGAGCCTGAGCTATAGGGACAGCTAGCTGAGCAGGTGGAGCTCCAGGCTGAGGTAATGGGGTAGGACGATTCTGAGGTGCCCCCTGGACCAGAATTGGGCAATTGAACTTCATGTGTCCCTCCTTCTTGCAATAGAAACAAATTGGCTTTTCAAACTTGCATTTTCTAGGATGAAACCCACCACAAATTTTGCATTTGGAATTCCTGTATGGTCCTCCTTGGCCTCGACCTCCCCAGTTTGGTCCTCCTCAGAATGATTGACCCCTATGGTGATTTCCTCCTCCTCTTCTAATGCCATGGCTGTTAGGCTTCTTCTTATCATTCTCCTTCTCCTTGCCCTTGGTGACAGATGCATCAGTTAGACCTAGGTATCCCAAGCTTGGTGTTTTGCTCTTCCCTAAGGTTCTTTCTTGGGTAAGGGCATTGTTGATGGCAACATCAAAGGTAGGATGGGTGGCGGTACAAAGGTGAATTTTGATTTCTTGGTTAAGGCCATCTATGAAGTGTTCGATCTTTTCATCTTCATCAAGGTTGCGAGCATGACGCTCTAGGAGTCTAAAGGCCCTAACATATTCAGCAACAGATAGGTTTCCTTGGGTTAGGTTATTGAACTGTTTCTTCTTCTCCTTCCTAGCTGATATGGGCATGAAACGGTTGGTAAAGATCCCCTTAAACTCCTCCCAACCTATGGGGGAATCTGGAAGTGCTCGTGTATGGTAATAATTTTCCCACCACAACTTCGCGGACCCCCTAAGTTGGTAGGTAGCAAAGGTGACCTTATCTTCCTCAGGACACTTAAGGGCTCTAAAGGCATTTTCAACAGATATGATCCATGCATCGGCTTTATCTAGGACTTCACCCAAGTCTTCTCCATGAAAGGTTTCAGGTTTGAGTTTAAGGAAGTCACTAATGGTGGTTTCATGGTTGGTCCTAGAGGATGAGGCACTATTGATGGTTTCTTTTAGGGCTAGGGCATGCATGCATTCCAACATCACCTTCTTTTGTTCTTCCCAACTGCCTACAACCTTGGTCTTATTAGGGCGTGATTCAGATTCATCACTAGATCCATCACTTGATCTTGTTCTCTTGGACCTAGTTTTTGGAGGCATCTGCAAGTTCGTATAAAAGATAGTTTAGAGATTTATTTGAGATAGATCATAATGCATCCAATAAAGATTTAGCAATCATGGCATGTAGATAAATTTTTTTTTCATGTCTTTAAGTTGCTCCCAGTTCTCCTAATCTACCCACATAATAGAGAGAGTATATCATTGATCATGGTCATGAGAGAGAAGTAGATGAGAAGCCTAGTGTATATTATTCACTAAATAGGTTAGTTGGGGGAGTCCTTAATTGAGAAAAGATGAGAGGAAAGATTTTTCTAAGGTAAGGGTGCCCACATTAACAATAATTGCGTTAGCCAGGCAGATAGCTTGCGGCGGGAACCCTCGCACCGTGAAAATGGATGGGGAGAGTATTATGTCAGAACCTTCCGCAAGGTACCCTTCTAGACACCTCGGCAATTTACTGCTAAATATGGGTTACCCTAGGTCTAGGTAAGGTTACTAATTATTTGATACATATATATTGATTCATGTGCCTGCTCTGATACCATCTGTCACGGGTTAACAACCTAACTCCACTGTACACCTCTGGCGCCAACATAAGGCGTACAATAGAGTTAAAATTTCCCGTCCCTGAGTGGATCAAACACATGCATATATAAATGTACCGAATAAAAAGCTTCCATACATAAACCAAATTGTTCATTACATAGGGGCCCGAAGGCATAGGAGTTCTACAGAAGAAAATTAATACATGAGAAACTAAATACAGAAGAAAAAGAAGCATAATCTAAGAGTCCCATTTAGCTTTAGCATCCCCATGATAGATCTGATTTTTGTGAGCCAGCATATAGAGTAGCAATCGTCATCTTCCTTTCATTATAAGCATCATAAGAAGAAGGTACCTATAAAACATATGCAATTGGTACGCGTCAGCACAATATATAAATATATTGTACTGAGTACGCCTCCACGTCATATAATTTAACTCTCATCATATCTTGGCAATAACATTAAAAGTAACTTGGCAGTAATAAGCAATATGGTAAGGAAAATCATTCTCAAACTAAAAGAAAGTTTATTTACAACAAAGCACAAACATCTTTTAAGCATATTTTCCATTATATCTCAAGGCCTTTATGATCACTACCAAAGAGTTAGATCATATGTACATTGTGACCACTGCCAAAGAGTTAGGTCTGACCACTACCAAAGAGTTAGGTCGTATGTACAGTGTGACCACTACCAAAGAGTTAGGTCACTTCCAAGCACACTACCGAAGAGTTAGTGCTTTTCATATAATGGACAGAAATATATTATGTTTTCATTTTGTAAAATATATATTTAAAGCAAACGTCATCAAAGTTGGATACTCATATAGCTCTATTTCAAACAATACCATATGCCAAGTTCTTACACTATTTTACAACCATACATTATTATAGGCCAAATGAGAGTTAATGGCGTACCTTCTATTCAGAAGTGGGGAGTCCAGAGATGCTCCACACTGGTACCTTCGATTTCCTGAAATTATTGAAGATTTGGTATTTATTAGATATATTGTTCAAGTTACCCATATTCTAAAGAGTAAATGAAAGGCCCTTTATAGATTTGGAGTCATGAGAGTAGAGTACGGATCTTAGAGTATGGATTTGAGTCTAAGATTATCATTGTCACATCAGAGTAGATTCATAAAGTCAGAATCATGGTCTATAGATCATATTAATTAATTATGCATATTTTGGTAGGTCAAAATAGGAAAAGGAGTGATAATTAGGTTTTATTGATAGTTGAGTCATAATAAAAGGATTTGATCATTCCATGATAACAAGGATGCAAAAAGATGATTATCACATGTTTTTGGTGATTTAAACAAATTCGAGTATTTTCCAAATAATTAATCAAGATATACACAAAAATAAGCATGAGTAATTACCCGAGTCAGATTTAGGGTCAATAGATGTCAAAATCGTGATCCTCGTATTTTTCTGATCAAAATAAGAGTACTTATTCATATTTTTCTGACACTCCTACTAATTTTTACGAATTTCCCAATATAAACTCATAAACTGGATTTTGATTTTATAATTGAAAACTAGGGAGAGCGTGGACCGTTGGATGATCAGATCCAACGGCCAAGATTTCACGCACATAAAGAAAAGCTCAGACTGCTTACAGGTTGATGGCGAGATCTCCGGCGAGCTCTCTCTGGAGTCTTGGACTTCCTCGTGCACGGGTGAAGATCGGACTAGCTTCGTGGGAGCTTCCCGCAGTTGTACGGCCGGTCCTCGGGTCGTGGCTCCCCTGGGATCGCCGGGTCGGCTGGGAGACCGGCGAGCTACCAAGCTCGCGGCAGAGGAAGATGGAAGGGGGAAGCAGCAGGCCGGCTACCTCAGCGTTGAGGCACCGGTGGGCTAGAGGAGGGTGGTGCGAAGCTTGGCGAGCCGTCAGCGGTGAAGGAGGAGGCTGGGAGTAGCCTACCCAGTAGCTCGACGACGGCGGGAAGGGCTGAGGTGAGGAAGCTTGAGCTCGGCGGAGAGGGATGCCTGCTCCAGTTGAATTGGTCCTCAAGGGGCATCAAAGGGAGGTCGGTGAACGAGATGGTATGCTTAAATAGAGGTGAGGGTGTGTGAATCGCAAACGCCCAATTGGGCTCCGCGGTGGTTGGAGAACAGGCCATACCGACGAGGTCGTGGAGAGGGGTGCGGTCCTCTCCGGGGGTCGTGTGTGGGTTCGTCGGGTTCATGGAGGTGAGGTGGAGGCAATGCCTCGGTTGGTTGCTCGCGAAGCGGCATGGAGTGGCGAGGAGTGATCCGAGGTGACTGTAGCCACGTCCTCGCGGGTCAAACGGAGGAAGAGGACGACCGGATGGCCGTCCGATCCACCCAGGATCCATGGACGCGCCATCCGATGGTCACAATTGCTCGGGAGAGGCGGCTAACGTCAGCGCCGCGAACCAAGGAGGAAAAAATAACCAAAACTATAGCTTCATGATTGAAATCGTGACATGTATTGATCAAACATTAATAGAACTTGTAAAAATCGTAGAGGGGGCTAGGAATGTCCGAATGACATGAAATTTGATCCATAGCTTCATCAATGCATACCCCACATGTTGGTAAAGTTTGGGGTCTAAATTCCAATCTTTGAGTGACTAAATAAACTTTAGGAGAATTAGGGTTTTGAAATATACTGAAGATTAAAGGAACAAAGCATAAAAGAATTAGAAAACTCACTTTATCACACCTCTCATGGTGCCCATGGGTCTACCCTCCTGGGCCTGACCTTGATGGCATCTTTCATTAGGGTGGCATGTAGGTGCGAGAATACACATGTCTATATAATTTTGATAGCCATAGTGACTTTATAGTTGCAGTATGATCATCCAAACAGTTTAGATTGCATTCAGTGCGAGGAAACATCCGAGAATCCTTCGGGAAACTAAAGCGGTTATTCATAATTAACCACATACCTGATCCAACGATTTGAACAAAAATATCCATGCAAATAAGAATCCAAGCAAGCAAGCATTTTCAACAAGATCCTGAAATAATCACGTAATTCTCTTTTTATTATTCATGTCATCAAGATCCATTATACCTAGCTCGCTTCCTAGGGCTTCTAATTCACTTTTAGGGTTTCTATTGCAATTAGGGTTTCCCTTCATCTTTTACTATTTTAAACCCTAATTTAATGTAATTGATCACCAACCCTAATTATTTCCACGTCTAATTCTCAATTTCAGATTAAAGGCATAATTAACCATTAATTAACTTCATGAAGTCTCTTTTACATTAAATCTATTATTTTTATCCCTTTAATCCATGACAAGATCATTATACGCATTTATCATCGATTCATAGTTCATTATGGTCCAATTCACATATGAACTAGATTTGCTATTAATTCCACCTTTTATTCATGAGAAAATCCTAATTACTACATTAAGGGTATTTATCCACAATTAACAACTTTTATACTCAAAATAGCTTAGCACCATCATATCTCAGCCTTATTCATGAATTTGCACAATTAAAGCCATTAGAAGTCTTAATTACCATCATTAGGGTTTCAAGGCCCATTAAAGCTCATTTATGCACATGGAACCCTAGATTACTTCAATTATGTGTATAGTACATCCTTTTAGATCTTAATATGTCTTTTTATAACCAACAGGTTAACATCAACTCTAATCATTCATATAACCCTTCTGTAATCATTAATCAACAAAGATTAGGGTTTTTCATTGGTCAAACTATTAAAGATAGCATTTTTACATACTTTTTGAATTTCAAGAAGAAAAAGGCTTCAAATATATTTTTATTGTATTCCTTGTATTTTTCTGATAAATTTTCATGTATGACATGTCTTTTTCTGAGCATCCTATCGATTTCTATAATTTTTGAAAGATTAATTTACTTGAGCCAATTAGGCCTTGACACGCCGTCAGTTCTTCCCTTTTAATTCACAAAAGGACTCAAGTTCCCTCAGGCGTCCCACACACACAGAGGGGTATTTGCATCAAATTGTTTATTCTTCCCCAACCTCTCCTTCGTCTCCCCCGCGCCGCAGCACCTGCGAGCATAGCTCCATGGCCGAGTCAACCCCATGGTTGACTCTCGCTGCTGGAGCCCGGAAGCCGAAAGCAACGACAGGGCGACCTTCGCGACAGCCGTACGGACTTGCTTGAGCCTTCCAATTGCTCGCTAGTTGTGCCCAACCACCGGCCGAGATGGTGGTTCCTTTGCTGGTGCATGTGCTGCCGGTCGAGAAGCAGGAGGGGGCGAGGGATGAAATTAGGAGATGTGGAAGAGCTGCGCGAGCAATCGATGCTCGGGTTATAAGTATGGGATCACAAAGGGGTTTGTAGCCCTCTCCTTCAAATAAAGGTTTGTGTAGGTAGAGTCCTGCATGGACTAGATTTGGGGAAACACCGATTGTCCTCCAAAGCAATCAAAGTTTAGGATGATCGGGTGCGGATTCCTTCTACGAATCTATTGGGAAAGTTTCCAAATTCGTATGTGAATCATGTGAAGAGGAAACTGATCGGGAAAGATTGCATCATGTTTCCCACCATTGTTCATAGCTGGAGCTAGAGGATGATCGCCAGCCATTGGATCTCAAATCAACGGTGCATATCACACGCGCCCTTAAAAAGGAAATTTCAATTTAATTCTAACTGTGACATTTATTATAAACCCAACACTTTAGGGAATCTTGTAAAAGCTATAACTCCCAAACCAAACGTCCACAAAATCCCAAATTTTTTGGTAATCATAATAATGACTTAATTTATCATCATACCAAATTTGGAATCATTATCTAAAGAAATCGGGTCCCTTTCTTTATTTTCAAGTTATTACTCAATCATGCGTATTTCTCACCTATTTTATTTTTCTTTTGCTATAAAATTATTATTTTGAGTTCCTTGAACCTCGAGGAACCTTAATGGCTCGAAATCCCTTCTTGGGAATATTTCTTTAGCGTCTTTCCTTATCTTTCATCCTTTTTCATATTATCTTACTTTTCTTATTAAAATAACCATTTTTGATAATTTCTCTTTTATTATATTCCTTATTGGAATTCCTTTCATCATTAGAAACCTCATGGATACGAAAATCCATCAAAGATAACTCGATTGTACCTCTTTTCACATATTTTCCACATTTTATCATTATTTTCAATTTCTTTCTTAATAAAGAAATAGCTAATTGATCTTTTCTTTTATTATTGCATTCTCTATGCAACTTTGGAGTCCTTGGAACCCAAGGAATCCAAGAGGTACGAAATACCTCTTTGGATTATATTATTTTTCCTTCTAGAGGTTTCCACACTTTTCTTTCCTCTATTTTCTTATTTACTCAATAGTAGAGTTTCTTTTGTTCTTTCTTTGTTATAGGGCCCAATAGCCAATAAAGCCCACAAAACAATCATCAAGGCTATTGTAAATGAAATCCATTTATTCAAAATAGATTGTTCGTTCAAATATCTTTAATATGAAAAATTACATTTCTCACCAAATAAACCCAAAAAATTGGGGTTGTAACATCCTTCCCCTCTTATAAGAATTTTGTCCTCAAAATTCCATCAAGCAAACAAACAAACAGGATAAGCCTTTCATATGTCCATCATGGCTCCCATGTGGCTTCACCCTTTCCATGGTGCTTCCCAAGAACCTTCATCATCTCATATTCTTCCATCTGAGTTCTTTCTTACCTTGGTATATCGTACCCTCATAGGTGACTCAAGACATTTCAGCCTCTCAAAAGCTGGATAGGTTCAGGGCTCAACACATGGCTTGGGTACCTCACATAGTGCTCTAAATCGGACTTATGGAACACATTATACCTCATGTTATCCTGAGGGGTAAGGATAAACAAAACCATCTCCACCGATCCATCTCAAATGGACCCCTATATCGGGGACTCAGCTTTCTCAGCTATAGCTTATAGGGGTCGGATATTCTCCCACGGTGAACTGCATGTCAGTCTGCTTTGCATCATCTTGTGACTCATGTCACCACTGGGCTCTCTCTCAGCCATTGTACAATATAGAGACTTCATCTGCACACACTGGGGTTCTTTTCTGACCTTCGTGAGGCCTCCTTCACCAACATCATTTTAATGAAGTGGTGACCGACACATCCTCCTACTCGCATCCCGGTAAAGGCTATGGTGGTTAACATCACATCTTAGGAATTGTCTCTTTGTATCACCCTGAATGAGCACACATGATCTCATCAGACCCTCTAGTCTGGATCATACTAACCATCAGTATGGGGTGCTAAACTGTACTAACATCGAGTCCTTCAAGTATCCGCTTCCACCTCATGGGATTGAACCTTTAGGTATTACTCAAGAACTTTTGAACTCGCATCATGTTGTAGTTGCACCATCTCTCTCTCATAAGTAGTTCAACCGGATTTGTCCCTTGACAGTACTCTTTCTTTCTTGTGTCATCTAGGTAAGGTGATCTACCATAACCCATTTTGCATATTAACCTTCCTTGGTCTAGGGGAGACTCACATCATCCACAGTGATGAACTCCCATTCCCTCTCGGGAACTTTTTATACTTTATATCCATGCATTGGGTTACTGGTGTTCGTCCTTCACCTCCTGACTTGCATGGCCACATGCTACATGCAATTTAAGAATCCCAAGTACTAATATCACTTACTATCTTTGTAGTATCATGGTGTTTGGTGATCTGAAACCATGATGTCATGATTCCTCAAGATCGATTCCTTAGAAACCCTAAACCACTCTCATTAGAGTTTTATTACCTTCTTATCCAAATAAGTGTATCCGAGGTTCTATCACCATCCTTTTACTATATCAAGGACCAAAATAACTTGTTCAACATATCTTGTTACATATGGCTATTAGCCAAAACACATCTTCTTTCCAAACTTAGGGTTAGTCGAACAACCTCAACTTCTTCTAGCTTCCAACTAAACTTGGCAGCTATATCTCAACTAGAGCATTCATTACCACTTCTTATCTCTTAGATGTTAGGTAATGTTGAAGGCATGCACTTTCGTGTATTTCACTTATCGTCTCACCTCAAACTCTATGTCTATCTTCATCAAGAAACTCTGAGCTCATCCTCATGGTAATAAAACTCAACCTTGTTTGATTCATAGCTCATGATAAAAGCATCCTTATAAGATGACCACCTTACTCTTAGTGTTTGTAAACCATCCATGTATCATTCACTCCACAAAGGTATGTTATCATCTCTTTCATCATACCTCGTAGCAACGTTCCAACTCGCATCATCTTTTATCCTTGGTGTATGGCATGCGTACTATCCCATCTCTCCCACTCATAACAAGAGGAAATAAGCATTTGGCGGCCATCCAAACACCAAGTTCTTCCTATTCCAAGAGTAGAGATGACACATCCCACCTTGCCAGTACACCTTCAAATCTAGTTTGAAACGTGCCATCATCTTGATATCCACATTACTTCTATGGAAAACTGATCTCGAACCTACTTGGGTCACCACACAATCCTTAGTCATCTCCTCTAGGTCTATAGGGTGCCGGTACTTTTGGGGTCATCCGTTTTCCTTCATGCATCCAGAGAGTGCCCTACTCATCTTCCTGTTGGGTCCCATGAGTTCATGAAGGTGATCAATCTCCTAACCCATGGCCCTCAGACAATGATAGTTGTTACCTCCCGACCTATGGTCATGCGCATTAGGGAATTAGGCAACCCCTACTTCCATCGGTCTTATCCCTACCTGACCCTAGGATAGACTTAGGATTCTCTTATAGTACATGTTCAACTTAGAACCTTACCCAAACATTCATCATCTCTCTTCCTGTATTCATGGACTGACTTTCATCCTTTCATAGGGATCATGGCAACCTGCCTACCTCGGTCAAGCCCCACACTGGTTACCTCCATGGTAACACATGCACATATAGATGGTTATCTATGGGTCTATAGGTTCATTCTCATTGCATGTACTCTTCACTTAGCTTCTCAAGATCCTATGAAGCCTCTTTAGGTCATCTCAAAACCAACAAAACTGGTATACACCCTACCAAAGGGTCCCCCTCCAAGGATGGGAGGAAACTACAACTCTTGACGACAAGGTCACAACCGTCCTTAGGGTTTAACTTCGCATGAGCATGTCCAACCCAACAGCTACTAAAGCACAAGCTGATCACCTATTAAACCATGCTAGGTCGTATTTGTTCTCTTTCCTCAATATTGGATCACTTAGTTGTGAGGGGTTCATCAAACATACCCTTAACTTAGGGGTTTCTTTTCCCTTTACACATGAGGAATACCATGTTCGAAACTATAGAGGCTCAAATCTCATCATGAGCATTGGGTACACTGCTTCCCCTCTTAGGCCTAGGAACCCTAGGTTCACCTTCGGGTGTCCAGCTGCATTCTCAATCTCTTAACCATGAATCAAGCACATCCAATGTATGTCATGTACTCCCATGATCCTTTTATACGAGCAGCACCTCAGAGTTAAGTCCTCCTCAAGGACAACCAACCAATTATAGGGCCTCACAACTTGCTACTAAGCTTCTTCAGGGTCTAAGAAACTCTTTGTCTCATCTCAGCAGATAAACTCCTTTACCATAGGCACATAGGTTCCAGAAGCATTATTCTCTCTTTAGGGATTGGTTCCTCTAAAGTCAACCAAGATATCATCAGCCTCCAGGGGTCAAGCATAAGGCAACCACTATCATCCACTTAGGTCGCATCATCCTCAACTCCCCACTCTTCCTCACATTATAGGGTTTTAGGTTTCCAACCTTCTTACCTGGTTCCTGCTTTCTCTCTCTAGAGCTAATCCTACAACCCACCTCTCTATAAGAGGTCCTTTCTTCATGAAGGATCGAGCTCCTAAGCATACCTCTACGCGGGCGAAGCCTATGCTCAAACTTGTGTTTGCTCAAGATCATCCATAGCCCTTTTATACTTATTTCATAAGCCATCCATCATGATCTCTTGACTAGGGTTTCGTCCAACTTTCAACACTACTGACGCACTCTGGGTGCAAGCTATATCCTACTTGCAACAACCCAAGAGGTTTCTATAGGTTCTTCTCTAACCTCATCCATGAAGGAGCTATCCTTCGCTCAAACATGCACGACCCTTCCCAGGATTGGGTTGCCAAAGGTACTCGATCATCAACTTCTCATGGCTCATATGGCATACAAGGCATGTCTACCATGACATCTAATCCATCATGTCATCTCTCTCTCTAACCTCCACTTAGGGTTAGGGTTAACATCATCCTTAGATGATGTGCTAGGTCTCTACTTTTAATGGAGGTGTCTACCTCCAAGACTAACTCTCTCTACTCATCCTCCTGACAAGGAGGTCTAGCCTCAGGTCTCCCCTGAGGGTATCACAACTCACGTCATACGACCTAAGCATGTATCTATTCTTTAGTCTGTGCTTAATCTATTAAGCTTATGTCCATGACATCTTACTTACATGCTTTTATTAATTTGGTGGAGGATTCCTTAATCGTTATCAACGTTACCCATACCTGAAGAGGGTGAGGAGAAGAGATGAAAACCTAATCCTGAAGGTCCTTAATAGAATTTGAGTTGAGAAGGGATGAACAAGATGAGAGAGTCCTAAAGGTATCTTATTTCGAGTCATATCTTAAGACATCGGCCAGGCAGTGACACAATCCGAGAGTCCTCATATTCCGACTAGCGGTGCAGAAGAAAATATTGCCAGCCCCCGGAAGTGATCCTTTTCTAGACACCTCAGTCTTTCGGACACTCCTCTAATAACTCCCTCGGTTCTATGGAATTTGTAAAATTTAATAATTATTAAAGATAAAATGAGGAACCTATGCTCTGATACCAATTGTAATGACCCCGCCTCCCAGTATCCCCCAATTAAGGGAGACTCGAAGGTCAGAGCCATTATCCAATTAACAGGATCAAAGGTTCAACAAATAATCAATAACAATTAATAAACTTTACCAACTAAATTGAAAACTGGTATAAAATAAAACTTTTTCTTACCTTAGAAAAAATTGGGAATTCTAAACTTCTATCCATGAAATTGCTAATCTAACTAATCCTCCTGTGTATGTTATTTATCATTTAATTCCACATCTGCCACTTTACCGTTTGTTCTTTTCATTTGTACCTAAAACGCCAACAAACAAAACGTCGGTCAGTATATCGAAATATACTGGTATGTGGGGACAACCAAAAACTTGCAAATATGGCTAACCATTTAATAATCACAATCAAATTATTTAACAAGACAATTTACATTTTCAATGTGTCATTCTCCACCGCTTTTTCCCTAACCCTGGCATACCCCTCTAGGGTTTCTCTTTTGCCATTGACTTAAGGCCACCTTCTCAATCCCGAGCTTGGTGCCTGGGAGTCACCTCTCATGGTGCTCCATAGTCATGAATCATAGACCACCTTCTCATTCTCGAGCTTGGTGTCTGGGGTCACCTCTCATGGTGCCCATGGGTCTACCGTCCTGGGCCTGACCTTGATGGCATCTTTCATCAGGGTGGCATGTAGGTGCGAGAATACACATGTCTATATAACTGTGATAGCCATAGTGTGACTTTATAGTTGTAGTATGATCATCCAAACAATTTAGATTGCATTCAGTGTGAGGAAACATCCGAGAATCCTTCAAGAAACTAAAGCGGTTATTCATAATTAACCACATACCTGATCCAACGATTTGAACAAAAATATCCATGCAAATAAGAATCCAAGCAAGCAAGCATTTTCAACAAGATCCTGAAATAATCACGTAATTCTCTTTTTATTATTCATGTCATCAAGATCCATTAAACCTAGCTCACTTCCTAGGGTTTCTAATTCACTTTTAGGGTTTCTATTGCAATTAGGGTTTCCCTTTATCTTTTACTATTTTAAACCCTAATTTAATGTAATTGATCACCAACCCTAATTATGTCCACATATAATTCTCAATTTCAGATTAAAGGCATAATTAACCATTAATTAACTTCATTAAGTCTCTTTTACATTAAAGCTATTATTTTTATCCCTTTAATCCATGACAAGATCATTATACGCATATATCGTCGATTCATAGTTCATCATGGTCCAATTCACATATGAACTCGATTTGCTATTAATTCCACCTTTTATTCATGAGAAAACCCTAATTACTACATTAAGGGTATTTATCCACAATTAAGAACTTTTATACTCAAAATAGCTTAGCACCATCATATCTCAGCCTTATTCATGAATTTGCACAATTAAAGCCATTAGAAGTCTTAATTACCATCATTAGGGTTTCAAGGCCCATTAAAGCTCATTTATGCACATGGAACCCTAGATTACTTCAATTATGTGTACAGTACATCCTTTTATATCTTAATATGTCTTTTTATAACCAACATGTTAACATCAACTCTAGTCATTCATATAACCCTTCCGTAATCATTAATCAACAAAGATTAGGGTTTTTCATTGGTCAAACTATTAAAGATAGCATTTTTACATACTTTTTGAATTGCAAGCAGAAAAAGGCTTCAAATATATTTTTATTGTATTCCTTGTATTTTTATGATAAATATTCATGTATGACAGGTCTTTTTCTGAGCATCCTATCGATTTCTATAATTTTTGAAAGATTAATTTACCTGAGCCAATTAGGCCTTGACACGTCATCGGTTCTTCCCTTTTAATTCACGAAAGGACTCAAGTGCCCTCAGGTGTCCCACGCACATAGAGGGGTATTTGTGTCAATTTGTTTTATCCTTCCCCAACCTCTCCTTTGTCTCCCCCATGCCGCAGCGCCTGCGAGCAGAGCTCCATGGCCGAGTCAACCCCATGGTTGACTCTCGCTGTTGGAGCCCAGAAGCCGAAAGCAATGACAGGGTGACCTTCGCGACAGCCGTACGGACTTGCTGGAGCCTTCCAATTGCTCGCTAGTTGTGCCCAACCACCGGCCGAGATGGTCGTTCCTTTGCAGGAGCAGGTGCTGCCGCTCGAGAAGCAGGAGGGGGCGAGGGATGAAATTAGGAGATGTGGAAGAGTTGGACGAGCAATCGATGCTCGTGTTATAAGTATGGGATCACAGTGGGGTTTGTAGCCCTCTCCTTTAAATAAAGGTTTGTGTAGGTAGAGTCCTGCGTGGACTAGATTTGGGGAAACGCTGATTGTCCTCCAAAGCAATCAAAGTTTAGGATGATTGGGTGCTATAAAATTATTATTTTGAGTTCCTTGAACCTCAAGGAACCTTAATGGCTCAAAATCCCTTCTTGGGAATATTTCTTCAGCCTCTTTCCTTATCTTTCATCCTTTTTCTTATTATCTTACTTTTCTTATTAAAATATCCATTTTTGATAATTTCTCTTTTATTATATTCCTTATTGGAATTCCTTTCATCATTAGAAACCTCATGGATACGAAAATCCATCAAAGATGACTCGATTGTACCTCTTTTCACATATTTTCCACATTTTATCATTATTTTAAATTTCTTTCTTAATAAAGAAATAACTAATTTATCTTTTCTTTTATTATTGCATTTTCTATGCAACTTTGGAGTCCTTGGAACCCAAGGAATCCAAGAGGTACGAAATACCTCTTTGTATTATATTATTTTTCCTTCTAGAGGTTTCCACACTTTTCTTTCCTCTATTTTCTTATTTACTCAATAGTAGAGTTTCTTTTGTTCTTTCTTTGTTATTGGGCCCAAAAGCCAATAAAGCCCACAAAACAATCATCAAGGATATTGTAAATGAAATACATTTATTCAAAATAGATTGTTCGTTCAAATATCTTTAATATGAAAAATTACATTTCTCACCAAATAAACCCAAAACATTGGGGTTGTAACAGAGTCGTACCGCTCAAATCCAACCTTCGGTTGCGAAATCCAAGCTGGTGCCATACAAGGTCAATGGAAGAGCCGGACTCAACGACCTCCCACCTCGTAGTCAGTGTACGAGTACAACACAAGCAGGACCGCAGTCTCGTTCTTAAGTGACCTGAACCACAGGATCAGCTCCATAGGCTACCCATCTGCTAGACCGCCTTGGTAAAGGTCTTGGTGCTAGCATATCTGAGCCACGGGCCAGTTCACCGTGCTCTAAGCCATGAATGCATTCATGCTCCCATATCACATATCCTGAGCCATGGGCCTATTCACCATGCTCCTATACATATCCTGAGTCTACAACCACAACTATACTCGAATCCTCACTATTTTAGGCTAGGAGAAACCTTGCATACTCAACAATATGCGCTTCGGGTTAACCCACAGGAGAACCCATTTCACCATCACCAGCTCCTGACGATAATGGATCTATGGCCAGGGCAACTACATGATATATTCCACTGTGATTAATTAGCATCTTTTATATGGATTGCAAGATTCAACCAAGTTATATAACATGCAAACTATAACAAGAATAATCAACATAAAACTCAACGTTATGCTTTTATTGTAATCAACATCATCCTGATCCACCACAAGGTTCCAACATTACATGTTATCACTTGGCCTCTTTCCAAACAACTAGATCCAACTCAAGGATCATCATATTGCCATGGGATCTCAATCCCTCACCACATAGTGCCACTGCCTCTCAAGGCTTACATCATCAACATGGGATAGCAATCCCAAGCACTTTAGTCAAATACATCATACAGGTTATCTCAGTATCAAGAGTCACCATCACAACAGAGTTACTCAACATATATACCTCATAGCCCTTTGTCTGGCTATACATCTGTATGAGACCTGCATGGTTAGTATACATAATAATCATAGGCTTAATAGAAAGACCATACTATCAATATAAGGTGACATTCATGATTATATGCTTTATCAATCATGCCTCAACTTGTGATCATAAGCATAGGTTTCATCATTAAGCAAGGCATTCTACATGCTTATCATTTCATCAGCATAATACATAATATCAAGATGATCACATACATATGTAAAGTCATGATAAGTTACATGGACAAGCTTTACCATAATGATTACCATCCAGAATATAAAGGGCCATCATCATGTCTAAATGTGATATATACACACATTCTAACATAGATGTGGTTTACTATATTGTGCACATCCAGGGTTACTTATCAAAACTAAAACGTGATGCAAGAACAACATATCAGTTTCTATAAGGGCAGGACCCTCACTAAAAGCACCCACTACCCTCACTACAATGATATCGGGCAGGGCACCCTCATCTATCGCCCAACTCATAACGGTCAGCACACCAGTGTCCAACGGCCAACACAAGGGTGTAACGTGCAACGTTGCGTCAGGCGTGTCGTGCACTCACCAGTGATGTGCATTGTGGTATCGTGCCATGCTGCGTCAGCACCAAGGGTAACAGCAACCAAGCGTGCAGCTAAACAAAGAAGCAGATCGTGCGACAGGGTGTAGAGAAATGCCCATCAGGTGTAGGGCTATCGGCCGACACACACATCGGACTAGTGTGACGCCCATCACACAACTGACTAGCAACTTCCACCTCGAAGCACGATGACACCAAGATACATCTAGGTCATGTGTGTGTATGTGTGTGTGTCGGGAAGAGTACTCCACAAGAGGCAACGTCTGAAGGTGTAGCTCAAACAGTCGGCCAAGGGACCTATCGTTCAGCCAACCAACCCATGGCCTATCGACCTCCACAAAACAGGGTGATAGTGTGACGCCCATCACAAGGTCAGAGACCAGGGGTATCGTCCATCAAAACTAGTCATCCAAAGCTCAAGGTCAAGAGGGATATCGGGAAACACCTCTATTAACACCTTAACAGCCAAGAAACAACTCCACAAGATCGTCATCAACCTCAAGCACAAGGGCACCAAACCCTAATGGATCAAGAATATGGCTCACCTCTCAACAACTAAGAGAGAGGGGTCATGCACATCATCTATCACCAAATGAGAAACACAAGGAACAACCCTATCAAGGCTCACAACTACCACCAAGCTCACCCTTCAAGTCCATGGTGAGAGGAGGGTGTTGCTCAAGCTACTAGAACACAAGCTCACCTCTCAACTCAAGCAAGAGAGGAGTATTGCCCATGTTACTAGAACTCAAGCTCACTCCTCAAGACCAAGGAGAGAAAGGCGTATTGCTCACCAAGAAACCCTAGATCATAGGTTCGGCCAACAAGGTGAAACTAAGCAAGGAAACCAAACTAACAACAACGTAGCCGATCATAAACAACAAGAACAAGAACATAGAAGATGGTAATATAGTTAGGGTTAGGAGTTATGTAACCCGCCTTAAGCAAGCTCCAAGCATCACCAAGGAAGAAGGAGACTCCAAGGAGGATCGGCTACCAAGCTTGCAAGAGAAGAGAGTGTGTCGTGCACCAAGGAGAAGGAGTCTAAGGAACTAAAGGGAACCTTAGCAAGAGAAGGGAAATGCATATATAGAAGGGGATGGAGGAGAAACCAAATCAAAGCAAAGCAAGGTGTCACACACCTAGGGACACTTGTCCATGTGCAAAAACCACCACTCTAGCATGTCTAAAACACATGTCCAAGGCCATTGCCACATGCAAGCATCAAGCACCAAGTGTCCACTAGTGGTGACACAAACGAGGTCAAAGATGATCAAAGGTCATGGGTGACACACGTGGACGATACACCACCACCATGGGCGACACAACCTTGGGCGATACAACTCTGGGTGACACATGCACCCTCTTGCCCGACATAAGGTCCAACCAAGCAAAAGCAAGGCACCACAAGGCCCAACGAGCTCAACCAAGCCCAAAGGAACTCAAGCAATGAGCCCAAACCTTCCCCTCAACACTAGAGGAAGCAAGGAGAGGGAGGAACATCTCACAAGATGGCAAACTTTTCCACAAACCCTAGACTTGGGTTAATTGCAAGTAGCACCTCCAACTCTCAACAAAGCATAAACAAACTCTAATCACCACTAGAGGTAATTAGAAAGCAACAAGGCATCAGGGTTAAGCAAAGCAAATAGGGTGAACCCTAAACGGAGGTCAGGGTCCTTACAAACTAACCCCCTACAAAGGGATTTCGTCCCTGAAATCCGAAGAGAAAAGCGGGGGATACTTCCTCCTCATCTCTTCCTCAAGCTCCCATGTGGCTTCCTCAACGCCACAATGATGCCAAAGAACCTTCACAAGAACCAGGTCCTTCTTTTGCAGCTTCTTAACTCTTCTGTCAAGGATCGCCAAAGGACCTTCCTCGTAGGTCACATCTTCATCAAGCTCAACTTCAACTAGTTGTATCACTATTACATAATCTGGGTGACTTTTCTTCAGCATACTGACATGGAACAATGGATGTAACCTGTGCAACTCTGGCGGCAGCTCTAGCTCGTAAGCTACCTTGCCAACACGTGCTATGACTGGGTAAGGCCCCATATACTTGGGTGCTAGCTTACCCTTCCGGCCAAACCTTAGCACACCTTTCCACGATGAGACTCTAAGATATACTTCGTCTCCTACCTGGAATTCCAAAGGTCGTCGGCGATTGTCTGTGTAAGACTTCTGCCTGTCTTGTGCCGCTTTCAATTGTTGTTGTATTACTTTGATCTTTTTTGTTGTTTGCTGCACTAACTCAGGACCCAAAAGTTGATATTCGCTAGACTCATACCAACACAAAGGAGATCTGCACTTCCTGCCATATAAGGCCTCATAAGGAGCCATGTCAATGCTCTGCTGATAACTGTTGTTGTAGGAAAACTCTATCAAACTGAGATGCATGTCCCAATTGCCTAAGAACTGCAAAACACAAGCTCGAAGAAGATCCTCCAAAGTCTGAATAGTCCTCTCAGACTGTCCATCTATCTACGGGTGGAAGGCGGTACTGAACCTCAACTACGTTCCCAACGCTTTGTGCAATTGTTCCTAGAAACGACTTGTGAACTAAGGACCTCTGTCAGAAACAATCATCACTGGCACACCATGCAAATGTACTATCTCATCCATGTATACTCGAGCGAGTTTCTCAGCTGTATACGTTGTCTTTACTGGTATGAAATGGGAAGACTTCGTCAATCTGTCCACTATCACCCAAATGGAATCATGATTCCTAGTTGTCCTGGGTAGACCAACTATGAAATCCATGGTTATATGATCTCATTTCCACTGTGGTATCGGCAAGGGTTGCAATGTACCTGCCGACTTCTGATGTTCAGCCTTGACTTGCTGACATACCGCACATCTAGCCACGAACTTAGCTACAACTTTCTTCAAACCGGGCCACCAATATAAGTCCTTCAGACTATGATACATCTTGGTGACACCTAGATGCATAGCATACATCAACGTGTGCACTTCCTCGAGCACTAACTTCCTCAGATCATCAGTATTGGGGACCACCATCCTATCACGATAGCAAACCAGCCCATCTTCGGACTCATGGAACCCATCACACTTTTTGCTGCCGATCTCTGATCTGATCAACTATATTGTATCATATGTTTGAAGTGCATCTTTGATCTACTGTCTCAGCATAGGCTTGACTTGTATCTGTGCTAAAAGTCCATCTAGCAAGGAAACTTCTATCTACACATTCATCTATCGTAAGGAAACAAGCATATCTCGTCTATGGCATACTAGGGAACTCAACTATACCTTCTTTGAAGAAAGAGAGGAAGACTTTCGGCTAACTGCATCAGCTACCATATTCGCCTTACCAGGATGATACTCAATGGTGCAGTCGTAATCATTGATTAACTCCATCTATCGGCGATGTCGCATGTTTAACTCATGCTACGAAAAGATGTACTTCAGATTCTTATGATCCGTAAAGATCTGACACACTTCCCCATAAAGATGGTGTCTCCAAGTCTTTAATGCATGAACCACTATTGACAACTCCAAATCATGAGTCGGATAGTTCTCCTCGTGTTTCTTAATCCGTCGTGAAGCAAAAGAAACCACATGATCTTCCTGCATCAGCACACAATCTAGACCTTTCTTGGAATCATTATGGAAAACAACATAGCCCTTTCCAGGCTCTAGCAACACTAACACTGGGGCACTAGTCAACGTTTCCTTCAAACTCTAGAAAGCTTGCTGACAATGATCATCCCAGACAAAAGGTACATCCTCACTAGTCAACTTCGTCATTGGCAATGCAATCGCACTGAAGTCCTTGATAAACCTCTGGTAGTATCCTGCCAAACCCAGGAAACTACGAACTTCTGTCGGCATCTTCAGCTGCTCCCAGTCCGCAACAGACTCCACCTTCTTCAGATCTACTTTGACTCCTTCCACATATATCACATGACCCAAAAAGTCACTTCTTCCAACCAGAACTCACACTTACTGAACTTGGCATACAGCTAATGTTGGCGAAGAAGAGTCAACGCTAGACGAAGATGTCGCTCATGCTCTTGGCTGTCCCGACTATAGATCAAGATGTCATCTATAAAGACTACAACAAACTGATCTAAGAACGGATGAAACACTCTGTTCATCAAATCCATGAAAGCAGTAGGTGCATTGGTTAGCCCAAACGGCATAACCACGAACTCAAAGTGACCATACCTCGTCCTAAAAGCTGACTTGGGTATGTCATCCGCCTTAATCCTCAACTGATGATATCCGGACCGTAGATCGATCTTTGAAAAAACTGTAGCACCATGCAACTGATCGAACAGATCATCTATCCTTGGTAACGGGTACTTGTTCTTGATCGTGACCTTGTTTAACTGTCGGTAATCTATACACAACCGCATCGATCCATCCTTCTTCTTGAAGAACAACACTGGAGCACCCCAAGGCGACGTACTTGGTCAGATGAAACCTTTATCCAACAATTCTTGCAACTGCTTCTTAAGCTCTACCATCTCTACTGGAGCCATCCTATACGGTGTCTGTGCAACTAGTTGCATTCCTGGTACCAGATTAATCTCAAAGTCGATCTCTCGGGGTGGAGGAACACCAGGGAACTCATCAGGAAACACATCGGCAAACTCTTAGACAACTGACACCTCCTCGAGACTAGGACCTTTCGCCTTGGTATCCACAACGGTATCCACTACGTGAGCTAAGAACGCCTCACATCCTTGTCGTAACAGCTTTTCTTCCACCATAGCTGATACCAGACACGTCGGAAGAATCTTCCTATCTCCTTGGAAGATCCACTCCTTACCTCCATCATCAAACACAGCTTTCTTGGAACCGCAGTCCAAAACAACCTTATACTTCTCTAGGGTATACATCCCAAGGATAACATCGAAACCATGCATATCAAGTGGTATGAGATCCACTTGAATGTTGTGTCCCGAGAAAGACAAGACACAAGATGGATACTCTTCTCAAAGCATCAAGGAACCATCAAGAGGGGTTTCTAACAACAAGCTATCCTACTTACAGCTAACAGGTAAACGACAGTTTTCAAGCATACTATAGGCGATAAAAGAGTGTGTAGCACCCGGGTCAACCAGAATAGATATAAAGCAAGAAGAAGACATATCAAATTGAAATAACTCCATCTGACCTGTCACCACTCGCAGGTTGACTATCGCCTCCGGCTGATTCATAGCGTAGAATTGAGCCATTGCTTGCTATCCACGTCCTCTGCTTCCTTGAGTAGACGATCCCGCTTGAGATGCTTGACCACGTCCTCACCCTCTGCTACTACTGGGTTGTTGTCTATCTGATCCTTGGTTATTCTGTCTTGGTTGTTGCATTACTTCAACGTCCCTATTTGGGCAATGTAACTTGATATGCCCAGTCTGACCACAAAGATAGCATGCCCTATCTTCAAACTGTGGCCTAGATGGCCCTGTCACTGCCACTGAAGCTGTACTATGTGCCTAAGATGGCGAAGAAACATATCCTCTTCCCTTACTCGGAGACCATTGTGATGGTACACTGGAACCTCTCATCACAAAAGGTGCTAAAAACCTTGGCTTCTTGAAGCCACCAAACCTCTATCCCTAGAACTGAGCAGGCCTCTTCTTAGACATAGACTTTCTTTTCTCCCTTACTGATCGTTCGATCCTCCAGACAGATTCCACAAACGTAGAAAACCGCTCCTGATTCTCCAACGCAGAAATAGGTGTTGTCAGCTCAGAACTCAGACCTTTCTCGAAACGTCTGATTCGCTCTTCATCTGTCGTTGACATGTGAGGACAAAACCTCAACAGGTCCATGAACTTGGCCTCGTACTCGGTGATGTTCATCGTTCCTTGGCGTAAACGCTCAAACGGATTGATCTTCTCATCTAGATACATCTTCGGAAAGTATCTGCTGATGAACTCGTGCCGGAAAACTTCCCAACTGATCACCTCACCAGGTCACTTCTCTTCCTCGATGGTCCACCAGTGACCAGCACTACCTTTCAAAAGGTAGATAGTGTGCTTTACTTTGTCTACTTCGGGGATGTCGAGGATCCAGAAAGCCTTCTCAAGACTTGTCAGCCACAGATCTGCATCCGCTGGATCAGTCGTCCCAGCATAATCCGAAGCTCCGACTCGGCGAAGCCGCTCAAAGGTCTACCCAATACCCGATGTTTCACCATGGGGAGTCTGTTCTCTCGGCGGAGGCACTGGAAATCGCTCAACCATGAGATTCATTATAGCCATCATCTGTCCCATAAGCTATTGGTAGGCAGGATGTTCAAGAATGGTTGGGTCGGGTTGGGGGACCTCATGCACCCGATCTCCATGTGCCTGCCCTATAGCTCCATCAACTGATGCAACATCGCTATTCTCAGCAATATGTTCTTCATGGTTTCCAGACATCTTGACTTTTCTTCTGGTGAGAGTAGAAGATGATCGTAAGAAAATATAGAAAACTCACAAGAACAGATACAACGTAGTCCTAAATCCCTGTAGACTTAGCGAACCTATAGCTCTGATACCAAAACTTGTGGCAACACATCCCTCTATCACACAGACAACGAGGTGTTACGCGAAAACATGTGGAAATCACCATAACCATAGATTATCAAAACATGGGTTAATTAAAACGGATTGCAGAAAGTTGATAAACTAAGAAACTATTACATTTAAGTCCTCATCCTGCTAGTCAAACAGGTTATATAAGCATATACAAGCCTTGATACATGTCCACAGCTTAGAGGAACAACTGTCTAACCATCACATGAGTTCATCACCTGTTTATATGTACATAAAATCCCACATCTGTCCAGTAGCAGGATATACAAAACAACAATAGCTATACTTTGTGAAACAACGTAAAAACACCTCCAAGGACCTGAGAGTACAAGGATAACTCTAAGACTCTACTACAAAATGACCAAAACAGCAGCATGTCCATTTTTGCCTTCTACTGCTCATCTTGCTGCTCGGTCACAACTCCGCGACCACCACCACGTCTAGCTCAAACACCTGAAAACCAGCGGGGTGAGACAATTGAACATTATCCCAGTGAGAAACATAACTCCCCACCAAAACTATAAAACCAAGAGGATAAAGCAACAGCAGAAGTTAAACAGTAAAATGTAGAATAATAACAGTCTATACAGCAAGGCTATTCGTACCATCAAGCTTACCAGGATGTATGGAAGACATATCATCAATTATCTCTTTATGGAACATAATTAACAAGATAAGATTTATAAGGTCTTACCACATAACCTGAGGAACATATAAGTAGCTACAAGGTATAACAAGATTAACTACACAAAAAAGGCCTCAACCAATGTTCCGTGTTTTGCCTTATGTAGTAAATACTATACGGCTGGATTATGTATTCTTATGCCCTAAGGAAGTGAGCTGTACCGCTCAAATCCAACCTTCGGTTGCGAAACCCAAGACGATGCCATACAAGGTCAATGGAAGAGTCGGACTCCATGACCTCCCACCTCGTAGTCAGTGTACGAGTACAACACAAGCAGGACCGCAGTCTCGTGCTTAAGTGGCCTCAACCACAAGGTCAGCTCCATAAGCTACCCATCCGCTAGCCCGCCTTGGTAAAATGTCTCGGCGCTAGCATATCTGAGCCATGGGCCAGTTCACCGTGCTCTGAGCCATGAACGCATTCATGCTCCCATATCACATATCCTGAGTCATGGACCTGTTCACCATGCTCCTATACATATCATGAGTCTGCAACTGCAGCTGCACTCAAATCCTCACTATTTTAGGCTAGGAGAAACCTCGCATACTCAACAATATGCGCTTCGAGTTAACCCGCAGGAGAACCTGTTTCACCATCACCAGCTCCTGACGATGATGGATCTATGGCCAGGGAAACTACATGATATATTCCACTGTGATTAATTAGTATCTTTTATATGGATTGCAAGATTCAACTTATATAACATGTAAACTATAACAAGAATAATCAACATAAAACTCAATGTTATGCTTTTATTGTAATCAACATCATCCTGATCCACCACAAGGATCCAACATTAAATGTTATCACTTGGCCTCTTGCCAAACAGCTAGATCCAACTCAAGGATCATCATATTGCCATAAGATCTCAATCCCTCATCACATAGTGCCACTTCCTCTCAAGGCTTACATCATCAACATGGGATAGCAATCCCAAGCACTTTAGTCAAATACATCATACAGGTTATCTCATTATCAAGAATCACCATCACAGCAGAGTTACTCAACATATATACCTCATAGCCCTTTGTCTGGCTATACATCTGTATGAGACATGCATGGTTAGTATACATAATAATCGTAGGCTTAACAGAAAGACCATGCTATCAATATAAGGTGACATTAATGATTATATGCTTTATCAATCATGCCTCAAATTGTGACCATAAGCATAGGTTTCATCATTAAGCAATGCATTCTACATGCTTATCATTTCCTCCGCATAATACATAATATCAAGATGATCACATACATATGTAAAGCCATGATAAGTTACATGGACAAGCTTTACCATAATGATTACCATCCAGCATATTAAGGGTCATGATCATGTCTAAATGTGATATATACACATGTTCTAACATAGATGTGGTTTACTATATTGTGCACATCCAGGGTTACTTATCAAAACTAAAATGTGATGCAAGAACAACATATTGGTTTCTATAAGGGCAGGACCCTCACTAAAAGCACCCACTACCCTCACTACAATGATATCGGGTAGGGCACCCTCATCTATCGCCCAACTCATAACGGTCAGCACACTAGTGTCCAACGGCCAACACAAGGGTGTAACGTGCAACGTTGCGTCAGGTGTGTCGTGCACTCACCAATGATGTGCATTGTGGTATCGTGCAACGCTGCATTAGCACCAAGGGTAACAGCAACCAAGCGTGCAACTAAACAAAGAAGCAGATCGTGCGATGGGGTGTAGAGCAACGCCCATCAGGTGCAGGGCTATCGGCCGACACACATATCAGACTAGTGTGATGCCCGTCATAGAACTGACTCGCAACTTCCACCTCGAAGCACAATGACACCAAGCTACATCTAGGTCATGTGTGTGTATGTGTGTATGTGTCGGGAAGAGTACTCCACAAGAGGCAATGTCTGAAGGTGTAGCTCAAACAGTCGGCCCAGGGACCTATCGTTCAGCCAACCAACCCATGGCCTATCGTCCGCCACAAAATAGGGTGATAGTGTGACGCCCGTCACAAGGTCAGAGACCAGGGGTATAGTCCATCACAACTAGTCATCCAAAGCTCAAGGTCAAGAGGGATATCGGGCAACACCTCTATTAACACCTTAACGGCCAAGAAACAACTCCACAAGATCGTCATCAACCTCAAGCACAAGGGCACCAAACCCTAATGGATCAAGAAGATGGCTCACCTCTAAGCAACTAAGAGAGAGAGGTCTTACACATCATCTATCACCAAACGGGCAACACAAGGAACAACCCTAGCAAGGCTCACAACTACCACCAAGCTCACCCTTCAAGTCCATGGTGAGAGGAGGGTGTTTCTCAAGCTACTAGAACACAAGCTCACCTCTCAACTCAAGCGAGAGAGGAGTATTGCCCATGTTACTAGAACTCAAGCTCACTCCTCAAGACCAAGGAGAGAAAGCAGTATTGCTCACCAAGAAACCCTAGATCATAGGTTCGGCCAACAAGGTGCAACTAAGCAAGGAAACCAAACTAACAACAACGTAGCCAATCATAAACAACAAGAACAAGAACATAGAAGATGGTAATATAGTTAGGGTTAGGAGTTATGTAACCCGCCTTAAGCAATCTCCAAGCTCCTAGCTCCAAGCACCACCAAGGAAGAAGGAGACTCCAAGGAGGATTGGCCACCAAGCTTGCAAGAGAAGAGAGTGTGTTGTGCACCAAGGAGAAGGAGTCTAAGGAACTAAAGGGTTCCTTAGCAAGAGAAGGGAAACACATATATAGAAGGGGATGGAGGAGAAACCAAATCAAAGCAAAGCAAGGTGTCTCCCACCTAGGGACACTTGTCCATGTGTAAAAACAACCACTCTAGCATGTCTAAAACACATGTCCAAGGCCATTTCCACATGCAAGCATCAAGCACAAAGTGTCCACTAGTGGTGACACAAACGAGGTCAAAGATGGTCACAGGTCCATGGGCGACACACTTGGATGATACACCACCACCATGGGTGACACAGCCTTGGGCGATACAACCCTGGGCGTCACAAGCACCCTCTTGCCCAACACAAGGTCCAACCAAGCAAAAGCAAGGCACCACAAGGCCCAACGAGCTCAACCAAGCCCAAAGGAACTCAAGAAATGAGCCCAAACCTTCCCCTCAACACTAGAGGAAGCAAGGAGAGGGAGGAACACCTCACAAGATGGCATTCTTGTCCACAAACCCTAGACTTGGGTTAATTGCAAGTAGCACCTCCAACTCTCAACAAAGCACAAACAAACCCTAATCACCACTAGAGGTGATTAGAAAGCAACAAGGCATCAGGGTTAAGCAAAGCAAATAGGGTAGACCCTAAACGGACGTCAGGGTCCTTACAATCACCACCCAATATTACTTTATATGCAAACTGATACAACTTTTGCAATGAACATCTAAACTGATAGGCTTCGCCTACTTGAGGTGCTTAGCCCAATATGAATACTTCCAAAAAGTTTCTAAACCGATATTGAACCTCCTTAATGGTTTCTAAACCAATAGGCACTCCCATATACTCTTCATAACTCGATATAACCTTATCTAGGGTTCAAGATACTCAATATTCTTTGGTTCTTTCACCACCAAGAGTGATATCACTCAATGAAGACTCAAACCAAGAGCCACCTCCTTTATATTTCTCTAAATGATGCTGATATAGAGAAGGGACACTCTAGGGATGGTAATTTTCATTTTAACCCCTTACTTTGGGTAAATTGCAATTTACACCAAAACTAGCACACAAAGCACAAGAATCATTCACACATGCTCAACTTGAAACTTAAGCTCTCCACAAGGCTCCCCATAGAATCATCCTCTCCTTTTTATGCTAAAGCACTAAGGGCACACTCAACATGTGTCATATTGCAAGAAAAGCCCTTATCTTGGGTAAATTGTGCTCTAGTCCATAATAAGTAAACATTGCTCAAACATTATTCAAACAGGACCAAACTTGAAACATAGGTGTGTAAAATGTTAGTAAAACACCTCAAAGGATTATATTAAAGTTATAAACAACTTATTTAAGCAAAACAAATAGGGTTATCCCAAAACCCAGGTCAGGGGTGTTAACGGTTATCAACCCCTAACAAGGATTTCATCCCTAAAATCTTAAGAGAAAGAGAAAGGAACTTCCTCTTTTAATTCTTCATTAAACTTCTATGAAATCAACCAAAAGAATATTAAAATAATAATATTACTTATGACTAAGAAATATTCTTATATTAAACATCTTCTTTTGTCCATAAGTTGGTTTGAGATTAACTCAGGTTCCACCTTATCTCAATAGAATGTGGTTGAAATTTCTATGCAACATTTCCTATTTAAGTATACTCTTTAGATTGTATCAAAATGACTACTTGATCAGAGTAATTAGAAAGATAGCAATCTAAGAGTTGCATACTTACCTTGCAATCAAAAATTAAATACATGGCCAGGGTATTCAAGCACTGAGATGAGGTAGTATGCACTTTTTATTTATACTATTTTTAAGTTCTAAGATTTAGTATCTCTGGTTCTCTACAGGTGTCTTTTTCACATGTTCCCATAATATTAATTAAAAGTAAAGTTAACAACAACTATCTTTCTTATGATTAACAAGAAGAATAAGGAGAAAATAAGCCAGAATGGAAAAGTTATATTTGATCTGTTACCCCTTAAGGTCATTTAGTGTCTCAAGATGACTCAACGCATAGAGTCTTGCCATTGCTTGTTGTCTCCCTCATCCTCTACTACCTAGAGTAGATGAACTAATTTGCAACGCATGGCCACACCCACATTCTTCTGTTCCACAAAATTGTGGTCCTTATGAACCTTGTTGATTCTACCTTGATTGTTGTGTCACCTCATTGTGCCTTTGTGGACAAAATGGTCTGGTATGCCCAACCTATCCACACCTATAACATGTCTTACTATCATACCATGGTCTTACTGCTCCCATAATTATCTTTGAAATTGAGTTTGAGGCTCCAACTATAGGTAAAATACATCCTCTTCCCTTACTTGGTGACCACCATGTTAGTACACTAGATACTTGTTAAACTAATGGTATTGAAAACTTTGGTTGCATAGAACCACCAAATGATTTCTCTTGATATTGTATAGACCTCTTCTTAATACTTGCATCATGCTTCCCTATCATAAATCTATCTATCTTGCTCACAAATTCCATAAATATGGCAAAACTTTCCCTACTTTTCAAAGTTGTTGCTAAGGCAAACATCTCAGGATTCAATCCTTTCTCAAAAAGTCAGATCCTTTCTAACTCAGTAGCAGCCATTTGAAGACAAAATCATAAAAGTTCCATGAACCTAGCCTCATACTCATTAATTGTCATGGTCCCCTGTCGTATCTTCTCAAACTATGAGATCTTTTCGTCTAAGTGCATTTGTGGAAAGTACTTACTGACGATTTCACGACCAAACTCCTCCCAACTAACCTCTTCTTCATTCCTTTTTACCTCTTCTATGGCCCATCAGTGTCCATCATTACCCTTCAAAACGTACACAACATGCCTGACCTTGTCATCGTCTGGGATGCTACGGATCTTAAAGGCTCTCTCTAGCTTAGTAAGCCACATATATGCATGTTTTGGGTCAGCTATTCCAACATACTCTATAGCCCCTACATGACATAACAATTCAAAATTCTTACTAGAACCCAAAGTTTCTGCATTAGGGACTAGTGCCCTAGGTATCCGATCTGCTATGTATGCTATTTTCATCATAAACTGCCCAAAGAGAACTAAAAAGTAGGGTTTTCTATCATGACTGGATCAGGCTGAGGATTCTCAGGTGGTTGTTCTTCTTTTTCCTGATCCCTAGAACCTTCTCCTGGTGTAGCAACATTGCTTTCAACAACATGTTCATCATGTTCTTCAAACAACTTATGCTTTCCCCTTTCTTCTGCATAGGTAAAACTCACTATAAGATATACTGGAGGATACTAGAATAGACTCAACATCTTAGTCCTATGTCCATGTAGACTCAGCGAACCTATAGATGTGATACCAACAAATGTGACACCCGTTATCACACAGAGAATGAGATTACACAAAATCACGTGAAAACAACCATTAGTAGCGGATTACCAAAAAACACTAAAAATTAAAACCATATTCCATAAAAATCCACTGCAAGAAAACTTTTTACAAGAAGGCCCACAACCTGTCATATCTTGTTATTATATTGGACATATGAAAAATAGACATGTGTTGACCTCACTGGAGTCTATCATATGTCATATTTTCTTTGAAGTAACTTTTACGAAGGCCACACAACTAGTTCTCCCATTGTAGAAAAGATTTAAAAGCATGATGTAGCTTGTATGGAAATTCAGCATCATTTTTCCTTTTACTTTTTTCACCTTTGGAGTGTTTTTTGTTGATGCAACATCTCTTTTATGGCACCTTCAACAGATCATCAATATGAACCTTATGCTACCATCTTCTACATCTTATAGATTTATTTTTAGATCTATAGGCTTAGCCATCCAAACTAAAACTCAATTTCTTTCTTGCTCTTTTGTGAAGATATTTTTGTAATTTTACATTGAGAGGATTGAGAGAATAAAATTTAGACTTGTTGTGCATATATTTAGATTCAAAAAAAATAAAATCACATAAAAGTATGACATAAGAAACAACATGATTTCTTTTTTTCATTATTTCTAAAAAGAACAACAAGGAACAATTAGTTAAGAAGTGCAATAAACAATTCTTATATCTCGATAAACATTACATATAAAATTACAATCAAAATCATTTGAAACAAAAGAAGAATGAACCCCATATATGGTTACACATTCCACATTATTATCATTGTTTGGTGGATGCCTTGTGAAACGTTATACATCTAATACACATGTATAATTATACTAACAATATTTCATTTAACCATTGCAATCTCTAGTGTTGTTTTTTCTGTTAGTATAAAGTGAGGTTAAACAAAAAGTTTAGAATTTTAGACCAATGGAAACCAAAATAGAGAGATGGAGGGGCTAGGGTGGGCTGGTTAGGAACATGGTTCTAGACAGCGTGCGATAAAAAATAAAAATTCTAGGGTATATGAAGTGATAAATGGAATTTATCTTGATAATTGGATAGTGATTAGGATCATGAGGATGAGGGAGAGTATACATAGTTAGGGAGTATTTTTCATTTTCTTATAAACACATCTATAATATATAAAAAATTGAACTATTCAAATTTTAAAACAAAGAAGATAATAGAAAGACACTTTTGTCATATGTGGGATGCATGGATAATTTTTTAATTTTTGGCATGTGGTGAAGTAATTAGATATAGATGTTCGTCCTTTTTCAGCAACGACTGAACGGTGTATGCCGCTCGGTTGCTCTGGCGATCGCCCTTGCGATCTAGGGTTAGCGCAGGATGCCCTTTGGCTTGGGGGGTGGGGGCGGCTGCGGCCGCGGCTGGTGGTTTCTTCCCCTATGCCCCCCCCCCCCCCGCCAAACCTCTTCCTGCCTCGACCTGCCGCAACTGTGCAATCATTCAACGCCTTCGGTTGGGCCTGCTTCTCACCATCCTCGTACGATGGGTTTCCGGGGTGGCAGTTGTGCTGGGATGGGTGTGTTCTAGGGTGGTTTTTCACCTGGCTGGGGACTCACCCTCTGCGCCCTGTGTCTGGCGTCGCTGCCCTTTGTAGGTATATGTCGTGTCGGGCTGGTGACGGTTTGGTTCTGAGGAGCTGAGGTTTTCTTCCCCCTTTCTGCTCCTTCTCTGTTTCATTTTGGTTCTTGCTTGTTCCCTTTTTTTCTCGTGTCTCATGGTTGGTTTGGTGTCTGTGACAGCTTAGTCTTGTTTAGTCAACGGTCATCGGCCTTGTTGTTCTTCTGGTTAGTCTCTCCTTCGTGGGAGCAAGGAGCCCCTATTTTGCTGGTGTTCCTTTTTATCTCAGTCAGTTCTTTACCTGTGGTGGTTGTTTGTTGGTTGTGGTCGTGCCTCGGGTTCCTTCTTGGGCAGAAGGTGAGCTCGGGTGCCCCCTTGGTGCTTCAGGCAGAGGAGGAGTAAGTTGGGTTTGTGCTTCGTGTGGGTCTTCCGCCCCCTATTCGCAGTGGTGGTCGGGAGTGGTGGTGGAGTTCTCGGCACCCTCTACTCCCGCCCTTATATCTGCATGAGCCATCCTTCCTCTGTATCTGCATCGCTGGGGTTTTGCCTCCTTCCCGGGTCTCCTAGTTGGTGCAACCTTAGTACTCGTCGCTGGTAGTTGTGGTTCTCATCCTATTTTGAAGGGTGTTGTGTCTGTGTTGTTAGGTCTGTGTCGTTGCTTTGGGGTCGAGCTCTTTGTCTGGTAATCTTTTGTTGTCTTCATGATGGTAATCTCTGTCAGCGACTTTGCAAACTCCTCTCCAGATGTACTCATAGGTTCTTGTAGATTGATGAATTCCAACCTAGATAGTTGTATTAGACAGCCACTACAAGAGGTGGACGGTGCAGAAGCGTACCTATCACATCCCAATCTGAGCCTTGTGTTATGTCTTTCCGTAGAAGGAGTTGCTGCTTGTTTACTTGATGAGAGATGTCTATCTTGTAGATGTTGTATGGCTTACTTTTAATGATATTGAGCTATTTTCAGAAAAAAAATAATTAGATTCATGGGTAAAGTATCTCCATATTTAATGTCCTAGTCACTAAAGTTGGGGCATGATTGTATATTTTGACTGAAAAATAGATACTATCGAAAGGATGGAGGGAGAATATTATTTAATGAGGCTGTCATGAAAAGGCTATGAAATGACTAGTTATGAAAAAAATTTGACCATGATTAATTATTGAGAAGAAAGAGAAAATATAAGAAAAATCCATTGTGAATCTTTTGGATCAGCTTAAGGATTGGTGTATTTCAAATAAAATTTGAAATTTTATAGATCTCTTATGAATAAAAAAATAAATTATAACAAGTGGATAAAGGGGATAAAAGGAGTGTGGTTTATTTTCATGAAGGAAGGTGTGAGGTAGTGAGGGGAATATAGTGAAATGAAGAAAACATTAAATGAAATATGTCACAACAATGAGGAGTAGTGTTGTATAATACTATTTTATTGTATTTAAATATTTTGTTTGGAAAAAATTGAATATTTATATCTTTCTTAATATTGGTCGAATAAACTGACAAGGCTAACATGACTTTGGTTTTAAAGAAAGTTAATAACATGACCAAACTTGACTATGTTACTACAAAATATGTAAGTCCACAACAAAATGGTGAAAAACATTTAACATAGAACATGAGGAAAGTTACATACGTATATTAGAAAACATGAGAGAATGACATAATATTAAAAAAAAATGTAAGTTGGTTGATGGAACGTCTACAAAAAAAAGTGTGCCATTAAGAAACCTAGCTCCTATTGTAAGGGTCAAGTATGGCCATGCTAATGCAAAACTCTAAATGTTGTGAACATTTGGATTCCCAGATGCTCCTACCCTCAGTAGTTATAAACTGAGTATGATGTATCTCTTGAATTTTTGTGTGTAATCATGAGTCATTCGCAATGTGCACCTTCCATCATTGATGGACGTCGGCAATTAGGTAATGAGCATCAGCCTACTTGAGGTAGCATATATGTTGTTGCTCTAGCATTGTGCCTTATATATTAGCTTGCGGTTGATTGGATATTGTTTGTATGTACCTAGAACCATCCTCCTCTGACATTGTGTCTCTACATGAATAACCTTTTCTAGTCATAATTTTCGTTGCATGTGAAAAATAGTTGTAGTAGACCACTTGTGCTATGCATTAGCTTACATTGTAATAACTGAGACTAGCATCATATTTGTACCCATTACCCCTTGCTTCTAGGAAGAGGGTGCATATATCCCCCCCTACTTCTATTGATATTTGAATGAATCCCTCTAACGACCCTTTTTAGCGTACCCTATGTTCCCCACTCTCTTACACAATTGTAGATGAGTTGTACAACTTGATCGTTGTAGCCATCAAATGAACTAGTCCTTGCCAAGACATACATCCTTCCATTTGGAACCTGATGCAACCACATTGTCCTTGCCAATACACACCTCCTACCATCTGAAACATGTCACAACTACAAAAATATGCATAGCTTGTGTTGCAAAAAGATTCAGTGCTGAGTGGGTCTTATGTAAAGACATGTTGAACTAGATTCTAGCTGTCCAGAAGAGATGATTTTTGACAGACTATTAGATTATAACTAGGGGGCATTTTAGGGATGGTAAAATGTATATTTTGGAACCAGGATTTGGAAAGACTCTAACACGCATTCTTATGATTTCCATTTTCACTCTCTCTTGATCGCCCTCTTTGTTTGTCCAATTACTCTCTATCCATCCCATTCCTGCTCCCTGCTCCTGACCTAGCCGCTCCCATTCCTTCTCCTGCTCCCCCTCTTCATCCCTAGCCTAGCTACACTTGTTGCTGCTCCAAGTACGAATCATGCTCTTTGCCTCCATCCCTCTCTCAGACTTATCTACTCCTGCACTCCACTGTCACTCCCACTCATTGATCCAAACCACCAACATTGATAGCTTAGTGTCTATCATCATCGTCAACATCTGTGGCTCCCCTCTCCCTTCAAAGTTTAGATCAGCCATTTTTTTCCACTGACCATCTTCCTCTCTGTCCTAGACATTAATCCAGTGAGAAAGCTAGCAACTAGATCTCAAGTAGCAGTGTAAAAGGAGACAATAAAAATGAGACTCTTTTAGAATCTACCCTCCTCGTGTTTGCTTCTACTACCAATCCTCTATTGAAAATAACCATTTTCCCCCATTTATGTACTTATTTACTTATTTTTCTGAAAGTTGCTTTTTACGTTAATGGGAGAATATTTTTATTATAAGGTCTCAACCATGAAGGTTTGTGTGTATTTAATTTTTGCAACTTCCTCTCTATTTCTCATCTGATAGGAAGTTGCGACAATTAAGTATTCGAACACCTCAAAAAAAGCATACTAGTTACATCTCTAAAAGAGTGATTTATATATCATATATATAATTTTCGATAGATTATAACCACCTCCTTAGAATGTATATTCAGAAGAAAGTATATCGTGGGTGTTGATGAATGGATCAATAAGATGGACATGGCTTTAAAGGATCTTCAACAAGGATCATTGGCCTGTTAGCTTCAACAAGGATCATTCACCTATGTGCCATCAACACAACGACATATCCAACAACAAAGTTTTGTTACTAATACATCTTTTTTTGACATAGATCTCAATGAGATGGTTGAGATGAGTTTTTATGAATGGCACACACAAGGAATATCATAGTAATATCTATCATTTAGTGATCAGCATGATTGTAAATAAACACCCTAAAATGATACTTTCCAAGATCACCACTATAACAATTACTCATAGAATTGTGAAAATGTTGGTTTTGAAGATCAGCCCTATTGTGATTTCTCACTTAAAGACACATCTCCCTATTGCATTGACATTCCAGACATGAAGTTAGAGGATGTTGTGAGATCCCCAGTAGATATAAATTAAACCTTAACCACATATGTTTTCTGATGATAGAAATACTAATGTCTCCAATGGTTAGTCTTTTCTAAAAAGATTAATGTTTATATGATCCATTCATTGTGTTGCTAAACTGCATTAGAAATTTCACATATGATCCGCTATGCATGGCATGTTCCATTATTCTTTTACATATATTCCACTAATTGTAACACCACAAATCCATTTTTATTGCTTTTTTCCATTATTCCTTTCACATTTGATCATGTTTGTGTTCCACTATTACATTATGGCATGTTCTAGTATATTTTAGCAATGTTCCATTTTTACTTCATCAATTTATTGTGTCCAGTAACATAAATCACATAATGTACTATGCCTATGGTACCATGCTCATCAGCATGTAAGAACAAAGGTGTTTCCATGAATTTCAAGTACAACTCAAATACTTATAGCATAAAAAAGGTTTTATTCTTAGACTTTGAGTAGAGCATGTTTCCTAATTCTCACTACATTGCATTAAGCATGATATTTTGATAAATTTATCTAAACTCAATTGCCTCTATTTTTATTCCCTTCACATATGTTCAGATATCTGAAGGTAGTGTATCATTACTAATGTTGAGGTGTTCCACTGCTACCAGATGGCATTTCCATTATACCTATCACGCTTGTTCCACTATTGATTTGTTTGTGTTCCATTTTTACATGGTGTCATGTTCCACTATTTCTTCCATAGTGTCCTATTTCTACTTCATCATGTTTTTGCTTCATTAGTTCATAGTATCTAGAAATACATATTACAACTGAGATAGTGTTCCATTATTAATGTTGAGGTGTTCCAATGTTACCCATTGGTGTGTTCCATTACACCCTTCACCTAAGTTCCAATATTTCTGAAGTAGTGCTCCATTATTTTTGAGGTAGGGTTATAATATTACCTGGGCATTTTTTGTTCCATTATTCCTGTAACATTTGTTCCACAGTTGGTTTGTTGGTATTCCATTTTTACAAGCTGGCTTGTTTCAATATTTGTTCAGCAACGTTCTATTTTTACATCATTACATTCTTTACATCATCAGTTCATAGTATCTGGTAACAGAATTACATCTGAGGTAATGTTCCATTATTAATGTTGAGGTGTTCCTATGTTACTAGTTGGCATGTTCCACTATTCCTATCACATTTTTTCTACTATTCATTTGATTTTATTCCACTTTTACATGATTCCATGTTCTTGTATTTCTTTGGAAATGTTTTTTTTATACCTTATTAGTTTATTTTATCTAGTAACATAAATTACATAATGAAGGTTAATTAGTAGCATGCTCCTTGTCTTGTAAGAACAAAAGTTTTGACATGAATTCTAAGTACAACTCAATTGCCTCTAGCATACAAAAGTTTGTGTTCGTGTAGGTTGAGAAAAGTATGTTGCCTAAATATCAATGCATTGTGATATGCATGATATTGTGATGAATTTACCTAAACTCCATTCCCTCAATTTTTTCCATCACATATGTTTCAGTATCTTGGGGTAGTGTTCCATTATTATATTGAGGTGTTCCACTGCTACCTACTGGCATTTTCCATTATATCGATCATGTTTGTTCCATTATTGATTTGTTTGTGTTCCATATTTGCTTTTTTAAAATTTTAATTGAGGTCCATATTACTCATCTTGACCCTCAAGCATGTTGAATGATATCATCACAAAAAGTTTACAACATACCACCTTCACCACCAAAAAGGAAAGAACAATTATCATGAGAACTATCTTATAGACCTAAATCCTGCACAATCTCCAGTATTGCACTCAATCCTCATCAACATGCAACCAAACTGACCTCTCAGACCCAATGACACTCCTGAACCAGCTTCTCATCGGTTCCATCCTCGTCTCTTCCTTCCCCCAATGCTACTAAAGAAACTATCATGGTCATCTTCACCCTCGACCTCAATTGCATAAGCATTATCATGGAAGCATCTTTCCACAGCCCCATTTGATGAAAAAACTAGAGCTTCGATCACTATGAAGATGTCGAGTGCTTGGGATGCTACCACCTAGTCGAAACCTACATAAGTCCCTAAGGCATCATCATGGTAAATGTTTGTATGCATTGGCTGAATCGTGCACCCATGTAGTATTCTGATTATTCCTTGTGTCTACCTCCCCACTGCCCACCCCATCTTTGTCTTCCATAGTAGGATCTACATATAGAGAATCATCACCATCATCATTAGACATCTGAATACTACTAGTTGGATGCCTAGCCTGGCAAGCACGTCCCAAGTGACTTGAGGACCTATAGATGAAGCAAATCCTTGGGGATGAGCATTGACTCTGCCAATGCCCATTCTATAGACAGCAAAATCTCAAATCCTAGGAATAATAAAGATGGGGGCACACGTCCTCCCCACTATCCTACTAGGGCAAGTTCTTGCCAAGTGCTCCTAGGACCTACAAAGAAAATATAGCCTTGGGGTTGAGCAATAGTTATCCCAATGCCCATGCCATAGGCCGTAGAAGCACATATCCTTGGGACACAAAAGCAACATTGGGATGAACCCTCCTCAATGGTGGTTTGGTATCACTGGGTGAGCTATTTTTTGTTGGAGCAGAGTAAATTACAAAGGAAACCCCGCTCCCATCCCAAACTAGCAGTACTCCGCTCATAGTAGTTGAGCCGCTCCTCAAAGGCATCCCACGCCTTCACATATGAGCACCTTACTGGTCACTGAAGCACCAGCTATGATAGGGATGATGTGGTATATGACCAGGAAGACAAAGGGAGAACCCCTAATCTCATCGGAATTTGTTGTAGCTGCTGAGATGGAGACAATGTGGGCATCATCACTCATTGACTTTATAGTGTGCTAGGACCCACTAAGAACCCTAGGATCATGCCCCACAATTTACGAT
The DNA here is from genome assembly GCA_963693085.1 of Alisma plantago-aquatica. Lineage (NCBI taxonomy): Eukaryota > Viridiplantae > Streptophyta > Magnoliopsida > Alismatales > Alismataceae > Alisma > Alisma plantago-aquatica. The sequence goes on along the minus strand of OY856411.1, from coordinate 1,066,178,239 downwards.
CAAGTTTCCCTCATCCTTACTAGGATTGGTGTGAACAAACCTTATCTTTGGTGGTACTTGACAATAATCACCCCCAAACAACTCCATTGTTGTTGTGATGGGGAAGATGTGGGCGTTGTTACTTACTGCCTTCTCTGAAGACTTTCTTTAAATGTCCATCACTCCCATCCACACATATTCGGTATGTGCCTCCTATAGCTTGTCCCTAAAGGCTTCTATGGGTGTATCGCCCATAGGGGAAGGAGAGGGGATTGGGGAGAGAAGAAGATGGAGCAAAGTTGGCATGGGAACTTCTCAGGGGAAACTCCTCTGTGGGGGGGTGGCCACCCTCCATGTTGCCTAGGTAGTGAAATCTTTAATCTTTTGTCATGCCCCTCCCTTCCTCAATCATTCCATTTTTACATGGTGGCATGTTACATATTTCTTTAGTAGAATTCTATTATTACTTCATTATGATTCTACTTCATTTGTTCATATTATCCACTAACAGAAATTACATCTGAGGTTGTAACGACCCCCTCCTCATGTTATCCCCTATTCAGGCAGATCAAGAGGGCAAGGGAAATTATCATAAATACAAGATCAAAGTTTATCAAATAACCAAAAATAATTAATAAATTTCCACTATATTGAAATGAGTTTGGTACAAGATAATAAAAATTTTCCAAAATGGTTTACAAAATATGGATTTGTAAAGTTTACCATACGAAGTACAACTATCTAACTATATCCTCCAAGAGTTACATTACATTTCTTCATTTGATGTTGTCTTCTCTGGGTATCCATCTTTCTACATTAATTGTAGGATATCAGCCGATGAACCTAAAATGAATGAATCGAAAACATTGTTAGTATAACAAGTTATACTTGTATGTGGGGTAAAAAAGATATTTTCATCAAATTGTAACAACATATTCACAACAATTATTATTACAAAAACTAAATTCACATTATCTTTAAAACTTCTCAACCCATTTTTACTCAACCTCTGGGATACCCTTTCAGGGTCTTGTTCTTGTAGTGGATAAAAGGTCACCTTCTCAATTTGGAGCCCAAGTGCCATGTCGATCTTCCCAATCTGGGGCCTGCCCTCATATGACCTTTCCAATATGGGGCCTGGTCTTAGTCGTCCCAATGACTCTTTTATTCTTTGTATTCTCAAACTCCCACAGTTGGTAGGAGGGGTTCGAGGAAGTTACAAGCATATAATGTGATAGCCATAGCAAATTTATAGATTGCAGGAAGTAAATAAACAAGCAAGAATTTATTTCCAAGCAATCCGGTAGACCTCATAAATTGCAGACAAACTAATGCGGGTAGTCATAGGTGTAACCACATACCTTGATCAGAAATATTGGATGTCCAGGTAAAAAGGGATAAAATCAATCAATTATCTTGAAATTAAAACATAATACCCATGTGTTACTATTCCATCCAAGATACAGCATTAAGACTGAATTGGGTTCCAAGATAGGGTTTCATTAGGGTTTTGTCTTTCCATACCCTAATTAACACTTTTCATGATTTTTTTATTTACAAACCTAATCTTATCATTATATGTACTTTTAATACCAAGAAAACCCTAATTCATCAATTAATGGGTTATTAATCTCAGACTAGATCCAAGTTGTCCTTTTTATCCAAAAAGACCAATCTTTGATTATTAAGATCAATTGAACATATTAAGATAATCAAAACCTAGAAATTAGGGTACCTATGAATTAAACATATTAAAGATGGAATCTTTAAGTTCTTTTTTAACTAGAGGCAGGTCTATGAGCTAGATATATTTTGATTGCATTCCTTGCATTCTCTTAATCAATTTTCTTATATAAATTTTTTGATCTGTGTTACCAATAATTAACTACGAATTTCATAGGATAAGATACCTTTGGCCAATGGAGGACTGCCACATCAGCATTTGATACTTTTTTCCCTTTTCCACATGGACTAGGCTAAGACAATGAGTGGGAACCATGTCAACTTCACACTTATGGCATGGCAAGCCTTTGATTCTGGGAAAAAATATACTAGGGTCCTTCCCCTAGCATATTGGATTTGGGGATAGCGAGGTCATTTCCTCAATCATTATCCTCAACCATGTATTGTACATCACAGATCCTACCTCCAAGATTAGAAGTCGACTCCATGGTTGAATCCACGTCCTTGAGCCTTGAGGAATAAAACATCTCCATGGTTGCCTTTGCACTGACCCTCTAAAGTCACACAACCCTTCAAAAGAGCAAAGTGGTGGTCAATAGAGAACCAACCTTAAGCCGACCAAGGTTAGGATAGAGGGGGATCAGGGTGATGGTTTCTAGAGGTATGTGGCAATATTGGGGTAGGGAAGGTTCCCTTGAGTTTATCTTGGTCCCTCCATCCTTCTAGTCTGACACACGCCCTAGGAGTCCTTATAAAGGCTTGGCTAGTGAGCCAACCATGAATTCTGACCCCACATGCTTTTGGGAAAAACTTCGATCCTTCACAAACGTAGGGTAAATTTGGGGTAGTTAGATCCTAAAATGTCTCTTGAAGATGTTGGGAAAGGTTTCAAGGGGTTTCATGGATAAATGCAAGAGAGAGAGAGGACCAGATTGGAGGGTGCCCACTGTTCATTACTTTATGATTTGGGCAGTAGGTGGAAGACAATCTGGTCATCATCATATTATAATCCAATAGCCAACAGGCCGCACCACAGTTAGATACTTAGACCTATGTTTCCAATTTACATATTCGTATTTAAATGCAAAAACCAATTAATGCCTCCACTTTAGGATAACTAAATAAATTGATAACTCCCTCTCCTTTTATCCATATGACTAAAAAATTTAAAGAAAGACTTTTATTAACAAAATCTTGGTTTGGGATTGATTTGAGACCAAAACTCAAAAATAAAATGCACTTTTCTTAATATGCAAGTATTCCTCTTATAAGGCACATTTTATGCATTAAAACAATTCTTTTTCTCTTTCTTATCTTTTCTATATTCCTTACTTTGATGACTTTTCCTATTGGAAATCATGTGAAACTGAAATCCAACCATTAGTGGTCATCATTACTACTTTCTAAAGGATTCCACACATTTCTCATAAGTACATTACCAATTATCCAATATCCTTTGTCTTTTTCTTGATATTAGATTTTTTTTCTCTTCCTTTTTCATTATATTCATTATTGGGTTAACAAAAATAGTAGAAACCACAAAATTTAAAACAAAAGGAAATTTTGTAAAACAAAGCCATACTTTCAAAACAAAGCATAACATATAACCAATAAGTCTTTTCTATTCAAATAATTGCATTTCCATTATAGAAATACATGGGAAAAATTAGGTTATAACATCCTTCCCCTCTTTTAGGAATTTTGTCCTCAAAATTTGACTAATCATATAAACAATGTAGGTTAGGACTTTTCCATGTCCATCTGTAGCTCCCATGTGGCTTCATCCTCTCCATGGTGCCTCCAAAGAACTTTACCGTCTCTATCTTTTTTATCCCTGAACTCTTTCACCTTAGTATCTAGTACCCTCACAGGTGACTCAGAGTATGTCAACCTCCCTTGGAGTTCAATAGGCTCAATGCTTAACACATGGATCAGATCCTTCACATAGAAATTTAGATTGGCCACATGGAACACATCAGGTATCATACTTATTTCAGAGTTAAGGCTAGATGATGAGTGGCTTCACCAATTCATTTTAGAATCTCAAACAACAACTCATATATGGGACTCGGTTCAGCGATGACCGACATTGCCTCCTATACATAGCTTCATAAAAGGGCATTCAAACACTGGTTTGGTATCTGTTATCATAGGCAAACTCAGCTTAGGGAAAATATTGCTCCCATGATCCACACCCAATCAAGCACAAATGCTCTCAATAGGTCTTCTAATGTTTGGATCATTCTTTCTGATTGTCCATCAGTCTGGGGGTGATAGGTTGTACTGAATTGCAATCTTGTACTGAATTCCTTATGTAGTTTCCTTCATAATTTTAAAGTGGACTTAGGGTTACAATCTAAAATAATTGAGCTTAGAAGACCTTCCATGCAAATTATTTCTCTAACATATAGTTCAGCTAGGTCTGACACCTTGGAAGTAATCCACTGGGTTGTTGGTGTTCAACCATCACCTATCTTGCATGTGAGACAATAGGTCACATATACTTCTATGTCTCTATTCATTTAATGCCACCAAAAATATTATTGCAAGTCTTTAAACATCTTTGTGATGTCAGGGTGCATGGTAAATTTAGACCAATGAACTTTTAAGTCCTTAAGGGTGAATCCTCATGAACTCAACATGATTTTCTTACTGGATTCCACCATTCACATTTACCGGATGTGTTTGAGGCTTCCCCATCAAACCCATCATCTCAACTAACTCTAGTTCATCTAACTGGAATGTTACAAGCTCGGTCGACAGGTCAGACTTGGCTTACCTTTATTTGGTACCGCAACTCTTGCTTCCATTATTTTGATCACCAGATTCAATCTTATACCTATAGAATTCAAATTCCACTTGATAAACATATCCCTACTTGGAATTATAATTTGGAGGTTACCTTGTTCACCTAGGTTTCCAAACCATATATTCAATATCTCATAAGGGTGTGGTAATACCTCAAATTCTTGATTATCCTAAAAGGATTTTAACTTAAGTATTTATTTCTCATATCATTCCATTCTTAATTTGGTATGTATTTGTCTAGTCTCTCACACTCATAACAAGATGAAATAAGCATTTGGTTATAGTCCAAATACAAAGCTCATTCCATTACAAGAGTAGCGAAGGTGCATCCACATATTATCATTTAATTTCTAATCTAGGTTGAATCATTATCCACATGACTTTGGACCATGTATACCACTATTCCTTCAATTCTATGTACACATATAGGAAAATCATTTCTCATAACCTTTGAGTCTCAACATAACTCCTTTATAAGATTCTTAGTCCAACATTATCACATCTCATATATCATCATCCTTAATTATTCCCTCAAGATTTCTAGGGCATATGTACCTTTGGAATAATCTCCTCTTGATCCCCAATGGACTTATGCATTTCGCACATGATCTTTCCTTATCCTTATTAGGCTCATGGTGACCTACCCATATGGGCATGATCCCATTCTATCAGTCACTTCCATAGTGACTTTTCTTCATGTCCCTTAGAGAAGGTTCACATGGGTGGAAAGAATCATACTCAATATATGTGCTTTCGCATTTCAGGCTTTTAATATCTCAAGTTTTTAAGTGACCTTTAATGTCATCTCAATTCTTGAACTAATTTATGAACTCACTCCTTTAGGAAGGGTCCTATCCCAGGATAAGATAAAAATAATACTTAGCAGTACCAAGGATCACAAAAACACACTCAAATCCAAAGTTTTATTATTATAAGAGAACATGTCCCTTAGGCACATTTCCTATTATTCAATTCATGTATTTTCTACATGAGAGTTATATCATTATATCCTGTGATATACCACTCAAGAGTTGGATCACTACTGGTACTTTACTCCACAAATTGAAGTGTTTGGATATAATGAGGTTGATATATTATATCTCTTATGTTTAGGCCTTAAGGAACACCATCTACTGTAATATTTTAGGTACCTTATGTAACTTGTACCATTTAGTAAATAGAAATAGATAAAAGTGTACTCGAAATAAGGCAAATTTATTCACCGCATATCCCTCTCATCAACCACAACAATGCTCAATAATTTTGTGTTCATTATCTTATTTTTACTTTCTCATATTAGGTTATGTTCCTTACTACATGTTCATCCTGGAGTTAGCTAGTCGCTTTCCTTTACATAGTTCATGCATTTGGCTGACCAATAGCAAATCGAGAACTTATTACCATTTCTAAATTTTTTGTTGTGTCATATCCATTCTTCATTCTCAAGGTTGGACCAGTTTCATGCGTACATATGATAGCATGGTAGTGCTAAACCAACTTGTGTAAGTGGCTTATCAAACATATATCACAGTCCAAGTGGGGTTTCCTTTAATCCAAAAATTGAGGGGAGTGCCATGCTTAATCTCTATGAACTCACTCAACCCTATGAGCATTATATGCATTGGATACCACCACTTCCCCACATTGGTCTAGGAACCCCGGGTTTACCTCCTTAGCATTGGTCATCTAAACTATGACTTGGCCACTCAAGCATGTACTGAAACAAAACATGATATGGCATTTTCTTTCCGACTTTCTCTTGCACGTGAATAACCCTTAGAGTCCTACATAAAGAACTACTAATATGAGTATGAGGGTTCACAACATATTAACATTCCATACCTCCCCAGGATCTTGGGACTCTCCTTCCATCACCTAGATGGTAGGTACTCATATCATCTACACAGTTGTATAAGAAGCCTCCTTCTTTATCTCTATGGTTTGGACCTTCCATGGATATCTAGGGTACAACAAGCCTCAAGGGATCATGCATACAATAACTCAACTCATTCAATCTAATTTCAGACATATCATACAAGTATTCCTCATAATGTCTCATGTCCTAGAGTTTAAGCTCCCAACCTTCTCCTTATGGCTCCCATTCTCTTAGGAGTTAACCCTATAGATGGTCCTAGAACTAGAGGGCCCCATTTGTAGAAGAGGTTGAGGCTCCTATATATTCACATCTTATCCCCATCTATTTTATCAAATTTGGAGAAGCACACACACTTGTATTGTCGCATCTTATTGTCCAAAATTCCAAAACTAAAGTCAAATTCTCAAATCCGACTGAGGTAATCAAAACCATGTTACGAAAATCCTCATCCATTAAATCTAGTATGCCTATCTTATGATCCAATAGACATAAACCCTCTAGCTTATAACTAATTTAACCTTGATGTCACTTGCTTTCACAATGATGCATGTCTACCTCCTACTTGTGTCTGTGTGGGGACACATTTCCTGCTAGGGTTCCAACCTGAAGGAGTTTAGACTTTCTATTCTTAACCCAATCTTAGGGGTTTAACTCCCTCATATATCTCCTCCGCTCTTAGCTTGACCCCCTTAGGTCGAGACACCAATTCTAACAGTTAAACGAAAGGGTTTCATGTTTTCCTCATGATGTACTCTCTTATTTCCTATTCTTTGTATGTACATTCAACATGTATTCATATCCTGCATGCCTTAGTCAACGTATCTGCATGCATGGATGAACTTCTTATATTTTCTCTTTTCTCTCTCCATGGTTTAAGATAAGGATTTAAGGTTAGGGTTGGGAACCATACCCAAACACCTTAAGGGTTTTTCTAAACACTCCAAAGATATGTCAATAACATCTTGTTTACATGCATTTTATAATTTGGCAGAGGATGCCTTAATCCATAATATCCATAACCCTACTACTCAGAGAAAGATAAAGAGAACAACTACAGATCCTAGCATTTATTGAGTGAAGGAGGTAGAGAAGTGATGAAAGAAGGTGAGAAATACTAAAGGTATTTTACTTCTAGTGAAATCCTCTGACTTTAGGCAGGCTAGATGCATGGGTCTCGGAGTCCTCAAAAGATGACTAGAAATGTGGAGGAAAGTCTTGCCAACCCCTAGATCATGGTCCTTTGTAGACACCATTGTCTTTGGAAAACACTCTCATAATTCCCTATGGGATATATAGAACTCTTAAATTTTAATAATTATTAGAGTTGAAATGGTAAATCAGCTCGGATACCAAATGTAACGACCCCCTCCCCCTGTTATCCTATATTCAGGAAGACCGAGAGGGAAAGGGCCATTACCATAAATAAAGGATTGAGGTTTATCAAATAACCAAAAATAAATAATAAATTCCCACTATATTGAAATGATTTTCGTACAAGGTAAAATAAATTCTTCAACATGGTTTACAATATACAGATTTCTAAAGTTTAACATATGAAGTACAACTATCTAACTATATCCTCCAGGAGTTACATTACATTTCTTTGTTTGATATGGTCCTTTCAAGGTCTCCACCTTTCGACATTAATTATAGGATATCAGTAGAGTCACCTAAAACATTGTGAATCCAAAACACGGTTAGTATAACAAGTTATATTGGTATGTGGGGAGAACAAAATATTTGCATCCAATTGTAACAACATATTCACAACAATTATTGTTACAGAAACAAAATTCACATTTCTTCATAACTTCTCCACCCATTTTTATTCAACCTCTGGGATACCCTTTCAGGGTCTTGTCCCTACATTGGACAAAAAGGCCACCTTCTTAATCTGGAGCCCAAGTTCAATGTTGGTCTTCCTAATCTGGGGCCCGACCTCATATGACCTTACCAATCTGGGGCCTAGTCTGACCTTCCCAATCTGAGGCTTGTTCTTAGTCGTCATAATTACTCTTTTATTCTTTCTATTCTCAAACTTCTAGAGTTGGTATAAGTTGTTCAATCAAGTTACAAGCATAATGTGATAGCCATAGTGACTTTATATATTGTAGAAACTAAATAAACAAGTAATCATTTATTTTCAAGTAATCCGAAAAACCTTGGATATCATCAAGAAACTAATGTGGGTGGTCATACACATAACCACATACCTTGATCAAAAGTATAGGATGTCCAAGCAAAAATGGAAATTAATCAATCTAGTCTTGAAATTAAAGCATAATACCCATGTCTTACTATTTTAACCAAGATCCGCCATTGAGACTAACTTCTATTCCAAGTTAGGGTTTCATTAGGGTTTTGGCTTTCTGAACCCTGATTAACACTTTTCTGGTTGTTTTGATTTACAACTGTAATCTTATCATTGTATGTACTTTTAATCTCAAGGAAATGCTAATTCATCAATAATGGGTTATTAATCTCGAACTATATCCAAGTTGTCCTTTCTATCCAAAAAGACCAATCTTGGATTATTAAGATCAACGGAACACATTAAAATCATCAAAACTTAGAAATTAGGGTTCTTATGCATTAAACATATTAAAGATGGAATATTTAAGTAATTTTTGAACAAGAGGAAGATCTAGGTCCAAATTATATTTTTATTGCATTCCTTGCATTCTCATGATCAATTTTCATGTATAATTTGTATTGATCTGAGTTACCAATAATTTAATACAACTTTCACTAGATAAAATACCTTTGGTCAATGGTGGAGTGCCACATCAGCATTCGATCCATTTTTCTCTTTTCCACATGGACTGAGTCGAGCCAATGGGTAGATGCCATGTCATCTTCATGCTCATAGTGTGGCAAGCTTGTGATTCTAGGAGAAAAGATGTTAGGGCCCTTGCCCTAGCATATTGGATTCAAGGGTAGCAAGGTCATTTCCTCAATTATCATTTTCAACCTTGTATCACGCTTCCCAGCTCTTGGTGCCAAGTTCAGCAGTTAACTCCATGGTTGAAAACACATCCTCAAGCCCTAATGAAGAAATCTTCTCCATGGTTTCCTTTGCACTGACTCGTTGGAGTCACATGACCCTTCAAAAGAGCAAAATGGTGGCTAATAGAGCACCACTCACGAGTCGACCTAGGTTAGGGCAGAGGGGGTATTAGGGGTGATGTTTTCTGGAGGTATGGGGAAAGATTGGGTAGGGAAAAATCCCTAGAGTTTGACTTGGTCTCTCCATCCTTCTTTTGGTCTCACACACACCCTAGGAGTCCTTATATAGGCCTAGCTAGTGAGCCAGTCATCAATGGAGTTATGACCCACAAACTTTTGGGGAAATCTTCAATCCTTTAGGAACATAGGATAAATCTAGGGTAGTTAGATTCGAAAAGGTCTCCTTAAGATATTTAGAATGGTTTTGAGAGGTTTCATTGATTAATGCAAAAGGGAGGATCGGATTGGAAGGGGCACTATTCATTACTTTTTTATTTGGGAAGGAGGTGGAAGACGATCCAATCATTGTCAGATTATGAACCCACAGCAATCAGGCTACCGACGAAAGAATAGTTAGACATGTGTATCCAATTAACATATTCATGACATTTAAATGTGTAAATCAATTAATGCCTCCACTTTTGGAAAACTACATAAATTGACAATTTTGTCTCCTTTTATCCAAAAGACTCCAAAATTTAAAGGAAGGCATCTAGTAACCAAACTTTAGTGAGGGAAATATTTGAGACCAAATCTCAAAAAGAAAAGGAACTTTTATTAATATTCAAGTATTCCCCTTATAAGGCACATTTTATGCATTAAAACAATCTTTTTTCTCTTTCTTATCTCTTATATATTCTTTACTTTGATGAATTTTCCTATTAGAAATCATGTGAAACCGAAATCCAACCATATGTGGTCATCCATACTACTTTATAGAGAATTACACATATTTCTCATAAGAACATTACTTATTATCCAGTATCATTTGCCCTTTTCTTAATATTTTATTTTTCTTCTCTTCTTTTTCCCTTATATTCATTAATGGATTAACAAAAATATTGTTTCCATGAAATTCACAACAAAAGGAAATTTTGTAAAAGAAAGTCATTCTTTCAAAACAAAGCGTAACATATTACCAATATTTCTGTTCTATTCAAATAATTTCATTTCCATTATAGAAATACATGGGGAAAACCAGGTTATAACATAGGTAGTGTTTCACTCTTAATGTTGAGGTTTTCTATTGTTAAATGTTGGTATGTTCCATTATACCTTTCACATAAGTTTCAATATTTCTGAGTTAGTGTTCCAATATTTTTGAGGTAATGTGCCACTATTTCCTACTGCCATTTTTGTTCCATTTCTCCTTTCTATGTTTGTTCTACTATTGATTTATTTGTGTTCCATTTTAACGTGGTGGCTTGTTCCAATATTTTTTTAGCAATGTTTCATTTTTAATTCACATTTTTACTTCACTAGGTCATATTATCCAGTAATAGAAATTACATATGACATAGTGCTACATTATTAATGTTGAGGTGTTCTATGGTAAAATGTTGACGTGTACTCTTATTTCTTTTAGATTTTGTTTTTTTAGAAGTCAGGAGGAACTCTTATTCCTTTTGGATTTGATCCACTATTTATTTATTTGTGTTCTATTTTTACATCGTGGCTTGTTCTAGTATTTCTTTGGCAGTGTTTAGTTCTTTCTTCATCAGTACATTGTATCTAGTAACACAAATCACATAATGCAGTATGCCTATGGTAACATCCTTATTGGCTTATAGGAATAAAGTGGTCTACATGACTTTTAAATACAACTCAATTTCCTCTAGCATACAAAAGTTTTTGTTCTTGTAGGTGGATCAAAGTATGTTGCATGATGCTCACTGCATTGCATTATGGATTATATTGTGATGAATTCACCTAAACATGATATACTCCATTTTTATTCCCTTCACATATGTTCATGTATCCTAAGGCAGTTTTCCATTATTAATGTTGAGGTGTTCCATTGTTACCAATTGGTGAGTTCTATCATACCTACCATGATTGTTCCACTACTGATTTGTTTGTGTACTATTTTCACATGGTGACATGTTTGAGTATTTCTTTGGTAGCATTTTCTTTTACTTAATTACATTTTTACTTATTAGTTCATAATATCTAGTAATAGAAATTAAAACTACAGTAGTGTTAATTGTTAATGTTGAGGTGCTATAATGTTACATGCCAGCATATTCCATTATACCTTTCATCAGAGTTCCAATATTTCTAAGGTAGCATTCTAATACTTTGGAGGTAGTGTTCCACTGCTACCTTCTACCTTTTTTGTTCCATTACTCCTTTCACATTTATTCCAATACTGATTTGTTTGTATTATATTTTTACATGGTGGCTTGTTCTAGTATATCTTCATCAATGTTCCATTTTAACTTCATCATGTTTTTACTTCATCAGTTCATAATATCTAGTAACAGAAATTACATCTGAGGTAGTGTTCTAGTATTAATGTTGAGGTGTTCTACTATTACTTGCTGACATGTTCCATTATTCCTTTCATGTTTCTTCCAGTATTGATTTGTCTGAGTTCTATTGTTACAAGGTGGTATGTTCCATTATTCCTTTCACATTTGATTCACTATCGATTTGTTTGTGTTCAATTTTTACATGGTGGCCTATTCTTATATTTCTCTGGTAGAGTTGCATTTGTACTTCATCAGTTCATTGTATCAAGTACCATAAATCACATAATGCACTATTCCTTTCATAGCATGCTCAATCGACTTGTAAGAACAAAGGTTTCGACACAAATTTTAAGTAAAACTCAATCTCTAGCATATAAAAGTTTTTGTTCTTGCAGTTCAAGTAGAGTATGTTGCTTGATGCTCACTGCATTGCATTATGCATGATATTGTGATCAATTTACCTAAACTCAATCGCCTCCATTTTTATTCCCTTCACATATCTATCAGTATTATGAGGTAGTGTTCCGTTATTAATTTTGAGGTGTTCCTCTTTTACCTGCTAGCATGTTCCATTATACTTATTACGTTTGTTCCACCATTGATTTGTTTGTGTTCCATTTTCTAATGGTGTCCTATTCTAGTATTTCTTCAGCAACTTTGACCAGTTGTGTGGATTGATGATCTCTTTGACCAGTTGTGTGGTACAACCATCTTCTCAAAGATAGATTTGAGGTCGGGATATCACCAACTGCGTATTAGGGATGGTGACTTACCAAAGTCTGCCTTTAGAAGAAGGTATGGTCACTATGAGTTCATAGTTATGTCATTTGGACTAACTAATGCACCAGCTACATTTATGGAACTCATGAATAGAATCTTTTGACATTTTCTCGATCAGTGTGTTGTTGTCTTCATAGATGACATCATAATCTACATTAGAGATGCTCAGCAGCATGAACATCATCTTCGTCAGACTCTAACTTTGCTAAGAGAGCATAAGTTATATGCTAAGTTTAGCAAGTGTGAGTTCTGGTTACCAGAAGTTTCTTTTCTTGGACACATAATATCTGCTTCGGGTATTCGTGTTGACCCTAAAAAGGTATAATCCGTCCTGCAATGGGAGCAACCGAAGACACCAATGGAAATTCGAAGTTTCTTAGGGTTGGCAGGCTATTATCGAAGGTTCATTAAGAACTTCAGTTCTATAGCTTTACCATTGACTAAGTTAACCAGGAGGGATGTTCTTTTTACCTGGAGTGACAAGTGTCAGAAATCATTTTAGTTGTTGAAGGAAAGGTTGACAAGTGCACCAGTACTTGTGTTACCTGAGCAAGGGAAAGGATATATAGTGTTCTGTGATGCCTCTAAGAATGGACTTGGATGTGTGTTGATGTAGGATAAATAAGTGATTTCTTTTGCTTCTCGACAGCTTAAGAAACATGAGGAGAATTATCTGACACACGATCTAGAACTAGCTGTTGTATTTCATGCCTTGAAAATTTGGAGACATTATCTTTATGGAGAGACATTCCATATTTTCACAGACCATAAGAACCTTAAGCATATCTTTTCTCAGCATGAGCTCAACATGAGGCAATGCCGCTGGATGGAGTTAATCAAGGATTACGATTGTACAATTGATTATCATCCAGGGAAGGCCAATGTAGTTGTTGATGTTTTAAGTAAGAAATCAGCAACACCAGTCCTAGATAAAGCACAGCTGAATTCCTTAGTGTGCTCTAAGAGGGATATGTTTATCTCCTTAAAGCAAAACAATGTACAGTTAAAAGAGTCATTGTTAGCTGGGTTGTTAGCTGAGATGCACATAAAACCTACTATGAGACAACAGATTAGGGAAGAACAGCAAGTTGATGTTGCAGTTCAACAGATTAGATTAGAGTATGGTAGTGAGAAATGAGAAGGTTTCCATGACTCAGGTGATCAGGTAGCTTGTTATCATGGTAGGATGATAGTACCTGATGTTGATAATCTGAGGAAGTTCGTCCTTGAAGAAGATCATTCTTCGATGTATGTTATGCATCCAGGAAGCACCAAGATGTATCGTAACCTGAAAGATATGTATTGGTGGCCTGGTTTGAAGAAGGACATTGCTGAGTTTCTTTTGCAGTGTCCTGTGTGTCAGCAAGTTAAAGATGAACACCAGAAGCCCGCAGGAATAATGCAGCCTTTGCCTATACCTCAGTGGAAGTGGGATCATGTGACCATGGATTTTTTGGTTGGTTTACCCAGAACAGCCAAAGGTCATGATTCCATCTGGGTAATAGTTGATAGGTTGACAAAGACAACACATTTCCTACCTGTCAAAAAAACCTATTCTGCTGAGACGATGGCACAGTTGTATGTGGATGAGATAGTGCGGCTGCATGGGGTCCCAGTTACCATTGTTTCTGACAGAGGTCCCCAGTTTACGAGTCGTTTTTGGGAGCAACTTCATAAGGCTTTAGGCACACAGTTAAGGTTTAGTACAACCTTTCATCCTCAGACTGATGGACAATCAGAAAGGACCATACAAACATTTGAGGACTTGCTCAGAGCATGTGTCCTTTAGTTTACAGGAAGTTGGGATCTGCACCTAAGTTTGATAGAGTTTTCCTACAACAATATCTATCAACATAGCATTGATATGGCACCTTATGAAGCTTTGTATGGTAGATGTTGTAGATCTCTCCTATGTTGGTATGAAATCGGTGAATATCAACTTTTAGGTCTTGATCTTGTGCAGTAGACCACCGAGAAGGTTAAAATAATACATCAATAGTTGAAGACTGCACAAGATAGGTAGAAATCTTACGTTGATAAGCGTCGTAGACCTTTAGAATTCTAGGTTGGAGACAGAGTGTACCTCAAGGTCTCACCTTGGAAAGGAGTTCTTAGATTTGGAAGGAAAGGAAATTTAGGTCCTAGGTTTATGGGGCCTTATCCAATCATTGAACGGATTGGAAAAGTAGCTTATATGCTAGAGTTACCACCAGAGTTGCAAAAGTTACACCCAGTGTTCCACATTTCCTTGTTAAGGAAATGTCATCCTGATACAGAATTAGTTCTGCAACCTATGGAAGTAGAGTTGCATGATGATATATCTTATATAGAAGGACCTGTGTTGATCCTTGACAAGAGAATTAAAAAGCTGAAAAAGAAAGACATAAGTCTTGTGAAAGTCCTTTGGAATCATCGTGGTGTTGAAGAAGCCATGTGGGAACTAGCGGGAGAGATGAGAAGGAAATGCCCTACTCTTTTCTCTTAATATGTTTTTCTAATGATTTCGGGGATGAAATCCTTGTAAGGGGTGGATAATTTGTAACATCCCTGACCTGGGTTATGTACTAACCCTAGGTGTTTTGCTTATTTAAGTGATTAGATGCTTGTGTTTATCCTTTTAAATGTAAATAAGGATTTTGAGGAACCTATATTCAATTTCAGTCCTTTTTTAATAATGTTGAAATATTGTTTGGTTAACTTTGGACTAAAAGTGCAAATTACCCAAGTAAAGGGGTTAACTTGCAAATTGCACATGTTAAGATGTTCCTCTAATGTTGAGACATCATAAGAATTTATATGATGTGGTGGTATGGATTCCACAAGCTTGGACATCAAGATATAGCTTGTTGAGTAATCCTTGTACATTAAAACCTAGTTTTGGTGTAATATGCAATTTACCCAAAACCTAGGGTTCAATATGCAAAATGTCACCTCTAAAGGGTCCCTCGTGTTTCTTGTCATCAAGTAGAGCAAATAAAATGAGAAGGGCACCTCAGTTGAATGATCATGGAAGAGAGAGAGTTTTGATATTGAAATAAGCAAGATTTAAGCACAAATGGTTGTTTTATACAATTTAATGTAAAAATAAATATAATAATTATGGAGCCCTTCAACCAAAAGTTGGAGGATGAGTTTGCAATAGTAGGACGAACTTGTGTCATGCTTGGGCACCAACAATATCTTGTTTGAGTAGAAGCCATTCACATTAATATAATATAAAACAATATTCATTAAAGGATGGATATTAACACATAACTCCTTAAGATGCTTGGTCCTTTTCCTTTAACCCTTGGGTAATGGAGAAGTTTTGCAAGGTATTATAAGGTGTCCATGTATCCAAGAAGTGGAGGAAGACTTGATGGATATAATTGGGATATAAAAGGAAATAATCCTCTTTTTCCATTTTCCCTGAAAAACCCATAAATATATATAGGTATCTTTTCCAACAACACAAAGGATCGTTTCCCTTAGTTCTTTTCTTATTCACCTTGCTTTGACTGACAAAGGAGGAGCTCTGGAGCATAAGGAGGACGATCAAACCTATTGATAAGGTTGTATCATCATATAACTCAAATTCATGGTGGAAACCATAAAACAAGGTTGGATTATTGATTTTCTTTACACGAGTTCATTTTCTAACCATCTTGTTCATCCAAAGATTGAAGGACAGACCTTGGACAACTGATGGAGCTCAAACCACCATTACAGCTATGGATCTTGGAGCTCTAGATCAGTCCTAGAGGCTGTTTTTATAACTCTAGCCCTTCAGCTTTGCTAATGCATCCTTCTCTCCTAAAATCATTGGCTAATTCTTCTTCTTTTACTACTCTTGTGTTCTTGCTATCAATTCCGTGAAGAACAGCCCCTATTCTTGGTTGAAAAGAGGTAGACAAAGGTGGGGTTAATTTTTATGTTTATCCAAGAAATTTACTTTAGCAAACGGTCTCCATATCTTGCTCAAACGGTTTACCAAACTGTTTGGAGCAAACGGTTTCAAACCGTTTGATTGCAAACGATTTCAACCAAACCGCATAGAAGCAAATGGTCCAAGACCGTTTGGAGGCGTTGACCATTTGTAGGTCTGTTGAAAAACATTTAGATCAAAAATCTATAAATAACCATCAACTAATTTTAATTGGTTCACCAATTAAAGGTCCATCAACCATCTAAACCCTAATCGGGTTAATTGCTGTTTTTGATAATTGAATAATGTTGAAGTTTGGGTTGAGTGACCCAAACGGTTTCAAACTGTTTGGGGATCACCCAAATGGTCTTAAGAACATTTGGGGATCACCCATTTGGTGATCACTCAAGACCATTTGGTGACCTAGGTTTAAGAAGGGTTGAGCAATTGAAGATCCAAGGATCCTAAGTTGAGATACAATCAATTGTTGATATGGTGACCAATCCAATGGACCAAACCCTAATTGGTTGTCTTAATTTTTGGTGTTGACTTGGGAAAACGGTCTCAAGAACGTTTGGAGGTCATCCAAATGATCCCAAGACCGTTTGGGGTCAGGTCATGACCAAATTGGATGATGGTTCAATGGGTTCAAATCAATTAGACTCACATTGAAATATGTTGAAGGATCATCGACTCTAAACCCTAATCCAATTGATTCAAGCCCTAATTGATGATCAATTAAGGGTCAATTGAGGGTCAAATCAGTTGAAGTTTGACCTAATAAACTCAATTGAATGATGGTGATAGGTCCAATTGATGATTGAATACATATATACAACTGTTGAAGGATCCAACAATGGAAACCCTAATTCAATTTGACTTGTTGAAACCATACTTGGTCCATGTGGTTTTGAGGGGGGTTTGGACCAAACGGTCTCAAGACCGTTTGGTACCAAACGATCCCAAACCATTTAGGTTCATGTGGTTTCCAAATCGGTTGAGTGCATGCGGTTTCAAAACAAATTGTATCCATGCGGTTTCAAAAGTCAACTTTGAGCAAACGGTCTTCACCTCTTTTTGGGCAAACGATCTTGAGTGTGCAACTTTACCAAATGGTCTTTGTGGTCTATGCAAGACCGCATGGAGGTCCAAACAGTCTTAGACCATTTGGAGGTTAAGTATGCAAGACCATTTGAGGTCTAAGTTAGTCAAGATCGTTTGGGGCCTTACTAGCCAAGATCGTTTGGTGGATGTTTAACCTAAACCTCATGGGTATTTAAAGTGGTTAAAGGACAAGTAATTAGTTAATTAATATATGATGTAATCAAAGATGATTCATGATACTTGTACCTTAATGGGATAGTGTGATTGAAAACCATGAAGTGATTAAGCTCTAATAAATACAATGGTGATGATATAAATCATGAAGTCAATTCTCTTTCATGATTGAGTTACTTAACCTAATCAAGGTTGAAGTAAACATCATCCTATAGAGGATAAGAGAGAGAATATTTCTTTTATGAATGTTAATCAAGTAAAGGACTTCCTATATGAATGAATATCTAATTAGGGTATGATCCTTCATAGTGATATCATGAAAACCCTAATTATGATGGTTAATGAATCTTAACCCTAAATTGAGGGTGATAATGGAAGTATCCCTAAAGCATGATGATGATGTAGTCTTAATTCATAATGATGACATAGTAAACCCTAAATCAAGGTATGTGAATAGTAAGCCTAAATCAAGGTATGTGAATAGTAAACCCTAATTCCAATTAAGATGAATAAAAGTGTGAAACCCTAATCTTAGGTTATGCTTTATAGCATGAAGCTCTATGATTGGATAATGAAATGAGGAATTACTATTCCTAACTGAGTTAAGGGGATGATTAATCCTACTTGAATTAAAAATGGAAACCCTAACCCTAGTAAGGGCATAGTGGTACAACCTTTGAATAGTGAAGTTATCTTTGTTTTGTAATATGCTGATATGAAATTGATGTACCTATTCTCATTTGTGCTAATCTTGCAGGTTTTATGAAATAATGAATATAGCCAGGAAAGAACTATGATGCTTTGTTCATTAAAAAGTAGTTAATAAGCCTTGTAAGCAAGAATATGTAATGTTGCCTATTGAAAGGTAACAAATGAGATTGACATGCTGTATGAGCCATATGAAATACATGTAATACTACTATTATGTTGACACTGTTAAATGACTTAATGGCATTGTGTTACCTGTTAAAGTGGGAACAAGTGATTTGATGATTTAAGGGTTTGAACACCCATATTCTTGAATCATAATGATGAGATGGTTAGGGATTGAGATCCTAATGTTAACAAAATGTTAAATAAACTTGATATAATTAGTACTCTTTCTTTATAGCAGTTGTTTTAATTGTTTATGTTTGAAAACATGCCTGATGCTAAAAGAATGCTGAAATATACTTAAATAATAAAGTATAATGATATCATGTAGAGCCCTGACCATAGATCCATCATCGTTAGAAGCTAGATGATGGTGAAACAGGTTTTCCTAAGGGAACTCCTGGAGAGCATACTTTTGAGTATGTGGGGGTTATGGACGCAAATATCCTTACGTCCTAATGCAGGAATTGATGTGAGATAAACATTTAATCTCTCAATCCTTCATTATATTTTTATGATGGGATGATGTATCACTAATCTCCTGATGATGTTGTTAAAGCCGAATCTATGTGAGATATAAGAAATCCCTCGATTGCGAAGAGAGTACAGTATGCCACTGTAGCTCTAATAGTGAAGTTTCCAGAATACCCTGGAAAGCTATTATAGCAGAGACACAAGATGTCATGCATGTTTTTCCTCACACTGACTGAGGAGGATGAGGTCATAGAAACCCGGCTCTTCTGATGACCTATGTATGGTACCGATTTCGATTTTGCAATGGTCGGTTGGAGTATGAGCGGTATACCTCATCTCCTCAGGGAATAAGTATGTTTATAAAATGTAATGAGCCGTGTAGCATATTTTCTTAGGTTGAACTACGAGAAACAATGATTGATGATACATTGTTTATTAAGTCCTAGTTGGACAAATATTATACATGTTCTTCATATTCCTTATTGAATTAAATGACTTGCTATTCAATCAAGTTATAATTGAAATGATTGCATAAAGTATACTGCTTTATTTAGTTATTCAATAAATTACCTACTGTTGAGTATTTATAACCCTACTGCTCAGTGTCATTCTATTATTTGCAATAACAATGCTTCTGGCGGAGAGTTATAACTCTCGTTGGGACAATTTTTAATTGTCTCACCCCCGTGGGATTCAACTTTTTAGGTAGTCGCCGAGGAAGAAGAAACCCATCAGTGGGTGAGCAGCAGCAGTAGCAACATCAAGGATAGTAGTGATCCAAAGGTGGAGTTATTTTCTGTTAGGTCTTGTATATAGAGAGTCCTATGTGTCATCTCTGTACTCTCAGGTCCTAGGAGTCAGTAGATGGTTTGATAAAGATCTGAGATTTTTGGTGTAATACCTCAAGAATTTGTGTACACTGCTTATGTACAGTTTAACAGGGTAGTTGATGCTTGTGACTCTCGAGATGTGATGATACAGAGATATGTTGATGTATCAGCTTGTAAATAACTTACTTGTTTCTTTATGAAAGAGTTTTATCGTTTGTAGATATCTTAACAAAAAGTTTTAATAATTAATGTTTTTTAGTAATTCCTCTGCTAATTAATCTCTTCTGCATCATTTAATTTAGTTAATAGCATTTTGTTCGAACGGTGTATCACACAAATGGTCTAACATAATGGGGACTAAGCTTGCCTTTAACTTTAGATCATGCAATAGAACATATAGGCTTGATCTTTAAGAAGGCACAGTCTCCTACTAAGAAACTCACGTTAGACCTTTTCTTATCAGCATACATCTTCTGTCGATCTTATGTAGCTTTAATTTGCTTCTTGATCAACTGAACCTTTTCTATCATCATCTGCATATCATCAAACTTCACTAAAGCTCATTCCCTCACATCATCCCAATGTAACGGAGAATGACAGGGTCTTCCATAAAAAGCTTCATAAGATGGCATACCAATACTAGCTTGGTAGCTATTATTATAAGCAAACTCTACCAAAGGAAGAAACTTATCCGATACACCTACCCAATCCATAACACAGGCACGGATAATATCCTCCAAAATTTGCACTATTCTTTTGGATGGACCATCAGTTTGAGGATGATAGGCCGTACTAAAATGCAAGTCAGTACCCATCTCTGCCTGAATTTGACTCCACAATCGAGAGGTGAACTTCGGGTCACGATTAGACACTATCACTTTAGGAACTCCATGCATACAAATGATCCAATCCATGTATAATTGAGCCTTATCATCAACCTTGTATGTGAACTTGAAAGGCAAAAAGTTGGCAGATTTAGTAAGTCGATCAATTACAACCCAAACAACATCAAAACCCTTCCTGATCTTAGGGAAACCAATGACAAAGTCCATTGTAATCTTCTCCCATTACCATTCTATAATTTCAAAGGGTTGCAGAAGACCACCAGGCTATTGATGCTCAATCTTGACTTGTTGACAAGTCAAACAATTCGTGATAAATAGAGAAATATCCTTCTTCATGTTTTTCCACCAAAAACTTCACTACAGGTCTTTGTACATTTTGGTAGTACCAGGATGTATGGTGTACTTAGACCCATGGGCTTCACTCAAAACCTTCTGTCGCAAGTTCCCAACTTCAAGTATCCACAACCTTTGTCAGAAATGTACAGCTCCATCCACTCCAACTGAAAAAATAGACTGTGGTTTCTTAGCTAAGTCTTTCATCTCTTCAAGCTCAAAATTTTCAAGTTGTGCAGCAACAACTTTAGAAATCCAAGAAGGTGTAATGGACAAACTAGACATGTGAACACACAACTTCTCAGCATCTTCATCATCATTAGTCTATGGTTTCCAACAGGAAACAAACTCCAGGTTCATGGTCGTACATACCACATTCTTCTTCTGACTAAAGGCATCGGCGATTACATTCGCTTTACTGAGATGATAGGTGTTAGTAAAGTCATAGTCCTTGAGATACTTCATCCATCTACTCTGCCTCAGATTTAGATCCTTTTGTGTCAGCAGATACCTCAAACTTTTGTAATCTGAGAAAAATTTGAACTTCACTCCTTACAAGTAGTGTCGCCAGATTATTAAAGCATGAACGATACCAGCTAGTTCTAAATCATAGGTAGGCCAGTTTTCTTCATTAGGTTTCAACTGGCATGAAGCATAGGTGATCACTTGATCCTCTTGCATCAAAACACACCCTAACCCTTTCTTAGAACCATCAATGAAAGTAATGTAGGGTTTTCCTTCAATAGGTAGAGCAAAAATAGGAGTAGATGTCAAACAACTTTTAACTTCTAAAAATTGTCCTTGCATTCAGGTGTCCAAACAAACTTGACTTATTTTCTTGTCAACTTTATCAGAGGAAGAGCCAACTCAAAAAAACTCTTGATAAACCTACGATAGTAACCTGCTAAATTGAGGAATTGTGGATCTCGGATGGGGTCTTCGAAGCTTTGCACTTGGTCACAGCTTCTACCTTCGCAGGATCAACATTAATATGTCCTGTAGAAATCACATGACCTAAGAACATCACTTCCTTGATCCAGAACTCACACTTTAAGAATTTAGCATATATTTGATTCTCTATTAGTGTGTTCAGAACGATCCACATATGTTCACAATGTTGTTCTTCAGATTCAGAGTAGACCAACACATCATCGATGAACACCACTATGAACTGATTGAGGTAAGGATGAAACACTCGATTCATCAAGTCCATGAAAGCAGCATGGGCATTAGTCAAACTAAAAGGTATGAAAAAGAACTTGTAATGCCCATAGCGTGTTCTGAAAGCTATCATCGGGATATCCTCATCCTTTAGGCACATCTGGTAGTAGCCACTTTGTAGATACAACTTTGAAAAGATAGTGGCTGACTTCAGCTGGTCAAACAGATCATTGATGTGAGGCAAAGGATAGCAGTTCTTTATCATCATTTGATTAAGCATATGGTAATTCATGTACATACGCAATGAACCATCCTTCTTCTTCATGAATAAGATAGGGGCTCCCCAGGGTGAAACACTAGGGTGAATAAAGCCAATGTCGAGAAGCTTCTGAAGCTTTTTCTTAAGCTCAGAGAGTTCTACAGGGGCCAAAAGATAAGGAGGCTTCGAGACGGGAGAAGTTCCTAGTGAGAGCTTGATGGAGAAATCCACCTCGCAAGTTGGTGGCAAGCTAAGAAACTCCTCAGGGAAAACATCAGGGAAGTCCTACACCACATCAATGTGATCAAAAGAAGGAGGTGTAGCATTGAGGACTATAGAGGCTAAGAAAGCTCTACACCCTTACGAAACAAGCTTTTCAACTTTGATGGTGGAGATGAGAAACTACTGATCATCTCGCTTCCAACCCTTGACACACATCCTTCCCACCACATGATGTAATAAACTAACTTTTGACACCTCACAAAACAAAACAGCTTTGTACCTTGATGCGTGCTATTTCAGCACATCTTTTCTGTGAATTATTAAGCTTGTCACATAGAAATACTCCATTCATCTCTTGAAATTGCACAAATTGATATTTTCTCACTTTTATCACAAATCTGACAATCATGTGCATTTTATTGTTGTTTCAGGACCTGAGCCGATCGACTGGTGTTGTCAACCGATCGTCTCACATTTTCGACCCGATCGTCTGGCCGAGTGAAACGCTTGATTTGCCTTCAAGCGTTGATCATTACTTTCATCAGACGACTGACCGATATCGCCCGATTCGTAAGCCAAACGCTCGGTTGATGACCTATTGATGAGAAGAAATGACACCGAGCAGTTTGGACTGCGTCGCCACCCTAATTAGGGTTGGAAACCGATCGATTGGCTGCCGCACTCCAGAACCTTCCATCTGATCGGTTCGTTGCTAAACCGGTCAGTTGGCGACGTGCAGACAGCCCAAAATCCCAGCCGCCAATCTCAAAAACCCTTAACCTAATTGTAAAAATGCCTCCTTATTCTACTATAAAAGGAGGGGCACTTCCTCCTCCTCAAGATATCTTGGATTTCTTTGTATTGGGATTCTAAAGCAATTAGTCTTGTAATCATCTTCTTATTATGAAATAAAGTAGATTTTAGTTCAATCATAGTTCTTTTATACTTGTTCTTGTCTCTTCATTCCGCCTTAGTCTTAATCTTCTTTTCTCCGTTCTTTAATTTTGGAGTAAGGAACAAAGAACTAAGCCATTTCATTGTCTCTAGCATAAGGATTAATTTCCTAATTTTTGGGCTAGACTATGGCTTCACTACTTTCTTCCTCTATCTCCCCTTTCTCGATGAGTGAGTAGACTTTTATTGAAGCCAGGGGAATAACCCATTATCCATGGTTTTAATGACTTCTTCTTAAATGACTAGATGGTAATCGATTTTAATTAACGGTTGATCTTCGGATCGCATGTTAATCCAGATGGAAATGACCATGGAAATCCGGATTTAGAACAATAAAATCAATTACATAGACATTTTGATATGACCATGGATTTTCGTCTTTTAGGATGATAAACTAGGAAGCATGAGCACCAAGACCAATGGGCTCATGTGGAGTTTATCTCTTATGAGTTTTTAAATTCGTAAACCTTCATCGAATCGTCGTTTAAGAATTAGTTGTTATCGTCTGGGCTAAGGTGGTGAAAACCCCTACGAGCCTCGATTTCCATCTCTTTATTTAACCACTGCATCCTTTGTTTTCTTTAATTCTTAGTCTTTCATTCATATAGTTTTGCTTGTGTTAACAATCATCTTGATTTTTCCTTGTGCATGTTTATTCTTGTAGAGTGCATTTCTTCTTGCATTAGTGTAATCAATCAAACCCTCAACTTGACTTTTACTTTCTGCTTTAATCTAAACAAAAATACCAAAAACAAATAATAAAGTTCTTCAAACTTTGGGTTCTAAGAACAATCTCTAAAAAATTGTCCTGTGGGATCGACCCTTCTATACTACCCTTAAAACCGGAAGTAAAAAAGGTTTAAACTCTAGGATTAACCATCTTAGTGATTGATATTTCAAAATGTCGATTATCAATTTGGCATCGTTGTCGGGGACAACAGATTGTTTTTTCGAACCCCAAAACTATTTTGAAAAACTTTTTTCCTTTTTTTTCATGCCTTCCGAGTAACATTCTGGAAGTGTACACCTCTTTCTGCCGAGTTTCCATTCCGGCAGTACGTTTTTTCTGCACACGAATTAACTGCTTTAATTGTGCAAGCGACGCCCAAACGACGATTTTCAACCTTTTGATCCGGAAATAGAAAGGACCTTTCATCGTCTAAACCGTCAAAATCTAGTGAGAATGAATGAAGACGAAGTCGCCCGTAGGATTGACCAAGCTCTCGTATCTCAAAGAGAGCTCATCCAAGCCGAACAAGCGGAAAGAGAAGCCTCTTTGCGTGCAGTCTTTAGGGCCGAGAAAGAAACCATAGAAGTCGATAGGAGGGGAGCCGAAAGGCAAAAACAATTAAAAGACTTTTCTGTTCCCAAAACGGCCTATGCGCAGCATCCGGTTATACCCCCCGATATTATTGCTCCACAATTCGAAATCTGAACACAATGGCTCACCATGATACAAGCCAACCCCTTCTCAGGAAACAATGGGGAAAGTTGCCAAGATCATCTTCAAAGTTTCATTGACCTTTGCTCTTTGAACAAACTCTTGGGTGTCTCTGAAGATGCCATCCATCTTAGGTTGTTTAAGTATTCCCTCTCCGACCAAGCTAGTAGCTGGTACAACACCATGGAGAGCGAAGAACAGGTCACAACATGGGACGTTCTACAAAGCAAGTTTCATTGAGATATTTTACCCCCCGTCTCTCACCTATGAACTTAGGGGTCAAATAACTCATTTTTCCATGTCCCCAGGAGAGTCATTAGGTGAAGCCTGGAAAAGATTCAAAGATTTACTTAGGAAGTGCCCCCACCATGATATCTCTCAAGCCCAACTCATAGAGATTTTATATCATGGTGTTGATGATGATACCAAATTCTTTCTTGATTCCTCATCTGGAGGAAATTTCATGCATCAAAGTTTGACTAGCGCATGGGAGGTAGTGAAACGGGCTTCCGAAACAAGGGCTAGAAGAGGGATTGGCGGAATCCTTAAGGTAGCCAAGACAAAAGTTAATAATGATATCCAAAGTATAGAGGAAAGCCTAAAATTAATTGCCTTAAAACAAGATCGGTTAGAGTCATCTTTGGTCACCCTTAGGGAGTCACCCCAACAACTAAAAGACATGGATTCCCTTTATGGTATTTTCCAAGGATACGACCATACCACTCTCCACTATCAATATCTCTACAACATGCCCATGCAACCTAAAGTACGACAACAACTAGAAGACCTCAATTCGATTCATACAATACCAGGCCAAAGTTACTACAATCCCAACCAACCTAGAAACCACCCTGGTTTTCAATATGGGAACCCTTCAGGTGCTGAGAACTCTAACCAACTTCAACAAAGGCCTCCCTACCCTCAGAGTAACAATCGACCACCACCTGGATTCCCATACAACAATCAAAGAAATTTTGGAAATCACCAAAATTGACAACACTACCAACAATTCCAAAACCTAAACCTTCCACCTCAAAATCTAAACCAACCTCAACCTCCCCAGCCACCTCAAAATTCCCCGCTCCTCCTGCCACAAGTCATCATAGCCTGGCAAGAATAGAACAAACCCTCGTGGCCATTCAAGTCCATCAAAAGGCAACTGATGCATAGTTGGCCCGTCTGTTTGCCCAATAAAAACCTCATGCTGGGACTTTTGCAGGGCAGCCTGAAAACAACCCCAAACATCCTGAACAACTCAAGGTTGTCTGTACGCATTTGGGAAAAGTGCACGCCCTTCCCCCTCCAGAAAAATCTTCAGACCCACCTCTAGAATTTGAGGATGAGGGCATGGTAGTTGTCAAACCTGAAGCCACACCCAAACCATCCATTCCCGAAACCCCTCAAGTGGAAGATGAAGAACCAGTTTACAAACCCCGACCTCCCTATCAATCCCGCCTCAAAAAAACAAGACTTGATGCCCGCTTCATGAAATTTAGGGATGCTATGAAAAAAATATATGTCGACATTCCCTTCCTTGATGCTTTGGCAGACATGCCCGCCTGGTCCAAGTACATGAAATCTCTCTTGACTAGGAAGTATGTTACTAAAGAATACGAGACTGTTAAACTTTCTAGGACCACATCAGACATTATCCTAAGTAAGATGCCTAAAAAATAGAAGGATCCAGGTTCTTTTGGAATAGGATGCTACTTGGGTGACAATGCTTGTAGAAAAGGCCTAGAAGATTTAGGAGCTAGTATATCCATCATGCCATATAGTCTTTGCAAAAGACTAGGATTCAATGACATATTACCCACATCCATGACCATCCAACTGGAAGACTCATCCACAACTAAACCCATGGGAATCATAGAAGACATTCCAGTTAAAGTTGGAAATGATGCATACGTCCCTTGTGATTTTGTGATCATGGATATCAAGGAAGATTTACGCTACCCTCTCATTTTCAGACACCCCTTCTTAGCCATTGCTCGTGCCTTAATTGATGTTGAGGTTGGTACCATTTTGTTAAGGCTAGGGAAGCAAACCCTACATTTTAGGGTGTTTGAAAGCATGAGGGGACCTAGTCTTGAGGAAGAAGTCTACCTCCTTGATTGCATTGATGAATTAACCCAGCTAAGGCAAGAATGGGAATTAGTTGATGATCCCCTACGCACCACTCTCACCATCCCCGCCGAATGTGATTTTGATAATGAACCATCTAATCAACTCAAGATTCATTTGGACAACTTTGAGGAAATCCCATGTGCTAAGATTGAAGACCTTAAAATGATCTCCACCATAGAAGAACGACATGAACTGCCAAAGGCCCCGGAAATGAAGACTCTCCCCATAGGCATGAAATATGTCTTTCTATATGAAAAACAATTATGCCATGTCATTATCAATTATGACCTTACCATTAAACAAGAAAACATGCTTATGAGAGAACTTAGGAAATGAAAAATAGCTTTAGGTTACAAAATGACGGATTTAGTTGGGATAGATCAATCCATTTGCATCCACAAAATCCCAATGATTGAAAATAGTAAACCTTCCCGAGACCCGCAAAGGAAACTCAACCCAAACATGAAGGAAGTTGTCTGTCTTGAAGTAATTAAACTTTTGACTGCAGGAATCATCTACCCCATCTATGACTCCCCTTGGGTCAGCCCTGTCCAGGTCATCCCCAAAAAAGGTGGGACTACAGTCATTAGGCATGAGAAGAATGAGCTCATCCCCACCCGTACCGTCACAGGGTGGAGGATGTGCATTGACTATAGGAAACTCAACAAAGAAACTAGCAAAGACCACTTCCCTCTCCCCTTCCTTGATCAAGTTCTTAAATGTTTAGCTCATCAACAATACTTTTGCTATTTAGATGGATACTCAGGTTTTTATCAGATTCCCATTCATCATGAAGACCAAGAAAAGACCACTTTCATATGCCCTTTTGGTACATATGCCTTTATACGAATGCCCTTTAGCCTGTGCAATGCACCAGCCACTTTTCAAAGATGTATGTCTGCCATTTTTTCAGGGTTAATAGAAACTGTCATGGAAGTGTTCATGGACGATTTCTCTTTCTATGGATACAGTTTTTATTCCTGCCTTCAAAACCTCTCCCTTGTCCTTGATAGATGTATTGAATCACACTTAGTCCTTAATTGGGAGAAGTGTCACTTCATGGTCAAGGAGGGTATTGTTCTTGGCCATAAGGTGAGCAACCCGGGCATTGAAGTTGACCAAGCTTAGATTGAGGTCATCACCAAGCTACATCCCCCAACCTCAGTCAAAGACATCCAAGCCTTCTTAGGACATGCCGGTTTCTATCAGTGATTCATCCGTGATTTTTCCAAAATCACAAAACCTCTCACCAATCTTCTTCAAAAGGAGGTGCCTTTCCATTTCGATACGGCATGCATGGAGAGATTTCTATGTTTGAAAAAGGCTCTTACGACCACTCCTATCATCTGTGCTCCTGACTGGGCCTTACCCTTTGAAATCATGTGTGATGCTAGTGATTTTGCTGTAGGTGCCATTTTAGGACAACGAATTGACAAAAAACACCATGTCATTTATTATGCATCCAAGACCTTAGATGAGGCTCAGTGAAATTACACCATAACTGAAAAATAAATGCTATCCATTGTCTATGCTTTTGATAAATTCCACTAATATCTTATTGGTTCAAAGGTAGTTGTTTACACTGATCATGCAGCCATCCGCTACCTCATGACCAAGAAAGATGCCAAGCCTAGACTTATAAGATGGATTTTGTTATTGCAGGAATTTGATCTAGAAATCCTAGACAAAAAGGGATCTGAAAATGTCGTGGCTGACCACCTTAGTAGACTTAGCTATAACCCCATTGATGAAAATCCAATAAATGAATCCTTACCCGATGACCAATTGCTCAAGGTAGACTCCCAATTTCCTTGGTTTGCTGATTTTGTAAACTATTTAGCTGTAGGTGTATTGCACCCTGAGTATACGGGACACTCTAAAGCTAAATTTTTACATGATGTGAAAAATTATTATTGGGATGAACCTTATTTGTTTCGACTTTGTGTTGATGGCTTATATCGTTGTTGAGTATCCCACGAAGAAAGCATCGCCATTTTGGAACTATGTCACTCTGGCCCCTATGGTGGTCACATGAGTTCCCAAAAAACGGCTAGAAAAGTCCTACAATGCGGATTATTTTGGACCACCATCTTCAAAGACTCATATGATTATGTTCTTTCATGTGACCAATGTCAAAGGATGGGTAATATCTCCAAGCACGACCAAATGCCTCTCACCTCTTGGCAGGAATTAGAGATTTTTGATGTATGGGGAATCGACTATATGGGCCCATTTCCTTCTTCTTATGGGTTTTCTTACATTTTAGTCACAATCGATTACGTGTCAAAGTGGGTTGAGGCCATACCCACTAAAACTTGTGACTCTAAACCTATTAAGAAACTTTTTGAAGATATCATTTTTCCTCACTTTGGAGTCCCACGCACCGTCAATTCTGACGGGGGATACCATTTTTTGGAAAAAAGTTTTGAGGCTCTTTTGAAAAAATATAGGGTTTATCACAAAGTCTCCACTCCTTACCATCCTCAGACCAGTGGGCAGGTAGAAGTATCCAACGGACAAATAAAATCAATTTTAGAAAAAATTGTTGGATGAACTAGGAAAGATTGGGTGTTAAAAATCAATGACGCCATGTGGGCATATCGTACTGCCTACAAAACACCCATTGGTACCACCCCTTTCAGACTGATCTACAGTAAGTCATGTCACTTACCAATAGAACTAGAGTTGTGCGAGTTGGGCCATCAAAACTTTGAACTTCGACCTTTCCATGGACGGAGAGAAACATTATCTCCAAATAAATGAACTTCGAAGAACTTAGGATGAGTGCCTATGAAGCAAGAATTTTCAAAGACCGAACCAAAATGTGGCATGATGGTCATATTAAGCACAAAGATATTAAAGAAGGGGATCAAGTTTTAGTTTTTAATTCAAGATTATGTCTTTTTCCTGGAAAACTCAAGTCAAGGTGGTATGGCCCCTACATGGTAAAATGTGCTTACCCACATGGTGCCTTTCTCCTATGGGATAAAGTTCTGGGCGAGTTTAAGGTCAATGGGCACCGTCTTAAAAGATATATCACCACTGAAGATGTTGTCGCTTCAGACTCAACCAAATTTCCACCCTTGTAGGATCTGAACCTCACTGACCCTTCACCTCCCCCGGATTCCAATTAATCTGATCTTGGTCAAGCCACGACGTAAAATAAGGCGCTAGTTTGGAGGCAACCAAACACTATCTTCCCTTCTCATTTGTTTTCTTATTTTTGTTTTTCTGTTCTATTTTTCCTTGTTCCTTCTGTCGAGCCGATCGGTTTTCATTGCCAAACGCATAGTTCGAGACTAAATTTGCAATGAATCGATAAGTGAAACGACCGGTTGGTTTTCCAGATGCTCGACTCGACCGCCGACCATTCTGCAAACCTTGAATGCAGCCTCTGTCCTTTACAGTTTTGTTTTGGCGCTCGAGGCAGACCAGCCGATCGTCTTGCTTTCCAACCGATCGGCTCGTTGATCCATTGTTCTATATAACACTCCGGATGCAAGACTGTTTTCCCATCTCCTCGATTACCCTAGCCACCTCCCCCACTGTTCACTCGATCGCTCGAGCTCGCCACCTCTCCGATCATAGTTTGTTCTGGAGTTCTGCCACCCGCCTGGCTCGACCGTCCCCAGCCTGAATTGACCACCGCCCGTCTGGCTTTTCTGCACCATCATCTTTCAGCCTCCGCATGTCCTGGAGTTCAGGCGATGCCTGGTTTGTCCTGGAGTTCAGCCACCCGCCTGGCTCAACCGCCGCCCGCCTGGATCGACTGCCGCCCATCTGGATTGACAGACGTCCGACGGGGCCTCCATCGAAACCTCCTGCTCAGGTCGCCTCAGCTGACCGCCTAGTTTTTCAGCCACCCGCCTGGTTTGGACGCCGCTCGTCTTGATCTCCAGATGACCGATGGAAGCCTGCGTCGCCACCATCCCAGTTCCTCAACGAGACGGCAATCAGCCAGATCGACTGAGTGCTCAGATCTAGACTCAGCCGACCGTTGGTGTCTCCAGTCACCCGTCTCAGATGCCAAAACGCCCGTTTCAAATACCAGACGATCGGTTGGCTCTCCAGACGATCGGTTGGCTTCTCCAGACGATCATTTTCTCTCTGCAGCAGTGATGTTCAGCTGCTTTCACAAGGGCAAAGGCAAGGCCCCTACATTCTCTTCCAGGGATCCTCCTCGCCGTTCTAGTTCTCATCCCGGAATACATTTCCGCACGCCCTCTCCTACTGGTGAGTCTTCTCGCGAGTTAGTCGAGGAGATGCTTCAGGACATCGACGAGGCAGATGAGCTTCTCTACGAGATGGAGGGAACTCAAAAGGCAGGCAATGATCCAAATTCGACCACCCCACATTCACCCCGTATAGCACCTATTCGGGGTAGCTACGACTAGTTCACTAGCGCTGAACACTGCCAGCGTTATGAGGATATGTTCGCAATTAGTGTTTCTTTGCCTCGTTGGGCGTGCGGCACAACCCTTGATGCTTTGGGCATCCGCGACGTCGTCGATGATATCCTCCGCAGAAACCACATCCTTGTCTTTCCCTACCATGTCACCTCTGTCTCTTGTGATCTTACCCTCGAGTTTTTGAGCACTTTCCGCAGGTTACATTGTTCTTTCAAAAACTCGAGTTGTAAATACCAGATTTTTGGGGAAAATCTGGAATCATCCGCCAAGCAAATCACTTCTTTCATCCTCGAGGGCAGGGATGACTATTGGCTAGACCAATGTATGGCGCGGTCTCATGACTCCTACCCAGACCATTACGATAGAGATAAGTTTTGGGAAGAGATTACCGGGCTTCTTCCCCGTCTTCCTAGTGGGCCCAAGGCCTCCTGCATACATAACCCGGTGGTCTGTTACCTTCACCGTATTTTGGCTTGCACCATTTTCAGTCGGGAAGGTACTCAGGGTGCAATTACTCAGGTAGAACTTTATGCTCTTTTGTGTCTTTTACATGAAGAACCTTTTAACTGGGACAATGCTATCATTGAGCATTTTGGTACCCAAGCTAGCCGAGCCACTTCCTCCTCTTTCTGCATTGGCCACTATATTACCCAACTTGCCATCTTTTTGGGTTACACCCACATCGCCTTTCCTCTGCTTGAGCTCAAAAATCACCTCATCAACACTCACTATTTGAAGAATAGTAGGTTTATCCGTTTGGGCACCGAGGGAAGTTATTACCTTTTGTTCAAAGACACTCAGGTGGTCCTCCAGCTCCCATTACATTCGTGGTTTGTAGTAGCAAACTACGTCTACGAGTTGACTGATTTACCAGGCCATATCCAGATATTCTACCTGGAGCATCCAGATCCAGACACCTTCCCCGAGCCTTAGCCTCACAGGAGGAGCCTCTCTTTAGAGGCACACGACGAAGACACTGGACCGCCACTTCCACCTTCCAAATGTCACACCAGGTGGCAACTAGATGATAACTTTGGTCCTTACAGCTTCTACGAGATCCAGACTCAGCTGGATGAGATTCAGCACGAGCAGCAGAGACAGGGCCACCAGCTAAATCACATGTACCTGATGCAGCATTCGCAGGAGTCTTGGCATGTGGATTGATGTCACTATGCCCCTAGTTGACCAGCTTATGACGAGTACGGAGCACACCAAAGTTATCCAGGCCCTGATTCTTCTTATTGGGCAAACTACTACTCCTCCCACCAGCAGCACCCTCCACCACAGTAACTTTTCCCTCCATCTCCTCTTAGAGTTTGCTCAGGTCGAGCAACTTTCTAAGTCCGGGGTGGGGGTGGGTGGTACGTGATCCACCCTTTATCTTCCCTTTTCAACATTTCCTTCTACATTTTTATTTGTTTGTGTTGTTTACTTTCAAACATAAGGCCTTTATCTAGTCAGTCGAATGTTGTACTTTATCTTCAAAAATCAATTGCATTATCAAATTTATTTCAAAAAACTTTGCAATATCAAGTTCCCTATGATCATGATAGCAATTTTTGGAAACACTGGCAAGTCTTAGAGTATCAAATAGAATCAAATGCAGATTTTCTTAATTTTAGCGTTAGATTAACTTATTTGTTTTTACTCTTATATAATGTAGCTACATGTCTCTTCTATCTTATGCAACGACAACTCAAGTTCAAAAAAAAAGTTTTTTGTTGCACGGGAAAAATAAATCGCACGCCAAACCCTAAGTTCGGGGTGGCATGCCCTTCTTCCATACCCCACAAAGGGGCGTACCATCAAAAGATGCCAAAAAGAGTACACAAAAAAAATTGTGATCAATGTAATCACAAGTCCATGAAAAAATTATATCCCAAGTCGAATAGAGGAGGGATTTTTCCGTCACACCTCAAATTCTCTATTCCCATGCAATAATCAACCCAATGAAAAAAAATGATGATGAGTGTCGAAGCACAAGTTAGATCAAGACTGTCTTTACAAAGTATAAGTTTAAAAAAATTAAGTTATGAAAAATGTTTTCTTGAGAAACATAGTGCTTGCAATTTGTGGTTCTAGGAGATGGGTTGCTTGGCCATGAAAAGGATAGAAGAATTGCTAATCTAGGGAGGATGAACTTGTTATTCCGAAATTTTTGAATCATTTTGATTTTTCAATTGCTTGAGGACAAGCAAAACTTTAAGTCTGTGGTATTTTGATGTGTGCTATTTTAGCACATCTTTTCTGTGAATTATTAAGCTTATCACATAGAAATACTCCATTCATCTCTTGAAATTGCACAAATTGATATTTTCTCACTTTTATCACAAATCTGACAATCATGTGCATTTTATTGCTATTTTAGGACCTGAGCCGACCGACTGGTGTTGTCAACCGATCGTCTCACATTTTCAACCCGATCGTCGGACCGAGTGAAACGCTCGATTTTCCTTCAAGCATCGATCATTACTTTCATCAGACGACTGACCGAGATCACCCGATTCGTAAGCCAAACGCTCGACTGATGACCTATTTATGAGAAGAAATGACACCGAGCAGTTTAGACTGTGCCGCCACCCTAATTAGGGTTGGCAGCCGATCGATTGGCTGCCGCACTCCAGAACCTTGTAGCCGATCGGTTCGTTGCTGAACTGGTCAGTTGGCGATGCGCAGGCAGCCCAAAATCCCAGTCGTCAATCTAAAAAACCCTTAACCTAATTGTAAAAATGCCTCCTTCTTCTCCTATAAAAGAAGGGGCACTTCCTCCTCCTCAAGATATCTTGGATTTCTTTGTATTGGGATTCTGAAGCAATTAGTCTTGGAATCATCTTATTATTATGAAATAAAGTAGATTTTAGTTCAATCATAGTTCTTTCATACTTGTTCTTGTCTCTTCATTCCGCCTTAGTCTTAATCTTCTTTTCTCCATTCTTTAATTCTGGAGCAAGGAACAAAGAACTAAGCCATTTCATTGTCTCTAGCATAAGGATTAATTTCCTAATTTTTGGGCTAGACTATGGCTTCAGTACTTTCTTCCTCTGTCTCCCCTTTCTCCATGAGTGAGTAGACTTCTATCAAGGCAAGGGGAATAACCCCTTAGCCATGGTTTTAACGAGTTCTTCTTAAACGAATAGATGGTAATCGATTTTAATTAATGGTTGATCTTTGGATCACATGTTAATCCGGATGGAAATGACCATGGAAATTCGGATTTAGAACAATCAAATCGATTACATAGATGTTTTGATATAACCGTGGATTTTTGTCTTTTAGGATGATAAACTAGGAAGCATGAGCACCAAGACCAATGGGCTCATGTGGAGTTTATCTCTTATGAGTATTTAAATTCACAAACCTTCATCGAATCGTCATT
Organism: Alisma plantago-aquatica; assembly: GCA_963693085.1. NCBI lineage: Eukaryota > Viridiplantae > Streptophyta > Magnoliopsida > Alismatales > Alismataceae > Alisma > Alisma plantago-aquatica. Next base: position 1,066,143,150 of record OY856411.1, on the reverse strand, counting down.
TAAGAATTAGTTGTTATCACCTGGGCTAAGGTGGTGAAAACCCCTACGAGCCTCGATTTCCATCTCTTGATTTAACCACCGCATCCTTTGTTTTCTTTAATTCTTAGTCTTTCATTCATATAGTTTTGCTTGTGTTAACAATCATCTTGATTTTTCCTTGTGCATGTTTATTCTTGTTGAGTGCATTTCTTCTTGCATTAGTGTAATCAATCAAACCCCCAACTTGACTTTTACTTTCTGCTATAATCTAAAGAAAAATACCAAAAACAAATAATAAAGTTCTTCAAACTTTGGGTTCTAAGAACAATATCTAAAAAAGTTGTCTTGTGGGATCGACCCTTCTATACTACCCTTAAAATCGGAAGTAAAAAAGGTTTAAACTCTAGGATTAACCATCTTAGTGATTGATATTTCAAAACGACGATTATCATACCTCTTCAACCAATCCATTCCCAGGATGACATAAATGGAGGTCATGTCAAGCAAGATGAAATCCAAGGGAAACATTATACTAGAGATATGTAGGTCCAAGGTCGGGAGTTTAAGATAAGAAAAGAAGATCCTACCACTAGGGGTTTTAACATCTAAGACATTATCAATATATTATGATTCTATCTCTAATAGAGCAGCAAACTCAGATGATATGAATGTATTCAATGAACTAAAATTGAAGAGAGCTTTAACTGGATGCATATTTAGATGTAAGGAACCTTAAATTACTTCACTATCTCCTTCATCTTCCTCATCATTAAGGGCAAAAACCCTTCCATTATTCCTATCCACAAGTGTATGTCAGCCTTGCCGGTTCCAATTGTTGTTTCTCAGAGGTGGGTTTTGTCACTATTGTGGCTGATGAGCAGGCAACTGGACTGCAGCTGGTCCTCACCCAAGCTGAGGGAAGTTGGGTAGAATGTGTCCATCTTGACCGCACTCATGGAAGATAGGTGCAAGATGATCATCTCTACGGTGTTTACCAGTGCTAGCAGGGTACCTTCCTGGTAGTGAGAACCCGAACAGCGGTTGCACCTATCACGTACTTGGCTTCTACCATCATTCTTCCTGTTGTTGTTGTTGTTGTTGTGCCCAGAAGATTGGAATCTCATATAAGACTCGATCATCAAAACTTTGTCTCCCATTTGTTGGAATGTCATTGGCAACTAGGGGACAAGGTTCCAACCAATGATGTCGCTCAAACCCTCAAGAAATAGGGTTGATCTCCTTTTAGCTCCAAGGTCCACTGTAATGACCCCATCTACCGGTAACCCCCACTTAAGGAAGACCAAGAGATCAGAGTCATTATCCAAGAACCCGGATCAAAGGTCCAATAAATAATCAATAATTATTATGAAATTCTACTAACTAAACTGAAAACTGGTATTAAAACAAAACTTTGCATACCTTTTAAAAACATTGGAAAACTATCTATCCACAACTTGAATTATTCTATCTAATCCTCCTTGTACTTTACTTCTTATTTTCATGATGTGTCACTTTACTGTTTGTGCTTTTCAAACTTGTACCTAAAACACCAACAAACAAAACGTCAGTTAGCATATAGAAATATATTGGTATGTGGGGACAACCAAAAGTTTACACATATGGATAACAATCTAATTATCACAATCAAGTTAATTAACATGCCAATTTACACTTTTCAGTATGACATTCTCCACCGCTTTTTCCCTAACCCTGGCATACCCACCTTAGGGTTTCTTTTTCCAATGACTTAAGGCCACCTTCTCATTCCCAATCTTGGTGCCTGGGGTCACCACTCATGGTGCCCTCTAGTCATACAATATCCTAGGCCACCTTCTCATTCCCGATCTTGGTGCCTGGGGCCACCACTCAGGGTGCCCATTGGTCTACCCATCTGGGCCTGACCTTTCGCATCATCCATCAGGGTGGCATGTAGGTGCGAGAATACATACTTCTATTATTAATGTGCTAATCATAGTGACTTTATGATTTGCAAGTATGAACATCCAAACTGATAATTTGCATTCAATGTGGTTAACCATCCGGAAAATCCTCAGGAAACTAAGGCAGTTATTCATAATTAACCACATACATGTTAAGCAGACTTGAATGAGGAAATAACATAACCAATCAAGAAATCAAGCAAGTACACACAGGTTGATCCTGAAAAAGGCATCCAATATATTTCTTATCATGGGTCATGGTATTCAAATCTAATAGGCCTAATCGTTCCCTAGGGTTACTAGCCCTTTTTAGGGTTTTGAGCATAATTAGGGTTTCACAACCTTTTTACCACTTTTCCTTTATTTTTATCAAAATATCCATCAAACCCTAATTATCTCAGTTTATTTTCCATTAAGATCTTAAGATCATATTTGGATCACAAAAACCCTAATTTTCGGATTATTATATTCTTTCTTCCCTTTTCCCTCACTTAGGGTTTCTAAGGGTTTTAATCAACATATTAGGTTTAAAACCCTAATCCTTCCAATTCCATCATCAAAATAGGTTAAAATCTATCTTAATCATTAAACTAGTTAATAATGCTCAAATTTACACACTTTCAAGATTAAATCTATTTTTGATCATCAATTAGGGTTAACTCCCACAAATTAATACCTTTTTACCCACATTAGGTACTTTTGCAAAAACGATACTGATTTAGGTTCCCAAACTGTTTTTAATGTGTCCCTCTCATTTTTCTAATCATTTTTCATGTATTGATTTCCCTCATCTGACTTTTCTAGCTCAAGATATGATTTTAATAAGAAAAACCCCTTTTCTGATTTATTTGCTAATTTTGCGAAAAACACAGATCGTTTGATCCGTGGTCCACTGGTCCACTTAGGATGCAGCGGCCAAGATCACGCGTGCCCCTTTCTTTGCAAATAAAAGAAACAAAGGTCTAAACTGACCTTGAAGCGACCGAAGAGGCGAGGGTCAGTTCGGTAATTCCGCGGGACAGCTCCTTCTTCAACCTCGCGTGCGCAAAGGGACTCCGGTGGTCAACTCGATCGTTGACTCTGAGCTCTCGACCCTCTTTGCTCACGCCGAACGGCTAGGGAGCTCCACCTACCTTCCTCAAAGTTGACCACAGGTTCAATTCCACGCCACGAGCATGCCCAGACCGCCCCCTTACTCGTCGGACTCTGGCGATGTATGCCACTGAAACAGAGGTGAAGGTCGAGGTGGTCGGAGCAATTGAGGGCACAAAGTTGTTCCTTGCAACAATCTACAGCGATTGGGATAGAAAAAATAGGTGTTGGTACCCTCGTGCATCCTCCCCTATATATAGGGTTGAGGCAAGCTTGCGAGATTTGGGTGTTTCCCAAAACCTCGACCAATCCTAGTCGAACCAAGGACCTTCCCCTGCGGTTTCATCTCCCAAGTCTAAAGGGACTGAAAATAGCTTTGCACATCCACTGGATTGCAAGAAATCAAGGATGGAAGATCCTCCTATAACCAGCAGAGTCCCAGTTCGCATTGGACTTGACGATGAGCGTCTAGCGTGGGATCTTGATCCAACGGATCTTATCGCTCGTGATCATCCAAAGGAAAGATATATTTCTTTTAATTCAGAATAATTCCCAAATTGGAGATAACTTGGAAAATTGATATCTCCCAAACCATAACTCCTATTTAACTCAAATTTTATGGGAACGTTTGTCTTTACATTGTCTAGCTTTGTACAAAATTTGGGAAACAAATTCTAAGGGATGAGAAGGCTTCCTTCTCTCCTAAGTTATTCATTAATTTATTCAAAATTAATTGTTATTTCTTTTCCCTTTTCTATTATCTTGTTATTTTGGGTCCCTTGGACCTCAAGAAATCCCAAAGCCACGGATTCCCATATTGGGGAAAATATATTTGCCTTTATCTTCTTTTGAAAGTCAATTTCTCATATTTCCCTTTTATTAATCAATTTCTTTTCCTTTTTAATTCTCTTTTTAAGGATTTCTCTTTATCTCTCTTCTATTTTCCTATTGGAATTCCTTTTAACATTAGGAATCCTTGGGATACGAAAATCCACCAAGGATAACTCAATTATACCTCTTTTCACATATTTTCCACATTTTATCATTATTTTCAATTTCTTTCTTAACAAGGAAATACTTAATTGGTCTTTTCTTTTCTTATTGCATCCTCTATGCAACTTTAGACTCCTTGGGATCCAAGGAACCCAAGAGGCACGAAATCCAACTTTGGATTGTATTCTTTTGCCTTCTGGAGGTTTCCACACCTTTCTTTTCTCAAAATCTTAATTATTCATTTACTAATTGAGTTTCCTTGTTATTGGGCCCAATATCCAATAAAGGCCACAAAGCAATCATCAAGGCTATTCTAATGAAATTCATGAAATCAATAAAAACACATCATTATTTGTTCATTTATCTTTAATATGAGAAATTACATTTTTACAGCAAATGAACCCAAAATTGGGGTTGTACCATCCTTCCCCTCTTATAAGAATTTTGCCCTCCAAATTCCATCAAGCAAACAAACAATCAGGATAAGACTTCCTCATGTCCATCATGGATCCCATGTGGCTCTATCCTTTCCATGGTGCTTCCCAAGAACCTTCATCATCTCATATTCTTCCATCTGAGTTCTTTCTTACCTTGGTATATCGTACCCTCATAGGTGACTCATGACTTTTCAGCTTCTAAAAAAAACTGAATAGGTTCAGGGCTCAACACATGGCTTGGGTACCTCACATAGTGCTCTAGACCAGACATATGGAACTCATCACACATCATGTTATCTTGTGGGGTAAGGTTAAACACAACCATCTCCACCACTCCATCTCAAATGGACCCATATATCGGGGACTCAACTTTCTCAATTGTAGCTTAGAGGGGTCAGATTTTCACATCAAATATTCTCCCACAGTGAATGGCATGTCAGTGTACTTTGCATCAACTCGTGACTCATGTCACCACTAGGCTCCCTCTCAGCCATTGCTCGATCAAAGCGACTTCATCTGCACAGTGTGGTTCTTTTCTGACCTTCGCAAGGCCTCCTTCACCAACATAATCTTAATGAAGTGGTGACTGACACAACCTCCTTCTAGAACTTCTTTCATCCTGATAAATTCTATGGTGGTTAGCATCACATCCTATAAAGGACAAGAACTATCTCTATGTATCACCCTAAACAAGCACACATGCTCGCCTCAGACCTTCTAGTCTGGATCATACTAACCATTAGTTAGGGGTGATAAACTATATTGACCTTGAGTTCATCATGCATCCACTTCTACCTCATGGAAGTGAACTTTTAGGTTATACTCAAGAACTTGTGAACTTGCATCATAGTGTAGTTGAACCATCTCTCTCTCTCATATGTAGTTCAACCAGATCCTTCCCTTGAGCATACTTTCTTTCTCATGCTATCTAGGTAAGGCGATCTACCATAACCCATATTGGATCTTGACCTTCCTTGGTCTAAGGGAGACTCACAGCATCCATAGTGATGAACTCCCATTCCCTCTCTGGAACTCTTTATACTTTATATCCATGCACTGGGTTACTGGTGTTCATCCTTCACCCCTGGCTTGCATGGCCACAGGTTACATGCAACTTCGTTTTAAGTATCCAAAGTGCTATTATCACTTACTATCTTTGTAGTTTCATGGGGTATGGTGATCTTAAAATCATGATTTCCTATATGTCATGATTCCTCAAGATCGATTCCTCAGAAACCCTAAACTATTCTCATCAGGGTTTTATCACCCTCCTCTTCAAAGGAGTGTATCTAAGTCTCTACAACCATCCTTTTTCTACATCAAGGCCTAGGCTGGCTAACCAAACCACCGCTAACTTGATCAATCATTATCTGAGTGTTAGACAAACTTTCCTCCTTTCTAAACTTAGGGTTAGTCTAACAACCGCTTCTAGCCTCTAGCCAAACTAGGCAGCTACATCTCAACCAGAGCATCTATTACCACTTCACATCCTTAGGTGTTAGGTAATATTGAAGACATACACCTCCATGTATTCTACTTATTATCTCATCTCATCTCTAACTCTATCTTCATCGAGAAAAATCTGAGCTCATCCTCTTAGTTTTTGAATTCAACCTTGTAAAACATCCTCATAAGATGACTACATTATTCCTTTTATTGTTTGTGAACCATCTATGTATCATTCACTCCACTAAGGTATGTTATCATCTCTATCCTCATACCTTGTAGCAACATTTCAACTCACATCATCTTTATCCTTGGTGTATGGCATGCGTACTGTCCTATCTCACACTCCCATAACAAGAGGAAATAAGAATTTGGCTGCATTCTAAATACAGAGTTCTCCCTATTCCAAGAATAGAGATGGTACATCCCACCTTGCTAGTACCCCTTTACATCTAAGTTGAAACATGCCACATATGTCTCTACAAACATCACGATATCACTTACTTCCATGGAAAACGGGTCTCGAACCTACTTGGTCTGAACACAATCCTTGGTCGTCTCCTCTAGGTCTATAAGGTTCTGACACTTTTGGGGTCATCCCTCTTCCCTTTTGCATCCAGAGAGTGCCCTACTCAACTGCCCTTTGGGTCCCATGAGTTCATGAAGGTGATCAATCTCCTAACCCATGGCCCTTAGGCAATGATAGTTGTTACCTCCTGACCCTATGGTCATGTGCAACTAGGGAATTAGGCAACTCCTACTTCCATCAGTCTTATCCCCACCTGACCCTAGGATAGACTTAGGATTCCATTATAGTACATGTCAAGCTTAGAACCTTACCCAAGCCTTCATCATCTCTCTTTGCATTCACGACTGACTTTCATCCCTTCATAGGGGTCATGGCAACCTGCCTACCTTGGTCAGGCCCCATACTAGTTACCTACATGGTAACACATCCACATGCACTTAGAGATGGGTCTACATGTTCATTCTCATACCATGTACTTTTCACTTAGCTTCTCAAGATCCTATGAAACCTCTTTGGGTTACTTAAACCAACAAAACTAGTAAACATCCTACCAAAGGGTCCCTCTCCCAAGATGGGAGGAAAACTTCACCTCGATAACAAAGGTCACAAACGTCCTTATGCCTCATGTTTACATCCACATGAGCATGCTTAACCCTAGAAAGCAACAAAGGAACAAGTTGACCATGTACTAAACCATGCTGGGTCATACTTGTTCTCATCCTCAACACTGGATCACGATCATACCTTCCCATGTCATCCACTTAGCCATGAGGGTTCATCAAACATAGCTTTAACTTAAGGGGTTTCCTTCTTTCTCTACACATGAGGAGTACAATGTCTGAAACTATAGAGACTCAAATCTCATCATGAGCATCGGGTACACTACTTCCCCTCTTAGGCCCAGGAACCCTAGGTTCACCTTTGGGTGTCCAACTGCATGCTCAAACTCTTAACCACGAATCCAGCATGTCCAAGGTATGTCATGTACTTTCATGATCCTTTTGTATAAGCAGCACCTCAAAGTTAAGTCCTCCTCAAGGACAACCAATTAGGTATAAAGCCTCACAACTGGTTACTTAAACCTCCTCAGGGTCTAAGGCACTCTTTTGACTCATCTTAGAAGGTAAACTCCTATACCATAGGTGCATAGGTTCCACAAGCATCACTCTCTCTTTAGGGTTTGGTTCCTCTAAAGGACACCAAGATATCATCCATTTCCAGGGATCAAGAACGAGGCAACCACTATCACCCACTTAGGTCACATCATCCACAACTCCCCACTGCTCCTCATGTCTCAGAATCTAAGCTTCCAACCTTCTTGCTTGAGTCCTGCTTTCTCTCTTTAGAGCTAACTCCACATCCAACCTTACTACCAGAGGTCCCCTCTCCATGAAGGATCAAGCTCACAAGCATACTTGTACATTGGTGAAGTCTATGCTCAAACTTATGTTTGTTCAAGATCACCCATAGCCCTTTATGCTTATTTCATAAGCCGTCCATCATGATCTCTTAACCAGGCTTTCATCCTACTGTCAGCACTACTGACGTACTTTGGGTGCAAGCTATACCCTACTTGCCCAAGCCCATAGGGTTCTATAGGCTCTCCTCTAACTTTAACCATGAAGGAGATATCCTTCGCTCAAACATGCACGACCCTTCCCAGGGTTGGGTTGCCAAAGATAGTCATCAACTTCTCATTGCTCATATGGAATCCAAGGCATGTCTATCCAAACACCTGTTCAACCATGACATCTAACTCATCATGTCATCTCCCTCTCTAACCTCCACTTAGGGTTAGGGTTAACATCATCCTCAGAGGATGTGCTAGGTCTCTACTTTTTAATGGAGGTCTCTACCTCCAAGACTAACTCTCTCTACTCATCCTCCTGACAAGGAGGTCTATCCTCAGGTCTATCCTGAGGGCATGACAACTTATGTCATACGACCTAAGCATGTATCTATTCCTTTACGGTTAATCTATTAAGCTTATGTCCATGACATCTTATTTACATGCTTTTTATTAATTTGGTGGAGGATTCCTTAAACCTTATCAACCTTACCATACCTGAAGAGGGTGAGGAGAAGAGAGAAAACCCTAATCCTTAAGGTCCTTAATAGAATTTGAGTTGAGAAGGGATGAACAAGATGAGAGAGTCCTAAAGGTATCTTATTTTGAGTCATATCCTAAGACATCGGCCAGGAAGTCACACAATCTGAGAGTCCTCGTATTCCGACTAGCGGTGCAGAGGAAAATATTGCCAGCCCCCAGACATGATCCTTTTCTAGACACCTCAATCTTTCAGACAATCCTTTAATAACTCCCTTGGGTTCTACAGAGTCTGTAAAACTTAATAATTATTAAAGATTAGATGAGGAACCTATGCTCTGATACCAATTGTAATGACCCCGTCTCCCGGTAACCCCCACTTAAGGAAGACCAAGAGATCAGAGCCGTTATCCAATAACCCAGATCAAAGGTCCAACAAATAATCAATAATAATTATGAAATTCTACTAACTAAATTGAAAACTAGTATTAAAATAAAACTTTGCATACTTTTTAAAAACTTTAGAAAACTATCTCTCCACAACTTGAATTATTCTATCTAATCCTCCTTGTACTTTACTTCTTATTTTCACGATGTGTCACTTTACTGTTTGTGCTTTTTGAACTTGTACCTAAAACGTCGACAAACAAAACGTCAGTCATCATATCGAAACATATTGATATGTGGGGACAACAAAAACTTTGCACATATGGATAACAATCTAATTATCACAATCAAGTTAATTAACATGCCAATTTACACTTTTCAGTATGACATTCTCCACCGCTTTTTCCCTAACCCTGGAATACCCACCTTAGGGTTTCTTTTTCCAATGACTTAAGTCCACCTTCTCATTCCCGAGCTTGGTGCCCTCTAGTCATACAATATCATAGGCCACCTTCTCATTCCCGAGCTTGGTTCCTGGGGTCACCACTTAGGGTGCCCATTGGTCTACCCATCTGGGTCTGACCTTTGGCATCATCCATCAGGGTGGCATGTAGGTGCGAGAATACATACTTCTATTATTAATGTGATAATCATAGTGACTTTATGATTTGCAAGTATGAACATCTAAACTGATAATTTGCATTCCATGCGATTAACCATCCGAAAAATCCTCGAGAAACAAAGGCAGTTATTCATAATTAACCACATACCTATTAAGCAGACTTGAATGCAGAAATAACTCAACCAATCAAGAAATCAAGCAAGTACACACAAGTTGATCCTGAAAAAGGCATCCAATATATTTCTTATCATGGATCATGGTATTCAAATCTAATAGGCCTAATCGTGCCCTAGGGTTACTATCCCTTTTAGGGTTTTGACCATAATTAGGGTTTCACTTCTTTTTTACCACTTTTACTTTATTTTTATCAAAATATCCATCAAACCCTAATTATCTCAGTTTATTTTCCATTAAGATCTTAAGATCAGATTTGGATCACAAAAACCCTAATTTTCAGATTATTATATCCTTTCTTCCCTTTTTCCCTCACTTAGGGTTTCTAAGGGTTTTAATCAACATATTAGGTTTAAAACCCTAATCCTAGCAATTTCATCATCAAAACAGGTTACAATCTATCTTAATCATTAACCCAGTTAATAATGCTCGAATTTCACACTTGCAAGATTAAATCTATTTTCGATCATCAATTAGGGTTAACACCCACAAAGTAATACCTTTTTACCCACATTAGGTACTTTTGCAACAAGATACTAATTTAGGTTCCCAACCTATTTTTAATGTGTCCCTCGCATTTTTCTGATCATTTTTCATGTATTGATTTCCCTGATCTGAGTTTTCTAGCTCAAGATATGATTGTAACAAGAAAAACCCCTTTTCTGATTTATTTGCTAATTTTACAAAAAACACGGATCGTTTGATCCGTGGTCCACTGGTCCACTTAGGATCCAGCGGCCAGGATCACGCGCACCCCTTTCTTTGCAAATAAAAGAAACAAAGGTCTTAACTGACCTTGAAGCGACAGAAGAGGTGAGGGTCAGTTTGGTAATTCCACGGGACAGCTCCTTCTTCAACCTCGCGTGCACACAGCGACTCCGGTGGTCAACTCAATTGTTGACTCCGAGCTCTCGACCCTCTTTGCTCATGCCAAACTGCCAAGGAGCTCCTCCTCCCTTCCTTGAAGTTGACCACAGGATCAATTCCATGCTACGAGCATGCCAAGACCGCCCCCTTACTCGTCAGACTCTGGCGATGTATGCCACTGAAACAGAGGTGAAGGTCGAGGTGGCCGGAGCAATTGAGGGCACGAAATTGTTCCTTGCAACAATCTGTAGCGATTGGGATAGCAAAAATAGGTGTTGGTTCCCTCGCGCATCCTCCCCTATATATAGGGTCGAGGCAAGCTTGCGAGATTTGGGCGTTTCCCAAAACCTCAACCAATCCTAGTCGAACCAGGGACCTTCCCCTGCGGTTTCATCTCCCAAGTCCAAAGGGACTGAAAATAGCTTTGCACATCCACTGGATTGCAAGAAATCCAGGATGGAAGATCCTCCTATAACCAGTAGAGTACCAGTTGGTGTGGGACTTAACAATGAGCGTCTAGCGTGGGATCTTGATCCAACGGATCTTATCTCTCGCGATCATCCAAAGGAAAGATATATTTCTTTTAATTCAGAATAATTCCCAAATTGGAGATAACTTGGAAAATTGATATCCCCCAAACCATAACTTCTATTTAACTCAAATATTAGGGGAACGTTTTTCTTTACATTGTCTAGCTTTGTACAAAATTTGGGAAACAAATTCCAAGGGATGAGAAGGCTTCCTTCTCTCCTAAGTTATTCATTAATTTATTCAAAATTAATTGTTATTTCTTTTCCCTTTGCTATTATCTTGTTATTTTGGGTCCCTTTTACCTCAAGAAATACCAAAGGCACGGATTCCCATATTGGGGAAAATATATTTGCCTTTATCTTCTTTTGAAATTCAATTTCTCATATTTCCCTTGTATTAATCAATTTCTTTTCCTTTTTAATTCTCTTTTTAAGGATTTCTCTTTATCTCTCTTCTATTTTCCTATTGGGATTCCTTTTAACATTAGGAATCCTTGGGATACAAAAATCCACCAAGGATAACTCAATTATACCTCTTTTCACATATTTTCCACATTTTATCATTATTTTCAATTTCTTTCTTAACAAGGAAATACTTAATTGGTCTTTTCTTTTCTTATTGCATCCTCTATGCAACTTTAGACTCCTTGGGACCCAAGGAACCCAAGAGGCATGAAATCCAACTTTGGATTGTATTCTTTTGCCTTCTAGAGGTTTCCACACCTTTCTTTTCTCAAAAATTAATTATTCATTTACTAATTGAATTTCCTTGTTATTGGGCCCAATAGTCAATAAAGCCCACAAAGCAATCATCAAGGCTATTGTAATGAAATTCATGCATTCAATCAAAAGACATCATTATTTGTTCATTTATCTTAAATATGAGAAATTACATTTCTTAGAAAATGAACCCAAAATTGGGGTTGTAACATCCACTGCATAGCATTCCAAGAGGAGGAAACATGGCACATACTCAGAGATGCTCATGCTTCCTTGACGTAGGCTATAGAACTCTGCCTCCTTCTTCTTCAAAAACACAGTGCAGATGTACTTCTCACGGAACAGCTTGAGGAATTTCTCCCAGGTCATGCTAGAGGTATCATGGGTATGAGCCATACCTCTCCACCAGACACGTGTCGGCCCATCCAGCACATAAGACGCGAATCGAACCTTCTGGTGAGGAGGATACGACATGCCCTCAAAGGTTCTCTCCAAAGCCCAAACCCAATCATCAGCTTTATCCACCATGTTTGACTCACTCTCATCCTTCAAGTGTGGTGGTTGATGTGACACCTCATCATGCTAAATAAGATTACTCAAAACACAAAACATGATCAACTACTAATTAATCACATAGTCAAAAATGCGGAATAATTAAAACCAATTCCAACAATGTAAATAAACTCTAGAATAGTTACAAAAGGTCCATCATTCCATTCTCATATACTGTAACAAGTATTTACATATGGGTCCAAAGACCTCAGTCATATCCTGCATATAAAAGATATTTCACATGTACATGCCATATATTTACAAACACTGGCATACTACCAAAATCTCATGGTGATACGAGTATATCATCTAGAAAAAACATCCCATATCCAGACCTGAGAGAACAGGGATGACACTAGGACTCTACTACTAACATCTACAACTAACCAACCTTTTGAATCTATTGATCACCAGATTGGTTCTCTTCCACAGCGTAACCTCGACCTCATTGCCTGCGACCACCTAAAAAAATGTGGTGATCCACGGGTGAGACCCAGTCCCAGCAAGAGATATAACTCTCTCCAACATATATTGATCATAACATATCAATTAATAGTAAATATATTGAGCAGTTAGGGTATTGAATAAGCAATATGAACAGATTGAACAGTTTAAGCATACTAAGAAGTTAAGCAAATAAGTTGTAGCATCAAGTAGAATTACACAATTTTCATAAGTCTACATCATGTAAGAGCTATGTAGTGTAAATACAAGACAAGGGTTAATCAACCAATGTGATACGTATTAAAGCCTAGCAACTATACTACATGGATGGTATTATATATTTTATTATTATGCTCTAGGGAGTTTGAGTCGTACCACTCAAAGTCCTACTGACCACTACAAAGTGCTATTCAGTTCCGAATAAGATCTAGGAGTGTCAGTATCCTAAGATCTCTTCCCCTCGGTCAGTATGAGTAAACTACAGTGATATACCAGTCAAACTACCAACAGTGACATATAGTCAACTGATAACAACTATTTCGTACTTGGTACAAGTTACGACACTAGAAAATAGGGTATACAAATCCCTCTAATCTGAGGTACAACCGTAGATGTCCTCAATCACATCAAATGTTCGAGGCATGACCATAGACATCCTCCATAACCAAAAATTGTGGATGACAAGGATATATCCTCAACTTGACACCCCCACATACTCAAAAGTATGTGCTCCAAGTTTCCCTTGGGAATACTTGTTTCACCATCCAGTAAGTTCTGACACTGAAGATGGCTCTACGGCATAGGGCTCTACATGATTAAGGTTACACTTGATTAATTACTACCAATTGAATGCATTAAGGCTTTATCATACAAGTGGACATCCAAACCCTAATTCTTTTCTAAGAAGAGTATATGTATAACAACTTCAAAGGATATAAGACATTTGAGATATAAATCTTAATCACATTACCACATTCTATCATTCATTGCAAATTAATGGACCACACTTATCATCATACTATTACAAGATACCAATATCTTATTACAAGTTCCAGGGTTTTAACCTTTATTTGAACGTGAAGAGGGTTTCACCTCAATCATGGCTTCAAACATGCCCAAAGGTCATTAAAACCATCACATTATTCATAGTAAGGTTATCATCATCATTCCATGCCTTAAACAAGGCTCCAAATATCATTAGGACATATGTGTCCATAGATATTAACATGGCAAGGTACTATGATATTCAAATAGTACCACATTGTGGTTTCAACACAAGAAGAGTGTAATTCATTATCACATTAATCATTCAAGAGGTCTGATTATAACCAATCAACATCATATGATTACATAAAGGTTAGGTATGACAAGGTAGATCACATGGGAGTTACACATCCACTTATTATAGTGATTTATCAAATATAACTATATAATGGAAAAGGTAAGACTACAAACCAATGGTATTGAACCATCAAATTATCATCACTAGGACCCACATATAATACCATGTGATTTATTCTAATCCATTGGATGTTAAACCATCCAATATTATTCATTGGATTAGGTTCATTGTTCAAGGTTATCAACCTGTCCCAGATCATGTTAAACCATCAATTATTTTGTGCTTTGCACCATAGGTTGATGCTATCAACCTGTCCCAGATCATGTTACACCTTAGAAAGGTTGTACACATGTTTACAAGTTCATATAGAACTGGAAAAAAATAGGGAACACCACAAAAATTCGTAATTCTAAACAAGCATGGTTTCTCTATGCTTAGATCATCACATTCAAGCATAAACATGAACTAACAATCTTCTAGTAAGCAATATAAGTGAAGAATGTTGTATAACTTGCCTCTATAGAGTAGGTCAGATATCAAGCAGAAAGAATCTCGAGTAAATAAGGCAAGAAATTCCTAGATTCAGATCTGAACTTGGCCAAATAGGCACTTCTCTCCACAAAGAAGCAAAACCCTAGAAAAAGAAACAAGAAGGATTTTTGAGTTCTAGAGTCATTTTCACCATGGAACAGCAGGGTTCTGACCTGGAGAAATATAGGAGGAAAAGGGGAAAAGAAATAAATAGAGGAAATAAGGTAATACTTACACTTTTAGGTCAATATCACTAGGAAGGAGCTTTAGGAACCCCTAAATGAAGTCAATTTCAACCTTAGATCCTTTCTCCAAGAAGATCCCCACTTTCTTCTTCCTTGGGCAGAAAAATTCGCAGCTGAACAGAGAGATAATGAGGTTGGGAGAAGGAGGGAAGTGGTGGAGAGAAAGTGGCTCGTTTTGGTGCTTGGGGATAAGTATATGAACTTTAAGATAAAGCAAAAAGAAAAAGTTGAAGTTCTAGTATCTGTTCAAGTGTCCATGGCATTATATTATTAAGGTATATACAAGCGCACACACAAGCAGCTCTCCCACTATATGTATAGACCAGCTTAGCTTTCCTTTGTCGAATTTCCCAGCCAATCACATAATTCATTAGTTGATAGCTACTAAAGGTAGCTCATCCATGAAGGGGTAAACCCTAAAATACCCTTGATGAAAAAACCTTCAAACCATGTCTCAACTAGGAGCCCCATGGCTCAAAAATATCAAGAATGATAATATAACCTATAACAAACATAATTTATGTGATAAATTGCAAAAAAACCCCTCAATTGGGTAAATTGCAAAAAAGTCCAAAATGTACAAAAAATTGCATAACTTGCTGAAACAATGTCCAAATTGGACCAAATTTTAAAATTAAGCTTGTCTTATGATTTCAAAACATATCAAAAGGTTATATTAGGGTCATGGGTATTCAATTATGATAATTAAGCTCATTCAACTCATTAAGCAAGTTTAGGGGCCTTACAACTATAAAGCCCTAACAAAGGATTTCACCCTAAAATCCTACGCAAAAAGAGATGGGTATTTTCTATGCATATTATTTTCTAGTTCCCATGTGGCTTCCTCTATGCCTTGGTGATTCTACAAAACTTTCACTAGTATTATATCTTTTCTCTTCAGTTTTTTCACCCTTGTTTCCAAGATCAACACAGGACCCTCAACATAGGAGATATCCTCATCTAACTCAACCTCTACTGGTTGGATTGTCTGGTTCGTATCTGGATGGCATTTCCTTAACATAGTGATGCGAAAGACATGATGCAATCTATGTAGCTCCATCTTATATGTTACCTTTCCAACATGATCTAGGATAGGGTATGGTCCCATAAATCTAGGAGCCAACTTACCCTTCTTTCCAAACCTCAACACACCTTTCCAAGGAGAAACCTTAAGATATACTCTATCTCCCACTTGGAACTCAAGTGGTCTGTGTCGGTTATTTGCATAAGATTTTTGCCTATCATGGGCTGCTTTCAACTGTTGTTGTATCACTTTAATCTTTTCAGTAGTCTGATGTACTAGCTCAGGACCCAAAAGTTAATATTCACCTATCTCATACCAGCAAAGAGGAGATCAACATCGTCTACCATACAGAGCCTCATAAGGGGCCATATCTATGCTTCTTTGATAGCTATTGTTGTATGCAAACTCTATCAGAGTCAGATGTACATCCCAACTACCAAGAAATTACAGCACACATGCCCTCAAGAGATCCTCTAAAGTTTGAATAATCGTTTCAGACTGGCCATCAGTCTGCGGATGAAAAGATGTGTTGAATCTCAGCTGTGTTCCCATTGCTGAATGAAGACACTCCCAAAAATGACTTGTAAACTATGGACCTCTGTTAGAAACTATAGTCACTAGAATGTCATGCAGAAAGACTACCTCATCAACATATATTTATGCCAATTTCTCTACTGTAAGCGTCATCTTAACTAGTAGAAAATGTGCTAACTTGATCAATCTGTCTACTATCACCCATATGGAATCATGACCCTTGGCTATCCTAGGAAGACCAACCACAAAGTCCATAGTAATATGATCCCATTTCCACTGTGGTATTGGCAAGGATTGTAATGTCCCTGCAGGCTTCTGGTGCTCAGCCTTCACTTGCTGACAAACTAGACATTTGGCAATGAACTCTGCCACATCATGTGTTAGACCTAGCCAGCAATACATTCCTTTCAAGTTTTGGTAAATCTTGGTACTTCCAGGATGCATTGCATATATGGAGGAGTGATCCTCCTCAAGTACCATCTTCCTCAACCCATCAACATCAAGAATTACTATCCTATTATGGTAACAAAATGTACCATCATCTGCCTCATGAAAGCCATCATACTTTTCACTACCAATCCCTGATTGGATATTCATCATAGTATCATTCGGTTGTGCATCGTAAATCTGTTGTCTCAAGGTAGGTTTTACTTGTAAATGTGCCAAAAATCCTGCTAACAAGGAAACTTCTAGTTGTACATTCATCTGGCGAAGAGACACTAGCATATCTCTCTTATGGCATATCATGTAATTTAATTGTGCATTATCTACCATTGATGATGAAGATGACTTTCTACTCAATGCATTAGCTACCACATTATCTTTCCATGGATGGTAGTCTATTGTGCAATCATAATCCTTAATCAACTCCATCCATCTCCTCGGTCTCATATTCAACTCTTGTTTTGAGACGATATATTGTAGATTCTTGTGGCCAGTGAAGATCTAACACTTTTCTCCATAAAGATAGTGTCCCCAGATCTTTAAGGGATGGACTACTGCTGCAATCTCCAAATCATGTGTTGGGTAATTCTCCTTATGTTTCTTAAGCTATCGTGAATCAAAAGAAATCACATTCTTATCCAGCATCAACACACATCCCAACCCATTCTTTGAAGCATCACAAAAGATAATATAGCCTATTCCTTACTCTAGAAGTACTAACATTGGTGCACTAGTCAACTTTTCTTTCAAAAGCTGGAAAGAACATTGACACTTGTCATTCCAAGAAAAAGGAACATCCATCTTGGTTAACCTAGTTAGGGGTAACGTTATAGAACTGAAGTCTTTGATGAACCTCCTGTAGTAACCTACCAAACCTAGGAAACTACAGATCCTTGTCAGTGTCTTTGGTTGTTCCCATTCGGGTACAGATTACACTTTCTTGGGATCAACACAAATGCCTTTTGCAGATATAACATGGCCCAAAAAAGACACTTTAGATAACTAGAATTCACGCTTGTTGAACTTAGCATATAGTTGATGCTGCCACAACAATGTCAATGCCTAGAAAAGGTGTTACTCATGTTGTTGACTATCCTTGGAGTATATCAGGATATCATCTATGAACACGACCACACACTAATCAAGATAAGGTCTAAACACCCTATTCATTGGATCCATAAAATCTACAGGTGCATTGGTTAGCCCAAACGGCATAACCACAAACTCATAATGACCATACCTAGTCCTAAAAGCTGACTTGGGTATGTCATCAGCCTTAATTCTCAACTGATGGTAACCTGACCTCAGGTCTATCTTTGAAAACACAGTGGCACCCTTCAACTAAACAAAAACATCATCAATCCTCAACAAACGATACTTATTCTTTATTGTCACCTTGTTGAACTGTCTGTAGTCTATACACAACCTCATTGAACCATCCTTCTTTTTAAAGAACAACACGGGAGCACCCCAAGGGGAAGTGCTCAGCCTGATAAAACCCTTCTTTAACAATTCTTGTAACTGTTTCTTTAACTCCTGCATTTCTGCTGGTGCCATTCTGTATGCTGACTGTGCTATGGGTTGTGTTCCAGGAACAAGATTGATCTCAAACTCAATCTCTCTAGGTGGGGAATGCTTGGAAATTCCTTAAGAAAGACATCCTCAAATTCTCACACTACTGGTACCTCCTAGATACTAGGACCTACCGCCTTGGTATCCACAACATGAGATAAGAAAGCCTCACATCCTTGTCTCATCAATCGCTCAGTTGTCATAGCTGACATCAAACATGTAGGAACAATCTTCCTATCACCCTAAAAAATCCACTATACATCTCCATCATGGAATGTCACCACCTTCGTACTATAGTCCAAGACTACCTTGTATTTTTCCAAGGTATCCATTCCTAGGATTACATCAAAACCATATATGCCAAGTGGCAAAACATCCACTTGAATGTTGTGTCTAGAAAAAGAAAGAACACAAGAAGGGCACACTTCCTACAACTCAGTGGAATCAACCAAAGGAATCTCTAGTCGTAGGCTATCAGATCTATGACTAACAAGTAGATAATAACTATCTATCACCGCTCTAGTGATAAAAGAGTGTGTGGCACCTGGGTCTACTAACATATATATGAAACAAGAAGTAGACAAATCAGAATGAAATAACTCCATCTGACCTATCACGACTCATGGATTGACCACTGCTTCTTGATGGGTCATGGCATAGAGCATTGATGTCGCCTGCTGCCGTCCACATCCTCTGCTTACTTGTCTAGAGGATCCTGCCTGGGATGCCTGACTACATCCTCTTCTACTACCACTACTAAACTGTCATTGTTGTGGACCTTGTTGACTTTGCCTTGGATGCTGAGTCACCTCCTCATCTTTCATAGGGCAATAAGGTCTTGTATGCCCCACTTCCCACACCTGTAACATATTATGGTATCCTAATATGGCCTAAACGGCCCTGTCACTGAAACTGATGATGTAAGGACCCTAACCTCCATTTTGGGCTTACCCTATTTTCTTTTCCTAAACCTTCAGTTTAGATGTGTGTTAATCACCTGAAGTTGTGATTAAGGTTTGTTTGTGCTTTGTTGAGAGGTGGAGGTGCAACTTGTAAATTACCTAAGTTTTAGGGTTGGTGTGCAAGTTTGTCACCTTGAGAGATGTCTTTCTCTCTCCTTGCATCCTCTAGGGTTGAGAGGATGGGTTGGTCTCTTTTCTTGAGTAGATTTTGGCTTTCTTGAGCTTTTTTTAGCCTTGTTGAGCCTTGTTGAGGCTTGATATCCAGTTGGACCTTAGTGTATCGGCCAAGGGAGTGCTGGTTGTATCGGGCAAGGAGGTGTATCGGCCATGGTGTGTTGGGTTTCCATCTTGGGCGACACACTCCCTTCACCTAGCCTCGTTTGTGTCACCTGCTTTGGACAAATTGTTGTTGCTTTGCTAAGTGGGTGGCAACTCATGGGCGTGTTTTTTTGGGGTGCTAGCATGTGGCACAATCCTTGTACAAGTGTGTTAAGGGTGGGTGCCACCTTGCCTTGCTCTTCCCCTTCACCCCTTAGTATATAAATGATCCCCCTTGCTTACTAGGTCTCTTTGGTTCCTTTAGTTGCTTCCTTTCCTTTGGTGGCCGAGCTAGGAGAAGAGAGGAGCAAGTGGTGGCTGATACAACTGGTGTCTTGGGCAACACACCTTGCTAGCTTATTCCTTTCCTTCTCTTGAGGTGGTGCCTTGGAGCTTGGAGCTTGGCGCTAGGATCTTGGAGCTTTAGAGCTTGAGGAGGGTTACATAACTCCTAACCCTACTATACTACTTCTTTATCATGTTGATTTGCTATATTTTTCGGCCATGCCATCATCTAGCTATGTTTCTTTCTTTAATGGATATAAGGTTGCTTTAGATGT
This sequence comes from Alisma plantago-aquatica, assembly GCA_963693085.1. NCBI lineage: Eukaryota > Viridiplantae > Streptophyta > Magnoliopsida > Alismatales > Alismataceae > Alisma > Alisma plantago-aquatica. The sequence continues at coordinate 1,066,122,859 of OY856411.1, read as the reverse complement.
ACCCTAGACCTTGTTGAGATAGTTTCATTGGGTTGGCCGAACCATTGGATGTGGAGTTCTTTGGGAAAAACCCCTCTCTCACTTAGTTGTTGAGAGGTGAGCCTAGGGTCTCCTAATTCAATGCTGAATGAAGTTTTGGGTTGGATGGCCGATATGGTGATAGACCTCCTTGTTGCCCGATAGGTGATGGAAGTTGTACAAAACCCCTCTCTCACTTAGTTGTTGAGAGGTGAGCAAACTCTCTTGATCTTTTAGGGCCTCTTAGTGGCAGTCTTGAGGTTCAAGATGACCAACCTCTCATGGCCTTTGAACCCTTGCACGATACCATAGGTTGTGTTCTACACAATATCCCTCTTCTAGGGTTGAGCTTGGGTGATATGCTAGGTGAACACCTTCTTGACCTCTTGACCGATATGGACCTTTACCCAAGATGTAATTGGGCAGTATCTCCTTGGTCGATATGGTGTTGCCTGATATCTAGTCTTGGTTGGTGTAACCCTGATGAGTGATATGGTTCCTTGACCGATAGAGAGTCACAAACCCTAGCTTGGATGATAGGGCTACCTTGGGTGATATGGGAGCTCCTTGGGCACCATGGTGGGCTGCCCATGATGTCACTTGATGGATGGCAGTGGTATTCCTTGGGCGATATGGTTTTGGTGGTTGCCCGACATGGAAAACCCTAACCCTAACCCTAGCAGGCGATATAGGTTCTTGGCCGATATGATGATAGTGTTACCCGATACACTCTTATACATGGTTGCCTGATACCCTCTTGTGCATGGTTGCACGATATGTTGGTTTCCCCACATGTGGCTTGGTGCCCTAGGGTTTTGGTGTTGACTGATATCATTTGGGTGAGGGATGGTGCTCTACCTGGGATCCCTTTAGTGAGGGTATGCGATACCTTCGGTGAGGGTAGGCGACACCTTTGGTGAGGGATGCGCCTAACATGGTAACCCTAACTTGGTGAACTTGTTGTGTTGAGCCCACACCTTTGGTTCTGATGATGAGATATGATAGTTGGGTTGTACCCAGTAATGTGGTGGCTACCTAAGGTTGATAAGATGACAAGATCATGGTTGTGTTCATGATGTTATGAGATATAGGGCATGGTGGATGCTCACGGTTTGGTAACAGTAATATAAGTTGTTTGACGTACCATCAACAACTTTATGCTTCATGTGTTTATAATAATGGAAGTTTTTCCAATCCAATGAACCTTAAATCTTAATGACATGATATTCATAATATGTCCTCTAAAGATCTATATTTTTTGATCAAGTTATCTCTTCGGATATGCATTCTAACCATACAGGTATTATCAAATAAATTCATAACCAGCTAAGAGCTATGATATGTATGTGTTTTGTATGACATGGAATAATGATGTTCCTTGTCGATGAGATAACATGCACCACCAGTATGATGAGAAAGGTCTGGTGACCTGATAAAGGCAGAGTGCCTGATTGAGGTGTTATCCTCTGATGATGAGATAAGGGATTGATATCCCATGATGATGTGTGATGATGAAGCCTTGAGGGGCAGTGGCATTATGTGATGACGGATTGAGATCCCATGGCAATAGGACAATGACATTAATGGTGTGACATAATGTTGTTTATGTTTTATAACCTAGTTGCCTCAACAATTCACTTAAAATATACTAATTAATTACATATGAACATTTCATGTAGTTTGCCTTGGCCATAGATCCATCATCGTCAGTAGCTGGTGATGGTGAAATAGGTTTATCATGTGGGATTACCTAGAGTGCATGTTGTTGAATATGTGGGGTTTCTCCTAGTCAAAAATAGGAGGATTACAGTACAACTTCGGTTGTAGACTCAGTATGGTTAGAGCATGGTGAACAGGACCATGGCTTAGTGTGATAGAGCATGAATGCGTTCATGGCTCAGGAGCACAGTGAATAGGCTCGTGGCTCAAGGTATGCTAGCACCGAAACTTGTACCAAGGTGGGATAGAGAAAAGGGTAGCCTGCTGTAAGGACCCTGACCTTCATTTTGGGCTTACCCTATTTTCTTTTCTTAAACCTTGTGTTTAGATGCTTGCTAATCACCTCAAATGGTGATTAGGGTTTGTTTGTGCTTTGTTGAGAGTTGGAGGTGCAACTTGTAAATAATCCAAGTTTTAGGGTTGATGTATAAGTTTGACACCTTGAGAGATGTTTCTCTCTCTCCTTGCATCCTCTAGGGTTGAGATGATGCGTTGGTCTCATTGTTTGAGTAGCTTTGGGATTTCTTTTGCCTTGTTGAGCCTTGTTTGGGCTTTGCCTAGCTTTTTTGGGCCTTATATCGGGCAAGGGTGAGCTTTGTGCCTTGTGTCAGCCATGGTGTATCGGCCAGGTGGTTGTGTCGGGAAAATGGTGTGTCGCCCATGAGGTGTAACGGTCAAGTGACCTTCTTTGACCTAGCATCGTTTCTGTCACCCCCTTGTGGACACTTGGTGCTTGTTGCTTGCATGTGGCAAAAGCTTTGGACATGTGGTGGTGGGCGAGATAGTAGGTGGCTTTGCCCCATGGACAAGTGTCCCTAGGTTGGGCGACACCTTGCCTTAGTCTCCCCTTCACCCTCTTCTATAGATGTCTCTCCTTTATCTTGCTTAGGATCCCTTTAGTTCATTAGTTTCCTTCCATTTTCCTTGGTGAACGATACCTCTCCTTGGTAGAGCATGGTGGCCTATCTCCTTGGTGGAGTCTTCTTCTTGCTATAGTGGTGGTTGAACCCTAGAGTGTGTCTTGCTTCTCTACTTATGGTGAGCATCTCCCCTTCTTTCCTTGGCACCTTCTTCTCCTTCTTGCTTGTTCTTTGGCCATGGTGGTTATAAGCTTTGTTTTTCTTCTTGTGCTGGTCGAAGGTGGTGCTTGGAGCTTGGAAGCTTGCTGCTAGGAGCTTGGAGCTACCTTAAGGCGGGTTACATAAATCCTAACCCTAGATATACTACTTCTTTTTCATGTTGCATGTTTATATGTCATCTTGATTGGCCATGCATCTTGTCAGATGTGTTTCTTGCCCTAGTATGTACCCTTTTATCTTTTTATATATATAGTGGTCATGTTGTTGATGTGTTCTTAAACCTTGTGGCTGAACCTTGAGTTTAGGGTTCCTTGGGAAAAACCCCTTTCTCTCCCATTTGGTTTCGAGAAGTGAGTTCGAGTTCTAGGGGTCTAGGAAAAACCCCTCTCTTAGTTTTTGAGAGGTGAGTCTATGCTCTAGTTGCTTGGGCAATAACCTTCTCTCACCATGGATTTGAGAGGTGAGCCTTGGTTGGACGTTGACCTAGTGAAGGTTGGAATCTTAACTGGTAAGGGGATGATCCACCTTGTTGCCCGATATGTGATGGCGGTTGTGTAAAACCCCTCTCTCTTAGTTGTTGAGAGGTGAGCCAACTCTCTTGATCTATTAGGGTTTGATGATGGTGATCTTGAGGTTGATGATGACTAAACTAAGATGGTCCTTGTGCCTTGCATGATACCCTTTTGTGGTGCTTTGCACGATACCCCTCTCCTAGGGTTGAGTCTTGGGTGATATGCTAAGAAGCATTCTTTGTCCCTTTTTCCCGATATGAATTCCTACCTTAGTTGGTGCTTGTGGGCATTATGCGTTTGGCCGACATGATGCATGGTAGACATCTCTATTTTGTGCCTTAGGCGATATGGGTTGGTTTTGGTGTTGCATGATATGGTGCTTGGGTGGTGGAACCCTAGTTAGGCACCCTAGTGTTGATCGATATGTGGTGTCTGCCTTGTGGGGTGATAGGTTACCTTGGGCGCCATGGTGTCATTTGTTAGTTGTGTGCTTGTTGGGTGATCCAGTGGTGACCTTGGGTGTCATAGCCTAGGATGATATAGTTGTGGATGACATGACCTTGTTGGTTTCCCGACATAAAACCCTAACCCTCTATGGGCGATAGGGGTGATGGTCGATATGTGATGCCCATATGTTGCCCGATATCCTTGGGTGCACGATACACTTCTGGACCCAGTTGCATGATACACCCCTTACTCCTTGGCTGCATGACATAACTCTTGGATCAGGTTGCATGACACACATCAAGTCTACTTGCCTGATATCCTTGGTGCATGGATGCACTCCATGGTTGGCCGATATGTGTGGCTAAGTGCCCTAGCTGATAGAGCTTTGGTGAGGGATATGACCCTTCCCGATACCTCCTTGGGTGAGGAATGGCGCTACCCGCCACACCTTTGGTGAGGGTAGTCGGTATCCTTGGTAAGGGTTGCACCTAGCTCGGAAACCCTAGTTTTGGTGAGATGTTATCTTGTAACTGCACCTCTGTTGATGATGTGTTATGAATGATAGGTTGTAACCAATGATATGTTTGATAGCTAAAGTTGGTGCTAAGTAAGATGATAAGATACATGTTTATGTTCATAAGATATAAGGCATAGTGGATGCTCGTGGTTTGATTACAATAATGTAATTTGTTTACAAGATACAACTTTGTGCTTCATGTAGTTATAATCATGGATGTTGATCTAATCATGTACCTTCAACCCTAATAGCATGATAATCATAAAGATCTATGTTTGGTGATTCAATTATCTCTCTCAATATGCATAATAACCATGCAGTTGTATTAAATGAATCCATAGCTAGGTAAGAGTTATGAGGTATATGTGTTTTGAATAACATTGAATAATGATAATCCTTGATTGATGGGATAACATGTATCACCTGTATGATGTGAAAAGGTATGTTGACCTGATAAAGGCTGAGTGCCTAGTTGAGGTGTTATCCTCTAATGTTGAGATAAGGGATTGATATCCCATGGTGATGATGTAAGCCTTGAGAGGCAGTGGCATTCTGTGATGAGGGATTGAGATCCCATGGTAATAATGCAACTCAATGTTGTTTATGTTTTACAACTTGGTTGCCTCAACAATCTACTTAAAATATACTAATTAATTATAGTGGAACATATCATGTAGTTTGCCCTGGCCATAGATCCATCATTGTCAGTAGTTGGTGATGGTGAAATGGGTTCTCCTGTGGGTTAACCCGGAAGCGCATATTGTTGAATATATGTGGTTTCTCCTAGCAAAAAATAGGAGGATTAGAGTGCAACTTCAGTTGTAGACTCCAGAGCACAGTTTCAGGCTCATGGCTCAATATGAAAGAGCATGGTGAACATGCCCATGGCTCAGGATGTGTGATAAGAGCATGGTGAACATGCCCATGGCTCAATGATTATGGAGCACAGTGAATAGGCCCATGGCTCGGATCACTAGCGCCGATACATGTACCAAGGTGGGCTAGGCAGAGGGTAGCCTGAACCTATGTGGCTGCGACCACTTAAGCATGAGACTCTGGTCCTGCTTGTTAATCACTCGTGCACTGACCACAAGGTGGTGAGGTCGTGGAGTTCGACTCTTCCATTGACCTTGTATGGCACCGGCTTTGGGCTTCACAGCCGATGGTTGGATTTGAGTGGTATGGCTCACTTCCTCAGGGCATGATAATATGTAATCCAGCTGAATAGTATATATTTCTTAGGGCAAAACACAGAACATTGATTGAGGCCTTGCTTGTATAGTTGATCTAGTTATACCTTGCAGTTATTTGTACGATCCTTATATTTTGTGATAAGTTCTTATAAAGCTTGTCTTGTCAATCATGTTCCACAAAGAATATATGGTCATATGCCTCCTGGATACCCTGGTAAGATTGTTAATAAAATAAGTTCTGCTCAGGATGCTGCCCCTTTGATCTGCTGATATCAGTTATCTGCTTTACCTACTTTTTCTGAAGTTTTATAGTTTCGGCGGGGAGTTATGTTTCTCACTGGGACTATGTGTCTCACCCTATTGGTTTACAACCTTTTTAGGTGATCGTGCTAGACGTGGTGGTGGTCGTGAGGTTGCGGTCATGCAGCAAGAAGAGCAGTAGGAGGCAAGAGATGGATATGCTGTTGTTTTGTAGTAGAGTCCTAGAATCATCCATGTACTCTCAGGTCCTTGGAGGTGTTTTGACGATGTTTTACGATGTATAGCTGATGTAGCTTTGTATATCCTACTGCTGGTCTGATGTGGCCCATTATCTATGTATAAATAGGTGATGAACTCTGGTGCTGACAGGATAGCTAGATCCTATGAGCTATGGACATGTATCAAGGTTTATGTAAGTTTATATAACATGTTTCCTTGCAGGATAAGGATCTGGATGTAATTGTTTCTTTGTTTATCTACTTTTCACAATCAATTTTAATTAACTCGTGTTTTTGGTAATATGTGGTTTATGGTGGTTCTGCATGTTTTCGCGTGGCATATCATTGTTTGTGTGATGGCGGGATGTCACATTAGAAGTTTGGTATCAGAGCTCTAGGTTCACTGAGTCTACAGGGATCTGGGACTATGGTTGTGTCTGTTCTTGTGAGTATTCCAGATTTTCTTACAATAACCTTCTGCCCTCAGTAGAAGATAAAGCTTAAAGATGTCTGGAAACTATGAAGAACATGTTGCCGAGAGCAGTGATGATGCATCAGTTGATGGAGCACGAGTGTAGGTACATGAAGATCGGGTGCCTGAGGTCCCCCAACTTGACCCAATCATTCTTGAAAACCCTACCTATCAGCATCTTATGGGGCAGTTAATGGCTACGATGAATCTCATGGTGGAAAGGTTTCTAGTGCCTCCGCCAAGAGCATAGGCTCCCCATGGTGAATCATCAGGTATTGGGAAGACCTTTGAGTGGCTTCGCCGAGTTGGAGCTTCCGATTATGCTGGAACGGCTGATCCAGCGGATGTAGAGCTATGGCTGACAGGTCTCGAGAAGGCCTTCTGAATCCTTGACATCCCCAAAGCAAACAAAGTTAAGCACACTGCCTACCTTCTGAAGGGTAGTGTTGGCCACTGGTGGGCCATCGAGGAGGAGAAGCGACCCAGTGAAGTAATCTGTTGGGATGTTTTCCGGTGGGAGTTCGTCAGTCGATACTTCCCGAAGATGTATCTAGATGAGAAGATCAACCAGTTTGAGCATCTGCGCCAAGGATTGATGAGCATCACTGAGTATGAAGTGAATTTTATGGACCTACTAAGGTTTTATCCTCACATGGCGACGACAGATGATGAGAGAATCAGATGGTTTGAGAAAGGTTTGAGCACTGAGTTGACAACACCTGTTGCTGCTTTGGAAAACTGGGAGCGGTTCGCCACGTTTTTGGAGTCTATCCAAAGGATAGAATGGTATGTCAAGGAGAAGAGAGAGTCCATGACCAAGAAAAGGATTGTTCAGTTCCCGAGACAGAGGTTTGATGGCTTCAAGAAGCCAAGGTTTTCAGTACCTTCTATGATACAAGGTTCTAGTGCGTCGTCACAATGGTCTCTGAGTAAGGGAAGAGGGTGTGGATTTTCACCATCCAAAGCCCACAGCACAGCTTCAGTGGTAGTGACAGGGCTGTCTAGGCCACAACAGAGAGACCAGTTATGTCATCTTTTTGGTCAGGTTGGGCATTTTAGGACAAATTGCCCAAAGAGAGATGTTGAAGTGACACAGAAGCTGAGGTAGAATTAGCAAGGGTCAGATAGATAGCGGTCTAGTGGTAAAAGAGGGCGAGGATGTGGTCAAGCATCACAAGAGGGATCGTTTGCCCAAGGAAGCAGAGGACGTGGACGATAAAAAGCAATGACTCGATTATATGCTATGAGTCATCCAGAGGCGATAGTCAACCCATGACTGGTGGCATGTCAGATGGAGTTATTTCATTCTGATTTGTCTTCTTATTACTTTATATCTATTCTGGTTTCCCCGGGTGCTACGCACTCTTTTATCACATGTAGTATGCTTGATAGTTGTCTTTTACCTATTAGCTGTAAGAGAGATAGTCTGTTGTTAGAAACCCCTCTTGTTGGACCCATGTTGCTTCAAGAGGAGTTCCATCTTGTGTTTTATCCTTTTTGGGACACATTATATGTTATGACCCACTCCGTGATTAACTAGTAGGTACAATGATTAGGGCGTAATTAAGTAATTGAGACAGGTTGAGTGCTCAGGTGATGGTTAGTGCATCATCAAGTTGATTAAGTTGGATTAAATACACAAGACATAATTAGTGCATAATTAAGGTGATTAATTTGAGTAAAGTGATAATTGGATGCAATTAGAGATTTGATTCAGTAAAACAGTGTAATTATCTTGTTTTTATACCTTGGGTTTGTAGTGGACCTCATTCTTGAAGTTTCGAAAAGAAATCACTCGAATCAGACATTCGAGGCAAATGTTATGATTGTTTCAAGAATTTTGGACCTGGTTGCAATTTTCCCAATAATTGATTTTTTGTTATTTCCTTTAAGAGGGTCGGTTGCCCCCTCTTCTCTTTTATTTCTTCCTGACAGAACAGGGAACCACAAAAGCGGCGCCCCAAACTTTGAGCTCGACCGAGACCTGCTGTAGGGGTGATGAGCGAGGGTGATTTGGGCTTCATAGCTCTGACCAGTTGCACCTAGCCTTCCACCCTTCTTCTTCCTCCTCTTCCTTGCCCACCAGCAGCCCGACTAGAAAGGGCGTCGGCCGACCAGCACAACAGCAGTGCGGCCCGATTGAGCAGGAACGGGGGAAAAGGCGGGCGATTTCTGGGCATTTTAGCACCGATCCAGCAGGCGCACCTCCCCCTTCTTCTTCCTCCTCTCTTCTCCTTCCTCCCTCCAGCTCTTTCCCACCTAGCTTGCTGCCCGCCCTAACTGCTTGGCCGGCGGCCAGCAGCAGCAGCTGCGGCTACGCACGGCAGCAGCCAAGGGGCTGCGTTGGGCGCCTGGTGGCAGCAATAGGAGCTACCTTGAGCTCCGATTCAGAAGCTAGAGCTCAAAGTTGCAGTTCTTAGCCAAATCCAGCCATGAATCGAGCTCCTTCTGTCAACCTGGCTTGAGCGTGCTGCTGCTGTATACAGCAGGATCGTAAACAGTGAAAAATTCAAAGGAAGAAGACGATCCGAAATCGCCCAGAATCCGGCCTTGGACGCATTTCCGGACGAATCCGGACAGTCCAAATCGTTGTGAGTAGAATTTCATTTATTTATCATTAATAAACTCAGGCGTTTGAATATTTCCAGTTATGTGCGCGAATTACACTGATAACAGGCGTTATCAGGCGTAGGGCAGCGTTTGGTGTCGCCCGACTTTTTATTTCATAAATTGCTTCTAGACGTTGTTATATGATTAAATTTAGCATTTGATCAGTGTGGATTGAATCGGTTGATTTATATGGTTCATTGGAACCTAAATTTCTTATTTGAATGTTGAAATTAGAAATTTATATCTGAAAATGGTATGGTTTGGGTATGAACCCAGACAATAGGGATTTCTGATAAATTATCAGATGTACGATTTCAAAGTTGATATGAATAAATAAAAATATGCAATAAAACCCTAATTGCATATATCTTTTGACGTTAATATGTGTAATTTGATATTTACATGAAATGGCACATTTCTCTGAATTATTACCAGAAATTCTCAAGTATTGTTATTAAATTGTGTTGTGATAGGTAATTAACTTTTAATTGAGTTAAGTGATGCACAAACCAAGATTAGGGTTAATGTGCACGTTTTTCGAGAATTTTAGAGAATTGACAAATGTTGAGTATGATTCTCGTATGTGAAGTAAATTTATTTAATTTGTGCAATAAGATGTTCAATTGCTTAAATTTGCTATGTATGTGCCATATTGAAATAAGTTGGGTTATTTATGCATTTCTAATTTGTCTGAATGCATGGTATGAGAATTTCTCAGAAATTACAATGATTTAAAATATATTGCTCTGTCAGTTTAGAATGACAGTGTATTGTGACCTGATATGAAATCAGTAAATGTGATTTTCCTGTTTAAATGGTTATATGTTAGTCAGTTAATAGACTTAGGTGCCCTAACACCGTAGAACCCCTTTGACAAATCTGCTTCTTAGGGGTGAAACTCGTGTTGCAACATTATCCGTGCTTGTGTCATGGAGACACGAGGATAGAGAGGCAGTGTCCAACAACAACGCGTGCTTGTTTCACGGTGGCACTGGAGAAAAAAAATAATGGGGGTTATTGCAACATTATCCGTGCTTGTGTCATGGAGGTAACCCGTGAGACTCTCCGCCTGTGTACTCAGGTTAGAGGAGGAGTCTAGAGCACTCAGAGTAGTGCCTTGAGTCCGTAGAGCCTATGAGTCAGGCCGGAGAGCCTGGGGTCCTGTGGCAGAGCAGGGCTGGCGTCAGACTTAGCATTTCCCAGGTGTGTCGCTAAGTCTTGTACGGTGGGATCGTAGTTCGCTACGGATCTTTATATGCAGGGTACACTGCATATGATTAGGGCATAATAATAATATAAATATGTAATCATATAGGATCTCAGTAAATTAATATATTCGAACTTTTGTGCCAATTCTATATATATCTGTTTATTTGTTTAAATATTTGTTGTTGCATAGAAATGTGATTATTATCTGCAAATCTGCTATGTAATTAGAACTTCCCTGTTTGTACTGCGCTTATGTTTTATTTCAATTTTATAAACCTGGTGAGTTGTTTAGTGATAGCTAAGTGAAATGCTATTCACTGAGCGAGTAGGCTCATACCTCTACTCAAAACATTTTCAGGTCATCACCAGCAGCAGGAATCTGAAGGATCTGTTTATCCTAACGTTTAGTCTGTAGTAGTTATATATATAGTTAGAAGGTTAGAGGTCTCTTAGTCCTTTCCCCTCGGTCCTTGGGACATGGTGTGGGTGAGAGAGAGTATGTATGGCGAATGTGTAAAAGATGTGAATTAACTGTTATGTTTTACTTTCTGTTAAACAATGTTACATGTTGTAAACTCTGTTTATGTTCTCTAGCCAGTTTAATTGAAATGCTTCCACAATAGTTTATTATGTTTTAGTTTACAGCAATAATCCGGATAACATTACGAGGTTTTAAAAAAGAAAAAAGTTCTCAGTGATTTGTTTATGTGATAATCCCTCCGTCACGCCCTAATCTCGTGATTAGTGGTTAGTGTGAGATTGGGGTGTGACATCTTGGTATCAGAGCATAGGTGGAGTACATAGATACTCTAAGTCAAGGTCAGGGGACGACAAGAGACCAATAGGATTAGGACTTAGGTGTCTTCTTTCTAACTGCCATTTTATAACAGGAAGTGTTCTGTTATAGTATTGCAGATGGCAGGAAGATGATGTGGTCATGAGAATCAAGTTGAGAGTTTAAGCTGAGTTATCAGAGATCATTAGGATCAAAAGATAAAAGTTATAAGTGAGGTACATAAAAAGTGACGTGTCTTTAGCTCTGGGAGGTCTGAGTGTTTAGATACCCTGGCCAGGTGTCTGAGTACTTAGATTGACCAGTATCAAGCTACTCTGTCTATTCTTCTCTGGATGCCCTGGCCAGGTATGCAGAGGAAGGATAGGCTAGAGAGAAACCCTAGAAATTTTAGGGTTAAGAAATCGGAAATTAATGTAGGAGTAAGAGATTAAATATAGGATGCGATACAACTTTTGCTTTATATTTCTTATTTGATTAGAGATCACTAGAAATGCTCTTATATGTATGAATTTAGATTTTCAGTTTGTAAAATAAATATGATTCTTTTATATTGTTGTGTGTCATGAATGATTTATTTATTGTTTAATTTCTTGTATAAAAGTAGACCCGAAATTATCTTTAAATTAGTTTGCCCTGAGTGGATATTCTTTCCACATGTTTGAGATTAATAGGAGTTGGTTAATCCTGAGTAGCTCTTGGCTTCAGGATTACAGGTTCGGCCTGGTCCGACTGGCATGATGCGTTACTAGGATCTAGCGACTCTTATTAAGAATATAATGAAAGTAGACTCTGGATGATTTAGACTCGTATCATAGTGATAATGTATATACACTGAGATGTTGAAATATAATGGAAAGATTAGAACAGCTAAGAATTTGTTGGAAATGATATCAGAGGCCCAATGTTGGAACCTCATATGCGTAATCCTTAATTGGAAATAAAAGAAAATGATATAAGGTTCGAATTAAATTTGCTGATTTGTATTATATGAACCCTAAATATGAGAATATGGAAAAGAAATGAGAAAAGTATGTAATGGCTAAGATAGTAGGAATCAACTTTGGAATGGATCATGGAATCGAGTAAAATATTTTTTATGTATTTCAAAACAAAGGGAAAATAGAAGAAAGGAGTTAATTATACAATAAGTACAGCCTTTGATAGAAATGAAGAGTCTTATGTAAATCATAAGACCAGGACGAGAAGCTTTGTTGAATCAAAAGAAATGTCAAGAATGATGACTCTGATTAAGGAACGAGGATTACATGACATGATTGAGAGTATGGAATGCATATCTTTATCATAAAGTTTAATACATTCATACATACTACCTTGGAATTCTGAGTCTCTATAGACTAACAAATTAGTTCCTAAAATAAAGAACAAACACATAACTTAGAAAATGAATGCATCATATATGTTGCATATCTACCATGGTAGAGACGTCTAAGTGAATGAAATAATGACACACAATATGATGTTGAAACTCTAGCAGGGTAAATTGAGAATGTAACTTATCTGAATGTCCAAATAAGAGAAAGGAAGATTCCAGTGATTAGATAAGCACGACTTTAGTAAAATTTATGAGATCCAAGTTAGGATTTCAAACAAAGGAAGCAAAGTCACATCACAATAATGCTATGTTATTGATAAGGACCAAACCCTAGAATGTTTAAAGTTGTAGTAGTTCAAGGAATATCATTAGTGAATTTACCTTGAATACTAGCATCTCTATAAAACCAGATCATGAGATTTGCTTTTTGAAAGGTAAGCTAACACTGATAGGGATCCAGGGTTTAAAAGTAGTTAATCTGAAAGGTAGATAAACAATATGAAATGACTTGGAGAAAAGAGTGAGATATAAATATGAAATGTAATAAGTGTGTTTTGAATAAAAGGAGAAATATAATATAAGTGAAGTGCGTTATAAAATAAATTCTTACAAGTAATAACAAGAAGTAAGTAGCATAGAATAAGGAGTATTACCTGATACATGATCTAAAGTTAACTGATGTAGTTCATGCTCTTAAGACATGGCGTCACTATCTTTATGATGTGACCATAGATTATCATCCTGGTAAGGCAAATGTGGTAGCTGATGCCCTAAGAATGAAATCTAGTTTTGTAGCTGATGCATTCCCTATGGCAAGTTTCAAGAGAAACCTGCTAATAGAGATGCAGAAGTTGAACTTAGACTTAGGGGTGATAGAGTAGAGTGGTTTGATTTCACAGATGCAAGTCAAACCTACTTCTTATGATCAGATCAAGGAACTACAGCGGGGTGACAGTGAGTTACATCAAATCATGCATGGCATAACATGGTGTAAAGACCAGAGTTCATGTTTTCAGATGATGGTGTGTTGTATCAGTGTGACAGGTTGCATGTACCTCGAGATAATGATTTGAAAGAAAAGATTCTTGAGGAAGCACATGCATCAATGTATGCTATGTATTCAGGTAACACTAAGATGTACATGGATCTCAAGGAGTTGTATTGGTGGCCTGGTATGAAAAGGATGTAGATGAGTACATGACTAGGTGCAGTGTGTGTCAGCAGGTTAAGGCTGAGCACCAGAAACCTAAAGGTACCTTACAATCTCTTCCTATACCATAATGGAAATGGGAACATATCACAATGGATTTTGTGATAGGGTTGCCCTTGACACCTAGAGGTTGTGACTCGATATGAATGATTGTGGATAGACTGATTAAGTCTGCTCACTTTCTTCATATTAAGTCAACCTCTGATGCTCCGAAGTTGGCTAAGATATATGTGAATGAGATAGTCAGGTTGCATGGTATTCTGGTTTCAACTATATCAGATAGAGATCTTAAGTTCACATCCAGGTTGTGAAATTAGTTGCATCGAGCTTTGGGCACAAAGTTGAGGTGCAGTACAACCTTTCACCCGCTGACAGATGGTCAATTTGAGAGGACCATTCAGACTTTGGAGGACATGCTGAGAGCATGTGTTTTGCATTTCAGTGGAAGTTGGGAAGAACACTTAAGCCTTATAAAGTTTGCATACAACAATAGTCACCATTCCAGTCTTGGTATGGCCCCGTATGAAGCTTTGTATGGCAGAAAGTGTAGATCATCCATATGTTGATATGCGGTAGGTGAAAAGCAGATTCATGGATTAGATTTAGTGGATTTGACCACTGAAAAGATTACTATGATCAAAGAACAGTTGAAAGTTGCACAGGACAGGAAGAAAAGTTATGCTGAAAAGAGGCGTTGACCTCTTGAGTTTCAAGTTGGTGATGAAGTGTATCTGAAAGTTCCACCATGGAAAGGAGTATTGTGGTTTGGTAAGAGAGGTAAACTAACTCCTAGGTTTATGGGCCCGTATTCTATCATTGAAAGGATTGGACCTGTAGCCTATAGGTTGGAATTGCCATCCAAATTGGTTAATTTCCATGATGTGTTTCATGTATCGATGTTAAAGAAGTGTTACTCTGGTACAGAGGAGATAGTGAACTCAGAACCTGCCCAGCTCAGACCAGATGTAACCTATGTTGAAGGACCGGTTCAGATAGTTGATCAGAGGATCAAGAAACTTAAGAATCGCGAGATACCTTTAGTAAAAGTTTTGTGGAGGAATCATAACTTAGAGGAAGCTACGTGGGAGCTTGAGCCAGAGATGCGTAACAAGTTTTCTTTTCCCTTTTAGGAATTTCGGGATGAAATTCTTATAAGGGAGGGAGATTGTTATGACCCACTCTGTGATTAACTAGTAGGTACAATGATTAGGGCGTAATTAAGTAATTGAGACAGGTTAAGTGCTCAGGTGATGGTTAGTGCATCATCAAGTTGATTAAGTTGGATTAAATACACAAGACACAATTAGTGCATAATTAAGGTGATTAATTTGAGTAAAGTGATAATTGGATGCAATTAGAGATTTGAATCAGTAAAACAGTGTAATTAGCTTGTTTTCATACCTTGGGTTTGTAGTGGACCTCATTCTTGAAGTTTCGCAAAAGAAATCACTCGAATCAGACATTCGAGGCAAATGTTATGATTGTTTCAAGAATTTTGGACCTGGTTGCAATTTTCCCAATAATTGATTTTTTGTTATTTCCTTTAAGAGGGTCGGTTTCCCCCTCTTCTCTTTTATTTCTTCCCGACAGAACAGGGAACCACAAAAGCGGCGCCCCAAACTTTGAGCTCGACCGAGACCTGTTGTAGGGGTGATGAGCGAGGGTGATTTGGGCTTCATAGCTCCGACCAGCTGCACCTAGCCTTCCACCCTTCTTCTTCCTCCTCTTCCTTGCCCACCAGCAGCCCGACTAGAAAGGGTGCCGGCCGACCAGCACAACAGCAGTGCGGCCCGATTGAGCAGGAACGGGGGAAAAGGCGGGCGATTTCTGGGCGTTTTAGCACCGATCCAGCAGGCGCACCTCCCCCTTCTTCTTCCTCCTCTCTTCTCCTTCCTCCCTCCAGCTCTTTCCCACATAGCTTGCTGCCCGCCCTAACTGCTTGGCCGGCGGCCAGCAGCAGCAGCTGCGGCTGCACACGGAAGCAGCCAAGGGGCTGCGTTGGGCGCCTGGTGGCAGCAATAGGAGCTACCTTGAGCTCCGATTCAGAAGCTAGAGCTCGAAGTTGCAGTTCTTAGCCAAATCCATCCATGAATCGAGCTCCTTCTGTTAACCTGGCTTGAGCGTGCGGCTGTTGTATACAGCAGGATCGTAAACAGTGAAAAATTCAAAGGAAGAAGATGATCCGAAATCGCCCAGAATCCGGCCTTGGACGCATTTCCGGACGAATCCGGACAGTCCAAATCGCTGTGAGTAGAATTTCATTTATTTATCATTAATAAACTCAGGCGTTTGAATATTTCCAGTTATGTGCGTGAATTACACTGATAACAGGCGTTATCAGGCGTAGGGCAGCGTTTGGTGTCGCCCGACTTTTTATTTCATAAACTGCTTCTAGACGCTGTTATATGATTAAATTTAGCATTTGATCAGTGTGGATTGAATCGGTTGATTTATATGGTTCATTGGAACCTAAATTTCTTATTTGAATGTTGAAATTAGAAATTTATATCTGAAAATGGTATGGTTTGGGTATGAACCCAGACAATAGGGATTTCTGATAAATTATCAGATGTACATTTTCAAAGTTGATATGAATAAATAAAAATATGCAATAAAACTCTAATTGCATATATCTTTTGACGTTAATATGTGTAATTTGATATTTACATGAAATGGCACATTTCTCTGAATTATTACCAGAAATTCTCAAGTATTGTTATTAAATTGTGTTGTGATAGGTAATTAACTTTTAATTGAGTTAAGTGATGCACAAACCAAGATTAGGGTTAATGTGCACGTTTTTCGAGAATTTTAGAGAATTGACAAATGTTGAGTATGATTCTCGTATGTGAAGTAAATTTATTTAATTTGTGCAATAAGATGTTCAATTGCTTAAATTCGCTATGTATGTGCCAGATTGAAATAAGTTGGGTTATTTATGCATTTCTAATTTGTATGAATGCATGGTATGAGAATTTCTCAGAAATTACAATGATTTAAAATATATTGCTCTGTCAGTTTAGAATGACAGTGTATTGTGATCTGATATGAAATCAGTAAATGTGATTTTCCTGTTTAAATGGTTATATGTTAGTCAGTTAATAGACTTAGGTGCCCTAACACCGTAGAACCCCTTTGACAGATCTGCTTCTTAGGGGTGAAACTTGTGTTGCAACATTATCCGTGCTTGTGTCATGGAGACACGAGGATAGAGAGGCAGTGTCCAACAACAACGCGTGCTTGTGTCACGGTGGCACTGGAGAAAAAAAAATAATGGGGGTTATTGCAACATTATCCGTGCTTGTGTCATGGAGGTAACCCGTGAGACTCTCTGCCTGTGTACTCAGGTTAGAGGAGGAGTCTAGAGCACTCAGAGTAGTGCCTTGAGGCCGTAGAGCCTATGAGTCAGGCCGGATTGTCTGGGGTCTTGTGGCAGAGCAGGGCTGGCGTCAGACTTAGCATTTCCCAGGTGTGTCGCTAAGTCTTGTACGGTGGGATCGTAGTTCTCTACGGATCTTTATATGCAGGGTACACTGCATATGATTGGGGCATAATAATAATATAAATATGTAATCATATAGGATCACAGTAAATTAATATATTCAAACTTTTGTGCCAATTCTATATATATCTGTTTATTTGTTTAAATATCTGTTGTTGCATAGAAATGTGATTATTATCTGCAAATCTGCTATGTAATTAGAACTGCCCTGTTTGTACTGTGCTTATGTTTTATTTCAATTTTATAAACCTGATGAGTTGTTTAGTGATAGCTAAGTGAAATGCTATTCACTGAGCGAGTAGGCTCATACCTCTACTCAAAACATTTTCAGGTCATCACCAGCAGCAGGAATCTGAAGGATCTGTTCATCCTAACGTTTAGTCTGTAGTAGTTATATATATAGTTAGAAGGTTAGAGGTCTCTTAGTCCTTTCCCCTCGGTCCTTGGGACATGGTGTGGGTGAGAGAGAGTATGTATGGCGAATGTGTAAAAGATGTGAATTAACTGTTATGTTTTACTTTCTGTTAAACAATGTTACATGTTGTAAACTCTGTTTATGTTCTCTAGCCAGTTTAATTGAAATGCTTCCGCAATAGTTTATTATGTTTTAGTTTACAGCAATAATCCGGATATCATTACGAGGTTTTAAAAAGAAAAAAGTTCTCAGTGATTTGTTTATGTGATAATCCCTCCGTCGCGCCCTAATATCGTGATTAGTGGTTAGTGTGAGATCGGGGTGTGACAGTATACAAGTGGATCTTATACCACTTGATATGCATGGATTCGACATGATCCTTGGAATGGATACCTTAGAAAAGTATAAGGTTGTGTTGGACTATGGTTCCAAGCAAGCAGTGTTTGTTGACAGTGGTGAGAAATGGATCTTCCAAGGAGATAGAAAGATTCTTCTGACAGGTTTAGTGTAAGATATGGTGGCAGAAAAGTTGTTGCAGCAAGGATGTAAGACATTCTTAGCTCATGTTGTGGATACCAAGGCAAAGGGTCCTACCCTTGAGGATATGCATGTTGTCAGAGAGTTCAAATATATGTTTCCCGATGAGTTTCCCGGTGTTCCACCACCTCGAGAGATTGACTTTGAGATCAATCTGGTGCCAAGAACACAACCAGTTAGTCAGACACCATACAAGATGGCTCCAGTCGAGATGGAAAAGCTGAAGAAGCAATTACATGAGTTGTTGTATAAAGGTTTCATTAGACCGAGCACATCATCGTGTGGTGCTCCGGTCCAATTCGTAATGAATAAGGATGGATCGATGCGTTTGTGCATAGATTATTGGCAGTTGAACAAAGTTATGATCAAGAACAAGTACCTGTTATCAAGGATAGATGATATGTTTGATCAGTTGTGTGGCGCTACAATGTTCTCAAAGATCGATCTATAGTATGGATATCATCAGTTAAGAATTAAGGATGAGGACATACCCAAGTCAGCTTTTAGGATAAGGTATGGTCACTTTGAGTTTGTGGTTATGCCGTTTGGGCTAACCAATGTGCTTTCTACTTTCATGGATCTGATGAATAGGGTGTTCTGTCCATTTATAGATCAGTTTGTTGTAGTTTTTATAGATGACATCTTGATCTATAGTCAGGATAGTCAAGAGCATGAACAACATCTTCGACAAGCATTGACTCTTCTACACCAACATCAGTTGTATGCCAAGTTCAGTAAGTGCGAGTTCTGGTTTAAAGAAGTAACTTTCTTGGGTCATGTGATATCTGTGGAAGGAGTCAGAGTGGACCCTAAGAAGGTGGAGTCAGTTGCAGACTAGGAGCAACCGAAGACGCTGACAGAAGTTCGTAGTTTTTTGGGTTTAGCAGGATACTACCGGAATTTTATAAGAAACTCCAGTATGATCGTGTTGTCATTGACAAAGTTGACCAAGAAGGATGTACCTTTTGATTGGGATGATCGTTGTCAGCAAGCTTTCCAAAGTTTGAAGGAGAAGCTGACTAGTGCTCCAGTGTTGGTACTGCCAGAGCCTAGGAAAGGTTATGTGGTATTCTGTGATGCTTCCAAGAAAGGCTTAGGATGTGTGTTGATGTAGGAAGATCATGTAGTTTCTTTTGCTTTGCGACGACTTAAAAAACATGAGGAGAGCTATCTGACACATTATTTGGATCTGGTAGCGGTGGTCCATACATTAAAGATTTGGAGACACTATCTTTATGGGGAAATGTGTCAGATCTTTATAGATCATAAGAAATTGAAGTACATCTTCTCACAGAGTGAGTTGAGCATGCGACAGTGACACTAGATGGAGCTGATCAATGATTACAATTGCACCATTGAGTATCATCCTGGAAAGGCAAACGTGGTAGCTGATGTGCTTAGTAGAAAGTATTCTTCTCTCTCTACGAAGAAGGCATAGTTGAGTTCCTTGGTATGCCATAGGCGGGATATGTTTGTCTCTTTGCGACAGATGAATGTACAGTTGGAAGTCTCCTTGTTGGCAGGATTGGTGGAACATATGCAAGTAAAGCCTACATTGAGGCAATAGATTAAAGACGCATAGCAGACAGATGCTTCAGTTTAGTTGAACAAATCAGAGTTTGGCATAGAAAGTGTGATGGTTTCTATGAGTCTGAGGATGGACTAGTTTGCTATCATGGTAGGATGGTGGTCCCCGATGTTGATGATCTGAGAAAACTAGTGCTCAAGGAAGCACACACATCGATGTATGCCATGCATCTAGGTGTCACCAAGATGTATCATAATCTGAACGACATGTATTGGTGGCCTGGCTTGAAGAGAGATGTAGTTGAGTTTGTGGCTAGGTGTGCGGTATGCCAACAAGTCAAGGATGAGCATCAAAAGACGGCAGGTACATTGCAACCCATGTCGATACCGTAGTGGAAATGGGATCATATAACCATGGATTTCATAGTTGGTCTGCCGAGGACAGCTAAGATTCATGATTCCATCTGGGTGATAGTGGATAGATTGATAAAGTCTCCTCATTTCATACCTCTGAAGACAACATATACAACAGAGAAGCTTGCTCAGGTGTATGTGGATGAGATAGTGTGTTTGCACTGTGTGCCCGCAACGATAGTCTCTGACAGAGGACCCCAGTTCATGAGTCGTTTTTGGTAACAGTTGCACAAAGCATTGGGAACGTAGTTGAGGTTCAGTACCGCTTTCCACCCACAGATAGATGGACAGTCTAAAAGGGCCATTTAGACTTTGGAGGATCTTCTCCGAGCTTGTGTTTCACAGTTCCTAGGCAGTTGGGACGTGCATCTCATTTTGATAGAGTTTGCCTACAATAATAGTTACTAGCGGAGCATCGACATGGCTCCTTATGAGGCTTTATATGGCAGGAAGTGTAGATCTCCTTTATGCTGGTATGAGTCAGGCGAGTATCAGCTTTTGGGTCCTGAGTTAGTGTAGCAAACAACAGAGAAGATCAAAGTGATACAGCAACAATTAAAAGTGGCACAGGACAAACAGTAATCGCCGACGACCTCTAGAGTTCCAGGTGGGAGACAAGGTGTATCTCAAGGTCTCACCATGGAAAGGTGTGCTGAGGTTTGGACAGAAAGGCAAGTTGGCACCCAGGTATGTGGGGACATATCTAGTAATAGCACGTGTTGGCAAGGTAGCTTACAAGTTAGAACAGCCTCCAGAGTTGCACAGGTTACATCTGGTGTTCCGTGTCAGTATGCTGAAGAAAAGTCATCCATACACAGGGACAATGATACAGCCAGTTGAGGTTGAGCTTGATGAAGATGTGACCTACGAGGAAGGTCCAGTGATGATTCTTGACAGACGAGTAAAGAAGTTGAAAAGGAAGGACATGGTTCTTGTGAAGGTTCTTTGGCATCATCATGGCGTTGAGGAAGCCACATGGGATCTCAAGGAACAGATGAGAAGGAAGTATCCCTCTCTTTTCTCTTCGGATTTTGGGGGAGAAATCCCTTTGTAGAGGTTTATGGCTTGTAAGGACCCTGACCTTTGTTTTGGGCTTACCCTATTTGCTTTGCCTAAACCTTGTGTTTAGATGCTTGCTAATCACCTCAAATGGTGATTAGGTTTTGTTTGTTCTTTTTTGAGAGTTGGAGGTGCAACTTGCAAATAACCCACGTTTTAGGGTTGATGTGCGAGTTTGACACCTTGAGAGATGTTTCTCTCTCTCCTTGTATCCTCTAGGGTTGAGAGGATGGGTTGGGCTCATTGTTTGAGTATCTTTGGGCTTTGTTTTGCCTTATTGAGCCTTGTTTGGGATTTTCCTAGCTTTGTTGTGCCTTGTATCGGGCAAGGGTGAGCTTGGTGCCTTGTGTCGGCCATGGTGCATTGTCTAGGTGGTTGTGTAGGGCAAGTGGCATGTCTCCCATGAGGTGTATCGGCCAAGTGACCTTCTTTGACCTAGAATCATTTATGTCACCCCCCTTGTGGACACTTGGTTCTTGTTTCTTGAATGTGGCAAAAGCTTTGGACATGTGGTGGTGGGTGAGATAGTAGGTGGCTTAGTCCCATGGACAAGTGTCCCTAGGTTGGGTGACACCTTGCCTTAGTCTCCCCTTCACCCTCTTCTATATATGTCACTCCTTTCTCTTGATTGGGATCCTTTTAGTTCCTTAGTTGCCTTCCTTTTTCCTTGGTGGATGATACCTCTCCTTGGTAGAGCTTGGTGGCCGATCTCCTTGGTGGAGTCTTCTTCTTCCTCTAGTGGTGACTGAACCCTAGAGTGTGTGTTTCTTCTCTTCTTGTGGTGAGCATCTCCCCCTCTTTCCTTGGCACCTTCTTCTCCTTCTTTCTTGTACTTCGGCCATGGTGGTTATAAGCTTTGTTTTTCTTCTTGTGTTGGCCGAAGGTGGTGCTTGGAGCTTGGAAGCTTGGTACTAGGAGCTTGTATCTTGGATCTTTCTTAAGGTGGGTTACATAACTCCTAACCCTAGCTATACTACTTCTTTTTCATGTTGCATGTTTATATGTCATCTTGATTGGCAATGCATCTTGTTAGATATGTTTCTTGCCCTAGTATGTACCCTTTTATCTTTTTATATATATAGTGGTCATGTTGTTGATGTGTTCTTAGACCTTGTGGTTGAACCTTGAGTTTAGGGTTCCTTGGGAAACACCCATTTCTCTCCCATTTGGTTTTGAGAAGTGAGTTCGAGCTCTAGTGGTGTAGGCAAAACCCCTCTCTCTTGGTTGTTGAGAGGTGAGTCTATGCTCTAGTTGCTTGGGCAATACCCTTCTCTCACCATGGATTTGAGAGGTGATCCTTGGTTGTACATTGACCTAGTGAAGGTTGGAATCTTGACCGATAAGGGGATGATCCACCTTGTTGCCCAATATGTGATGGAGGTTGTGCAAAACCCCTCTCTATTGGTTGTTGAGAGGTGAGCCAACTCTCTTGATCTATTAGGGTTTGATGATGGTGATCTTGAGGTTGATGATGACTAAATCGATATGGTCCTTATGCCTTGCACGATACCCTTTTGTGGTGCTTTGCATGATACCCCTCTCCAAGGGTGGAGTCTTGGGCGATATGCAAAGAAGCATTCTTTGTCCCTATTTCTCGATATGAATTCTTGCCTTAGTTGGTGCTTGTGCGCATTATGCCTTTGGCTGACATGATGCATGGTAGACACCTCTGTTTTGTGCCTTGGGTGATATGGGTTGGTTTTGGTGTTGCCCAATATGGTGCTTGTATGGTGGAACCCTAGTTAGGTGCCCTAGTGTTGATCGATATGTGGTGCATGCCTTATGGGGCGATAGGTTACCTTGGGTGCCATGGTGTTGTTTGTTAGTTGTGTGCTTGTTGGGCGATACAGTGGTGACCTTGGGCGTCATAGCCTTGGACGATATAGTTGTGGATGACATGACCTTACTGGTTTCCCGACATAAAACCCTAACCCTTTATGGGCGATAGGGGTGATGTCCGATATGTGATGCCCATATGTTGCCCGATATCCTTGGGTGCACGATACACTTCTGGACCCAGTTGCATGATACACCCCTTGCTCCTTGGCTGCATGACACAACTCTTGGATCTGGTTGCACAACACACATCGGGTCTTGTTGCCCTATATCCCTGGTGCATGGATGCACTCCATGGTTGGCCTATATGTGTGGCTAAGTGCCCTAGTCGATAGAGCTTTGGAGAGGGATATGACCCTGCCCGATACCTCCTTGGGTGAGGAATGGCACTACCCGCCACACCTTTGGTGAGGGTAGGTGGTATCTTTGGTAAGGGTTGCACCTAGCTCGGAAACCCTAGTTTTGGTGAGACATTATCTTGTAACCGCACCTCTGTTGATGATGCGTTATGAATGATAGGTTGCAACCAATGATATGTTTGATACCTAAAGTTGGTGCTAAGTAAGATGATAAGATACATGTTTATGTTCATAAGATATAAGTCATAGTGGATGCTCGTGGTTTTATTACAATAATGTAATTTGTTTACAAGATACAACTTTGTGCTTCATGTAGTTATAATCATGGATGTTTATCCAATCATGTACCTTTAACCTTAATAGCATGATAATCGTAAAGATCTATGTTTGGTGATTCAGTTATCTCTCTCAATATACATACTAACCATGCAGTTGTATTAAATGAATTCATAGCCAGGTAAGAGCTATGAGGTATATGTGTTTTGAATAATATTGAATAATGATAATCCTTGATTGATGGGAGAACATGTATCACCTGTATGATGTTAAAAGGTCTGTTGACCTGATAAAGGTTGAGTGCCTAGTTGAGGTGTTATCCTCTGATGTTGAGATAAGGGATTCCTATCCCATGATGATGATGTAACGCCTGAGAGGTAGTGGCATTATATGATGAGGGATTGAGATACCATGGTAATAATGCAACTCAATGTTGTTTATGTTTTACAACTTGGTTGCCTCAACAATCCACTTAAAATATACTAATTAATTATAGTGGTACATATCATGTAGTTTGCCCTGGCCATAGATCCATCATCATCAGTAGTTGGTGATGGTGAAACGGGTTCTCCTACGGGTTAACTTGGAAGCGCATATTGTTGAATATGTGTGGTTGCTCCTAGCAAAAAATTGGAGGATTAGAGTGCAACTTTAGTTGTAGACTCCAGAGCGCGGTTTCAGGCCCATGGGTCAATATGAAAGAGCATGGTGAATAGGCCCATGGATCAGGATGTGTGATAAGAGCATGGTGAACATGCACATGGCTCAATGATTATGGAGCACGGTGAACAGGCACGTGGCTCGGATCACTAGCGTCGATACCTATACCTAGGTGGGCTAGGTAGAGGGTAGCCTGACCTTGTGTGGTTGCGGCCACCTAAGCATGAGACTGTGGTCTTGCTTGTTAAGCACTCATGCACTGACCACGAGGTGGTGAGTTCGTGGAGTCTGGCTCTTCCAATGACCTTGTATGGCACCAGCTTTGGGCTTCACAGCCAATGGTTGGATTTGAGTGGTACGGCTCACTTCCTCAGGGCATGATAATATGTAATCCAGCCGAATAGTGTATACTAAACATGGAACATTGATTGAGGCCTTGCTTGTATAGTTGATCTAGTTATACCTTGTAGTTATTTGTACGATCCTTATCTTTTGTGATAAGTTCTTATAAATCTTATCTTGTCAATCATGTTCCATAAAGAATATATGGTCATATGCCTCCTGGATACCCTAGTAAGATTGTTAATAAAATAAGTTCTACTCAGGTTGCTGCTCTTATGATCTGCTGATATCAGTTATCTACTTTACCTGCTTTTTTTGAAGTTTTATAGTTTAGGCGGGGAGTTATGTTTCTCACTGGGACTGTGTGTCTCACCCCGTTGGTTTACAACCTTTTTAGGTGATCGTGCTAGACGTGGTGGTGGTCGTGAGGTTGCGATCGTGCACTAAGAAGAGCAGTAGGAGGCAAGAGATGGATATGCTTATGTTTTGGTTGTTTTGTAGTAGAGTCCTAGAGTCATCCATGTACTCTCAGGTCCTCGAAGGTGTTTTGACGATGTTTTATGATGTATAGTTGATGTAGCTTTGTATATCCTGCTGCTGGCCTGATGTGGCCCATTATGTATGTATGAATAGGTGATGAACTCTGGTGCTGATAGGATAGCAAGATCCTATGAGTTGTGGACACGTATCAAGGTTTATGTATGTTTATATAACGTGTTTCCTTGCAGGATAAGGATCTGGATGTAATAGTTTCTTTGTTTATCTACTTTTCGCAATCAATTTTAATTAACCTGTGTTTTTGGTAATATGTGGTTTATGGTGGTGTTGTGCATTTTTGCATGGCATATCGTTGTTTGTGTGATGGCGGGATGTCACACCTATGGAGCTAACCCTATGGTTGAGGCCACTTAGGCAAGAGAATGTGATCCTACTTTAGATATCGTGCACTGACCACATAGAGGTGAGGTCATGGAGTCCATCTCTTCCATTGACCTTGTATGGAACTAGTTTTGGGCTTCACAACTGAAGGTTGGATTTTAGCGGTATGGCTCACTTCATAGGGGCATAATAAATTGTAATCTAGTCGTACAGTATATATTGCTTTGGGAAAAACATGGAACATTGGTTGAGGCCTTGCTTGTATAGTTGCCCTAGTTATATCTTACAGTTAATTACATGTTCCTCATATCTTATGATAAGTTCTTGTATAACATGTCTTGCCAATCATGTTCCATAAGAAATATCTGGTTATATGCCTCCCAGATATCTTGGTAAGTTTGTTAATAAAGTCAGTATGAGCTATTTGCTTTATCTGTTCTAGCTTTCCTGAAGTTTTATAGTTTGGCGGGGAGTTATGTTTCTCACTGGGATTGTGTGTCTCACCCCACTGGTTTTAAACTATTTTAGGTTATCGTACTAGACATGGTGGTGGTCGTGAGGTTGCGACCGAGCAGCAAGAAGAACAATAGGAGGCAAAAGATGGATATACTGCTATTTTGGTAGTTTTGTAGTAGAGTCCTAGAGTCATCCCTATACTCTCAGGTCCTTGGAGGTGTTTTGATAATGTTTCACGATATATAGTTGATGTAGTTTGTTTATCCTGTTGTTGGCCAGATATGGCATGTTTTGTATATAAATAGGTGATGAACTCTTTGTGCCTATGGGACAGTTAGGTCCTATGAGCTGTGGACATATATCAAGGTTTATGTATATTTATATAACATGTTTCCTTGCAGGATAAGGATCTGGATGTAATAGTTTCTTTATTATCTGCTTTCCACAATCGGTTTTAATTAACCTGTGTTTTTGGTAATATGTGGTTTATGGAGGTTCCACATGTTTTCGTGTGGCATTTCATTGTTTGTGTGATAGCGGGATGTCACATAGAAGTTTGGTATCAGAGCTCTAGGATCGTTGAGTATACAGGGATCTAGGACTAGGTTTGTGTCTGTTCTTGTGGTTTTCTCCAGATTTTATCATAATAACCTTCTGCCCCCCAGCAGAAGATAAAGCTAGAAGATGTCTGGAAATCACGAAGAACATGCTTCCAAGAGTAGTGCCGCTGCATCAGTTGATGGAGCGAGTATGCAGGCACATGAAGATCGGGTGTCTGAGGTCCCCCAAATTGACCCAGTCATTCTTGAGAACCCTACCTAACAACATCTTATGGGGTAGTTAATGGCTACAATGAATCTCATGGTGGAAATATTGTTAGTGCCTTCGCCAAAAGCACAGGCCCCCAATGGTGAATCTTCGAGTACTAGTAAGACCTTCAAGCGGCTTTGTTGAGTCAGAGCTTCGAATTATGCTGGAATGGCTGATCTAGAAAATGCAGATATGTGGCTGACAGGTCTTGAGAATGCCTTCCGAATCCTCAACATCCCCGAAGTAGACAAAGTCAAGCACGCTCTCTACCTTTTGAAAGGTAGTACTGACCACTGGTGGGCCATCGAGGAGGAGAAGCGACCCCGTGAGGTGTTCTTTTGGGACGTCTTCCGACGAGAGTTCGTGAGTCGATACTTCCCAAAGACCTATCTGGATGAAAACATCAGTCAGTTTGAGCGTCTGCGCCAAGGATCTATGATCATCACCGAGTATGAAGCCAATTTTATGGACCTGCTGAGGTTTTGTCCTCACATGGCGACGACAGATGATGAGAGAATCAAACGGTTTGAAAAAGGTCTGAGTGCTGAGCTGACGACACATGTTGCTGCTTTAGAAAATCGGGAGCGGTTTGCAACGTTTGTAGAGTTTGTCTAAAGGATTGAATGGTCAGTCAAGGAGAAGAGAGAGACCATGTCCAAGAAAAAGCTTGCTCAGTTCCAGAGGTAGAGGTTTGATGGCTTCATGAAGTCGAGGTTTTCTGCACCTTCTGCGATGTAGAGCTCCAGTGCGTTGTCATAGTGGTCTCCGAGTAAAGGAAGAGGGTGCGGGTTTTCGCCATCTAGAGCCCACAGTACAACTTCAGTAGCAATGATAGGGCCATCTAGGCCGCAGATAGAAGACAGGTCATGCTATCACTGTGGACAGATAGGGCATTTGAAGTCAAATTGCCCAAGGAGAGGTGTCGAAGTGATGCAGCAGTCGAGGCAGAATCAATAGGGATCAGATAGACAGTAGTCCAGTGGTAACAGAGTGCAAGGGAGAGGTCAAGCGTTGCAAGTAGTATCATCTGCTCAAGGAAGCAAAGCACGTGGATGACAGTAACCAATGGCTCGATTCTATGTTATGAGTCAGCCGGAAGCGATAGTCAACCCGCGAGTGGTGGCAGGTCAGATGGAGTTATTTCATTCTTATTTGTCTTCTTCTTACTTTGTATCTGTGTTGGTTGACTAGGGTGCTACGCACTCTTTTATCACTCGTAGTATGCTTGATAGTTGTCTCTTACCTATTAGTTGTAAGAAAGATAGCTTGTTGTTAGAAACCCCTCTTGATGGTTTCTTGATGCTTCGAGAAGTGTGTCTATCTTGTGTTCTATCTTTTTCAGGACACAAGATACAAGTGGATCTTATACCACTTGATATGCATGGATTTGATGTGATCCTTGGGATGGATACCTTAGAGAAGTGTATGGTTGTGTTGGATTTTGGTTCCAAGCATGTAGTTGTTTGTTGACAGTGGTGAGAAGTGGATCTTTCAAGGGAATGGGGAGATTCTTCCGACATGTTTAGTGTCAGCAATGGTGGCAGAGAAGTTGTTGCGGAAAGGATGTAAGGAATTCTTAGCTCATGTTCTGGATACAAAAGAGGAAGGTTCTAGCTTTAAGGATGTTCATGTTGTCATAGAGTTTGCGGATGTGTTTCTCGATGAGTTTCCCGGTGTTCCCCCACCTCGAGAGATTGACTTTGAGATCAATCTAGTGCTAGGGACACAGTCAGTTGCTCAGACACCATATAGGATGGCTCCAGTTGAAATGGCAGAAATGAAGAAGCAGTTACAGGAGCTACTGGATAAAGGTTTCATCAGATCGAGCACATCACCGTGGGGTGCTCCAGTCCTGTTCATAAACAAGAAGGATGGATCGATGCGTTTGTGCATAGATTACCGACAGTTGAATAAAGTTACGATTAAGAACAAGTATCCTTTGCCGAGAATAGACGATCTATTTGATTAGTTGCATGGTGCTACAGTGTTCTCAAAGATTGATCTATGGTCTGGGTATCATCAATTGAAGATCAAGGATGAGGACATACCAAATTGAACTTTTAGTATGAGGTATGGTCACTTTGAGTTTGTAGTTATGCCGTTTCGGCTAACCAATGCACCTACTGCTTGCATGGATCTGATGAACTGGGTGTTTCGACCATTTATAGATCAGTTTGTTGTGGTTTTTATAGATGACATCTTGATCTATAGTCGGTACAGTCAAGAGCATGAACAACATCTTCGACAAGCATTGACTCTCCTTCGCCAACACTAGTTGTATGCCAAGTTTAGTAAGTGTGAATTCTAGTTGAAATAAGTGACTTTCTTGGGTCATGTGATATCTGCAGAAGGAGTCAGAGTGGACCCCAAGAAGTTGGAATCAGTTGTGGAATGGGAGCATGTCATTGACAAAGTTGACCAGGAAGTTTGTAGTTTTTTGGGTTTATCAGGATACTACCAGAGGTTTATAAGGAACTTCATTGTAATTGCATTGTCATTGACAAAGTTGACCAGGAAGGATGTACCTTTTGATTGGGATGATCGTTGTCAGCAAGCTTTCCAAAGTTTGAAGGAGAAGCTGAATAGTGCTCCAGTGTTGGTGTTGTCAGAGCCTGGGAAAGGCTATGTTGTTTTTTGTGATGTTTCCAAGAAAGGCTTAGGATGTGTGCTGATGCAGGAAGATCATGTGGTTTCTTTTGCTTCGCGATAGCTTAAGAAACATGAGGAGAGCTATTCGACACATGATTTGGAGCTGGCAGGGGTGGTCCATGCATTAAAGATTTGGAGACACTATCTTTATGGGGAGGTGTGTCAGATCTTTATGGATCATAAGAACTTGAAGTATATCTTCTCACAGAGTGAGCTGAACATGCAAAAGTGTCGTTGGATGGAGCTGATCAATGATTATGATTGCACCATTGAGTATCATCCTGGTAAGGTGAACGTGGTAGCTAATGCGATTAGCAGGAAGTCTTCTTCCCTTCCTATGAAGAAGGCACAATTGAGTTATTTGATATGCGATAAGCGGGATATGTTCGTCTCTTTGCGGCAGATGAACGTATAGTTGGAAGTCTCCTTGTTGGCAGGCCTATTGGCACAGATGCAAGTGAAGCCTACTTTGACACAGCAGATCAGAGAAGCACAGAAGGCAGATGCTACAGTTTAGTTGATCAGGACAGAGTTTGGCAGCAAGAAGCATGATGGCTTCCATGAGTTCGAGGATGGACTAGTTTGTTATCATAATAGGATGGTGGTCCCCGATGTTGATGATCTGAGGAAGTTAGTGCTCGAGGAAGCACAAATGTCAATGTATGCTATGCATCTAGGTGTCAACAAGATGTATCATAATCTAAAGGGCTTGTATTGGTGGCCTGGCTTGAAGAGAGATGTATCCAAGTTTGTGGCTATGTGTGCGATATGTCAGTAGGTAAAGGCTGAGCATCAAAAGCTGGCATGTACATTGCAACCCATGTTGATACCGTAGTGGAAATGGGATCATATAACCATGGATTTCGTAGTTGGTATGCCGAGGACAGCTACGAATCATGATTCCATTTGGGTGATAGTAGACAAGTTGACAAAGTCTGCTCTTTTCATACCTGTGAAGACAACACATACAGCATAAAAGCTTGCTCAAGTGTATGTGGATGAGATAGTGTGTTTGCATGGTGTACCTACAATGATAGTTTCCGACATAGGCCCCCAGTTCATGAGTCGTTTTTGGGAACGGCTTCACAAAGCATTGGGAATGCAGTTGAGGTTCAATATCGCTTTCCACCCGCAGACAGATGGACAGTCTGAAAGGACTATTCAGACTTTAGAATATCTTCTTCGAGCTTGTGTCTTACAGTTCCTAGGTAGTTGGGACATGCATCTCAGTCTGATAGAGTTCTCCTACAACAATAGTAACCAACGGAGTATCGACATGGCACCTTATGAGGCTTTATATGGAAGGAAGTGCAGATCTCCTCTGTGTTGGTATGACTCTGTTGAGTATTAGCTTTTGGGTCTTGAGTTAGTGCAGCAGACAACAGAGAAGATCAAAGTGATACAGCAATAGTTGAAAGCAGCACAGGACAGATAGAAGTCGTATGCAGATAATCGCTGACGATCTCTAGAATTCTAGGAGGGAGACAAGGTGTATCTCAGGTATATGGGGCCATATCCGGTAATAGCATGTGTTGGCAAGGTAGCTTACAAGTTAGAGCTTCCTCTAGAGTTGCACATGTTGCATCCAGTGTTCCATGTCAGTATGCTAAAGAAAATTCATTCGGGAACGGAGATAATGATTCATCCAGTTGAGGTCGAGCTTGATGCAGATGTGACCTACGAGGAAGGTCCAATGTTGATCCTTGACAGAAGAGTAAAGAAGTTGAAGAGGAAGGACCTAGTGCTTGTGAAGGTTCTTTGGCATCATCGTGGCATTGAGGAAGCCACGTGGGAGCTCAAGGAAGAGATGAGGAGGAAGTATCCATCGCTTTTCTCTTTGGATTTTGGGGGCGAAATCCTTTTGTAGAGGTTTATGGCTTGTAAGGACCCTGGCCTCCATTTTGGGCTTACCCTATTTGCTTTGTCTAAACCTTGAGTTTAGATGTGTGCTAATCCCCTGAAGTTGTGATTAAGGTTTGTTTGTGCTTTGTTGAGAGGTCGAGATGCAACTTGCAAATTACTTAAGTTTTAGGGTTGTTGTGCAAGTTTTTCACCTTGAGAGATGTCTTTCTCTCTCCTTGCATCCTCTAGGGTTGAGAGGATGGTTTGTGCTCTTTTCTTGAGTTGATTTTGGCTTTCTTGAGCTTTGTTGAGCCTTGTTGAGCCTTGTTGAGGCTTGATATCCGGTTGGACCTTAGTGTATCGGCCAAGGGAGTGTTGGTTGTATCGGGCAAGGAGGTGTATCGGCCATGGTGTGTTGGGTTGCCATCTTGGGTGACACACACCCTTCACCTAGCCTCATTTGTGCCACCTTCTTTGGACAAGTGGTTGTTGCTTTTGCTAAGTGGGTGGCAACTCATGGGCATGTGTTTTGGGGGGGGGGGGGGGGGGGCTAGCATGTGGCACAATCCTTGGACAAGTGTGTTAGGGGTGGGTGCCACCTTACCTTGCTCTTCCCCTTCACCCCTTAGTATATAAACGACCCCCCTTGTTTGCTATGTATCTTTGGTTCCATTAGTTGCTTCCTTTCCTTTGGTGTCCAAGCTAGGAGAAGAAAGGAGCAAGTGGTGGCCGATACAGCTGGTGTCTTGGGCAACACACCTTGCTATCTTATCCCTTTCCTTCTCTTGAGGTGGTGCCTTGGAGTTTGGAGCTTGGTGCTAGGATCTTGGAGCTTTAGATCTTAAGGCGGATTACATAACTCCTAACCCTACTATACTACTTCTTTATCATGTTGCTTTGCTATATGTTTCGTCCATGTCATCTTCTATCTATGTTTCTTTCTTTAATAGATATAAGGTTGCTTTAGATGTACCCTGGACCTTGTTGAGATAGTTTCCTTGGGTTGGCTGAACCATTGGATGTGGAGTTCTTTGGGCAAAACCCCTCTCTCACTTAGTTGTTGAGAGGTCAGCCTAGGGTCTCCTAATTCAATGGTGAATGGAGTTTTGGGTTGAATGGCCGATATGGTGATGGACCTCCTTGTTGCCCGATAGGTGATGGAAGTTGTGCAAAACCCCTCTCTCACTTAGTTGTTGAGAGGTGAGCCAACTCTCTTGATCTTTTAGGACTTCTTGGTGGATGTTTTGAGGTTGAAAATGACCAACCCGTCATGGCCTTTTCACCCTTGCACGATACCCTAAATTGTGTGCCTGATATCCCTCTTCTAGGGTTGAGCTTGGGCGATGCTAGGTGAACACCTTGTTGACCTCTTGACCGATATGGACCTTTACCCAAGATGTAGTTGGGCGGTATGTCCTTGGCCGATATGGTGTTGCCCAATATGGAGTCTTATTTGATGTAACCCCGATGTGTGATATGGTGCCTTGACTGATAGAGAGTCCCAAACCCTAGCTTGGATGATAGGGCTACCTTGGGCGATATGGGAGCTCCTTGGGCGCCATGGTGGGCTGCCTATGATGTCGCTTGATGGATGGCAGTGGTGTGCCTTGGGCGATATGGTTTTGGTGGTTGCCCGACATGGAAAACCCTAACCCTAGCGGGCGATATAGGTTCTTGGCCGATGTGATGCCCGATACACTCTTGTACATGGTTGCTCGATACCCTCTTGTGCATGGTTGCACAATATGCTGGTTTCCACCACATGTGGCTTGGTGCCCTAGGGTTTTGGTGGTGACCGATAACATTTGGGTGAGGGATGGTGTTGTACCCGAGATCCCTTTAGTGAGGGTAGGTGATACCTTCGGTGAGGGTAGGCGACACCTTTGGTGAGGGATGCACCTAACCCGGTAACCCTAAGTTGGTGAACTTGTTGTCTTGAGCCCACATCTTTGGTTCTGATGATGAGATATGATAGTTGGGTTGTACCCAGTAACGTGGTGGCTACCTAAGGTTGATAAGATGACAAGATCATGGTTGTGTTCATGATGTTATGAGATATAGGGCATGGTGGATGCTCATGGTTTGGTAATAATAATATAAGTTGTTTGACATACCATCTACAAATTTATGCTTCATGTGTTTATAATAATGGATGTTGTTCCAATCCTATGCACCTTAAATCTTAATGAGATGATATTCATAATATGTCCTCTAAAGATCTATATTTGTTGATCAAGTTATCTCTTCGGATGTGCATGCTAACCATGCAGGTATTATCAAATGAATGTATAACCAGGTAAGAGCTATGAGGTGTATGTGTTTTTTATGACACGTAACAATGATGTTCCTTGTTGATGAGATAACATGCACCACCAGTATGATGAGAAAGGTATGGTGACCTGATAAAGGTTGAGTGCTTGATTGAGGTGTTATCTTCTGATGATGAGATAAGGGATTGATATCCCATGATGATGTATGATGATGAAGCCTTGAGGGGCAGTGGCATTATGTGATGAGGGATTGAGACCCCATGGAAATATGATAATGACAGTAATGGTGTAACACAATGTTGTTTATGTTTTATAAGTTGGTTGCCTCAACAATTCACTTAAAATATACTAATTAATTACAGATGAACATTTCATGTAGTTTTCTCTGGCCATAGATCCATCATCGTCAGTAGATGGTGACGGTGAAATAAGTTTATGCTACGGGATTACCTAGAATGCATATTGTTGAATATGAGGGGTTTCTCCTAGCCGAAAATAGGAGGATTAGAGTACAACTTCAGTTGTAGACTCGGTATGGTTAGAGCATGGTGAATAGGCCCATGGCTCAGTGTGATAGAGCATGAATGTGTTCATGGCTCAGGAGTACGGTGAATAGGCCTGTGGTTCAAGGTATGCTAGCACCGAGACATGTACCAAGGCAGGCTAGAGAAAAGGGTAGCCTGTGGAGCTGACCCTGTGGTTGAGGCCACTTAAGCAAAAGATTGCAGTCCTGCTTTAGATATTGTGCACTGACCACGAGGAGGTGAGGTCATGGAGTCTGGATCTTCCATTGACCTTGTATGGCACCAGTTTTGGGCTTCGCAGCTGAAGGTTGTATTTGAGTGGTACGGATCACTTCCTCAGGGCATAATAAATTGTAATCCATCCATATAGTATATATTACTTAGGACAAAACATAGAACATTAGTTGAGGCATTGCTTGTATAGTTGCCCTAGTTATATCTTGCAGTTAATTACATGTTCCTCATATCTTATGATAAGTTCTTGTATAACTTGTCTTGTCAATCATGTTCCATAAGAAATATCTGGTTATATGCCTCCCGGATATATTGGTAAGTTTGTTAATAAAGTTAGCATGAGCTATCTACTTTATCTATTCTAGCTTTCTTGAAGTTTTATAGTTTGGTGGGGAGTTATGTTTCTCGCTGGGACTGTGTGTCTCACCCCGCTGGTTTTAAACCATTTTAGGTGATCGTGCTAGATGTCGTGGTGGTCGTGAGGTTGCGGCCGAGAAGCAAGAAGAACAGTAGGAGGCAAGATA
Organism: Alisma plantago-aquatica; assembly: GCA_963693085.1. Lineage (NCBI taxonomy): Eukaryota > Viridiplantae > Streptophyta > Magnoliopsida > Alismatales > Alismataceae > Alisma > Alisma plantago-aquatica. The sequence goes on along the minus strand of OY856411.1, from coordinate 1,066,088,150 downwards.
TGGATATGTTGCATAATGAGATTATGTCTAGGTTTGAAAGCCCACTAATGATGATTAAACCCTGATGGGGGTAAATGATGGACAATAAGATTATGTCTTGGGCTAAAGGCCCACTGTTGATGATTGCTATGTGATGATGTAGAAGATAGAAATAATTATATGTGTTGCAATATACAGATTTATTATGCTACTTGCTTAGATCATTGTCCTTATTAATAAACTTAATTTGTTTCATGTTATTCTAGATATGCGAGAATACACATATATGATATATGATGTTTTAAATTCTTTTAAGATGAGTAAAAGAGATTAATAACAAGTTAAATGATGGAACATATAGTTAGGTGCCATGAACACCTTGAGTTCCCCCAAGGACCACACTGGGGAAACAAAACGGATCTCCTTGTAGTATTCGATGAATTATGAGAAGGATTTCCGGAGTGTGGATCAAGACCTTAAAGGTTAGACCACTAGGATTTAGGGGTGAGTCATCTGGAGTGGCTCTAGACCTAAATACTTGTTGTGAAAGTCTATGTCCAGATGGAATAGTCTATGATGAAATGATTTATGAGAAATGTGAAATGAAAAATATGTGAAATAATGTGATATGTGATATACAGTTTTGTTGGTTCCTATCTCGTGTACCCGAGATGAGGACGTGAGCCTATTTAGGCAACCCTGAGGTGGCCAGGTCTGTTGTTGATATCTTAGGGTGGTCGGCTAAACCCTAAGCTAGTGACAGTGAGTCGTTGACACGAGAATTAGGCGTGGCGACTTCTACTTGGTGAGGTACAAGCCAAGTAGTTTCAGGGCAAATGAATAAAAGATGATAAGCCGTGTAGAACACGATTTGAATGATTATTACATTCCTTGTACTGCTAGTTGATGATTTGTCATTGTTGATTAAGCTTCATGTTGTGGAAAGTAATCATGTTGCTATGGACATTTCCTATTTCATATTATGATCTGTCATGTTGACAAGTTATAAATATTGGAATTTATATCTATTATGAATATGAGTTGGATTGCTTTCTATTTGATAGTATTGTTTGGTAGATATGTATTATGTGTACTTCAGCTTCATGACTGCAGGATGTGTTCCTGGTCCGGCTGGTGGAGTGTCACAAATATAATGTTATTGTTATGTATTGATTCAAAATGATTTGAACTTGACTTATTACTCATGCAGTAGGATTCTTAATCTAAACTAAGAAGTATTTGTTGATTTGTTTATAGACATGCTTTAACAAATGTTTCAAAGTTATAAACGGTTTAAGTGATTACATTATTTGTTGGATTAGATTACCATTGTAAGATAGATTTGAATTATGATAGAACTATCTGCTAGACTTTTCAATATTGACATGTTTCTGTTAAGTTTATTATACTTAATCTGATGATGATGCGTGTACCTAGCTTGAGTGGGAGGTATCCACTCACTGGGGCTCTATATGAGTCTCATGAGGTTGTTTCAAATGTTTTTAGGTATAATTCTATCCAGCGGAGAGGTCATGACAAAGAAGATATAAATAACATAATCTAGATAGATTAGAATGTCCATGTACTCTCTCTATCATGGGATGGGTTGTAGATTAATTTTGTTCATCAATGTACATGTATCTGATGTAAATTGAACCGCATATGAGAACAACATTTGATTCTGGATTTAATGGAGCTGAATATGATTTTTGATATCTGAATGTGATGTCCTTGATGTGACATTGATTTATGAGTTTGTGAACAAAGAAAAAGGAAAAAATTATCTGTGTTTTTTGTATATTGTTTATTCGCCTTTTATCAAGAATTCATTGTTTTATTTCATAATCTGGGTTTAGGCTTTTGGGATTATCTCTAATGATCGGTATTTACGCTGATCAAAAGAGTGGGTCCTGACAAGCGTGGTATCAGAGCCTATGTTAGATGAGTCTACAAAGACAAAAGTGTCTAGGACTAATTGATAATGTTGATGTTGAATATAACTTGAATGATGTGCACTAAACTCAGTATCCAGATACTTTGGTCAAGTATTTGGGTATTGAGCTAAGCTAGTATGGAACTGCCGACTATACTTCTTTTGGATGCCCTGACCAAGTATCCTGATAAACATAGTTTGGTAGTATAATAACATGCATGATGAAAAAGAGAAGACTGGCAATAAAATGGTGAAAGAGAAAAGGATTTTATTATTCAATATGAAACCTATTAAAAACATGAAATTTCATATAAGAAAGATGAAAGCTTAATGGATTATGAACATAATCACTAATGAGTTTGAGTCTAAGTATGAAATCTAAAATTTTGAGGAAAAGCTATGAACTAAGATGCACACTAGATGATCTTCTTTATAAAGGAAATTGATGAATGTGGATGATAATATGTGAATGAGTCATAATCTTCATCCATGAGATACACAATCAAATAAAAAAAAAGGATGTGAAAGGTGATGTGAATCAGATCTTGATAAATGATGTATTACTAATATTTTTGATTCAATTGTTTATAATACTCAAGGAGAGATATGATGATGACATAGGATGAAATATCCATCTAATACAACAACAACAACAAAAAAAGATGTCATATGAAAGAAAGATAAAATAGAAGTCTTTCTAACTAGATGTTGAGAGAGGCGATATGATATTCTTCCATATATTTTCTTGGATTTGGAGATGAAATCCTAAAAGGAGGGGAGAATTTGTAATGACCCATTTTCAAATTAGACATCTAATTAAGGTTTACTTGGATGATTGTATGCTTAACTAAGTTGATCATTGTTTAAAGCTTGATTAGTGATGGTACTTAATTTTTGATGTTTTAAATATAATGAGAAGGTTTAATCATACTTTGATACACATAATTAGGGTTATGATTTGGAAACCATAATCGGCCCAAATTAGGGTTTTGATGACATATGAATATAGAATTTGATAAGTATAGTGTCTCACTAAATGATTTTTAGTATTTGATATGTAACTCTAATTTAATTCAAATTTGGATATGATTTTTATGTATAAAATTTAAACACTATTGAAAAATATTAGAATTTTTGAAGAATGTTCTGACCCGTTTGTCGGTCGAGTTTCAAACTCAACCGACCATATTTTCATATTGATATAGCGGTGTGGTAATTGAATTTTTTCTTTTTACTGGTATATGAAATTGATCTCAAATTTTAACTGTAGTTTTCTAGCTCCATCATAGACACCTTATTAAATTGGGGTAATTTTTGGATGATTTTTGTCCCTACAGAGAGGGGTGTCAGTCGAGTTCTGTGAAGGACAAACTTGAATGACCATGTTGTTGACTACAATATAGCAGTGTAGTATTTGATTTTTAATTATTTATTGGTAACTCCAAATGATCTAAAATAATTCTTACTGTATCTTAGAAACTCAATTTCAGACATTGTTTTAAAGTTTCATAATTTTTGGATGAGTTTTGAGTTCTGAAATGTTTGGTTTCGGTCGAGTTTATAACTTAGCCAACCAACCAATCTGAGAAAAATAAAAATACATTGAGGGGCTTGTTTGCAAATGTTCTAAGCACCTCAATTCCTCTATATCACTAACCTAACACACAAGGATCTCTCATAACTCATCCTTCCTATCAAAGAAATGAAATTCTTGAGAGAGAGGAGAGCTAGGGTTTTGAGTAGAGAAAGTGGTGGAGATGTTGACCTAGGGTTTGTCTATCCAAGATATGATGAAATCAAGTACGTTTAGCTTCTTTGAATAGAATTTCATGGTGAATCTACTCTCACATGTCAAGATTTCGTATGTCCCCTGATTTGATTCAAAATCACATCAAATCTCCCCATTTTCTCACTCTTTCTCTTCTAATCCCCATTTCTAGGGTTTCTGAGTTGAGAGGAGAAAGAATTGGATTCTTTTGCAAGAGTTTGATTGGGTTTCCAAAAATTCAGAGGTTGACCTATGAAATTACGGTGCTTAGCACCTGAGGTGGTTGTTTTTATCCCTCCTTCACTTTGTATTCATGTTGAAAGCCTAATTCTATCTGGCGAAAACAATCAGAAACCTTATTTGTACATGTATGTGATTGGATTTAATTTGGGAAAGATATTGGGAATCCAATTCTACTGATTTTGATTATTTATCAATGATTGGAACTTGATTAGTTCCTGATATATTGATTGAGGATCCATGGGTTTTTCTTATGGGTAGATGACTATGCTATTTCATGTGAATTTTGCCTAAAAATCAGCCCAATGGACGATATGCTTGGAATTGAATTGACATGTGTAAAATCATATTTAGATTGTACTAGATTGTATGATACAAGTGTATTGTTGAATGTTAATGGAGTTGAATGACCACATGTCTTAATTAGGATTTGTGTTGAGGAAGTGAATGAAATGAGTCAATTAATCAATGTATACTTATGACTGGTGAATGAAATGTGTGAAAATGGAAACTAGGGTTTCCATGTTTGTGAATAACCCTAATGAACCCTTGAGTCATGATTGGATTACTGAATGATATGATTATTATGATATGTTGAACTAAGGAATCACTTCTTGAAAACCCTAAAAGCTTATTATTAAGACGATTATGAGTGATAAAGTTAGAACTTGTATATGATGTTGTAAATGTGATCAAATGTTGAAGTTGAAGGTATTAATACTTCAATTGAATATGATGAGTCTTACTAATATCATCTAAGTCTAATGCATTTGTTTTAGCATAATAAAGAATGATCATTGTTGATTATGGGAATGACATTAGTAGTTAATGACAGCGCACACTTATCTGAATATAAGAGACAGTATGAACAAGATGTACTTAATGTTTATTGCAAGATAAAGCTGAAACTAATGAAGATAGTATGATGAAGTATTTTATCTTTTATTTTAAATACATGTGGATTAACCCAAATTAAATGAAATATACTAAGAACTATACTATGATAAAGGTTATGTAGAAGAGAAGAATTGTATGTAAAATGAATCAAGAAAGATTGGTCTGAATGATGTAATGAACATGAAATGAAAGAAGTTGAGACTACTGAATATAAAATGAAGGAAAAAGATGGGAATTAGTAGACAATTATAAGAATGTAACTCTTATCCTAAAATGATGTGTTTGGTGATGCTCGTGAATGACAATCTCAAATGAGGTATTAAGGAATGCACATAACTGTAGTTGAATTCAACAAAAAGATGAAATTCAAGTATTTGAATTGATTTACAAGAATGTGTTCTTGAATTGTGTCTTGTACTTTGAGAATGGACTAATAGTACAAACTTCAAATGATAGTCAACATGTGTTGATTAGTAACCCCATCTGAAGAATGTGAAATAAAAGAAGAAGAGAACTAAGTCTGTTATGAATGTATATGCATAGAATTTATTTGCATCTATTAAGATTGGATGGAACAAGCATATGTTGTATGATAAATCTATTCTGAGTATAATGAATGATACATGATATCTATATGCATTTACTGTTTCTAGTACTACTGCCTCTACTAATATTTGTTCAAAACTGTGACATAAAATGAACTAATAAGATTTATGTTGAAATTGAATTTAATATGTACTCCTTACATTGAGAAACCCTGATAAGGGTAAATGTTGCATAATGAAATTATGTCTAGGGATGAAAGCCCACTGATGATGATAAAACCCTGATAGGGTAAATGATGGACAATAAGATTATGTCTTGGGATGAAGGCCCAATATTGATGATTTCTATGTAATGATGTAGAAGATAGAAATAATCATATGTGTTTCAATATATAGATTTATTGTGATACTTGCTTTGACCATTGTCCTTATTAATAAACTTAATTTGTTTCATGTTATTCGAGATACGTGAGAATACACATATATGATATATGATGTTTTGAATTCTTTTAAGATGAGTAAAAGAGATTAATAACAAGTGAAATGATGGAACATATAGTTAGGTGCCTTGAACACCGTGAGTTTCCCCTGAGGACCACACTATGGAAATAAAACAGATCTCCTTGTAGTAATTGATGAATTATGAGAAGGATTTTTGGAGTGTGGATCGAGACCTTAAAGGTTAGACTACCAGGATTTAGGAGTGAGTCATCTGGAGTGGCTCTGGCCCTATATCCTTGTTGTGAAAGTCTATGTCCAGATGGAATAGACTCTGATGAAATGAAATATGTGAAATGTGAAATGAAAAATATGTGAAATATTGTGATATGTGATATACTATTTTTTTGGTTCCTATCTTGTGTACCTAAGATGAGGACGTGAGCCTCTTTAGGCAACCCTGAGGTGGTCAGGGTCTGTTGTTGATATCTTAGGGTGGCCGGCTAAACCCTAAGATAGTGACGGTGAGTCATTGACACGAGAATCAGGCATGGTGACTTCTACTTGGTGAGGTGCAAGCCAAGTAGTTTCAGGGCAAATGAATAAAAGATGATAAGCCGTGTAGAACATGATTTGAATGATTATTACATTCCTTGTACTGCTAGTTGATTATTTGTCATTGTTGATTAAGCTTCATGTTGTGGAATGTAATCATGTTGATATGGACATTTCCTATTTCATATTATGATCTGTCATGCTGATAAGTTATAAATGTTGGAATTTTTATCTATTATGAATATGAGTTGGATTGCTTGCTATTTGATAGTATTGTTTGGTAGATATGTATTATGTGTACTTCAGCTTCATGACTACAGGATGTGTTCCTGGTCCGGCTGGTGGAGTGTCACAAATATAATGTTATTGTCATGTATTGATTCAAAATGCTTAGAACTTTACTTATTACTCATGCAGTAGGATTCTTAATATGAACTAAGAAGTATTTGTTGATTTTTTATAGACATGCTTTAACAAATGTTTCAAAGTTATAATTGGTTTTAGTGATTACATTATCTGTTGGATTAGATTACCATTGTAAGATAGATTTGAATTATGATAGAACAATCTGCTAGACTTTTCAATATCTGCATGTTTCTGTTAAGTTTATTATACTTAATCTGATGTTGATGCATGTACCTAGCTTGAGGGGGAGGTATTTACTCACTGGGGCTCTATATGAATTTCATGCGGTTGTTTCAAATGTTTTTAGGTATAATGCTATCCAGCAGAGAGGTCATGACAAAGAAGATATAAATAGCATAATCTAGATAGATTAGAATGTCCATGTACTCTCTCTTTCCTGGGATGGGTTGTAGATTAAGTTTGTTCATCAATGTACATGTATCTGATGTAAACTGAACTGCAATGAGAACAAGATTTGATTCTGGATTTAATGGAGTTGAATATGATTTGTGATATCAGAATGTGATGTCCTTGATGTGGCATTGATTTTTGAGTTTGTGAACAAAGAAAAAGGAAAAATTTATCTGTGTTTTTTGTATATTGTTTATTCATCTTTGTTGAGAATTCATTGTTTTATTTCATAATATGGGTTTAGGTTTTTGGGATTATCTCTAATGATTGGTATTTATGCTGATCAAAAGAGTGGGTCCCGACACATACTATGGGATATCCATCCCTCAAGTCATCATTGGGAAATGTCATCTCATATTAGGCAATAAGCCACTACCAATTCATAGAACCCATCCACATCATTCATGTATCACAAGTGTGTCAACCTGCCTCATGAAGGTGCATTCAACTTATTTCATATCATAGTCACCATAGCATACACTACTATGATTATCAAGCTCATAACACTTGCATGGTTAGAAGTTCATCAAAAAGATAGATAACATCACACACCATAGACATGCCATGAAAGAGAAATAAGTATGATCATTGCACATTATTAGGGTTAGGGTTTCTTATTAGCCAATTAGGGTTTGCAAACTAGGCTCAACAATCAACCCTAGATTCACCACCTCCCATCATCTTGGAATATATTAGGGTTAAGAAACATCATTAGAGTTGATTTGATATAATTCCAAATAACATATATATATATGGCTTATACATTACTCATACAAGAGTAACATTATGTATCCAAGCATACCTCTCAACCACTATCATCATCATGTGTCTCGATCACCACTAAACCACTAGGTCACAACCACACCACCTATACCATGTCGCGATAGAGACACCTAGGGTTAGGTCTCTAACCATTCCCAACTATCGTGACCTAGAGATGTCTCAACCTCAACACATGGTTGTCTCGACCTCAAGCCTAGAAATGTGTCACAACCCAAGACCACCTAGTCATGACCTATTTCAAGGGAACGCCACGTCCAATACAAGGGAAGCAACCCAACCAAAATAGGGGTTAACTAGACCACCACCTTCAAGTGTCATGACCTAAACAACACTAGGTCCAACCCATCAACAAGGGAAGCATCTCAACTAATATTAACTACGGTCTTGACCAACAAGGAGATGGGTGCCTTGACCATCCTAAGGAATGATATACTGGTCTCAAAATAAGAACAAATCTAAGGGAAAAACCATGATCATCAATAAGTATTAACCCCTGCCAACGATCATAAAATATCCTAGGTCATGGATCATGAAACCACCAAGAAAGGATATCAACCAAGGGAGACTCAAGACTCAAGACCCAAGACCACCTTGGTTGTGATCCCACCATCTAGAGTGGGTTTCTAGACCGTGACACCCACCAAACCAACCCTAGGTCACCACCTAGGTTGAGACAAAACACTATATATATGCATAGGTCAAGATACTCAACACTCATAGGAACCCCAATCACCACTAAGGTTGACACTCCTCAACCAAGGCTCAAACAAGGCGCCCACTTCTTTCTCTCTCATCTAGATGATGTCAAGAAAGAGTAGGAACACTCTAGAGGAGAAAAATTATACATCAACCCCCTACTTTGGGTAAATTGCAATTTGCACCAAAACTAGCACATCAAGCACAAACAACATTCAAACAAGCATAAACTTGAAACTTAATCTCCCCACAAGCCCTAATTACATCTCAAATGATTATAGAAAGGTTCTAAGAACATGGTTAAGCCAAATCAAATAGGATTACCACAAAACTCATGTTAGGGGTTTTAAAAGGTCTACCATGGAACTCAAAAGCGGATATCATATATCATTTTCATCATATTTTCGGCCGCAGATGAGTCCCAAATAAAATTTAAGGACGTCAGGGTATTCTAGACCAATCATCACATAGGCTCAGAAATATATGGATTTAGGCATCTTTTAACAATTCAAAATTTACCTTAAGATTGACTCTTTTCATTAATTCCCCCAACGACTCTGGAAAATAGATCTACAAACTCAGAGATTAAGGTTTCACTTGATTAATTAGACTAGTTACTCTTTTTATGACTGTGTTAGTCAAGTTACATACAATAAACAATAAAAAGATAAAATAAGTAATCAATCCTTTACAATCTCAAAACATATAAATGTATTACTATACAACGTTAACTATTTAATATAGGGCGCACCATAATGCTTCTTGACCACATCAAGGACATGTATTAAGATTTGATCACCACAAGGCCCTACATTTCTTCAATTACCATATGCAATTCAGTCAAGGGTATCCCAACAAAGCATCACAAGGCCGAGTTCACTCGAGAACACCAAAATCACACAAAGATCTTGTTTACATATTTAAAGAAACAAGAGATAACTTCTCAAAAACATATAAATATTATGCAAGTTTTGAGATCAAGACATAAGAAAGGCTTATTTCAAACTCATATAAGCTATTTTAATGTTTTGCTTTTATATCTACAATTCTCAAAACTTAATTGGCTAGTAAAAAGTCTTAAAAATATTGTAGGAGAATGCCCCAATAGAAAGTGATAGCACATAGTTTGTATTTCACCTCTTAGAGTATCAATAAGTGATAAAGGTTCCACCTTTGAGTTCATTTTTCATTATAGATTGAATCTATGTATATGCATGTTAAACTAACATGTTGTTAGCATAAAGAATATTATTTTAAAGGCTTAGATAAAACATGCATGTTTGTATTATCTTTTTATTGTCTTGGGGTGATACAAAGATTTTACGTTTAGTAAATAAGAGAGACTAACATCAAGTTAATGGATTTCATGTATCATGTAGGTACTAGATGCGTCATATGTTATGTCACTCCCCTTACAAAAAGTGGAAACGAGCCGACTCAAAGATGATGTTGGGAAAACCTAGAGATGCAGTCTTCAAAATTCCCACAAAATTCCACCTAAAGCAAGCTAAGATCTCTCCAAATATTTGAGGTTTTCCCTCTTATAGCTTGACACAACACAAGATTGAGTATCTAAGAGAAACTAGGGCAAGGGAAGGAGGGAAATAGGGTGTAAGACTACTAAGGTCAAGACCTAAAAAGAAAGCCACTAAGAACACGACTCTATGAGGAAGAAGATGAAGGATCATTAAGAAAACATGAATAAAAGGATCTCCACTTACATGGATCAAGTCTTATAAGACGTAATGCAAGGGCGTCAATACTCACAGATTGAGAGAAAAAGGGAAAACAACAACTCCTTTGAAGGTCAAAGAAGATAAACTTTCCATCTGTTGATGCCAACCAATTGTATTTTGCTACGTCTCCATATCATCAAGATGGTTTGTGCAACTAAGGCGAAGAGGGAGGACCAAAGAGGGGTATGTATAACCCTAGAGGAGAAAAAGGCATGTAAAGATACAAAGCCATAAGTCTTCCCACTCGTGGCTTCTTGGGTCAACAACTGCACTAGAAGCTGACTTCATTCTCCCATCAATAGGCTATGGTAGAAGCTTCAGCAAAGGAGGGTGCCCCATGTTCTGAACGATATCCATCGGTGGTTCAGACACTCTAGGACCTGATACATTTCCAGGTCAAGCGCTTCCATCAGTTGACAAAACCAAAACTCTCATCAATTCACAAGCTCAAGTGGTCCATCAGTAGAAGTCAGTTGGATCTATTGTAGGTCAAGAGATTCCAACTCTTTCATCAATTTGCAAAGACATGAAGTCCATCGATGTCTATCATCAGAGGGTAATGCTAAGACTTCCATTGGTTGTTGTCTGTTATACTTTCATTGGTTCTCAACTGATGAAAAGTCATATAGTCGAGAGTCTTCTATGGGCAACCTTAATAAGGGTCATGAGTTGATGACGATAGGCTCCATCAATTTTCATAGTAGGTCCATAAACTGATGGAAATGTAGGAGACAAACCATTAGTCCTCAAGACTTGATATGTGCAAACTACAAAAACAACCTCCAAGCATGGATAATTTTCACATAGTCCCACAAGAGCATAACAACAACCAACTAATTAGATAACTATAACAAGCATGTAATGGAAGCACACAAACACATGGTTAAGTTAACAAAGAATGTTTAAGGAATTAAGCTAATCAAGAGTCTTATAGAATCGAGTCCCATTAAAATTTTAAAGATGTCAGGGTGTAACAACTACAATTGTCCATGTGTATTAAGTAATATATGGCTCTAGGCATCGTCTCACATTTCTTATATTGTTACAAGATCATCATTTCATTGTTTCCCCTAATAACATAGGAAAATAGATCTATGAACCCATGACACAATAAGATTATGGTTACACTTGTTTAATCAGACTAGTTATTTATTTTGTGATTGCAATAATAAAGTTACATAGATCAACAACATATTGATTAAAAGATCAATCAAGATTATACAACTCTTGAAGATGTAATAAATATATTATAATACATTTATTTTTTTCCCTTTAATTAGTACAAAGATTACATCTTTAAGTAAATAAGAGGATTCTAAGATGAGATTAAGGTTTGCATGTATGATATAGGTACTAAATACATCGTATGTTATATTGTTGGCACTACAAATAATAAAAACGAGTCTCGTGAAAGATGGAGATGGAAAGCCTCGAACTTCACTATTCAATCTCCAACAAACTCCAAACCATAAGCAAGCCAGGGTTGAAATCCAAACCTTAACGTAACCTCGAGTATGCATCATATGTTACGAATTTCATTTTTTATCCTACCAATCCTCGGTGTGCCCTTTCTTGGCGGGTTAACTGCGATCGGTTTAGCAAAATCCAAACCGTTACGGTGTAGCAACAATTGAAATGCAAGGCTTTTCTCAGTATTTGTTGTTGAATTTAAGAATAGATAATAAAGATGTTGAGATACAATTTTCATAGAACATCATCTGCCCTCCATGTGTCCCTCTTCCACGGGAGATGTAATTGATGGTCGTTCTCTGACAAGTAGGCGGGATGGTGCGTAGACAGTGGATAATTAATGGAGTTTCAGCCTCTAATCTGGACGTTGAGATGCCTGGTCTCCGTTCCTCTGTTCAATGACAAGGACGAGTCCACCAACTTCCCCCCGTAGTTAACACCCACCTTATACTCCCCAAGGTACGCACTGAAGCTATACGTGCCGTGATCATCTGTTACTCCAGCAAGGCTCTTTGTCTCCCATTCCGCGAGCAGCCTGTCGACTACATCCCCAACGGGACGATTCTTGAGGTTGGTGTCGGTGAGGCACATCTGGTAGCACTCTCCTTTGATATTGAGCGCCGTCCAGAGCATGATCCCGTTGACCGCCGGGTGTGCGTACCCTTCCCTGAGCACCTGCTCGAGGAAAACTGCCTGCGTGTTGGGGTCGATGGTCCTGCTGATATCGATCTCAGTGAGCCAGATGGGGAGTCCTAGAGTAGCGAGCTTGTCGAGGATTGCTCGGACGAGGGGCGGGTTGGGCTTGGTGAAGTGGCCCTCGAGTCCGATCCCGCCGATCTGCTGCCCTGCCCCGGTGGGCTGCGACGCCACGAGGTCCCGGAGGCGGCGGATGTATGAGTCGACGGTGGATCGATCATCGTCACACGTCTCGATGACGTTGAAGTCGTTCATGAACAGCGTCGCCAGCGGGTCTGCCTCCTGCGCGGTGTGGAAAAGTGCGAGTGACGCGTTGGGACCCAGGCGCTGTTCGTAGAAGTTGAAGTGGAGCATCTCGTTATTGACATCCCAGTGCGCGAACTCGCCGCTGTACCTGGTCATGAGCCCCTTGATCCGCGCAGTGACAGCGGCGAGGAGTTCCGTCCCGTTGAGGTCTTTAACCCAGGCAGGGGTGTATACCGGGTCCTCCCAAAAGATGTTGTGTCCCCGGGCTGTGGCGATCTGGTTGGAGTGGACGAAGGCGAGCATGGCGTCGGCGAGTGTGTAGTTGAGTCTGCCGCGGTCGGGTTCCGTGGCGTACCACTTGAGCTCGTTCTCGAAGACGGCGGCGTTGAAGCGTTCCAGGAACCAGGACTGGTAGGGCGGGTTGTTGAGGATGGCTTTGGAGATAGCGGAGCCGAAGGGGAAGTCCTTGGACAGCTGTTGAATTGTGACGTTGGCTCCTGGGAGGCGGACTCCGGCGGCGTCGGAGACGTGGATTGTGACGGCGCGCTTCCTTCTCTGCAAGCGGATGGTGTGAATGGTATAAGTCCATTTGTAATTACTTGAAAGCCGCGAGCAGTTTACACGGCGGCGGGTGGCGAGTGATGGACTGAAGTGAGAGAAGACGCGTGAGTAATAAGCTGTTACCGTGGTGATCTGAGCATCTTGGTGTGCTTTCCACTGCTCCGGCGTGAACGGCTGCAACGACGCGCTGGCCACAGATACATCGACGGCGGCTCCGGCACCTTGGAAGTAGAGGATGGAGGTGTTGGATGGCCCGTCGAGCACGAATCCTCCCTTGAGGAACGACCAGCAGTCGGAGCTGGCCAAGACGCTGCCGACGCACCTGTACGTGCCGGCCTCAGTCGATAGCCGAGCCTTGATTAGGGTGGTGGGGTTGCCAGCGTTGATTACCTTGACCCAGCCTGCACACAAGACGGTCAAGACGGTCTGATTGCGAGGTAATCACTGGTTAACACGCGCGGAAGAGGAGAATTGGCAGCTTGTATTATGAATGGGCGGTGTTAATTATGAACACGCCTTTCAAATAAAGATCTTTTAAAACGGGGTAAGCTACATAGCGCGCCAACGGACAAAAAGAAACGAACGAGTGGAGCCGACCCAGTAATCCAGCCGCGGCACGGGGCGACGAGGGAATCGAGAACAGACCGAGATGCGGCGGGTGATCTCAGGCGCACGCTCATTCCCGTTTCGTCTCTTTTATCCGACCAAAGTATTAAAAGGAGGTGGGGGCACCGCCACGGCCACCGACGCGGTTCCCCACACGGGATGATCAGCTAAAAACCGAGAGCAAAGGGACAAAAGATACTCACATGAGAAGGTGTATCGTGTATCCTTGGTGAGTCCGCTGAGCACGAACGCCGGAGACGAGTAAGCCGACTCCCCCTGCGGCTGTGACACCGAGGGGCCGTCGGTGGACTTGATTAGACCGCCGCCGTAGAGCGGGGGTTCTGGGTGGGTCTTGCACTGCAGGTGTTTGAGAGATTGTGAGCGAAGAGGGAATCATGCATATAATTGTACAAAAGCATTAAAGAAGGGAGAGACAAAGCTGGTGGGCCGTGCCATAGACGACAACTGACCCCGTAACTCACTTCCGAGTAGGCTGTGGAGTCATACCATGGCCCCTCTGCACCATCCGCTCCAAGGCCAGACACAGAAATGGAAGACCAGATAAGCCGACAGCAGCCACAGGCGGTGGTACCATGTTAGATGGCTGTCTTCACACAACTAGGCAGAGAGAAATGAATACGCAGAAGAAATCTTACCGTAAGAATGACATCCCGAGCAGGCGAGGAGGACTACTCCGAGGAGAAGGAGCGGGAGCTTAAGAGAACTCGCAGTAGAAGGAGAAGAAGAAGAAGAAGATCCTTTACACTGACCCATTACTGCTGCGTTTCAACTGCTCCCAGACTTACCTCACTGGTGCTGCTTGCCCAGCTAGCTGAGCGTAGAGAACGCAGAAAGAAGATGAATGAGGGTATGTGCTACATAGATAGACAGACGGGTAGATGAGGCCAGCCGATGCGTGCGGTAGCTTGGAGGAGTGCGAAAGGGTAGTACCGTTAGTTGGGGAGAGAAAGAGCGTCGCCGGGAAGCAAGCAGCCACTCCAGTACTCATACATAGCCGACCATTTAAGCAACGACTATTCCGGTGCCACGAATAATGGCCTTCACACCGAGACGACGGGGAACACCTGTCGACGCGCCTTGACTTCACCTGCTTCTTTCCTCTGCTGTATGCCTTACCTACGGCTTCACTCTTCTCACCCGTGCTCTCTCAAGTTCTGTAAGTTCACATGCGGAGTATCCCGCTCCACACGCCTTCGACGAGAACAAGACAGACCGTCGCATCGACCTCCCCCTCCCAACGAGGCAAGGAAATCAAAGCAAACTTGAGACCTGCTGCCACCAACGCCCACCACTATCTCATCCCTGATTCTCGAATGCATGCGCACCATTATGGGCTTTATAACCAAATTTAAACCAACACATTCCCTTAATGAGTTATATTTTGTCCCACTCTCTTGTCTGGTATACCTCCACTAGCCATAAGAAACCACAACGCTCTCTACTTATCTTGCACTCTACCTTTTTCGTGTTTGATAAGCTTCTATTTGTTCGGAATTGAGATTCTATAATTAGGATTGGACTACTCCGGATTAGTCAAAATATCTAAATTAGTTTTGAATACAGTCTGATTTTCTTTGCCAACTTCATTTGGTTCTGGTCGTCTGATGCAGTCTGGCTCTGTTTGTTTAGTTCTGATCTGCAAGCAGTCTGGATCTATTTTTATATAATATATATCACAATTCGGCTATGCTCGATATTGTATATGTAGTATACATTTTGTGTTTATTAAATTAGAAAAAAATATATTTGAATTGTTAATATATTTTTAGCTGTATATTTTCAAATATTTATCAATTTATCCACATATTGATATAATAATTACTACATTCATTTGCAGCCACGTTTTCCTATTCGAATTGTTCTATTTTGAATGTGTTTGTTCTAATACCCGTGTTTTATAAGTCATTTTTTATTAGGCCACTTTTCATAATAAAATAACACTTTTAGTTTGATATCCGCTGCCACAATATTTACGTGATGTGTAGCTAAAGAACACTTTTGATGCAGATGTATGTCTAAGGAATAAATAAACATGTAATGATGTACATATAGTTGTAGAATATGTTAACCCCATTGACTATTACAGCCAAACAAAGACAAACTTGTTTGACAGAAGCTAAACACGCTAAAAATGATGTTGTAGTTTAGCACTTACTAATTTGACATCAATATAATCTAGTTCAACTCCTAATAGCACAAAACCACATTAGATCTATAAAACTGTAAAGAAAACTAAGTACAAAATTAATTGCAATCAAGAAAAATCATAAAGTATGATGTAGTGTTGTTGTGTAAAGGCATGTCTTCAGTACAACAAGCATGTCTTCGAGGGTTCCCATTTGGTGAGGCTTCTACAGAAGGCCTAGCAACGGGCAAGTGCGAGGATCAGGAGTGTAGGCCGGGGGAGGCTGCCAGGGCTTTAGCCCCCTCCCCCAAAAAAAATAAATACAAGTAGATGTCTTTAAAGTGTTAAATATAGCTTATCATATAAATAAATATGTTGTTTGCGTATTGGTTTACAAAGAAAGTGGTTAACTGGAGTGATGTGTGGTTGGTTCCATTCTTGATGGTGGCATTTTTTGTAACTCAGCGCTCCCCCCACCCCCCCCCAATGTACTAAAATCTATACATATATGACTTCAACTCCCCTTTGTGTAATTTTCTGGTTCCGCCACTAGCAAGGATTGGTCTAAAAGATGGGTCGAATAGTGCCTACATATTTCATCCATTTCTGCCTCATTTTGAGAATATTCATGGACACATCAATCCTTTCATATGATTTGTGAAAATCACGAAGGAGACCCCTCCAAGCCTGGCATACCAAATGGTCACACATTATGTCTAAATAGTATTGACGTCCTGACGCCATGCCTAGAACTGCATCTGACTCGTCATCTCATTGAAAGTGATTCATTTTATGGTAAAATGGTTGTAAAATATTTAGACAAGCACCAATGTAAGCAGTTAATATATTTATTCTATAAAGTAAAAGCATGCTTGAAATTTATATCACGAACACATTCCATTTCTATACAAGAAGTGCTAACAAGTCCAATATTTGAATGAAATTGATATATACATACATAACATGCAACTAAGTTAAAATATAATTTTGACACTAACAAATACATAAATTATCTGAATGGATTAAATTTTATCCACTATTTTAAACAAATACAATTAGTCGTGGCGTCACTGAAGGTACATGAGTCTCAAAAAGGAAATTTCTATCCTTCAACTTGTTTACTTCGGTGTAAAGTTCACTGTACTCGTATTGATATAGTTGGTAAGCATCTTCAATGTTATGATGTGTTTGGAAAAAGTCCTTCAAGTTCATTGTCTGACATCATACTGAATTACATTCATCATTCAATAACTTAATCTCATACTGAATTACATTCATCATTCAATAACTTAATCTCAGCCTGTAGAGACTACATTAATGGGCAGAGATCAATTGTCGAGTGAAAGTACAACACCGATCTTTACCCTATAATATATTAATTTGTTTTACTAAGAAGGAACACATAATATAAATATCACTGCATTTACATATTTGTAGTTGTATTAGAGAACTTTTCTTTCCAAACAAATATAATAAAGTTTCCCTAACCTTTGTTGAGGATGCCAAAGTCATACAATCCCACATCTTTGTTGTTCATACCTAATACGTCAACATTACCACACATAAACCTCTAACTTACGACATATCCTTTGATATTTGACAAAGTAAATATCACTAATAACAAAATGTGTTTCTCAAAGTGTAGATCATAATCTGATGCATTTGCATAAGTCAGTTTAAATCATACAACTAGCATTATTTTTCAATCAGAACAAAATACACTACAACCATGACATATTGTATTCTTTATCATCTTTCAACGAACTATTATTTGACAGAATGTTTAGTCATTCGTGAAGATAGTCTCATCTTCTCTTAAGGGTACTTATTTCTACTGTTAGCATATTGGTGTATGCTCTCATGGAACATACAAAGTCACAAGAAGTCAACCATTTCTTACGTTTGGTACCTACAAATGCAAGTTGTGGTTTCATTGCATCCCTAATTGCATCAATAGTGCTCATGTTATTCCAAAATTGGTGTGTGTGAAGGATCATACGACATCTATTTTGAACCAGACCCCTTCCGCAGGTGTAATATGGCACGTGCAGGTTGTTGACTTATGAATGGCCATTACTTGCATCGGTGGCATCGATGTAAACACATTGAGTGTAGGGTGAGTCATAGAGACACGAGGGCGTTCCATTATCCATGTAGGAAAACCTAAGTATAACACAGATTATATAATACATTTACTTCAACCACATATATAACTAACAATGCAACTTTGCTTGAAAATTTTTAGTTAAAACTGATGTAACGCATGGACAAAAGATTCTATTTTTTGATAGTGTGATTATATTTCAATTTACCAAGCCACTTCTATTGATCATTAGTAGGTATATAGTTAAAGTACAAACCCAAGTCAATGACTTTCCTAGAGTAAATTGGTACTCCTTCACATAGCAAAGCACCCACGTGGATGTCGTCTTGGGTAGTTTGGTTGAGAGAGTTCAACTCCATTGTGTCATTTCATCCTGCTAAAGCAAAACTATTTACCTTTTCATCATCCATCATAAGGTCACCATCTAGCTAGTGTTGTATGAAGTTGTGGAGGATACAACATGATACTATTATGCGACATTTTATATGGATGGGGTAATGTCGTGTCTTTTTTTCAAGAAAACCTCCTCTTCAACACATTGAATGCTCCTAAAAAACATTCCTTAATTGTGTATGTCGATGGTTGAACAACTCTTTGTCATTCTCACTTGTATATTGTAACATCCCTGACCTGGGTTATGAGTTAACCCTAGGTGTTTTGCCTAAATATGTAACTAAATCTTTGTGATTAACTCTGATCATGTAATTAAGTCTCTCAGAAACATATATCTCAGTATTTGCTCCTTTTTATTTAAAGTTGTAGCATTGTTTTGTTATACAGGGACCTATGTGCAATTTACCCAGTTGAAAGGGTTAGCTTGCAATTTGCACATGATGAGATGTTCCTCTGATGTTGAGACATCATGAGAATCTTTTTGGCAAAGTATGAGGGATTTCCCAAGCTAGGGCACCAAGGTGCAGCTGTGGAAGCAATCCCAGGGCTTGAAACCCTAATTTGGGGTAAAATGCAATTTACCCAAATTAAGGGATCCAAATTGTAAAATATGTCATCTAAAGTATCTTTTAGACTCTTGCCATAATTTAGAGAAGAAATGATGAGTAAGTCACCTCATTTGAGTTATCAGGTTATGAAATATGCCTTGTGATTGAATAATCAGGGTATATGTGCAAAAGCTCTTTATGTATGTACCTTATTATTAGATTGTTCTTCTTTGCCTTCTTTTCTAGACCTTAAGATAAGGTTTGTCCTTAGAATAAAGAGGAAGGGACGAGCAAGTAATGAGGGAAGGACTTAGTTGGAATTAGGGGAAACTTATGGGCCTTTAATGAAACATCACCCAAGTATTTATACACTTTACTTCTCTAAGCAAAGAAACCTTTCCTTCGTGCATATCACTGTTTCCTCTTTGCTTGGCCGACTAAGGACTATCTTGGAGCTCAATAGGAACGACCAAGGGTGCAAGGTAGGTTTGAACCCCTCTTCTTGCCTAATTCCATGGTTAGAACTCGAATTCAAGGTCATCTTCATGGCTAACTCTTGAAACCCTACCTTTCTAGCCGTCTCTTTTCATCCTTCCTTGGAGTTTTCACCTTGGCCAACCTGTGGGAACTCATGGACGCCATTAGAGCTTGGAGCTTGAAAGCTTGGAGCTCAAGAAGCAAGCTTTAGGTGGGTTTTATAACTCTAAACCCATGCTTTACTATGTACACCTCTTATATGCGGATAGAGGATAGCTCTTCATGTTTCTTTACTTTTCCCTGTTATTTTGCAAGAAAATCCATGGGATATCCGTACTGTTCTTGATCTAGGAGATGAAGGCGTGATTTCCAAGAAAAACCCACCGCTTTCCACTTTCCTAAACGGTCTCACCAGTTTTCTCTCTCGGTCTCAAGACCGCGAGGTGAGCAAACAGTCTCGAGACTGCGACAGGGAAAACGGTCTTCAAGACCGTTTGGCCCCGTTGACAGGGCGTGGACCGTATAAGGAATCGGTTCCTAATTATATAGGATAATTACCCTCAAAATTTGGGAGGCTAACTCCAAAGGAATCGGGAGATATGACCTTTTTAAGTAACAACTTTAAATGAATTTATTCCTGATTCTCAAACGGTCTGAAATTGCCTTTTTGGGCAAACGGTCTCAAGACCGTGTAAGGTCGTTGACCAGGCGTTGAAAGTATGAGATTACTGTTCCGAATAATGTTAATTAACAACTCACCAAGTTTGATGGTCTAATTCGAAACGGGCTAAGAGTTGAAGGGTGAATACTAGGGCTAACCCAAGGTGAAATCAGTACTGAAATTATGGTAACCTAATTAGGGTTTTTAGGGTTGATTGACCTAAACGGTCTCAAGACCGTTTAGGGGACACCCCAACGGTCTCAAGACCGCGAGGGCAATCAACCAAGACCATTTTAAGGTCTAGGGTTAAGTAATTTGACCAATTGAGGACCTAATTGCAAATAAGTTATCAATTTAATCAAAATTCTGTTTTATGGTTCAATCATGGTTCAACCCCTATCAAATCACCTTATCTTTTGATGAAATCTTGGGCAAACGGTCTCAAGACCATGTGGGGTCCACTCACATGACCTCAAGACCGTTTGGGCCAAGTTTGGGCCCAATTGGAGCTCAATTGAAGGGTTCAGCCTTGCGTTGATGCACATTGTTGAGTATTGATGGGTGAACATTGATAGACCCTAATTGAATCGATTTCAATCCTAATTGGTCAACAATTGAGGGTCAATTGAATGACCAATTGGTTAAGCATAACCTTAATTAACCCAATTCATAAGTGGTCGTCATAGCTTTGACCTTTTGAGGGCTTCAACTTTGGTTGACATTAGGTGGTAACCTTTGATTTTGTTGTTGAAGCACCAAGCGGCTAAGACCATGAGAGCCTCGCGGTCTCAAGACCGTGAGAGGGCTCACGGTCTCAAGACCGTGAGGGGGCTCACGGTCTCAAGACCGAGAGGAGGCTCGCAGTCTAAAGACCGTGAGGGGCCTCGCGGTCCTGAGGTCAAAGTGGGCAAACGGTCTACATAGCTTCGCGGTCTTGAAATCACATGATGGCTCGCGGTCTTGAAGTAGGTTGAGGGGGCTCGCGGTCTTGGAAGAGGTTGAGGGCTCGCGGTCCTAAAGTCAAAATAGACTAAACGGTCAACACACCCTCGCGGTCTTGAAAAGTCAAAATTGGCTAAACAGTCAACACTTTCAAACGATCTCAACTCAATTGAAGAATGATGGTTGAAGGTCAATCAATGTGATTCAAAGTTGACTTCTTTCAATCAATTGATGAAATAAATGGTTCAATGTTGCCCTAATCAAACCCTAATGATAACCTAGGATATTAAGGGGCTAATTGACTAAGGTTTTGACCCTAATGATGATCAATGGGGTGAATTACCAAAATACCCCTGAAGGGTAAATTGAGTAATACCTTGATTAGATCAAACCCTAATCACATGATGATGATGTTTTAACTATATTAGCCTATGATGACTCAATCCAACCTGATCTAGAGTGATGTTGACATCACTTAACAGTATGAGGAGAGAGAAAGTACTTCTAGAGAGAGAAAGTACTACTAGAGAGAGAAAATACCCTTTTTAAGTGGAAACTCAATTAAAGCATCTCCAATGCACATAAGTAAGCATAATTAGGGTATGATCCACCTGTGTGAGATTATAGAAACACTAATTATGATAAATGATGAACCTTTAACTAACCTGAGAACATCAATGATGATGTTACTCATACATGATGATGTTATGAGTTCAATTCACCTTAATATGAATAGTAAACCCTAATTCAAGGGTGATGACATGTAATGTGAATAGTAAACCCTAATTCAAGGGTGATGACATGTAATGTGAATAGTAAACCCTAATTCAAGGGTGATGACATGTAATGTGAATAGTAAACCCTAATTCAAGGGTATTGGCATGCATTTGAGTATTAAACTCCAATTAATGAGAATTAGAGATTTAACTCTGATGATAAGAGTGGAAAGTATATTCCTTATTTCTTTATTACCTTTATCAGTTGTATTAACCATGCAAGTGCTGATATGAAGGTAATCATATCCAGGTATGGATGTTGATGTTTATTTCATTAAAGGCATGTTGTTAGCCTTATGAATAAGTAAATTAATCTGATGCCTTGTCAGTGGCATCCTATGATGATAATGAGCTGTGAGAGCCATGAATACCATCAAGGTCATGCTTTAGAGATGACTTGTGATGAGGATAATGAGAAAAGATGATTGACATGAGTTAGGCCTGTTACATTTAGTATTCTTCTTTTATAGCTGTTATGCTACTGTTATTGTTTGAAGAACAATGTATGATGTTAAAGAATACTGAATGTACCTAACTAATCAAGTGTAATGTAGAGCCTTGATCATAGATCCATCATTGTCAGAGATTAAGTGATGGTGAAACAGGTTTTCCTCAGGGAACTCCTGGAGCACATACTTTTGAGTATGTGGGGGTACATGGATGTGTAGAACCTTACATCCTAGTGTAGGAAAGTGATGTAGATGTGTAATCCATCCATCCTTCACTATAATTCCATACCGTATCAGTGGTAGGTAAACATGAAACCTCCTGATGACGAAGAAAGCACAGATATATGTATCAGTGGTAGGTAAATATGAAACCTCCTGATGACGAAGAGAGTACAGAACGCCACTGTGACTCTAGAATAGCGAAGGACCAGTTTACCCTGGTGAGCTATAGTAGTAGAGACATGAGATGTCCTACAAGTGATCCTCTTACTGACTGAGGAAGGTGAAGGTCATAAGAATCCGGCTCTCTTAATGACCTATGTATGGTACTGATGAGACTTCTCAGCGATCAGTTGGAGTATGAGTGGTATGCCTCATCTCCACAGGGCATAATGTTGTTTGTAAAACATAATCAACCATGTAGAATAACTTGTTAGAGATAACTCCAAGTTAGTTGATTGATGTTACATTGTAATTGTGCTTATATTCTTCATATCTCCTAATTGTAGAGATCTTGTTATACCTGCAACTGTTATTGATTACTTTGAAGGTTTTACTGCTTAAGATATTCTTTGATGTTATATTAAAGCTTCTGGCGGAGAGTTATAACTCTCGCTGGGACAATTATGTAAAATTGTCTCACCCCGTAGACTTCAACTTTTTAGGTGGATGTCGGAGACGAAGGAACCAGCCTACAGGTGACCAGTCTCAGCAGCAGCAGCACCAGGGGCAACAGTGATCTCAGGTGGAGATTGTCCTGCCATGTGGTGTAGTTAGAGTCAGTCCTATGTGTCCTATGTACTCTCAGGTCTTGGAGTCCTTTGTTAGTGATCTTGAGATTTTGTATCTTGATGTATATAATTACTCAAGAAGTAATTATCCTGAGATATAAACAGTTTATCTCTCTTTATGAAAGAAGCTTTTATGGATTCAAGCTCTTGTCTCGAAAAGTTTTAATTTCCCGTGATTTTTGTCTTCTGCTAATTACCGATTCGCTTCCGCTAAGTTTTAATCGTGTTTATGTCATGGTTTGGAGATCAGAGCCCACATCTAGTGGTATCAGAGCTCTAGGTCAGTTGAGTCTATAGAGGCATAGGACTTAGGATGTCGAGTCTACCTTTAGTACTCCTTCCTTATCTAATAGAATCCTCTGCTCCTCAGGAGAAGAAGATACATAAGAATGTCAGAACATCACAATGAGTACGTGGCAGAGAGTAGTGCTAGTGCACCTCGAGGAGGTGCAAGAGTTCCGAGAATAGAACAACATGCACCTGAGTCACCAAGAGAGCCACCTCAGTTTGACCCAGCTGACATGAGAAATCCAGCTGTACAGACGATGTTTGGGCAGTTCATGGCTGCCATGACACACATAACTGATAGGATGCCCATTCCTGCCCCTAGGGCACCTATCCAGCCTGAAGCACAAGGTATCAGTAAGACATTCGAACGACTTCGTCGTGTCGGGGCTACCGAGTACTTCAGAACTACCGACCCTGCAGATGCTGACTTATGGTTGACAGAGTTGGAGAAGGCTTTCAGGATTCTTATGATTCCGGAAGCTGAGAAGGTTAGACATGCTGTCTATCTTCTCAAAGGCAGTGCTGGTCACTGGTGGAACATGGAAGAGCAGAAGAGGCTTGGAGTAGAGTTCTCATGGGAAGAGTTTCGTCGGGAATTTATCAAAAGATATTTTCCAAAGACTTTCCTAGATGAGAAGATCTCTCAGTTCGAGAAACTAAGGCAGGGTATGATGAACATTAGAGAATATGAAGCTAAGTTCATGGAGTTGTTGCGGTTCTGTCCGCACATGGCTGCTACGGATGAGGAAAGAATCAGAAGATTTGAGAAGGGTTTGAATTCTGATATGTCAACCCCTGTATCTACCTTAGAGAACCGAGAGAGATTATCTACCTTCGTTGAGTCAGTCCGAAGGATAGAGAGATCTGTGGTTGAGAAGAGACAAACCCATAAAAGATATCCACAGTTCCAGGGTTCTTCATCTAGGGATTCCAAGAAACCTAGATTCTCTGCACCTAACCCTCCACCACCCAGATCGAGTTTTCAAACTCAATGGACACCAAGCAGAGGTAGAGGACGGAGTCAACCGCTTCAAGGGACGCACAGTTCTGCATCAGTGTCAGTTACTGGACCACCCAGACCACAGCAATAGGAGAAGAGTTGCTACAACTGTGGTAAGGTGGGACACTTGATGAAGGATTGCCGTTCTAGGCCTGTTGGTGTGACACAACAACCCCCGAGACAGAATCAACAGGGATCTCAGAATAGACAACATCAAGGAGCAGCTCGAGGACGTGGACAAGCGTCTCAAGCTGGGTCATCAGCACCACCTCAACACCAGGCGACTGCGAGGTTCTATGCTATGAACCCACCTGAGGCAGTGGTCAATCCACGGGTAGTGGCAGGTCAGATGAAACTTTATATTCTGATATGTCTACATCCTGTGTTGTATCCGTTCTGATTGATCCGGGTGCTACGCACTCTTTCATCACTCGTGAAGTGATTTGTAACTACAATATGACTGTTAGTCATAGGACAGATAGTTTGTTGTTAGAGACTCCGTTGAGTGGGTCTGCCGTTTTGCAGGAGGTATGTTCTCCCTGCATACTCTTCTTTTCTGACCATCGCATTCAAGTGGATCTTATACCACTTGATATGCAGGGATTTGATATAATCCTCGGGATGGATACCTTAGAAAGGTATAGAGTTGTCTTGGATTGTGAGTCCAAGTTGGCTGTGTTTGCTGATGAAAGCAACACATGGATCTTTCAAGGAGAAAGAAAGATTCTGCCCACCTATCTTGTATCAGCTATGGTTGCTGATAAGCTGTTGAGGCAAGGATGTTATGCATTCTTAGCCCATGTGGTAGATGTTACCAAGGAAAGTTCCAATCCTACTAAAGTCCCTATAGTCAGGGAATTTGAAGATGTGTTTCCTGAAGAACTTCCTGGTATACCACCACCTCGGGAGATTGATTTTGAAATCAATCTGATCCCAGATACGAAACCCATAGCTCAAACTCCGTATAGGATGGCCCCTGCCGAGATGGCAGAACTCAAGAAACAGCTTCAAGAGTTACTTGAGAGAGGTTTTATCCGACCGAGTACTTCACCTTGGGGTGCTCCAGTCTTGTTTGTTAAAAAGAAAGATGGGTCAATGCGGTTGTGCATCGACTACAAACAACTCAATAAAGTAACAATAAAGAATAAGTACCCTCTGCCGAGGATTGATGATCTCTTTGACCAGTTGCGTGGTGCAACAGTCTTTTCAAAAATAGACTTGAGGTCTGGATATCATCAACTCCGTATTAAGGATAGTGACATATCCAAGTCCGCCTTTAGAACAAGATACGGTCACTATGAGTTCACGGTTATGTCGTTTGGACTAACCAATGCACCAGCTGCATTCATGGAACTCATGAATAGAGTTTTTCGACCTTTCCTTGATCAGTGTGTTGTCGTCTTCATAGATGACATACTGATTTATAGTAAGGATGCTCAGCAGCATGAGCAGCATCTTCACCAAGCTTTGACCTTGCTAAGAGAACATAAGCTGTACGCTAAGTTTAGCAAGTGTGAGTTCTGGCTGCCGGAGGTATCTTTTCTTGGACATGTGATATCCGCCTCGGGAATTCGTGTTGACCCTACAAAGGTAGAATCGTTTCTACAATGGGAACAACCGAAGACACCGACGGAGATTCGAAGTTTCTTGGGGTTAGCTGGCTATTATCGAAGGTTCATTAAGAACTTTAGTTCTATAGCTTTACCTTTGACCAAGTTAACCCAGAAAGATGTTCCTTTTTCTTGGAGTGATAAGTGTCAACAATCTTTCCAGTTGCTGAAGGAGAGGTTGACAAGTGCACCTGTGCTAGTGCTGCCTGAACAAGGAAAAGGGTATATAGTTTTCTGCGATGCTTCCAAAAATGGACTAGGATGTGTGTTGATGCAGGATAAACAAGTGATTTCTTTTGCTTCCCGACAGCTTAAGAAACACGAGGAGAATTATCCAACACACGATCTGGAGTTAGCTACTGTGGTTCATGCTTTGAAGATCTGGAGTCATTATCTCTACGGAGAGACATTCCAGATTTTCACAGACCACAAGAACCTTAAGTATATCTTCTCTCAGCATGAGCTCAACATGAGGCAACGTCGCTGGATGGAATTAATCAAGGACTACGATTGTACAATTGATTACCATCCAGGCAAGGCCAATGTTGTTGCAGATGCCTTGAGTAGGAAATCAGCAACATCAACCATGAATAGAGCACAACTAAACTCTTTAGTATGCTCTAGGAGAGATATGCTTATCTCTTTAAGGCAAGACAATGTACAGTTGAAGGTGTCATTGTTAGCCAGATTGTTGGCTGAGATGCATATTAA
Source organism: Alisma plantago-aquatica (assembly GCA_963693085.1). Taxonomy (NCBI): domain Eukaryota; kingdom Viridiplantae; phylum Streptophyta; class Magnoliopsida; order Alismatales; family Alismataceae; genus Alisma; species Alisma plantago-aquatica. Next base: position 1,066,061,070 of record OY856411.1, on the reverse strand, counting down.
ACCTACCCTAAGGGAGCAGATTAAAGAGGGACAGCTAGGTGATGCTGCAGTTCAACATATAAGATCTGAGTATGGAAATGAGAAGCAAGATGGTTTTCATGACTCAGAAGATCAAGTAGCTTGTTATAACAGAAGGATGATAGTGCCAGATGTGGACAACTTGAGAAAGTTAGTCCTGGAAGAAGCCCATTCTTCCATGTATTCTATGCATCCAGGGAGCACCAAGATGTATCGGAATTTGAAAGATCTGTATTGGTGGCCTGGGATGAAAAAGGACATTGCAGAGTTTGTTCTGAGGTGTCCTGTGTGTCAGCAAGTTAAAGCTGAACACCAGAAGCCTGCAGGGACAATGCAACCTTTACCCATACCACAGTGGAAGTGGGACCATGTGACCATGGACTTTGTTGTTGGCCTACCCAGGACAAGCAAAGGACATGATTCCATTTGGGTTATTGTTGATAGGTTGACTAAGACATCACATTTCTTACCTGTCAAAACAACCTATTCTGCTGAAAGGTTATCAGAGTTGTATGTTAAAGAGATAGTGCGTTTGCACGGAGTTCCTGTCACAATAGTTTCTGACAGAGGTCCTCAGTTTACAAGTCATTTTTGGGAACAGTTACACCAAGCCTTAGGCACCAAGCTAAGGTTTAGTACGTACTTTCATCCACAGACTGATGGACAGTCAGAAAGGACCATACAGACCTTAGAAGACCTGTTGAGAGCATGTGTTCTCCAGTTCACTGGAAGTTGGGATCTACACCTAAGTTTAATAGAGTTTGCCTATAACAATAGCTATCAACATAGTATTGATATGGCACCTTATGAAGCCTTATATGGTAGACGTTGTAGATCACCTTTGTGTTGGTTTGAGACTGGTGAGCATCAGTTGTTAGGTCCTGACCTGGTGCAGCAAACCACAGAAAAGATTAAAGTAATACAACAAAAGATTAAGACTGCTCAGGATAGGCAGAAATCTTATGCTGACAAACGTCGTAGACCTTTAGAGTTCCAGGTTGGAGACAGAGTGTATCTCAAGGTCTCACCTTGGAAAGGGGTCCTTCATTTTGGAAGGAAGGGGAAGTTAGCTCCTAGATATATGGGGCCTTATCCAATCATTGAACGGATTGGAAAGGTAGCATATAGACTAGAGCTACCACCTGAATTACAACGGTTACATCCTGTGTTTCACATTTCTATGTTGAAGAAATGTCACCCAGACACCGAGTCAGTTCTACAACCTATGGAGGTAGAATTGAATGATGACATATCCTATGAGGAGGGACCAATGTCAATCCTTGATAAAAGAATTAAAAAGTTAAAGAAGAAAGATATAAGTCTTGTGAAAGTCCTCTGGAACCATCGTGGTGTTGAAGAAGTCACTTGGGAGTTAGAGGATGAGATGAGAAGGAAGTATCCTGCCTTTTTCTCTTAATATGTTTTATCGATTTCGGGGACGAAATCCTTGTAAGGGGTGGATAATTTAACCGGCCTTTAGTGTCAGTTATTTAAGGCCTTTAGTGTCAGTTTCTAAGCGACACCTATGTGGGCGCCGCTAAAAGCCCAACCTTTACGCATCGGTTCTCAAACTGATGCCACAACCCTTCACGCGCCACCGAAAATGTGCCGAAAATGCGCCAGCAAGGGGGTATAGGAGTCAGTTATCCGCTTCGAAACCGACACTGAATCACCCGCTTACACGGCCGTGCTGGCCAACACGACTGTGGTGTATGGTCTCATTAGGAAAATCGGCGTCAGTTACTAGTATGGAAACCGACATTGTAACCATATATTATCAGTTTTATACAGATATCCGACACGTATTTTATGTCTGGTCCGCTGCCACGGCCGTGCTGGCCAGCACGACCATGGTGTCTGGCCTCATTAGCGAAATCGACGTCGGTACTAGTATGGAAACTGACATTGTAACCGTATGTCATCGGTTTTATACAAATAACCGACGCCTATGATTTGATTTTTTTTCCTGTCAGTCTGCAGACCTGTTGTGGCTGGTCGCAGGATGAGAAACCTGCAGTTCAGTTATGAACTGCAGGTTTTATGACATCTATTGATATCAGCCAACAACAGGCCACAAACCTGCAAAATTAACATGATGGACAAATTATTATATATGTGATTCACACTCATGTATAAGAAATTTAATTCATATTATTTTTTCACCACACGCATGTAGAAACCAGTAGCAACCTGCAGTTCCATTTATTTCATCTCTTTTCACATTCAGACACATGTAGAAACATTCATATATTGATGATTTTCACACACATATGATAATTCATAAAAATTCATTCACATTCACACAAAATTAATTATGAGAACAAAGTTATTCTTTATTCATCATCATCATTGTCATCATTGTCATCAAAATCATATTGAAAAATTCCCACTCTTTACATGGATTTTGCCCAATCTTCTCTTACAACATCTAATTCATCTCTCATATAGGGAGCATGTACATCGAAACGCTTTGCACCTGTGTTGAAGTCCTCAGTTTTAAAGACGTACAAAGAGAATGACGTACATACATAATTATAATAATATATAATAAGATTCATATATTTCATATTATCTAATGAGACTATGTATAATACCTGTTGTATGTTATCGATTTCCAATACAACATGTTTGATGATTAGGTCCATAAATCACATCACATAGTAGGCACATGCCCAACCATTGTCTTGTGTAGCACACTATAAATTGAAACATACAAAATATTCAAAAATACAAATAAGCACACTTCACATAAATAATATATACATTGGAGTCAGGAAATTACTTTCACATTCTTCCAAATGAGTGTCAGATTTTCTTTCCCGGGGACCTTTCCTCCAGCTTTTTTGTACTCTTATAAAACCCTATATATGTTAATGTAACACATTAAATTGCATAATTCAATAGTAATGCAGTAACAGATGTTAACAGATATAAAAACATAAAATATTTCTCACGAGAATAATGGCCTTTTAATTGCATGTCCATATACATCCAACTCACTCCCCGCATGATCTAGATAATAGACGGTGAATGTCTTGGGGACAATAACTAATAACTCCCAATGCTTAGAACTACAGGTAAGAAAGTAGAAAATTAATAACTCAATATCCGCAATAAAAATGTAATTTGCTTACGTCCAAATTACAAGCAAAGTAAACTTACTCGACATTGAATGGAGCTATTATCACCGTTTTATTATTTTTACCAAAATATTCAAAAGCATCACAACAGTATGAAGTAACTGAACCAGGGTCTGTATCTACAAGACTAATCAAAGATGGAACCAAAAATCCCACATGGAAAAACCCAAAATCTTTACATGTCTTGTATAAGTGGCTGCAAAACATGTATTACGTATGCATTAATATATAAGAAACCAGATTGTCGTATATAAAACAAGGTATATGGATGTATAAACCAGATTTCTGTATGCATTAATCTCACCATATCCACAGCTCTATCATAGATGTGTTCAGCCATTCATACTTAAACAACTCCAAAATATCTTGTATAAATATGTTGTTTCTGAATGTTTCACCTGCATTAATACATATCCAGAACTTCTATTACGTATGCATTAATACGTATGCTAAACTTGTATAAGTAGATTGTTATCGTATGATTTATCTGTAGCATTCTCCGGAATAGTAACATTTATAGGGAAATTTGGATTATGTTCGCTGATCCATACTGCCACACTCCTACAATTAGGACCTATCGAGACATGTAGGTCCCCTGGAAGCCAACTTGGTAGTCGAGGAGGTGGAGGCTGAGATGTAGCGGGTCTCGTCTTTTTGACCTGTATATATAATTTCATATCAATTGACTCATATATATATACACACTAAAAAAATAAAGTAATGAAAATTTATCATACAATATCAGTATAGATGACATCCGCTTCGGGCCACAATATCACTCCGCCTACTGCCTCACAAAGTTTTTCAGCATCTGGGTGTGCATGAGGCAGTGGAAGATTTCTCCAGCCAGTGAGTATATGTATGGGGCTCACACATACCATGCCATCTGGTACTGGACTCCCATGAAACATGCACCCTTTAAGGGGTGGGTAAGTCGATGCATCTGCAATGATATATCCTTCACTTTGTAGTCGACATGGCTTCAACCCCTACAAATTTACGTAAAGAATATTATATGCATATATACACAAACATATCATCTTGAACATACTAGCTATTATATATGCCATAAAAATACTTATAGAGGATGTGCTAGGTGGTCTATAGGATTACTCCCAACCTCTACAGTACGAGGAGTAGGAGAAGAGAGGTTCACCACAGGTACTGTCTGAGTGGCAGTCTGAGACGCCTGCCACTTGTGAAATGCTTCCTGGAGTCTTTTATCAACTGCTTCCTCGACTCTCCTATCAATTAAGGAATCTACCTATACATGGATAAAAGAAATGCTAGTTTCTTATTATTGAATTCCCTTTCGCAATAACATTCTAAAATAAGAATAAGTTACCTCAGCTTGTGAAAGTCCCACTTTTGGGACAGGTTTACGTTGGGATGGCCCAAAGAACACTTTGATGCCCACACCAGCGCCTGCACCCCTTACACGTCCAGGATGCTCTGGGTTACCCAGAGCAACTGTCAATTCATCTCTTGTGCCCTGAGGGATGAACTTGCCTTCCTTCCTCTGCTCGTGCAGCTCTCGCTAAGCATCATCAACAAAAATTCATAAGTAAACATAACAATAATCAATATCGATAGATTTCTCTAAGAGTTTGATTTTTACCATTTTTGTAGCCACCTCAGCGGTTGCTGGCTTCGATATCTCTCCCTTCTTGTTTTGTCTCCCAGCTATCCATATAACATGATGAGGCAGAGGTGCGGGAGCAGCAGTAGAGGACTCTGTAGTCTCCTGAGTAGCAGTAGGCTGAGTAGACTTAGCCTGTAGTCTTTGGCGAACGCCTGCATATCCTCTTGGACACATTGTGTGGTCGTGCACATTCAGTGCACGCCTTACTCGTTGAGCATCACTCTTAGCCTAGTTAGTTAGCACATTGATTTGGTTAGTAACACTAAAGGTTAATCTTGAATAGGTGAATACATAAAAACATATATTAATTAAATTGGGAGTGGTGGCGCTTAATACCTCGAATTCATCTATTTTTCTTTGGGTAACAAACTCCTCCCATTCTCTGGGGTCCAAGTAGTTCCATTACTGTGTGTCTTCCTTCTTCCTATATTTATTTTTTAAAGAGAATACAAACAAAAATTATTAGTGTAAAGTTAGCGAAATACTAATCAATGTCTAGAATTGGAATCTATCAAGAACCTATTCTCAGCATCGCGTATGTAATCTCAGGTGAGATTGGTCCTATAGTTCCTTAGGACCCTCCCACAACGTTGCATCACACATTTACGATGTAGCTTTTCATCCAGATCAAATATGCTCTGCAAATTAAATAGAATTGCTATTGACTAGTTCCTAAAAATTAGTAATCCACACAAATAGAATTACAAATAATAATAACTCACGCATAGTTCCTTCCATATGTGGTCTTTCTTCTCCTTAGGAACTCTATGCCATGATTCTAGGATAAGACTGCAATGGCTGCGAGTAAGAACCCCAAGATATGAAACAAATGAGTTGCGGTTCACTCCATATGGATTTCCTGCCTGATTGAAATCCACAACCAATTTGGGTCCATTGCCCCTTTGTTGTATTAACTTTTTCATCATTGTGATGCCCCTCACTTTCTCAATTTTCTTTTTCTGCTCATCAAGTGCTGTAATTTCTTCAGGGGGTACATCACCAACCTAAAATTTGATAAAAAAAAACACACTTACATAATATAATTATAAATGAACATATAGATAGAAACCTCAGGGATATATTCTTAAAACTTACATTGTCAGGCGGTGCAAGCACGTCCTCACCCTCACGGTGATCATCAGCACGGTCCTGATCAACCATATGATATAAGTATTAATACTTACACTTCAATAATTCATCACATTTAAACCATTATATACAAGTTGTAGCTTTATCACTCATACTCATCTTAATACTAAACTTCTAGGGTTTTCAAGAAGTCATCCTTTATTCAACATCATAAGAATTACATAATTCAGTAATCCATCAACACAGCCCTAAATAGGGAATATTGCCACCTCACACTGATCCTTATGTATATATCATATTCAATTTCAGTAAGACTCAACAAACACTTGTATAATTCATTCTAATACAATTCAAATATGATTTTATAATGTCAATTCAATTCCCAAGCATATTGGCCACTGACCTGATTTTTAGGCAATATTCACATGAAATAGCATAGTCATATATCCATAGAATTTCCCATGGATCGTCAATCAATATAGTATGCAACATGGTCGGTCGAGTTAATCTAGGGAATACTCAACCGCCACTCCTCTCTATAGAGTTCAAACATCATTAAAAAATTAGGAAAGTTTAACAAGACGTCCAAAATGGAGTTTCCAAAACATAATTAAAATTTAGATCAATTGGATATACCAATAAAAAGATAAAATTCAAATACTAGACTGCTATATTTCAGTTTGAATACATGGCCGATTGAGTTTATCTTGGGTAAAATCGGCCGACAAACAAGTCAAAAAATTCTTCCAACTAATATCTAATTTCTCCAAACCATGTACGAATTTCAACTAAATCCAGTTGTATATAAAATGCTGAAAATCATTTAGTACACGACTATACTAATCAAATTTTGTATTCATATGTTACCAAAACCCTAATTTATGTTGATTAGGATTTTCAATTCTCAAACCCTAATTATATGAATCAAATAATGTTTAAATCTTCTCATTAGTTTTAAAACATAATGATTATATTACCATAATTAATCAAGCTTTAAACAATGTAATAATGCATTCATCAACTTGATGAATCTACATATCAAAACTTTTGAGTGGTTGAAGTAGTGAAGATGTAGCTTAAAACTACCTATAATTCTAAAACTTGAACCGAGAGAGGATAAATAAATATAAAAGGTTATGCATAGATAAGCACATGAAGAACTTGTAGTGCAATATCCCGCCCCCAAATCTCCCACATTAACCCTGAATTGATATGTGAGTATGTTGTAAACGTGAGTAATATTGTGTAGAACAAAATGATGTTTGTCATAGAACAATTACAAAATATTGATGCATGTAAACCACACATATAAAAAGAAAGCACACAGACACAACCATAGGATTAATGGGTGTGTCTGTGATACAAGAAAAGCAAGAATAGGGGGGAAGGTCAGGGGAAAACCTGATAATGGGCGTGCAGGAGGGCTGGTCATGCTTCAACCGGCAGCCCTTCTAGCAGCAGCTCGAAGAGGCGGCCCTGCTGGCTGTTTCAAGAGTCGACGTTGCTGGTTGCTTCAAGTGGTGATGTTGCTGCTCCGTGTAGGTGGCAGTGCTGCTCCGTGCGGGCGGCGCTGCTGCTCCTTGCCGGTGACGTTGTTGCTCTTGCGGCGGAGAGCTCTGGTCAGGCGGTCAATGGGAGGAGAGTTGTGGTTGTCGGTAGCGGCTGGCGGAAGTAGAGGCGGCGAGTGGCGGCGGTGTCAGAGGCGGAGGCAGAGCATCAGCGGAATCGTCAGAGCAAAGAAATTGTCGGAGCAAAAACCCTGATCAGCAGAAATGAATGAAACATAAGAGGAAGAGTCTGCCTCACGTTGTTAAGTTAACTATAAGTGTCGGTTGCTAACAAAAATCGACAATAAAAATTTTAAGTGTCGGTTTGCAACAAAACACCGACACTAAAGGGAGGTGAAAATTTTCACGGTTATTCGCTCAAAAACACAATGGCGTCAGTTATTGTCACAAAACCGACGATAAAAAGTGAGCAAATTTCTGTCTCGCAGAAAAACTTTAGTTGTCGGTTTCTGTCTTAAAAACCGACGATGTATGTCAATTTTTGGAGGTAATTTTTTTCACTGGAAATTTTGGTTTTGGCAGTTACTTTTAGGTGTCAGTTCTTATTAAGGAACCGACACTGAATAAAAGCGATACTCGTGTCTGGTCGCCCTTCATAGATTGATGTCGGCTTATTTTATACACCGACACTGTATGGTTTACGTTTCGGTTTATTATTTCAACCGAAACCATTAAAAGTGACGTTATAATCCATTTCTGTAGTAGTGTTTGTGCCTACTGTTTACTTTGAAATCACCTAAGTGATAATGTCTTTTGTGAAATTGGACAAGAAACTGAGTTGTGTTAGTGTATCCTAAATCCGCTAGGTAATACTTACCAAATGAGACTTTAAAACCCCTGGTCATCATTTCTAACTGGAGGATCCTCACGTCTACTGGTGAACCCTCCCACCATGTTAAAATGTATGTAAACTCCATGTCAAATTTTACAAGACCCATGAAGTTCATTGAGACAAATCCTTTCATGTTGCAATAATAATTCTACTTTTCCCTTTTGACCATGCACATGAACATGTCAAGTGCCCTAATGGCATCCTAAAATAAGGTATTACTAAATTTCATTAACAAAATACCAATATGGTATGCAACATAACATCATCATGTTAATTAGTACCTTGAAGTGTTGATTGAACCTTGGTTTTCCCTGATCTGATGGTGTGTTGTTGTGGATGTGGTAAAAATCATGACATATTACTGACCAACTCACAATTTGTGCCCAGAGTCTTGTTGAATATCCCACTTCTATCTCATTTGAGTGGATATAGTCCTTAAAACACTACTGTATGTCCATGGGCAACAATCCATAGGAAGTAGAAAACAATATCAATCATTGATACACCCCTGGCACTTCTTAGTAATCCACGACTCTCAAGCTTATCAATCATAACTAGCAAAGTCTGAGGTTCCATTCTTCACATGTCATATGCCTACTATGTATATCCCATGATGATATCATTAAACCTTTTGGTCACCACTCTTATACTAAGACATAGATAATAGAGTATTGGACTATCCATCAAATACACTGTTGTTTTACATAATGAATTCTACAATTGATTCAATAATTAGGTTTCCTGGCCGTGAAACATTATCCATCAAGTTTTTAAGCAAATGGTGTGTGTAATTGTGATTGATGCCATCCATGGTTCCTACAATTAAAGTGACAAGAATCCACTTTTACAAGTCTAAAAAAATAGTGACCAAGGATAGTCAAGGTAGTTCCAAAGGTGTATACGAAAATAAAAAGGGATAAACCCTAATGCAGTTAAATAATAAATGCATAAGTACTAAAATAATAGAATCTAATAACAAAGCAACACCGAAATTTTCACAAACATAGTCAATATTACATGCCAAAAAAGTATCTGACAAATATAAAAATTGATAACATATGGGGCTATGTTTTCCATGAAAGATGGCTCAATAACGACTATCATAGCTTGTTACGAAGGTGCAAGCCCTCTAGTGTGGCTGGATGTCTTGCCACCTTGACCACTATTCTACTTGGAAGAAGTGCTTGCTCTTGACATATGATATGGAGGCCCACTAACTCTTGCATCTCCAATAAACGTCTGCCACATGGAAGACATACTAGAAGAGGTTTTGAATGGTGAATATGTAGCTTGTGAATGTCCTCCAGGATGTTGTGTATATGATGGAAGTATCATCAGTGTTTCTTCTATAGGTTGCATTTATTGGAATTGAAGGCCTAAAGGGGAAAACAAGCCACAGTATGTCTAGGGATCCTTTGTAGTACATAAAATAGAGGTCCATAACCATCCCAAAAGTCGATCAAGGTTCTAGCATATGCTAAGGTATATTATCCAATTCATGGCCTCCTTCATTCCATTGATGACAACAGTAAGAATGCCCAATGGTATATCTAGGAATGTGTCATTGAAATATTGTAAAATTTGGCCATACTCCTACTTTTCTATAGATTGGTTGGCCACATTGTTCCCTAGTTCATGCACCTTTGCATATACTTGGGTGAATTCATTACCTCACCATTTGACAAAATAAATCATTCAATTGTGTGACATCCTCACTTACAACAGATTTGACTAAAAGGCATCTTTGTCCCACTAATTTGGCAATTTGTGCCGACATACTCTCTCTCCCCTTAAAATCCGAAGTTGCCCATCTAATATGAATGTCCTATGTTTTCTTCTGAAACATGTCAGGATGACTGATGTGGTTGAGGTGAAGGATCATCATCGAATGTGTCTAAGTCAACCCCAACTTCATCCCTTGAGGAAACATCTATTGGCAAGTGTTTATCAGCACAGGACATTGCGTGATGTCCCCCTAGCAATATCCCCCCATCAACTCAATATCATGGTATTGATAGAAGGGGCAATTAAGTAGGTTTGCTAGCTCCTTTTTTCTCTAATAGACAAATAGTTTTAGGATGCTACAACTAGATGTAATACATAAATGTTATGTCAAGTGTTGGTGAAATGTTTTACATAGCTTTAGTGTATCCCTAAATTCCTAGGTACAACACTATGGGTTTGTCCCTTAAATAATCTACCCAATAACACTAAGGTTGGTCACATATTTTCGTTTGATAAATTCCTTCTTGAGATTCTTTGATAGAGTTTTGACCTACTCCAATGTCACATTAGGCCCATCCATCTACTTTGCCAATCACTGAGTATCCCTCCAAGCCTCTCAAGTAAATTGTTCATCTACACATCTACATGTATCATATTGTCATCTCAATGGAGTAGTTAGAGCCACACTGGGCTCCCTATACCATACAACAAGGGCCTCGTGACTTGAGAAGCCAGAACAAAAATGGTACGACAATACATTACAATAGTGAGGGGTAACAATTAAACCTAATGGGAAACAAAGGCATATTAAAAGGGGTATAAGACTCATACAAAAAAATAAAATATATATTTACCTAATTAGAAAAGTAATTCATTTTGTGTGTATGTCTGAAACTATCTTGAAAATATAATATTGACATGTTTAAGAAATTTTTCCCATAAGAAATTAAAGTTTAAATATGCTTAGGAAAGAGCATGACTTAATAAATTCAAGTTTAAATATGCTTAGGAAATAGCATGACTTAATAAATTCTAGTTTAAATATACTTAGGAAAGAGCATGACTTAATTTGGTAAAAGGTGATCTTCACCAAACTATAGTCTATTTGGTATAGGCCTATGTACTAACTACAAGTACGTTCATCATTTGGGGTAAATCACCATCGTAAGGAATTTCTAAATCTACTAAAGTGGAGAATACGTTCATGAAAGGAATACTAAATGGAAAAAAGACATGCCCCACTGCCATAGAGTAATTTGGTCAAACTTGATGTTCAGTAAACATGATTTGGCCTAATGTTTGAACATCATAATTATGTACATACATAAGTAATGGCACAACTTATTTTAATGAACCAATCACAAAACAATCATAATGATTTATACTAACACACTGGAACATGTTCAGGAAATGTTTAGAAATGGATTAACACCCTATTAAAATGGATCAGCTGGAATAATACTTAACTACATGGAAGAACTATACTAAGTCTAATAATGTAAAAAAATCTAAATCCAAAAATGTAAAGTCCAGGTAGTTAGGGAAGTGTGTTCCAAAGTTTATATTCAAAGGTTGAAGTTAAAACTAACCACAAAAGTAACAACCATACGTGTTCCTGGGCTAATTTCATATTCCAGGTCAACAATAGTAAACTAATTGACAGTAAGTGATATTTGTACTAGACATCCAATGCATGAATTAATTTGGTAAAAAATTATGTTCAATAAGATATAATGATAAGTTTTTAAGTGGACACACCTCATTTATATAAACTAATCACATATTGAACATGAACGATATGTTCAGGTACGACATACCAATTGTAAATCAGACTACGTTAGAGATAGGTCTAAGTATAGACCACAAGTATTCCCAACAATTGGGGTATTAATTAACAATTCATGGTCACAAGCATGCTCAACAATTGTATGGAATACCTAATTGCATAATATAATTTGATCAAACTTGATGTTTAGGCCTATAACTGAACTAACTTGTAGTGGATGTAGTAAAAATGGCTTCTCTCACCCACAAAAGTGGAGACATCCAAAAAGACAAACCTAATGCGCATTATGAGAAATTCACCATATGGAGAATTGGAGAAAAAATTATAATGACAAGTTCTAAAATGGGCACACCTCATGTACATAATCCAATCACAACATCATCATAAAGAATTTTTATATCTACTGTACATGGAACAACTTGTTAGGAATGTCATACCAATTGAAAATTAGACTATGTTAGGATAGGTCTAATATGGACCACAAGTATTACTATCAATTAGGCATATACTTACCAATTCATGGCCACAAGTATGCCCAAAAATCGGTACTGAACATCCAATGACTTGATTTAATTTGGCCAAACATTATGTTCATGCCTATATATGAATTGATTTACATTTGATTAACTAAAAATGGCCTCTCTCACCCACAAAAGTGGAGACATAAAAAAGTAATTAACTAATCCCAATATTGAAAAATCATACCATATGAAAAATAAAAGACAAAACTATATTGACAAGTTCTGAAGTGGACACATCTCATTACATAATCCAATCACAACACAATCATAGTGAAATTGTACATGTATTGAACATGGACAAAATTGTTAGGAAAGGAATACCAATTGCAATCAAACTCCCATTAGGGATAGTCTAATTGCAGACCACAAGTATACCCAACAATTGGGCTAATACTTAACATTAAAAAAGATAGAGCTAATGCACTCTAAGAAAATACTCATACCATGCAGAAAATTTGAGTCAAAAGTAGGGGCATATTGAAGAAGGTGCATTTGAACCAATGGATCAACCATAACGTGGTCATCCAATAACAATTAAATGATATTTTGTATGTCACAAATCAAGATTACTATCACAAAAAAAAGAAGTATAATGTAATTCCCATGAGTGAATTTCTATTGGGATACACTTGTTTAGCAACATAATCATAACATACCTAAAACTATAGAAAATGGTATCCAAAAATGTAGAAGTTTGTCAAAAGCAAGTTGAATTGTCATAAAAAACAACTTTAATACCTCATTTCATTGGTTATTAAGCCATAATGAAATATTTATTTCAAAAATATTCATGTTTCATTTTCAAAATAGTTTAGTTAGGAAAAAATGTTCAAATTTGGAGATAGATTTACCAAATTGGCATACCTTAAAAGAAATAACACAATTTGAACGATATATAAATGAACTTGTTTAAGTACAACATATTTATCAATGGATTTATCTCAAACAAAATAGCTTGATAAAATCCTAGCTATCATCTCCTTCTTGTCATTTCCATTTCTCCAGGATGGACTGGTTTGAGGTACTTAGGATCAAACGTAGTCCTTTAAAATCAATTAAACTTCATCGGTAAATTGCACCCAAATACTATATATTTTTTCTTGAACAACTCCAAAGGTCACTTGTTTGTTGCAATGGTCATTCAATCTTTGGTTTGATCATACATTTTGCAAATAATTGACTAATATGTATTACATCTAATTCACTATGTTTCAGTAGATTTTATATGGGTCTACTATTTCAATGTATGGATAAAATCCACTCAAGTTCTAGAATATGAGCATGTATGATATACATTAAAATTATCATATACGTTAAAGTTATCGTTATCAATCATATCAAACTACAAATATATAAGGAAATAATTCATATATTTTTCTAATATTAATTATCAAACACAAATTGATTTCATTCATGTAAAATAATTGGTAAATAATTTAGAAATGCATGGTATAATAAAAGTCATCATGTCATATAGATATATCAAATATCCACCATCCAAAGTGTAGGATTGACTAGTTGCAATAAGATATTTCCCTACACCTAGGTTCACCATTAGTTTTCCACGACCGACATTGCAGGAAACATGTAGTATACATCTAAAGAAGTCATACCAGATGGTCTATATAATGGTTATGGGAGGACTACCTACCATTTAGCGAGTAAGACATGGGTACATCATTGGAACAAATTTGTAGTTAATTGCATACCACTCCATCATCATCATCATCATCATCATCTAAGCCTCAGTCCCAACTATGTTGGGGTCGGCTACATGAAATTAACTTCTTAATTAATTGCATACCACTCCATGATTTGGTAAAATTCAACAACATAATAGAACTAGATATTTGTGCATCTAGAGTAGTTAAATCCACGTATCACACTCCAATGAGTTCAGGAAAGCAACTACAATGCAAAAAACACATAAGAGAGAGAATTAAACTAATTATTTACATTTGATTAATTAGTTATTGTAAGGTATTATCAAAATCAAAATATTGCATTCATATATTCACTTATTCTATAAAATTTCATTGATACTTCTAACTAAAAAATTAGAAGTTACTATCAAAACATGTAAAAATTATGTTACACCACTATTTTATTATTTAGTGACCCTTCATTGTAATACCATGTACATTTACAAATCTTAAAAAATATATGTAACTGGTGTTATAGATTTGAATTGGGAAAGTAGATGACAAGATTTGGAGATCATAATCAATATCAAACCAAGTTCACCTAAGGTGATGATGATATGAGATTGTGCTTCTCATCCCTGAGAAACCCTAGGTTTGGACATTTTCTTGCATTCCACCACCAACATCTCTTCGAGGAACCTTTTTCTAATTGTAAAGAATCTCATTACAACTCTAAGATGAAAGTAACTTAGGCCATTTTTTCAACTATTCAAAATCTCCATCCTTAATATAAAATGGATTTAGATAATTATTTGAGGTAGTATTCCACATGATGGATGTAAGTGAATATGAGAAGGTTGGCATAAGGATAACACATTCATGGTTTGTTCTAACTTCTAAAGCTACGGTAATACATTGTTTTGTAAAAAAAGTGTTTGACATGCTCCCATGTCATGACTAAATTCTAACGTAATGACTGAAATTATGGTGAAAGATATTGGGATCTATATAAGTTAGCCAATGAACATCTAATTTGGACTTTGAATGATAAAAATTACTGTAAAATTGGTAGATAAACTCTTTAATAATGATTATTGGATTCGTTTCTAAACTAAATACAAAGGCATTCAATATCAACTATCATTCAGTACCACACATGTTATTCTTGGCCACATTAAAACATGCATAATTGAATATAGTCTATTTGGGATGAAAAATCATTGGGCCTATGTGCAATTCAGGATAGATTACAATCTTTACACAAAGAAGCAAACAAATCACAACTCCAAATGATGTGATTGTTCCTTGATAGAGGGAAGTCACCTGATGTAGATCAAATGAAGTTCTAAAATCACAACCATAACCATGACTCGCCCCAATGTATAGAAAAATGACAAAAAGAAAAAGGGGTAAGAAAATTTGCTAGAATCTAAACAAGTATGAGGAATGCATGAGGTAAAGTAGGAGGTTAGTAGGTGAAAACTACCTAGATATGAATTCTAATAGTTCCTAGCAAGCACTAGGATCGATACAAATGGAGTGGGCTACAATTTGTAGAATCAAGGGCAACAGTAGGGAGATCAAATTGACAAGCATCTGCACCATTTATAGCCTCTCTCGAAGTCACACAAGATGGGCTTTCACTGTCGTGTATTCCTATGCAAACCACTTACAATGGTCAAAATCAGATGACAACCAAGAAGATAAGGTAAGGTGAGTAGTGCTTGCCTATTGGGGTACGACGTATACCAACTTTTCCTAGGATAGGGTGATTCGATAGTATCACAACTATTACAACCCTAATTTTTGGGTTCCTTTTGTGAGAAATGTAATTTATCATATTAAATATATTGGAACAAATAATGATATAATTTGTTTTGAATAAATGGATTTCGTTTACAATATCCTTGATGATTGTGTTGTGGGCTTTATTGGCTATTGGGCCCAATAACAAGGAAATTCAATTAGTAAATGAATAATTGAGTTTTTGAGAAAAGAAAGGTGTGGAAACCTCTAGATGGCAAAAGAACTTAATCCAAAGGTGGATTTCATGCCACATGGGTTCCTTGGGTTCCAAGGAGTTCAAAGTTGCAAAGATAATGCAATAAGAAAAGAAAAGATCAATTAAGTATTTCTTTATTAAGAAAGAAATTGAAAACAATGATAAAATGTGGAAAATAAGTGGAAAGAGGTGTAATTGAGTTATCCTTAATGGAATTTCATATCCCAAGGATTCCTAATAATAAAAGGAATACCAATGATGAAAATCAAAGAGAAATAAAGAGAAATCCTCAAAAAGAGATATTTTGATAAGAAATAAATAAGATGATGGGAAATAATGTATAAAAGATAAGTTAAACGCTAAGGTATATCCCCAAGATGGGATTTTGAGACATCGAGGTTCCTTTAGGTTCAAGGAACTAGGAAAAATAATTTAATATCAAAGGAAAGAGAAAATAAGTGAGAAATATACATAATTGAATAATATCTTGCACCTAATGAAACAGTATGTTTTCTTTTATATAATGAGCCCAACTTTGGCAGAGAGGTATATTAAGTCTTTTTAGACTTTCCCTTAAAATTTGGGATCAATTGGATACATGGTTTAAGAGATATGATTTTTAGAAGATTCCTAAAGTGTGGAGGAAATCATTAAATGCCACATTTTTATGTATATAAATGGCGCATGTTAGTAACCGTTGGATTGAAATCGGATGGCTCTTGTTCATCTCCTACCTCTCACTCGAATTAGGAAAGGAGGTGCAGTAACCTTGAAGATCCCTGGACTCTACCCCTTTCCTCGATGCCATTCGGCTCTTGGAAACTTTTCCGTTAGAACCGAGAGGTCGATTTAGACTCTTCCATCCCCTTGATGTTTTGTTTCCGTATAGGTTTGGGATTCCCCCAAATCTCAGTTCCTACAAGAACTGGAGTTGATGGAGGGCCAATGTCTTACAAGCCCTGGCTATAAAAGGGCAGGGGGGGTGGGGAGGTCTCGATACCCTTACGATCTCAGAAAATGTAGCCTCTTATTTGCGTCTCAGTGAGAAGGTGTGATGAGCGGAAGGGCAGGTTTCCATGGCCCTGCGTAGTGGTGGCAGTTCTAGGAGCGGCTGACCTTGGGCATCAGCGAGATGCGGCCGTGACGATGAGGGGTTGGTCAAGAGGGGCAAAGGGATTGCGTGCGTGTCCGGCGATCCGAGACGGAGTGGAGAAGGGTGCCGCAGCAGCACCCTATTTCTCCGTGGAAATAGGGGAGTCGAACTCCCAGTCTGCGCGACACGCGAGGAAGAAGACAGCTTGGGGAGGAGTCGGGCCAGGTATCCAGTTAAGTGGATCTAGAGAGAGATCCGTGAGCCAGAAGATGGATCAAATTAAAGAGGCTGACGTGGCATGCTCTTATTCGTCCAAAGGTAGAAATTTAAGAATAATTCTAGTTATTTATCTGTACCTCTGATGATAAAAAGTAATCATGAATATTACTCAGAAAAACACGAGGAATCCATTAAAAGTATATTTAGAAGCTAATTCATCTTTCTATTCGAAAAGTAGTATAAGTTATGAACTTTGACGAATTAAAGGTTAAGAAAACCTATTTTGAGATGATTAATATATTTAGTAGGGTTTAATAGATGATTAAAGTTGGTATTAACCTATTAATGATGAAAAGGAACATTAGGAATAAAAAGGATGAACTTTGCATGTAATTGGTTTAATTGGAGTTTCATGTGCATACTTTAATAGGCCCTGAAACCCTAATATTGGTAAATTCGACTCTTAATGGCTTTAATTATTCAAAATCATGAATAAAGCTAAGATATAATGATACTAAGCTATTTCAAGAATTAAAGTTCCTAATTGTGATTAAATACCCTTAATGTGGAAATTAGGGTTTCCTAGTGGATAAACGATAGAATTAATGATAAATAACGTTCATATGGGTATTAGAGCATAATGAACTACAAATTGATGATAAACGAGCATAATAACTTTGTAATAGATTGAAAAGGATAAAAATGGTAGCTTTAATGTAAAAGAAGCTTAATGGACTTAATTGATGGTTATTTGTGCATTAATCTGGAATTAAGGTTATGTGTTTGTAAAAGGTAACCTTAATAACTTTCGTGAAGGATAGATGAGAAAATTAGGGTTTAAAAGAGTAAGATGAAGTAAAATATTAAATGCAAAGTAAATCCTAAAAAGAGGATGAAACCTTAAAAAGAAATAGAAACATTAAGTAGCAAGTTGGTTTGAATAGATTTTGATAAAAAGGAATTGAATGTAATTTTAGGACTAAATTGTGCTTGCTTGATTATGGATTACTTGCTTGTTTGGATTATTCCTGCACCTGAGTCTTCCTGACAAGTATGTGGTTAATTATGGTTAATCGCATTAGTTTCCTGAGGGTTTTCTGAATGTTTCCTCGTATTGAATGCAATCTAAACAGTTGGATGTTCATACTTGAAAAATTATAAAGTCACTATGGTTATCACAATTATAAAGAAGTGTGTATTCTCACACCTACATGCCACCCTGATGGAAGATGCCATAAAGGTCAGGCCCAAAAGGGTAAACCCATGGGCACCATGAGAGGTGACCCCAGACACCAAGCTCAGGAATGAGAAGGTGGTCTATGATGCATGACTATGGAGCACCATGAGAGGTGACTCCCAAGCACCAAGCTCGGGATTGAGAAGGTGGACTTAAGTCAATGGCAAAAGAGAAACCCTAGAGAGGTATGCCAGGGTTAGGGCAAAAGTGGTGGAGAATGTCACATTGAAAATGTAAATTGTGTTGTTAAATAATTTGATTGTGATTATTAAATTGTTAGCCATATTTGTGAAATTTTAGATGTCCCCACATACCGGCATATTCCGATATGCTGACCGATGTTTTGTTTGTCGGCATTTTAGGTACAAGCTTGAAAGAACAAACAACAAAGTGACACATTGTGGAAATAAGAAATAAAGTACAAGGTGGATTAGATAGAATGTATCCAAGCGGTGGATAGAGTAGTTTACCAAAGTTTTAAAAAGGTATGCAAAAGTTTTATTTTATACCAGTTTTCCATTTAGTTGGTAAAATTTGATAATTGTTATTGATTATTTGTCAAACCTTTGATCCTGTTAATTGGGATAATGGCTTTGATCTCTTGGTCTCCCTTAATTGGGGGTTATCGGGAGGCGGGGTCATTACAACAACCCATATTAACTGGAAACCCTAGCCGACGAATGAGTCCTTGCTCGCAATGCCGACTGGAGTAGAATTCCCACTGCACACCATCAATTATGGTGGATAGTGAGAAGACTCTCACATTGTCTCTGTGGAAGAGAAGAGCACTGTTGACTGGAAGTAGGGCTTGTGAGAAGAAGGTTGTAAAATGGGGCTTGTGACCAGAAAGGGAGGTCGATTTGTGGCCAACCAGATGACTATTGATCCCACTTTCCAAACACAACAATGGCTAATTGGGTTTGTGTTTTGCAATCCCGACCGAAGTCATACTTACTTGAACATTATTATAGATTAAGGAATCCCAAATCGATCTGTTGCTCTTGTGGCAACCAAAGCGCACACCGAGCTATAGTCTGAACTTGGCCTAGCTAGCACAAAATGACATCTCTAAATCTGAATCAGGCCCTAAATCAAAGAGAGGCTACTACATAGAATATTGTCATTGTTCTCGACGTAATAAAAACTTATCAAAAACTATGTACTTATTTGTAACCACCCACCCGCCTCTGTTATATGTGATAAATTTCTTTATATAGTATTTATTATTTTATAACTTTGTCATATTACAACTTGCACTTTTTTTACAAGTCACATCATTTCCAAATAGAACAACAACAAATTGACATCAAGCAAATCCAACATTTTGTTTGAGAAGAAACCATATGAAACAAACTAACAAAAAAACACCAAAACGACGGAGATTATTTTTTTTATGTCCAAGCAACTACTTTTTTTTTAGTAGCGGGGTGGGGGTGCGAGAGGGGGGTAACACCAAATTTTGTGATGTTTTTGGCCCTTATTTTGTTATCAAATCTGCCCTTTTAAACTATTTTCCTCTCCTTTTTGTCATATTTTTGCATAAACAGGCCACGCTACGCTCTTAACTCAATATTATCATCTTTTGTAGAGTTTTCCTCAATTTTCAACTCATTTATCAGCAAAAAGGCCCGTCCCAGCCAACGAACGTGTTCCACCTGCATCGACCTTCTTACCAACCAGCCGGCCGATACGCTCGCTGCCCGACACAGGGCAACACGATACACTACCGCGCAACATGAGGGTACCACACAAGAAGGAGCGGACGAGCGATACGCCATTTACCCGACAGGGATCCAGACTCACCACGACTGTTGAAGCGTGTCGCACGATACAGGCCACCCACCGACAGGCGCCACTCATCACGATGACCGACACACTTACAACCTGACATCCTTGTATCGGGCGACACGCATATCGGGCATCCCCGAATCCGCAAACGTGGCGTCCTGAGAACCACAACTTCCCCCCAACCGCTGCCTATAAATAGCAGCTACAGGACTCCGATGGGATAGGTTGGAATATCTCGAAAGCCAACTTGGGAAAAGCATATGGAGCTAGCGTGTCGTGCCTCAGAGGTGTACCGGGCGATACTAGGTGAGCACTTCCCCAACCCGAGAGGGAGGGAATGGTTCACTTAGGATCGTCCCCGGGCACCGCAGTAGACCGATATCGGCCAACAAGGACACCCGATATGAGTACCCGATACTCTAAGCAAACCTCTGGCTTGACATGATACCTAGCCTGATATGCATCACTAGTCACGGCGTGTCGCCCGAGAGGGTGCCATCCGACACGATCGTATCGGGCATGAGCGCCCCGAATGATACGTTCGCCCATCATGAGCGTGTCACCCGAGAGGGTGTGCCACCCGACAAGGGCGTATCGGGCATGGATCCCGCATGGTATCAGGCTGGAGGGATCTTGAGGATCTTCTACTGTCTGTCGACCTTCTAAATCAAGAAGGCGACATTTATCTTTACTTATTTCAGTCATTTACTTTCTTTACTTATGCAATGTAACCAGACCCCTTTTATGCTAATGGAATTAGAAGAGTTTTAATTATCTGTTGCTTTATGTTTGGTCCCTTTTGTTGGATGATTGTTTTGTTTAGTATCCGAACTCTAGCTTGTACGCTTGGATCACATTTCGACTAGCTACCGAATCGTGTTTTCCCGTTGTAGCAGCCTCGAGAGAGGTGTTGTGGCTCTAGTGTTTGGTCCGATATGGGAGTACGAGAGTGCCCATGATCGGAGTTGCTTTAGTAACCTTTCCACTCTAACTTAAGACCAGAAACCTCGAGAGAGGTGTTGATGCTTAATTAGAGGTACCCGCTTTGATAGAAGGGGTACAGGATGTTTCTGCTGCCGCTTGTTTTACCGAAGATTTCTCCTTTGTTCCTTACTAAAACCAATAGTATTATCCTCTCTGTTTCTGTTGCACAAAAATCCTAAGAACTAATAAACCTCTAAAAAAAACCTTAATTTTCCTCATAGCTCCAGTTGGAGATAGTTTTCTTTTATTTTATCGATCTTAGCATGTTGTTCCCTTGGGGAACTTTATCATCTCCTTACCCATACCAGAGTGTAACATGTCGATTCCGCGTTCCCAACACTACCACCCTTGTCCCTGTGTTCGACCCCGTATATCTACTTCGACCCCGTAATAAAGTTGTGGGAGCCTAGAAGGTTTCGGGTTATAAATTTAAAAGTCTGACTACTTCAAATCCGCTCCCTTTGCGGACGCGCGATTTAGACCGGTCAACTTTTTGGCGCCATTGCCGGGGACAAGGCAAAATGGTACTGTTGACGAACCCGAATCCACTAACTACACTCCAGTTCCTCAAGCTTAGAAATGAGCTTGACAACACTCTCTTTTTCCTTTTTTTATATTTTAACCTGAAATGAGTAATTCGTATTATTAATACAGGTTTTCTAACTTGATTTTCACGTGCTATTCATGTACTCGAAAGGAAGGTGTTCTGCTCAATTGAGCACCGACATCACCAGACATGTCGCCTCGCATTGAACCACCTCTTTCAGATGGTGAGCGACACGCGAGAGCTAGACCTCACTCGCCTCTGCCTGAAGACAATGACCGCTATGATGACAATCATCAACATGAAGATCCTAAAATAGAGCAATTCGAGGATGACCATCTCCGGGAGAGACGTCGTCATCACCGGAGGCGCAGAAGGAATCAAAATAATCAGGAACAGAACCAGGGAGACAGTGACAATGATGATTCCAACGAAGAAGAAAGACCCTCAGGGAATTAGCTGCCACCAAGGCTAATAATTCCAGATGTCCTGTTGCCATCCCGAGATTCAACGCAACCAACTTTGAGCTAAAACCATCTGTCATCTCTATGATTCAGAATAAGAGCTTCAGAGGGAATTCGAAGAATGATAATCCCTATTCTCATTTAGATGCTTTTAAAAACATCTGTGACACCATCAAAATGCGGGGAGTCCCATAGAAGGTGATCTATTTCAAGGGTTTTATCTACACTTTAGAAGATAACGCTCTATCCTAGACACTCGGGCTGCCACACCAAGCTCTTAACGGATGGAATGCACTGGCGGATGCCTTTGTAAACAAGTTTTATCCTAACGAGAAAATTGTCTGGAATAGACAGAGGATCACGTCTTTCATGCAAAAGCCAAACGAGAATCTACATGATGCCTGGGAACTGTATCAAGAATATCAGAGGGACTGCCCTCATCACAACTATAAGAAGGGTTTCTTGATAACTACCTTCTACAACAGTCTAACCCCTGAGGAAAGGATTTCCCTGAATGCAATAGCAGGCAGTGACTTTCTGGGGAAGAAGCCTAGCAAATTCAAAAAGATCATCGAGAACATGGTCGAGTTGCAAGTCGACACCGACTATGATAGATTAGATAGGGGACATGCTAAGAAGGCTAGTGAAGGACCTTCAATTTAATCCAAGGCTCTAGAAACTATCACCTCTCAGATCCAGACGATAGCCACTGATGTCAAACAGCTGAAAGAATCAAGTGGAAAGGGGAAGAAACAAGTTGAAAAGGTCATGAAATGTGTCACCTGTGGAGAAGGTGGACACAGGGTAGATAATTGTATCTACACCCGACCTGACGAGTCGATCGAAAGTGAATCCGAAGTTGAGGAGGCTGCGAATGTCTCTTTTGTTAATTTCAAGAGGCCAGATCATCCTGGTTTTAGTTATGGCAACAAAGATGCGGCCAAAAACTCGCATCAGCTGCATAACCCCACCAAGCAACCCCAAGTTTTCGAGAAAAGAGGAGGACAAAGTCAGTTCACCAGAACCACTTCTTTCAAGTCAAACATGGCAAATTTCCAAGGATAAGGAAAGTACCAAGGTCGCCACGCGGAAAACACTAGTCAAGGTCAAAGTCAAGCCAAGGAGCAAGGTCAAGACAAGGTTTCGAACCAACCAGACTTGGTTGGCCAGTTGTTCAATTTTGTAAAAAGACAAGATACCATCAATAACCAGCTGGCGCAGAGTATGCTTTCAAATTCAGGAGTTCTAAACACAATGTAGGTCCAGATGGCAGACATGCAGACACACCAACGCCAAATCGATCAGTAGTTGGCCCAGATGGCCGAATTGATAAAGAATCCCTCGAGTAAGATACCCTCCCACACTGAATCTGCCAAAATGGCAGTGCTGAGATCAGGAAGGACCGTAGAATGTCATGAAGAAGCCAGACCAGAGGAACCTGAATCAAGGACTGCGACCGATAATCCCGCAGAAGAAGATAATCGAAAAGCTCATGACAGAGAACCTGAACCAAGATCCTTTGAGGAGCTATCTGGTAAGAGAAGCCCTTACTCTCCCAAGTTGCCTTTTCCTTACAAGCTGATAAAGGAACACCTTACTAAGCGCCATGAGAAGTTCATGGAATCAATAAAGAAACTTCATCTCGAAGTACCTTTTTTGGACGCTTTAGAAGAGA
This sequence comes from Alisma plantago-aquatica, assembly GCA_963693085.1. NCBI lineage: Eukaryota > Viridiplantae > Streptophyta > Magnoliopsida > Alismatales > Alismataceae > Alisma > Alisma plantago-aquatica. Next base: position 1,066,037,100 of record OY856411.1, on the reverse strand, counting down.
TGCCGACTTATGCTAAGTTTTTCAAAGATTTGATTACCAAGAAGAGAAGAGGAGGAAGAATCGAAACTGTGCATATAGCAAGTATGTCCTCTGCTTTTATCAGATTTTCCCAACAAAAAGAAAGATCTAGGGGCTTTCACCATTCCTTTCACCATTGGAGATAATGTTGAGCGAAAAGGTCTTGCCGATTTAGGGGCTAGTATCAGCCTTATGCCCCTATGCTTCACGCAGAGATTAGGTTTGACTGATATGGTCAAAACCAATATGAGAATTGAATCAGCAGATCATACCTTTAAAAGGCATGTTGGCGTTGTCAAAGATATACCTATCCGGGTAGGAAGTTTCTTCATTCCTTGTGATATCATTGTCATTACTACTATGGAGGACCCTGGCTGTCCTATCATCTTTGGACGTCCTTTCTTGGCTACAGGAAGGGCGTTGATCGATGTTGCTGAGGGAATAATCACTCTAAGGGTCAGAAACGACCACTTAGACTTCAAAGTAAAGGATGCGATGAAAGGACCATCCCTGTTAGAGTCTGCTTGCTTTGCGGAAAGCTACAACCAGTTCTACGAAGAGGTAGAAGAAGATATCTTAATGGTAGACCCTCTTGTGAGGGCGATAAGCAGTCAAGATTCTGACTCTGAAAATCCAAAAGTTGTGGAGTTTCTCAACTATCTTAACCAGTCTGATGAAGACCTGAGCAACGAGGAAGAGGTAGTGGAAACAGTTAAGTTTGCCTCTCTTGAGGAGGCACCGGAAGAATTGTCACCCAAGGCCAAGACTGAGTTGAAGTAGTTACTAGAAGGGTTGAAATATGAATTCCTAGATCAAGAGGAGAGGAATCCTATCATCGTCAACGCCCATCTTACAAAAGATTAGTTGGACAAACTTCTTGTGGAGTTAAGACTCCACAGGCAGGCTATAGGATACTCGGTAGAAGATATCAAAGGCCTTAGCCCTGCATTGTGTATGCATCACATAAATTTGGAGGAATCTGCCAAACCTCTGGCTCAACCCCAGAGAAAATGGAATCAGATGCTGAAAGAAGTCATAAAGAAAGAAGTAATCAAGTTGAGGGATGTTGGGATCATTTACCCGATCAGCGACAGTAACTGGGTGAGCCTGATCCACGTAGTACCCAAGAAGGGTGGTATAACAGTAGTAAAGGGAGATAAAGGTGATGAAGTGGAGGTTAGGGCCGTCACAGGATGGAGAATGTCTATTGACTACCGGAAGCTAAACCAAGCTACTAAAAAAGATCATTATCTGCTTCCTTTCATTAACCAAGTTCTTGAAAGATTAGCGCATCATGACTATTTCTATTTCTTAGATGGTTTTTCAGGATTTTATCAGGTCCCCATCCTGCCAGATGACCAAGAGAAAACAACTTTTACATGTCTCTATGGCACCTACGCCTTCAGGAGGATTCCTTTCGGCCTGTGTAATGCTCCCGCTACGTTTTAACGCCGCATGATATCAATGTTCTCAGATTTCCTGGAGGATATCATGGAAGTTTTCATGGATGACTTTTCTGTCTATGGAAAAGACTTCGATACCTGCTTGAAAAACCTCTCTTTGGTTCTGCAACGATGTGAGGAGAAGATTTTGGTTTTAAACTAGGAGAAGTGCCATTTTATGGTACAAGAAGCCATTGTTCTGGGACATAAAGTTTCGAGGCGTGGCATCAAGGTAGACGTCAGCAAGGTTGAAGCCATATCCAAGCTTCCTCCACCAATGTCTGTGATGGGATTGAGGAGCTTCCTCGGGCACGCCGGCTACTACCAAAGATTTATAAAAGACTTCTCAAAGATTTCGAAACCGTTGTCCAACCTTCTGGTAAAAGATGTTGAATTTAATTTCTCTGATGATTGTCTAATCACTTTTCAGGCTTTAAAGAATGCTCTTGTCTCACCACCTATTCTCCAAGCTCCAGACTGGGAGTTACCTTTCGAGCTTATGTGTGACGCCAGCGACTATGCAGTAGGAGCGGTCCTGGGGCAGAAAAAAGACAAAAATCACCATGTAATCTACTACGCTAGTCATACCCTGGATGAAGCTCAGGTAAATTATACAACTATAGAGAAAGAGATGCTCGCGATAGTCTTCACTTTCGATAAGTTTAGATCTTACCTCATCGGAGCAAAGGTTAAAGTCTGCACAGATCATGGGGCTATAAGATACCTCATGCAGAAGAAAGATACAAAGCCCAGGTTGTTGAGGTGGGCCTTGTTACTACAAGAGTTCGACCATGAGATAATCGATAAGAAGGGTGCAGAGAATGTGGTCACCGACCACTTATCAAGGATCGTTGTGAAAGGACAGAGGGAACCACCTATTAATGACAATTATGCTAACGAAGCTTTGATGATGATTGAAACCAAGGAAGAGAGTTTACCTTGGTTTGTAGATATCTGTAATTATCTTTCCAGGGGAGAACTGCCCCCTGACATACCCTATAACCAAAAGAAGAAGCTCTTCGCGAATGTAAAGAATTACTACTGGGATGATCCTCTCCTTTTTAGAAGATGTGCAGATAACCTATACCAAAGATATATTCTCGAAGAAGAGATCCTGAACATTCTGAAAGAGTGTCACACCTCCCCTTATAGAGGACATATGGGAAGCGAAAGGACCGCTGCCAAAGTACTGCAATCAGGTTTTTATTGACCCTCTTTGTTCAAAGACGCTGCAAAGTATGTAAAAGTCTATAAAGAGTGCCAATTGACGGGAAATATTGGACGAAGAAATGAGATGCCTATGGAAAATTGGGTTGAAGTGGAGATCTTTGATGTATGCGGGATTGACTACATGCGACCATTTCCCCCATCAAAGGGATATCAGTACATTCTAGTGGCAGTGGATTATGTATCCAAATGGGTAGAAGTTGTTACAACTCAAACATGTGACTCTAAATCAGTGATCAAGTTGTTTGAAAAGATGATTTTCCCTCATTTCGGTGTACCTCATACTGTAATAAGCGACGGTGGATCGTATTTTGGAGAAAGACAGTTTGAAGCGCTCTTGCGAAAGTATGGAGTTAAACACAAGGTCGCTACGCCCTACCACCCACAAACTTCTGGGCAAGTAGATGTTTTGAATAGACAAATCAAGTAGATTATAGAGAAGACTGTCAACCGTATGAGGAAAGATTGGTCAATGAAGCTTGACGACGCACTTTGGGCCTACAGAACTGCCTATAAAACGCCCATTGGAACCACTCCTTACAAGTTGATCTATGGGAAATCCTGTCATCTACCCCTTGAGCTGGAACACAAGGCCCTTTGGGCGATTAAGTTCTTGAACATGGATCTGGAGAAGGCAGGAGAGAAGAGATATCTGCAGTTGCAAGAACTCGAAGAATTGAGGATGCATGCTTACGAGAACGCAACGATCTATAAACAGAGGACGAAGGTGTGGCATGATGCCCACCCGAGGAGGAAGGACATAAGTGAAGGTGACAAAGTTTTATTATTTAAATCTTCCATTCATCTTTTTCCAGGTATGTTACAAACAAGATGGTCCAGACCGTTCACCGTATCAAAGATATACCCGTCCAGAATGATGGAGCTATATGAAAAAGATGATCCATCTCAGGTTTTTCAAGTGAATGGGCACAAGGTGAAAAGGTTCTATGAAGACGAAGCTTTCGTTAGAAGGACAAAGATCAACTTGCAAGATATGGATACTACTGAAGGTGAAAAGTGAAGGACCTAGAGTTGTCAAACTGGCGACGCAAACTACAACGCTCCTCGGGAGGCAGTCCGAGCTTTTACTTTTCCTAGAATAGAATGTTATTTACTTTCTTGCAAGAAAAACATTATGAACGTTTGGACTGTAATAAGGCCCGAGTCAGTGCATGTGTCGCGTGCGCTGACTCTTCTGTTTTATGGGCCACCGCTCTATTTTATGAGCATTGATGGGTAATACTATTTGAGGCTGGTAACTTAACCTTAGGCCAATGATGTTTTACCCATCAATCGCTTTTTCCTCCGCTTTGTTTTTTAGGTTTTTCATCTAGAATTTTGTTCTGAAGACTTTGTATCAGGCAAGTATACCCCTTTTTCCTTCCCGTATCAGGAAAAAACTCAGCCGGCGCGTAGAACGCACTCGTATCGGGCGACGGTATATCGGGCATCGCATAAGCTGTGTCAGACGACACGCCCAGGCGGCAATCACCCGTATCGTGCAAGATGAGTAATTACCCTTGATTAGACGGATGGGACCGCTCATCTCGGGAATGACTTGTCTCAACGGCCGACACGCATCCCAGATTTTCCCGTTTTATGCCCGATTGGGATTGCTATATACTGTACAGAGGTTTTACCGTGTCAGGCTACTGCATTTACTCTTCTAACTACCCGTATCGTGTAGTAATTTCTCCCTTTTGCTCGTGTGTCGTCCAGCTAACTTTTGCTCCCGTGTCGCGCAAGGTTGCTTCAGATAGTAAAGGTATAGCCCGACAGCCTACTTGCCCGACACGAACTTCATATCGCGCACTACGTATCGGGCTGACGACTTTAGTTGATTTCCTTGTATCGCCCGACACCTGTGTCCCGCGACACATCTTTAACATGTGCTTGCTCGATACCCTATATTAGGCGATAACCTTATCGCCAATCCTTGTGCCTCCTCGCTTGTTCTTATTGTCGGACGACACATTTTTCTATCGGGAAGTCCCTATCGGGAACTTTGTTTCACGCGACCGTATCGCCCGACGCACCCGTGTCGGGCAACAGGTATGACGCACAATTTTTCTCTGTATCGTCCAATTTTGTATCGCCTAGATGTTCTTTTGATGAACGACACCCGGACCTTGTATCGGGCATGAGCCTACGATGATTTCTTTGAAAGTTTCGTATCGCCCGACACAAGCGTATCAGGCAAACATCATATCGCCTAGTGTTGAAGCCCGATACGGTGGCGTCGGGTAGTTTTTGTATCGGGCAAATTTTTTTATCGCACAATCAGTTTTTCTCTTAAATGCCTGTATCGATTTTATGTTTTGCCTACCTAATATCGGAATGTTTAGATGATCATTGAACTTGTTTAATGATAATAGATATGGCCCGTACAAAGCAAACCATCATTCGAATTGACGAACACGACAGAAGGCTCGACACTGAGGCCGCAGTTGAAGCAACAACGGTCGAGCAGAACTGCCGGAATCCTGAGGCAACTGGGTCATCAACCGCTAAGAAGAGAGCAAGGATGGAAGAAGTAACGACTCCATTTTTTTTCTCAGAGGATGCAGCTGGAACAAGTGCAAAGCTCTCAGGAAGGAAACACAAGGCTCGTGCAGATTATGAGGATGATGACCGACCTAGGAGGGCTAGAACACGAACAAGAAACCAACCTATGGTAGACAGAGAGCTCTTGAAAACACATGTGGATACTTTATCCAAAGAAGATGCCCCCCGTGAAGAAGGTGGCTTCATGACTGATGAACCCAAAATACCCACAGTCAATCCAGAAGCCACTGGAGAAAGACTTCCACTAATTTTCTCTCTTGGAGATGGTCCTAAACCACCGCAGAAGACAGACTATGATAAGGAAATGGATAAATTATGGGTTGAATATAACTTATCCTTGAGGTCCATTGATATTTGTTCATACGATAGTGAAAAGGATGAAGAAAAGCAATATGAAAAAAAATCATTCTATTCATTGTACTCAAGAGAAGCATTCATATATCCTTGATGATGAGTTCAGAATAGTATGTAAATTCCGCTTTGCTGTATTGCTGGAGATGAGGAATATACTGCGAATTTTTCCATCAACTCCAGCATATACAACAAAATGCTATTGTCTTACAAAAAGGACGGCTCAAAGTTAGATCAACTCTGCTCTCAAGATTCAGGCCATGGGCTTACTGATTTAACTCATCTCTCTACAGGGACAGTCTGGGACCTTGTTCCAGGAGCCAGAGAGACCATGTATCCTCACCAATAAGAAGGCTTTGAGTTTATCTGGAGAAACCTAGCTGGAAATATCTCTCTTGATAAGCTTACGAACTCCCCAATACTGATGCTATAGGAGGGTGTGTGATTTCTCACGCTCCTGGAACAGGGAAAACTCGTATTTCGATCATGTTCCTCAAGAGTTATATGGCAGCGTACCCAAATTGCAGGCCAGTGATTCTTGCTCCCCGTCATATTCTAACTATGTGGGAGAAAGAGTATGTCAAATGGAAAGTTGAGATTCCATTCTTCATTTTAAACAAAGATGACAATGCTACTAGCACTCTTCCTATGGCCAGTTCAAGGTACAAAGGTGTGTGGCAGATGCGCCTTATGATGTAATGTGAATGGATAAAAGGAAATGGCATTCTCAGAATGAGCTACGGGTTATTTGAGAGACTAGTTACCCGAGATTTGAAAAAATGTCCAGAGGATGCACAATTTAGCAAGATTCTGATTGAGAAACCAGGATTATTCATTTTAGATGAAGGTCACACTCCTAGGAATGATACAAGCAAAATCTGGAAGGTACTAAAAAAAGGTAAAAGTAGAAAGGTGCATAATTCTGTCCAAATTTTAGGCCTGGATTTTCTGGAAATTTTCCTATCTTGGGGGCTACCAAATCAAGAAAAAGTATTGGAAGAGATAAGCGGACTTCTCTGGCTAGTTCAATAGATGATGAAAGTTTAAAGAAACTGAGATTGATGATCAGTCCTTTTCTTCATGTTCACAATGGAAGTATCTTAAAAAGTTTACCTGGTTTAAGGGAATGCCTAATAGTTTTGGAACTTCTTCCTCAGAAAAAGCACATGAATGATCTCATTGAATCTTGCAATTCTGAACCCTCACTTGCCTTTTGGTACAAAATTTCTTTGGTATCCATCCACCCAGCATTCTGTGCTACTGGCAAACGACTGTAGCATCTTCATCCTGGAATGGATATCAAATAAAGAGACGCCTGACCAACTCCACCACATCGACTACCACAAAAAATGAGGAGAATATGTGTGGGAGCTTCTATCCGGCGTAGGTGCGCTCACCAGCTAACCCTCACTGGGTTAACATTACCCTACCTTATCTACCTCACAACTCTGGGACAGAGTGTGGAGTAAGTTTGGGGGGTACCATGTACCAGTGAGGGAGGTATAAAAAAATTTCTTTCTTCAAACTCCACCCTTTTTCTTCTTTTATATTTTTTTTCTATAACATGTGTACATATACATATACATGCTCATACAAAAATTTTGCTATTTTTTGCTTATTTTGTTTCCATACATATGTACAAAGACACTATATAGTAAAAACCTGATACGAATTCTTGTCAGTTTGTTTTCTATGTGCCTAAGGAGATGCAGGTTTTATTATGTCTTTCGGATAATGCAGCCTCAAACAACAAAAGACTACGACTTTTCACGCCAAAAAAAATCGAAAAATAATCTCGTAACAGCTAAGAGACGTGTATGCAGAAGGAAAAAGCTTCCCAAACAGCAAAAATTGCTCTTGTTTCCCTTTACCCAAAAAAATCCCAAAAAGAGAGAATAGCCCTATGAGAGTGAATAAAAGCATGAGAGTTGTGACAAAAAAAATATACACACTTATTTTCCAAAAGTACCCATTTTAGACATGGTAGATCTGGGGCAGTGGTACGTAGGATGTGAAATCACTGCTCTAAAGCCAACTGACTTGGACTGCAGGGACCACTTGCCCGCTAACGGAACCTTACCTGGATGGACTGATGGGAAACAAGAAAAACCCAAAAAACCTTAAGCCTACCCAAACACACAACTTTCTGTTCCCAAAAGCTGTTTGGTGTGAAAGCTAACTTCGAAATCATGCACCCAAGTCTCGTCGAAGCTGTGGAGAATTTTTTTGCTTAAATAAGGCAGGAGAAGTAAAGTCTATTGTTCGTGGTCGGGCCGTATTCTCTGTAAGACATCTCAATGCTCGCTCAAACCCATGGTCTGAAAACTATACCGGTCAAGAAGAAGCGACACAAAATAAAGTTTAAAGATTGATTGAGGACAATTAAAATGCTAAGTTTGGGGGAGTTGATAACACCAAATTTTGTGATGTTTTTGGCCCTTATTTCGTTATCAAATCTGCCCTTTTAAACTATTTTCCTCTCCTTTTTGTCATGTTTTTGCATAAACAGGCCACACTACGCTCTTAACTCAATATTATCATCTTTTGCAGAGTTTTCCTCGATTTTCAACTCATTTATCAACAAAAAGGCCCGTCCCGGCCCACGAACGTGTTCCACCTACATCAGCCTTCTTACCAACCAGCCGGCCGATACGCTCACTACCCGACACAAGGCAGCACGATACACTACCGTGCGACACGAGGGTGCCGCACAAGAAGGAGCGGATGAGCGATACGCCATTTACCCGATAGGGAGCCGAACTCGCCACGACTGCTGAAGCGTGTCGCGTGATATAGGCCACCCACCGGCAGGCGCCACTCGTCATGATCACTGACACACTTACAACCTGACATCCTTGTGCTGAGCGAAACGCATATCGGGCATCCCCGAATCCGCGAACGTGGTGTCCGGAGAACCACAACTTCCCCCAACCGCTGCCTATAAATAGTAGCTACAGGACTCCGATGGGACATGTCAGAATCTCTCGAAAGCCAACTTGGGAAAAGCACCTGGAGCTAGTGTGTCGTGCCTCAGAGGTGTACCGGACAATACTAGGTGAGCACTTCCCCAACCCGAGAGGGAGGGAATGGTTCACTTAGGATCGGCCCCGGGTACAACAGCAGACCGATATCGGCCAACAAGGACACCCGATATGAGTACCCAATACTCTAAGCAAAACTCTGGCCCGACACGATACCAAACCCGATATGCATCACCAGTCACGGCGTGTCGCCCGAGAGGGTGTCGTCCGACACGATCGTATCGGGCATGAGCGCCCTGCACGATACGTTCGCCCGTCATGAGCGTGTCTCCCGAGAGGGTGTGCCGCCCGACACGGGCGTATCGGGCATGGCTCCTGCCTGGTATCGGGATGGAGGGATCTTGGGGATCTACTACTGCTTGTCGACCTTATAAATCAAGAAGGCGACATTTATCTTTACTTATTTCAGTCATTTACTTTCTTTACTTATGCAATGTAACCAGACCCCTTTTATGCTAATGGAATTAGAAGAGTTTTAATTATCTGCTACTTTATATTTGGTCCCTTTTGTTAGATGATTGTTTTATTTAGCATCCGAACTCTAGCTTGTACGCTTGGATCACGTTTTGACTAGCTACCGAATCGTGTTTTCCCATTGCAGTAGCCTCGAGAGAGGTGTTGTGGCTCTAGTGTTTGGTCCGATACAGGAGTACGAGAGTGCCCAAGATCGGAGTTGCTTTAGTAACCTTTCCACTCTAACTTAAGACCAGCAACCTCGAGAGAGGTTTTGATGCTTAGTTAGAGGTACCCGCTTCGAGAGAAGGGGTACATGATGTTTCTGCTGCCGCTTGTTTTACCGAAGCTTTCTCCTTCGTTCCTTACTAAAAGCAATAGTATTATCCTCTCTGTTTCCGTTGCGTGAAAACCCTAAAAACTGATAAACCTATAAAAAACCTTAATTTTCCTCGTACCTCCAGTTGGAGATAGTTTTCTTTTATTTTATCGATCTTAGCCTGTTGTTCCCTTGGGGAACTTTATCATCTCCTTACCCATACTGGAGTGTAACGTGTCAATTTCGCGTTCCCAATACTGCCACCGTTGTCCCTGTGTTTGACCCCGTATATCTACTTTGACCCCGTAATAAAATTGCGGGGGCCTAGAAGGTTTCAGGTTATAAATTTAAAAGTCCGACTACTTCAAATCTGCTCTCTTTGCAGACACGTGATTTAGGCCGGTCAGGTCTATTTCTTGCGGACGCGCTATGCATGAGGAGTGGATTCAGTGGCGGATGCATGTAGAGGCCACCTGAGGCCATGGCCTCACCCTTCGCCAACCATAGATTCTAATTATAAAGCCTAAATTTCTGTTGGCATCACCTATTTCTGAGCGTGGCCAACTGCGTAGAGCAAAATATACTCATGTACTATGAGTCTTGGTAATTTGAACGACCACTGACTTAGGCATAAAAGGTAACAGAGACATTAACGTCGAGAATATGAGAGTTTGACAAACTAGGAGGGGAAAGAGGTGACATAAATGTTGGGAGAGGAAGAGTCAGAGATGAAATGCAGAGAAAGATGTCAAAAATAATGAGCTGGGTGGAAACACATCTACTTGATGATGCCCTAGTCATTACTCATTATCATCAATCTTTTATTTATGAAACATCTTAAACCCTAACAATCCCTCTTGTATTTACTACGTCAACAATAAAATATAAAAACTACCGTCAAAAGAGGACATAATGATGTCTTAAATATAGAAAAATAAATTTTGTGTGGGTGTGAGAGAGAGAGAGAGAGAGAGGGAGAGAGAGAGGAGGCAGAATAAAAAGGAGAGGGGAACGTTCTTAACATTTGATTGTTGTCAAAAGGCAGTACCAATACTGATTTCTCGTGTTTTATTTAGATAAAATAACTAAATATAATTATTAAACATGAGTTCAAATATGTTTTAGACCATGATATGCAATACAAATAAAACATAGAGATGTATCGCGAAACAACCTATCAACCGTAATGTTGCATTTATTTCAAAATCATTTGTTATATATATTTTGCTATGTTATGAATGTATATTTCTTAAAGCATAATTATTATGACTCGACAACCTATCAGTGGCCCAATATTAAATGTTCAAATTATATTGTTTGCCACATTTTACTACCATAATATTGATACACATAAAAATTTAAAAAATACACATGACAAAATAGTGAATTTAGAAAATAATATGTGGCTTTCAATTACTAGATGTTTTAGAAAATTGCAGTTTGAAAAAAAAATATGTATGATTGTACATTGATTGTACATAGTAGTACACACAAATACATTAAATAATACACATTGAACAAATCATTTGTTGACATGTAGTGTACCGTTCAAAAATAGTTAAGACACCATTGTGGGCTATGATTGAGGTTTTATGGGTTAAAACATTGCGCTATAGAGTATGTTTAGTATTTTTTCACTAGTTCTAACTTTTTTTATTTCCTTCTTTATTTAGTATAAATTTAGTTTTCAACTACGACAATGATTAGACAATGATTATGTTCTGCTTTTTATTTTGTCAATATTGAAAATTACTATGGACTAACGAAAAAAAATATAATTGGTTGGCCTCATCCGTTCTAGATTCATGTGTCCGCCACTGAGTGGATTGAACCTTTTTCTATTCTTCTATTTTGAGCTTAGCTGCATCTGGCAGTATTCCGTTTTAACCGGATTCATTGGTATTCTATTCTGCTTAATCTCGTGGAAGACTTGTTTCTTCTGGTTCGAGGTGGGAATGAGAATTATTCGGAGGGTATTGGCGATGAATATTGGAGTGGGGAGGTAGTAGAGGAAGTCCGAAGTCGTAGGCCGATATTTGTAGCAAAGGTCGGTTGGAGTCTAATTTTACCTGCAAGCCCATGTAGCTTGGCCACAACAGAATCAATATTCAACGAACCAAACTTCCGTGCAGAACCGCCTGTTTTAGTCGGGCTTGTTTTGGACATACACCGCTGACAAGTTTGTTCCGAAAGTTCCTCTTATTTACTTTCAAACGGACAGCCCTGGCCCGGCGTAGTATGCCTCCCCCCTAAGTTGGTCACCCTGCACAACTAAAGTAACTGGTTACGCGGCCCATGCTACAGAAATGGTTCGGTTTGGGCCTCGATGTATCCACTTGGGGATCAGAGCTAATCGGTGACAAACAAGTCAATCAACTTGGCCAACCTACTTCATTTGACTTGGCAAAGTCGATCAACATGGTAGCTGCATGGTTCAATGTTGGCGCATCATTCTGGCTTCCCAACTATTATCACGATTAGATACATCATCTGAAAGTCCATTCACTTTTTATTACCTATACTTTCACCAATTTATCCATTAAAAAAAAAACTAAATTTTGAGCTTCGATTTTGGGATTTTGCTTAAAACAGCAAAACATACCTTTTTCTAGATTAAATGGTCTTAAAAGGCCAAGCCAAACTCAAGTGACACCTATAAGAAATGAGTAGTGATACACACTTTTTTTCATCACCCATCTATACTTGTAGTCCACTAGCTTTAAAAGATGAGATACAATGTGGCAAGAAAGAGAAAGAGAAAAGAAGAAGGAGAGAAGAGCCCGGAAAAAGGAAAAAATATGAGAGAGAACTTATTTTCTTTATACTTCCAATTCATAATGATTTTTGTAAGAAATAAAAACCATTATAATTCCTATAAAAATACAATCCAATAAAACCAATTTCGACATTTTTGACAAAACAATACAGAATATAAAAATGAGTATCGTATAATTGGGGATAATACTCATTTTCTAAGTAACATACTAATTTAAAAATGAGCATTGCATGTCGTTCCTTTGGTGTAGTACTCATTGTTTATGCCATTATATTTTAAAATAAGTATTAGAATGAGTTATGCATTATATTTTTTAAAATAGTACATATTTGTAATGTCCTTATATTTGAAATAAGTATTGCCCCATAAAATAAAACAAAAATAATATTTTAAAGATAATGGCATAAAATATGAATGATATACCAAAAATCGATACAATACTCATTTCTGAGTTAGTATTTTACTCGAATATGAGTAATATCCCCCGATGTAATATTGATTTTAGAATAATAATGTTTTTAGTGAGATTGTACACAATTTTCTATATTATTTATACAAAAATAAGTATAGTATATATTTTTTTATAATACTCATTTTTTGCATATATATAACATATACATAACAATGTGTTACGACCCCAATTTTTGGGTTATTTTGATGAGAAGTGCAATTTCTCTTAATAAAGATAAATGAACAAATAATGATGTCATTTGATTGAATGCATGAATTTTGTTGGTAAATAGCCTTACTTGGTTATTTCGTGGGCCTTATTGTCTATTGGGCCCAATAACAAGGAAAAGAAAAAGGAAATTCAATTAGTAAATGAATAAATAAGAAAATGGAGAAAAGAAAGATGTAGAAGCCTCTAGAAGGCAAAGGAATGTTATCCAAAGTTGGATTTCATGCCTTTTAGGTTCCTTGGGTTCCAAGGAGTCCAAATTGCAAAGATAATGCAATAAGAAAAGAAAAGATCAATTAAATATTTCTTTATTAAGAAAGAAATTGGAGATAATGATAAAATGTGGAAAATAAGTGGAAAGAGGTAAGATTGAGTCATCCTTAATGGATTTTCATATCCATAAGGTTTCTAATGGTAAAAGGAAGTCAAATAAAGAATACAAAAGATTAAGAGAGAGAAAATATGCTTAAAATATGCCTTATCAAGAGACACCCATTGATATGAGATCCAACGGACCAGACCCAATCCCAGTTCTACGATAACTCTGGCAAGAAGATGACCTGGAAGCATGACCTTCCTTTTGGATTTGCTCGAAGTAGAGGCAATGTGCAACGAAGGAAACTGTTCCATTGGTTTCAAGAGTAATTTTCGCATCAAACTGACCTGGGATTGCAGACCTTTCCTAAACTGTGCATGTTTTCCCCAATCCGTAGGGATGTCCTCACCGGGCTGGATGTCTAGGCTATAAAAGGGGATGATTACCCTTCTGTGAGATTGGGTACCCCTTCGTGATTAGTCGTTGTGGTTTAAGGAACTCAACCCTACCTCAAACTCCTCTTCTCATTTCCCCTTTCATCGACTGGTTCCTTTGGAACAGTCGACGGTCGCCCTCCTAATCTCCAATGACTCTGGCCAACTCAGGCATAGCTAAGACCACCATTGAGTTTGCAGGGGCACGACGGAGGTTGTGGTGGCCTTTTCGAGAGTCGAGAGAGGTTGCATCTCGAGGTCAACCCTCCAGTTGACCCAGTCGAGGGCCTAGTTCGCGAACAGAGCGGCCAATAGAGGTAGAAGATGAAAGTGGGGGGAATTACATCCCTACCCCCAGGTGTGAATGGCCCAAGATTGATGGAGTAGGGGAAAAAATGAGACTCGACCCTAGAGATCGGATCCGCGTGGTAAAGGTAAAAAGGGGATTTAATGCTGACGTGGCTCCTAGCCATTGGCCAAAGGTAATTTAGCTTGCGACATTAGTAACTAATAATTGGTAACTCAGATTAAAGAGAATTATATATCAAAATTGATCAGAAAAATGTAAGGAATGTAATAAAAATCTAATTGAAGCATAATTATGCTTGCCATTGAGAAAGTATGTAAATATGCTATCTTTAATTGTTTATCTAATGAAAAACCCCAATCTTTATTGATTAATGATTTGGGAAGGGTTATATGGATGTTTAAAGTTGATATTAACATGTTCATTATAAAAAGACACATTAAGATCTAAAAGGATGAACTTTACTCGTAATTGGATTAATTTAGGGTTCCATGTGCATAAATAAACTTTGATGGGCCTTGAAACACTAATGTTAGTAATTAAGATTCTTAATGGCTTTAATTGATCAAATTCATGAATAAAGTTGAGATGTGATGGTTCTAAACTATTTCAAGTATAAAAGTTCCTAATTGTAGATAAGTACCCTTAATTTGGTGATTAGGATTATCTAATGGGTAAATGTGGAATTAGTAATAAATGGAATCCCTATATGAATTAGATTGTAATGAAATATGAGTTGTCAATTCGAAAGAAACTAAAGGTGATAATTGAGTCTAATGATCTTGAAATAACTTAAAAGGATAAATATGGTAATTTTAATGTAAAAGAGTATAATGGACTGAATGGATGGTTAATTGTGCCTTTAATAAAGGTTATATGTTGTTAAAATGTCACCTTTATATCTTTTGTGAAGAATAGATGAGATAATTAGGGTTTGTGAGTAATTGTATAAAATTAGGGTTTAAAATTGTATAAAGGAAGTGAAACCCTAATTGCAATGAAAACCCTAAAAGTGGATTATAAACCCTAGGAAGCGAGCTAGGTTTAATAGATCTTGATGGCATGATCAATGATAGGAAAATTAGATGCATATTTCAGGATCATCTTGTGTGCTTGCTTGTTTACTAGATTTCTTGCTTAGTTGGATTATTTCTGCACTCAAGTCAGCTTGACATGTATGTGGTTAATTATGGTTAATCACATTAGTTTCCTGAAGATTTTACGGATGATTCATCGCATTGAATGCAACCTATAAGTTTGGATGTTCATACTTGCAAATCATAAAGTCACTATGATTATCACAATTATGATATAAATGTGTATTCTCGCACCTACATGCCACCCTGATGGATGATGTCACAAGGTCAAGCCCAGGACGGAAGACCCATGGGCACCATGAGTGGTGACCCCAGACACCAAGCTCGGGATTGAGAAGGTGGTCTTTGTTGCATGACTAATGCTCACCATGAGAGGTGACCCCAGGCACCAAGCTCGGGATTGAGAAGGTGGCCTTAAGTCAATGGAAAAAGAGAAACCCTAATGGGGGTATTCCAGGGTTAGGGTAAAAGTGGTGGAGATTGACACATTGAAAACATAAATTGGCTTGTTAATTACCTTGATTGTGATAATTAGATTATTAATCATATTTGTGAGATTTTGGTTGTCCCCACATACCGACATATTTTGATATGCTGACCGACATTTCGTTTGTCGGCATTTTAGGTACAAGTTTGAAAAGGACAAACACTAAAGTGGCATATGTGGAATTAAATAAGAATTAATGTACAAAGGAGGATTAATTAGAATAGACTCCATATGTGGATAGAAGTAGATATCCAAGTTTTTGAAAAAGGTATGCAAAGTTTTATTTTTATACCAGTTTTCAATTTAGTATGGTAGAATTTGATAATTGTTATTGATTATTTGTCGAACCTTTGATCCAAAAATTGGGATAATGACTCTAACCTCTTGGTCTCCCTTAATTGGGGGTTACTGAGAGGTGGGGTCGTCACATTTGGTATCAGATCATAGGTTCCTCATTTAATCTTTAATAATTATTAAATTTTACAAACTATGTAGAACCCAAGGGAGTTGTTAGAGGATTTTCCGAAAGACAGAGGTGTCTAGAAAATGATCACGTCTGGGGGCTGGCAATATTTTCCTTCGAACTGCTAGTCAAAATACAAGGACTCCTGGATTAGTGTGACTATCTGGTCAATGTCTTAGGATTTGACTCGAAATAAGATACCTTTAAGACTCTCTCATCTTGTTCATCCCTTCTCAACTCAAATGTTGTTAAGGACCTTAAGGATTAGGGTTTTCTCTCTTTTTCTCACCCTCTTGAGGTATGAGTAAAGTTGATAAGGTTTAAGGAATCCTCCACCCAATTAATGAAAAGCATGTAAATAAGATGTCATGGACATAAGTTTAATAGTTTAAGCATAAACTAAAGAATAGATACATGCTTAGGTCATATGACATATGTTGTCATGCCCTTACGAGAGACCTGAGGCTAGACCTCCTTGTCAGGAGGATGAGTAGAGAAAGTTAGTCTTGGAGGTAGAGACCTCCATTATAAATAGAGACATGGCACATCCTCTAGGGATGATGCTAACCCTAACCCTAAGTGGTGGTTAGAGAGAGAGACGACGCGATGAGTTGATAGACTAGGTGTGTGGGTCGACATGCTTTTAGATGCCCATGACGATATGAGTAATGTGAGGTTGGATGACCTTGTGCCTTTGGCGACCCAACCCTAGGAAGGGTCGTGCATGTTGGAATGAAGGATAACTCCTTCATTGATGAGGTTAGTGAAGAACCTATAAAACTGTATGGGCTTATGTGAGTATGGCATAACATGCACCGAAAGTACGTCAGTAGTGCGAGAAGTAGGTTGAACCTCTGGCCAAGAGAGTATGTTGGATGACTTATGAGATAAGCATGAGGAGCTCTGGATAATCTTGAGCAAACGTAAGTTTGAACATAGGCTTCACCCATGTAGGGGTATGCTGTGAGTTTGATCCTTCATGGGGAGAGGACCTCTAGTAGTAAGGTTGTTTGTAGGGTTAGCTCTAGAGAGAGAGAGAGCAGGACCCAAGAAAGAAGGTTGGAAGCATAGACTCAGAGATATGAGGAAAAGTGGGGAGTTGAAGATGATGCGACCTAAGTGGATGGTTGCGGTTGCCTCATGCATGATCCCTGGAGGCTGATGGTATCTTGGTTGCCTTTAGAGGAATAAACCCTAGAGGGAGGATGAGACTGCTGGTACCTCTGTGCCTATGGTATAGGTGTTTACCTTCTAGGGTTAAGAAGAAGAGTTCCTTAAGACCATGAAGAGGTCTAGTAACAGGTTGTGAGGCCTTATACCTAGTTGGTTGTCCTTGAGAAGGACTCCACTCTAAAGTGTTGCTCGAGTAGAAGGATGACAAGAAGTGCATGTCGTACCTTGTACATGCTTGGTTTGTGGCTAAAAGGTTGAGCATGCAATTGGACATACGAAAGGTGAACCTAGGGTTCTTAGACTTAAGAGGGGAAGTGGTGTACCTGATGCTCATGACGAGGTTTGAGTTTCTATAGATTCGAGCATGGCACTCCTCATGTTGAGAGGAAAGGGAAACCCCTTAAGTATAAGGTATGTTTTGACAAACCCCTCACAGCTAAGTTGGTGACATGGGAAGGTATGATCTTGATCCAATGTTGAGGAATGAGAACAAGTATGACCTAGCATGGTTTAGTAGGTGGTCTACTTGTACCTTAGTAGCATGCTAGGGTTAAGCATGCTCAGGTGGATGTAAACCCTAGACATAAGGATATTTGTGACCTTTGTTGCTATCAAGAGATAGTTTCCTCCCATCCTGGGAGAGGGACCCTTTTTGTAGGGTGTATACCGGTTTTGTGGGTTTTGAGGTAACCTAAAGAGGTCTCATGGGATCCTGGGAAGCTAAGTGAAAAGTACATAGTATGAGTATGAACTTGTAGACCCATAGATAACCATCTCTATGTTCATGTGGGTGTGTTACCATGAAGGTAACCAGTATGGGGCCTGACCAAGGTAGACAGGTCGCCATGACTCCTATGAAAGGATGAAAGTCATCCCAAGAATTTAGAGAGAGATGATGAAGGCTTAGGTAAGGTTCTAAGTTGGACATGTACTATGTTAGAATCCAAAGTCTATCCTAGGATCAAGTAGGGATAAGACCGATGGAAGTAGGAGTTGCCTAATTCCCTAGTTGCACATGACCATAGGGTCGGGAGGTAACAACTATCATGGTCTGAGGGCCATGGGTTAGGAGATTGATCACCTTCGTGAACTCATGGGACCCAAAGGGCAGATGAGGAGGGCACTCTCTGGATGCATAAGGGAAGAGGGATGACCCCAAAAGTGCTGACACCGTACAGACCTAGAGGAGTTGACCAAGGATTGTGTGGTGACCCAAGTAGGTTCGAGACCAATTTTCCATGGAATTAACTTTGATATCGAGATGACTGTGATGTTGAGACATAAGTTGCACATTTCAACTTAAGAAGGTGTACTGGCAAGGTGGGATGTACCATCTATACTCTTAGAATAGGAAGAACTTTGTATTTGGACTGCAGCCAAATGCTTATTTCCACTTATTATGGGAGTGAGAGATAGGACAATACGCATGCCATACACCAATGATAAAGATGATGTGAGTTGGAACGTTGCTATGAGGTATGAGGACAAACATAATAACATACCCTTGTGGAGTGAACAATATCTGGATGGTTTATAAACAGTAAGAGAAATAAGGTAGTCATCTTATGAGGATGTTTTTATCATGAGCTATGAGTTATACAAGGTTGAGTTCGAAAACTAAGAGGATGAGCTCAGAGTTTCTTGATGAAGATAGACTTAGAGTTTGAGATGAGATGATAAGTGGAATACATGGAGGTGTATGTCTTTAGCATTACCTTACACGGAAGGATGTGAGGTAGTAATGGATGCTCTAGTTGAGGTGCAGCTGCCTAGTTTAGCTGGAGGCTAGAAGTGGTTGTTAGGTCAACCCTAAGTTTGTGAGATATGTTTGGCTAATACTAACGAAGTTTGTTGAACAAGTTAGTAGTTGTTTGGTTAGCTAGCCTAGGCCTTGATGTAATAAAAGGATAGTTGTAGAACCTCAGATGCACTTCTTTGGAAAAGAAGGTGATGAAACCCGACTAGAGTGGCTTAGGGTTTCTGAGGAATCAATCTTGAAGAATCATGACATATGGGAGATTATGATTTTAAGTTCATCATACTCTGTGGTACTACGAAGATAGTAAGTGACAGTAGTACTTTAGATGCTTAAGATGAAGTTGCATGTGGCTTTTCACCATATAAGCCAGAAGGTGAAGGACGAGCACCAGTAACCAAGTGTGTTGGTATAGCATATGAAGAGTCCCCGAGAGGGAATGGGAGTTCATCACTATGGATGTTGTGGTAAGTCTCCCCTAGACCAAGGAAGGTCAAGATGCAATATGGGTTATGGTGGATCTCCTTACCTAGATAACATGAGAAAGAAAGAATACTGTCAAGGGACAGATTTGGTTGAACTACATATGAGAAAGATGGTTCAACGAAACCATGATGCGAGTTCAAAAGTTCTTGAGTATAACCTAAAGATTCACTTTCATGAGGTGGAAGTAGACGAACTCGATGTTAGTATAGTTCATCACCCGAACTAATGGTTAGTATGATCCAGACTAGAGGGTCTGTTGAGAGCATGTGTGCTTGTTTAGGGTGATACATGGAGATAGTTCTTGTCCTCTGTAAGATGTGATGATAACCACCATAGCAAGTGCGGGGATGTAAAGAAGTTCTGTAAGGGAGGTTGTGTTGGTCACCACTTCATTAAGATGATGTTGGTGAAGGGACCTCGTGAAGGTCAAGAAAGAACCACAGTGTGTGCAGATGAAGTCGCTTTGATCATGCAATGGCTAAAAGAGAGCACAAGGGCGACATGAGTCTTGAGCTGATGCAAAGCCGACTGACATGCAATTCACTGTGGGAGAGTACGTGATGTGAAAATCTGACCCCTCTAAGTTATAGCTAAGAGAGAGCTGTGTCCCGACTGCATGGTCCATTTGAGATGGATTGGTGGAGATGGTTGTATTTAGCCTTACCCCTCAGGATAACATGATGAATAATGTGCTCCATAAGTCCAATCTAGAGAACTATGTGAGGTACCCAAGCCATGTGCTGAACCCTGAACCTATTCAACTTTATGAGAGGTTGAAATGTCCTGAGTCACCTATGAGGGTACGATATACCAAGGTGAGTGAGAACTCAGATGGAATAATATGAGACGATGAAGGTTCTTGGGAAGCACCATGGAGAGGGTGAGGCCACATGGGAGCCATGATGGACATAAAAAAGGCTTATCCTATTTGTTTGTGTGCCTGGTAGAATTTTGAGAGCAAAATTCCTATAAGAGGGGAAGGATGTTACAACCCCAATTTTTGGGTTCTTTAGATAAGAAGTGCAATTTCTTTTAATAAAGATAAATGAACAAATAATGATTTCATTTGATTGAATCCATGAATTTCGTTGGTAAATAGCCTTGCTTGGTTGTTTCGTGGGCCTTATTGGCTATTGGGCCCAATAACAAGGAAAAGAAAAAGGAAATTCAATTAGTAAATGAATAAATAAGAAAATGGAGAAAAGAAAGATGTAGAAGCCTCTAGAAGGAAAAGGAATGTTATCCAAAGTTGGATTTCGTGCCTTTTGGGTTCCTTGGGTTTCAAGGAGTCCAAATTGCAAAGATAATGCAATAAGAAAAGAAAAGATCAATTAAATATTTCTTTATTAAGAAAGAAATTGGAGATTATGATAAAATGGGGGAAAATAAGTGGAAAGAGGTAAGATTGAGTCATCCTTAATGGATTTTCATATCCATAAGGTTTCTAATGGTAAAAAGAAGTCAAATAAAGAATATAAAAGATTAAGAGAGAGAAAATATGCCTTATCAAGAGACAACTTGCATATAAAGAAAAACATTTCATACTTTCGAGTTTGAGTCCCAAATTTGGTAAAAGCGTGGATTAAGTCATTATGGATTTTCCCTTAAAATTTGGTATTATTTTGATAAATGGTTTGAGAGATATGATTTTTAGAAGATTTCTAAAGTGAATGGATAAATAATCATTGAATCGTATATCTTGATATTCAGTTTAAACGAGGACCGTTGATATGATATCCAAGGGACCAAACCCAATCCCAGTTCTACAATAACTTTGGCAAGCAGATGACCTAGAAGCGTGACCTTTTGCTCGAAGTAGAGGCAATGTGCAATGAAGGAAATGGTTCCATTGGTTTCAGGAGTAATTTTCGCATCAAACCGACCTGGGATTGCAAACCTTTCCTGAACTGTGAAGGTTTTCCCCAATCCGCATGGATGTCCTCACCGGGATGGATGTCTTGGATATAAAAGGGGATGATCCCTCTTCTGTGAAGCTGGGTACCCCTTCATGATTAGTCATTGCAGTTTAAGGAACTCAACCCTACCTCCAACTCCTCTTCTCGTTTCCCCTTTCATCGACTGGTTCCTTTGGATCAGTCGATGGTTGCCCTCCTAATATCCAGGGACTCCAACCAACTCAGGAATAGCTAAGACCTCCATTGAGTTCGTAGGGGCACAACGGAGGTCGTGGTGGCCTTTTCGAGAGTCGAGAGAGGTTGCATCTCGAGGTCAACCCTCCAGTTGACCCAGTCGGGGGCGTGGTTCATGAATAGAGCGGCCAACGGAGGTAGAAGATGAAAGGGGGGAATTACATCCCTACCCCCAGGTGCGAGTGGCCCAAGATTGATGGAGTAGGGGAAAAACCGAGACTCAATCCCAGAGATCAGATCCATGTGGTAAAGGCAAAAAGGGGATTTAATGCTGACGTGGCTCCTTGCCATTGGCCAAAGGTAATTTAGCTTGCAAAATTAGTAACTAATAATTGATAACTCAGATTAAAGAGTATTATATATCAAAATTGATCAGAAAAATGCAACGAATGAATTAAAAATGTAATTGAAGCCTAATTATGCTTGAAATTCAAAAAGTATGTAAAGATGCTATCTTTAATGGTTTATCTAATGAAAAACCCCAATCCTTATTGATTAATGATTTTGGGAGGGTTATATGGACGTTTAAAGTTGATATTAACCTGTTGATTATAAACAGACACATTAAGATCTAAAAGGACAAGCTTTACTTGTAATTGGATTAATTTAGGGTTCCATGTGCATAAATAAACTTTGATGGGCCTTGAAACTCTTATGTTAATAATTAAGATTCTTAATGGCTTTAATTGATCAAATTCATGAATAAAGCTAAGATGTGATGGTTTTAAACTATTTTGAGTATAAAAGTTCCTAATTGTGGATAAGTACCCTTAATTTGGTGATTAGGGTTTTATAATGGGTAAATGTGGAATTAGTCATAAATGGAATCCCTATATGAATCAGATCGTAATGAAATATGATTTGTCAACTCGAAAGAAACTAAAGGTGATAATTGAGTCTAATGATCTTGAAATAACTTAAAATGATAAAGATGGTAGTTTTAATGTAAAAGAGCATAATGGACTGAATTGATGGTTAATTGTGCCTTTAATAAAGGTTATATGTTGTTAAAAGGTAACGTTAATATCTTTCGTGAAGAATAGATGAGATAATTAGGGTTTGTGAGTTATTGTATAAAATTAGGGTTTAAAATAGTATAAAGGAAGTGAAACCCTAATTGCAACGAAAACCCTAAAAGTGGATTACAAACCCTAGGAAGCAAGCTAGGTTTAATATATCTTGATGGCATGATCAATGATAGGAAAATTGGATGCATATTTCAAGATCATCTTGTGCGCTTGCTTGTTTACTGGATTTCTTGCTTAGTTGGATTATTTCTGCACTCAAGTCATCCTGATAGGTATATGGTTAATTATGGTTAATCACATTAGTTTCCCGAAGATTTTCTGAATGATTCATCGCATGGAATGCAACCTGTCAGTCTGGATTTTCATACTTGCAAATCATAAAGTCACTATGATTATCACAATTATGATATAAATGTGTATTCTCGCACCTACATGCCACCCTGATGCATGATGCTAGAAGGTCAAGCCCAGGAGGGAAGACCCATGGGCACCATGAGTGGTGACCCCAGACATCAAGCTCATGATTGAGAAGGTGGTATTTGTTGCATTACTAATGGGCACCATGAGAGGTGACCCCAGGCACCAATCTCGGGATTGAGAAGGTGGCCTTAAGTTAATGGCAAAAGAGAAACCCTCATGGGGGTATTCCAGGGTTAGGGCAAAAGCGGTGGAGATTGACACATTGAAAATGTAAATTGGCTTGTTAATTACCTTAATTGTGATAATTAGCTTGTTAACCATATTTGTGAGATTTTGGTTGTCCCCACATACCGACATATTTTGATATGCTGACTGACATTTCATTTGTCAGCTTTTTAGGTACAAGTTTGAACATGACAAACAGTAAAGTGGCATATGTGGAATTAAATAAGAATTAAAGTACAAAGGAGGATTAGTTAGAATAGACTCCAGATGTGGATAGAAATAGATATCTAAGTTTTTGAAAAAGGTAGGCAAAGTTTTATTTTTATACCAATTTTCAGTTTAGTCTGGTAGAATTTGATAATTGTTATTGATTATTTGTCGAACCTTTGATACGGAAATTGGGATAACGACTCTAACCTCTTGGTCTCCCTTAATTGGGGGTTACCGGGAGGCGGGGTCATCACACAATGGCATTTTCATATTTTATATTCATTTTTTTCCAAATATATATCAACATTGGAGTGGGGAATCATGCTGGGCACCATCGGGTGTAGATTGGAGTGGAAATGTGCTGCGCTGCGCGTTCAGCGTCTGGGCCAGAGTGGCGATTTGCCTACGGCGACTCCTTCCGTTCAAGTGAGATGGTGGGAGAGTGCCGCTCCCAGCCAGATCTGCTTGCGTGCATGCTCCATCGCACTGGTACGGATAGGGTTTTCCCCCATTCTTGCCAGCACCTCCTCTTCTCCTCCCGAGGGACACCTAGGCTAGCCTGGGTGGCGCAGGCTCGACTCCGTCCAAGGAAATGGGGAGCTTCAAATGTGGGTGGTAATGGTCTTTGGATGGCTCGACGATATCCAGGATCATGGCACCGTTGCCAACATCTGATGAAGCTCTGGCATCCTAGGTGGAGTCCACCTGCTCTGTTTCTGCCACATGGCATCTTCATCGACACCTTTGAACTACTCTCATGGGCTGGCGGCGTCCTTCATGCCGATGGGGTAACTCCCCAGGCTCTGGCGGCATGGAGATGGTGGCCCTGGAGCGGATGAACCTGTATCCCTTGTTGGTTGGTCTGGGTCTTCCCTTCCTATCTGTCGGCGATGGTCCCACGCTAGTCAGCGAGGCTGGTTCCCTTCTACGGGATCATCATCAACGATTAGGCCTTTAGCCACAAGGTGTTGTGTGGGACAAAGGGGGGCATTCTATTCTCCTCCCGTATTTCTTGTATCAGCATATGGAACACCCTCAAGGAATTAGTCGAAATGCAACTGGTAGCAATAGCGTGAGGATCTGGTGGTTGCTTGTACTTGGGATCGAAGAGGGGTGGAATGATCTTCTTCTCCTGTTCATTTTCTTCCTACTCTTGCGCCATGTTTAGCTCTCATGGTTCCTGATTAGGTGACTTTTGTTCGATGAAGAGGGGCTGGATACCCACCTAGATCCCACACTTTCAGGGATTGAAGCAAACGCCAGTGGTGGATAGGTTGGTGTTTAGTTCAAGGACATCATTTGAAGGTCAGCTAATGGAAGGGTCCTGCATTGCTAATTGCTTTCTCTGCTTCAACCTGATTCAGAACTCCTTCTAGGAGTTTGATGGGATGCCTTGCTGCACTCAGGTGCATCATGTGGCTGATGATGGTTCTCTTCATCAGTGTTTTGTTAGTCTGAGCTCAGGTGGTTCTCATAATAGGAGCACATGTATGGATTTTAGTTGGTAGCCTTCTGCCTGTCGGTAGAGTCTGCACTTTTTGTGGGTGTGCATACTGTTAGTGGAGCTCCTCTATTGTGCAGGGTGATGGTCATACCAATTTTTGTCTGTATGGGTGGGTTTGTTTTGTCTTCTGTATCTGGGTTTTCTGGTTTTGTTTTAGTCTTCTACGTAAGACTTATGTTTCTTCTTTTGTTTTTGTCTTGGTAATCCTTTTTGGAGGGTTAAGGGGCGCACTTATGATGTACCTAAAGTTTTGGAATCACAATAGAAATAGTATTTTTTGCCGACCAAAAAATATATATCAACATTAGTCTTGTTGGAATACATTTTTTTTAATAATCCAATTGTTCTTATTCTGATAAAAAATCATAACAGTTTGAAAGTTATAAACAAAATAATTTTTGCTCTCTTCCTTTTCTCTTTCATGTACTTTCTCCCACTTCCTCTCTCTCTCTCTCAGATTTATTTGTTATAGTAGTCATGTAAAAATGGTGCATTCTCATTGGGTCCAACTATTTTGAGAGTGAGAATAGGGTATAGAACCAGGTACAAGTGGAGTGATGTGTATCATTTTTCATAAGAAATGGCCTATCAGCCCCTAGCACACATATTATGTATGCACAAAACCTCAGTGGATATATGCATGGTGTATGCTCATGATGTCTATAACCCTACAAAATGGATATTTTTCTGATTCCAAGGGAATATGCACTCAATTTTGTTTGAATTTTGAGTGGCAGCGGCACCAATTTTCTAGAACTCAACCCTAGAGATCTACCACTATATACCTCAACTACAACACATTATAGGGCACCCCTCCCACAAAGGAAACTGAACTAAGAGTTGAAATCTTGACTGTAGAAACCTCCCTTTAGATCAACATAATTGCCAATAGTTAGGGAATATTCCTAAATCCTACAAAGAAAAGAAAAATAATGGATTTATGACAAACACAATTGGCACGTCGATGCAGAAACACATATAAGTTTTTCTTTTTCTTTGAAATGCTAGAACCAACTCTCAAATGTGGTCATGTTCAGTCATCAACTAGTCTCACTCGATGATGCTAATAATTAATCTAATTTTAGTCTTTGTACACCATTTTGTTTACATTATATTATGCATACAATAGAGAAAAAAAATCAACGTACAACCCTATTTTAAAAAGTGAGATTACGTGAAAAAAATCTTAATCAAAATAATTCTATTTACATCTTGTTTATCATGATCTTTCTATTGGTTGGACCTAAACATAAAACCATTATAAACAACCACCATGAGACACATATAGAGCCCTAGTGAGTGAAATGTTTTTCACACAAACTAACTAAAATGTAATCAAAATAATTTAAGCATGTGAAAACCAAAATATAACATATAATTTTATTTAAGTATTTCCAGTTTATGATAGTAAATAGATTATTCAGAAGTAGAAGATATCCTTCAATTTCTACCACTCTCATTTACTTATTTATCCTTCAAGAGTATATCTATTACTAGAAAAAAATCTATTAAAAATTTAAGAATCACAATCTTTCCATAATAGATTCATTAGAATTTAAAATAGGGAAAAATCTATGTCTAGTTTCAAATAGTTCAATGATAAAAAACCCATTATTGTGAGACGCCACCAACTGGACCATGAACATATTGTATACTCATGAAGATGAGGAACAAATAAACCATGGGTTCCATTTATAAATTCAACATAAACAAAAACTAATATGATTTACACCATATGACATATATTATGGTTTACTTATCATTAGATATAACTAGTCATTTTTCATACAAAGTAGATAAATGCAAGACAACAATTCATCTTATACCAGCACAATAATAGTTGCACATATTCAAAATGATTTCAAGCATTGCATGCTAATTAATATTAGTCACTAAAAAAAATTATACAATCATGTCATAGTATACCTTGCTTATCCTCTTTTATTTATTTTCCCAGAAACTACTTGGTATGCACTTAATCAAGTAGAATTCACTACATGTGATTCCCATGTCAATGGCTCACCTTCATTATCTTAATTCTTACCTAGCCATCATAGATGGATGAACAAACCATGTCCCATCAAAAGGCCTCCTAAAGAGGATAAGGTAGGGCCCTCAACCTTTCTACCATCACATCTCCATCTCAGATACCTGATACAGGTACAAAATAAAATTTGTGTCTTGGAACACATATCATCTCACAATAAAATGTTTACTCATAGCATAATCTTTGTGGACATAAGTTTACTATCAGAGCATTTGGGGTCAGGCTCACTCCCTATATGGCACATCTCTTATTCTTGGTGGTTTAGCCTTCAAGTCATAGATCAACACTATAGAAATCCTTCTCATAATTTATGATTATTATGAGGAGATCCATTTCATTTAGCTAGTGTGGACCTTAGGGAAAACTCATTGTGCTCATTCATAGAACTAGATTAAAATAGATTCATTAAGTATCAATAAGAAAAACAAGTAGAAGTATCCAATTGTTGTACATGTCATCCATATGATACAACTAATTCCAAAAAAATTAATAGTTATTGTTTTAACCACAAGAGTGAACATTTTTAGAAAATCCAACCCCTCTTCTTGAGATAAACCTTTAAATAAAACCTTGCATTGAGTTGTTCGTTTATCAACCTTCAACTTATGCTTATACACCCACTTAAAAACTATAATTTTGATGTTTTGGGGTCAAACTAATAAACTCCAAGTGTTGTTGTGAGTGAAAGCACTTAGTTCTTATTCCATTGTTGACATCCAACATGTATATTTAACAAATAGGGAAATAGTCTTTGTAGTTGTAATAAATGTTCTTATAGGTACGTAATATTGTGGAGTAGGTCCAACTATTCCATTTTTATCTAAGGTGAACATGGGGTATATATTGTCAGTACATTTAGTGGGAAACAAGTTTTGCTAGAGTGACCTACATATATAGTAAATGGTTCATCTTATTCAAGCTAGTGTATATTATTAGACGTCTAATCAACATTTGAGTCAAAAGATTTGGTAGTAGAAATAAGATACTCCTTACTTTAAGCATTGGTTCCAGGATGACTAGTCATTCATATAGTTGTATCATTATTGAATGCAATAGGCGACACATTCACATTAGAACTAGTATTCATAAGATTAGCTACAGTTGTATCCAAGGTAGTATATAGGCACACAATATGGGAATTCCTAGGATCAAAATTATCATGTATAAGTGTGTCTTGATCTATTTTCTCATCATTCACATATCAAAAATTTAGAAACAAGATCATCTCACCCATAGCAGTATTATTTAGAATTGAAGATATTACAGGAAAACATGTTCATTATGGTGTCTAGAAATATATAATATATTAAAGGATACATGAAGACATATATTCCCTTAAAAGCATCTCTATCTCCTAGGAACACACAAGGATGAGACCTAGTTTTACAATTAAGTTTATTGTATCCTTGGGGACATGGAAAGAACAAATGGAAAAAAGCATGCACGCTTTGATAATTAGGTTCTTTGTTAAACAAAATTTTATGTAATGGGTAATCATGTATGCTACTTTGATAGGTAGTGTAATATTATTAAACATTCAATAAATAATGCCCATACCAATATACTTATTGGAAACTTTAGCATCCAAAATCATAGAAAGCCCTAGTTATACTAGGTGTATGTGTTTTCTTTCAACTTGACCATTTGTTCATGAGTGTATGGGTAGTTGACTTGATGCGCAATGCATTAAGATTCAAAGAAGACATACAACATGTTGCTAATGAATTTCTCACCACAATAATATTGTAACACCTTCACTGTAGCACTTAAACTAATTTCTAATAATAGTAAAAAAATGATAAAACACTTTCAAATGTCAGATTTTTATTTGAAAATATAGTACTATGAATAAACACTTTCTATAGTCATTGACTAGAAGAGCATAGTATTTTAAACCATGTGCATACAATATTGGAGATTTACCCCAAAATCATAATGTACTATGACAAAAAATGAAGTGATCTTATTGAAAATATTTGAAAAAGTCATCGTATGACTCTTTATCATTGCACAACAACTACAAAAATCTATAGATTTAGTTGGTATACTTATTTGTCCACCATTCCAAAAAATTCAAAGAACTTGACTATTGATATGTTAGTCTCTTGTGATAAAACTCTGAAGCTAGAAATTACGATCTACTAGTGATCAAGGCTTTTAGAATTGATTATTGAGGACATATAATATGTCTTTACGAATTCTATTGGCATGGGTCAAATAAGTCGAGATATGGTTGATATAGAAACAATCTATAAGAAAGATAAACTAGAAAGTACACTTCTTTGTTTGTCATAAAACCAAATAGAAGATTCCTTTTAATATGAGAAACAAGTAAAATAGTTAATCTTTTCCTTGAAATGCTTAATAAGATTGTTTATGATTCTATGCCGAAAGTAGTTGAAATTGGTTACGTTGGGGGAAAGTGGACCTGCTATAGACTGTGTTTGCTTCACAAGAGATTTAACTTGTTTACATAGCAAGTAAGGAGAAAATGTTATTCATGGGTGCTTTAAAATCTTTGAGGAGGAATCAGGATAATCTATTTTTATAAATAAGACCAAGGTCTTCTTCTCTCACAGTGTCCCTAGAGAGTGAGAAACAACATATGAGGAGTGTGTGGGTTCCAAGCCACCATAGACTAGGGAAAGTGTCTCAGTGTACCATTTATTCATATTAGAATCACCTACTGTACCTAGTCAAAGATTCAGAAAAGATCAACAACATGGTTAATGCATGATCTGCAAGGTGTCT
The DNA here is from genome assembly GCA_963693085.1 of Alisma plantago-aquatica. Taxonomy (NCBI): domain Eukaryota; kingdom Viridiplantae; phylum Streptophyta; class Magnoliopsida; order Alismatales; family Alismataceae; genus Alisma; species Alisma plantago-aquatica. The sequence goes on along the minus strand of OY856411.1, from coordinate 1,066,007,375 downwards.
TTTTATCATATGTAGAGTGTGTATGGTGAAGGCTACCTTAATAGACATTACCACTCATATGATGAAAATATCTATCATCCCTATGAAACTATGTCATAGAATAGTTTGAGCAATGCAAAATTTCATTTGAGGAGGAACCACAGATCTAATCCTATGTCTGTAGTACCATGGAATAGAATTATGAAATATACAGACTGTGGGTGATTAAGTATGAAATCTATGCATGAATGGAACCATGATTTGTTTATGAAGAACTCCTAGGACATGATGAATGGAAGAGACATAGTGTGGTGTGATACCCTTCAAAGAGGAATTGATAACTATGATGGTAGTAAAATTTTTGTCAATCTTGAGTCTGGAAAATGTTCATTTCACATGTAAGAAATTCATTGAAGAGCACATTAATATCATTAAGTGGGTTGCAAACCAACATGTAGAGTGACTATTGGGTGAAGTCGAGTTTTGTTCTCAAAGACAACATCATTAAAACTATATTGATGAAACTTGAGGTTCTCCAAGTTAATAGCGTAGCCAATATGGAGGGGAAATGGGATACACAAATTTAGAAGAATGGGTCACGAATGATGAGATCATGAATGTTACTATGCTGGTTGACAACAACCTGAGACATATTAGAGTTTGGAACCATACTACAACTGGCCAGTTCATAACAAAAATTTCTTACACTATCTTGAGATAGCCACATGATGTTAATACTCCATGAAATTGGGAGAAGTTTTGGCATTGTAAGTTGCTAGCAAAGTGAAGATGTTTCTATGGTTCATCCACCAAAAGGAAATTCTAATGAATGATAGGAGAAAGATAAGCCACCTTACTAATGACATACTTTGTATAAGGTGTAGGCTCCATGAAGATATAATTTTACATGCGTTGTGTGACTATCCCTATGCAAAAGGGGTCTGGTAGGGTATTATACATGCCAAAGATCAGAATAGATTCTTTAGTATGATGGAAAGGGAGAGATGGTTCGAGGAGCATATGTCTGGTGTTAAGGTTATCTATGAAAGAGTGGGACCCAAGAGGGAATCCACTAAATTGGCATGACACAAAGAGCCATGTATTAGTGAAATAGTGAAAACAAAACTATTAAAAATTACATGATAAGTCTTATATAATTGTTCCTCATCATATCATGTAATACTACAAAAAAAATGATGAAAACTACCAGTACAAGAGCTCAACAATAGAGGTCCACCTAAAATTCCAAGTTGTCCTCATGTCCTCTCCTCTGAGCAATTTTTCTAAGTTGATGTCATCATCAATCCTAAACCTGAGAGGTTTCAGAAATGACACACGGTAAAAGGAAACAAAAAGTATGTTTCAAAAAACTAATGAGTACATGCATAACAATAATATATTTGATGACTTTGTTAATCAATTTGAAACATTATTTCACATTTTTATATTTCTTTTCATCAAGTAGACTAGTAATTATTGTAGAGTGTCAAATTTAGGTCAAAAAATAATTAATTGATAAATATATATAATGATCTATTATCAAATATAGGGGAGTGGTTTTTGAATCTGCGATGGCAGTGCTAGGGTTGAGAGGGATGCCTAGGGATGATCAGGGGGCGATAGGGTGACCATGGGGACAATTGGGAAAATAAGGAACTTGACCCATGGGAGAGCCTGTGCATTGGAAAATAAGCAAATGAAAAGGAGGATGATGGGAAGGGTGGGAGTATGCATAAGGGGTCCAGTCATTGGAAGAGAACACCCACATTTAGATTACTAGAAGTAGGGAACACTTTCAAAGTGGCAGGGATGTAGGGAGAGGCTGGATCAAACATTAACATAGTCATATCAAAGATTCAGAATGACACCTACCATATTAGTATTGGGGGGTCCTACACTAGGTCACAGAAGCATGCAAACCAACAGGAGTGAGTCAACACATACATTGGCGTAATGATGAATAATAGGGATGCAATGGAGACAGTAACATGGAACAAGAACTAGGAAACTTTCTTTTGAGAGAAGCTATTTGAAGATGTATTATCGGTGGGAGTGGTTTCACTTGGGAGATGGATGGGATCACAACACTGTCAATCACACCCAAGGTTGAAGAGGAACTGGTTCAACCATGGAAGTATACTTTGGTGGTTAGAATGATTAGGATAGAGATAGGCTACATGACACTTAGGGATTGACTCAAGCTGTTGTGGCAGATCAAAGGCAGATCCAACTTGTTTGAGCTAGATATGGGGCATTTTGTTTTACATTTCAATAGGACTTCGACACAACATTGACAGGAGGCCCATGGGAAATCTTTGGCTATAATGTAATCATTTGGGAGTGGTACCCTACATTTAAACCAACTGAAGAGTTCCCAGACTACATCGTCACATGGGTCAGAATAGTTAACCTCCCATTACATATGTATATCCCCATGATGTTTGAGTACATAATCATGGCACTCGGTAGCCTCACTAAGGTCGATAGCCACACGGAGAATAGATCGAAAAGAAAATTTGCAAGGTTAGAAGTGGAAATTGATACCTCGAAGGAACTGGAAACTTCAATGCTGATAAATGGAGTAGAATATGAGGTAATGTACAAGGGATTTCCTTGGGCATGTGTTAAATGTGGAAGAGAGGGCCACATATCTAAACACTACAAGGAGGTCATCCAAAAGCAAGGTGAAGCTAATTGTAATACCAAAGAGGAATCACAGGTAGGAGATAAGGACGATGGGAGAGGAGATGCGGATGGATGGAAATAGCTGTAGTAAAAAAGAGGAATTAGGGAGAAGAGAGTCAAGCATGGAGATAGTAATGAGAATACCAGTAATCGATTTGTAGGACTAATGAATGAAGATGAAGAAGGAATGATAACGAGTACAAGTGCAATAGTCATGCAACATGATAGGATAGTGGGACAATCAAGACCAGCCAAGATATGGAGGAAGAAAGAAACTCGGGCTACAATGATGGAGGAGATGGATGGCCACTGGGTGCTAGGTGACATCACCAACTTTAGTTCAGGAAAGCACTGAAAGACCATATGAAGAGAATAAGAGGGTCACTAACTCAAAGAAAAGCACACTATAGTAAATCTGGATGTGCATGAAGTTATCATGGTGGAGGATATTGAAGAGACTAAATGTAGAGGAGGAGAGGGGGGCAATGAGTAGGCTGACTGATGAGGAGAGGAGAACAATTTCATTTAGGCTGAAGAAAGGCGAGGGTAATAAGGGGACCAAAGAAAAGGATAATACTCTATTGCCAAGGATGACAGAAACAAGAAATAAGGTGCTAATGAAAAGGAAGGGAAAGAGTAAGACCTGATCCTACTTCAGCATGGAGGTGCAGCCCATGATTTGCATCTGTAGATGGGATCATGGAGGAGCTTGTAGAACTAGCTACGTAGGTAAATATTGGCATAAATGAGGAGGTTGCACAAAATCAAGTGAAGAATGATGCTGAGGAAGTTAGAGAGGTGGAGGACAAAAGTGAGTTAGTATTGCTTGTGAACTGATTCCTGTGAAGTCTAGACAATCTGGATTTTTTACACAAATGAATTTACTATTCTGGAACGTCAGAGGTATATGTCACAAAGATAGGTGTTTAGTTTTGAACGATTTCATGAGAGAACATAAACTTGATGTGGTGGCTATATTAGAACTAAGAATAAGCATTGGAGTGGCAACAAAAACCATAAAGAAGCTTGGCTTCACTCATTTGCACCATGTGGAGGCAAGGGGTTTTGCCAAATGGATATGGGTGTGATTGAGGTGCGAAGAACAAAAGGTACAAATCATATGTAGCCATAGGCAATTTGTGACCTACAAAATCAATAATAATGTAATGACCACCTTCATCTATGCTAGCCCCATATCATAGTGAGGAAGTTGTTGTGAAAGAACTTAGTGGATGAAGGTGAATGGATAACAGGGCCATGTCTAGCCATGGGGGATTTCAACACTACTATGGTACTGCTCAAAAAATTGGGAAGCGATAGATACAATTTCATAGAAGCCAGACTGTTTGAAGATACATTGATGGAGGCAGGGCTATCTGATCTCAGCTTCTTAGGGGTGAGATTTACATATAAGCATGGAAGTATTCAAGAGAGACTCGACAAAGCTACTATTAACAAGGAATTCATTATAATATTTTTAGATTTGGTGGTTGAACACTTAACAAGATTATCATATGATCACTGCTTGATATTACTATGATTGATTAAAAGAGAGAGGAAACCGACCATGTTTCTCACAAAGGCATCTTGGAACAAGGAGGGTGCATTCCGACATATGTTGGAGACTAAGTGGGCGGGCAATGCAGACGTCTATGGAGCTCTTAACACCGCCAGAGAGAATATAATGAAATGGGAGCAGAAGGCATGGGAAGCAAAGAATAGAAACAAGAATAGACTAACATGAAACATAGTTCAACTACAGAAGATGCTTGTCAAACATTATGACAAGATTATAGACAAGTTCTGTATGGATACACAAATGGACCTTCATAGAATTATAACTAAGGATGAGGAGGATTGAAAGCAAAGGGAACACATCAATTGGATGCAAAATGGAGATGACAATACCAGATTCTACCAAGCCTGGGTTAAACAATGCAAACGACAGAATACCATAATCTCTCTTAAAGATTCAATGGGGAACTGGTTATCCAATGAAGCTGACATCCTTGATTTGATAGTGAACCACTTTGAGGAAGTGTTGTCTAAGACAAGTAGGAGGAGACATGGATAGGAAACCTACCATTCCTAGATCTTTTAGTAGAGTGCAAATTCAAGAGGAAAGTAGGCTGTCGGTGATACCCACAAAGGAGGACATGTGAATGAAGAGGATGAAATATTTCAAGGAGGTAGGGCTAGATGGAGTCACCACAGATTTTTTGCAAAAGCATTGGGATGTGGCAGGGAACTCGATTACTAACTCGGTACAAGAGATGCTTGCAGGAAAGCCTTTGGCATATGAGATCAATGGTATAATTGTACTAATTCCAAAATTTCCTGCCTAGAAAGGTGTGAACAACTAAGCCTATTCTCTCTTAATAACATAGTTCTGAAACTATCATCAAAGGTGATTGTAGAAAGACTCAATATCTTCATACTACACTGGATTTCCTTGGAACAAAGCATTTTTGTACCTGGGTGAAGGATCACTGATACCATAGCATCGGTGTAGGATATCATACATGGAATGAAGAGCAAAATGGGGACAAAGACGATGTCTTTGAAGGTCGATCTGACCAAGGCTTATGATCAATTGTCATGGTGCTTTATATAGGAAACTATGGAACTTGTTGGGATACCAGGAAATATCAGAAGATTCATAATTCAATCTATTATAGGAGGTAGGACCACATTAGTATGGTATGAAAAGAAATTACAACCCTTTAAAGTGAGTAGGGAACTAAGGCAGGGTGACCCCTTATTGCCCTGTCTCTTTGTCATGTGCCTTGAGAGGATCATACAGATGATTCATGAAAGAGTTAACAACAACTGGAATCCAATAAAATTTGGGAGACAGGGTATAGCTGTAGCACATGTATCTTTTGAAGATGACTTTATTTTGTTTGCAAAGGCAAGCAGGGGCCAAATGAAGACCATTTTGAAGTGTTTTAAAATGTTCGAGGCTGCATCCAGACAGACCATTTTGGTGACTAAATCTTAGGTGTTCTTTTCTAGAAGTGTGTCAAGAGCTACAAAAAGAAGTAAACAAGCCCTAAGCTGATTTTAGGTAACTACAAATTTGGGAATATACTTAGGAGTCCCAATCTCCATTCTAGAGTTACAAAAGCTACATACTCTAATGTTGTGCAGAAAGTAGAGAACATGGTGAGTTCCTGGTCTGTAAGAATCTTGTCATTAGCACGGAGGATATGTCTAGCCAAGTCCACACTTACAATAATACCCACATACATTATGCCGACTGAAATCCTATCATTGGGACTCTATGACAAAAATGACATGACCGTGAGAAGGTTCCTGTGGGGTGGCAACTACAAAATAAGACTTATGCCTTTAGTGTCATAGGACAAGGCTACAAAGCACGAAGAGAAATTAAGGCTGGGGGATCAAGTCTATGAGAGAGTGGAATCAAGCCCTGGTACTGACGAACACATGGGATCTTGCTTCAAATAGACGGTCTATATGGTGTGAGGTTATGAAGGATCATTTCAGGAGATCATAATCAGGCAAGAAAGTGGGAGTATCATAACTTGGGCAAGTTTTGGTCAAAGGGATGTACTTTATTCAGTCCAATTATATGAACATACATTAAGAGGGAGTTTAGTTAATGTCTCAGAAGACGTTCGGGTAAAGCATGGAGTTCATTTAAAAGACCACACTAAAGGCATGTACCGGATGAGCTAGTGGCTCTATAGGTCAGTATCTTGCTTGTGGAGCTAGTGAGATGGGACGAAGAGTTTTTAGATGAATGGCTATAGGAGGATATGGTACAACTTGCACTAAAATACAACGTACCTATAGGAGGTGATCACGTGGACTAGAGGAGTTGGAACCACTCACAAGATGGCAAATTCTCAACAAGCTCAACATATAATCTACTGAGATTTTTGAAGGAAGCTTTGTCTCAAGGTAGCTAGGAGGGAATGTGGAAACTGAAGTTGGGAACATGAATGAAGGTGCTTGCGTGGCTTACTAAGCATAATGTCTACTCACAAATGTGAAGTAGTGGGTAAGGCATATGATTTCTGATGATAACTGTAGTAGGTGTTTGAAGGATACCGAAACAACCCTTCATGCACTAAGGGGTTGTGATGAAGTGAGAGGAGTTTGGGCCAGTTTAATCAATCAAGAGAAACTATTGAGTTTCTTTAGTCCCACATCATAAAAAGCTAGTTTCAAGTAGGTACTAAACATGGAGGGATATCGAAGGAAATATTCTATATCACCTGCCAAAATTTATGGAAGTGTCTCAATTTATAGGTATTCGAAGGTGAGAGCAGGAGACTGGAAAACCAAGTGGTGTGCATTCGATAAATTGTAGATGTGAATGAGGAAGTTTGGCACAAGGAGTACGTAAGCTATAGGACCATTAGAACAGATAGATGGACCCCAGAAGATGGCAACATCAAGCTCAATGTAGATTCCATGGTTACTAAACATGGTGTTGTGGTAGCATCAATTTCTAGAAAATGGTTTGTTTTGTCGAAGGGAGGATGAGGTGGAAAAATTAACACGACCAACACAATTGAGGCAGAGATGGCATTTACTTGGCTATTAAACAAATAAAGATGAGAGGATGGGATAAGGAATTAATTGCTATAGATTGTCAACTGGAAACATGAATTATACAAGAGGAGGTTGAGGTCTTTCTGAGGATCACTTATTGGTTGAGTAAGATAAAGATGGATTTACAGCCGAACACCAGAGTGGTGTTACATTTCTGAGAGAGCAACAAAGTTGCAGATGACCTGGTGAGGTTGCACAAGAAGAGTAATTTGATGTTTGCTTCTTATAAAACCCCACCCTATACTACGATGACTGTAGTTCAATCAGAATTATTGTAAAGGAATGTTAACGTCAACCCCATCATGTGGTTGAGGAGGTTGAACGTAATGTAATGTGTAACAGAAACGAACAAATGAAGTACTGAGTCATTCCGAAAAAAATCACCCAGTTGATGACTTAATTAATTTATTAGTTGTTCATTAACTTTATATGAGAGGTAATTTGCTAATATATTACATATCTCTTGGCTCTAATTACTATTATCTAATATGATTTAAGGGAAAATTATTTAATTATATCATAACCAGAAAGGGACCAAGGATAAGTTATGGTTAAACTATTTCCTTAGGTTAGGGTACGTTACAATACTCCTCCCCTTAAAGAGGATTTTTTTTCCAGAAATTCATCTAGCTATAGCTCGATATACTAAATTATACCTTCTAATCAAATTATAGGTTTCTAGTTCACTTAATGTAGTGGGTCATGGTATGCTACTCCATATCACACTTTTAGCTAAACCTAAGGTGGACCTGTATTAATCCATGCATAAAGTCTCCACTAGTCTCCTCTTATAAAATTTTGAGCTAAGGTTACACCAAAAACTATCACTAACATATGTCTCTTGACCAAGTTGTTACTTATATCCTATCAGGATAGACTAGGGCTAAGATGCATAATGAGTTTCCTTTTCAAACACGTGTCACTGTTCACATTAGAATATTGTATTGTATGAATCCTATTGAATCAATCACCCTCAATTTTGTATTATAAAAATATACAAATTATGATTAAGGTGTATTTAACTTATTTTCCTATAATCTTGTGGGCAAGGGTGCACATTATTCAATCTTAATATCCTTTGTTGATAGAGTATACTACTTAAAAGAATTGGGGTATAAAGGAATTACATTCAAAATTTTAGGAATAAATTCTTTTACCTCACTAAGGTATACCAGTTTAGATACGTGAAGATAAATTGTAAGACTTAATTTAATATATTAAGTTCATATGCTCCTTTAGTTAAATTCCTAACAAAATAAGTGTACATGACTCCACCCCTTAAAAGGATTGATCTATAAGTTAGCAAATCATATAGAGGGGAAACAAATGTAGATCAATGAGGTTATATATATATATATATATATATATATATATATATATATATATATATATATATATATATATATATATTCTTCACATTACCCACTACATCACACTAAGGTCTAAAATTTTAGGGTTTATTAATCCAGTCAAGAGTTCCTTACAAAAAGGGTTTCTCTATTACTCAATTTTCCTTATGGAGGTGACTTGGTTCCAAAAATCATCAATAAAACTCAAAATATTTTCTTTTTACATATAATTTAATAATGAAAATATATTTGACGATGAAAACTTTATGATGGGAACCCAAAAATGGAGCCAAAATTGATTTGAGAATAAAGTCAACCCCTTTCCACTATGTTACTCACATTTTTTTATTCTATCATCACTTCATTATACTAAAAGATTCCAATCATTATACAACTAAGAGAGCATACCAAATAATCCCTAACCTATAACATAAGAGGGGGGAAAAGGTTTCCTATTACACATGGCCAACTTCTATAACATCCTACTAAGGCACAACATCCATCATTCCCTTATTTCATTCTAATAATAATTCACAATACTTCAACTCAAGACATTGGGGATTCATGTAACCATTCAACATCATAGAAATAATTTTAGGATTTTCCCATACCTATTGCTTAACAACTATAGAGATCTATAAGGCAAGGTGATCTATGTAGTCGAAACACTCATTTTCTTAACTACTAGGTATACAAATTACACTATAGAGATAATGGGGATGAGATTCAAACTCATGTTGGGGTTCAAAGCTCATTATCCATGAATTATCTCTCCTAAGAGTGAACATAGTCAAGGTAAGCTAAAAGACAACAAAGAAAAGGACAAAATAGAGGAACTAGGTTTAAGCCTAGATATGACTATTGAGGTAACCTACACTTCATAATGCTCAAGATATCTTCCTAGAAAATACGGGATATGCATCAAATACTACAAGAGTCAACTCCTATTTAGGGACATTCAACCTCCCTAAAGAGGATATCGGTAATTAAGGTTGCAAAGACTGAGTCTTTACATAAGTAGTTTGGGGAGAGGAAGTGACCAAATTAGTTAGGGATTGAAACCCTAGTTGGTATTCCATGACTCAGTGATAGGAAAAACAACAACCTATTATAGGGTTACTTAAATACCTAATTAAGAAAAAATATAGGATAACTTCAAATAGTCAACTCACCAACTGCTTAGGCTCTTGTACCATATGGTAAAGAGTGGGAACTGAGAGGGAATCCACTCAATTAGTGTTTTCGTCTGTGAAAATAGGATGCGGAAATAGACAAATTTTTGGAGTCGTTGCCGTGTTTTTTCTACGGTAAAACTTAAAAAACCATATTTAGATGACTCGTTTGGATAAGGCGTTGATCGATCAATAGAAATTTGAGAAGAATGAGCTCGGTTACAGAATGGGAAAGGGATATGCAGCTGATAACCTGATCCACCTGTTAAAATAGTATTTCAGTGGTTTTGAGTTAAAACTAAAGGCATAATATGTGGAAGAAGGGAGACATCGCGAGATTGAAAGAAAAGACAAAAAAGGAGTGAAGCAACTTTGATATGTTACTCTCACCTTGATGAGAATTTGTTCTTGGATTCACCACTGATCTTACTTTGTGTGAAAGGGAGAAGATGGGGGTTGGATTAGGAGATGGGAGGTTGAAGAAGACCTTGAAGTTTCACAAGAGAGGTTCTCTCATGAAAAACTATCTACAGTCTCTAGACCTCAGTTTCTCTATGGCTGAGCTCGCTCTGTCTTTCGCTTGCTCTCGCTGCTCTCTCTGTGATTGATTGCCTTTCTCTGCCTGAATCACTCACTCTCCCCTTTTCACGAGAGAACCTATATCCTTTGATATCAGGGGCTCTCTGCTCTCTACCCTGTGAGTGGAGGATGTGGGAGGCTTTTCAAACTCCCACTCCACATTAGGGAGTGTGCCTCACGATCGTGACCAAGTCATGGGAAGTTATGCCTTGACTGAGTCAGTCCGCTCTTTCACGAGGGAGGATGTCTTGTAAAAAATCTTTTCTTTAAAATTTTGAAAAAAAAGTATATTCTATCTCTCTCTTTTCTATGGCTGGGAGACTCCAAGATATTTTCTCTATTCCCGTTGCCCACGAGAGTTTGTTTCTCATCATTTGGACCAGGTCCTAGGAGGTTAACCTGAATAACTGAGTCTGGTTTTCACGAGTGAGGATCTCTCATGAAAAGGCGTAACATGTGATCTAGAGGAAATGTGGTGACTAAAGTGCATGCAAATGCAAAATAAAATTAGATAATATTAAACTTTTCATGAGGGATGATGTATTGGGAGAAAATTTAAAATTAAAATAATATTGTCATAGTGTAACACGAAATTTAACAAAATAATATTAAATTAATATTCTTAAAATCGTTCATGATAGAATGACTCTCATCACCAAGATTAAAATATTAAAATAATATTACTTTGATGAAAAAGAGAGTTTTTGTTGTGAGATGTTAAAATAGTATTAAAATAAATTTTAAAATAGCTCATATGGATTAGATGTGGTGAGCTAATAAATATTCAATTAATATTAAATTAACTTGGTTTGCATGATGAAATAGATCACAATGCTGGCTGGTTGTTTAACTAAAGACAGATGATAGTTTTACACACATTGAGATGGAATTGAGATGATAAGACAAAATTAATGATAGAATTAAATTAATCATGCATATAAAGACGCAGGTAACATTCTGTCAAGTCTATTTGTAGTCATAATCCTTTAGGTTGATTGATTTGGGACCCAAAATGTGTTCTTGCATGTTTTACATTAATTTCATTTAATTACCATCAGGTTAGATACATAAGACTTTGTTCAGGACATGATTTTGTGATTGAATCTGCTATATTGATTTTGTTGATATATTCATTATTTTGAAGTTAGTGTGTAAATCAGATATATGATCTCGATTAAGGCTGTCATGTGATTGGAATATGGTGAGAAGTTGTAAAGAAGATTTAGTGATGATTCAGACATCATAATATTGTCTAATAGGCGGTGACAAAAATGAGGTGTCAACAGTTTGCCCTCTCAAGACAAGGCTCAAGACATGGTTGGTGAATCCACCCATGGTGAGAGTCAATGGCTTGAGCCAAGACTAACACTCATTTTTTTAAAGATCTCTCTTAGTTATGAGAATTTATCTGGGCACAGTGAAAGAATCGGCTGGCCTCATGAAGTAGAGTGGAACCATGTTGTAGTGCCGTAAGTTGCCTAAGAAACTTAGGGATTGAATTGAAAATGCAGAATGATAAGTGAAAAATAGCAGACACCATGGCTCGAATGAACGAGAATGTGTGGAAACATCAATTGAAGAAGACTTACACATCAAATAATAAAAGACGGTGAAAGAAAGTTGTTATTGCAACTTAATAGCCAGAACATTTAGAAGAGATTTTCCAGCTAGGCAGATTGTTCCTGAAATGTACCTTCTTGACTCTAGTTGCTGGATGCATCAGAGGGAACTGAAACATTAGAGTCTCCAATTTTTGTGTCTCCTACGAGTTGAGCACCTCCTGAATGTGAGATGAGTCCTAGATTTGAGAGATACCATGATTATGTAGGAGGCTTCTCACCATCTTACACATACTCTCCACATGCTCGAGCTTGTTCAGAAGAGAGCTTCACTAGAGTTACTATAGGATCATGTGTCTCTTGTCCTGATGTCATCTTTCTTGGAGACCATGGTTTATGCCATTGCTTTGAGGCACAACCTATAACACAAGATGTGGATGTCGACAACCCCCCTTGGGCATCTGTGTGGGGGTGATGACCCTAATTTCCCACGTTGTAGTGAATATGGTACCTTATATGATATGCATGTAAATTATACAAGTGTGGTGCCTCGGGAGAGTGGTGATACTATAGTTTGTGGAAGCATGGGAATTCAATAAATTGGCAGTGAGCCTCAATCAGGTCATAATAAGGGAACATAAGCACAAAACGGTGATGAGACTCGTGTCCGAAGAACTAAGCCTCAATCAGATCACAACAACAAAACACACTTAAAAAATGGTGAGGAGTCCCACATCTTGTCCAGTGAGCCCTCCATAGGGTATAGTGGAGGAATGGAGAAATAAGACAGTTATGGCACACATATCATTGAAGATGGATTTTCAAAGGGTCAAAGAATGGAGATAGAATTGCTAGACACTGATACTACATAGAGTGTTGATGATGTATCGTCAGCTGGTTGTTCATGAGTTCTGAAGAAGTGGTATCGACATGAGGTAGGTCATGTATGGAACACTAAATGTATTGTGCTTGTAGTTGATGATTTTATATGAAGAGCATCACTAGTGGTAGACTCCTCAAAAGAAATAAATGTTGTTGCATTGCCTTTATTTATACATCATGAGAGAAGGTTTATTGTGAAACCAAACAAAATTTCACGAGAGAAACTGCATGTGAATTATTATTAATATTAGATTATTATTAGTTTTACAAGTTTGCACAAGAGAAGCTCTATTTTTTATTAATGAGTCATGTTTGTGTTGGTGTCGATGTATGATGTCTTAACGAATGAAGTTATCTCGTGAAAATTTTGGTTTTTGTTTTTGTCAAATTTTCATGAGAGAAGATTTCTTGTGAAATCATCACATTAAAATGATTTTTTTTTCTGAGCATTACTACCTTGAGGTGCTATTTTTGCACGAGAGAAAGTTTATCATGAGTTTTATCATCATTTTTTTTCTTAACACAACTACACAAGAGGTGGTTTCTTGTGAAAGTTTTTTTTGGAAAAGTTTTCATGAGAGAAGGTTTCTCATGAAAAGCTTTTTTTTTTCTCTTCCTTTGATTTTTTTCTTAACAATTCATAGATTTTTTTCCTTACCTTTTTTTATTTTTGGAAAAGTTTTCACGAGAGAAGGTTTCCCGTGAAAAGCTTTTTTTCTTTCTATTTTTTTTATGAATTTGAATTATGCTTTCGTGAGAGCAGCTGTCTTGTAAAGCTTTGCACGCGATACACTCTCTTGTGAAAGGTTTTTTTTGCCCTACATTATCTACTGAGTGCCATGTTTTCATGAGAGAAGGTTTCACATGAGAGTTTTTTTTTTGAAAATTGTTGGCGAGATAAGTTGTATCTTGAAAGTGTTTTTTTCTTTTCTAAGGCGGTACCCTATGTTTGCACGAGAGAAGCTATCTCATGAAGTTTCCCATGTATTTGCACTGACTTTGAGGTATGCATTGTGTTTTCATGAGAGGGGCTTTTTTTGTTGATGTAAAATTGTTTATTTTTGCAACAGAAGCTCTCTCGTGAATTTTCACAAGAGAAGTTCTCTAGTAAAAAAGGTTTTTCTCATTTTTTTATTTACATTTCTGCATTATCTACTGAGCGCCATGTTTTCATGAGATAAGGTCTTCGTGAGAGTTTTTTTTTCATGAGACAATGTCTCTCGTGAAAGAATTTTTTTGTTATCAGTATATAAATGTGAATTTAGGATCATTAGGGCATCTCTTTTGACGACCGAAGTTTTCTCCTGAGATAGGTGATGTTTAGAGAGTGATACTTACTTGTCCTCTACATTGCTATTGACAAGGGAGGTTCTTTCATGAAGTTGGCGACGTCGACTTCTCTTCCTATTTTGCTTTTGATGAGGGAGGATATCTTGTGAATTTGATGGCGTCAAACTCTCTGGCGGCGTGTCACGAGCGGCATCGAATTTTCTTCCTATTTTGCTTTTGATGAGGGAAGTGCTCTCGTGAATCTAACGGTGATTTAGGAGTGATGTTGTCTTCTCTCCCAACACCAATATCTGACAATAGAAGTTTTCTCATAAATTTGAAATCCTTTCACGAGCAGCATGGACTATTCATCCTGTAAGAATTTCTGGCGAGGGAGGTTCTCTCTTGAAACCAACAACATTTGGTGAGCAACGTCAACCAACCATCATTATCTGATTTTGATGAAGGAGGTTCTATCGTGAATTCTACAACATCTAGCAAGCAATGTTAGTTGATTTCCCTATTCTAATTTTGATGAAGGAGGTTCTCTTGTAAAACTGGAAACACAGTGTTCTTTACTACTACAATGAAGATATTAGAGTGTGTTCTACAGATGAAGGAAAACCAGGGTAACCTGTCAATTATTCATAAATGGCTTGTTGACATGCAACCAGAGGAATTAATTAACATGTGTAGCTATGGGATATAGAAGTATTTGATTGACCTAGCATATCTACCAGTAGCGAAAGAGATGATGGTAGTAGTCGTGCAATTTTGCAACAAGGTCACACATACCTTCAGCTTGGTAATGTCATTCTTACTCCTATACTTGAAGACATTGAATTGATTACTCAGCTAAAGTTGAATGACCAATGGCCACAAATCACACAACATTACTAATGGCACACAAATTGAGTAGACTCCTAGAGGTGAAGAAGAAGGTTGTCAACAAGTTCATGGATGTTGATCGTTATAAAATCAAAATTGGCTCATTATAGAATAGCTTCAACTCCAAATCAACATATGATAAACCAAAGCAAGATAAGGGTCATTTCATGCTTTCCTGGTGGTTCTCTATGGTGCTTTGTTTTTTGATGAAGAAAACCGATGTGTCAATGTGAACGTTGTGGCTATGGTTTCTGCCATCCAAAGGAGAGATTCTGTCATCCCTTGGATATTGAGTGAATTATATCATTGTCTTGATGTAGCCAAAGACAGAGCCCACATGTCTAGGAGCTTTCGCATGTTGCAGGTCTACATCGACATGAGGCTTGGATCTACTTCTTTTGCATTCAACTATAATCCCAACCATAGTCTTCCACAAAGCTATTTGGAGAGTCATGACATGATCAACTCACTGTTGTAGAAGAGGGGTGAGATTTCTATGTGGCTTGCAAATCTTGAAGACGGTGATGTTTGTTTGAGATGGATGGCATGTGGGATAGACACGTCGACATACATAATCTCAATGCCTAGCTTCTAAAATCTGATTATCATTCCTAGTTTTGTGAATGCCAAGTGCATTATCTGGTAACTATGTTGCATCAATTTGGGCAACATTAGGTGGCATATGATCTAAACCAGCTACCTCATTATTATCAACAGACAAATGATGAAGGAGACCGCCATCTAACAACTAAGTTAGCAAGGATGTGGCAGAACCGCAAGAGGATGAAGTTAGAGGAGTTCTCAGCTGGATGGGAGTGCACATCAGAGTACCAGATTTAATGCCAAGCCTTTGAACATGTACTAGTCACTTGTGATGACAGCAGGGGACCTTATTAATAAGACACTATCTTTATATATCTCAAACATTATTTATTTATCTCTTCTTTTATTTATTTTTTTCTATTGGAGTGGGTTGTGTTAGGGGAGTTGAATTAGCTGGTTTGAAATATTTGTGTTACGAATCTAGTGTGGTTTATATTCAATATCTTTTTGTTTCACCAAAGAATGGGTCTAGTGAAAGCTTAACAATATATTTTGGTGTTTACAAGGAGAGGCGCCTGGTGTAAGTACCTTTTTGTGTGTTATTTTGGTTTTACTTATTTCATAGAACAAACTAGTCTAAATATGAAAACCAGGATGGTGAAAACTTATTCAGATAGATTGGAGATCAAATCATGTCATTAATGCATTCAGGATCAGAACGCAGGTCATATATAAGGATATTGTTTCCTTGGCCTCAATTCAAATATGATAACCTATTTTGGTCACAGTGTGCAAGCAAAGAGGGGTTAGAAATATGGGGTTGATGATGTGAGGTGCTCAAAATGCAGGCGTGTAGAGATGGAGTAAGTGATCTAGGTAACAAATCAAGCATATTAAGCAACGTCCATGCCTTTCTTGCTTTAGTAGGAAGATTGTACACTAAAAATGATGTTGACTAAGGTCACACTTGCGATGTTCATGGAGCATGAAAAGAAATCAATGCCCCATTGGTTCTGGACATCAATGCAAATAGAGACCTTCCCATTGGGCTCAAATGATTCATCACAAGCACATATCCCTTGTTTGCGTTTTGCAAGTTTGGGGCATTGGTGCTCAAAACCTAAGGATGGGATATCTCTTCATTGGAGAATCTCTGGTTCTAGACTACACATTTTTCCCAATATCATCACAAGTTTAGAAGTATTGTTACAAGTTCAAGCAATCTGTCACAAGCACATATATGACATAGAAGAATATTCATTGCAAGATATTGGTTCTCAGAACCTTATGATGGGGGCTCTTTTTTTAATATATATAGAAAGAATGGGAGAGAGGAAATTTTTTATAAAATGCCCACAATCAACTCATCAAAGAGGTTGACATCTTCTACGGTAGAAAATAAAGGCTAGGAATATACAATAAAAGTAATTAACTAGTTCGTACTCATCCGTATATGTTGGATATGATGAGTAAGGTAGTTTGAATGTTGTGCAAGTGACAATAAATATGTTATGTGATCTTACAAGGCTACACAAATTCGACTTGAGGATGTTGGCTCTGGTGAACCTATTTGAGAATGAATTCTCTGAGATCGTGATGGGATAAACTCATCATCGCCCAATGATTTTCAATAGCGGACTCCATCTAGACTTGTCTCTCAAAGATTGTATCATGATTTAGATCCAGAACTAGTTATTTAACTATCACTTTTCTAGATATGTATCTCTAGTACAGAAAGAGGCTATGTTTTACATTGCTTATTATTTATTATTATTTTTTCAGGATCACTTTGAATTTTGTGACATTAATCATGAAAAACTGGTTTTCTTTTGTGTGTTCATAAGCATTGTCATTACCTGGATGGAGGATTAATTATTATATCTGGATGACAAGTTTTATGAGGTAAACTGATTGGATGTAGGATCAAGATGACAATCTTTTTAAGTAAATTAGTCAGTGCAGGTGTGTTAAGGTGATTCCTACTTATGATCGTTCAACAATAGTACAACTTTATGTGGCTGGAGTTGATGGGGGACAAGTGTACATCTCCATCCATATCCTGTAGATGTAGAGCTCCACCACTATAGATGTTGTGGATGATGTAAGGTCCTTCCCATGTGGGGCTGAATTTCCCACGTGTGTCGGGGTTGATGAGCATGCAGAGAATGAGGTCGCCTTTGTTGAGCTATCTGGGATGAACCTTCCTTGAGAAGCACGATATATTCTAGCTTGATAGCATTGAGCATGATGCAAGCTTCGTAGCCAGTGTTCTCCAAGAGTGTTGAGTGTATAATTTGATCTAAGACCCAGTCTGCTTCAGGTATGTGTACCTCTTGTAAGATGCGAAGAGATGGCTTTTCAATTTCAATAGATAAAACTGTCTCTATTCCATAGACCAAGGAATACGGTGTAGCTCCTATTGAAGTTCTGATGGAAGTTTTGTACTCCCATAGGGCTAATGGAAGTTGTTCATGCCAATCACTGGATGACTGGATGGTCTTCTTGAGGATTTTTAAAAGATTCTTATTTGCCACTTTGACTGCTCTGTTATTTTGAGGCAGTACGGAGAACTGCGATGCTACCTTATGCTAAAGGAATCAAGGTATTCTTTCACAAACTTAGCCATGAAACTGGTGCCATTGTCTGAAATAATCTCATGTGGAACACCATAATGGGTAATGATGTTATTATGAAGAAACTTAATTACTTGTGATGTAGATGATGTTGATGTAGATATGTCCTCCACCCATTTGGTAAAATAATTAATTGCAACCAAGATGAAACAATAACCATTTGATGCTTAAGGGTGGATATTTCCAATCATATCAATTCCCCAAACTGCAAATGGCCAAGGCATGGCCATATTATATAGGTGATTAGGTGGTGAATGGATATCATCATCATGTAATTGACAAACTCAACATTTATGAACAAACTGACAACAGTCCATCTCCATCGTACTCCAAAAGTATCCTAATAGTTAGATCATCTTTGAAAGAGATATACCACCCATGTGTGAACCACATATACCGACGTGAACTTCCTTCATGATTTCTTCAGATTCATCCTTAGTCACACGTCAAAGAAGTGTATGATTTTAGGAACGCCTATACAATTGACCAACCCCTATGGTGTATTGTGTAGCCATGTGTCTGATCATTTATTGATCTCATTTGGAATATCCTTTAGGAAAGGGATGGCCCTCAAGGAATCATCTGATGTCATACAACCAGGGATGTACGCCATTGACTTCACATTGTTCAATCAGCATACAATAGGCTAGTTGAGAAAGAGACTTGACCTCCACTGAGAAGCTTTCTAGTCCTTCTATTTAGACCCATGATGCAACTGTGGCGAGGGCATCAACATAGGTGTTGCGGTCTCTTTTCAAATGGTTGAACGAGAATTCTTCAAAGTCCTTGGTGAGATTACTAAGATACTCTTAATAGGGGATGAGATGGTCCTGCTTAGTTTTCCATTCACCATTAACCTATGATACAATTAAGAGTGAGTCACCAATGACTTGGAGATGTCGAACCCCCATATCCTTTGCCACTTGCAAGCCAAGGATGCATGCTTCATATTCAGCCACATTGTTTGTCACTTCAAACTCCAATCTTCTTGCAACTGGAGTGTGATCCCCATTAGGATTTATGAGGACTATACTGATTCCTTTTCCATGGTGGTCCGATGTGCCATCGAACTATAAAGTCTACAAGTCAGAAATGGTGAAATCATCATTAGTAGAATTGTTAGTCATGTTGATGTCTTCATCTGGGAAACTAAATTCTCCTATTCCACTAGTTCTACAATAGGTTCATTATCTAGCTGATCTACAAGTGCTTGAGCTTTGACTGTTTTCATTGATACATATGTGATGTCGAATTCTAATAAAAATACTTGCCACTTTGTACATCTACCCACTAAGATAGGTTGATCACATAAATAACAGAGGGGATCGTGATGGGCCACCAGTTGCACGAGATATGACATAAGATAATGTCCTAATTTATGAGCAACATGGACCAATGCTAGATAATGCTTTTCTACTATTGTATACTTTGGCTCAATGTCTGTAAATTTATTCGATAGAGTATATTTCATGTTCTTCATTTCTGGCCTTTTGAGTATGAACACCGCCCATGTCTCCATATGATACAGACAAGTGTAGGATGAGTGGGTACCCAGGAATATGTGGTTTGAGATGCAGAAATAGATGGATTTGTGGAGTTGCCACCGTGTTTTTTATGCGGTAAAACCTGGAAAACCATATTCAGATGACTCGTTTTGGTTAAGGAGTTGATCAATCAACACACATTTGAGAACAACATGCTTGATTACGGAATGGGAAAGGGCTATGCAACCTTACCCCAATCCACCCGTTAAAATGGTATTACTGTGGTTTTGAGTTAAAACTAAAGATAAAATCTGTGGGAGAAGGGAGACATCACAAGATTGAAAGAAAAGATTAAAAAAGCAGTGAAGCAACTTTGATATGTTACTATCACCTTGATGAGAATCCGCACTTGGATTCACCACTAATCTTACTTTGTGTGAAAGGGTGAAGATGGGGGTTGGATTTGGAGATGGGAGGTTGAAGAAGACCCTTGAAGTTTCACACGAAAGGTTCTCTCGTGAAAAACTCTCTGTAGTCTCTGGACCTCGATTTCTCTTTGGCTGTGCTCGCTCTATCTTTTGCTCATTCTCGCTGCTCTCTCTATGACTGACTGCCTTTGTTCCCCCTGACTCACCCCCTCTCCCCTTTTCACGAGAGAACATGTATTGTTAGATATCAGGGGCTCTCTCCTCCCTCCTCTATGAGTGGGGGATGTGGGAGTTTTTTTGGACTCCAACTTTGCACAAGGGAGTGTGTCTCTCGATCGTGACCAAGTCATGGGAAGTTACACCTTAACTGAGTCAGACCACTCTTTCATGAGGGAGGATGGCTCGTAAAAACCTTTTCTTTTAAATTTTGAAAAAAAGTATATTCTATTTTCTCTCTTTTGTATGGATGGGAGACTCAAAGATATTTTGTCTATTCCCGTTGCCAACAAGAGCGTGTTTTTCATCATTTGGACGGCTACACCAGGTCCTAGGAGGTTAACTTGAATAACTAAGTCTGGTTTTCACGAGTGAGGATCTCTCGTGAAAACGCACATGTGATTTGGAGGAAATGTGGTGACTAAAGTGCATGCTGATGTGAAATAAAATTAAATAATATTAAACTTTTCATGAGGGACGATGTATTGTGAGAAAATTTAATATTAAAATAATATTGTAACAGTGTAACATGATATTTAACAAAATAATATTAAATTAATATTCTTAAAATCGTTCATGATAGAATGACTCTCATGACCAAGATTAAAAGATTAAAATAATATTACTTTGATACCATGTGAAAAAGAGAGTTGATGTTGTGAGATGTTAAAATAATATTTAAAGAATATTTAAAATAGCTCACATGGATTAGATGTGGTGAGCTAAGAAATATTCAACTAATATTAAATAAACTTGGTCTGCATGATGAAATGGATCACAGTGCTGGTTGGTTGTTTAACCGAAGACATATGATAGTTTCACACACATTGAGATGGAATTGAGATGATAAGACAAAATTATTGATAGAATTAAATTAATCATGCATATAAAGACGTGATTAATATTCTGTCAAGTCCATTTATAGTCATAATCCCTCAGGTTGATTGATTTGGGACCCAGAATGTGTTCTTGCACATTTTACATTGATTTCATTTAATTACCCTTATGTCAGATTCATAGGACTTTGTTCAGGACATGAATTCATGACTGAATCTGTTATATTAATCTTGTTGATATATCCATTGTATTGAAGTTAGTGTGTAAATCAATTATATGATCCCGATTAAGGTTGTCATGTGATTGGAATATGGTGAGCAGTCTCAAAGAAGATTTAGTGATCATTTGGACATTAGAATCTCATGTAATAGGAGGTGACAAAAATGAAGTGTCAACAATTAGTATGACACAAAGAGTCATATAATAATAAAGAAACATAAACAAAACTATTGTAAAGTTACATAGTAAGTCTCATATAGTTGTTCCTCATCTTAACTTGCAATACTACAAACAAAATGGGTAAAACTACTAGTACAGGAGCCCAGTAATAGAGGGGAACCTAAACATTCCAAGCTATCCTCATGTCCTCTTTCTCTGAGTGATCTTCCTAAGGAAATGTCATGTAGCAATCCTAGACTTGGGAAGTTTTGTGAACAACATCCATTAAAAGGAACAAAAGGTATGTGTTAAAACACTTGTAGGCACGTGCATAATAAAAATGTATTTAATGTCTTTATTAATTAATTTGATACATTATTTCACATTTTTTTTATTTTTTTCATCAAATAGACTATTAATTATTTTATAATGCCAAATTAAGATCATATATATATATATTTATATATATATAATTAACACTCAGTTGAAGAATAATTAATTTATTAGTTATAATTAACTTTATAAGGTAATTTGCTAGATTATTACATATTTCTTAGCTCTAATTACTCTTCGCTAATATGATTCAAGGGAAAATGATTCAGTTATATCATAACCAGAAAGGGGCCTAGGACAAGGTATGGTTAAAATAGTGTCTTGGGTTTGGGTATGTTACAAGCTCCATGGGGTTCTTTATTTCTTGTTAGTATATTTGAAACTATAGGAATGTCCATGTGTTAGAGAACCAGTTGAAGACCTTCACACAACAGATCTTGTACATCCATAAAGAGACCCAACCGAATGATGCTTCTTGGAGAATGAGGGGCGATGAAATGAAGATATTAAACGCTAGTAGTTGGGACACCTCACCACAAGGGTTTACCAAGGTCAAAACGGGTGCTTCCGTGGGGAATAAGGAGGCATATGTAGTTTTGGTTGCTCAAGATGAGACCGGTAATATTTGTGGTTGTGTAGGGAATAAGATTGATATCAAGAATGTTACTAAGGCTGAGCTAGAAAGGGTACTTGAGGCATTGAAGTATGTTGACCTCAATAATCTTGACAAAGTTATAGATGAAACAGATTGTCAAGTAGATTTCAAGGCTATTGAAGATGTGAACAACTTGTACCCTAAGTTCACCTACTAGAAAAGCATGAATAAAAGGATGTTGGGAAAGCACAAGGAGACTTTGTGTCTTTCTAGAGAGAAGAATAGAGTGGCTGGTTTGTTAACTAATATCCAGAATAAAACACTAATAGGGTCTACGAGTATGTTGCATCACCCAATGAGATCACTGATCCCTTAGTCTAAGAGTGTTTTAATGATGGTAATATTACCAAATTTATTTTTATGAGTAACATTAATGATTGTAATATAAGTTTGAAGAGTAAGGAAAGATGAATAAGATAGCTTCATGACTTACAAAAATGTAAAACTTGTTCAGTAGGAATAGGAGAGTTGTGAATAATTAATACATATATAATACGTTTGATAGGAAAGTGGTTCCCATTTCTCACCATAGCAATATCATTTCCTTTATAATATACAATTCTAGAAATAGTACATGGATCATGGGTCATTTGGTCATCTCTCCAGAGTCCACATGCAACTCTATCATAGAATTTCTAGCTAGGTCATAGATGTAAAGAGAAACGAGGGATTTTCCTTCTCCACAACAAGACTAATAGTTATTTCTAATGATTCATAACTTTTATAAAATTTGGTTTCAGTTATACAAGGAATCATGCCCTTTCTTGTCCCATATCTGATACAGGACAAACCTTCTATTTGGTTCATTTGGCCTCACACTTAGATTTAAGCATCAATTATGAGATGTGAAACTTGAGTTTCCAAGATATGTGCCAAGAACATTCCCTATGTTTGAGACATTTTCTTAGTGAAAACCTCTTCAATTCTAACAATTGGTGGTTCATTGTTGACACTGTGAAAACTTCAAATTTAGGAATTAAACTACTTCAAAAAAATATATATTCCATGTCATAATGAGTGATAGGTTTTTGAATTGCTTAAAGTTGATCCCAAATTTCCTTGAATTCATAGAGTACTCATAATGTAAGGAGTGGGACCCCAGAGGGGGGATGCACTCCCTACTGATTTTTTTTTGAAGAATTAACATCCATTCCAAACACACTCAAAGGTAACATAGAATAGGTGCAAACTTTTCAAACTTCAATAAATGGTATTCAAAACAACCAAAGTGTAGCAGCGAAATAAAAATAATGACTATATTCAATTTTCACAAAAGATTACAAAAGTACATCATAATATCCCATAAGTGCTTACATGTATGATACAACATAAGGATCTAAGTAGAGGAAAATCTAAACTACTTCAATTATGTCTCCAAGAAACATATCCAAGAGCTAGGTCCATGTTGGAAGCTATGTTCTCCTTGGTGATGTTCAACACCTTGATCTAAACCTGGGTGGTTGGGAAATCACCTAGCAAAAGGGAAAGGAAAAGAAAGTATGTGTCAACAAATATGAATAGGATATCAAGGAAAAGAAAACATGTAAATAAAATCTATGTTCTCCTTGGTGATGTTCAACACCTTGATCTAAACCTGGGTGGTTGGGAAATCACCTAGCAAAAGGGAAAGGAAAAGAAAGTATGTGTCAACAAATATGAATAGGATATCAAGGAAAAGAAAACATTTAAATAATGGCTAGTTTTCATCATAAGATGAAGATTTTGAAGAGTATGAGGCTATTTTTAAATAGATTCTTGCCATAAACAAAATATAATAAAAGGGTTTCATGTATGATAATTATGACTACCTTAACTAAGTAGGGTTGAGGCACCTATCAGACCTTAACCTATAGGTAAGGGGAGAATTAATACATTCCCAGTCACCTACACATATTTTTATGGGGGACAATAAGACATTCCCTAGAGCAAATTAATACATGTCCTATCTATGGGTGGTTGTACATAAGTACACGTACTATAGCTAAATAGTCCATAAAATCAAAATGTTAGAAAAGAATTCATGGAAATTAAAAGCATCATATCAGTTAAAACATGGTAGTGGGGTACAAGACCCAAGAAAAAGAATATCATTACTGATTTTGAGGCAATTTAACAAAAGAATCATGAATAGAGGAAATACGGTTCATATAGTTCCTCATTAGGGAATATAGGGTACGGTTTTCAAATATCCCAACTTAGGGTGTAAGAAATGCACATACCTCTCTTACTAATATCAATTACTAAGTTTCACCACTTTAATTGAGTCCAAGTTCCAGTTTGCCTATTTTCAATGTATTAACATGTATTAGAGTACAAAATGCACATTAATGTATAGAAAACCTAATTTTAGAACTTTTTATCAAAACTCGGATTTATATTTTGAAAATATCACCAATCAATTTATTAGGTTCTCCTATTCAGGAAAACATATTTTTTACGTTAATTTTGGAGTTATGATGATTAAGATGTACTTTTTATGGATTTTATGCATTTAATTCATTTTAAAAAAATCACCCTTAGTCAAACCATGAAATAAGACCTTAAAAATATTATTATTAAATATAGATTAATTTTCCAATTCCAAAACATATTCATTTGTCAAATTTGGATAAGCGCATTAGAAGATATGAATTTTTCAATACCGACCAATAGGAAATTGCCACATCATCAAACCGATCGAGATAATTGAAGAGAGAGGGAGAGGGAGAAAACACCATTTGACCCAAGATCAGGTTTGAAGTTTCATAGGTAACCAAGCTAGAGCTTCTAGAGAAGGTAAAATAGCAAGAAACCAAAACCCTAGAAGAACATGGTAAATAGAGATGGAGATCATCGATTTTTAAACATAGAAGCAAGAGTTTTAATCATGTAGTAAGCAATATATGAGAAAGGGGTTATCAAACTTGCCTATAGGAAGGTAATAAGGTCCAAACATCAAGGATCCTGAGATTAGAAGGTCTGGTTGCTCCAAGCCAAGCTCCTTTCTTGAGCAAAGACCACCTTCTCCACTTTAGAGGTGCAAACCCTAGCAAAAGAGCATGGAGATGAGATGTTTAAGGGATCTAAGTGGGGTTTCACCATGGAAGATCAGGGTTTCTACCTAGAGGAAGGTGGAAGGAAGACATCATGAAAATATGGAAGGAAAGGAGGATACATACTAGTTTTGGTCAAAATCACCAAGGTGGAGCTTAAGAAATCCTAAATAAAGAAATTTGGAACCCTAGGATCCTTCTTCACCAAGGTAGGCACCCTCTTTTACCTTGGGATAGCAACTTCGTGGCCAAACATATAAGGAATGATTCTCTAATATGGGGAAACGAGAAGGAGAGGAATTCTTCTTACATTGGGTGGTGGGAAGGGGTAGGCATGGCTTTATAAAGAAGGGGGCAAGCATGAGGTGTCTATGGGACTTTCCATGTGTCCTTAGGCTAAGTCTTCATTGCCATGCATTAGGACAGCTCATAGAGAATTCTTTTATATCCAAGGTCCATCTTAAAATCCCATGGAGACTTCTAGGCCATCCTCACCATCCTCCAATCAAAGAAATAACCCTATTGGTTGATAGCTTTTAAAGATAAGCTCATTTATAATGAGGGTAAACCCTATAATGCCCTTGGAAAGAAATACCTTCAAACCAAGGTGCAACTAAGTTCCCCATGGTTCAAAACTTGATAATGGTAAGAGAATATCTAAATATCATAATACATGTGACCGTTTATAAAGAAAACCTCTGAATTGGGTAAATTGCATAAAGTCCAAAATGTGCATATAATTGCATAACTTGCACAAACAACATCCAAATTGGACCAAACTTGAAACATAATATTGTCTCATGATTTCAAAACACCTCACAAGGTTATATTAAGGTTTAGAGTACTTAATTATGGTAGTTAAGCTTGTTCAATACATTAAGTAAGGTTTGGGGCCTTACACTTCTAACATAGATTTATTTACCATTGTTCCACTTAAGCGATGATTTTATATTTTAGATCCTTAAATAAGATTTCACCAAGGTATTTGTGCATAAACCCTTCCATTGGTATGATTATTGAACAAATGTTCACCAAACCACTATAAATTCCACAATTTCAGCATCAATGCCAAAAAGAATAGAAATGATAGGAAAATATTGGGAAATGGATAAAAGGAGATTATGTCAACGTTTCGGTATGTTACAACACTCCACCCCTTAAAGAGGATTTTGTCCTCAAAATCTAAAGCAAAGTGAGAAGGGTGAGTATGCAACATCTCACTACTAAACTTCCAGGTTCAATCCATTAAACTTCCTCCAAAACTTTTACTAACTTAAATTCATTGTTTTTCAACTGCTTAACTTGGGAGTTCAAAATCTTCGCAAGAAACTCCACATTGGTCAGGTTATCATGGATAACCTAAAGGTTCCACTTTTACGATTTCTTTTTAATTTTTTTTGGCTTATTAGAATTATATTCATTAGGATATCACATTATCATAATTATTCTTTTAATTGTGTCATGTCATATTTACTTTGTTTTCAAAATAGTTATATTTTATTATTATGCACAAACCCAATATATTTCTTATTTATCTCATTAGGAATTTTAGCACAACTAGAGTTATACTAAAATATCTTAATATGCATTATTATATCTGACCATTATCTTTAATAATTTGGATTTAGACTCCATTATCAATTGTATCAGATTATTTTGTATGAAATAGGACACTTTATCCAATTTGTTACAATTAATCCAAATAACGTCACTTTAATTACTTATATGTATATTAGACATTGTTACTTTACCGTTCTTTCTCACATTAATGTCATCGTTAATCATTCTCTCATATTTATTCACTTCTTATTATTGATTATGAACATTTTTGTGAATCAATTACTTCTTATCCATATTGAAGTCATTATATATATTTTAATGATCAAGGTGGGACATATTACATATTAATGATTTGATTCACATACTAAGTCATTAGGTGATTAATTAGGTGTGTATTAGAGAACAAGGTGATATGCATTTCATATTGATGACATGATTAATCTATGATTTATGTGTATTGAAGTATGTTATCTAATTATGACACCTAGTGACACTAATGTATCATAAATGTCATTAAGGATGTATAGTTTAAGGTTAGATGATTACAACTTAGGGTTTAGGTTAACATGATCATTATTCTTCACCTATGCCTTCTTAGGATGCATTAAATCCAAGGTTAGATTACAATTATCTTATCCTCATATCATTAGGGTTTATTGGTTTATGACATGGGAAACATCATGCTCATCCACTATTAGTATTAAAATGTGAGTTACTCTTATTATGTGCATTAGATATTCATTAGGGTTCAAACATATGAAATATTCATTAGATGATCGTTATATGTTCTTTTGGATACCAAGAAACATGTGGTTACAAATATAACTTGTTTGGTAAAAACTAAGGATTCCAGAACACTAGCTTCCTAATTAGTGAGTTAGGGTTTCTAAAGTCAGAGTAGCTAGATTTCAATATGTTACATGACTCCATCCCCTTGGAAAGGATTTCATCCTCAAAGTCTAACTACCCAAACATCATCAAACCAATTACTCTCCACCACTTAAAAGTTTTGACCTACCCAGCCAAATTAATGTAGAGGTAATAGGGTGAGCCTAACTAGACCATATACAAGATTCATCATGCTTCACTGCACACTCTGATTTCTTATTAAACACCAAACTACAAAGTGTAGGTTCTAGGGATAACTATCCAATCATGTGGTTCTATGGGTCATAAGGGAACTATTTTGGGTATCCATCCTCAAACAAGTCATTACACTTGGGAGACTAGTTCAACATATTAGGGCCCCTAAAGTTAAATCATATAGATTTCTAAGGCTACTATTACTTAAAAGCATGCTATTTCATACAATTCATATCAGCTCAGGCCAAGCCAGTATCATATGGATTCGGGAGTCCTCATAAACCAAGCTAGTGGTGCGGAGGAAAATCTTGCCATCCCCCGAACCCTGATCATTTCTAGACACCTTTTCTTTCAACTTCATGTCCTAGTAGCTGCCTAAAGGCCAAGCTAAACAACCTCAAGTTACTATGGTTACTTATGGATCTTTTAGTTGTAAGTATTTTAGGGATCTGTTCATCATTATTCTAATGTGAAACTATAGGATCGTAAATCAACCCTTGATCATCTATTGATCAACTCTAGGGAAAATATGTCACTTAAAGGTAAGGCAAGTATTCTAACTAGGGAGACAAAATTGAAATAGTCAGGTTCCAACTACCATGGGCTCTGATACCATGCTATAAGGAGTGAGACCCCAGAGGGGGCATCCACTCCCTACTGGAAAAAAATTGAAGAATTAACATCCAATTAAAACACACTCAAAGGTATGCTAGAATAGGTGCAAACTTTTCAAACTTCAATAAATGGTATTCAAAACGACCAAAGTGTAGCAGCGAAATAAAAATAATGACTATATTCAATTTTCACAAAAGATTACAAAAGTACATCATAATATCCAATAAGTGCTTACATGTATGATACAACATAAGGATCTAAGTAGATGAAAATCTAAACTACTTCAAATATGTCTCCAAGAAACATCTCCAAGAGCTAGGTCCATGTTGGAAGCTATGTTCTCCTTGGTGATGTTCAACACCTTGATCTAAACCTAGGTGGTTGGGAAATCACCTAGCAAAAGGGAAAGGAAAAGAAAGCATGTGTCAACAAATATGAATAGGATATCAAGGAAAAGAAAACATGTAAATAAAGTATAGTTTTCATCATAAGATGAAGATTTCAAGAGTATGAGGCTATTTTTAAATAGATGCTTGCCATAAAAAATATAATAAAAGGGTTGCATGTATGATAATTATGACTACCTTAGCTAAGTAGGGTTGTGCCACCTATCGGACCTCAACCTATAGGTGAGGGGAGAATTAATACATTCCCAGTCACCTACACATAATTTTATGGGAAAGAATAAGACATTCCCCAGGGTGAATTAATACATGCCCTATCTATGGGTGGTTGTACATAAGTACCACTACTATAGATAAATAGTCTATAAAATCAACATGCTAGAAAAGAATGCATGGCAAGTAAAAGCATCATATCAATTAAAACATGGCAGTGGGGTACAAGACCCACTACTACAGAAACAGCCTTTAGCGTCAGTTGTTTAACCCCCTTTGGCGTCGGTTTCTGAGCGACGCCTATGTGGGCGCCGCTAAAGGTCGAACACTTCGGCGTCGGTTTTTTAACCGACGCCTATTTAACATATAGGCGTCGGTATTTTAGTAGATAACCGACGCCAAAAGGGTTCACCCCACAGAAAATGGCATCATCTAGGACACATTCTGTGTCGGTTATCTACTAAGAGACCGACGCCTATATGGACTATAACGTCGGTGTTTACTTGGTAACCGATGTAGAAAGTGTCCTAGATGATACTATTTTCTGTGGCGCGAACCAGTTTGGCGTCGGTTATCTACTAAAAGACCGATGCCTATATGTTAAATAGGCATCAGTTTGACACGAACAGCCGACGCCATTTCCAGTATGGCTGTTGCCACATTAGGCGTCGGTTTTGGTCAGAAACCCGACGCTGTAGGTCTTTGCTGACGGTTTTCTGTAAATAACCGACGCCTATATCTATTTTTTTTTTCATATCAGTTTGCAGGCCTGCTGTGGCTGGTTAGCAGGATGAGAACCTGCAGTTCAGTTTTCTAAATTGCAGGTTTACGACATCCATTGATATCAGCCTACAAATAGGCCACAAACCTACAAAAGTCCCAAGGAAAATTTCACACAAGTAGATACATTCAGACATCAATTAAATTATCACATTAACACATATAGAAACATTCAAATACATGTATTGACATTCAGAAATATTCATTTACAAAGTATCATTCATTATCGCTATCAACATCCCAATTATATCTTACAATTGCCACTGCTTGTATGGTTTTTGCCCATTCTTCTCTTATTTCATCTAATGCTTCCATCGTATATGGAGCATGTATATTTTTTAAGCGTTTACCTATAGTGTGGTCAGTTTTAAACACCTGCAAAGAGAATGATGTATATATATAAGTAATAATATAAAAATAAGATTAATATATTTCATACTAACTAATGAGACTATATATAATACCTCATGTATGGTATCGATGTCCAATGCAGCATATTTGATAATCATCTACATAAATCGCATCACATAGTATGCGCATGCCCAACCATTGTCTTGTGTAGCGCACTATAAATTGAAACATACAAAATAATACAACTAAGCACAATTCACATCAATAATATATACATTGGAGTCGGGAACTTACTTGTACGTTCTGCCAATTTATTGGCTGGTTCTTTTTCCTTGGGACCGTTCCTCCAGCCTTTTTGAATGCATCTAAACCCCTACATGTTAATATAACACAATAAATTGCATAAGTAAATAGTAATGTAATAACAGATGTTAACAGATACAAAAATGAAATATTTCTCACCAGAATAATGGCATTCTCATTACGTGTCCAATTTTAGTGTTTAATGTACTTCCCGCAGGATCTAGATAATAAACAGTGAATGTCCCGGGGACAATAACTAGTAACTCCCAATGTCTACCGCTAGAGGTAAAAAGTTAACAACTAATAACTCAGAATGCAAAATAAAAATGGAATTTTCTTAAGTCCAAATTATAAATAAAGTAAACTTACTTGACATTGAATGGAGCTATTATTATCGTCTTCTTTTGCTGACCAAAAATTGTAAAAGCATCTATACAGTATTGTTGAACACTATCAGGGTCTTTAGCTACCATACTAATCAATGATGGAATCAAAAATCCCACATGATCAAATGCAAATTGTTTGCAATGATCTTCGACTAAGTAGCTGCAAAACATGTATTATGTATGCATTAATATATAAAAAACCAGATCACCGGATCTTACACAAGGTATATGGATGTATAAATAAGATCTCACCTTATCCATGTCTCTATCATTGATGTATTCAACCAAGCATACATAAACAACTCAATAATATCTTGTATAAATAAAGAGCTATCGTATGATTGACCTGCATAATCTGCATCTAAAGAAACAATTATAGGGCAATGTATATTATGTGCCCGTAGCCAACATGCCATTCCCCTACAAGCAGGACCTAACGGGTATGTTAGGTCAGTTGGAACCCAAGTTGGTAATGCGGGAAGTGGAGGTGGAGGCCTAGGTGCTCCTGGTGTCTTCTTTTTAACCTGTATATATAATTTCAGATCAGTTGACATCGTATATACACATTAATAGTCTAAATCAATGTAAATTTATCATACAATTTCAGTCGTGTAGACGAAATCTGCTTTGGGCCACAATATGACCCCGCCTTCTGCCTCACCAAGTGTATCAATATCTGGGTGGGCATATGGCAACGCAACTTCCCTCCAATCGGGTAATACATGTATCGGGCTCACACGAATGTAGCCCTGCGGCATTGGAGTCCCATGAAACGTTGCCCCAGGAAGGGACTGGTAAGCCTGCGCCTCTGCAACAACATAGTCTTGCATTCTTAAGTGGCATGGCTTCAATGCCTACAAATTTACGTAAAGAATGTTATCAATATATACATATCATCTTGAAAACATATCATCTTGAAAAGACTAGCTACAATGTCATAAACAATACTTACAACAGACGTGTTAGGCGATCGGTCTCCAGGATTACTCGCAGTCTGTGCATCAGGAGAAGACTGGGTCGCCATAGGTTGATTGGAAGCCTGAGATGCCTGCCACCGCAGCAATTCTTCCTTGACCTTCTCAGCAACTACATCGTTGACCTTCTTAGCAACTATATCCTAGACTCTCTTATTCTCCTATACATGGATAAAAGAAACATTAGCTTCTTATTATTGAATTTCCTTTTGCAGTAACATTCTAAAAAAAGAATAGGTTACCTCTTCTTGAGAAAGTCCCGCTCTGGGTTTGCGCTGGGATGGCCCAAAGAATGCTTTGATGCCCACACCAGCGCCTGCACCCCTAACACGTCCAGGATGCTCTAGGTTACCCAGAGCAACTGTCAATTCATCCCTTGTGCCCTGAGGGATGAACGTGCCTTGTTTCCTCTGCTCATGCAGCTCCCGCTAATCACAATCAATAGAAATTGGTAAGTTAACACCACAAATAATCAATATTCAAACGATTTCTCTAAGAGTTGTATTTTACCATTTTCGCATCCGCCTCAGCAGTTACGGGCTTCTTTATTTCACCCTTCTTGTTTTGCCTCCCAACTATCTAGATATCATGGCGAGGCATGGGTGTGGCAGTCTCCTGAGTAGGAGTAGACTCCTGAGTAGCCGCAGACTCCGCATGTAGTTTTTGGTGAACGCTTGCATAGCCTTTTGGACCCATAGTGTGGTCATGCACATTCAGTGCACGCCTTGCTTTTTGTGCGTCACTGAGGGCCTAGTTAGTATGCACATTAATGATTTGGTTAGTATCACTAAATGTTAATCTTGAATAGGTGAATACAATGTATATTAATTAAATTGGGAGTGACACCTAATACCTTGAATTCTTCATATTTTCTTGAAGCAACAAAATTGTCCCAATCTTCTTTGTCCAAGAAGTTCCATTGTTCAAGGGCTGACTTCTTTTTCTTATCACCCTCTTTTATGTATTCTCTGTTTAGATTTGTCCTATAATTCCTAAGCA
Organism: Alisma plantago-aquatica; assembly: GCA_963693085.1. Classification (NCBI taxonomy): domain Eukaryota; kingdom Viridiplantae; phylum Streptophyta; class Magnoliopsida; order Alismatales; family Alismataceae; genus Alisma; species Alisma plantago-aquatica. The sequence continues at coordinate 1,065,974,222 of OY856411.1, read as the reverse complement.
TCTTTCCAGCGCGTTGCATCACACTTTTACGATGCAACTTCTCATCCAATGCAAACAGATTCTGTAAAATAGAAATGTTATTAACTAGTATCCAAAATAGAATTGCAAATAATAGAATTTGTAATCTACAAAATAGAATTGCAAATAATAATAACTCACGCATAAATCCTTCCATATCAAGTCTTTTTTCCCCTGAGGAACTTTATGCCAATTATCATACTTAACACCACAATGGCTCCGAGTGGTACACCCAAGATAGTTTACAAAATTATTGCGGTTCACTCCAATTGCATTTCCTCCATTATCAAACTCCACAACCAATTTGGATCCACTGCCACTAAGCACTATTAACTTCTTCAATAGAGTGATGCCCCTTTTCTTGTTAAGTGTTTGGTGCTGCGCATCAAGTTGCTCCAGTGCTTCAGTGGGTACATGTGCATCATCAACCTAAAATTTGACAAAAATAAACACACTGAATTAGCCCAATATAGAAATATAAGATATATGACATAACTAGAAGATAATGAATTTTATAGAAATACAGGATATGTTTTTAGAACTTACATTGGTATCCTCGCCATGCTCGTCATAGACAACATGCTCATCATGGACTTCATGCTCATCATGGACATCATGCTCATCATGGTCACCCATCTGAAAATGTCATTAAAAAGGCAAACATTTAGCATTAGTATTAACTAGAAAAAGGCAAACATTTAGCATTTGTATTAACTAGAAAAAGGCAAACATTTAGCATTTGTATAAACATACATGTCTCTAAAATTGTGATCTTTTATCAATTAACAATCCTTCATTGTGATCTCCGCGCACATATAAGTCATCATTAGCTTCAATATTTTGTGGAGTTGGCAACCCAACTGAGAATGGACTGGAGTCATCATACTTATCATAGTACTCTTCTTCATCTATAGGATCTTCAATGAACTGTCTTTTACCATGAAGAACAACCGACCATTTATCATTTGCAGGATCATTCATATAGAATATTTGTTTTGCCTGTGATGCCAATATGAATGGTTCACCCTTCTCGCCAATCTTTTCAAAATTCACCAAAGTGAAACCCAATTCATCCACTATAACTCCTTTGGTGTTATCAACCCAATTACATTTAAAGAGTGGAATTTTGAAATCTATGTAGTCAAACTCCCAAATGTCTTCAATGACACCGTAATATGACATTTTAGCTTCACGTGGACTCTTATCCTTTGCACTTGCAAAGTACATAGTCGACGCTTGAAGAGTGAGCCCACTATTTTGGACGACACTCTTATCATCTTGGCTCTTTGTGTAATATGTGAATCCATTAATGTCAAACCCTTCATAAGACATAACATTCGGTTTTGGTTTAAAGGCGAGGCATTTGATAGTTTCTATAATATCATTTGGTGTTTGAGATAGTTGATGTAAGACTTTATCTTCAAACCACTTAGTAAAAGTCTTATTATGCTCTCTAGCAAGCCACATTGAACTTGCTCAAGGATGTTGTCTCTTTATAAAATTGGTATGTTCCTCGATATAAACACTCACTTCATCCATATTGTGTAAAATATACAAGTGAGATTGTTCCAACTGCTCACGGCTGATTACTTTCACCCGTGATCCCAAAATTCCTTTGCCCTCCTCAATATTCTTGTCATTATCAGGAGTGTCATTACCACTGAGAAAGTCATTGCAAAAATCCATAACCTCTCTCGCCACATAACCTTCAATAATACTCCCTTCAGGCCAATAACAGTTTCGAACATCACCTTTAAAAACGCTCATGTATCGTTCAAAGGGATACATCCAATGCAAGAAAACTGGTCCCAACATTTTCACTTCCCTAGTCAAGTGGACAACAAGATGTACCATGATATCAAAGAATGAAGGAGGGAAATACATCTCAAGCTGACATAGGGTAACAACCACTTCTCTTTGCAAATTATCGAGAGTATCAGGGTCAATAACTTTTCTGCATAGACTGTTGAAAAAGAACCAAAGTCTGGTAATTGCAAACCTTACATGCTTCGGCAATATAGATCGAATTGCCACGGGCAATATTTGTTGCATTAGAGTGTGACAATCATGAGATTTAAGACCTATCAACTTCAGATCTTTCATTGATACCAATCTACGGATGTTGGATGAGTAACCATGTGGCACCTTAACATTTACCAAGAATTCACAAAAAGTTTTCTTCTCCTTTCTAGACAACGTGTAACAAGCAGGAGGTAAGTATGTTCTTTTATTACCCATTTCACGTAATTCTGTTAATTCTGACCTTATTCCCATTTCACGTAGGTCCAGTCTAGATTTTATCCCATCTTTAGTCTTACCTGGTATATTTAACAGAGTACCAATGATGCTATCACAGACATTTTTCTCAACGTGCATTACATCGATACAATGCCTGACTGTCAAAGAACTCCAATAAGGAAGATCCCAAAATATTGACTTCTTCTTGAATGAAGAATTGTCACTCCATGTGGCCATACTACATTGTGATTTCTTACCAAATTCATTGACAATGTCTTTTACTTTTGCATAAACAACATCCCCTGGTATAGGTTTAGGTGCACTCCGTTCATCATTCCATCCATTGAATGCTTTACGCTTCCTACGATACAAATGGAATTTTGAAAGAAACCTTCGATGACCAAGATATACAGTCTTGCCGCCATGTTTTAGTCTTATTGAATCAGTGTTTTCTTCACATATAGGACACACTTTAGCTCCTTTGACACTATATCCAGACAAATTCCCATATGCTGGAAAGTCATTAACAGTGCAAAACAACATAGCGTGCAAACGAAATGTCTCTCTTGCTAAAGCATCATTGGTCATCACACCTTCAGCCCAAAGTTTCTTTAAGTCATCAATCAAAGGTTCAAGATAAACATCGATATCATTTCCGGGTTGTTTAGGGCCCGATATCAACAACGACAACATAACATACTTATTTTTCATACACATCCAGGGAGGAAGATTGTATATAACAAGCATGAGTGGCCAAGTGCTATGTTGGCTGCTCAATGTCCCGTACGGATTCATCCCATCTGTACAAAGCCCAAGTCTTAGATTCCTATCTTCTTCACCAAATTTGGGGTACAATAGATCAATCTTCTTCCACTGTGGGGAATCAAACACATGTCGTAGGATCCCATCATTATTTTTCTTAACATCTGCATGCCACCTCAAATTCTTCACATCTTTCGGATTTGCAAACAAGCGTTGAAACTGTGATATTATAGGTAGATACCACAATACTTTGGCAGGAGAACCAGTTTTGGACTCCCCCAAAGTCGTCAATGTTGGGTTTTAGGGGAGACAGAGAAGGCAGCGGAAACAAAAAAATTCTCCCCCAACCCATACCGAGGAAACGCGTCAACGTCTATATAATAGGAAAGGATGGTTTGTGGAATCATACCTTGTCCCGAGGCTTGCTCGGCGACAATACCTCGCGCAATGCGCGATCTTCAACTCCGGTCTTGGACGGCGTCTGTGCAGCTCCTGGTCGCACCGGGACTGACGAATCCTCCTCCTACCGGACTGTCAGATGACAGTTGTCCTCCTGAGCGGCAATGTCCTCCCGCCTCTGTAGTAGTCCACACGGACCACCTGGAACTCCACTCTCCTTGTCCCACAAGGAAGTGGAAGGAGTCACACCCTCCTGTTGACCTACTAGTCGCCAACACACTCTCCTGCTACCAGTTGCAACTGCAGTTGTCCTTCCCTTACTACACCTCCCTTTTGTGGGAAGCACTTGCTCGAGATCTCTCACGGTTACCAAAACCAGAGAGAACGACAACTTCGCAAAGCAACCGGCTTGCATTGAGTTGTACTTTGAGAAGCCCCCAATACCCCTATATATATAGGCGGGTCATGGGACAGGGTTCTCTGTGCCCGACAATACGGGACTAAAGCAGGAGTAGAAGGGTTTGAGAATTTTTCACAAAAAGCAACCGGTTCACAACTTGAAATGATCGGTTCACAACTGAACCGATCGGTTCGGCCATTGAGCCGATCGGTTGGACCTGAGCCGATCGTTTGGGGCACTCCAACCGATCGGTTGGTGCCCTGAACCGATCGGTTCATGGTCCTAATCCGGCTCAAAAAGAGTTTCCTTGTTTCTTTCTCAATTGGTATCGTATACCAATGTTATTCCCAATCGAATTGGGCAATTTGAAACCAAAGGAAAATTCTTGCCGACATGACTTTCCCAACTGGTCGGTTGCACCAGTTGAGCCGATCGGTTCAACTCTTGAACCAGTCGTTTCAACCTGGGCATGAGCTGATCGGCCTGGACACTCCAGCCGACCGGTTCAGCACCTCAGCCGACCGGTTCATCACATGAGCCGATCAGTTGGGAGCACAGGTTGGGCAAAATCAGTCAATTGCGATTTCAATCAATCCGATACTCCAATCAATGCGTCCAACACTTTGAACCATATGATATTGAGCTATAGACTGATTGAGTGTTTAATTAAACTACTAAACTCCTTTAGTAATCAATCTAAACATTGCTTTGTGGACAAAACTCCTCTTCCAGGTTAAATCCTATGTGTGTGACCCTGCAGGTCCATTTCACGTTGGCAGTGAAAGTCCATAACACTTATGACTTCACAAGCAAAGAGCGGTGCCTAGTCACACATCAGTGCTACCCAAGTGAAAGTAGAAAGTTGGAGAACAACTTTCATCCTACAATCCGTGAATGGTGTTACAGTGAATGTATAATTCCTTTGTCACTGATATCCCGAATGAACTCAAGGCATGGAATAGTCATCCTATCAACGTTCATTCACTTTCTTGATCTCAGAGTAGATTTAAGGAGATATGTATGACATCAATATCACATACTGATTCACACATGCGTGTGCACGCCTATCTCAATCCTACTCATCAAGTGGCCTTGGATATCAAACTCCCTTAGGAGGGACAAATCCCATATCTATCACTCACCCCTCAAAAGCCCCATGTGTCAAAGCCACCCAATCATCACCTTTATAACAACCCATGTTTCAGGACTGCGTTTGATGATGTCAAAGTGTGCCCAACGACATGTGTTGAGTGCAGTGATTTCAGGTCTAAGAATCACACTCACCACCATCACTGTGAGTACTGACTGTGACTACCATCTCATGGTTCCATGTGTCAAACTCACGGTGGGTCTGTCCGGTACCTTGTTCTCTAACAAGTACCTATGTGTTTGGTTTGAGATCTCTATATCATGACTAATGAGATTCTGTCATCAACCAACACCACAATCTAGTCTTGTGTGTCATTGCTGTCTATCTACCTTCCACAATGACATCCGACTAGGGACATAACAAGAATGTACAAACTCTTAGCATCTGTATGATCTCATCGTTCCGGTCCTTAACCTGAAAGCATACGTCATTGAGTACTGTTATTCTCTAGACATTCAATCTGTTCTATCACTATCTCATATGACTGAACCAGAAAGAATTGGAAGCTTGCCTTTGATGTTTATCAAATCAATCTTAAAGTATCCCACCAATCATCCCATGATTGGCTCTCAGGGCATACATACCAACAGACTCCCACTTGCACTGTGAGCCAATCACTCTTGAATCATATTCATAGTGATCTTCAAACATGTCCCACATGTCACTGTGCTCTAGTGCCAACATAGTGAGTAATGGCAACACCTTGCCAAAGTCAGTATAAATCGCATGTCTCTCATGTCTTCGCTGTACGTCGCACGTATGAGATGGAGTTGCCGTAATATGCGATCTAGTATTCCGTTGCTAACCTTTAGCCACATTGCATGATCAAGGATTCCAAACTTGTCATCAATGAGTGGAATATAAGTTCATCTCATGAACTTTCAGATCCATATAGTATCCACTGTTTTTCTCTAACACACGGATACTCGGCATTTCCCTTTTAAATGGTTTTATTGGAACATTTCCAATTATCAACCAACTTTCACTTTTATACATCCTATGTATATTTTGCGATTAATTTTCTGTCCTTTCGGAAGTTCGCATCAATGTAACTCTTTACATCAAACTCTTCCTTATCTCCATGGAACTAGTACTTCACAAGTACTTATCAAGTTCTCATGGTATTCCAGTAACCCTTACTGGAAGTAGACAGACATCCACTCGTCATGTCCCACATACGAGTTATCAGGATGAGCACATCATATTGTCATGTCATACATACAAAATGATGAATGAATTTTATTCTTTCCATGTCATACATGCAAGACAATGGGATGATTACATACATGATAGATCCATATCTATTCTTAATGTTCCCATTCTTCATAAGAATTGGACACTTGGCCTTGGGATACTAATATCCATATAACATGGACAAGTTTTCTCCCACTGTATCTATGCATACTGAACCCTTCAGTACAGATTGCCAATGTATGCTCTCTCTTTCCAGGTCAAGAGATTTTTCGAGAACTATATCTATAGATCTCTATTCCCATCATATAGGAAACATCTCTATCTTCCTTAAAGATAATTTCCACTTTTGGATTTCCATTCTAGAACAATTCCATTTCACATCAACATGTGGAATGTGAATACGCTCCCACTAAATCACAGATCCCTTCTTTATCTTTGACATATCAGTCAAACCCTTTGACTATATCATCAAAGTAAAGATCCAATTTTGAGTTGCTTGTACTCAATCAATCATATTGATTAGTCCATTGTAACTTATTGACTTCATTTGCACTAGTGGATTCATAAACCTTATAGGTTGTATCACGTACACATCCTTGTTTTATTCCTCATAGGAATGCAATTTTAGTATCCATATGCCAAACGTCTTAGTCATTAAGTTGCAATTAACAAGCATCATCCTTCTCAAAATGTTATCCATGTGTCTTAACATTTAAGACTTATTTGCACTTATGGACATGATCCAATGAATGCTACCATCAAGGTCATACCTTATGGCTCACATGGAAGTCATTTAGGATGTAATGGTTTTATACCATAACTCAAAATATGATTCCTCATATTCATCTGGATAGTTGACTCATCATATGAACAACTCATCACATAGATAATTGAGGTGTATCTGTTAAAGATATAAGAACTCACAACCCTTGTGATTCTTGATTTCTTTTATTAGTGTGGGGTATTCATTTATTAAGAAGAATTCAATTATTTGATAATCATTCTCTAACTCCTTAGAGTATGATTCCTTCTTGATTTAGACATCACCATGCCTTAATCATGAGTTCACTATGATACACTATCATAATCACTCATAAGGATCTCAAACATTGTGGTTCAAGTATTTTATTCATTGATCTCATCAAGAATTAATACTTTACCAAATTTGTACTTCATTTATGATAATCTTGAACATTTCAAGATGTTCATATTGGTATTTCTCTAAACACCATTTGAAGTATTAGCATTTGTTCCAATTGGTATGTAAATACATCACATGTATTATACCTAATAGGATAATCAATCTCCCACTACCTTTAGTGAAGAATGATTAATCATGTCCAAGATATTCATGTCTCTTACTGGTTCTCTAACCAAAAGAGTCTAGATTTATCCATCATATGGAAACTAGAAATGAATTTCTCATGATTAATGCTAATTTCATTGTTTGAGTTATCTATAACTTTAGGTATCATTTTATCTTATGCATACCATGTATCACAAGATAAACAAGGCATTGCCACAAAGATCATATCTTTAAGATTGAAACATCAACTTTATTAATTGCCATCATTGTCATACAATATGCAAGAATAAAGTGTTTCTATCTATTGGCAATATATGAAATAGCAGTTCTCAACTCTATTTCGTGCCCTTTAGGCTGAAATAAACTGAAAGATACTCCTATCTATGGCAGCAACACTTGCTCCAATGATGGGTATTTCTTTCTTGGTCCTTTCACAAAGGCCATCACTTCTTTGTGGATATTGCATATCATATATGACATATCCATATCTTGGTATCATATACCTCAGATAAAGAAGCGGTTCATTTCATGATACCTTAGGTGGAGATCTCCAACCCTCCTTCATCTTCTTTTTTTCTTCCAGATATAGAGGGTAATCCCTCATACACCCTTTCCCCATGTGCCTTGAGGCTGAAGACGGCTTGGACTGCTGGCTAGCATCAGAACACTTCTTTTCTTTGCCCTTGTCCTTGCCCTTAAGACTTACCTTTTCTTTGATCACATCAAAGATTATGGTTTGTCTTTCTTCATCTTTGCCTCTACTATCCTCAACATGTCTAACAACTCTGTCAATGCTTGTCAAAGTTGTTCATGTTGTAGCTTATCATGAATTATATGATTCTCACAACATTTGCAGTATCATACCAATAGCCAACCCTTAGCTCAAAGGGAATCCTTCTCAGTCAGGTTTTCCACATACCCAATCACATTGAGTGTGTGAATCCCTTACTGGATCTCCTTCTGTCATGACATACTAGGACAGTGTCTTGGAGACATCATATGTCTCATGTTGTCTCTGCAACTCATAGTTCAGAGAACACAACATCAAGCACTCCTCATCAATGTCATCCTCAGTATGCTTCCATAAGCATACTTTCAGCCATTGATGTGGTGGGATCGAGTTCATCTGGTTCTGGTATAACTAGGACTTAGAGCTTTCACTCTTTGATTGAGAACACTTCTCATCATCATCCTAACCAGTCGTGGAATTATTCCCATTTAATATGTTGGTCTCAAAGACCGATCGCAAATAAAGTGATTTGTTGATTAACCATTTATTTTAACAAAAGGAAATATATGCAATTTCAGTCTAAAACTCTTTTGACTTATTTGATTGATTTGAAAAGTTGACGATAAAATTAGGCCTTTAATTAATTATCGCTCCCACTATTTTAGTTCAAATTGATAGCCCTCACCATCAATTCGGAAGATTGTAGCGTACAACCTTCTAGTGGGCAAGATCCTGAAATCCTCTAAGCCATGGACCAGCTAGGGCTGTCACCCATAACATAGATCTCTCAGGTAGGCAACTTTTGCCAATTGCATCATATGCAACTCTTGATAAGATGTCATATACAACTCTTTGCAATGATCATCTCCATGCCTCAAGGTACTAGATCCCATCTAGATCACCTTGTTAAGTCCGACCCAAAGCAAACACGATGAACATGCACCCTGCTAGGGCAGACCCACACATTCATCCTTCACACTTCCACGAGGTAGACGGTGCACCACGCTAGGGTGTGCCCACACTTGGTCGAACAAGCTTTTCACGTGTGTCGCATTTGGAAGGCATCTAAAACTTAATGTTTTAATGAGGGATTTGGTTTTATATACATATACATATCCAATCACCACAATACATAGTACGTATCATATACATGCTATATCCCACAAAAAAACATGCACAAGCGATAAAAAGCGATGATTATGGCCATCCTAATGTGATTCCTCGAGCCAAGAGGAATCACGGTCATCTAGGTCTACATCACATGCAACATGTACAAGATGAACTCTGTGCCTTGCCATCCGAGTTGATCAACTCATCACATGAATGATCTGTACTCTCCAGCCGGTCGTCTGGGTGCCACCAGCCGATCGGTTGGCTCCTCCAATCGATCGGTTCGCCTGGTCGTCGCGCATCTCGTCATGTCCGCCACCCGCTCGTCTCGCTCCTCGAACCAGTCATCAACCGATCGGTTCACTCCTTGAACCGACCGTCTGGAACATCAACCGATCGGCTCACTCCTTGAACCGATCGTTTCAGCTGTCGTCTTGATGTCCGCCGGTCATTGACATAACAGGAAATGAAATCTATCCTATTTATTACATTGCTTTAAAAGGGAACCCCGAGTTACATTCGGGGGGAGCAAAGGTAGGAAAGAATCTCGAATTATTTCGAGTTACATCAGGAATAAGAGAGGGAAGATCGGTGTGCAGACCGAGATGCAAGCAACCACAAACAACCACACACAGATATGGGTTTATAGGCCATAATCATGCTACACACATCCACCACAAAACTCATTTAAGGGCGACGCGTATCGAGTGCATTAATAATACATATCATATATGTAATTGGGATTTGTGGATTTAGGATTGGACATGCATAAAGCCAATATTATTCGCATCGCATGCAATAAATAAAGGCGACAAACCAAAATCGATCATATCGATATTCCTAAAATATAGAGCAGTTGACGTGGCTCTGATACCACTGTTGGGTTTTAGGGGAGACAAAGAAGGTAGCGGAAACAAAAAAATTCTCCCCCAACCCATACCGAGGAAACGCGTCAACGTCTATATAATAGGAAAGGATGGTTTGTGGAATCATACCTTGTCCCGAGGCTTGCTCGGCGACAATACCTCGCGCAATGCGCGGTCTTCAACTCCGATCTTGGACGGCGTCTGTGCAGCTCCTGGTCGCACCGGGACTGACGACTCCTCCTCCTACCGGACTGTCAGATGACAGTTGTCCTCCTGAGTGGCAGTGTCCTCCCGCCTCTGTAGTAGTCCACACGGACCACCTGGAACTCCACTCTCCTTGTCCCACAAGGAAGTGGAAGGAGTCGCACCCTCCTGTTGACGTACTAGTTGCCAACACACTCTCCTGCTACCAGTTGCAACTGCAGTTGTCCTTCCCTTGCTGCACCTCCCTTTTGCGGGAAGCACTTGCTCGAGATCTCTCATGGTTACCAAAACCAGAGAGAACGACAACTTCGCAAAGCAACCGGCTTGCATTGAGTTGTACTTTGAGAAGCCCCCAATACCCCTATTTATATAGGCGGGTCATGGGACAGGGTTCTCTGTGCCCGGCAATACGGGACTAAAGCAGGAGTAGAAGGGTTCGAGAATTTTTCACAAAAAGCAACCGGTTCGCAACTTGAAATGATCGGTTCACAACTGAACCGATCGGTTCGGCCATTGAGCCGATCGGTTGGACCTGAGCCGATCATTTGGGGCACTCCAACCGATCGGTTGGTGCCCTGAACCGATCGGTTCATGGTCCTAATCCGGCTCAAAAAGAATTTCCTTGGTTCGTTCTCAATTGGTATCGTATACCAATGTTATTCCCAATCGAATTGGGCAATTTGAAACCAAAAAAAAATTCTTGCCGACATGACTTTCCCAACTGGTCGGTTGCACCAGTTGAGCCGATCGGTTCAACTCTTGAACCAGTCGTTTCAACCTGGGCATGAGCTGATCGGCCTAGACACTCCATCCGACCGGTTCAACACCTCAGCCGACCGGTTCATCACATGAGCCGATCGGTTGGGAGCACAGGTTGGGCAAAATCAGTCAATTGCGATTTCAATCAATCCGATACTCCAATCAATGCGTCCAACACTTTGAACCATATGATATTGAGCTATAGACTGATTGAGTGTTTAATTAAACTACTAAACTCCTTTAGTAATCAATCTAAACATTGCTTTGTGGACAAAACTCCTCTTCCAGGTTAAATCCTATGTGTGTGACCCTGCAGGTCCATTTCACGTTGGCAGTGAAAGTCCATAACACTTATGACTTCACAAGCAAAGAGCGGTACCTAGTCACACATCAGTGCTACCCAAGTGAAAGTAGAAAGTTGGAGAACAACTTTCATCCTACAATCCGTGAATGGTGTTACAGTGAATGTATAATTCCTTTGTCACTGATATCCCGAATGAACTCAAGGCATGGAATAGTCATCCTATCAACGTTCATTCACTTTCTTGATCTCAGAGTAGATTGAAGGAGATATGTATGACATCAATATCACATACTGATTCACACATGCGTGCGCACGCCTATCTCAATCCTACTCATCAAGTGGCCTTGGATATCAAACTCCCTTAGGAGGGACAAATCCCATATCTATCACTCACCCCTCAAAAGCCCCATGTGTCAAAGCCACCCAATCATCACCTTTATAACAACCCATGTTTCAGGACTGCGTTTGATGATGTCAAAGTGTGCCCAACGACATGTGTTGAGTGCAGTGATTTCAGGTCTAAGAATCACACTCACCACCATCACTGTGAGTACTGACTGTGACTACCATCTCATGGTTCCATGTGTCAAACTCACGGTGGGTCTGTCCGGTACCTTGTTCTCTAACAAGTACCTATGTGTTTGGTTTGATATCTCTATATCATGACTAATGAGATTCTGTCATCAACCAACACCACAATCTAGTCTTGTGTGTCATTGCTGTCTATCTACCTTCCACAATGACATCCGACTAGGGACATAACAAGAATGTACAAACTCTTAGCATCTGTATGATCTCATCGTTCCGGTCCTTAACCTGAAAGCATACGTCATTGAGTACTGTCATTCTCTAGACATTCAATCTGTTCTATCACTATCTCATATGACTGAACCAGAAAGAATTGGAAGCTTGCCTTTGATGTTTATCAAATCAATCTTAATGTATCCCACCAATCATCCCATGATTGGCTCTCAGGGCATACATACCAACAGTCAATTTATACCTTGACGCACCATATTTTGGACAATCTTTCAAATCTACATAGTCCTTTTGAAATAATACACAATCATTCCGACATGCGTGTATCTTCTTGGCCTCCATTCCCATTGGGCACAACATTTTCTTTACCTGGTATGTTGAGATTGGCAGCTCGTTTCCTTCAGGAGGTATTTCTTTCAACAAAGTCAACAATGAAGTGAAGCTTTTGTCGCTCCATCTATTGTTAGCTTTCAGCTTATACAATCTCAACACAGTGCTAAGCTTCGTAAACTTAGCACAGCATGTGTATAACAGTATCTCAGCATCATGCACAATGTTTCTAAAGATAGGAGGTGGATCAGTGTGCTCTACCCTACAACTATCCAGCATCGCATCAACGATGTCTGCTGGAACTGGTTCGTTCACATTTACGTCATCGGAGGCAATTTCTTCTTCCACCCAAGCACTGCTATCGACATCTACTGGTTTCGATTTTGAAATCTCTCCATGCCAGTGCCATTCTGTATAGCCTTGTACAATCCCGTTGCACATGACATGACTTTTGATTTCCTCACCAGTGTTGACTTTCAAGTTGTTACCGTAATGCCTACATGGACAGTAGAACCTATCTGTAGGTTTTTTCCTATGTTCCTCGGCAAATCTAATAAACTGATCTAGACCAGATATAAACTCTGGGGTGCAACGATTACGAATGGACATCCATGATCTATCCATTCTATGATCAGAGAAAACAAGTATATATCAGGAAACAAGTATATATTAGGAAAAGATTAGGGTATACACTTACATCCTAAGTGTATAATGTGATGTCATTCTTATATATAATAAATGTGTACCACCTATCCCATCCTTGAACACCTAATCTCACTAGTAAGTGTATAATGTGTATTGGGTTTTCAAGAAAATTTTGACAGCATTTCCCCGCTGTTCTCTAAGTACATATGTACTTAGAGAACAAATGGGGAAATGCTACCAAAATTTTCTCGAAAACCCAATACACATTATACACTTACATCCTAAGTGAGATTAGGTGTTCAAGAACAGTCCCAAACCGGGGACTATCCAAGATTTACTCCTAATGAGTCAATCTTGGATGGGTTTCTAGGCCAACAAACACATTTGATGTCATTCTTATATATAATAAATGTGTACCACCTATCCCATCCTTGAACACCTAATCTCACTAGTAAGTGTATAATGTGTATTGGGTTTTCAAGAAAATTTCGGCAGCATTTCCCCGCTATTCTCTAAGTACATATGTACTTAGAGAACAAACGGGGAAATGCTACCGAAATTTTCTCGAAAACCCAATACACATTATACACTTACATCCTAAGTGAGATTAGGTGTTCAAGAACAGTCCCAAACCGGGGACTATCCAAGATTTACTCCTAATGAGTAAATCTTGGACGAGTTTCTAGGCCAACAAATACATGTGCTGTCATTCTTATACCTACAATCCTAGTTCTTCAAGTTAGGGTGATTATTGATGTCTTTAAAAGCATGATTGGCAATTTAGGGAAAAGTTCATTATTTACATTCCAAGCATGTCACATGTGTGCATTACAGTTCATCATTAAGCAAGAAGGGTGATTAGGATTCTCAATATACTCAACAATATTGAAACAAAGACAATCATTTTTTTTATTAATATACTGCTGCTTCAGTCGTGTACCAAACATGAAACATGCATAGAGTAACATCACATTAAAATATAAGAAGTATAACTAGAGCTTTCAAAAAAAAATCAAGCAATTCACTCATTTGAGCTAAATTTTCACCATTGTGATGTACCCATTATACATGTTCCTACTCCCAGTTCTTCAGTTACTTATTCTACATGTTTTGATAAGTTACATTGCAGACAAATGTTACTTCCCCTAGTTGACCACAGTATGAGGCAATGCCACCATGATGAATAGGATGAAGAACCAAAAGTCAGATGGATAATCAGATATCACTGTCAACAAACTGGCTTCCTAACTTACTTCAACATCAATGGATATGAGTTACTTATCAACATAGTAATATGGGGACGATGTACCCCCAGTATCAGTAGAAATAGGAGATCGTTTCCTTGATTTAGGAGTAGATCTTTATAGGGGTGTACGCATGGAGTAGATCGGCGACAGAAGCATACATGGAGGCATCGATGACTCCTTCAAGTGAGAAATAATGGTGGCGGCAACATGGGTGCGGTGAATAGGATAGTGGCGTCTTCATTAGTAGGCAAGGGAGACGGAGGCATGGCGGCCCTTGTAGATCTGAATCCAGTAACTTCATTGGATGATTTGGTTGGTGAAGATGGAGACGGATCCATGGAGTCAGCTCCAAAAAGAGGCAGGGATAGGAAAATCCATGTGGATAGTCATCAACAATGCCTAGAGGCAATGACCATTTGTAAGGGGAGAAAACTCTCTTTTGTGCTCTCTCTCTCTCTTAGGGTTGGGTGCGGTGAATAGGATAGTGCCTTGAGTAATTACACAATGACCAAGGGGTCATCCTAACATTGTATTTTGCTAATTATATGGTTTGCATTCAGTAAAGAAATGTCAAATACCATATCAAGTATGGCCAAGTGTTATTGAGAGGCCCATTTATTACATATGGTCAACCTTATTATTGGTGCATTCTCTCCTATGAGACTATTATCTATCACATATATTCAATGCAACAGATAGGTAGTAAATTATTGGTCAACGTTAAAGAGTCAACATGGATGGTTTTAAGAATGACACCCATAAATAGGGAGGTGGATATTGAAGTCTGTCTACAAAATGTCAATATCTGCTTGATAGTCAAATATCAGACAAAATAAGATCATGTGAAGCATAGATTCATTCCCTTTCAACATAGTATACAATCATGAAAAACACAATATAAGTGGACAAGTCAATAATCAAGTGATGAGACATTATAAGAAGAGAACATATTCAACATAAGGTATTATTGTCTCTAAACTTATGCTCAACAATCAAAATCATAATAAAGTATTAGTAGCCAATGTAATTATGAGTAATACAATCTAATATGTAGGTCCAGAGAATCATCACACTTAGAACCTTGGGAAAGAGGCACCAACACCTCAAACATATGTATATGTATTTCAAACATGTGAGAATACCAGCACTCAACATATGGGGATAGGCACCAACACCTAAACTAAAAATATATGGTTTGTGTATTAGGCATCAACAACTAGAATACACCACTAAAATTAGCCACTACCAGTGTATCCAATGAAAGATGAACTTATTAGAGAAGTCAAGATACTGTATTTGATTTTGGACAACTTCAAGTGATAGAAGGATGTGATGAGAAGATAAAATTATTAATCATGGGTGGAAAGGTTCCATACCAGATATAACAGGAATTCAAATATCAATGAAGAATACATTTGAACGAGTTCATGGTTTTCCAAACGAAAATTCAAAGTGCATATCAAAGTTAGGGTTTAGTCTCACCATTAAGAATATCCAATTTTAGCGGACATAGATAAATGCCTATTATCCAGACCTGACATGCACATATTCAAACTATAAATACAAAGAATAGCCTCAAGGACATGGCGGAGGAAGGAAGGAGGAAGAAGGCAGTACCTTGAGGGAAGAGGAAGAATGCCTGGCCTGGAGAGCAGCGGCCTGAGCAGAGACCTACAGGCAGCCGACGCCGGCAAGGACAACACCAAAGAAGCCACCGGCGGCGAGGAGAGCAGCGGCGCGGTGGCGAGGAAAGCTGAGGAGAGGTGCGGCGCGGCGGCAAGGAGAGGAGCAGCAGCGCGGGGGAGCAACAGCGGTGGCGACGCGAGGGAGGGGGCAACGACGGCGGGGAGCACCGGCGGTAAGAATCGCCAGACCTAGCAGGAGGTTCGCAATGAAACAGAGAAATGGGGAAGAGTTCTATGTTTCGCGGGGCTATTAAGTTCCCAAATAGCGTCGGTTGTTTCAAACAACCGACGCCTATTATCTTCAGCGTCGGTTGATAGTAAAAAACCGACCCCAAATTAGTTGGCGGGAACTATTATCAGCGTCGGTTATCCAAGGATAACCGACACCTAAAGTGGAACTTTTTGTGCAGAATTTCATTTTAAATAGGCATCGGTGAATAGTTAAAAACCCGACGCTGTATGTGGCCCAAATTTTTTTCGGTCGAAAATTGGATTTTGCGGGTGCTTTTAGGCTTCGGTTGGTTATAGTAAGTCGACGCTGAATACAAAGCGGTACCCGTGTCTGGCTGGTCTTCGAATATAGACGTCGGTTTGCCTAAATAACCGACGCCCAGAAAAGCGACACTGAACGCTATTTCTGTAGTAGTAACCCAAGAAAAAGAATATACTAACTTTGAGGCAATTTAACAAAAGAATCATGAATAGAAGAAATAGGGCTCATATAGTGCCTCATTAGGGATTATAGGGTTTGGTTTTCAAATATCCCAACTTAGGGTGTAAGAAATGTACATACCTCTCTTACTAATATCAATTACTAAGTTTCACCAATTTAATTGAGTTCAAGTTCTACTTTGCCTATTTTCAATGTATTAATATATATTAGAGTACAAAATGCACATTAATGTATAGAAACCCTAATTTTAGAACTTTTTATCAAAACTCAGATTTAGATTTTGAAAATATCACCAATCAACTTATTAGGTTCTCCTGATCAAGAAAACATATTTTTATGTTAATTTTGGAGTTATGATGATTAGGATGTACTTTTTATGCATTAAATTCATTTTGTAAAAATCACCATTCGTCAAACCATGAAATCATACCTTGAAAATATTTTATTAAATAGAGATTAATTTTTCAATTCTAAAACATATTTATTTGTCAAATTTAGATAAGCGGATTAGAAGATTGATATTTTTCAATACTGGCCAATAGGAAATCGTCACATCATCAAACCGATCGAGATAATTGAAGAGAGAGGGAGAGGGAGAAAACACAAATTGACCAAAGATCAGGTTTAAAGTTGCATACATAACCAAACTAGAGCTTCTAGAGAATGTAAAATAGTAAGAAACCAAAACCCTAGAAGAACATGGTAAATAGAGATGGAGATCATCGATTTTTATACATAGAAGCATGAGTTTTAAGCATGTAGTAACAAATATATAAGAAGGGGGTTATCAAACTTGCCTCTAGGAAGGTAAGAAGGTCCAAATAGAAAAGATTCCAAGATTACAAGGTCTGGTTGCTGCAAGACAAGCTCCTTTCTTGAGCAAAGATCACCTTCTCCACTTTAGAGGTGCAAACCCTAGCAAAAGAGCATGGAGATGAGATGTTTAAGCGCTCTACGTGGGGTTTCACAAAGGAAGACCAGGGTTTTGACCTGGAGGAAGGTGGAAGGAATACTAACACCATGAAAATAGGGAAGGAAAGGAGGATACTTACTAGTTTTTCTCAAAATCACTAAGGAGGAGCATAAGAAATCCTAAATAGAGAAATTTGGAACCCTAGGACCCTTCTTCACCAAGGTAGGCACCCTCTTTTACCTTGGAACAACAACTTCGTGGACAAACATAGAAGGAACGATTCTATAAGATGGGGGAAAGATAAGGAGAGGATTGTTTCTTAGATTTGGAGGTGGGAAGGGGTAAGCATGGCTTTATAAAGAAGGGGGCAAGAATAAGGTGTCTGTGGGACTTTCCATCTGTCCTTAGGCTAAGGCTTCATGGCCATGAAAGAGGACAGCTCACACAGACTTCTTATATATCCAATGCCGATCCTAAAAGCTCATGGAGACTTCTAGGCCATCCCCACCATCCTCCAATCAAAGAAATAACCCCATTGGTTGATAGCTTTTAAGGATGAGCTCATTTTTAAGAGGGTAATCCCTTTAATGCCCTTGGAAAGAAACACCTTCAAACCAAGGTGTAACTAGGTGCCCCATGGTTCAAAAACTCGAGAATGGTAAGCGAATATCTAAATATTATAATGCATGTGACAATTTACAAAGAAAACCTTCGAATTTGGTAAATTGCATAAAAGTCCAAAATGTGCATATAATTGCATAACTTGCACAAACAACATCCAAGTTGGACCAAACTTGAAACTTAATCTTGTCTCATGATTTCAAAAAACCTCACTAGGTTAGATTAAGGTTTAGAGTACTTAATTATGGTAGTTAAGCTTGTCCAATACATTAAGTAAGATTTGGGACCTTACACTTCTAACATGGATTTATTTACCATTGTTCCACTTAAGTGACAATTTTACATTTTAGATCCTTAAATAAGATTTCACCAAGGTATGTGTGCATAAACCCTTCCATTGGTATAATTATTGAACAAATGTTCACCAAACCACTATAAATTCCACCATTTAAGCATCAAGGCCAAAAAGATAGAAGTGATAGGAAAATATTGGGACAGGGCCCAAAAGAGAATATGTCAAAGTTTTAGTACGTTACACATAACACACTAAATTTCTTGATCTGAAAAAACTTAGACTTTAAGTTAAACCTTCTCAATTGCATAGACTCACAAAAATTTTATTGAAGTGTGTTCCCAATGTATATGGCGGTAGTAAGGCCAAGAAAACTCCACATACTTTCTCACTAAGATTTCTCATGTTCTAAGCCTTTACGAAATGATTAGAGCACATTAAATTTTCATATCTAGGTTATTTTATTATGATTACATTTTTCACTAAATAGTTAAATGTCAAGATGTTATGTTGAGTCTTTGATGAATGCCTCTAGTCCATTCTTCTCAATCAATATCTGGATATGTACTTCCTAACACAAGTGGTTTGTGTTATTAAAATTTAGGGAGATGACATTGACAAGTGTAATCACTACAAAAGGAAATAGTAACTTGAACTTCAAAATAGACATGTAAGTTAAATAGCATTTGGCCAAATGGGATGCAAATCCAAACATAATGAAGAAAACAAGGGGAAAATATGAGGATCTAAAGCTCTAGTACCAAACTAAATTTAGATAATCTTGGAGATGAGGAATAGGGAGAGAGAGTAGGACCAAAATTCTAGGAGGATGATGAGTATTTACAGAAAAGTAGAAGTTGAAAAATACATTTGTATTTATTCTTCTTTGAATGTTTAAGATAGAGTCCATAAATACATCATTGGGTAGGGTCGATATCCAATCAATTTGTTACACACTTTTTACATGTTGTTACAACTAACTCAATATGAGCCCATACTATACACATATGACTACATAGATAACATTATATAGTTAACATGAGTTCTCAAACTACCTTATACCTAGACTAGACTATATTTGTGTGATAAATTGGAATTTTCCTCTCTTTCAATTAATGTACATCTTGACTCATTAGATGTTATTTTCTAATTAATAACTCCATCAACCTAAATTACATGACTTGGAGTCACACTACACTTAATAGATGAAATGAAACTATAAAAGTGTCACAATATGTTAATTTACTAGAGTTGAGTGTAGAATTACACTTTTGAAAGTGAATTTTCAAAATTGAGTGCCCTCAAAATTATTTTATATCCAAGATTTCAATATAGGAAGTATAGGAAATTTGTGAATCAACAATGAAATAATCATCTCAATCAAAGTTATGTCTTAGGATATATGAAATTTGCAATATTATAAAAAAATATTTTGAACTAGCTTAAACAACTCAGCAATCCTGGGTACTACCCCTTGACCAATGACATGGCTCAATTTACATACATAGTTCCACCGGTATAGCCCTTAGATCAACTTGTTGTCCATGATGAACCCAAATCCAACAGTCCTCAGGTTGTCTTCTACCTTGTGTTAGGGAAAGTACAACAACCTTTGGACTACTTTTACAATGGTTAACCCAAGCCATTCTCACCCCCTTGACACTGACTAATATTCCCATTCACTTTGATTTTCATCCCTCATCATATCACCTCTCTTTCACTCCTTCCTCACTTTCCCTTATCATTCCACCAAGAGAACCACCACAAGGTGAAGCTCTCCGACAAGCATCATTCAACCATCTCTGGTCACAATGAACTACACATGAGCATTACTCTAGCCTCGTGAGACCAAAACAATGCTAGAAGGATGATTTATTGCCCCCCTCCAAGCCTCTTTCACCCTCGCCATATTTTCCTCACACCCAACCGCCGTTCAGACCTCAAGGTCCGACATCGTGGGTCTCATGCTAGGGATACACACAGACGTCTTCCAATCATGGAATGGGTCTAGCTTGGATACCCGATCAGGCAGTCCCCTATCACTGTGGTCGCACAGGGGTGAGGGCCATTCCAACACCAATGGGCCCAAGAGGCGCTATACTATGAGGCCCACGAAACTAGACCCAAGAGCAACAGTGCCTCTTCTAGCCCTTGGATCTTGATCTAAGGGTCGTCATCCCCTAATTCATGTTGAGTATTGAAAAAAATGTATCTTTGTCTTACTATCTCCAATTATGGACTTGCAACATAGCTATAAAACACCATCTTTCTAATATAATTAGTTATAGAACATAGTTTTACTTGATTTTCACTTATATCCTAGAATTGTTACTTTTGAAGACTTTTTATGAAGATCAATGCTATGGAATTAATTATTTTGATCTTTTATGATATAGAAATTGATGTTAGCCTAATACAAGTAACTAGAACAACCATATGCATCAAGACTCAAACTTTATCCATCTTGCACTCTTAAGTGACCACATATTCTCAACTAAACAAAAAGGGCTTTTATGCTCAAAGTTACTTTATTGATGCCTACCCTTAATTGAATGTGCCCCAAATCCTTATGTTAAATCTAAATAAATAGTTTTTGATATATGTTAAACTAAAATTCAAACTTGTTTATGCTAGTACCCTATTTTGATTTGATGTTTTTCTTTGAACCATGAAACATGCTTAATATGGATACCTTTATGTTGAATCCCCAACCTTCCTCAAATAGTGACTTAATACTACTCAAATATACTATGTGACCATAAAATCTATAGGTTATCATTCTTTGTACACCCAAATTCTTAGTGGATAATTCTTGTACCCTAGTGTGACTTACTGACCTAATCTTGACTTGAAATGTAGTCTAGTATGCAAGTAATAATTGAAAATCCAATCTTATGCAAATCTTTCCTTAATGATAATCCATGTTACATATGAGATCAAATATACTACTTCATGATTTTCATGACACCAAGTCTTACTTGATATAGGTTATAGTCTAATGATGACCATCTTGAAAGGATATGACTCAAAATGACTAGTTTAACAATGTTGATGCTTATGTTGTTCATCTTTCTTAAATATTATGTTGCTCCATATAATTTCATAAATCCCTAATCTTATGATTCATAATCTTAGTTGTTATGTGTCAACCTAGGTTTATACTAATCCATGAAGTGTGAATTAACATGATAATGATACCGCTTGACCTAGTTGGGGATATTTGAAATCAATGATGAATGATATGATTTATACATCTCGGTGACACATCAAAACACCATGATAATTAATAATGATACCTATTGTTGTCAATATTGATCCAATTAAAATTGGTTGACTCTTTTTCTAAGATTTAGTCAAGAATTCTATATATCATTTTCAAAATCAAACGCTTAATCGTGTGTTCTATTCAAGGTACACTTTACCCTTCTATCAACCAAACTAGTAGCATTGAACTTTCTTATATTTATGTATGCTAAAAAGGCTTGGTTTTATTATACTTGATTGAGCTACATGGTCCTTATGATTACTATGTTTGATCTTGACTAAACAATGTTGAAAAAACCTTGAACGTGATTGATCTTATCCATCATACAAACCTAATGCACCTTTCAGAATTCTCAAGGTAAGGGAGCAAGGCATGTTGAGATATGGTTAACTCATTGACTTTGGTCTTGAGTACCTCATGTATAAATATGGTGACATTCAAGTTTAGATCGTCATATGCCCCTCACGAACCCCCACCTTTTGGAAGTTGGTGAATGGCCAAAATTTTTTTAAGTATAAAGGAGATGTATCTAAAACACGCTTTCTTTTAATAAGAAAGTATTAATATTATTCTTTCTTTCTATTATGTTAAACTTTTCCAAGCATTATATGTTCTCTTAAACCCGTGAGTTTATGTCTTTTATATCATACTTAACATAGTTGTTCTAATGTGTATCCATTTATGATTTTAGGTAATAAACACACTACGTCTCTTGCTATAATTGTGCTTCTTCTCAAATATGATTACCTACTGCCCTTACTATGGTGTTATATAATGACATGCAACAAGAATAAATATGATTGATATATGGGACTAAGATCTTATGTCAGGTACTAGTTCAATTCCATTTATGCCATGTTGTTTGTACCTTATTTCTATATTTTGTTGTTTGTGGTTTTATTCATGCATATTCTATGTGATCCATTCTAGGGATTGACATGTAGGTTCACTCGTCTTTGTCTGTCTAGACATTAGGAGTGTGGATTTAGGGTAATAAATAGTTCTATGACAAATGATATCAGAGCCATCATATATCCTCCATGTGTGTTTAATAAGCTAATTCCACATACCTTAGAGATTCTCTAGTGTCTCATCTCTTCTTTAGGGACTTCCCTAATCCACCCATTAGATGATTATTAGTTAGTTTCTCATCTCCTCATTTAATATGACTCATGACAATTTATCACGTGATCTCTCAGTAATGGGTAGCATATGTATGAGGGAAACTAAAATTTGAATGAAATTTGTAAAATATGAGAAAAATGATTATGAATTCATGGTGTGACCTTAGTTTGAAAACTTGAGTATGACTAATAAAAAGTAATCTTGGAGTGAAGTACTCAAGTATGACCCCTTAGATCATGTCAACTCAACTTTACCAAACCTAGTCTACATACTTCGTATGTTTGAGGTAAAACAAACAATCTTGATATGTCAAAATAAGGAAGATTTATACCTTATACCTCATGGTTTATGAGGTCCCTATTTGAATAATCCCATGTCACCACATTTTTCACTAAATTGTAAAACATGACTAAGCAACGTTTCCCCTATTTTATGTGTACCATGATCATGACATGAAAATACTATGCTTGTGGACTCTCAAAATCATGATGAAAGGATTTCATGCAAGAGGCATTCCCCACTTTAACCTCAATACCCCTTTGTAATATCAATTTTGAATAATATACTTGACATGAATCTCAACCTTACACTATTATGCTCAAACTCTTGAGCTCCCAATTTGACTTCTTAATTTTCAATATATACCCTTACCTTGATCTTGAAAGAAAGGGAATGAAATAATGACCATGATCTTGCAAATCTCAAAATATAATTGCCATATTATGATCTTGATATTTTATCTCATGACTTTATGAAATATTATTTGATAATCAATACTCACCCTATTTTCAAATACTTTATGTTTCAAGACTAATATGGACTAATGTGCTAGATCAAGATGGTAGTTGACTTTTGACTCCCCCTAACCTAGGTCACATCCGTAGGATGATTTTCTCTAAATTTTCATCTTATTTATTATTTAGAGTTTGGAAAGGTAACACCTTCCACCAGATTTTAATTTCTTGACCTAAGTTCCTAATAGATCTTGATATAAGATAATGTTGACTATAAATTGTCGTTAAATTCCAAGAAAGACCTAGTCTAGATCATTCATCAACCTCAATACCAGATAATAAGATTGATGATTGATATCCCAAAATGTTGCTTGAATAATGCTCAAAAGGTTTCACAATTAATGTATATGGATGAATGATCACCCCTAAGGTCTAAATAGGAATTTAAATCCTAGATTTGAAATTTATGGACCTATGACTTTGATATCCAAAGATGAATATTGGTAATGAATACTAAAATCTTGACTCATGATTATTTATTTCAATATTGATTTGACTCATATGATCACCCTATTTGCATCTTGATATCACCCTCAATATATGACTGATGACTTGCATGTACTGAAATATCAAAACTTTGAAATGATGATTATGTTGATTCACTTAAAATACAACTTATGGATGATCTATCATGTGGACTAGGGTGGGACCTTCCATTACCCTTGAACATGGAATTATAATATTTAAATATGATGTTTGTCTCGAATTTTTGAAATATGAAATATCAATTATGGATGTAAAAACCCACCTAGGTCAATGTATAAGCCATAACCCTATATGTTGGAAGTGTAAATCATGATTTACTCTTGATTTAAAGATCTCTGTTTTCTTGACCCAAATGTAATCTCTCCAAAATTGTGATCTGTAGGATGACCTATCCCAATTTGTAATTTGTATGATATTCTTTCCAACTTGATGATCAATGTGCCTATGTTATGATCTTGATGCTGGATTGCTAAATCTTGGAATGATATTGATCTTGAAAGTGATGATGATGCTTTGTTGGAATGCAATAATGATTTATGATGTGGAATATGAAATCCTTATCTCAACTGATGATTGATTTAATTTGGGGACAAAATTCCTTTTAAGTTATGAAGGATGTGGTAACCTAAATTTTCTCTCTCTCTCTCTTTCATTTAATGTACATATTGACTCATTAGATGCTCTATTATGTAAATAAAAACTCACCCTCAACTACATGGATTGGAGTCACATTATACCCAATCGATAACATATAATTCCATAAATGTCACAACACTCTTTGTTTACTAAAATTAAGTGCATAATTACACTTTTGAAAGTGAATTTTCAAAATTGAGAGATCTCAACATTATCATATTGGATCCAAACTTCTAATATAAGAAGTAGGTTATATTTGTGAATCAAATATGAGAATTTCATTTTGATGGGAGTTAGGTTTGCGAGATATGAATTTTGCAATATTACCAAAGAAACACACTTTTTAACTGATCTAAACAACTCAACGATCTGTGGAACCCCCTCTCAACTTGTGAGATGTATTAATTTTAGATACACAGATCCTCCCTCCCAACCCTTACATTGACTTGTAGTTCATGATGGACCCAAATCCAATGACCCCTGAGTGGTCTTCTACCTTATGTCAGGGCAACTGCAACATCCACTAGACAACTTTTGCAATGGCCAATCCAAGCCATTCACACCCCATGACGCCAATTGATAGCTCCATTCACCTTGTTTTTCATCCTTATTTTTTACTCTATCTTTCCATCCTTTTTGTGCACTCCTTCCCTCTTTTCCTTCTTCTTCCACAGACATCACCACCATGGTACCAAGATCTCTAGCACGCTTTGCGTTGCCATCTCCAGTCATGATGGGTTATGCATGAGCATTTCTGTATCCCCATGAGACCAAAACAACAATAAACAACTTGTTTCTTTCCCTCTCTAAGACTCCTTCACCCTCTCCCTAATTCCCTCACCATTGGCTGTTGTCATGACTTGGAGGTTAGGCATCAGAGGTCTCATACATGAGTGATGTGCAGACATCGTTCGATTGCAGAGCGAGTGTAGCATGGACTCTTGATTAGGTGGTCCCCTATCTCTACAGTCACCAAGTTGGAGCCCCTTGTGTGTGAGCCATGCCATCTCCAACGTGCCCAAGAAAATGATGGACCAAGAGGCCCATGGAGCCAGACCTAGGAGTAAGAGTGCCTCTTATGGCCCTTGGATCTTGATCCAAGGGTCCTCGTCCCCTGATTCAAGATGAATATAAAAAATGTATCTTTGTCATTTAGATCCAAACATGGACTTCCAATATATATTTTTTATTAGAAAAACAAGATCTTTCCAGTAAAAAAATTTCTAGAACCTAGTTCTTCTTTGTTCTCAGGTGATATCTAATGCTTATTTTGAAGTCTTTTACAAAGATTAATGCTTTTGAAAGCATGATCTTGAACTTTTATGATTTAAAACTTGATGTTAGCCTAATATAAGTAACGTGAACAACCTTATGCATCAAGATTCTAAACGTATCCTACTTGCACTCTTGAGTGACATAATTTTGCTCAGATGACTTGAAAGGGGCTTTTATGCTTAAAGTTACTTCTTTGATTCATAACCTTGATTGAATGTGCCCCAAATCCTTATTCTATATCCAAATCACTAGTTTTTTATGTATGCTGAACTAATTTTCAAACTTGTTCATGATAGTACCCTAATTTGATTCAATGTTGAGCTTTGAACCATGAAACATGCTTAAAATTGGATACCTTAATGTTGAATCTCCAACGTTGCTCAAATGTTGACATAATCCTACTTACACTATGTGACAACAAAAATAATAAATTGCTATGCATTGCACACCCTAATTCTCAGTGGATCATTATTGTGACGTAATGTGACCTATTGACCTAATCTTGACTTGAAATGTAATCCATTATGCATGTGATCATTGAAGATGTAATGTTGTGCAAATCTTTTCCTGATGATCATACATCTTACACAATGACATGAAATTGGTAGCTTGATGATTTTCATGATACCAAACCTTACTTGATCATGCATACTCTCCAATGATGACTATCTTGCATGGATATGACACAAGATGACTAGTAGGTCAATGTTGATGTTTATGTTTTTCATCTTGCTTACATCTTATGTTGAACCATATAAGATCATGAAAACCTAATCCTATGATCCCTAATCTTAGTTGTGATGTGTCACACTATGTTTAGATGAATCCATGAATTCTGATTTAACATTATAATGATAATGCTTGACCTAGTTGGAGGTATTGAAATAAATCATGAATGATAGGATACCTAGATCTAGGTGACTCATCCAACCACCATGATAATTATTATTGAGACCTAATGTTTCTAATATTGATTCAATTATACTTATTTATAATCTAAAGATCACTTGGTTGACTCTTTTACATGATCTAGTAAAGCATACTATTTATGGTTTTCTGAATCAATTGCTTAATCTTGTGCTTTAATCAATGTAAGATTTAACCTATTATTGTATAGACTAGTGATATTGAACTTGTTTGTATGCATGTATGCTTATACTTGATTGATATTCATGTTCCTTATTGTTACTATGTTGTATCTTGACCAAACTATCTTGAACAAACCTTAAACATAATTGAATTTATTCCTTACACAAACCTTGTACACCTGCCTAAATTCTCTAGGTAAAGGCATTAGGCATACTAAAATATGGTTAGATCATTGACTTTATTCTTGAGGTTCCTCACATAGAAACACGGTGACATTTAGGCTTTGAGCCTCATACGCCCCTCACAAACCCATCATATTGGATTTAGGGAATGGCCAAAAAAGTTGTTTAGTACAACTGAAGTATATCAAAAACATACTTTCTTGCTAATAAGAAATTATTTAATGTTGTTTCTTTCTTTCTTGATATTATATTAAGTTTTTCAGAGCATATATGTTCTCTTAAACCTGCGAGTTTATGTCTTTTATAACGTACTCATCACATTTCTATTAATGTGTACCCGTTTTATGATTTTAAGTAACATCACTAGTACATAAACGACCTTTAGTGTCGGTTATTTAAGGCCTTTAGTGTCAGTTTCTAAGCGACACCTATGTGGGCGACGCTAAAAGCCCAGCTTTTACACGTCGGTTCAAAAACTGACGCCACAACCCTTCGTGCACCACCGAAAACACGCCAGCAGGGCACTATAAGCGTCCGTTTTTAGATAAGAAACTGACGTCATATACCTTCGCACTACAGAAAGGGCACCATGTTGGGCACTATTAGCGTTAGTTATTAGATAAAAACCAACGTCATATCAATCCCAACACGGCCGTGTTGGCCAGCACGGCCGTGGTGTCTGGTCCGCTGCCACAACCGTTCTAACCAGCATGGCCGTGGTGTCTTGTCCGCTGCCACGTCCATGCTGACCAACACGGCCGTGGTGTCTGGTCCGCTGCCACAGCCATGCTGGCCAGCACGGCCGTGGTGTTAAGTACATAGATGTCGGTTATTAGATAAAAACTGACACT
Source organism: Alisma plantago-aquatica (assembly GCA_963693085.1). Lineage (NCBI taxonomy): Eukaryota > Viridiplantae > Streptophyta > Magnoliopsida > Alismatales > Alismataceae > Alisma > Alisma plantago-aquatica. Next base: position 1,065,945,914 of record OY856411.1, on the reverse strand, counting down.
GTAACGATGTGGCATCGGTTTTATACAAATAACCGACGCCTATTTTTTGTTTTTTTTTTCTGTCAGTCTGTAGACCTGCTGTATGGCTGGTCGCAGGATGAGAAACCTGCAGTTCAGTTATGAACTGTAGGTTTTACGACATCCATTGATATCAGCCAACAACAGGCCACAAACCTGCAAAATTAACAAGAAAGATATTCACACATTTAGCAATGCAACCTGTAGTTCCATTTGATTTTCACACATTTAGAAACATTCATGTAGCTAGCAATCTGTAGTTCCATTCATTTTCACATTCACATATAGAAACATTCATATAGCAACCAACAGTTTCATTCATTTTCACTCAGACACATGTAGAAACATCCAGACATGTAGAAACATTCACACATATATTATAATTCAGAAATTCATTCACAAAATATCATTCTTTAGTCATTATTCACTATCAATATCCCAATTATATCTTAAATCCTCCACTACTTGTATGGCTGTTGCCCATTCTTCTCTTACTTCATTTAATTCTCCCGTCGTATAGGGAGAATGTACATCTGGTAAGGCATTTCCTGTAGTGTGTTCAGTTGTAAACACCTGTAAAGAGAATGATGTATATATATAATTAATGAGCTATAAATAAGATTGATATATTTCATATTATCTAATGAGACTATATAATACCTCAGCAATACAATCGATGTCCGTTGCAGCATATTTGATAATCATGTGCATAAATCGCATCACGTAGTATCCACATGCCCATCCGTTGTCTTGTGTGGCACACTATAAATTCAAACATACAAAATATTAAAAAATACAACTAATTAAGCATTGTTCACATAAATAATATATACATATATTGCAGTCGGGAACTTACTTTCACGTTCTTCCAAATTATTGGCTGGTTCTTTTTCATGGGGACCTTTCCTCCAGCCTTTTTGAACTCATCAAAACCCCTACATGTTAATGTAACACAGTACATTGTATAATTAAATAGTAATGTAATAACATATGTTAACGGATATGAAAATGAAATATTTCTCACCGGAATAATGCCATTTTCATTATGTGTCCAAATCTTATATTCAATTTACTCCCCTTAGGATCTAGATAATAGACAGTGAACGTCTCGGGGACAATAACTAGTAACTCCCAATGCATACCACTAGAGGCAAAAAAGTTAAAAATTAATAACTCAAAATCCACAATAAAAATGTAATTTTCTTAATAAGAAAAGTAAACTTACTCTACATTGAATGGAGCCATTATCATCGTCTTCGTTTTTTTGAGCAAAAATTGAAAAAGCCTCACAGCAGTATTGTTGAACTGACGGAGGGTCTTTAGCTACTAGACTAATCAAAGATGGAATCAAAAATCCTACATGTTCGAATGCAAAATCTGCACATATCTTGTCTAAGTAGCTGCAAAATATGTATTAATTACACATGCATTAATAAATAAGAAACCAGATCACTAGATCCTACACAAGGTATATGGATGTATAAAGAAGTGTATAATGTGTATTGGGTTTTCGAGAAAATTTCGGCAGCATTTCCCTGCTGTTCTCTAAGTACATATGTACTTAGAGAACAAACGGGGAAATGTTACCAAAATTTTCTCAAAAACCCAATACACATTATACACTTACATCCTAAGTGAGATTAGGTGTTCAAGAACAGTCCCAAACTGGGGACTATCCAGGATTTACTCCTAATGAGTAAATCTTGGATGGGTTTCTAGGTGAACAAATACATGTGTTGTCATTCTTATACCTACAATCCTAGTTTCATCATTCATATCCTAGTTCTTCAAGTTAGGTGATTAACATTGTCAATATACTCAAAAAGGAAACAAGTTACCAATTTCATAGTTAGGACGGTAGAGATACCCTAAGATCTAGATCTAATGGTTCATAACGAGTCTGTGATAAAGTTACATCACTAGATGATTATATAATTTCAAAAGCAGTACACAAATAAATTCAAATGAGTAGATAACTAAATAAAAATAGTAGACAAAAAAATACAAATAAGTAGATGAAAAATACAAATAAGTAGATGAATAAATCATAAAAAAATCAGTACATAAATAAACACAATCAGTAAATACCTTTTAAAAAAATTCCACTAGCTTTGTGAAATCAGTACATAAATAAACACAATCAGAATATTTTTCAATGGCTTTTGGGGTGACTTGGTGAAATCAGTGCATTTTTTGGGCATCCTTTATATAGGTTGATCTAGCGTTCAATCCAGTAGATGAATCCAAACCCCAGCAGCAGCCTAGGCGTGCCCTGGCGCCGCCCAAGCATCCGCCCAGAGGCCTAGCTAGGCAGGGTACCTAGGCTTGGGACCCTAGGCGTTCCCTAGCACCTGCTTAGGCTCTTCCTGGGTGAGGTCCAGGTCGGCGGCAGCAGAGAAAGCCAGCGGTCGAGGAAAAAAGGTGGACAATCGAAGGGTTACCTTGATCGGCGGAGGAGAACAGCTAGTGGGCGACCACCAGGAGCAGAGACCGGTGGGAAACTGGCGGCGGCAAGGAGAGCACTGAAGCAGCTACCGGCGGGGGCGGCGGCGAGAAGAGGAGAGGAGCAAGGACCGGCGGCAGCACCGAGCAATGACCGGAGGAAGCAACGAGCGACGACAAGCAAGAAATCGCCGGACCTAACTGAGAAGAATCGGGAATGAAATAGAGAAAGGGGAAGAGTCGCTCGCGCTGGTGCTGTTAAGTTAAACATAAGCGTCGGTTGTTTAAATGACCGACGCTACAGCCTAACCATGCCGGTTTCCATAAAAAACCGACGTAATAAGGGTGTAAAAATTTTTGGCGGGGACGACGCGCGCACACTTATAACGTCGGTTATTATAAGACAACTAACGCCCATATTAGAACTTTTGGCGCAAATTTTATCTTCATTAAGCGTCGGTTATTAGCTAAAACGCCGATGTTGTATCTGATACTTTGGTGCAGTTTTTTTTTTGCTAAAAAAATGGATTTCGCGGGCTACTTTAGGCGTCAGTTTCTTTTCTACAACTGACACTGAATGAAAAGCGATACCCGTGTCTGGCTGGTCTTCAAATATAGATGTCGGATGTCTATATTAACCGACATTTAATGTGAGTAGCGTCGGTTTTACGAAAAAACCGACGCCTCTAAAAGCGACGTTGAACTCTGTTTCTGTACTAGTGCATGTACACTATGTCTCTTGATATTTTCATGCTTCCCCTCTATTATGATTATCTATTGCTCCTACAATGATAACATTTAGTGGCTTGCAAATTGAACTTGTATGGTTGAAATATGGGACTAAGATCTTATGTCAAGTACAAATTTAGCTCCTTTTATGCCATGTTGTTCCATATCTTAGTTCTCTTTTTTGTTGTTTGTGGTTTTATTTATGCATATACTATGTGATCCATTCTAGGGATGGATGCCTAGCTCCCCTCTCCTTTGGTTGTCTAGCCATTAGGACTATGGATTTATATAATTAACAATACCTTAACAATCTATCTCATTAGAAAAACTACTCCTATCCAAACTTCCAAATATTTCAATATCCATATCCCTTCCCAAACATGGATTTATCTATGAAAAATTTAGATGATGCCATCTAGATGCAATCAAGACGAACTCATAATTCATTAACTACAAAATTTCTTTTATATATGTTTATATATACATGTATATATGTTTATATATATGAAGGATTTCTTTGAAGAAGGACAACCTCTGGATTAAGTGGATCCATGAGAAATATCTCTAGATTTCTTTGTGGAACATTGAGATTGCTACTCATCACTCTTGGTATTTTATTAAGATCATTAGACACCTTAATGCTTTTAAAACCTTGATCAGGTATAGAATTGGTGTTGGAGAGAAATCTTGGTTGTGGTTTGACCCTTGGATCCCTCATAAAAATAGTCTTGTTGATTGTATTGGCGAAAAGGAGATTATTAGGTCTGATTTCTCTTCTATGAGTAGGTTTAGTGCTATTGTGAGTGGCACTAAATGGAGGGTTAATTCTTCAAGATTCCATGATGTCCTTAAAAATTTCATCGGTGATATCCATCCTCCTTGTGGGGGAGAGGATACTATTTTGGTGTGTGAAGAATCCAAAGTTAATCAAAGACTTATCCAGTTGAATATGAGAAGCGGAGGTGTTGAAGATCCCATTTTCACTTGGATTTGGAAGTTTGCTGCACCTAAAAGCTACCCGATTACTTCCTATAAAGTAGGGAATGGTAGGCTACCTACGACTGATTATGCAAGGAGGATAGTCTTTTCTTCTCCCTCCTATTTTTTTTTTTTGCACAAATGTGACTTGGAGAATGACCATCATATTATGTTTGGTTGTACTTTTAGCCAGACCATATGGAGTCTGGCCTTTGATAGTGGTTTTACCCATGTCATTATAAGAAGCAAGGATGACCTATGCAAGCTAGCTCTAAAGAAGGAACGTCTTATGGCACTTTCTATTATGCACTTTGTGTTGTTTGAAAGAAACTCATGAGTTCATAATAGAAAAAGTATGGAAGTTGTTCTGATCTGAAATTGGGCTGAGTCTACTATCATATAGCTGCTTCCCTAGTTCACAATTCTATGTTTTCTTTCTGAAGACTAGATATTTTCTTGTCATTTGACATTGGTCTTGTCCTTGCCTTCTAAGTGGCGATGGTTTCTTCCTTTTTTCTGATTATATTTGACATTGGTCTTTCCTATTTCTTTTTCTTCCGATCACACTTAAGTGAGTGTATAGCTAGCTTGGTGAGAGATTTTCTCACAAGAACATCTCTTTTTATTTCTCTACACATGTAAAAACACAAAAAAAATCAATACAAGCTCTGAACTTACAAAGAAAATGTATATATGTCTATATATATACACACATATGTATATATATTTATCTATATACATGAAAGTAATATTCTTTATGTAAATAATACTTAGATTCCTTAAAATAAGTATTGAAATTCTACATATAATTTCCATATACGGTCATTATGCTTATTGAATTGATGTTAGATCCTCTAGACTTGGAAAGTGGAATGCTCGACCACCGTGCACTTGATATATTCAAGGCTTGTGTGCAGGAATACAACTTTGTGAGGGGATCTTGTGAGCTCTATGATTATCCAAGATACTATAATTGTGAGGAATTGTCCCTTTAATCATCTCCTCAATTACCATTAGGAGAAAACACCAAACAAAACCCAAGTTAAATCCTATAACCATAAAAAAATGAGTCAAAAATCTAAATAAGGTGATCTGCATAAATATCCTACTATAGGTGACCATCATAATATCTCACTCGATGTCTCATAAAAGTGTATCACTTCATGTTAGACCCCTTTCAAGATAAGACATGATAGACACACAAACTAAACCCCTTTATTAACTTTATTAAATAAAATTACAATGTAATTCATATCCTTGAAGATACAACAATGTAAGAGGTGTAAATCAAGTTACAACATGTAATCCAAGGAAGCACTGGGTAAAGAATTCTATCATGCATCTCATCAACTGCCAAACCATCTCTCCTTAAAGTGAGAATACATGAATTATCTAGACTTAACTATATTATATCTTGTTACATCTTGATAAACATGTCCTTTAGGTTTCTCTATCATACCTAAATATGCGGAGAACCATGAGGGTGGGACTCATGTGTCAATGTTATAATATAGGAAAATCTAGCATACCTAATCCCTACATGAATATTATGATAATATTATTTGACGGTAGATTAATCAATAGGTAAAATATACTAATACATGATATATTTATTGAGTGCTAATTCTCTTTACAAGGAAAAATTAAACAAGTAGTAAGAGAATGCTGAGCAGATTCTACACAAATGCATATACTTGTTATGAATCACATAATGTACTTGAAGGATAAAAGAAGGGTAATAACACATACAATGTTATTTTATAATAGAAACATAAATAGATATATAATAGTGATGAGTTATTAAGCCCTAGGTAGTTTGAGGCATACCACTCAAATTACTTTTTACTTTTTAGTGGTTGCAAAGCCAATACTAAACATGTATAAGATAAAAGGACTAAAAGGCTCCTTAGAAACCCCACACTTGCTTTAGAGTGAGGCAAAAGAAAGTAGTGACATAATGACCAAAATGCTAATGGAGGAAAGTTAGGATGGAAGATCCACATAACATAGGTTTGTCCTAGGTACTCGTGTCATGACACCTAAAGTCATGATATACAACCCAAAATATTGACTTAAAACCATATCCTCTCTATACACATATCACTAGACTATCAGTCACAAACGATTCCAATTGAGAGTTTAATGATGTTAGGGTATACAACAACAAACATTCTGATATATTCACACATATATGGATCCAAGCATCTTCACACAATTCTAAGATTGCTACAAGAATAACTCATGTCACTATTTCTCACACCAATTTAGGGAAATAGGTCTCAAGGCAATCCGTGATTATAGTTACACTTAATTAATTAATCTAGATAATCATATTCTGATTGCATCAAAACGTTACACAACTACATATATAAATGTACTTGCATCATTTATCAAATTTACTAACCCAAAAATATATAAAACTTACTCACATATACCAAACCACCCAAGACATGGTACAATAATCACAGATGGTCGTGTCAAGACGTAATTGATCAAATTATGGTACATTGAGGCCTAATTTACAAATCTTGGCCATATTAAGGCTCAACACATCAAGTTAGGAAACATCGTCCTTAAATAAAGAATCCCACAAGAAATTTCTCCTTCCACTATTTCATTTCCAATATGCAATATAAGAAAAAATATTTACCATTATCTCATAAATAAAACATATCAAGATCATCATTTAGTACAAAGTATGATCATGCAATAAGATTTAAATATCACTATCGAGTGTAAGGGTTATCATATGGAACTACCATACTGTATGGTTCTTAATAACATTTGGCTCATGTTAATAAAATCATAAAATTTAGTTCACATTAATAAAACCACCATTTTGTATCTCTCGCATGTCCTACTTCTCTATAACAAAGTGCACGTTATCATTTTAGACCAAGGTTGTAAACCAATAAGCTAACATCACTTTTCCACCTTAATAGTTTAATCATCGTGTCCATCATCTTATATTTATTACACATTCAAACATGGATTAACTTTAATCAAAAGGACCTTACATCACCCCAACAATGACAACGATATCATAGTACTCAATACATCAACCTCAAAACATCAATCCTACATTTACATCTCATATCCAAGATACGTATTATAGTGTCACATTTTGTTGCACTCTTATTCAATCCAAGACTATAAAAAGAATAGATATGGAAGAAATATTTAACATATGAGGAAGTTAATCACCCCAATATATAGTTTATCATAAAAAGACTTTCAATTTTTGTTAAAACTCACATTAGATTAAAAGACCCCCAAGTTACTTCTTATTCACTTTGTCAGTTACTCATATAATGTATATCATGCACATTCATATAATTATACTTCTTGATTCATAATGACTTTTATCTTCATTAATGAATAAATTTATTGTGCATGATTTTAGGATATATAAGATGGTTTGTAATATAAATCAAAGTACTCATTAAGGCACACACCACTAATACTAGCCACAAAAAGACTAATTTAACCATATAAGGCCACATCAAGGTCAAATCCTTGTATGAACATCATAACCACATGAAACTTTGGACCACACTTAATATCGCATTAAAATACAACCATACAAAATTTCAACTTCAAATTAAAAAGCTTGCAGGTGTTGCATCAATTACAAGAATGCACATAAAAAGACCACCTTAATGCATAAATGGGATACTTTGATATAATAGTTATAAGTAAAATAAAATTTCAGCAGAATCATGGTTAAATAAAAACATTATCATCATTTTATATCAACTTTAAGTCAGTAAGAATTCGATGCATTTCAATTCTCCCAGCATATTGAACTGAAACACCATAAAGATGACATTATTGGTTACATTTTCACATATATTTCAAATTTAACCCATACATGGTTGTGTAAGAATGAGATTAACATCGTAGAGTAAAATTATAAGAATTAGAAGAGCATATTTATGATTCCATGTTAACTATCTACAAAGTTCTCAGGATTTTTTTATCATATTAGGGGATTACAGGCACATTAGGGCATTTTTAGAATGCCAATGTACTAGTTTCAAAATTTCACTCCATTTAGATTTAAAAGAGCAGATTATTACGATGTAGAATCATTATTAAAATTTTATTTAAGGCCTAAAAATTCGTAATCACATCATATAATATCAAAACAATCCCAAACAATTCAACTTTTAGGCATGTAAATCTATCTTAGAGCAATTTTAAGAATTTGCATGCACAAGTAGGCAAAAGAAGATGAAAATGCGATATCATTCACATACAAGAGTTATTATCACAAGGTACACATAATAAAACCACTATTAGACTCCATGACACTATATTAACCCTCCAAAATATTTATAACTAAATATCCAAGCAAGATCTAACTTCCCCGTGGACGATAAGAGGAAAAACAAGAGTTCATCAGCTATATGGGGTAGGTTCCACCATGAAATTCCAGGGGGCTCGCCCATAGGAGTAAGTTTCAGCTAGAAACATAAATAAAAGAGGGACTATGAGACGGATATTACCTGGTTAGGTTGAAAATGATGCTATCAATATTGCAAAACATCATAGAGGAGCATAATCAACAACTTGCATCCACATGCATCAACATGCAAGCTTCCATACATGGTTATCATCATCCTTGGAGCTCCCAACATCCAATATGGACTATCCTCCACGTTATTATATAAATATTGGGTGTCAAATGAGCCTCTTTATTTATTGGTAGTGTTTTAATAAACTAGAATGGGTGCAAATGTCAAAACAACCCATAACTAGTGTCTAATATACACGTCGATCAAAGAAAAAATTTCATTGGTCAAAACAACCATTCCATCCATCCTTCAAGCCTCCTCATTACTCATGCATCCCACACATCACTCCATGCAAGTTTTCCATAAATGTTCAAGCCCAAACCTTTGTCGGTTTGCACACATATGAGCTTCATCAATTCACTTGTCTTGATTCCTCAATAGTTGATCATTTAGAATCCTCATTGGTTGACACTCTAGGTTCCTCATAGGTTGGTGAAACTAGAACTCTCATTGGTCCACATCTCTATCAATTTTGTTGGTTGATGACCATACATGTCCATTAAAATATGGGCATTGGTTGGTAGGTCACTAATCAACCCCAACCACCACCACTAGGCTAGGGTCAGGTTTAGGTTGTAAGGGTGAAATCCCTATTCTAACTAAAAAAGCATTCAAGGAAAATAAAATCAACAAATATAATGAGTCAAAATATTTGGTCTGATAATATACGCTTAATTATTCATTAAACAATCATTTATGGTATAATGCACATTAGTCCACAAATATATATGAAGTTAAAAAATCAAGGTAAGTAGTATGGAATTGATGTCATATTAAAGTGATCTCTTAATTCATTGATTTAAAGGTTTAAAAAAATTTGAATATGAAGAAAAAATAGAAGTTTCTATATATTGCACATAAGTTTCAATTTGGTCCTCATATTATGGTGAAATAAAAATTAAGTCTACAACCTATAAGTAAACCTAAAATTAGGAAAAGCAAAGCATAAATTGCGACAAATTAATGACTTCTCCTAATCAATTGATTTCAAAACTTAGTCAAACAATAGATTATTATAATAATTAAGTCTTATTAAAACTTGTGGTTAATCATGGTTCTACCTTCATAGTCTCACAACAATAAACACCTTGAAGTATTTCTCCCCCCAGAATAGGTAGAGATCAACAACAAGCAACATGTAACCCTATCCCCTTAACATTTAGGGATGTCTTATGTTACCTGATCATCATAGTGCTTAGTTATCACGACTTTCTATTGAAATTTTAGGGAAAAATCTTTATAGTTGATTTCAAGTTTCAACTTATTAAGCATCATTAATAGAATTATCCATGTTCCTTGACATATGTTTAGGAATTAGTGATATTTTTGTACTCCATTGTTATTGCTTGTTATTTCTTAGTCATTCTTGTGTCTCTTTTCTTATTAACATGATATACATTCACCTATTAAGGGTAAATTCATCGTATATTACGTTCATTATTAGCCAATTATTCTTATTATCATTTTTTTGTGTATGATATTTCCTTGCATTAAGGAAATTATTTCATGCTTTCCTGAAACTCATCCAATCAATTGGACACTTCTATGTCCAATCAACAACCTTTGGCTTGTTATAGATCCATATCAAACTCATCATTACATGGATACAGTCCCTATCATATTACTTCCCTCTTTATCATTATCATCTCAGCTTTGTTTTACGGTTGAAACATGTTCTTACTGAAAAGCCCATTTTTAAGACATCCAATTCATACACCTATCATCATCTAATTATAAAAAGGGATTGGGGTAACATCATACCCTATTGTTAGGCCATAGTTATTCTTGTTTTATCATGGTATCAAACTAATTATTTCATAATTATTAAAGGAAAATCTTATAGATACCCCTCATTATCATATGTAATCTCAATTTTTATCTTGAGTGTAATCACACATACTTGATAGGAATTTTATTCTATATTATATTAGAACTTATATCTCTTAATATTTCTTAATATTTACTGTTAGTCCTAATGATATATCACATTCTTTTATTCACAAAATATCATTTTCTAAGTAATGTCTCTAATATCCGCATTGTAAAATTTAATATTTACTTTGATTCTTTCATAACACACATTGGTTGGTCGAAGATTACCCAAACTTCTCTTATATCTATATATGTCTCTATCATCTCAATGCTTATTCATAATTTGAGTTCGCCTCTTCTTATAAGGATTTTGTGTTTTAAATCCTTCTCATAATATATTCTTTATGAACTTCCTTATACACATTCATACATTTTGTACACCGCTCTAGGATTCCCCTCACTGATGAACATAATTCATGCTTTATAACATAGGTGTCTCTCCTTGATCTCATCATTATCTAAAAGTTTAGCTTCAAACACTAGATTCCTATCCATACCAGGTATCCATTTAAGTTTTAGGAACTCCTTTTTCAAAAAACATATTCATGTTAAGAATCATAGGGTCACATTGTTTCCTTTAATAGTCAAACTCTTGAGTTTGGATGAGTTAAAACATGCTTTTATCTTTCTCAAGCAATTAAATAAGTACTTTCCATCACTTATTAAACTAGTTTTATACATAGTTCATGTTAACCATATCTAGATTTGGTTTGAACTCCTAATTTATAATCACCTTTTATCTTATTCTTTTCATCATGATTTTGTATTTATTATACTCTTCAGTTTGTTTCCAACTAATACTTGGTAAGAGTATAAAACAAATATGTTCCACATAGACTCTTCCCTCAGTACTTAGATGCCTGACTAGAGCACCAAATGATGAGTTTACATAGTATGCACCATACACATGTCATGTTCATCATTTATTTATCATTTTTAGTGTTAATTTCCATAGTTCATGTAGACCTCTTCTCTGATAATAAACTTGTAAGGACCCATCCCACTGATCATCGCCCAAATGACCACTAGGACAATATCACTTGATAAAACCCAAATTAAATATAACAACAACATAAAGTCAAGTCAAACTATTCCAAATAAGGTGATTCACATAAAGATCCGACTACAAGAGACCATCATAAAACCTCACATAACTTTGTATAAAAGCATATCACTTCTCATTAGATTCATCCGAAGAGAAACATGACAAATTGAAACCCCTTTATTATCTTCACTAAATTAAATTGTGAGATGGTTGATATCCTAAAAGATATAACAATATTGAAGTTTTAAATCAATTTACAACATATAACCATAAGGAAACATAAAAAAAAGAAACCTATCATGCATCTCATCAACTACCTACTGATCTCTCAAGAAAGTGAGAGTATAGGGATGCTATAGACTTAATTAGTGTATTTTTACATATTGAACCTCACATCCTCTCTGTTGCTCTAGAATACACAAAATATGTGAAGAACTGTGAGGGTGTGACCCATTCTCGGAGATATCAAACAACAAAAGATAGCATACTTACTTCTTATAGACCTATTATTATCAAATTATTTGAAGGTAAATTTATCATTAGGTGAAATATCATTACACATGATATATTCATCATGTACTCATTATCTTCACACTGATATATTAATAAAGTATTAAGATTATTCTAACCATATGAAGGATGGATGTAGGTATCTATTGTGAATCACATAATGTACTTGCATGAGAAAGAGAAGGGTAAAATCACATATAATGTGGTTCACCAATAATAACCTAAACATGTGTACTATACGATTGAATTACTAATTTTATTAAGCCCTCAGTAGTTTGCAGTGTGCCATCCAAACTACTAGCTAGTGACCACAAACCAAAGACAAGCCCCATGTAAGACATATGGATTTCTGGACTCCTTAGATCTTCCACACCTAAGTTAGAGCGACGCTAAATAAAGTAGTGGCACAACAACCATACTATTGGTGGAGTTAAATCTAGGATGGAAGAGCAACATAACAAAGGTCTATCTTGGGTACTTAGGTCATAACAACAAAAATTAAGGTAAATGACCCAAAATACCAAGCCACTCTTGTAGCTGCTCTCTACCACATATACTCAAACCATCATCTCAGAAATGAGTCCTAATAAGATTTTAAAGATGTCAGGGTATACCAATTACAAGGATCCCCATATATTCAGTAACATATGAATCATGATCATCTCCTCACAAGTCTCATGTTGCTAAAGATTAACTTGTTTCACCATTAATATTACCAACTCAAAGAAATAGATCTATAAATTCTAGGGCACTACATGATTAGGGATACACTTGGGTAAATAAGCCAACTCACATTCTGATTGCGTAAAAATGATATAGACCATGCATAGAGGTGTATTTGCAACATTAATTCAAGTCTAGCAACTCAAGAATATAAAACATATTCTTGTATACCCAGCCACCCAAGATAGGGTATAAGTAATCACTCATGTCCATTCCTAGGCCCAATTCATCAAATTAGGGCAAATTAGGGCACAATGAGGCCCAATTTACCAATATCGGCTGCAACAATGCCCACAACATCATGTCATAGAATAGCAGCCTTAAACAAGGCATCAACATAGAATATTTCTCCTTCCACTAGTTCATTTTCAATATGTATATAGAAACACAAAAGATAGTCCATTATCTCATAAATGGAACCTCTCATAATCATCATCTACTATTGTACCATACTAAACATCAATACTTGTTTCCGTCATGTTCATTTCCCATTATTAATTGAACTCTTATATTCCTCGCTTCCATCATGTTTGCTTTCTATTATTGATTGGACTCCTGCATTCCATTTCCCGTAGACTATTAAAACGATATCCGTGGCTGGACTCTTCTAACTGAAACCCTACATCCGCTCCACCTTTATCCGTATGTTTCAATTCATCCCTTTCGGTCAACATGCTACGCATATACTTGAGTGCTGATGGATGCTTGGAGTCCAGCTGTTCATCATCAACCGCTTCACGTCGAGTAAGATCAAATTATTTTCAATGCATACCGTCAATTTGTTCATGAAGACCCGCAACCTAAAAAACATGATCGCATTTTTTCTTCTAAGATCCATCCTTTCATAAATTTACCTCTTTCAATCAGCTGACTATATTGTTTCTTTGGTCCCCTTTGCCTTCCTCTTGCAGCACTTCCAGAAATGATCGACTATGTGACCTCCATGAGGTTGATGAACGAGATGAATTGAGTGTCCATATTCAACCAGCATGATCAACTATCTAGACTTCTATGTCATAAATAGCCAAACATGCCGACCCGTAAGCCACCATGGCTGCCTACAAATTGGGTAATTCATAAATTAGTTTCGTGAAAGCCAGCAGATATAGGCCGGAAGTATGGGAGTAGAGGTGCAGTTTTATCCAGATCTTTGATCTAGAATCGCATCCTTTCATGATATCGTCAATCGTCAATATTATCACTACCTTTTTGTCGCCCTTATCTATCCGCGACAACAATGTACAACGACTTCCCAATTCTTCGCTTGAATTTTATAATTGTCTCTTTATAGTCTTCACGTTCTATGTCTTCTCAATTTATCATCCTCCTGCATATGTGACAAAGTTACATTGTCTATTAGGGATTTCTGTTCTAAAACATGAACGATCAGTAACTAAACGTTTCAGGATATGTTGCACCTCTTGAGGGAGGAGTATGATGCACCTTGCTGAAGATGATACCTGGTGTTTGATGCATTATTAAATTCATACTTGCAGTTCAATATACAAATATACTTGTTTACAGATATACGGTAAGGTATAGCCTACTCTTCTTAAAAGTAGGACCAACAAATCTGTTCTCCGGTTAAACTTGAGAATAACGTCAGTGTTTGCCATTGATTATTACTTATTCATGTATCAACTCCTCTCCACCTATAACATCAACTAACCGACTTGGCAGTTCCTTTTGCAGTGTTGATAATGCAACTCATGCCTTTTCTTACAAAGCGTTTGGAGATCATAGTCGGTAGCTAAAACGGAAGAAAAATGTGAACAAGTTCTACAGCACTGAATTGAAACAACAGTGGGTAATCAATTTTTTTTTATATACTTTTTCTTAGAAATCATTTGAAAAGCAACAGTGGGCATGCAGTCGAGCGTCGCGCCGGTTCACTTTGCAATCATCCAACTTATCCTCCAACTACAGCCTCACTCTTTCTCCACTGAAGCTCCTGTCCTTTGCAAGCATTTTGATCAATGTTCATCCTTACGATCTCAGCCAGTTCATGGCCACTCGAAAACATAAGAAAGTAACATGGGACCAGGTTAACCTTAATCACCATATATGATTGGTGTCTTAGATGAAAAGCTCTGATTATCTTATGCATGTTCACTTTGAAATTCACATAAATTGAAAGTAGGTCATAAAGTGTCAAGATGGTGATATTAAAATTTGTTTGAGGTATGATAGAAATATTATTACTTAGACGCCACACGAGATAGCAAAACCACTGAAAGTCATATGCTTAATTTGATGTGGTTTATAAAGTTATTTTCCTTACTCTATTCTCCAGATTTATACATGTTTTTAGACATGATGATAATTATTCATGGGGCTGCAAACTAGGGAGCATCTATTCTTCACGGTATTAGAAGAAAAAAAATGTAAGGCAGATGTATAATTTTTTCTGCCATATGTAGCATGCCATCTCTTACTTAAAAAATCCAAGGTTAGTAACATTAAAGTTTATATTTCTATTTTCTTCTTCATGCTTGATACTTCGAAGGTCACATGTCATCCTGAATGGTAGGTCCACACAAAAAAAACTCCATAGTCCTATAGATACCTCTAAATATCTCATTTGGCCAAAACACATATATGTATTGTTGTCCTTTTTCTACTCTTAACAAGTGAGTTCCAATAGTGTTTCAAGGAGTGTTCTTTTAACCACATGTTTCACGTAATTTGTCGTTTTTAAGAGTTTACTGGTACTAAAATGTGTTTAGAGTAAACGACATATTTTATGGTATATTTTGAATGGTTGTCAACATTACAACCTATCTTGCTTTATATATATGTAAATTTACTCTAAAGGGTATTAATATTTAGAGTTTTGGTGTATGCTTTATATGCATCTCTTTAAACTGTATGCTTATTATAGTTTGACTAATGTGAAGGACTCAATATCCTTATTAGATTTTATAGAAGAATCTTTATTACCTATAAACAAAGTAGGTGACGTGTATGTGTGCTTGCTTTTCACGTGTTTATGTGCTTACTTTTTCAGTAGCTAGGGTGCCTACTTGGCACACAATTTAGATTTTTTTTCTTTTGACATTTCTAATAAGGCAACTGACAGGTTTGTGTGCTTATTTTTCCAACAGATAGGGTGTCTGCTTGGCATGTATTTCATTTTTTTTATATTTCTAATCTATGTAGCGATTGTCACGTATTTCATCATTTTTAATTGTTTATTAGAAAATAGTAGGCTGAGGGGTATTATTGATGGGCAACTGTGTGCGACACATCTTAAATGTGATGTCTCATCATATATACTATATAAGAATTTTATGATCATTTTTTAAAATTACAAATTTGTCGTTGTGTCTATACACTACACGTCTATCCTTTCTTTTTAAAATTTTATATTGTATAATGAGACTCATCAATACTATATAAGAAAGACCGTGAGGCTGAATGAAATTCTCTCCCTTATTCTTTGAAATTACAAACTACTATGTGTATGTACATTACACTTTTGTCTTTTCTTTTTCAAAATTTTATATTATATAAGGAGGCTCATCTATAGTATATAAGAAGCCTACGGAGGAGGTTGAATACAACTTATAGCTTCACACATCTCTCTACTTACTTTTCACGTGTCTGTGTGCTTGCTTTTCCAGTAGCTAGGGTGCCAGCTTGACACACCATTTAGATTTTTTTCTTTTAACATTTCTAATAAGGAAGCTTACATGTTTATGTATTTGCTTTTCCTGCATCTAGGGTGCCTGCTTGACACCCAATTCAGATTTTTTTACATTTCTAATCTATATAATAATTGTCACATATTTTGTTATTTGTAACTGTTTATTAGGAAATAGTAGGCTAAGGGAGCATTGTGTGCCACGTCTCAAATGTGATGTGTCACTATAAATACTATATAAGAACTTTTTTATTATTTTTTAAAATTATGAGTCAGTCTCTCAGTTTGTACCCTACACTTTTATGATTTCATTTTACAATTTTATATTTTGTATAGTAAGACTCGTCAATGCTACATAAGAAAAATTGCGGGCCTGAATGAAATTTTTTCCATTATATTTTGGAATTACAAATCGGTCGGTGTATATACACTATACTTTTGTCTTTTCTTTTTGAAATTTTATATTGTATAAAGGGGCTCATGTACACTATATAAGAAGCCAATAGAGGAGGCTAGGCATAGTTTCATCTATAATTTTTTGGAGCTAGAAATATGTCCATGTATGTGTACACTACACTTTTGTCTTTTCTTTTTAATAAGAAGACTCATTTATACTATATAAGAAAGTGTGTTGAGGGCACTGAATGCAATTTTCTCCATTATCTTTTTAATTACAAACAAGTCTCTGTGCATGTATACTACACTTTTGTCTTTCCTTCTTAAAATTATATATTGTATAAGATGACTCATCTATACTATATAAAAAAGCACACAGATGGAATGAATATAATTCTCTTTTTTTAGAATTACAAACCGGTCCTTGTGTGTGTACACTACACTTTTGTCTTTTCTTTACAAAATCTTAGATTGTATAAAGAGACTCATCTACACTATATAAGAAACCCCATAACTGAATGCAATACTTTCTATTATTTTTTAGAATTACAAACCGGTCTATTTGTGTGTACACTACACTTTTGTCTTTTCTTTTCAAAATTTTATATTGTATAAGGAGACTCATCTACACCATATGAAAAAGTCCCCGGAGGAGGTTGAATGTAATTCTCTTTGTTATTTTTAGAATTACAAATTGTTCCTTCTATTAACATGTAATAGTATCTTATTTTAAATACCAACTACCTATTAGTCATCAACATGCACAAAAATAATAATTCAAACTCACAGAAAAGCTCACCTAACAAATCAGTTGTAACAAACAATCATAGATATCAACTCAGTCATTGTGGCATAAATATTATATGGCCACATATTATATTGATCAATTATGCATGTGTCTTCCGCTTGTATGATTAGAAATATGTAGTACTCGGAGTACCAATTATAATGTCTAAAATTTTCTTTCGAAAGAAAATTTGTTCTTTTTATAATCAACTTAGTGAATCTTGAATTGAGTAGACTTTATATTTGTTTATTTACATTTTTCAAAATGTATAGATATTTTTGTGGAAATGTTTTAGATGTGTATATTTATGTGAGTAGTTCGTATATGAAATAGTGTTCGATGAGTCACTTATTTGGAAAGGGGCTGCATGTGTTGCCCAAGATCCATAAAGCGGCCGATTTTTTTAATATTCCGCTAGTTACACCAATTCGCATCGAGAACTATGGCCAAATAACTTTTTGATGAAACATCAATGTCTCTAAAGCCCACTACTTGCACCAATATACACTGTTGTAGCAAACAATCATAGATATCGATAAAGTTATTATGCCATAATTATTATATGACTATATATTATATTGATCAATTGTTTACGTATCAAGGTATAGTAGTCGGAGTACCAACTATAATGTCTAAAATTTTCTTTCGAAAGAATGTTTAGCGGATCTTGCATTCAGTAGCCTTCTTATATAGTATTAGCGAGACCACTTTCTAGTGAGATGCAACAACAAAAATAAGTCCTCGCTTGCATTTCCTAGTATGCTAAACATATAATTTTTCTGAAATGTTCATTCCGTCTTCACTAATTTTAATCTTGGTATGATGTTCATCACACATAGTCTCACATACTAGGTTATGCCAACGCTTTATAGTTTTACGGGAATAATAATGAAATCAAATCTAACAAATGTTTGTAGTGAAAAGTTTTATTTGGCATATATAGGTAAAACCATAGAGATAGGTTGTATATTAAGAAAGTAGAAAAAGTTATATTTGATTATTGATGTCAATTATTATTTTTTCAACTAATTGTGAACTAGTTTTTAAAATGATATATGGTAGACATATCTATGTAATCTAAATCTCTTGACGTACATAGACTTAGAAGGACCAAACAACAATTGATTTGTAGTACTTTTAACTTAATCATGCATTTTTGAGGCATTTGTCTTTCTTTTTCCTATATTGAACACATGATTATTATTGAGTTGGTTGCAATGAAAAACATGTGCTAAAGGAGACCCCAATTTCTCACATACAAGTACAAATTGATAGAACCATAAATACGTAGATCACTTTACATTTTTTGGTATATGAAGCACAAGATTATAGTTGAGGTTAGTGGGTGGAATTTTGTTCATGGTATATTTTTAGCTTGTCTAGATTTCAATAGATATATCTATCTTTCTATTTTCAATATAAGGAAAATAAAAGTGAAATGTTGATTCACAAACTTTGAACAACACGAAGTTTCATATAGTGTACCAGCGGTTTTCTATTAGTCAAATAAGAAAAAAGTAGAATATTATACAAATTGGTAACATTTTTATAAATGGATGTAACTCTTTGAAATTTAATATTTGATATATGTGTTTTGGATGTTTTGGTCATTTGAACCTCCATATTATGTCCACATGCTTGACTGTGGGACAAAGTTATGATCATATATATCAATAAGACATTAATATAACAATACTATAAAATCAATATGATTTTATAATGGAATGTATTAATATGTAGAGTAGTACTGAGACTCATTAATTACTGATAAGCATATTGTCAATAATATTAATGATGGTCTGTACGATATTCTTGCATAGTGTTTTATTTCATGAATTGATTTTTTGCATTCATATTGTGGGACAAAACTATTTTGCTAAACAAAGTTCCAAACTTATACAAAAAAATTCCCAACATTTAATCTATACAATAATGACATTATTTTAGGGTCAGAGCAATATATATTTGAAACGGCTCCAACAGAAAAATCAGAATATAAGGTAGAGACAAAATTACATAGAACTAATGAAGTTGCATTTCATTTCATTTTATTCCTTATTTACCATTTTTTTTGGAGTAAGGTAAATGTATTAGACCAAAAAGGGTGTATAGTGAAACTATACAGAACAAAGCAGGGTGCCCTAGGAAGACCCCACAAAAGGAGCTATACATCGGCTATTACCTACAAAAGCCCCAATATACAAACATATTAAACTGAGAGTTTGCAAAATCTCAGTTCTACATTTGACTTGCCAATGCATTTCTTTCACAAAAGAGTCTAAGACGATCAACATACTTCTTTTTTCCTGATCATGGAGTCTTCTATTTCTTTTAGCCCATATGAAATAGCTGATTCCAGTTATGCAAAGCTTAGCATAACTTCTCATTGTTTTGTCTTTTTTATACTTCATTTCTGCCCAAGACAATGCCTCCCCCAGGTGGGTAGGGCCACCTTCCCCACCCATTTTTAAGGCAGACCAGCCTCCATTACCTCTTAGTCCATCTGCATTCAAAGAATAGGTGGCCACTTGTTTCTTTGAGCTGTTTGCAGAACAAGCAACTCTCGTCAATCATGTACCCCCAATTGATCATCCTCTTCTTTGTGGGAAGTCTATCAAGGATCACCATGTAGCTTAGAAAATTCCATTTAGGGCAGTATCCCCGTACCCATAACATGCTAGACCAACCATTAGCTGTGGTGTTGCCAGTATTGGTGTTGATCAATGGTGTTTGGCTTTGGATACTCCAAGCACCATTAGCATTGACACTGTACTGACTATGGTTAGTTTTGACCTCCTTGCACATGCTTATCCATGCGCAGGAAGGTCTGGTGTCGTTGTTGATGCAGAAACATTCCCCATATCTCTTTTTCATTCACGTCCCCAGCTACCAGGCGACCCGTTGATGGATCTTTCAATTCTTTTTCTATTATTGTTTTGTATCTCCTGCTCTGCTCCCACGATTTGAAGGCAACCCTCATTAAAGGGTTTGGCGATCGAATCCCAAGCCACTCTGTGGCCCTTACCTACCTAAATGAAATTTGTTGTCATGGTTCTCATTGCCTGCAAGGAGGGTACAAAGATATCCCCCATTGTTGTCCAGAAATGAACCATCGCTTGAAGGACTGATCTCACCAAAGTCAACCTTCCGACCATTGAGATCTTCAAACTTCTCCATCCCTCTATCTTGATTGTATACCTGTCAAGATAGAATTTGAAATCCCTGGAGGTAGCTCTCCCAGTAAATGAGAGGGAAACCCAAGTATCTCGAAGGAAAAGAGCCAATCTCCATGCCAGTCATACTTTTTAGCCTTCCCCGTCTACTGTCACACGATTTAGAAAGGAAAACCTATGATTTTATAGAGGTGATGTAAAGGCTAGACAACCTCCCAAACACATGAAGGACTTTCATGAATTCTTTCAGCCTCTTGACATTCCCTACAGAGAAGAGCATAACATCATCCACAAAAATGATACACGACATTACTTTGACATCCTTCACTTTATAAGTTTTTATGTATCCTTCATTCTCAGTTGTATTCAAGAGTTTTGTAAGACCCTCCATTACAATAGTGAACAACAAGGGAGAAAGTGGATCCCCTTGGAACCATTCGTTAAACGATCTACACAGACCTGCAAGGACTCCATTAATGAAGATGAAAAAAAAGCATGTCATCACGCACTGTTTAATGATACCAATCACCTCCTGATTAAACCCCAAAGTATCCATTGCTTTCCACAAGAACTCCCACCTAACATGGTTATAAGCTTTGCCGATGTCCACTTTCATACACGCATTAGCTGCGGATGCTTTCCTATTGAAGTCATTGAGGAATTCAGTGCTAAGGAGTGAGTAGTCCTCCATATGTCTACCTTCTATAAAAGCATTTTGATTTACAGAGATGATCTATGGTAGGACAACCTTCAGTCTTTTAGAAATAAGCTTAGCGATAATTTTGTACATGACCAAGCAGCACGTTATCGGTCTGAAGTCGTGAATCTCCTTAGCATTACTATTTTTTGATATGAGCTTTATGAAAGAGTGGTTTACATCTCAAACCATGGCTTCCCCATTCATTATCCACTTCACAGTGTTGCACACATCCTCTTTAATGGTTCCCCACATTTTTTCGGAAAAATGGCCATTAAAGCCATCGGGACCAGGTGCTTTAGAGCGGTGGATAGAGAAAATAGTTTGCTTTATCTCCATCTCAGTAGTGGCCTTGTACAATTTGCATTCATTTATACAACAACCTTTCTGTCCGGTAGGTTGACGTCCGAGTAGGGGTTGTCCTAGTCTTTATTGTAAAGTTTATTGAAGAACTTTATGGCTCTGTCAGCAATTTTCTCCCAGTTTTCCACCACATCACCTCTGTCATCCATAAGTTCATAAATGTGGTCATGCATCTCTCTTTTACTGATCGTAGAATGGTAGATCTTAGAATTTTGATCCCCATCCATAATCCAACGCATCCTACTCCTTTGCCACAGGTAAGTTTCTTCTGCCTTCTCAAGATTTCTTACCCTTTCTTCACATTTCTTTTCAGTCTCTATGTTTTCTTCGTGCAGGGGTTGCAACCTCACTCTTTGTGCAACATCTTCATATTCCAAAGAGATTTTTTACAGGGGCTGCCTTATTTACTAATTTCAATGCTTCTCACAACAACATAGAACCAAAGAGTCGATTTCCATTTCTTCAATTCAAACATATCTATTTGTGGATCATAGTTATATAATTTTTGGTAGGACTGTAAATTAAGGGTCTAGATAGTGATTGTATTTTAGATGACTTTACTTGATAATGATCAATGAACTACACGAGTAGACAATGCATCAACTTTCTATGTGCCTATATATATAATCCATATTCTATGTGTACCAAATATTACCCAAAATTTGATATATTATTTGTATGTCCCACATGGAATAAATTCTCTAAGGAAAAATACAATATTTCTTTGTATAAATCAATACTTCCAGTTTCTAAGCTTTTGATATAAATTTTATTTTGTGCATGAAATCTAGAAATCAATTGGTGTAAAAATTTCTCCATCTTTTACATAGATAAGTTTAATCAAACGAGAGTGCCATCAAAATCTTCAAGTCATAAATTAAATAATTTTCAT
The DNA here is from genome assembly GCA_963693085.1 of Alisma plantago-aquatica. NCBI lineage: Eukaryota > Viridiplantae > Streptophyta > Magnoliopsida > Alismatales > Alismataceae > Alisma > Alisma plantago-aquatica. The sequence continues at coordinate 1,065,923,069 of OY856411.1, read as the reverse complement.
TTTAAGGATATATTCTCATTTACATTGTTTTACAAGGTAAATTACTAAATGAAAATTATTTAGTGTCAATTTGTATATACTGGATCATAGAATGTTTCAGTGTAGAAACACACAAAATTAGTACTTCAGTGAAATCATCTTACTTCTCACCACATGGATGAGTTAGAAAATAATACCAACTCATGTACTCATCCTCAAGTTTGAAATGGAGTCAGATGTGGTAATTGGAACAAAATCATTAAGATTAAATGAATGAGATATATACTTATATATTTGAAAATTTGAGTGTAATAATATATTTATACTACAAACATAGTTACTACATATTTTAATAAAAAATGTAATGACAATAGAAAATTAAATAAACTGAAGAAGTATCATTTCAATAAATGATGGTTGCATTAATATATGTGCATACCAAAAACTCAATTCATTATTGGTAGATAGTATGATATGATATGTTAACTTTCTTGAATCTATAAAAGTATTTTCTCATAAGATCTAAAGAACATGAAAGGTTCACAAAAGAAAACCCATCAAACTAAATTCAATAAGATATACATTGTAAGTGATGAGTATGTTTAATTCTATTTGAACTATTATTCTTATTCTATTTTAAGGTGAACACATATATTACTATTGTAGAAGAAAAATGAACCATCCTAGAGTATCTTGGTCGCATATTACAATTCATATGATAATATTACATTATAAAAAATCATACACAACAATCCTCTTATGATTTTAGATCTTGTATGATTACCATCCTTCTAAAAAAGCTAACTAATTTTTTTTGTAATATTTTAAACATTTTATATTGTTTACAATTGCTCTATCACTTTATGATGTTACTTATATTATTAATAAAAAAATACAATCAATATAGTTGTGAGAAAATAATAACTTAGTTACCAAGGTTCCCATCTAGGTGTCGCCTAGGCATCCTAAGCGCTAGGTAAGGCACCTCAAACTAGGCTTCCAATCTAGTAAGTTTATTAAGTGGGCGTTTATGGACTTTTATCTCCAAATTAAGCCATTTAAAGGCTAAATTATCATGAATCAAGTCTATATTTGGTGAAATTATATCACCTTGAACCAACTTACGGTTGGAATAGGTGTGATTTAGGCCAAATGTAGTTGAATTTTGCCAAATAGTTTTGATCTGGGGGAAAACTGGTCTGATTTGGGGAAATTAGGACTAATTTAGGCCAAATTGGTAAGTCTTAATAGTGTTGTTTGGTATATTTTTTCTACTTATTCATATGTCAGGTTTTCTTTCTTCTCCTCCTTTTCCTTTTTTTAATCCTTTTTATGCATTTTATTCCTAAATCGTACTTATGCTGCATTTTTTTGTGAGTTATTCATCCTATATCTCCTCCTACTACTATGTGAGTATGCTAATATTTCTTATTTCATATTTGTCCTATAATTCATACTCCCAAATGTACTACTACCATTTGCATATATATGTTTATTGATTTCATCCTCCTAAATTTTGTCTCACATCCATTGTTATTTGTATGTTTTCATTTACTTTTACTAAGCTATTCTTCCTTCCTCTATGTTTTCTATGTCAACACATACTACTACTATTTTTATTTTGTATTGTTGATTTCTTTCTCTTTCAATATCCTTTTATTTTCATTTTGTCTATCTTATTCTAACTTCTTCTGACACAACTCCTACCATTTGTATGTTTTTTATTCCACTTTCTCTCTCCAATTCCTACCAATCTTTCACTTACCATTGTTTCATTTTCTTCCTGTTATTTCTCTTGCCAATGATTCTCCTATAGTTGTCAATTCAAATTTTACTTATAATAACATTTAAAGAATAAATAATTACATTATCACATATAGTATCATGTGTACAAATAGTAAAATATGTAACTAAAGAAAGTAATACAAATGAATGCCTAGAAAATCGAAGGTGCCCCTTGGATTCAATGCACCACCTACATGCATTGAAAAGTATGAATAATAATACAAAATTATTGTAGTTTGCAAATATAATCTAACATGAAATACTATACATGAACTATAATAAAAATTGGAGATGAAAAATAGACTTTCACCCAAACACATAAAAAGAAAGCTCAATTTTTTTGCATTGTTTTGAGTAAACAAATTAAAGTCAAGAGTTTATCAATCATATGAGAGAAACTTATAACGGTATATGTAAAATAATACATACAAAAAGTCATAATTAATTATATTGTGGCTATAAACTAAGAAAATTCTTCTGGATCATATGATGGAATGGAAACCAACAATAGAATATGAAATTGAATAAAATTATATTTCATGTATGAATTAAATCATCACCATATAATCCCTATAGGTAGATGTGTTGGCTTCTTGCAAAGAACTTATCATATTATGCACCCATACAAGACTCACGTCCAAAGTATGTGCATTTCTAGTTTTGTAAAAAGCATGATCATGAAATACCATTAAACTATCTTATTCTAGTGTAAGGGTTATCACAAGGAACTTCCATATTGTATGATTTTTAAGAACATATAATCATAATCAAAATTTTATATTTATTTTAAGGCTTATTTGGTTACAACAAAGTGCACATCATCATGTTGGGGAAATGTCATCAAACCCATAAGACTGCATCATTTTTCCACCTTAATAGTTTCATCATCGTTTCCATCAATTTATATTTTGTTCATATTCAAACATGGATCAAATAAATTAGTGGGTCCTACCATCATCCCATTGATGACATACAAATAACAACACTCAAGGTATCAATCCTGCATGTATATCCAATATCCAAGATACATCATATGTTGTCATATTTTGTTGCACTCTTATTCAATCCTTGAAGATTATAGAAATACAAGAGATGTAAGACATATTCAACATAGGAGAGAAGTACCCCAGTAAAATTATCTATCATAAAAGGGATTGCATCCTTTTGTTTAAGATAATATTAGATTAAGAAACCCCCAAATTAATCATTGTTGAATATCCTTAAGATGCATATAATGCATGTACATATAATTATACTTCTTGATACATATTTAAATTTATCTGCATAATGACTTATTTATTTTGTAGAATTTTAGGAGATAAAAGAGGGTTCATATTAAAAGTCAAAATACTCAATAGATCATAAACCACCAATACTACCCATGAAAAGGCTATGTTAACTATATACGTAAATATCAAGGACAAGACCTTATCATAATATCATAACCACATGAAATTTCAAAACCCACTTTATATCATAGTAACATACCACCATACAAACTTTCAAATTGAAAATTAAAAAGCATGTGGAAGTTGCATCAATACTAGAATGCACATAAAAGACCACCTTTATGCATAGATGAGCCACTTTGATATAATAGGTCCAACATAAGGCCTAGTTTGGCCGCAAACTTCTCAAATCTTGGTAATTAGTATGATAACTGACAGCGGATTCCGTTGTAAGTGGGACTCATAAACATTGTCCGTTAATTGTTGTAACATAAATGACGAGTTTTTTAAATCACACCATTAACGGAGGTACTGGAAATTCTACCTCCCTTATAATTTTCTGCCCCCATTTCCTATTTTTTTCTAGGGATAGACAATGAAGTCTGTAGATAGTATATTGTTCAGCCCCTCGCGCCACTTCAAAGGTACTAAAGCCATCTGCCTGAATACCAGAATTTAAGAAGTCTGCAACCAAACTACGCCTAAATGAAATTACAACGTCACAAAATTGTATAAAAGCCTTAAAATCATTATAAATAAACTCCCAATCAGTTATAATAACATGTATGTGGATTCTCCCATAAGATGGTACCCAAGCACCATAAAGATGACATTTCTCATAACATTTTCACATATATTTTTTATTTTAACCCACATATAGTTATGTGATCACAAGATTAAAGAAATTTGGAAAAGTAGTAGGAACATGAGTTCTATTAATTCCATATTACCTTTCCAAACTAGTTCATAAGATATCATCTTTTAGTATATTGGGGGATTAAAGGGCAATTTGTGCATTTTAAAACACCAATGCACTCATTTTTAAATTGCTTACATATGTATTTAAAAGAGCAAGGAATTATGATCAAGAATCATAATTTAAAGGGTGAAAGGTCCTTCGTATTCTCGAGGGAGGGCTAAACAACTGGGCTACAACCAACTTGGAAAGTAGGTCGGGGATAATCTGAATGTTATCCAGGAAAAACCAATCAGGTAAAGTTTTTGTGGTCCCATGTGGCAAACTGTTGGAGTATTTTTCATTGGGTGTCCAAAAAAACATCACAACAGAGCTAATTACAATTGAGGGCTTTGGCCACCAGGTTAGCAATACCGAGGTGGTAGGCTATTATGAAGTCAAACTCCTTCAAGTATTCCATGCATTGTCACTTCCATAGGTTAAGGCCTTTTTGGTTTGAAAGGTCCTTAGGATCATGTATTCCATGAATATATTGAACCATAAAGGTAGTGTCTCCATATCTTCAGAGCATAGAAAATTGATCCAAACTCTTGATCATGAGACTGGTAGTGCAACTTGTTGGACTTGGGCTATCTCAAGGAAAAAGAGACAAAATGTTGGTCTTGTTCTAGGAAGCATTCTAAGCCCATATTTGATGTGTCTATGAGGATGACATAACCATTATTTCACAAGAATAGGGTCAACATAGGAGAATATCTAAGCTTCTCTCAAATCTACTAGAATATAGATTCAAAAACATCATACCAGACAAACTTCTCATTCTACTAAGTGATCTTGGTGAAGGGGAGAGTGATCTATGAGAAATTTGGGATGAAACACTGAGAATAACTAAATAATACCAAGAAACTATGAATCTTGATCAATGATTTGAGTTCTTGCCAGTCATGAAGACTTCTACTTTGGTTGTGTCCACCAATATAGTCCCCCTAGATATGATGTATCTAAGGAACATGACTCCATCGATTCAAAACTTCCATTTTGGGATTTTCCCGTGAAACTTTTGCAATCTAAGGAATTCTTGGACCCTATATAGGTGGCCATTGTGTATATTATGGTGTCGTTCAAAAAGATCAAGATGTAGTCAATCAATACTATGATGAAGGTATCGAATAAGGGTTGGAACATGATGTTCATAAGGTATCTTGCATTGGATATCCCAAAAGGAATGGTTAAGAACCCATAGTGACCATTTCAGGTTTGGAATGTCGTTTTTGGGATATCTTATTCACTAGATTGAAATTGGTGATACCAATATCACACATCAATCCTAGAGAATACCGAAGCATTTTTCAACTAGTGAAAGAGGTCGTATATTCTAGGTTGAGGACTCTTAGGCATTCATGGACCCTATATAGGTGGCCATGGTGTATGCTATGGTGTCATTCAAAAAGATCAGGATGTAGTCAATCAATACTATGATGAAGGTATTGTAGAAGCGTTGGAACATGATGTTCATAAGGTATCTTGCATTGGATATCCCAAGAGGGATGTCTAAGAACTCATAGTGACCATGTCAGGTTTGGAAAGTAGTTTTTGGGATATCTTATTCACTAGATTGAAACTGGTGATACAGACATTTCACATTCAATCTTAAAGAATACGGAAGCATTTTTCAACTAGTGAAAGAGGTCGTATATTCTAGGTTGAGGATACTTGTTATTTATAGTGTCTTGGTTCAACATTCAACAACCAATGCACATGTGAAATGAACCATCTTCTTATTTACAAAGATCCCCAAGGGCTAGGTCATATTAAACCTTTGTCTAAGAGTTCCTAGAGTTTCTTTTCATCAAAAGCAACATATGCCAATCTATAAGGGGTCCTAGAAATGGGGATAGTTTTGAAACATAGATATATGAAGAATTCAACTTCTTTTTCCAGAGGTATGATTGTAAAAGCTTTGAGAACATGTCAACATAGTCCCAAACTACCTATATTTATTCAAGGGGTCATGCCCTAGAAAAAGGCTCAATTACTATAGCTAGGGTGCTAGAAAACACTTAGTTATCATCAATTCTACTTTTAAGGCTCAAATATAATGATTGATGGTGAAAGGTGGGCATCACACCTCTCTACCCTTATTTTTGTTTCCCTATATAATCTTTGTGGATTGTAATTATAGAGCCAACCCTTATGATTATAATATCAACGTCATTTATATTGAGGAGAATGAAAATGATAGGGAGTTCAAAGTTAAGATATTTAATATGTATGCCCAATGTTTCAGCAAAGACAAAGAAATTTTCCCACTTGGGGTGGTGACGTCAAAGATATAACCCAAGTCCTTAAAATCCAAATTGAGAATGGTTGTGAGATTTTGAGGAATCAAATATTCATGCTACCATAGTCAAAAAAATTTTGGCTAACTGGACCATTGTATACAATAATCCTATAATTTTATTCACATAAATAAAGTTTTAACATATCTTTGTAAGTTGCATAGAAAATGAGTCTATATATTCTAAAAGGATGGTACCTTAAAAAAGTCTATTAGAATTATTCTAAAAATATTCATTATTTATGGAAACAACTCTGGTATTTTGATGGTTGGCAATAGGGAGGGCTACTACAGGTTGGGCTTCCACCACTAATTGAGCTGCAACAGTGACAAACCTCTGTGGAGGTGGGAAAGGGTAGTTGGAATGAAAGTGACTCTTCTCAATGCACCTCTACCAAACTGACTTGTTGAAGAGACAATTGTCTAGGTGCCTCCTTCCATAGATTCTACATCTCAGTGGACCCTCCCACCTATGAACTTCATTATGAGGATCCCCTCTTCCTTTTCCTTTTACCTTTTCATGGTTGTGGCCTTGTGTCTTCCTTCCAACATTCCTTGGAGTATGGACTCCTTTAATGAATCCTAGATAACCCAAAGGTGGGTTCTTTGAGGGTGTGATAAATCTTCCACTTTTAAGACTAATTTTAGAGCCTTGGTGAAGTTTGGGGGCTTGCTAGCCATGACATGCAGTTGAAGGAGAGTATTCAGATGGTTGACAACCTAGGGTTGAATATTCTTGAAGGCCTTCGCATGTCATGAAATCCTTGGTTAGATCTCATCTAGTGATGTAGGTTTTCCACCAGAGCTCAGCTATTCCTTGGAGTGGATGAGCAGTGACAATCACCTTCTTGTTTTGTGGCATTTTCATAATGTAGAAACCATTATCTACTTCCAGTTTCTAAGAATTTTCCTTGTCCATGACTTTGAAGTTGTCTTTTCCATAGAACTTCTTGAAGTTTTGCTTGACGAATGTAGCATTTAGGAAAGTGATTGTATTTATCATTGATGACCTATTGTTGATGACTCATCCCAATAGTTTGTCATGGTAGGAAATGAGAGATTGGCAGAGTTTGTCAATCACTTTGGAGAGAGAAAACCAATGTTGATTGAGAGTGGTGAGTTGTTGTGCTTTTGGGAACGGGGTTGGTAGCATTGACATGCTTCTCGTGATTGTCCATCGATTTCCATCACTGCTCAAATTCTTTTCTAAATGCTACAAAAGTATAAAATAGTAAGTTTGAGGTTAGGGAAGATAGGGTGGGGTGAACCATTCCTAGATCTGACCATGTCCCTAAACTAGGCCATAAATGGCATTTTTCAACACCTTGACACTGTTCTTGGTGGATCATTTTAGGTGTCTTCACTGGCTTATCCTTGGCATCAAAACTAGGACCACCATTGACGTCTAGTCCATCTTCACACTTTTGATTGTCAATGGGATTAGGGACCTAATTGGGTTTTGGGCCACCCTTATCAAAGGCCTCCTTTGGAATCTTCCTCTTTTTGGAGGACTCATCATTCATGACCCTCTTCTTCTTTTCATTTAATGACTTCTTCTTGTGGGAGAATTCTTCTTGTGATCACTATAGGAGGCCTCATTTGCGTTCATATTTTTCTTGGTTTTGACCATACTGTATAATATACATATGTCTACTTTAGGTTTATATTATGTAAAAATTGCAAGAAAATGTGTCTTGATATTATATGTTCCTTCATAAATTATGGATAACTGATAGAGGATGCATAACCCTAATTAGTAGAAACCCTAATTCATAAGAAAGAATCAGAATCAATCCCTTAGGGTTTAGGGAGACCATGTGTGAAGAAAAAGGAAAATATTTGATGAGAAAACATAGAGGTATTTGCTTAGGCAAAAACTATAGTATTTGACTAGGCTAGATTCACATTAGTCCAGGAGTCCTCATAAACCATCTAGTGTGTGTCGAGGAAAAATTGCAATCACCTAGGTTGTGATCCTTACTAGACACCCTTTCCTTTGGAAATTGCCCGAATAATTCCCTTTATCTCTAAGTAAAACTTGAGACTTTTAATTATTAATTGTTAGATGCTAAATTCGATATAATACCAAATGTAACAAACCCATCCCCCGATCATCATAATTGAAGGTGGGCTAAGTAAGTAGGGATCATTACTCTACTTTCTAGGATCCAAATTTAATAAATAACTAATAATAACAAACAACTTCATTAATAAACATTGTTTGATAAAAGAATGTATGATAATGCTCATTGAGGATTTACATTAAGTTTCAAATGGAAATATCAACATATAAAGAAATAATTATATCATTCAATGGTTCTCCATTTAATCTTTATAATCTTTTGATGCATTCTTCTACATGTCCATATCTTCAAGCTTGAAATAAAGTAGATATACTAAAATGTTGGAAAAAAATGTCATAATAACTGAATTTGTTCTTGCTTATTAGAAGGTGTGTGTAGATGGATAATGATATGTCCAACATATCAAGAAATTATAAAAAATAATAAAACTTTGAATTTTCTATTAAATTCTATCGCATGTTTATTTTATAGTTTAGGTTGTACCAATTCCCTTGTTCCATCAATGGAATCTGGGGTTTCTACCCAATATTGGATTTTGTGGTGATACCTGACACATGACTTTGTTACATCATCATAATAGGAATTTAACTCATTTCCTAGTTAAATTTCCCATAGTTACTAGTACTATTAGTATCCTTAAACTACCCTAATGGTAGTACATGCTCGGTTTAAAAAATTAATATGTACATATGTGATACAAATAGGGCTTCATAATTGGATTGGAATTGAAATAAACATCCAAACATTCTTTTATATGTATAATCATTTAGGAACCATTGTCTTATTATTAGAAGATGATATAATCAGTTATTCATAAATTAAACATGAACCTTTCCAAAAAGGGGTCCCTTTCCTAGTAATAATACTCCTAGCAGTCAAGTTCAAATTCTATCCGGACTTGGTCGAATCAATGAATCTAAGATTAAAATACTAAGGTGTCACCATTGTATTCCTATTATGCGGAAAGGCCTAGTCTTGGTCCTAGGGGCCGTGTTCAGTGTCAAATTAGGGTTGGATTGTAGTTTTAATTCAAAACCCTAAATCATTTATATTATGGCTCCGTAGAATACAAAACCTAATTATACATCATACATAACCTAATGCTTAAAGTTATAATGATTATATCACCATTTAACTGGATCAGATTATATCATTTTAATCATTTATTGTACAAGATATACATCATTATTCTCTAAATTACATTTTGCATATAATCATCAAATGATATTTAGTCATAAAAACATACTTTTCTTGAGTCTGATACTGAATTAGGACTTGAAACCCTTATTTTGGATTCTACATCTTTTTCTAAGATGTATATGTATATGTGTGTGTCTATATATATATATATATATATTAAATTTATATTTATATATTTATATATTTCCTATATATAGAGAAAGAATCGATTTACTACAAATTATATGGAATTTGTTACACAATAAGATTATCTAGTCACATGGATCATGATAAGGCAGTCATTCCATCACATGGATTTTTCTCCTCTCATTTGGCGCATGAGTAAGCTACCAAGAGGTCAACTATGTGGTTGACTCCCCCCTCAATCCGTAAAAGCTCCAATTCTGGGTTGAGTTGTCTTTGGTCAAGGTTGGCAAGGTCCTCAACCTACACAATAGGCTTGTGAGGTGGTCGAGGGAGAAAGCTAAGGGTCATTGATGTAAGTAGGAAATCAAGTTTGGGAGGAGGATAATTATTGAGATATGGGATGATATGAATTTGGGAAAGCTTTATGGGGTTAGAGTCAAATTCTTCAATGAGAAGGTACAAGTATTAGAAGCCATAAGTTGAAAACTAGAGTCGGAGTTTTGTTGAGGAACCTTTGTTGGTTCCTTATGGTTCTCAAGAACAAGATAATTGGTCAAAGTCCCTATGAGTCACTGAGCGGGTGTCCTATTTCCATCAATGAAGGTAGATCTTACTAGTGAGATCTAGGAGTCTTTGGGAAAAATTCAACAACTTCCAGCATGGACATTATCACATCCTCTATAAATAATGACTAATTTACAAAGATTCCAATATATAATGGATAGCTACTAATGATTCTCCTTGGCCCTCTATTAGTATATAGATACCTCTTTGGTCTCCCCACATCTCCCACAACTAGATCATAACTGAACTGCATTGGGTACCACCATAATCTCTTATTATTGTTGGGTACCTTACTCATATGAGGAGACCGTCCTCACTAGGCTTAGCCCCAAATACCTCTTTAGTATGCTTCAACTACCACATCAAGAATATAGGTTTAAAGGTGACTTTTCACTCATCCTCACTCTATCTAGCCTAGTAATCTTGAGTTTGACCTAGATAGACTCAGATTCCAGTATACTAAGCTTGAATTCAATCTAAAGACCTCAAAAACTAGTTCTGAACAACCTATCATTAGGTCAGTAAACCAGTCAGTCACACCCTAACTATTGCAACCTACTAGGTACATGCTTAAGTTATCCATGAATTCAATATATGATAGATTTATGGTTACAATAAGGCTCCATCCAATTTTTTTGATATTTGATTTAAAGGAAAAAGATGTTGAGAGTGTCTTATGTGAAATTGGGACTATTTTGGTAATATCCTTGAAGTTTAGATATTTGATATTTAATTTTATGATATGAGGTAACAATCAAATTAGAATAATAAAGGATTGTGACGACTCAAGTTGTTGGTCTGATCTCTATACCTACTTGTGATCTTAATATTTTAAAAAAAAATGTAATATTGATCAAATATATCATGAGTAATCTTCAATTTAGGAATCAGGTTAGTTCAAACTTTAATTTTTATAATCAAGGATAGGATTAAGCTCATACACCCTTTTAAAGACTAAGGAATGGTCATCTTCCCTAGAGCCCAATTCTAACCCAATTTGGCCAATATAATTTAAAAAACAGGTCCTTGGAGTACAAATGTGAAGATTTGGCATTTCTTACTCATGATAAATACTTACAATAATTTTACTACATAGTGAACTAAAATATAAGATTATAGAAGAAATTTCAGATGATTTTGGATTACCCAGTGTTCTAGGTAATTAAATTTGTAATAATATAATATCTACCTAAAAGTTAATTCTAGAGTGTTACACAAACATAAGCCTATTGGAGGTAATAGAGTAAATAAGGACAGTCAAGAAAAGCTTTGATAGGTAACTTACCAAGTCAGATCTATGGTGAAACCATCAATTTCCATTATTCTTTGTGTTCTTGACAAAAATCTCCTTCAAAACCACCTTCTAGATTTTCTTTTCTATGGTTTAGGTCTATGGTTGGGTAAGGATTGAAAATGAATCTAGAAAATAAATTTCATCAATTTTTGATATATATAGAAAGAATTATGGTTGTTTTCATGATTGGTTGTGCTGGGTGGCTGTACAACACAAAACTTCTGATTTGTAAGTTCATCGAAGCATCGGTTTGTGAGTCAGTTTGTTGGTGAGTCTGCCAAACCATTAGTTGATGAATCTATTGTACTGTCAATTGGTGAGTTTACTAAACTACTAGTAGACAAGTCTGTCCAACCATTGGTTGGTGAGTCAGCAGAATTATCAGTTGGTGAGTTTGTGAAATCATAGGTTGAGGAGTCTGCCAAACCATTGATTGTTGAGTTTGCTAAACCATCAATTTGTCAACCAAAACTATTTATATGTGAAAACTAAAAGTTCCATACCTCTCTCATTTTAACTTTGATTTCATTTATCCTTTTTTTTGGTACATAATTGAATTCTTTTACAATTTTACAAACAACATTTTACAAAATTTTCAAATAATAATTTTTTACTCAATAAAATCCTTAATATTCTAAAATATCTTTCTACCAACATGTGTGTGTTATTACTATTATGACTAAGGTCCAAACATTGATGTATTTACAACACATCTTCTTTAACTTACTAAAGAACGCATTTATTCTAAGACAAAATGTGACGTCCCCAGATTTTCTAAAACTTAATCTAAAGTCTGACGTCTAAATTGAAACCTCACCTCAGCGAGAATCCCAATTTGAGCACCACACACTAGGCTAAGAAGAAGAAAATCAGAGGAAGTCAGAAGGAAACAACATTAGCACATGCACATGAACAATAATAAAACCATACAACACATGTTCACCATTGAACAAATAATTACAAAATGAATTGTTACAACATTTGATATTATACATTTAAAGGTAAACTTATACATATACATGTACTACCACTAAACAACATGATCATAAGACAACATCTCCACATGTACATCAACCCGCCATACAATTCTCAACTATCCTGGTTCTTCAAGATCATATGCCCGCATCACCTAAACAAAAGATTACATCTAGTACACATCAGCACAATATTCAAGAATATTGTATTGAGTATGTCTATGTGTCTTTTTATATACCTCTCAATACTAATACTTGACAATAAGATGAAACTAAAACTTGGCAGTAACAAAAGAAATATAACAAAAGCATACTCAAACAAAGAATGTTTATTAATGAAAGAGAACACACATTTAAAGCACATTTTCCATTATATCATCCATGCATTTGCCACCTGAGGGAATAATGCATCATCTCAGTTATCAAAGAGCTTGAGACACAAGGCCTTTTGATCTACTACCAAAGAGTTAAACCATTGTATAATGTGATCTGCTACCAAAGAGAATGATCACTTTCCAACAGTATACTACCAAAGAGAATTAGTGCTTTCATATAATGGAATATAATATATTATGTTTCATGTGTTCATATCCATAAGTATGGAAAAACATGCAAGATATCATACAAGAACATTCATTTCATCCAATACCATATGACAAGTATTGTACTACACAAATAATACAAGCATACTGTATAATAAGCCAAGTAAGAGGTAAGGGCGTACCTTGATCACAGATATCCTAATCATCATGTAATCTTGAGTCATCTATATCCTTGTCAACCCCTGATTAAGACAAGATCACATATCACAATCAAGTTCTCAACATCTTAACCCTAGTTGTGTTCATTAGGGTTTGACTTAGTCATTAGGGTATTTCCATTATCACTTGCATTCTTGTCTTGGAATTATCTTACTAATGTCATATTCTGAATTATTGCCTTATTAAATGATAATCATGTTTCACATTAATATGTGAACCTATTAACCTTAGGTTACATTCATTATTCATATTAGGGTTACAAACCATGTATTAGAGGTCATATTCGAATAATATGAATTTCATGTATAAAATTGATATCAAATTTACATAATACCTTCCAGTTGCTGATATGAGCTTACTCTATAATTTCCAAGATTTCTTGAGCATATTTGTAATTATTACAAATTAATGAGGGGTTTTTACCCTAATTAGCCATATAAAGAAAATTACACAATTTCATGTTGAAATATATCATATCCAACATCATATGGATCATAAGTCACATTTAGGAGTTAACACAACATTCTCATTATTTTAGATGTTCATTTTTTATTTATTACACATGAAAAAATTTTACATATTACATGATAACCCTGATATTTAAGTATTGAATCACTGATATTATGGTTCTATCTTGTTTTACTCATTTTCTTGAGAAAAATAGTACCTTGTTTGTATTTTTCTGACAATGGGTCTATTTATTATTAATTATGCAAGATCAGGGAAATTTCTAGGAATTTAGCTTTTAGATAAACCAGAGGCTGGCATGTGTCCATGGAGGGCCACAATTCCTTCTCAAGGACCCACCCAGTTCATCTTCGAGCCACCCGGTCCGATCTCGGTTCTCCTGAGCCGGCCCTAAGACCTTTGACTCATTGAGGTTGGCTAATCGCCCTCTCTTTCCTTACGCATATCACGATCTAGGAGACACCCGCGTGAAACAGTCTGTTAAGCCACCATCACTGACATCATCTTCAGAGAGCGATCTCACATCTCTGTGTCCTCCTTGTTCACTAATCAAGATGCCAATAGAATCCCCAACCCCTTTTGGTTCTTTTTGACTCCTCTGGCATATAGACACATCATCAGATCCTTGCCTCTAGGAGCCCGCCACCCATAGCTCCCTACTACAGTGGTAGAAAAAGGGGTAGCCTCGTCATTACCTCCTAGATCAAGTGTAGAGACTCAAGAAGCTCTGTGACACCTCCCTGAACTCATATGTATCCCTAATTCTCACCGAGGAACTCTGTGCACAAGCCTACCTACTCTGGCTGTAATTCTGACAAAGTCCCCCTTGTCAGCCATGGTACCTACTACGAAAGGACTGGAAAGCATGAGGGATCAAATCCTCTAATCCCCAGCTCCACTTTCCCCTACTTAGATCCCTCTTTCAGTCTCTCTTTCTCCTTGGTCTCCTCCTTCCACTCTTCTGAAAGCCGTAATGGAGAAGGGGGAGGAATAGGAAGTTTGTTCTTCCTCATCACTCACTCACTCACTAACCACATATGAGGGGTTGTATTATTCATCTCGACAAGATGAGATCAACTCCTCATCCATCCTCTTCTCTCGCCCACGTTCTTAGAGCCACCACATCGAGGGAGGTCATCACCATGATCAAGATGCAACTGCCATGAAGGAGACAACTTTTGAACCATTCGATCCAACATATCTAAGGGAATAGAAAAACCCACACAGTCGATCTATGGCTGACTCAACTCACTAGCTATGTGATAGCCTCACATCAAGACTTAGCTAAATATCATGTAACTTTGTCAATAATAATCAATAATACACATAATTTTATGATACCCAAACCTAAATAACTTCATCTAGGAACTTTCAAACTTTATGAAATTCGAACCATATCTTTACTATCATCCAAGATACATCCCATCCAACTTTGGTGCAAAAACTCACTTACTTGCTCAACCAAACCACTTAATAAAAAATGGCACATACTTAAGGGTATTATAAATATTATTAACATGAACGACTTTCAATCTTTGCCAAACTAGTTGTAGTGCATTCATATGATAGAAACTCACTTTAGGACTATCATTTTATCATTATAATATATAAACCCAAGTAAGATTAACCATGCCATCTCATATACATAAGGACTCAAATTTGATTATTCCAATCTTCAACCCATGATTAAATCAATGAATTGAGTAACCAAGAAACTCAAAACTTCACTCCATCACACCCTACACACCTTAAAAGAATTGTTGTCCTCGAAATTAAGTCAAAAATTTAGTCCATAACATCATATACATCTTAAAAGAAATTTCGTCCTCGAAATTAAGCCATCCTCTTACTTCAAGGAAAAACCAAAAGGTCTTCATCCATATGTAGGACACCACTCTATGTGCAACATATCCAAAAACACAAAGCCCTATAATTATAACCAAACTACTATTAGAAGGTTTTAGAACATATAGGGTGAAACACCCCTTCATAAAGGGTTGAAATAATGGCTTATAAATTTTTCTTATGCCATGACATATCTCATATGTTAGGGTTGCATCCTTATCCTTACCCATGTATTAGGGTTACCACATCATATTACCATCTTCTAAAGGAGTTAACTAAAGTTAGCCCATTATATCAAGGTGTCATCAACATTTTATTGAGATAATTGTTAGAACATGTTCAACATTAACATATGCCTTTTAGAAGGGGGTTAACAATAGTTAACCCACTTTATCCATCTAGATCATATCAAGATGTCGTAATCATTATGTTGTGCTAACTGTAAAACTATAATTTTTCATCTTTATTAAGCACTAAGATTAACACCTCATGTAACATGGTTCATTAATACGATCTTATTTCATTGTTCATATTAGATTGCAACATTTACTAATGATTTCATCACAAGATTAACAAAGAATATCACATTATAATCATTATTCATGTATATGGTTAACCATTTATGCGCTGATATTAATTAAACCATCTCTAGGTTTCCATCATAACATGTCTATATATCACATATCGAGATTAGATCACATCCTTCCATATATTATATCATGTTTGTTCTAAACAAACTTATACAAGTGGCTTGTTAAACATATATTCAAACTTCATCTAGTCCAACTGAGGTTCTCCTGACCCATATCATGAGGGTAGTGCCATGCTCAATCTCTATGAGCTAACTCAACTCTATGAGTATCTCATATGCATATACTTTATCTTTCCTCTCTTAGTCTAGAGTTCTCGTATTACCTCATTGGCACTAGTGATTGTTTTACAAGCTCTAATCATATAAGCACAAACCAAAACATTCTACATTGTTCTCTTTACAGGATATCTACCCATGATACATGCTTACCTTAAAATCTCTCTATATATACACCACTAGAGTCCTACATGGGGAACCACCAACCTGAGAATGAGGCTTTACACCATACTAATATAGATACCTCATCTAGGGTCTTGGGACCATACTAATATAGATATCTCCTCTAGGGTCTTGGGACTCTCTCCCTCACCCATATGGTAGGTGTTTATATCCCTATTTACATATGCATATATAACCGACCTCTCTCTGACTCTAGGGTTTGACCCTCCCAAGGACATCTAGGGTTCAACAAGACTATAGGAATCATGCATAAAGCAACTCAACTCATTCACTCAGGAGTAGTCTAGTTTAGGACATATAATGTCACATATATTTCTCATATCTTAGAGTTTAGGTTCTTTGACCTTCTCCCTATGGGTCTCACTCTCTCTGGAGTTAACCCTACAATTGGTCCCAATACTAGAGGTCCTCCTTTAAAAAAGAGAATGAAGCTCATGCTAACTCACTTCTTGTCTTAACTTAACTTATCTTTACTTTGAAAAGTATACATACTTGCATCATCAAAACTTATCTCAAATACTCAAATCTGAACTTAGATCCTCAAAGACAACATATGTCATAACAAAAGATCTTATATCATCTATATAAGGCTTAGATCTTATCATCTAAACATATTTCATCTATTCCATCTGTCACGTATTTCAACAAGACTCTAGACAACTAATCTAGAACTACTCTCTCTTCTAAACTGATGTCATTCACTTTCATCTAGGTTGCATGACCACATCCTACTCGTACTTATGTGGGGACACATTTTTGTAATACATACATATATAATAAAATATTATATAGTTTTTCTCTGATAAAACATGTGTCAGAGAAAACTATCAAAGTTCTATCCGATTGGAATCAAAAACCAAATCCACAAAATGAGCATCACACACATAGTAGAGAGTCTAGTGCCATGTCACCTAGTGAAAAGGGTGAGAACGGGGTGTAGACTGGTGTAGCTACCTGAAACATAGAATCATCATATGCCAAAGGCTTCTCGTATATTAAATGTTTATTAACGAAAGAGAACACACATTTTAAGTATATTTTCCATTATATCATCCATGCATTTGCCACCTAAGAGAATAATGCATCATCTCGGTTATCAAAGAGCTTGAGACACAAGGCCTTTTGATCTACTACCAAAGAGTTAAATCATTATACAATGTGATCTACTACCAAGAGAATGATCACTTTCCAACACTATACTACCAAAGAGAATTAGTGCTTTCATATAATGGAATATGATATATTATGTTTCATGAGTTCATAGCCATAAGTATGGAAAAACATGCAAGACATCATACAAGAACATTCATTTCATCCAATACCATATGACAAGTATTGTACTACACAAATAATATAAGCATATTGTATAATAAGCCAAGTAAGAAGTAAGGGCATACCTTGATCACAAATATCTAATCATCATGTATTCTTGAGTCATCTATATCCTTGTCAACCCCTAATTAAGACAAGATCACATATCACCATTATATTCTCATCATCTTAACCCTAGTCATTTTCATTACGGTTTGACTTAGTCATTAGGATATTTCCATTATCACTTGCATTCTTGTCTTGGAATTATCTTACTGATGTCATATTGTAGATTATTGCCTCATTAACTGATAATCATGTTTCACATTAATATGTGAATCTATTAACCTTAGGTTACATTCATTAGTCATATTAGGGTTACAAACCATGTATTAGAGGTCATATTTGAATAACATGGATTTCGTGCATAAAACTGATATCAGATTTACATGTTACCTTTCAGTTGCTGATACGAGCTTACTCTGTAATTTCTAGGATTTCTTGAGTGTATTTGTGTTTATTACAAATTAATGAGGATTATTAAGATCTCTTGAGCGTATTTGTGTTTATTACAAATTAATGAGGGTTATAAACCCTAATTAGCCATATAAATAAAATTACATGATTTCATGTTGAAATATTATCATATCTGACTTCATATGGATTATAAATCATATTTAGGAATTATTAGAATATTCTCATAATTTTAGGTCTTCATTTATTATTTATTGCACATGAAAAGACCATTTTACATATTACATGATAACCCTAATATTTAAGTATTAAATCACTGATATTATGGTTCTATCTTGTTCTACTCTTTTTCCTAAGAAAAATGGTACCTTGTTTGTATTTTTCTAACTATGGATCTATTTATTATGAATTATGTAAGATTAGGGGAATTTCTGGGAATTTATCTTTTAGACCAATCGGAGGTGCCAAGTGTCTGTGAAGGGTTGTTGCTCCTTCTCAAGGGCCCGCTCGATTCATCTTCGAGCCGACCAGTTTGATCTGGGTTCTACTGACCCGGCCCTAAGACCTACGGCTCGCTGAGGTTGGCCGATCGCCCTGTTTCTTCTCGCGCATATCATGATCTACGCGTCGCCCGCGTGAGAAAGTCTGTGAAGCCGCCGTCATTGGCTTCATCTCCGGTGAGTGATCTCGCATCTCTGTGTTCGTTGATTGAGATGCCAATAGAATCACCATCCCCTTGCGGTTCTACTCGGCTCCCCACGTGTATGGACACAACATCATATCCTCACCACTAGGAGCGCACTACCCATAGCTCTCTACTACGGCAGAAGAAAGAGGGGTAGCCTCGTTGTTACCTCCTAGATCTAGTGTAGAGACTCAAGAAGCTCCGTGACACCTCCCTGAACTCATATGTATCCCTAATTCTCACTGACAAACTCTATGCACAAGCCTCCCTACTCCAGCTATAATTTTGACGGATTCCCCCCTCATCAGTCATGATACCTACTGTGGAAGGACTGCAAAGCATGAGGGATCAACTCCTCTAATCCCCAGATCCACTTTCCCCTACTTAGATTCCTCTTTCAGTCCCTCTTTCTCCTTGGTCTCCTCCTTCCTCTCTTTTAGATTTCATAATGGAGAAGGGGGACGAATAGGAAGTTTTTTCTTCCTCGTTACTCACTCACTAACCACATATGAGGGGTCATGTTATTCATATGGATGAGCCAAGATCAACTCCTCATCCATCCTCTGCTCTCACCCATGTTCTAAGCGCCACCACGTCGTGGGCGGGCACCATGGTCAAGCTGAAACTGCAATGAAGGAGACAACTTATGAACCATTTGATCCAGCATATCCAAGGGCAGAGAAAAACCCACACAGACAATCCATGGCTGACTCAACACTCCAGCTGGGTGATAGCCTCACATCAGGACTTAGCTAAATATCATGTAACTTTTTCAATTATAATCAATAATACACATAATTTTTTATACTCAAACCTAAATAACTTCATCTAGGAACCTTCAAACTTTATGAAATTCAAACTATACATTTATTATCATCCAAGCTACATCCCATTCAACTTTTGTGCAAAAAATCACTTACATGATCAACCAACCACTTAATCTAAAATGGCACATACTTAAGGGTATTAATCATAATATTAACATCAACGACTTTCAATATTTTCCAAACTAGTTGAAGTACCTTCATATGATCGAAACTCACTTTTGGACTATCATTTTGTCATTTTAATATGTAAACCCAAGTAAGATTAACCATCTCATCTCATATACATAAGGACTCAAATTTGATTATTCCATTCTTCAACCCATGATTGAATCAATGAATTGAGTAACCAAGAAACTCAAAAGTCACTCCATAACACAAAATATAAATTAAGTAATTAGTATTGTAAAGTGTCTAATAGAGGTGTAACTAACACACCGGTGAGCAATAGAAGCAGTGGTCAAGCACGGGTGCCCCTCACAAAGGGTCCCAGTTTCCAATCCTCCCAGTGGTGTTGTTCAACAATTAGATCATGCAATGTCAGTAGGCCTCTGATGCGACTTGTTGAGAAACCAGTGTGCAGGTGCACACGTCTCCTAGGTTTACCATCCCTATCTAGGAATACCTGGGGGTTGCTTCCTAGTCATAAAAAAAAGTGTAACTGGCACCAAAATTATCTCAAATCCTCATATTAATTGTAAAGTAAGGTACGAGTTGTAACAGTCTCCTGCTCTGATAGATTTTTTGTCTTGAAGTCCCTAAAATAGGAAAGAATACTTATTACACATTTTTGACTCTACATCCCATCTAGTTTCATATATATCATGATTCCTCCAAAGGACCTCACTAGAGGTATCTCCCTCCTATTAGGCTTCTCAATATTACAATATAGAATTTGAGTAGGGCCTTCAAAATAGCATCTATATTCCCTTAGTTGTACATGATCTGGGTTTCTGATCTTCTTTTACCTGGATGACACTTATTCAACATGGATACATGACATGCATATGTAAGTTGGCTACATCAGGAGGCAATTAAAGTTTCTATGCTACTAGTTTATTTCTCTAAATTATTGCATAGGGTCCCATAAATCTAGGAGTTAGTTTACCTATGTTTCTAAATCTTAATAAACCTTTCCATAGTGACACCTTCAAGTAAACTTCATCGCAAGCCTCAAACTGAAGCGGTCTGCACCTTTTCTCTATATAGCTTTTTTTGCTGTCATGTGCAACTTTCAACTTTTGTCTGATCACATATACTTCCTCTATTGTTTCTTCTATAAACTCTAGACCAAGAATCTACATCACCAACTTGTAACCAACAAATAGGAGATATACATTTTCTCCCATAAAAAGCTTCATAAGGAGCCATTCCTAGATTGAAATGGTAATTATTATTATAAGAAAAATTCATAATACTAAGGGGATTATCCCAACTACCACTTAATTGTAGTACACATGCTCTTATCATGATCTATAGGGTGTGAATAGTCCTTGCTGACTTTCCATCAATCTAAGGGTTGAATGATGTGCTAACTTCAAACCATGATACTAAGGCACAATGTAGCTGATTTTAGAATTTAGATGTGAACTTGGGGTCTCTATCAGATATAATAGTGATAGTTATTCCGTGCAATATAAGATTGTAATTTATGTACACTTCAACTAGATTGGGTGCATCCAATGTTGTCACGACTGAAATAAAATGAGAAGATTTACTTAGTCTGTCTGTAGTAACCCATTTATAGTTAAAACAATGTGACATTCTAGGTAGACCTACCACAAAGTCCATAGTAATATGTTCCCACATCCACATAGGAATAGGGGGTGGTTACAATGTACTTGCTGGCTTTTGGTGTTCAGCTTAGATTTATTGGCATGCACTGAGATACATACTCAACCATATATCTCTTCATAACTGGCCACCAATATAGTTCATTGAGGTTGTTATAGATCTTAGAATTTCTTGGATGCATTATATAAACAGAAGAGTGATCTTCCTTGAGAATCTATTTCTTAACTCAATGTCATCTAGCACACATAATATATCCTTCTAACATAGGAACCCATCATCAGAATATCTGAATTGCACCCTCTCACCTTCTGTGATATCATGCATGATATGCTTCAATTCACTATCACTTTGTTGAATATCTTTAATTAGCTCATAGAATGTAGGTATAACAAGCACATGTGAAATCATCACAACTTGTTATGAGCACTAAAATTGAAATCCATTTCTCTCATTTTGACCAGTAAGCCTCTTTTTACACATACCATATAAAACAAGCATGTAAGTAATGTAGACTTCCTACTTAGAACATCTTCCTCAAAATTGGCCTTCACTGGGTAGTAATCAATGGTCACACCATAATATTTTATAAGACCCAACCATTTGTGTTGTCTCAAATTATGATCCTATTATGTGAATATGTACTTTAAACTATCACGATCAGTTACAACCTGAGGTGACTCACCATAGAGATAAATGACACCATGTATTTAAGGCATGTACTACTACTGTCAACTCATGATTATGTGTTGGATAATTCTCTTCATTCTATTTTAGATGTGTAGAAGCATATACCACCACCTTTACTTCTTGCATAAGAACACATCCTAAACCTCTATTGGATGCACAGTAGAACATCATATATCCCTTATCTGGCTCTGGTAATACAAAAATAGGTGACACAATAAATTGCTTCTTCACTGTTTGAAATTTTCAGATCAAACAAAATCCATATTGTTCCTTATTAATCATGTAAGAGGTGCTTCTTTAACACTATTGTTGCTTATAAATATCTTATAATGTAAAATCCCTGACCTGGGTTATGTACTAACCCTAGGTGTTTTGCCTAATGAAGTTGATTAGATGCTTGCTTGTATTTCTTGAAAAGTAATTAAGGTTTTTGAGGAACTTATATTTCATTTTCAGTCCTTTTTAAATAATGTTGGAACATTGTTTTGTTAACTTTGGACTAAAGTGCAAATTACCCAAGTAGAAGGGTTAACTTGCAAATTTCACATGATAAGATGTTCCTATGATGTTGAGATATCATGAGAATGAATATGATGAAGTGATATGGTTTCAACAAGCTTGGACATCAAGATAAAGCTTGTAGAGCAATCCTTGTGCATTAAAACCTAGTTTTGGTGTAATGCGCAATTTACCCAAAACCTAGGATTCAACATGAAAAATAAGACCTCTATAGGGTCGCTCATGTTTCTTGGCATCAAGTAGAGAAAATTAAAATGAGAGGGGTGCCTCATTTGAATTATCTTGGAGAAGAGAGAATCTAGACATAAAAATAATCAAGGTTTAAGCATAAATGGCTCTTTAATATAACTTAATGCAAAAAGAAATATATTAATATTGGAGCCCATCAATAAAAGTTGGAGGATGTGTTTGTAATAGTTTGTACGAGCTTTTTTCATGCTTGGGCACCAAAAATATCTTGGTTGAAGTGGAAGCTATTCACATTAATTTAGTATAAAGCAATATCCATTAAATGATGGATATTAACACATAACTTTTTAAGATATTTAGTTCTTTTCCATTAAACCTTGGATAATGGAGAAGTTTTGCAAGATAGTAGAAGGTGGCCAAGTATCCATGAAGTGGAGGAGGACTTGGTGGATATGATTGGGAGATAAAAGGAAATAATCCTCTTTTTCCATTTTCCTTGAAAACCCATAAATATGTATATGTGTCCTTTTTCCAAAACACCAAAGGATCATTTCCTTAGTTTCTTTTCTCTCTTCACCTTGCTTTGGCCGACCAAGGAAGACCTCTGGAGCATAGGGAGGATGACCAAACCTGTTGGTAAGTTTGGATCATCTCCTACCTCGAATTCATGGTGGAAACCATAAAACAAGGATAGATTCATGGTTTTCTTCACACGATTTCCTTTTCTAGCCATCTTGTTTATCCAAAGATTGAAGAACGGACCTTGGACAACTGCTAGAGCCCAATCCACCATTAAAGTTGCAGATCTTGGATCTCTGGATCAGTTCTAGAGGCGGGTTTTATAACTCTAACCCTTAAGCATTGCTAATGCATCCATCTCTTTAATAATCGTTGGCTATTTTCTTCTTTGGTATTCTTTTGGTTAATTGCTATAACTTCCGTGAAGAACAACAACAATTCTTGGTTGCTCATAGGAAGAAGATGATGATGTTAACTTTGATGATTATCCAAAGAAAATCACTTTACCAAACGGTTTGGTTTTGTTGCTCAAACGGTTTCCCAAACCATTTGGGAGCAAACGATTTCAAACCGTTTGAATGTAAACGGTTTCAACTAAACCGCATAGGAGCAAACGGTCCAAGACCGTTTGGTGGTGTTGACCAAGCGTAGACCATTTGGAGGCCTATTGAGAATAATTTAGATTAATAAACTTTCTATAATTGTTGATTAATTCCAATTGGTTCACCAATTGAAGGTCTCTCAATCATCTAAACCCTAATAAGGTCAATTGCTGATTTTGATAATCGATTAAGGTTGAGACTTGGGTTGAGTGACCCAAATGGTTTCAAAACCATTTGGGGATCACCCAAATGGTCTCAAGACCATTTGGTGATCACCCAAGACCATTCGGAGGTCTAGGGTTAAGTATGTTTGACCAATTGAAGACCCAAAGGTACTAAGTTGAAGTACAATCAATTGATGATTTGGTGATCAACTCAATAATCCGATCCCTAATTAGTTGACTTGGTTTTTGGTGTTGACTTGGGAAAACGGTCTCAAGACCATTTGGAAGTCATCCAAACAATCCCAAGACCGTTTGGGGTCAGTTCATGACCAAATTGGATGATGGTTCAATAGTTTCAAGTGAATTAGACTCACATTGATTAATGTTGATGGGTCATCGATTCCAAACCCTAATCCAATTGATTCAATCCCTAATTGATGACCAATTTAGGGTCAATTGAAAGTCAAAATCAGTTGAAGGTTGACCTAATTAACTCAATTTAATGATGGTGATAGGTCCAATTGATGATTGATTACATATATACAATTGTTGAAGGAACCAACAATGGAAACCCTAATTCAATTTGACTTGTTGAGACCATACTTGGTTCATGCAATTTTGAGGTGGTTTGGACCAAATGGTCTCAAGACCATTTGGGACCAAACTGTCTCAAGACCATTTGGGACCCAACGATCCCAAACCATTTAGGGTTCATGCGGTTTCAAAACCGATTGTGTCCATGCAGTTTCAAAGTGGAGTTCATGCAGTTTCAAAAGTCAAACTTGGGCAAACGGTCTTCACCTCCCACTTTAGCAAACAGTCTTGTAGTTCTACTTTAGAAAACGGTCTTGGAAGGTCTACTTTAGCAAACAGTCTTCAGTGTGCAACTTTACCAAACAGTCTCAAGGGTAGACCAAGACCGCATGAAGGTCCAAACGGTCTTAGACCATTTGGAGGTTTAGTATGCAAGACCGTTTGAGGTCTGAGTTAGTCAAGATCGTTTGGGGCCTTAGTGGCCAAGATCGTTTGGTGGTTGTTTAACCTAAATCACATGGGTACTTAAAGTGGTTAAAGGACAAAGTAATTAGTTAATTAATACATGATGTAATCAAAAGTGATCGTGGTACTTGTATCTTAATGGGATAGTGTGATTGAATTCTATGAAGTAATTAAGCTTTAATGATTACAATGGTAATGATATAAACCATGAAGTCCAATCTCTTTCATGATTAAGCTATTCAACCTAATCAAGGCTGAAGTAAACATCATCTTATAGAGGATGAGAGAGAGAAGACTCCTTTTATGAATGTTAATCAAGTAATGTACTTCTAATATGAATGAATATCTAATTAGGGTATGATTCCTTCAAAGTGAGATCATGAAAACCCTAATTATGATGGTTAATGAATCTTAACCCTAAATTGAGGGTAATAATGGAAGTATCCCTAATGCATGATGATGATGTAATCTTAATTCATAATGATGACATAGTAAACCCTAAATCAAGGTATGTGAATAGTAAACCCTAAATCAAGGTATGTGAATAGTAAACCTTAATTCCAAGTAAGGTGAATGAAAGTGTGAAACCCTAATCTTGGGTTATGCTTTGTAGCATGAAGCTCTATGATTAGATAATGAAATGAGGAATCACTATTCCTATTTGAGCTAAAGGGGTTGGTTAACCCTAATTGAATTGAAATGGGAAACCCTAACCCTAGTAAGGGTATAGTGGTGCAACCCTTGAATAGTAAAGTTATCTTTGTTTTTCATTGTGCTGATATAGAAATAATGTGCATGTTATCATTTATATTAGTTATGCAGGTTTTTATGAAATAGTGAGCATATACAGGTAAGAGCTATGATGCCATATTCATTGAAAGCACTTTATAAGCTTTGAAAGTAGTGATATGCTATGTTGCCTAGAGAGAGGTAACAAAAGAGATTGATAAGCTGTATGAGTCATGTGAAATATCTGCATTATCATGTTTATACTGCAAATGATTTGATGGAATTAAGTTACCAGTTCAAGTGGTAACATGTGTTTTGATGATCTAAGAGTTGAACACCCATATTCTTGAATCATGATGATGAGATGATAAGGGATTGAGATCCCAATGTTAATAAAACTGTGAAATGAACTTGATAAAATAGTACTCTTTCTTTATAGCAACTGCTTGGATGGTTTATGTTTGAAAACATGCCTGATGCTAAAATAATTCCATAATGTACTTGAATAATCAAGTATAATGATATCATGTAGAGCCCTGACCATAGATCCATCATCGTCAGAAGTTAGATGATGGTGAAATAGGTTTTCCTAAGGGAACTCTTGGAGAGCATACTTCTGAGTATGTGGGGGTTATGGACGCAAATATCCTTATATCCGAATGGGGGAATTGATGTGAGATGAACATTTATTCTCTCAATCCTTCATTATAGGTATATGCCGAGATGATTTATCACTAATCTCCTGATGATGTTGTTAATGCCGCATCGATGTGAGATAAATAAGAAATCCCTCGATCGCGAAGAGAGTACAACATGCCACTGTAACTCTAATAGCGAAGTTGCCAGAATACCCTGGAAAGCTATTATGGCAGAGACACAAGATGTCCTGCATGTTGTTCCTCACACTGACTGAGGAGGATGAGGTCATAGGAATCTGGCTCTTCTGATGACCTATGTATGGTATCAATTGCGATTTTGTAATGGTCAGTTGGAGTATGAGCAGTATACCTCATCTCCTCAGGGCATAAGTATGTTTGTAAAATGTAATCAACCGTGTAGCATAATTGCTTATGTTGAACTACGAGAAACAATGATTGATGATACATTGTTTATAATGTCCTAGTTGGATAATTAGTATACATGTTCTTCATATTCCTTATTGATTAAATGACTTGTACTCAATCAAGTTATAATTGAAATGATTGCATAGAGAATACTTCTCTACTTTGTTTATTCAATGGATTACTTGCTGTTGAATGAATATAATTCTACTACTCAGTGTTATTCAATTATCTGCAATAACAATGCTTTTGGCGGATAGTTATAACTCTAGATGGGACAATTCTTCAATTGTCTCACCCCCGTGGGATTCAACTTTTTAGGTAGACGCCGAGGAAGGAGAAACCCTTCAGTGGGTGAGAAGCAACAACAGCAGCAGCAACATCAGGGACAACAGTGATCCTCAGGTGGAGACACTATCTGTCAAGTCTTGTATATAGAAAGTCCTATGTGTCGTCTCTGTACTCTCAGGTCCTAGGAGTCAGCATATAGTTTGATATAGATCTGAGATTTTGGCTTAATGCCTCGAGATTTTTGTATACAACTTTGTACAGTTTAACAGAGAAGTCAATGTTATGACTCTCGAGATGAGATAATATAGAGACATATTGATGAATCAACTTGTAAATAACTTACCTTGTTTTGTTATGAAAGAGTTTTACAGTTTGTGGATCTCTTTACAATTTTTTCTTCTTCTAATTTTTAGTGATTTTCAGTAATTCCGCTGCTAATTAATCGCTTCCGCTTCGTTAATAACGTTTTATCTGAATGGGGTATCACAATTAGTGGTATCAGAGCTCTAGGTTCGCTGAGTCTATAGAGACATAGGACTAGTGTTGTTGAGTATGTTCTAGTGTTTTCCAATATATCTGATAGTATCTTTTGCTCGTATAGGGGGAGAAGATAAAACTAAAGATGTCTGGATCACATGAGGAACATGTTGTAGAAAGTAGTGTTGCTGCACCTAGAGAAGGTGCAAGAAACTAAGAAAGGGAAGAACATGTACCTGAACCACCCCAGTTCAATCCAACTGACATGGGGAACCCAGCCTTCCAAGCCATGTTTGGGCAGTTCATGACTGCCATGACACATATGACTGATAAGATGCCTATACCTGTACCTAGGCCACCTACCCATCTAGAAGGACAAGGAGCCGACAAGATGTTTGAACAACTATGTTGGGTTGGACCACAGAATATGCTGGAACAGCTGACCCAGCAGATGCTGACTTGTGGCTAACTGAACTAGAGAAGGCCTTTAGAATCCTGAATATCCCAGAAGTTGAGAAGGTTAGACATGATGTGTATCTTCTCAAGGGGAGTGCTGGTCACTGGTGGACCATGGAGGAAGGGAAAAGGCCAGATGTAGAGATCGAATGGGAAGTTTTCCGACAGAAATTTATCAACAGATACTTTCCTAAGACATTCTTAGATGAGAAAATCTCTCAGTTTGAGAGATTAAGACAAGGGCCAATGAACATTAGCGAGTACGAGGCTAAGTTCATGGAACTTTTGCGATTCTTTCCGCACATGGCAACTACATATGAAGAGCGGATTAGGCGTTTTGAGAAGGGGTTAAACACTGAGTTGACCACCCATGTGTCTTCTCTAGAGAACCGGGAAGACTTGTTACTTTCATGGAGTCTGTTAGAAGGGTAGAGAGGTATGTGTCGGAGAAGAGACAGACCAAGAACAAGAAGATGTATCCCCAGTTCCAAGGATCCTCATTCAAAGATTTCAAGAAACTAAGGTTTTCTGTACCTACACCACCACCAAGATTCAGTACCCAGATGCAGTGGACGTCAAATAGGGGTAGAGGATGAAGTTTACCTTTAGAAGGAGCTCACAACTCAGCATCTATGTCAGTTACAGGACCATCCAGACCACAGAAAGGGAACAGAAGCTGGTATATATGTGGAAAGGTGGGACATCTGATGAAGGATTGTAGAGACAGAGAGGCAAGTGTGACTCAACCTCAAAGGCAGAGTCAGCAAGGTTCTCAAAGGAGACAATTTTCAGGTAGCGCTAGAGGATGTGAACAAGTGTCCCAAGCTAGATCAACGACACCAGGTCATCGAGCACCGGATCAACCACAGGCGACAGTGAGATTCTATGCGATGAATCCACCTGATGCAGTGATCAACCCTCGGGTTGTGGCAGGTCAGATGGAGTTGTTTAATTCTGATATGTCTACATACTGCATCATATCTATTTTAATTGACCCGGGTGCTACGCATTCCTTTATCACTCGAAGAGTGTTTCTTGACTGCAACCTGACTACAAGTCATAGAGAATATAGTTTGTTGCTAGAAACTCCTTTGATGGGATCTGCTGTTTTGCGGGAGGTATGTTCTCCCTACATCCTCTTCTTTTCTGAACATCACATTCAAGTGGATCTAATACCACTTGAGATGCACGGATTCGATGTAATCCTTGGGATGGATACCTTAGAAAGGTATAAGGTTGTCTTGGATTGTGAGTCCAAGCAAGTTGTGTTCACTGATGAAAGTGACACATGGATCTTTCAAGGAGATAGAAAGATTCTACCAACCTGTCTTGTGTCGGCTATGGTTGCTGAGAAGCTGATGAGGCAAGGATGTTATGCATTCTTGGCCCATGTGGTAGATACTACCATGGAGAGTCTTAACCCTGCTGAAGTTCCGATAGTTAGGGAATTTGAAGATGTATTTCCTGAAGAACTTCCAGGTGTACCACTGCCCCGAGAGATTGATTTTGAGATTAATCTAATCCCGGACACACAACCTATAGCACAAACACCATACAGGATGGCGCCTGCTGAGATGGCAGAACTCAAGAAATAGTTGCAAGAGTTGCTTGAGAAGGGTTTCATCCGACCGAGTACTTCACCTTGGGGTGCTCGAGTCCTCTTTGTTAAAAAGAAAGATGGGTCAATGCGGTTGTGCATTGATTACAGATAGTTAAATAAAGTAACAATAAAGAATAAGTACCCTTTGCTGAGGATTGATGATCTCTTTGACCAGTTGCGTGGTGCAACCGTTTTCTCAAAGATAGATTTGAGGTCGGGATATCATCAGCTGCATATTAAGGAAGGTGACATACCTAAGTCTGCCTTTAGGACAAGGTATGGTCACTATGAGTTCTTAGTTATGTCATTTGGACTAACTAATGCACCAGCTACATTTATGGAACTCATGAATAGAATCTTTCAACCTTTTCTTGATCAGTGTGTTGTCGTCTTCATAGATGACATCCTGATCTATAGTAAAGATGCTCAACAACATGAACAACATCTTTGTCAGGCTCTAACTTTGCTAAGAGAGCATAATTTATATGCTAAGTTTAGCAAGTGTGAGTTCTGGTTACCAGAAGTTTCTTTTCTTGGACACAAATTATCTGCTTCAGGTATTCGTGTTGACCCTAAAAAGGTAGAATCTGTCCTGCAATGGGAGCAACTGAAGACACCGACGGAGATTCAAAGTTTCTTAGGGATAGAAGGCTATTACATGAGGTTCATTAAGAAATTTAGTTCCATAGCTTTACCCTTGACTAAGTTGACCAGGAAGGATGTTCCTTTTACCTGGAGTGACAAGTGTCAGCAATCGTTTCAGTTGTTGAAGGAGAGGTTGACAAGTGCACCTGTGCTTGTGTTACCTAAGCAAGGAAAAGGGTATATAGTTTTCTATGATGCCTCTAAAAATGGACTAGGATGTGTGTTGATGCAGGATAAACAAGTGATTTCTTTTGCTTCTTGACAACTTAAGAAACACGAGGAGAATTATCCGACACACGATTTAGAGCTAGCTACTGTAGTTCATGCCTTGAAGATCTGGAGACATTATCTTTATGGAGAGACATTCTAGATTTTCACAGACCATAAAAACCTAAAGTATATCTTTTCTCAGCATGAGCTTAACATGAGGCAATGCCACTGGATGGAGTTAATCAAGGATTACGATTGTACAATTGATTACCATCTAGGGAAGGCCAATGTAGTTGCTGATGCTTTGAGTAGGAAATCAGCAATGCCAACTTTAGACAGAGCACAACTGAATTCTTTGGTATGCTCTAGGAGGGATATGCTTATCTCTTTAAGACAAGACAATATATAGTTAAGAGTATTTTTGTTATCTGGATTATTAGCTGAGATGCACATAAAACCTACTCTGAGACAGCAGATTAAGGAGGCACAACAAGTTGATGTTGTAGTACAACAGATTAGATCAGAGTATGGTAGTGAGAAATGAGATGGTTTCCATGATTCGGATGATCAGGTAGCCTGTTATCATGATAGAATGATAGTACCATATGTGGATAACTTGAGAAAGATAGTCCTAGAAGAAGCTCATTCTTCGATGTATGCTATGCATCCAGGAAGCACCAAGATGTATAGTAACTTGAAAGAAATGTATTGGTGGCCTGGATTGAAAAAGGACGTTGCTGAGTTCATTATGCGGTGTCCTGTGTGTCAACAAGTTAAAGGTGAACACCAGAAGCCTATAGGAACAATGCAACCTTTACCCATACCACAATGGAAGTGGGATCATGTAACCATGGACTTTGTGGTTGGTTTAACCAGAACAACCAAAGGACATGATTCCATTTGGGTAATAGTTGATAGGTTGACAAAGACAACACATTTCTTACCTGTCAAAACAACCTATTCTGCTGAGAAGCTGACACAATTATATGTGGATGAGATAGTACGGCTACATGGGGTCCCAGTTACCATTGTTTCTAATAGAGGTCCCCAGTTTACGAGTCTTTTTTGGGAGTGACTTCATAAAGCCTTAGGCACACAGTTAAGGTTTAGTACAACCTTTCATCCTCAGACTGATGGACAATTAGAAAAGACTATACAGACTTTGGAGGACTTTCTTAGAGCATGTGTTATTTAGTTTATAGGAAGTTGGGATATGCACCTAAGTTTGATAGAGTTTGCCTACAATAATAGCTATCAGCATAGCATTGACATGGAACCTTATGAAGCTCTGTATGGTAGATGTTGTAGATCTCCCCTATGTTGGTATGAAACTGGTGAATATCAACTTTTAGGTCCTGAACTTGTGCAGCAAACCACCAAGAAGATTAAAATAATACAACAACAGTTAAAGACTACACAGATTAGACAGAAATCTTACGTTAATAAGCATCGTAGACCTTTAGAATTCTAGGTTGGCGATAGAGTGTACCTCAAGGTCTCACCTTGGAAGGGAGTTCTTAGATTTGGAAGGAAAGGAAAGTTAACTCCTAGGTTTATGGGGCCTTATCCAATCATTGAACGGATTGGAAAGGTAGCTTATAAACTAGAGTTACCACCCGAGCTGCAAAAGTTACACCCAGTGTTCCACATTTCCATGCTAAGGAAATGTCATCCTAACATAGAATCAGTTCTGCAACCTATGGAAGTAGAATTGAATGATGATGTATCTTATGTTGAAGGACCTATGACAATCCTTGATAGAAGAATTAAAAAGCTGAAAAAGAAAGACATAAGTCTTGTAAAAGTCCAATGGAATCACCGTGGTGTTGAAGAAGCCACGTGGGAACTAGAGGAAGAAATGAGAAGGAAATACCCTGCTATTTTCTCTTAATATGTTTTGTAGATGATTTCGGGGACGAAATCCTTGTAAGGGGTGGATAATTTGTAACATCCCTGACCTGGGTTATGTACTAACCCTAGGTGTTTTATCTAATGAAGTTGATTAGATGCTTGCTTGTATTTCTTGAAAAGTAATTAAGGTTTTTGAGGAACTTATATTTCATTTTCAATCCTTTTTAAATAATGTTGTAACATTGTTTTGTCAACTTTGGACTAAAGTGTAAATTACCCAAGTAGAAGGGTTAACTTGCAAATTGCACATGATAAGATGTTCCTCTAATGTTGAGACATCATGAGAATGAATATGATGGATTGGTATGGTTTCCACAAGCTTGGACATCAAGATAAAGCTTGTAAAGCAATCCTTGTGCATTAAAACCTAGTTTTGGTGTAATGTGCAATTTACCCCAAACCTAGGATTCAACATGCAAAATAACACCTTTAGAGGCTCTCTCATGTTTCTTGGCATCAAGTAGAGCAAAGAAAAATGAGATGGGTGCCTCATTTAAATTATCTTGGAGAAGAGAGAATCTGGACATTAAAATAATCAAGGTTTAAGCATAAATGGCTCTTTAATATAACTTAATGCAAAAAGAAATATATTAATATTGGATACCTTCAATAAAAGTTGAAGGATGTGTTTGTAATAGTTTGGACGAGCTTGTGCCATGCTTGGGCACCAAAAAGATCTTGGTTGAAGTGGAAGCTATTCACATTAATTTAGTATAAAGCAATATCCAATAAAAGATGGATATTAACACATAACTTTTTAAGATATTTAGTTCTTTTCCATTATACCTTTTATAATGGAGAATTTTTGCAAGATACTAGAAGGTGTCCACGTAGCCATGAAGTGGAGGAGGACTTGGTGGATATGATTGGGATATAAAAGGAAATAATCCTCTTTTTCCATTTTCCTTGAAAACCCATAAATATATATATATATAATATATATATATATATATATATATATATATATATATATATATATATATATATATATGTGTGTGTGTGTGTGTGTGTGTGTGTGTGTGTGTGTGTGTGTGTGTGCCTGTGTGTGTGTGTCCTTTTTCCAAAACACCAAAGGATCGTTTCCTTAGTTTCTTTTCTCTCTTCACCTTGCTTTGGCCGACCAAGGAAGGTCTCTGGAGCATAGGGAGGATGACCAAACCTGTTGGTAAGTTTGGATCATCTCCTACCTCGAATTCATGGTGGAAACCATAAAACAAGGATAGATTCATGGTTTTCTTCACACGATTTCCTTTTCTAGTCATCTTGTTTATCCAAAGATTGAAGAACGAACCTTGGACAACTGCTAGAGCTCAATACACCATTAAATCTACGGAGCTTGGAGCTCTGGATCAGTTCTAGAGGTGGGTTTTATAACTCTAACCCTTAAGCATTGCTAATGCATCCATCTCTTTAATAATCATTGGCTATTTTCATCTTTGGTATTCTTTTGGTTAATTGCTATAACTTCCGTGAAGAACAACAACAGTTCTTGGTTGCTCGTATGAAGAAGATGATGACATTAACTTTGATGATTATCCAAAGAAAATCACTTTACCAAATGGTTTGGTTTTGTTGCTCAAACGGTTTCCCAAACCGTTTGGGAGCATACGATTTGAAACCGTTTGAATGCAAATGGTTTCACCTAAACCGCATAGGAGCAAACGGTCCAAGACCGTTTGGTGGTGTTGACCAAGCTTTGACCATTTGGAGGCCTATTTAGAATAATTTATATTAATAACCTTTCTATAATTGTTGATTAATTCCAATTGGTTCACCAATTGAAGGTCTCCCAATCATATAAACCCTAATCGGGTCAATTGCTGATTTTGATAATCGATTAAGGTTGAGACTTGGGTTGAGCGACCCAAATGGTTTCAAAACCATTTGGGGATCACCCAAATGGTCTCAAGACCATTTGGTGATCACCCAAGACCATTTGGAGGTCTAAGGTTAAGTATGGTTGACCAATTGAAGACCCAAAGGTACTAAGTTGAAGTACAATCAATTGATGATTTGGTGATCAACTCAATAATCCAATCGCTAATTAGTTGACTTGGTTTTTGGTGTTGAATTGGGAAAACGATCTCAAAACCGTTTGGAGGTCATCCAAACGATCCCAAGACCATTTGGGGTCAGGTCATGACCAAATTGGATGATGTTTCAATGGTTTCAAGTCAATTAGACTCACATTGATTAATGTTGATGGGCCATCGATTCCAAACCCTAATCCAATTGATTCAAGCCCTAATTGATGACCAATTGAGGGTCAATTGAAAGTCAAAATCAGTTGAAGGTTGACCTAATTAACTCAATTGAATGATGGTGATAGGTCCAATTGATGATTGATTACATATATAGAACTGTTGAAGGAACCAACAATGGAAACCCTAATTCAATTTGACTTGTTGAGACCATACTTGGTTCATGCAGTTTTGAGGTGGTTTGGACCAAACGGTCTCGAGATAGTTTGAGTCCAAATGGTCTCAAGACCGTTTGGGAGCAAACGGTCTCAAGACCATTTGGGACCAAATGATCCCAAACCATTTAGGGTTCATGCGGTTTCAAAACCGATTGTATCCATGCAGTTTCAAAGTGGAGTTCATGAGGTTTCAAAAGTCAAACTTGGGCAAACGATCTTCACCTCCCACTTTAGCAAATGGTCTTGGAGGTCTACTTTAGCAAACGGTCTTGGAAGGTCTACTTTAGCAAATGGTCTTCAGTGTGCAACTTTACCAAATGGTCTCAAGGGTAGACCAAGACCGCATGAAGGTATGTGAATAGTAAACCCTAAATCAAGGTATGTGAATAGTAAACCCAAAATCAAGGTATGTGAATAGTAAACCTTAATTCCAAGTAAGGTGAATGAAAGTGTGAAACCCTAATCTTGGATTATGCTTTATAGCATGAATCTCTATGATTAGATAATGAAATGAGGAATGACTATTACTATTTGAGCTAAAGGGGTTGGTTAACCATAATTGAATTGAAATGGTAAACCCTAACCCTAGTAAGGGTATAGTGGTGGAACCCTTGAATAGTAAAGTTATCTTTGTTTTGCATTGTACTGATATAGAAATAATGTGCCTGTTATCATTTATATTAGTTATGCAGGTTTTTATGAAATAATGAGCATAGCCAGGTAAGAGCTATGATGCCATATTCATTGAAAGCACTTTATAAGATTTGAAAGCAGTGATATGCTATGTTTCCTAGAGAGAGGTAATAAAAGAGATTGACAAGCTGTATGAGTCATGTGAAATATATGCATTATCATGTTTATACTGTCAAATGATTTGATGGCATTAAGTTACCAGTTCAAGTGGTAACATGTGTTTTGATGATCTAAGAGTTGAACACCCATATTATTTAATCATGATGATGAGATGATAAGGGATTGAGATCCCAATGTTAATAAAGCTGTGAAATGAACTTGATAAAATAGTACTCTTTCTTTATAGAAACTACTTGGATGGTTTATGTTTGAAAACATGCCTGATGCTAAAAGAATGCCATAATGTACTTGAATAATCAAGTATAATGATATCATGTAGAGCCCTGACCATAGATCCATCATCGTCAGAAGTTAGATGATGGTGAAACATGTTTTCCTAAGGGAACTCCTGGAGAGCATACTTTTGAGTATGTGGGGGTTATGGACACGAATATCCTTACGTCCTAATGGGGGAATTGATGTGAGATGAACATTTAATCTCTTAATACTTCATTATAGGTATATGTCGGGATGATGTACCACTAATCTCCCGATGATGTTGTTAATGCCGCATCGATGTGAGATAAACAAGAAATCCCTCGATCGCGAAGAGAGTATAGCATGCCACTGTAACTCTAATAGCGAAGTTGCCAGAATACCCTGGAAAGCTATTATGGCAGAGACACAAGATGTCCTACATGTTGTTCCTCACACTGACTGAGGAGGATGAGGTCATAGGAATCTGGCTCTTCTGATGACCTATGTATGGTACCGATTGTGATTTCGTAATGGTCAGTTGGAGTATGAGCGATATACCTCATCTCCTTAGGGCATTAGTATGTTTGTAAAATGTAATCAGCCATGTAGCATAATTGCTTAGGTTGAACTACGAGAAAAAATGATTGATGATACATTGTTTATAATGTCCTAGTTGGATAATTAGTATACATGTTCTTCATATTACTTATTTATTAAATGACTTTTACTCAATCAAGTTATAATTGAAATGATTACATAGAGAATACTTCTCTACTTAGTTAATTCAATGAATTACCTACTGTTGAATGATTATAATTTTACTGCTCTGTGTTATTCAATTATCTACAATAACAATGCTTCTGGTGGATAGTTATAACTCTCACTGAGACAATTATTCAATTGTCTCACCCCCGTGGGATTCAACTTTTTAGGTAGTTGCCGAGGAAGGAGAAACCCTTCAGTGGGTGAGCAGCAACAGCAGTAGCAGCAACATCAGGGACAATAGTGATCCTCAGGTGGAGACACTGTCTGTCAATTCTTGTATATAGAAAGTCCTATGTGTCGTCTCTGTACTCTCAGGTCCTAGGAGTCAGT
Organism: Alisma plantago-aquatica; assembly: GCA_963693085.1. Classification (NCBI taxonomy): domain Eukaryota; kingdom Viridiplantae; phylum Streptophyta; class Magnoliopsida; order Alismatales; family Alismataceae; genus Alisma; species Alisma plantago-aquatica. The sequence goes on along the minus strand of OY856411.1, from coordinate 1,065,885,744 downwards.
AGATAGTTTGATATAGATCTGAGATTTTGGCTTAATGCCTCGAGATTTTTGTATACTGCTTTTTACAGTTTAACAGAGAAGTCAATGTTATGACTCTTGAGATGAGATAATACAAAGATGTATTGATGAATCAGCTTGTAAATAACTTACTTTGTTTCATTATGAAAGAGTTTTACAGTTTGTGGATCTCTTTACAAAAAACAAATTCTAATTTTTAGTGATTTTCAGTAATTCCGCTACTAATTAATCACTTCCGCTTCGTTAATAAAATTTTGTCCGAACGGGGTATCACATATGATATCCATCCAACCCTAAAAAACTTCTTATCATAGTAGGAGTTATGGGTTGCTCCCATTGAAGAACATATTCCAGTTTTTTAGGTTGTACAATGACTCCTTCTCCTGGTATGACATGTCCAAGAAAGGATACTTCACCCAACCAGAACTAACATTTGTTGAACTTAACATTAAGTTGATGTTGTCTCAACAAATGTAGGGCAATTCTTAAATGTTTCTCATGTTGTTCTACATATCTAGAATATATTAGAATTTTGTCTATAAATGCTACTATAAATTGATCTTGATATAGTCTAAAAACTCTATTTATCATGTCCAAAAAATATGTGGGGGAAGTTTTCGATCCAAAAGACATGAATACAAACTCATAATGTCCATATCTTGTTCGGAAGGCTGATTTAGGTACATATGATCCCTTTATCCTCAAATTATGATAACCCGACCTGAGATCTATCTTTGAAAATATTGTTTCTATATGCAATTAGTCAAATATATTGTTAATCTTAGGTAGATGATATTTGTTATTGATGGTTGTGTCATTCAACTGTTATAGTCTATGCACAAATGCATAGCTACACCCTTCTTTTTCACAAAAAGTACTGGAGCCCCCAAGGTGATGTACTAGGTTGACGAAAACCCTTATCTAGTAACTCTTATAACTCAATTTTGAATTCCTTGAACTCTATAGGTGACGTTCTATAGGCTGGAAATGCGATTTGGTGACTACCAGGTATATTGTGCATCTCAAAGACAACATCTCTCTTAGGAGGTAAACCTAGTAACTCATTGGGAAATCTAACAACTCACACCCCACTAGAACATCCCCTATACTAATTTTTCTATTTTCTATCTTTGCATGTATCACGTGCTAAAAAGGACTCACACCCTTTTCTCATAATCTTAACTACTACAAAAATGATATTATGCATGTGGGTAATACCTTTCTATCCCAAAGTGAAGACACATGAAAAAACACCTTGTCTAAAGATAGCCTCTTTTTTTCAACAATCTAATTGGACATGTTATTTCTCAAGGAAATACAAATATCAAAAAAGTCCTCACACCCTTTTCTCATTATCTTATTACCTACAAACAATTATATTATGTACATGGGTATTACCTTTCTATCTCCAATGAAGACACACACAAAAATCACCTTGTTGAAAGATAGCCTTTTTCTATCAACTATATAATTGGACATGGTATGTCTCAAGGAAATATCTATTATGCACAAGGATAATGTCTTTCTATCTTAAGTGAAGACACATGAAAAACCACCTTTTTGAAAGAGAGACTCTTTATATCAACAATCTAATTCGACATTGTATATCTCAAGGAAACCCATACCAAAAATTATATGAAAAGAACTAATATGTAAGGGTATAAGATTAACCACTATGGTATACCCACTAAAACTCAAAAGACATCCTAGACATACTTTTTTCAAGATTGTTGGTTCACCCAATTGTACTCTTGACCAAATTTTATAAGATAAATCTTGAGTTAAGAGGCTTAATTCACTAACTTAGAATTGTGAATAAACGTTTGTGTCACACCAACACTTATCAATATTGTAACAAAAATGGTGTTAAAGAGAAGAATCTCACTTGTAACAACTCTGTGTGAGACTACTCCTTCAGTTTGGGTCGTAGAGAAGAAATGTCCAATATATGTCCCTCTACCATGGTGTCCTTGTTGTTAACTGTCGCTGCTAGGCATTCCCCCTCAATAGATTGAAGCCACTAAGGAACTATCTCCTCTATCTAGAGCCTGCCTCTTTGGAGTCTAAAATTGAGACTGTGAACTTTGTTTTTATGTGATCTAAATCTTATGATAGTCTCTATTAAAATGTCCCATCTATTCATGGGTAATGACATCCTTGAACACAAACTCCCCAACATTAACCAAAGTGTGCCCTACCACAAGTGTCATTGAATGTTGTATCATGTCTTTACGGACATGTCACTGATGTTGATGACCTTAAAGTCCCTAAGGAAGGTGTCTTCCTAGGTGATTCATTCCATCTCCTCGGGCCATATCTTCCCATACTATGTGAAGATACATCACCTGCACAAGATCCTTGCCTTTTAAAACAACCAAGACCTTGTCTTATTTTTTAAAAGAATATACCACCTTCTCTACCCAAAATGTATAGATCTTTTTCTACACTCAGAATGTTTATCAAGACTAACTGACTCTTCAATACATCTTGATGCCTCAACAAACTCTTCAAAGTTTTCTTTATCACTTCAACCACTTACTGATACATTGTGTCTAATTACTAATCTTAAACCCACTTGAGACATCCTGCATTTCTCTATATAATCTAGTACACACTATGGATAAAAGTTAACCAATCTCATATAATATGCCTGATACTCACCAACTATCATATTGCACTATCTTATGCTCTCCAGTTGTATGATTTTGTCACTTAGAAAGGTAGGAGGGAAATACCTCAAGTGAAACTCATCCACAAAGTCCTTCAATGTCATCACTATATTTCTCCTCTTATCTTCTACTCCACACCACCATAACTCAATATCTCCTTTAAGTAGATAGATAACATGGTTGATCTATTTGTCCTCTGATAATTCCATCAAGTGAAAATCCTTTCCTGGCTGTAAGAGCCACACATAAGCAATATCTAGATATGATCTCCAAGGAAACTCAGTCCCACTGAGTTTCTTCACTATCTTGTAGGATCTCAGACTGAGTTTCTTCACCATCTTGTAGGAACTCATCAAGTTCTTTCTAGAAGATGATGATCTCTTACCTGCCTTATATTTCTCATTTGTCTCCAAAAAGATATGATACATCCCAACTAACTCATATCTATCCTATCCACCTCAAACCATCTGCTAAGGGTCAGGTCCATAATGGCTGTCAACCTATTCTTCACCATGACCACATCCTATTTTGCAATCTTCATATCCATTATAGGACATGTATATTAGAAAGTTGCATTTCAAAAAGGAAAACATCATATTTATATTAGTCTCCTACCACCTCTGTGCCAAACCTAAGGTCAAGCGTTTGATGTGACCCAAACCACTAACTAGGGTTTAGGCCCTCCAAAGAGGGACTAGACTAGCCATCCACTTTTAGTCTTTAATAAAAAAATTTATTTCCTCAATTGATATAATTAATGAAACATCATCATAACTTAAAAGATAACATATAATTCAAGCATAAGCAGATCACATTCACAACTGGGTTTTACTATTACATCATAATCCCTTGTAAAAAACTAGTTCTTTCTTTCATTGACATCAAATACATCTAATTACAAAACTACCCCAAATCCTTACTCTCGATGCCCAAGACATTAGGAAGGATAACAAACCATCTAACTAAGCTCATTATTCCTATCAAGACCTCAACTGATCTATTCTTGTTTAAATCTAGCTTCTAACTCCTCCTAGATAGTTTGACCCTTTCTTGAAAAATGTTTCAATAGATTGTATGAGCTATTGGCTCAGTGCGTAGACAATCAACAACAAAACCGTGATAATTTTGATGAATAATGTTAATAGAATTAAGTACATAAGCATGCAAGTATAGCAATTAAAAATTGTAATCCATTGGCCATGGAAATAGTTATGATAAAAACATCAATAATAAAAAAAAGTAAATCCATGTATTAAATATTTTTTTTCCTTTTATTATGCCCTGGACCCACATGAAGTGTACCACAACATGTGGAATGATCACAAAATCTATGATCACTTTGTATAAGACTTAGAGTAGGCCTGAGACTCTAAGTCTACTATACTATCTCCCTGGACTAAAATGGGGCTCATCACATTTGGCCTTAGAGACTAAAAAACATTCAAGATAAATTGGATTGCTCCTCCAAACTTTGGTACTCAGGCGTAGAGTCAAATCACTTATCTTAACTATATGCCTGAATGGTTCCACAATATATAATCTAACTGAATTTTACTGGGTACCAACAGATGCTCTAGTTAGTGTTGGGTATCTTGCTCATTTAAGAAGATTGTCCTCATTGGTTTTAGTACCTCAAACCTCTCTTATATGCTCTGACTACCTCATCCTAGACTCTACCAGTCTGTAGGCATGTCTCCTCCTTCACGATGCAAACCTCAATGATGGATTCTATAGTGTTTAGGGCATATAATATCTAGTTAATACTTTAGTTTCACTAATAGACTTACTATTGTATCATTCATAGCTTGACTCTATACTTAAGGTTTCTATTTACATTTTCTAAACACAAGGCATAATCAAGATCATTGGTATTAATATAGAATTCTACTTGAATTGATTAATTGAGCATAGTAATAATTACTACAATAAAATACTCTTTTGACTTCATAAGTTTCTAACTGGAAATAACCATTGACTAGATCATACATTCATAAAAAGATTCAATGTTGTAGAAATTAGGGGAAATCTAGTGGTTTCGTTCCTCTAATTTTACCATTTAAAATTCATTACAGACTCATAAAAAATCAATCTAGAGTTGAAGCATGATGTATATATAATTTTTTCCTACTCTTGCATGCATTTTCAATCCATTTTATTCCTCAACTTTCCACTAATCATGCTAGATTTCCCACTTTGATGTTATCTTTACTTACTCTATAGTTTTTATTGTTGGTACAACATTTGGACGCTTAAATGTGATTTTTTTATCACAATTCAGCATTTATCAGATTACCAAGAGATTCCCCAATCTTGAAGCAAATCCTGAAGATTCTGACATAAGCACGCTGTGTGGTATAACTAACATGGCATGTAAATAGTAGGAAAAGGCACATTCTCACTGACATGCATAAATATAGAGGGTTGGCCAACAAACATGTTATGTTTTCCCATCTCAAAGAATCACTAAGTTCCCCAACTTGTAGCAATACAACATGTTGGCCACCCAATACAGCGTGTCTCCTCAATCTAGAAGATGTCAGGGACCACTGTAACACAACAATATGTTGTGTTCTCTCACTCCAAAATTGCCTAGGTTTTCCTAATTTCCAATAATACAACATGTTGGCCAACCAACACTCGGTGTCATCTTTGATCAAAGATTTCTAACTTCAGTTATCACAACCAACACACTATGTTGTCCAACAACACACCATGTTACCTGTAGTTTTAGTTCCAAATTGAAAGAAAACAATCCCTCAGTTTTATGTACACAAGAAACTTACTTGGGATAGTTATCAGAGGTCATTTGAAACAAGAGATGTCCAAAGAAGAGCCAAGGAGGAAGCAGGGTAACTTTACATAGAAGAGCATGGTTTCTCGAGAGAGAACCACCTTCTCCCCAAATCCTCTTTAGTCAGTGTAGCAGAGATAACCATTCTCTATTCCAACTGCTTGGGAGAGAAGGTTGCCGAAGAAAAAGTTTCAAAGAGGACGAAATTGTCACTCCTAGATGGATTTCTACTTTGCCCCATTTGTACTTTGGATATTTTTTCTCTTTTCCTTCTTCTACTATGTTTTTCTCTACATTCTACAACTTTATTCTATTTCCTCTAGCCGTGGACAAGTAGAACCTTTGTTCTTGGGCATGGGGGAGTTTCTCTCATGTCATAACTCTGTTGAAATTGAATTTCATTCTTATTTTTAGTTATTTTCACTGTTCTAACGTTCAATTGTAGTAGCATTCTTCTTACATGCTTTGTATGATCTGGAATGATATGCACATGAGTATAGAGATATGCCTTAGCAACACTACCTTGACTACGAGATGGTTGGGATATGTTGAGGAGAAAAGTCTACAATCCAAAATTTGGTATAAGCATGGTTGTTCCATATGAAATTAGGACTGTTCTACATTATAGATAGGTTTGTCGAGGACAAAAACCTCCTTTGTATTGTTTCTAGCATAGATAACATTCATAGTTCATGTTGTTGTGACACACTGTGAAATCCTATTCCCAAGAACTTCTAATCAATTGAAATCTTGAAACCAAGTGATCTATATTTAGTTTAATTCCCTAATTTGTTTACTACTAGTGTAAAACCAAATCATCCTTTGAAACTAATCTAGATTGTTAAAAATCAACACTCTTACATTTAACATACCTTACTCCTTGAACAACCTTAATAATACTAAATACTACACACACTGATATACTTGTGGGGTAGTATTTGAGCTTATAAATTTAAGACTTGTGCATGTTGTTAACAAGTTTTTGGCCATTTTTACGGGGAGCAATAGTATTTTTGTTAGAGTAAGAAGTCTTGATTAGTAAGTGAGACTAGATCACACCCTCATTCTATTATTTTATAATCATATTTACCATCTATAATATCTTCCATTATTTTGCTAGCATTTCTCACTCACTTGTATATTTGCAAGACTGCATGTGGGGTACAAAAAGAGGTCTTCAACCATCTATATATCTAAACCCAAAGATTGAACATATCTTCAACAGTCATAGAAGATAAAGGAGGAGTGAAAATTCTTCAAACTTGAAGGATTCACAACTATCAACATGTTCATCTTCCCCAACATCTTCACTTGAAGTGTAGGAACCAATTATGGAAGATGACTATCCTCTTAAGGACTTCATCATTCCTTCTTCCATAAACATCAATGGGGCTATCAACAACCCATAGATCGAGGAAAATATTTTTCAATTTTCCCAAAAAGCATACAAAAGATTGTTTTGGAGGAACTTAACTTCCATTGAGGATTAGAACCTCCATAGTGTTGAATTCCAGCACTACCTAAACACTTTCAAGATCAATGGAGATACTCCTGATGGTATTTTCTTACTTCAATTTCTATTATCCTTGTGGGATAGATCCAAGGCATATCTCTCATCATTGCCAAGGAATTCCAAAAATAGCTGGGAGGAGTTGTTGAAAACTTTCTAGCTAAGTATTTCCCTCCAACCAATACTGCTTGGCTAAGAAGCCAACTTACTAGTTTCTCTCAAAGGGATGTAGAAACTCTCTACAAAACATGGAAGAGGTTCAAAGACCTCCTACACCTTTGTACTATCCATGGTCTTAGCAACTGTGTACTTCTCAAAACCATCTATGATGGGTTGTATTACAACACTGGGATGTCCATAGATGTTGCAGCTTATGGGGCTTTGATGAACAAATTCTATAGGGAAGCCTATGCAATCATTGAATATATTACATTTAACCATTTCCAATGTAGTACTAAGAGGAACAACCATCCGTCCTCATCCTATTTTACTTTCAAGAAGCCAGTTAGCATACATTTTGTTAATGTCGTGAACTTGATTACAGCCAAGCTAGATGCTCTTACCCAAAAGTTTGAGAGGTTGAGCACTTAAGAGGCTCAAGTTGTTAATCCTATTTGTGATGTAAATGAAGTTTCTAGGAAGGTATCTTCTTCAAGCTACCATTGTTTTATTCCTTCAGAAGTGACTAAGGAGCAATGTAATGCAATATGGAATTATATGAATAAGAAACCTTACCACCCATGTTTAAACACCTACAATTCGGGTTGGAGGGATCATCCCAATTTTTCCTACTGCAACAATGATTCCAATAATTCTCAACAACCTCAAAGTCAAAAGCCATTACATTTGGGGACAGGACACCAATGGCATGCAATCCATCGGGATTCAAGAACTATGCTACTAGAAATTTCAATCAACCACAACAACAACTAAAGTCCAACTAGGAATCCCTTCTAGAAGGTTTTTTTTCATCTCAAATGAAGAAAAATGAGGAGTTCCATCAACATGAATATCCCATGAAAGATTCTATTCAACGACTTTCTTCTAAGGTAGACAACATTACTACTCACATAAGGATTCTGAAGAAGAAAATTTCACAACAAACCCTTTCTAATAAAAAAACACTCTAGTTCCTTACCTAGACAACCAGAGATGAATCCAAGGGATACATTCAATTGTATGAAAATGAGGAGTGGATATATAACTAGAGGATCTTCACCACCTTCAAAGAGGTAAATTGATGAGGTTATTAATACAAATGTAGAAGAGATAGCTGAAAACCAAAGAAAGAAGTTTGCTGGAAATTCTCAAGAAGGTGGCTCTTAGAGCAAGCCTAATGCTCCTTTGCGTCACATGTTTGCTAACGAGAAGGATAATATCAAATTCAAAAAGCTTATGGATATTTTGAACAAGCTTTATGTCATCTTTTCATTAGTTTGAGTTATTTTTGATATGCCTTTATATGCCAAGTTCCTGAAAGACATTCCTACAAAGGAAAAGAGGCATGACCAAGTTGAAGTGGTAATGATTTTTAAATGAATTAGTTGTATCATTCAGAATATGTTGTCAAAGAAAATTGATATCCTTGGTGCATTTACTCTCCCTTGTAAAATTGGAGATTTAACTTTTGAGGAAGGACTAGTATATTATGGTGCTAACATTAGTTTGATTCCTTTCTCTCTTTGTTAAAGTTTTCATTTGGGAGATCAAAATGCCACCTCAATGGCAATAGAATTAGCCAAATATTCTATCAAATATCCAAGAGGAATAAGAAGACATTGCTATGCAAATAGGAAAGGTTTACATTCCCTCTTATTTGTATTCCTGGATATGAATGAAGATCCAACCAATCCCATTCTTTTTGGGAGACCATTTCCTAGGATTGTTGGATGTATTGAGATGTTAGATAAGAGAAGTTGAATGTCAGAGTAGGGGATCAAGCCAAAGTATTTTTTCTTTATGATTCTATGAAAGCACCGACTACAAAGGAATATCTTTATTTGATTGATAGCATTGATACCTTACTAGGGGAGGACAAGAATCTCCCAAAACCAATTATTGATAATTTTGAAGATGAAGAGGAGAACACAAATATGATGACTGACATTCATGAAGAAAATTATGAAGCAACATCATGCTCAAGTTCCGACGAAGCATCACAAGAGAAGGAGGTAAAAGACACTTCTACACTAGAGAAAAAGGTATAACTTAAACACCCTCCACCAGAGTTGAGATATGCATTCTTGGACCAACATTTCACTTGTCCAATCATAATAAATTCTGAATTGAGCCCAGAAACAAGAACAAAAAATGTTGAAAGATCTTAGACTTATTAAAGATGTAATTGTCTATTCAATTAATGATCTAAAAGGGAATAATCCTTATATTTCCATGTATCACATATCTTTAGAGCATGATGCCAAACCATTCATTAAACCACCAAGAAGATTAAATAAAAACATGATGGAAGTGGTAAAGAAAGAAATCTTTAAGTTAAAAGATGTTGGAATAATATATTCAACCAATACAGCCTTTAGGTAAGTGTCATCATGTTGTACATAAGAAGGGGGGCATTGTAATGAAAGGATACAATAATAAATTAATCCAAACACACATAGTTACTAGGTGGAACATGTGCATTGACTATTGAAGGTTAAATAGGAGCCCTATAAAAAAATATTTTATCTTGCCTTTTACTGACCTCATGTTGGAAAGACTTGTGAACCATTCTTACATTTGCTATTTAGATGGATATTTTGGATTTTTCAAAAATCATATCTACCCACTAGATCAATGGAAAACCACCTTCACATGCACTTATGGAATATATGCCTATAGGAGAATGCCTTTTGGATTATATAATGCACCTGCTAGGTTGATAACATCCAAATTTATGCATTTATGCTAAGAATTTATTTATGGTTTTGTGTCACTATAGCCTTAATATGCCCAAAATAACCCATGTTTATTATATTTTAGTAATCTATGTCTTTTCTTAGATAAAGTTGCTCAACTAGCCAATTTTGGGACTTGCACGGACTGAACCTGAAAAGACATCTATTCTCCATGATTTCTCCCCAACACACGGTTTTTGCAGCAGCTAGACTTCCATCCATCACGACCGCAGTGGACTAAGCATCACACTATGTGCACCAACTTAGGAGATGGTGGGAGCATGTTTATTATCTTTTGATATCTTGGATCCTATTTTCGATGGCCAGTCCTTTATCAGGATGCATCCTCGCCAATCAAAAGGGCTCATCAACACGGGCCCCTCAACTACCAATAATAGCTCCCCCCCGGGTGGGTTCGTTCCATGATGTCATGACCGCAGCCAAGAAGAAGTAACCTCGACCGTGACTGAGGTACATCCTCCTAGACCGCGACCGCGGCCAAGAAGAAGTAACCTTGACTGAGACCGAGGTACATCTTCCTCAACCACAACCACGACCGCGGTATCCACATCTACCTCGATCGCAACCGTGATATCTACCTGCACTGAGACTGCGATCGAGGCATCCACCTCAACCGTGATCCAACCCATGATCATGACTGTAGGATTGACCGTGACTGAGGCCTACATCTCGACCGTGGGGTGCACCGCGATCGTGACCGAGCAAGACTGCGGTATGGATCATGACCTCGACCATTTTTCCTATATATACACACCCCCCACAACCTGGAGAGGGGTTCAAATCTGGGGGGAGTTTTCCACCTTGTGGTTCCAACCCCTATTGGTTCCCAGAGCTCTATGGGAGAGTTCTAAGGACCTGGAAAGGCCGGAGAACTTGTCCTATGCCCATCTCTTCAGTTAGCTTCCATCCATCATCACTTCCACCTCCTTGCACCCATTCCCCACCATTTCCAACCATCTTCCACCTCCACACATCCACCAAGCTACTGTTTGCAGAGGAATCAAGGAATAAGGAGGCCGAGGAGTCTAGAAGATCAAGGAGGATGACCCAGAGATGATATTTGGCCCATACAGAGGCTAAGGAGCGAGAGCCACCTCTCCTCTATGGGCTAAATCTCTTCTTCTTCTTCTCCTTTCTTCTACAATTCTCCTCTTTTTCTGTACAAACAATATTCTTCCATCTTTGTTTGGTGCCAACTATGCTTGTCCATGGCTAGTTGAGCTCCTTCTTGGCTATGTAGCCCATTTTGGGCACGTTTATGTACGTTTACCGTAATAAAGTAGTTTTATTTTAGATCTAGTACGTTTTATGTTCTATCTCTTCTTTCTGGTTATGATTGCTAGTTTGGTTGATCTCTTTCTTGCTTGAACAACTATTTCTACCTATTTCAAGAGATTCGTTGTAGAAATAGATAAGAGAATATAGTTTGAATCGAAATCTAAAAGGAGGACAGTCCAAGGTCGTCTGTTCCTAACCAACATACCATAGATGGGTTTTAGTCAGACTACGTTTGAATGTAGGTTTCTTGTTGAGGTGTTTGAGGGTTGTCTGTGCCTGAGAACGAGTGCATAGACTGCCCAACTTGTGGTTACATAGCTAGGAACTCCTTCTCTCTGATTAGTAGAATCCAACAGAATCTGTGTTATTTTCTTTTCTTTGTTTTGTTTTAATTTGTGACAACAAGCTAGACTAGTTCTAGACCCTTACTTTTATTGACCATTGTCTTGGCTTATCAGACTCAAGAATGAAATATCAAGCGTCTTACATGTCACCACATCCCTGTGTTCGACCCCGTATATCTACTTTGACCCTGTAATAAAGTTGTGGGGGTCCTTAAAGGTTTCGAGTTATAAATTTAAAAGTTTGATTCCTTCTGAGTCCGCCTCCCTTTCCGAACATGTGATTCGGGCCAGATCATAGGTCCATAGAAGCATGGTGGCCATATTTTTTTGATTTCATAGAAAATATTATGGAAACATTTATGGTTGATTTCGGTGTATATGGTAATTCCTTTGATGATGATATGTTAAATTTTACAACTTTGTATATAGGTCAACCTTGTACTAAATTGTGAGAAATGCCATTTTATGGTACAATCTAGAGTTGTACTCACTCCTGTTATATCAAGAAAAAGAATTGAGGGTTATAAAGAAAAAGTAGAATGCATTGAGAAGATATCAACTTCAACCATTGTAAAAGAAGTTTGAAGTATCTTAGGCCAAACAAGGTTCTATAGAATGTTTATAAGGGATTTTTCAAATATTGCAAAGCCACAATGTCCGCTACTAGCAAAGGATGCTAGATTTATATTGAATGAATATTTCCAAATAAATTTCTAGAAATCATAAGATGTTCTTATTTTAGCCCCTATTATTCAACTACTAGACTAGAGTTCTCTATTTGAAATCATGTTTGATGCCACACGCAATAGGGGTAGTCTTGGGACCAAGGAGAGGCAACAAATTTCATGCCATTTATTATTCAAGAAAAACCTTAGATGATTCCCAAATCAATTATGCAGCCACCAAAAAGGAGATTCTTGCAATAGTGTATGCTTTTGATAATTTCTGAAAATATTGTGTAGCCTCCAAAGTCATTGTTTATATGGATCATGCCGCAATCAAGTGCCTCTTAAGAAAAAAGAATACAAAGACTAGATTTATCCACTGGGATTTTGTTACTTCAAGAATTTAAATGGAGATCAAAGACAAGATATAGACAGAAACAATTTCATTGATCATCATTCCCGCATCAACATTGTTGCGAAAGACTCTCTTGCTATTGAAAATTTCTTCCCCATTGGGAAGCTATACGCTGTAAGATTTTTTTCTATACCTTTTTTCTACCAAATAGCTCCCCCAAATATCACCTATCAACAAAAGAAGAAATTCCTCTATGATGTAAACTTCTATTATTGAAATGATCCGCTATTGTTCAAGCATGGGACTGATGGGCTGATAAGAAGATGTATTTTGGATGAATAAATCTCTTGTATTATAGTTGAATATGTACTCCCCCCTATAGAGGACATATTGGTGGAGAGGAAATGATATTGAAGATTCTTCATGCTTGTTTTTATTAGCCTAATATATATTTTCTGATGCTCACACATTTGTGAAAGAATGTAGATGCCAAAGAATAGGTGTGATTTCCAAAAGAGATGAAATGTCCCAAAATTCAATTCTTGAAATTGAAAATTTTGATGTATGGGGAATCAATTATAAGGGTCCATTTCCGTCATCCCGTGGTTACAAATTCATCATTTTTGCTTATCATTATGTGGCCAAGTGGGCATTCCTACCCAATCCCCTGATGCAAAATCTATGATCAAACTATTTGATAGAACTATCTTTCCTTGTTTTTGTGTTCCAAGAGCTGTACTTTTAGATGGAGGCATTCATTTTAATGAGAAGAACTTCAACAATCTCTTGAGAAAATATGGAGTCAAAAATTAAAACTCAACTCTATATCATCCAGAGATAGCCAAGCAAGTCAAAGTCACAAATAGACAACTGAAAGGAATCCTAAAGAAGATGATGTTTAGATCAAAGAAAGACTAGGTATTGAAATTTGAGGATGCATTGTGGGCATATACCAGACAGCTTAGAAAATCACCATTTCCACCACTCTATTCAAGATTATTTATGGCAAATCACACCCTCTTCTCTTGAAGTTGGAGCATAAGGCTTTGTGGGCAATCAAATTTCTAAACTATTACATATGGAAAGGTGGAGTGAAAAGATTGATGCTATTGAAAGTCAATTTTTTTCTAAATGTAATGACTAAAAGACCAATTGAAAATAAGGATCCAAATAAAAGAGCTGCATAGCTCAACAACATCATATTTACATGCATCATCAACCACTGGGATTACAAAGTAAGTACTAGTATTCTCGATTGATGTATTCCGGTAGACTCAATAATGGAAAATGACTAATTCATGAATTTACTATAATGAGCCCTTTTAACTTAGTGGTAGAGTAACGCCATGGTAAGGTGTAAGTCATCAGTTCAAATTCGATAAGGGGCTTTTTTCACATCTTAGCCTTTTTGGAAGAATCTTATCTTGATTCTTATGATAATGCAAAAATATACAAGGAGATGATAAAATCTTGGCATGACAAGAAGATCAGAAGGAAATATTGCTTAGAAGAAGTCCAAGTTTTTCTCTTCAACTCACAGCTAAAGCTTTTTCCAGTAAAACTACATTTCAAATGGTCTGGACCCTTCCATCTTTGGAGATTTTTCCATGTAGTGTTGTAGAGATTCAAGGTAAAGAGTCTTCCTACAAATTTAATGGACAAATATGCAAGTTGTACACTCTAAGAGACAATGTTGACAACGAAGTCTTGTACCCCCTCTCAGATGCAAGTTGATGACATCAAGAGTCTAACTTCGGACTCTAAAAGAAGGACCTTTTTTAGAGTTGACCCCTCACATAGAACAAATTTGCTTTATGCTTTTTCCTCAAATAACATTTGTTTTTCAAATAAAGTTGTCATGGATGAATGTAATAATTTGGCCTTTGTAGTTAATATACAAATATCATTGCATGTGCAGCTGAATACAAGGAAAAATCAACTAACTGCAAAAATTTAGCTTCAACACTGTGTGTTATTCAGAAAACACACCATCTCAGTTTTAGAAAAAAAATCACATGTGATATTAAATTTAGAGCACACGACGTGTGTATACATATATACGACATGTTTTTAGTATGTTTTACATTCCAAAAGTTATGTGTAGCCGATACACATCATGTTTGTTTATGAAACAGTTTGCCAAGTTTGAAGGAATTACTCAAGTGCTCACCAGGAGAAAAACACGATGTGCTTGATTATGAACATGGTGTGAGCATCCCAACTACATATTTCTATATGTTGTTATAACCATGAATCATGTGGTGTACCTTTTCCAACACGACGTATTCATGAAGAAATTCAACTTTTACCCTCATCTAGAAGAAGATACATGATGTGTTGTATTATGACGTGTTGTATGTATGAATATATTCACTTTACAGAGTTTTATAGCAACGTCAAACATGTCATATCTGTTTATAGACACAATGTGTGACATTTGAATAGGGAAAAATAAAAAATAGGCAACCTTCATGTACAAAAAATATGTGATGTACATGTTCTCGAACATGTTATGTTCTAAGATTTCTCAACCCGATTTCCAAATTCATTCTCAATTCTTTCCACTCTATACCATGTCACATGTACCCATACTATTTCAATAACCTTTGACTCCACTGCCAACTACTCTAGAGTTGATTTCTTCCAAATCCACCAGTCAGCCGTCATTTTCAGTGTTGGCTCCACCAATCATCTTCCTTTTTTTGTCGGGACCAACTTCAAGCACTTGAGCAACCGAAAGATGCACCACCTTTGTTTCTTAGAGAGGTTTAAGCACCAAAAAATTGATGCTGATTCTTCTCTACTACCAAATTGATGTTGATTCTTCACTGTCAAAGTCCACAACCTGCCGCAAAACTTGCCTCTGACCTTGTGACCAAAGTCACAGCTGACACAGACCGCTCATCTCAATCATCCAATGTCTGAGCAAGCATAGCCGACTAAAACTCTGTCATTATCCAACCGATGTCCTACAATCCTGACAAACTATGACGTGTAGCTACTCCTTCTTCCTCATCTATAGAACACATCTACTCATATTGTTCCTCATCTATAGAACACTTTCTTATCTCAAATAAATGGAACCAATCAACCATTCTTCAATGTGCCATAGAGGAGAGAGTTCTTCATCCACCACCACCTATGTCTCCTCCACACAGTTCAACATCATAGTGGAAGAAGACACCATATATCAAAAATTGATAACACCTAGGGTTCTTCCTACTCACTTTGCTTGTGTTGAGACTATGGATATATTGGGTTTCCATGAGGAGGTACAAGGATTCCTAGTGGAAATTGGTCTTCTGAATGTTTGTGGAAAGGTCAGTTTCACATACCCAAGATTGACGTATGATTTATGACTACATTGAAAATGGATGAAGACCCCAGGAAGACAGCTGAGCCATTTAGTAACATTATTTTCTGACTCTTTGTTAAGAGCTGCAAATTCACATTCAAACAATTTTGTGATGCATATCAGTATACTTATGGAGGTAGTATATTGATGCCTAAAACATTCAATAACGATGAATTCTGGAGACAAATAACCGATGATAGACATCATCAAGCCAATTTTTCTAGAGAATCACATACCCATAATCCCATCTTCTATTACATTCACAGACTTCATAGCACCTATTTTTTTGGTAGGAAAGGAACACAAGGTGTGTGTTGAAGGTAGGACTTATTCTTCTTGTGGACCATGTTACATAATTATAAAGTCAATGTAGGTTATTTTATCCTCCAAAATTTTTTTGAGATCAAAAAGAAAAACTCAATTTACATAATGATTGGAGGATTAATAACCTACATTGCCCAAAAGCTAAATGTAGACCTAACAGGGTTAGAAGCCATCACTGAAAAGAATAAAGTTGACTACAAATCTTGTATTTCTTCAATCTATATTGATAGGGACCCTTCTTATGAAAGCAACTTCAAACAATATTTCCATGGGAATGAAGATTATGTTGAACTATCGAATTCTGGAGGGAATCACTTTGAAAAATCTTGACAAATGAAAGTTAATTTTTTATGATGAGGATGATTTCAAAGACAGTCCAGAGACCTCCAAAGTAGTCAATGGGTGATGCCATATGTATGAAATCTCTACAAGACATGTAGGTTGTGTGATGCCATATGTGTGACATCTCTACATAGACTGAGTATAGCTGGGCGATGCCATATGTGTGACATCTCTACAATTATATCCAGTAGCATTTAAACTAATAGGATATCCGATTTGACCAACTTAGCCAAAATTAAACATATATCCACTCGATGATACAATGTATGGATATGTAGCACATTGTTCAGAGCCACTATGCCATGCCATCACTGCCACCATAAGAGCCTTCAATCCCTGACATTTCAGATGATGACACATTAGGGTCGCACTTCCTGACTATCGACAAGGGCATTGGTCCCTCATTATGATATTCTCCATCAAGGCGTTGGGTTGCAAACCTCTTGAGTTTGTTATATGTAGTGCGGACACTTCAAATTTAAAGTTTAGGGGAAAGCAAATAGTTGGTAGTTTAGTTTAGTTTTCATTTGCATTTTTTTCTTAATTTTTGTTTTAGATAGTGGTAAATGTAATGTTTTCCAAGGCTTGGTCTCTTTATAGGACTGATCTACCTTTATGATAAACTTCTGGTGCCAAATTGTTTTTGACAAATATCATTTGAAGAAAAAGTTGTACAAGCCTTGTATCAATTAAATGAAATCTATTTCCCAATCAACTGAACTTCATTTTTGTTTGTTTTTGTTAGCATACATGTTCATATTTCTCACTCTTGATTATTAAATACATTAACAGATGAATATTTTTGGATTAATTAACATTACAACATTATTTATCTTGTAGATGCCCTTATCAAATTCTTAATGTGTTCTAAACTATTCTCTCAAATGAAAAATTTTAAATAAGTGTGAAATCCAGTTGATGATGCAATCCATTTAACTATTTTATGCTTGGGAAATAAAGGCTCTAGTTTAAGGCCATGTGGTTCTCAAGTGGAAACAGACTCATGTTTGATCATTTTGGCTACTTCTTAAAAAAATTATAGATATTCCCCCAAAAAAATGGTAAAACGGCCCACATATCATGCTAGCCTAGTGTAAGTCTGATTTGGCTACGATGGTTAGGTGTTATGTCCTTAAGAGGGTAAATTAACTCCAACAAACATCCCATGTGTGCATAAGCCTATTTTAGTTGTCGAGTGCCACAAACCATGCTTCATTGTCTTATCAACATGATATATCCCCTCATTCCAAAAAATCACCATGTTCACTAACTTGCAACAACACGACGTGTTGGCCAACCAACACAACATGTCCCCTTAATACAAAATATGGCAGGGATCATTGTAACAAAATAACATGGTGTGTTGATATCTATACACATTGTGTTCACTCTCCCTAGAACTTCCCAGGTTTGCCCTATTTCTAGTAAAGCAGTGTGTTGGCCAACCAACACGGGCATGCTATCTTTAATCAAAGTAGTTCGGTTTTAGTTATCACAACTAACATTGTGTGTTGGGCAACCAACACACTACTTTACCTATATTTTTAGTTAAAAATTAAAACAAAGTAACCCTTGGTTGAATATATAGATGAAACTCACTTGAGACAGTTATCACGATTCATTTGGCGTAAGATACCTCTAGAGTAGAGCTAAGGAAAAAGGAGGACGATTATGGAGAGAAGAACACAATTGCTTAAGAGAGAATCATCTTCTCCCCCAATCCTTCTTCTATCATTGCAACAATGATCTTCATTCTATGTTCCATTCGCTCATGAGAGAATATGTGTGGAGAAAGAACTTTAAAG
Organism: Alisma plantago-aquatica; assembly: GCA_963693085.1. Classification (NCBI taxonomy): domain Eukaryota; kingdom Viridiplantae; phylum Streptophyta; class Magnoliopsida; order Alismatales; family Alismataceae; genus Alisma; species Alisma plantago-aquatica. The sequence continues at coordinate 1,065,867,373 of OY856411.1, read as the reverse complement.
AGGATGAAATAGTCACTCATAACATGAGTTCCACTTCGTCCCACTTGTACTTTGGAGATTTTTGTTCTTTTCCTTCATCTACCATGTTCTGCTCTACATTCTACAACTTCTTTCTATTTCCTCTAACATGGATGAGTGGAACCTTTATCCTTGGGTATGGGAGAGTTGCACCCATGTCACAACTTTATTGAACTCAAATTTCATGCTTATTGCTAGTTATTTTTGTAACAAACTGAAATCTATATATTATCTTAATCTAGCCCTTTTTCCTAACTTTCTCCTTTCATTTGTATCCTTTTTGGACTGGATGTTGAAGTATGGAAATTTTAGTGGTTTGGAATATATTTGAACAACATTTATACCAATATTTGGGTTTATGCACAAATACCTCAGTAAATGTTTCAATTAGGATCTAAAGTGCATATTTGTCTTTTAAGTAAGATAATGATAAACCTTTTGAAACAAGGAAGAGATAAAACGATAAAGAATAAATCTTTAAGAAATATAAGGTGATATTTAATATGGGAAATTGTGGTAATAATGGATAATAGACCAAAATTCATTAAAGGAAGACTAGGTGGTTAAAAATGATTTTAGATTCGTTTCCTTTGGGTTTGATTTGGCTTGGAGGCCAAGTTTCACAAATTTGGGATAATGTTAACCATATCTATATTATTTTGAAAAGAAAAGGTGATTTTCCTCCAAAATATGAAATAAAACATTTAATGATCCCAAAAGAGAAAATTAATCTTAGATTCACAATCTACCCATTAAAAATAGTCTTTGGATAAATTTTCATGCATTTTGGATAATCTTTAATGTTCATGTATAGATTAGGAGAGAGAAATTCCAAAATATTAAATAATGTATCAAATAATGCCAAAGGATACAACTAATGGCCAATTCGTGTTTCATATGACTTAGTTTGCTTGAGGGTGACATTTCACAAAAATTGGGTAATTCTAGAAGTCTCTTATGTGATAAGAAAGAGAAAATATGATTTACTTTGAAAGAATTAAATAAAATATTTAGAGTCTTCAAAAGAAAAAACTAATACCATATTTAGATTCTACATGTTCATATTAGGCTAGGTGTCAAATTTCATTCAATTTGGAGTTTGTGTGCACCCTGAAATGAGGAGAGAGTGAAAGTTAAATAATTATACATGTCACCTTATTTGAATATGATTTGGAATTACATTTAATGTTTCACGCATAGTATTTTCGACAATTTTTTTCCCTTACACGCCCGATCTGGACCATGGAATTTTCAATCTAACGGCTACTGCTCATAGTCAAGCTTGAGCCAGAAAAGGAAACAAGATCAGTTCACATGCGATCTTCACATCGTGATTTCTTGCTCCCTACTTAACCTCTGATCTAGATTCTTTTTCCATAGTATTAAAAATACAATTTTAGACCTAATGATCCATAATTTCCATTGATTTATCAAGGACTCGAGAAACACCTAAAACTCCACTTTGAGTTCTCAAACCTCCACCACTCATATCCCTAGAATCATAACCTCACCTATAAATACCCTAACCCTGGGCTTCTTTGGTTGCATGGAGATCATTTTCTCACATCAATTTCCCTACTGCTTGTGTGCTTGACTATTGGTGATCAAGTTTTGGTCTAGGTTTGTGGCAGCTAGTTCTCCTATTCCTCGCCACCATTGACTAATTCATCTTGGTTGTAAGTTTGTCTCCTTCTCTTCTTTCTTTCTATTTCCTTGGTTTCTCAAACTATCACCTATATTGAGTTTTCCCAATTCTTACAAGACAAGCAGCTCACTACTATTGTCCATGGCATGAGCCTATGAAGGAAAGAATCACCCTGGTGAATTCTTGATTTTACCATCTGTGTTTCCTCATTCTTTTATTTCTTGCTCATGGGCATAACCATCTTTTTTCCTATGATTATTTGGTTTGGATGAGTCAAAGCTGAGAGTTGACACAATGACTTGGTCAGCCCTGATTGGGCCAAGTCAGCGGGCTCTTTGACCCTCTCTCTCACTATTTTTCTCACTTACGTGGATTTTTCTAATTTTTTTATTGGCCGAATTTGTAAAATTCATATCTTTTAATTCACTTATCCAAAACTAACAAATAAATATGTTTTAGAATAAAAAAAATGTGTTCTTTCTAATAAATATAGTTTTGAAGCCTAGTTTACATGTTTCTCAAAGGGTGATTTTTGGAAAATTAATTTAATGCATAAAATCCATAAAAATTACAACTTATTCATATTAATTCCAAAATTGACAAACAAATACGTTTTCTTGATTAGAAAAACATAAGGAGTCATTTGGTATAGGTTTTGAGTCCAAAATCCAAGGTTTTCCAAATAGATCCAAAAAATAGGGTTTCTCTACATTAATGTGAATTATGTGCTCTAATACATGTTAATAATTTGCAATAGGCAAAGCTGAACTGGGGATCATCTAAAAGTAGTGAAAGTTGGTAAATAAACTCAGTAAGATAGGTATGTGCATCCTTACACCCTCAGTTGGGATATTTTCAAACCAACCCTATATCCCCTAATGAGGAACTATATGAACCTTATTCTCTCTATTGATATTTCTTTTGCTATATTTGCCTCAAAATTTGTATTGATATTCTATTTATTGGGTCTTGTACCCCATTGCCATGTTTCAAATATATGATACTTCTACTTGCTATATTTTCTCTTTAGCATGTTGATTTTATTAGACTATTTAGCTAATGTAGTGGTACTTTCGTACAACCACCCATAGATAGGGCATGTGTTATTTTGCCCTGGGGAATATGTTACTCTCCCCCTTATAAAATTGTTGTAGGTGACTGGGAATGTGTAACTCTCCCCTCACCTATTTGGTTGAGGTCTGGTAGGTGCCTCATCCCTACTTAGTTAACGTAGTCAATATTAATCATGCATACAAATCTTTTATTATTTTCTTGTTATGGCAAGCATCTATTTGATTGTGCCTAATACTCTTGATCTCTTCATCTTCTGATGAAAGCTTAGCCTTTATTTCCAAGTGATTTTTTTATCATTTATTCTTGTTCACTACTTTGATACATACTTTGTTTCTATCTCTCTCTCTTGTTGGGTGTATTCCCAACCACCCATGTTTTGAATAAGGTGTTTAACAAGATCAAGGAAACTAGAACCACGAGTAGATTCAAGTCTTGCTTAAAGGATGTCTAGGTTGCTACTACTAGATCCTATTAGTTTTTCCTTTCTAGTTTTTCCTTTCATGAAACTCATGTAGTTAGCTGAGTTCAAAAGAAATGTAATAACTTAGTTTTCTTTCCACTGCTATTGTTGACAGTCTTGTATCTAAATCATGATTATTTACTTGGAATAATATACATGCATCCCTCAATATCTATTATCTTTGTGAAAAGATGGATGTTTTGTATTTTCTTTAGATTTTAGAAAGGAGGTGATCTTGCCTCTTTACTGCATGGTATCAGAGCCTGTTGGGAAACTACTAGGGCATAAGTTGAAAGCAAGGGTGTCTAGAAATGATCAGGGTATGGGGGTTGGCAAGACTTTCCTCTGTGCCATTAGCTTGGTTTACGAGGACTCTCAGATCCGTATGATACCTTCCTAGCCTATGTTAGCACCGATTGTCCGAAATAGCATGCTCATAGGAAATAGTAGCCATAGATATCTCTGTTGTCTACTCCTAGAATTCATATGTCATACCTTTGTCTTTCAAGAGAGGTTATTTGTTTGGTGACATGAACAACTCATCCAAGGGTGCTTCTTCTAGAAACATTGACAATCAGGATACCCTGGTGACTCCCCAAAACAATGGGACGACCCCTACTCAGTTCTGACCCCTGAATAAGAGTTGACCATGTTGTGCCAACTACTCTCAACCAACTTAGTGGGACAACTCTCCAAGGTTGCAGTCATTGCAAACAAGCCTAAGGAGTTCACTCTGACAGACTTCATCTAGATGCAACCACCATACTTCAAGGGTGAGAGTGAATAAAATATGGTGGATAAGGATAAGAATTGGGTGTTGGCCCCAGAGCATACTTTTGAGGGCATTGCATGTATTCCTCATCAGAAGATTTGTTTTGCAACTTATGTGTTGGATGGGCCATCACGAGTTTGGTGGACTGGTATGGCTCATACCCAAGACACCTCGAGCATGACCTAGGAGCAGTCCCTCAAGATGTTTTATAATGTACGGGCCCACTACCCTAGGCTCTAGTATAGTTTCAAGAATGACGACTGGCCCCACAGATCACCACTAGCCTTAACTCCGCACTTTTCCCACACATGCGCAAGCCGGGGTCAACTTCCCGACTGGTCACCCATCCTAGTACTACTCCAAGCTGAGCATGCTTAACTATGGAGTTCTTTAGTGATGGGCTCCCAGAAAAGGAGGTGCACCTTGGTGATATGGGTAGTCCAATCATTCCTTTTAAGATAAACTTATCTGAGGCTTCAAATCCTAGGATGTTACAATCTCCCCCACTTAGACTCTTGACGTCCTCATCAAGGCTCAACTATATGACCTCATAATCATTCCCCATTTCAGTGCTGACCCAAATGACCCATGTACACCCAACTCCCGATCATAGATACCAATGCAAGGGCGGCTCCATCAACTCGGATAGCCCTTTCCAACATGCCTGAACACTACCAGTGCATGGGCGACTCCATCAACTCGGATAGCCCTTTCCAACATGCGTGGACCACACGGCTCAAAGATTGGCATGCCACAGGCCCATGTGGGCCCCACCTACTGGAGGGGAATTGGCTCTGATACCATTTGTAATGACCCCGTCTCCCGGCAACCCCCACTTAAGGGAGACCAAAAGAGCAGAGCCGTTATCTAATAACCGGGACCAAAGGTTTGACAAATAATCAATAATAATTAATAAACTTTACCAACTAAACTGAAAACTTGTATAAAATAAAAGTTTGCTTACCTTTTAAAAACTGGGATTTCTAAACTTCTAACCATGAAGGTAATGATCTAACTAATCCTCCCGTACATGTTAATTCTCATTAATTCCACATATGCCACTTTACCGTTTGTTCTTTTCATTGTACCTAAAATGCCGACATACAAAACATCAATCAGCAAGAAGCTGGTATGTGGGGGAAACAATAATCATGCAAATATGTTAACAATGTAATCATTCAATTTATCATTTCACCGCCAAGATTACATTTTAAGCCACACTACTCAATCCTTACCTATGCCCTAACTTTGTGCTATCCTTGCAGTGGACTTGTATGCTACCTCTTTTTAGGTAGATTCTTACCCCCATGGACCTACCTTATAGGTAGCCAATACCTAGGGTAATAGAGTCGCATGACACTACCCGAAGGTAGCCCAATATCTAACTCATGATGACTTGATGGTCCTACCCCATTGGTAGCCATTTAATAAGTCATTTAATGACCTGATGGACTTACCCCATTGGTAGCCATTTACTAGGTCAATCTATAAAGCTACAGAGGGGACTAGGATCTGATCTAGTAGGCACATGTCTTATGTGATAGTCATATTCACATTATAATTTGCATGAATTAAAATCATCCAACAATTAATTCATGACATCAATGAAAACTTTGGTAAACCTCAGAAAACTAACTCGAGATATTCATAAGTGTAACCACATACCTGATCTGATGATTTGAACAGAAATATCCATGCAAATAAGAATCCAAGCAAGCAAGCATTTTCAATAAGATCCTGAAATAATCATGTAATTCCCTTTTTATTATTCATGTCATCAAGATCTATTAAACCTAGCTTGTTTCCTAGAGTTTCTAATTTACTTTTAGGGTTTCATTTTACAATTAGGGTTTCCTTTCATCTTTTACCTCATTACACCCTAATTTTATGCCATTACTCATAAACCCTAATTATCTTATCTATTATTCAATATTAAGGTTATCTTAACAACATATAACTCTATATCCATATTAAAGGCACATTAATCATCAATTAATTTCATTAAGTTTCTTTTTCATTAAAGATACTATTTTATCCTTTTAATCCTCGACAAGATCATTATACGCACCTATCATCAATTCAAAGTTCATTAGGGTCTAATTAACATATGAACTCATTTTACCATCAATCTACCTTTTATTCAAGAGAAAACCCTAATCACTACACATAGGGTATTTATCCAGAATTAAGGACTTTTATGTACAAATAACTTAGGACCATCATTTTACAACATATTTTCACATTTTCAAATCATATACGATCTTATCCTCTTTTACCCTAAATTTAGGGTGTTTACCCCATATGAGAATGATTAAGTTTTTAGAAACCCTAAATTTAGGGTAAAAGAGGATAAGATTGTATATGATTTGAAAATGTGAAAATATGTTGTAAAATGATGGTCCTAAGTTATTTGTACATAAAAGTCCTTAATTCTGGATAAATACCCTATGTGTAGTGATTAGGGTTTTCTCATGAATAAAAGGTAGATTGATGGTCAAACGAGTTCATATGTTAATTAGCCCCTAATGAACTTTGAATTGATGATAGGTGCGTATAATGATCTTGTCGAGGATTAAAAGGATAAAATAATAGCTTTAATGAAAAAGAAACTTAATGAAATTAATTGATGATTAATGTGCCTTTAATATGGATATAGAGTTATATGTTGTTAGGATAACCTTAATATTGAAGAATAGATAAGATAATTAGGGTTTATGAGTAATGGCATAAAATTAGGGTGTAATGTGGTAAAATATGAAGGGAAACCCTAATTGTAAAATGAAACCCTAAAAGTAAATTAGAAACCCTAGGAAACAGGCTAGGTTTAATAGATCTTGATGACATGAATAATAAAAAGGGAATTACATGATTATTTTAGGATCTTGTTGAAAATGCTTGCTTGCTTGGATTCTTATTTGCATGGATATTTCTGTTCAAATCATCAGATCAGGTATGTGGTTACGCTTATGAATATCTCGAGTTAGTTTTCCGAGGTTTACCGAAGTTTTCAACGATGTCATGAATTAATTGTTGGATGATTTTAATTCATGCAAATTATAATGTGAATATGACTATCACATAAGAGATGTGCCTACTAGCTCAGATCCTAGTCCCCTCTGTAGCTTTATAGATTGACCTAGTAAATGGCTACCAATGGGGTAGGTCCATCAGGTCATTAAATGACTTAGTAAACGACTACCAATGGGGTAGGACCATCAAGTCATCATGTGTTAGATATTGGGCTACCTTTGGGTAGTGCCATGCGACTCTATTACCCTAGGTATTGGCTACCTATAAGGTAGGTCCATGGGGGTAAGAATCTACCTAAAGATAGGTAGCATACAAGTCCACTGTAGGGATAGCACAGAGTTAGGGGATAGGTAAGGATTGAGTAGTGTGGCTTAAAATGTAATCTTGGTTGTTAAATGATTAATTGAATGATTACATTGTTAACATATTTGCATGATTATTGTTTCCTCCACATACCAGCTTCTTGCTGACCGACATTTTGTTTGTCGGCGTTTTAGGTACAATGAAAAGAACAAACCGTAAAGTGGCATATGTGGAATTAAATGAGAATTAACATGCAGGGAGGATTAGTTAAATCAATACCTTCATGGTTAGAAGTTTAGAAATCCCAGTTTTTAAAAGGTAAGCAAACTTTTATTTTATACAAGTTTTCAGTTTAGTTGGTAATGTTTATTAATTATTATTGATTATTTGTTGAACCTTTGATCCGGGTTATTAGATAACGGCTCTGCTCTCTTGGTCTCCCTTAATTGGGGGTTATCGGGAGACGGGGTCGTTACATGTTCCTTGAGAAGTACAAATTCCCCTCCTATCTAAAAAGGAAGGAAGTAGAGTTGTATAGCCTACAACAAGGAAGCATGAGCGTTTCTAGTACATTCAACATTTCTTGCTTCTGGAGCATTATGCCATTGTTCTCAGAGATGAACAAAGATCAACCCTTTTATTGGAAGGACTTAGCTAAAGTGTTAGACACATCCTTGTTCCAAAACTACCTCTTACTCTTCAACAAATGGTGGACAAGGTGCTTGTGATAAAATCATATCCCATATTTCAATCTTCCAGGCACAACAACAACATCAAGAGGAAGAACTCAAGCAATAATCAAGGATGTGATAGGTGTAACTGTTGTTCCCACTCCCATATACCTGGGAGGTGCCTAGTTGGCAATGCCCCACCCCATAGAGATGATCGACCTACACCTATCTACCGTGAGTGTGACCAAGATGGACATCTCCTACCTAATTTTCCTAAGTTTCAATGTGGACAAGCCCCATCTCAGTAGCCTGCTCAACAACCACAATAGCAATAGAATCCACCTCCAAGGAACAACAACAACCAGAACTAGCACAGTCATCGACCACCTATGGATAGGAAGAATGGTAGAGTGTTCACTTAGAATGATGAAGTAGCTAGAGAAGATAATGAAGTTATCCAAGGTATTGTACATATTAATATGCATCTTATTAAAGAACTTTTCAATTTTGGTTCGTTGAATACCTTCATATGAATTCAACTTGCTTCAATGTTAGAGATAGAATTCGATTACATGTACCATGTGCTAGATGTTAAAACCCCTAGTGGTAGAATTTGCTCTTCTTATCTCAAACTCCCAAACTTAGACCTTTGTATCTCTAGGAAGATGTTTCCTTTAGATTTCATCTTGCTTGACATGACTGCTTTTGATGTTATCCTGGGGATGGATTGGTTGAACAATATAAGGTAGTTTTGTGTTGTGAAGAATCAAAGGTTGGTTTGTTACATCTAGATGAAGGAAGGATGTGTATCAAGGGTAGGAAGAGAGAGGATCAACAATTTATCATCTCTAATATCAAAGCCGAAAAGCTTGTCTCGCAAGGGTGTAGAGCATATTTAGCATCTATTGTTATTGATGCCACACCTCCTGTTCTAGATCATATAGATGTGGAGAAGGACTTTCTCGATGTTTTCTTGAAGAGTTTTCCGGGTTGACCCCAACTCACGAGGTGGAGTTTTCCAATGAGCTTGTGCTTGGAACTTCACCTATCTTGAATATGCCTTATCGCTTGGCACCTGCTGAACTAGCAAAGCTTAAGAATCAAATTCAGGCACATCTTGACATGGGTTTTATTAACCCTAGTGTTTGTCCTTGGGGATTCCTTATCTTATTCTTGATGAAAAAGGATGGTTCGTTGCAAATGTGCATGGATTATTGTATTCTTAACCATGTGATGATAAAGAACCATTATCCTTTACCCCCATCGATGACCTATTCGATCAGCTTAAGGTCGCCACTATGTTTTCAAGATGGATATGAAAAGTGGCTATTACCAGATGCATATGAAGGATGAAGATATCCTAAAGATAGCTTTTAGAATTCGATATGGGCATTATGAGTTCCTGGTCATGCCTTATGGCTTGACTAATTCTCCTACTACTTCCATGGACTTGATTAATTGAGTGTTTCATCCTTATCTTGATCAGTTCATGGTGGTGTTCATCAATGATTTTTTGGTCTACTCTCAGTTCAAGGAACAACAACATGAGCATATATGAATCAGATGAACACACTAAGAAAGAATCAACTATATGTTCAATTCTCAAAGTGAATTCTGGATAAAGATGGTGATGTTTCTGGGTCATGTGATTTCTGGTTGACATCATGTTGTTGATCCTGTTAAGGCAGAAGGTGTGACCAAGTGGAAAGCCCCAAAGAATCCATCTAAAATACATAGTTTCCTTGGTTTAGTAGGTTACTATTGGAGGTTTATCAAGAGTTTATATGATTTAGCTCTCCCTCTAACAAAATTGACAAAAAAAGAATTCAAGTTTGTGTGGACACCAAAATGTGAGGACAATTTTCAGAAGCTGAAAGGATGTTTGACATCGACTCCTGTTCTTGTGTTACTTGTTGAAGGAAAACCCTATATCATTTTCACTTATGCTTATAAGAAAGTCTTAGGGTATGTCTTGCTGCAAGAAGATCGAATGATCTCCTATGATTCATGCTAGTATAAACCTAATGAAGAGAACTGGCCTACACATGATTTAGATTTAGCTACTATCGTGCATGCTTTGAAGATCTGGCGACACAATCTTTATATAGTTAAGTTTGAAGTCTTCTTAGATCATAAAAGCTTGAAGTATATTCTTAGGTAGATGAATCTGAATTTGAGACAGAGAAGATGGATGGAATACCGTAAGGGCTACAACTTTACCATCACTTATCATACCGATAAAGGAAATGTAGTTGCTAATGATTTGAGTAGGAAGAAAGATGTAGTTTGTGAGGTTATGAATATCGAGTATATTTCTTGTTGGAAACCACATTCTATTGATGAAGATGATGGCAAGAAGTTGTGTGTTCACATGGCTAGTTTGTCCGATACACCATCTTGGATCTCATAAGTTGTTGTTGCTCAGTTAGAAAGTCCTGAGCTTGAAGAGATGAAGCCCTTAGCAAAGAAACCACAATCTGATTTTTCAGTTGGAGTGGACGGTGTTGTCTATTTCCGATATAGGTTTTGGATACCTAAAGTTGGTGATCTACGAAGAAAGTTCTGAGTGAAGATCATGGGTCTAAGTACACCATTCACCCTGGTACGACCAAGATATACAATGACCTAAAACAAAGTTTCTGGTGGAAGAACATGAAGAAGGATATCACTTTGTTTGTTGCAAACTGTTTGACCTGCCAACAAGTCAAGATCAAGAATCAACAACCTAGTGGTCTTCTTCACCCCCTTGCGATTCTAGAATGGAAATGGAAGAAGATTACCATGTAATTTTTCACTAATTCCCCACCAGGAAAGGTTATGATGTAGTGTGGGTAGTGATTGATCGACTTATAGATTCTGCTCACTTCTTGCCTTTCAAATCCACTTACAAGGTTGATGAGATGGCCCAGTTGTATGTAGATTAAATAGTTCTTCTACATGGTGTACATAAATTGATTGTATATGGTCATGACCTGGAGTTTACCTCTCATATATGGAGTCAGCTTCAAGAAGAAATGGGAAATGACTTATGTTTCAGTACATATTATCATCCACAAACAAACAGTTAGTATGAGAGGACATTGTAGATTCTAGAAGATTTGGTTTGTGCTTATGTTATGGATTGGAGAGGTGCATGGGATAAGTATCTTTTGTTGGTTGAGTTTGCTTACACCAATAGCTACCAAGCTTGTAAGACCCCTTACATGTGTTTTGGGTTAATTCTATTTTCTTTGGCTTGATTAAGTGCTAAGAACCTTTCTCTAATCCTTTGAGATGCTTTTATACATTATGGAGAGCTTAAGTCTCCAGTTTGATCTTGTTCGGATGATGTTTGTGCTTTCTGTGCTTGTTTTGGGATAAATTTCAATTTACCCATTTGTGAGGGTTATCTTGTGATTTTACACCTTTAGAGTGTTCCTTCTCTTTCTTGGTTTCATGAGAGGGAATGTGACACCTTGGGGTGTCTTTGTTGAGCCTTGGTTGTGTGTTGGCATCACTTGTGGTGATTAAGGTCTCCATGGTTTCGACCATGTGCACATGTACGGGTGTAGCGACCTATGTCATGACCTAGGTGTGTTCTTGGTGTGTCTCGGTCGAGTCACTTTTTTTGGACATGTTGGTTTCGACCTAGGGTGTGTGGTTGGGATCAAGATAGTTTGTCCTTTAGCAACTCAACCTAATAAGTGTAGTGAACCTTTGTCTTGACTAGGATGTGTGGGTTGGTTTGTCTCGACCCCCTTTTGGGATGTTGCGACCGAGATCATGTTGGGGGTGACCCAATTAGGTCGAGAACCAAAATAGGTTGTATCACCATCTTGTGCATGCATGGTTTAAGTGGTTTCATGTGTGTTTCTTGGCTGGACAAGTGTCCCTTTGGAGCTCATCCTTCACCCTACTTTCCTCCTCCTTTGCTATATAAACCCTCATCTCTCCATGAAAGCAACTCTTTTCGGCCATCTTCTTTTTCCCTTCTTGCTTTGTCATGGTGGAGAAAGAAGAACTGGTCTTAGATATCTTGGTGGCCAAACTCTCCTTACATGTAGTGTTGTGGTGATCTTTGCTCATCCTCAACCTTAGTAAGTATATGCCTTCCTTTTACAACATTTTTTTAGATCCCTTACCCCATCTTCTTCTCCTACATGGGCATTAGACTATGTTTTCACATGGTGTCTATTCTTTAGAGAGAGAGAGAGATCCTCATCACAAGGGTCATAGGCCATGTTTTGACAAGGCAACACCCAAGTGAGAGGAAGTTTCTCCTCTCCTTTCTCCCTTCTTCCTTTAGTTCGGCCTAGGGTTCTTTCATTCTCTTTCCTTGAGCAAAATTTAACCATGATGTCTTTTCCTTATTGAGGTGCTTTTATAGCTGAGAGTGGAGCTTTTGGTGGAGCTTCATCCTCCCTTGCGATCGTTTGCTTGGATCTTGCGATCCTTGGAGTGATCTTCCTTAAGGCAGGTTATATAACACTATGCCCTCTCTATTATTGCACATTTTATATTTGCATGTTGTTCTTTTCTCTATCTAAATGTTCCTTTATATGTTAAAAGATGATATCATTCTCAAGAACTTGATTAGTGGTAGTTATCAGGCTTGATGTTCTTGTAATTCAAAACCCTAATTTCTATGTACCAGATTTTGGTTATATTGTGCTCTTCTTCCTACCTTTTGACCTGGGTTTTTGCTTACATGCATGATGGTCGTGTGTCTTGATGTTCTATGGAGGTTGGGTTCTATTTTGGAGGCATTAAATGTTGTTTCTCTCTCTCTCTCTCATGTAAGGCTCTTTCGTGGTAGTTTCATGATGCATGTTTAGGGTTCTTTGTGACCGAATTTCAAGAGGTTTATCCTCCATGAAAAGGATGGATTTCCTTGGTTTTATCTTCTGATCTGGGTCATGCTTAATCCCTATTTGACAATGGTCCTTCACCTTGGTGGTAGTTGATCATTTGTTGTCGCTACACCTTGTTTTACTTTGGGTCGAGATACCTTCATATGTTTGGTTTAGGATTGAGACATCACACTCAGTGATGGACAAGACCCCTAGATTTAGGTTGGTCGTGACCTGGGTTTGGTTTCGATTGAGATGCTCATGGTTTGAGGTCACAACATGTCCTACCAAGGGTGGTTGAAACCCTATTTTTGAGATGGTTGTAACAAGCCTTCCTTTGGGCATGTCGCGATCGCGACACCATGGTTGATTGTGGTCGAGATATTATGATCTAGGTGGTTGCGACCCATGTGTAAGGGGTCGCCGTGACACATGGACGATGAATGGTTCAGACATATATATGAGTAATGAAGGAGCCATGCATAGTGTTGTTTGGGTGGGTACTTAATCAACCCTAATCATGATCCTTAACCCTAATAAGTTCCAAGATATTGGGAGGTTGTATATCTAGGGTTTGGCGATTGTATGTATCTATAAAACCCTAATTGACTATGTAAGGAGCCCTAACCCTAATAATGAGCATTGTGATGTCTTTTCCTCTCTCTCATGGAGTGGATATTTTGTTATGTTGTTTTCTCTTTCCTACATATCAATCTCTAAACTTGTATGCGATGTAAAAATGAATTCCATGTCTTCTGTATGTTGTGGTGATTATTATGTGATATAGGGTGTTAACTATAAGCCTTGATGAGACATGATGAGATCATGTTGATGTGATGGGTCCTATGACCTGGTGATGGCTTGATGCCTATTGTAAGGTGATACCCTCTTTTTCTATGATTAAGGGATTGATCTCCCATAATGATGTGACTTTGATGATGATGGCCTTATGAATGATAGTGTTACATTGTTGTGATGGTGATGTGACTTGATCACACCTTATATTTTGATATCTTCTAGAGTTGTACTATACCCTTATTCTTGTAAAGTTTGTTATGACTTTATACATTGTAACTTGATTGATGCTAAAAGATACCTAATTGGCTTAACTAATCCAGTAAAACCCTAATCATGTAGGTGTGTTGTGCTATAGATCCTTTCCAGTGTCATCTTTAATTGTTGGATTGGTGAAATGAGTATAACTCAGAGCACATATTTTTGAATATGGGGGTGGGCATTCGAGTACCTCCTTGCATCCACAATTGCATGTTGCATGACACAGCCATGCACGAGCTGATCTCCTTGTGATATGGATGGCCATGAGTGATCCAATCCTTCTTTTAGAATGGCCATGTGTGAGCCTGTTCTTCTAGTGTCATCACCTATACCAAGGTGGTGTAGGTGTGATTATATATGTGTATGACCATGTGTGAGACAATTCCTGAGCTTGACTATATGTCATTGTTGTAGTTGACTAATAATGTCTCTACAATGTTTTCTCTTTGCTGACCAAGAGGTGTGAAGAGATTGTGGATTCTGGCTCTTATATTGACCTTATATGTCACCTATTTTGACTTTGCAGTGTTCGATTGGATTTGTGTGGTATGACACAAATCCTCAGGGCAGTAATAAAAGATGTAATATAGTCATGTAGTATATCTTTCTTAGGACCAAATATGAGTGACATTGGTTGAAGCCTTTGCCTTATCTTTTTACTAATTTCTTGAATTATAAGGCAGTAAGAGAAGTCAACTATTATACATGTTCTTCATATTCCTTTGTAGAATATAAATTGTTCTATTGCTCAATGATAGTTGCCTAGTCTTGTTTAATCTGCTTTATGTGTTGATTCCATAACATTTAGTTGAATATACTCAACCTACTTTGTATGAAATCTACCTTCTTAGTTATTTGTTCTTTCAATAGATGTTGGCGGAGAGTTATATCTCTCATTGGAATGTTTGGTATCACCCTGAGGGTCCCTTTTAGGTGGCCATGTATGAACAGGTAGAGATCATACAGCTGAGGAAGAGCAACAACAAGAGTAGTACCTATTAAAGGTTGGATGTACTACTAATCTTTTGGTGTAGAGTCATAGAGTCGTCCATGTACACTCAGGTCTTTGGGGTATTTCTCATTGTGTTTTGTGGATATGTTATCAATATGTTGCTTTTGGCATGTGATCCATGTTTGTAAGATCCGGCATGTGTATATGTACATATATGTGGAACAAGTATCTCATGTTATAGGTTGATGGTAGGGAATGATGTAAGCACCGTGATGTATGTGATGTATGATACAATTGTCATGTTGAGGACTTATATGTAATAAGTTTTGTGTTTGATACTTCGAACAAATCATTTTTATTCTCCTATGTTTTATGGTAATTTGCATGTTTAGTTTTATTTCGAGTTTAGTTTTAAGCGATCTCATCTGTGGCGCGTCGGGGTGTCACAAAGCTAGTATTGGTATGCCACCTTAGGAACATTTATATGGAAGACCTTGTCATTCTACACTATACTGGGATGATGTGGGAGAACATGCTCTGGTGAAGACTGATGATATGGAGATGATGATAGACAAGGTTCAGTTGACTAAGAGACACATGAAAGTTGCACAAGATCGATATAAGATGTATGCAGACAAGAAGAGGTCTAATGTAAGTTTCTTAGTGGGTGATTACATGTCCCTAAAGATCACACCTATACATTTTATTGCACGATCTAAAGTTAAAGGAAAGCTTAGTTCCTGTTATGTTGGGCCATTTGAGATCTTAGATAAGGTTGGAGATTGTTCATACCAATTAGGTCTTCCTCCTTCCTATGACAAGATCCATAATGTGTTTCATGTTTCTGTGCTAAGGAAGTATGTGAAAGACCCTTCTCATGAACTTAACATAGAACCTTTGGAGATTCAGGAAAACCTGACCTGTGAGGAATTACCTATGAAGATTCTTGATTCTCGTGTTAAGCATTTGAAGAACAAGGAGATCGAGCTAGTGAAAGTCTTATGGTTGTACCATGGTTAGGAAGAAACTACTTGGGAGCTTAGAGATGAGATGTTACGTACTCACCCTTCTCTTTTTGTTTGAGATTTCAGGGACAAAATCATTTTTAACATGTGGAGTGTTGTAACCAACTAAAATCTATATATAATCTTAATCTAACCCTTTTTCCTAAGTTTCTCCTTTCCTTTGTATCATTTTTGGCCTTGAATATGGAAATTTTAGTGGTTTGGAATATATTTGAACAACATTTAAGCCAATATTTGGGTTTATGCACAAATACCTCAGTAAATGTTTCAATTAGGATCTAAAATGTAAATTTTCCTTTTAAGTGAGATAATGATAAAATAAATTTGTTCTAGAATTTTCTATAACCTTTTGGAACAAGGAAGAGATAAAAAGATAAATAATAATTCTTTAAGAAAGATAAGTGATATTTAATATGGGAAATTGTGGTAATAGTGGATAATAGGCCAAAATTCATTAAAGGAAGACTAATTGGTTAAGAATGATTTCAGATTCGTTTCCTTTGTTTCCTTTGGGTTTGATTTGGCTTGGAGGCCAAGTTTCACAAATTTGGGATAATGTTAACCATATCTATTTTATTTTGAAAATAAAAGGTGGTTTTCCTCCAAAATATGAAATAAACTTTTAATGACCCCAAAAGATAAAATTAGTCTTAGATTTATAATCTACACATTAAAAATAGCCTTTGGGTAATTTTTCATGCATTTTGTATAATCTTTAATGTTCATGTATAGATTAGGAGAGAGAAAGTCCAAAATATCAAACAAAGCCAAAGGAAAAAATTAATGGCCCATTCATGTTCTATATGGCTTAGTTTGCTTGAGGGTGAAGTTTCACCAAAATTGGGTAATTCTAGAGGTCTCTAATATCAATTTAGAGCAATTTGAAAGATAGAGTTGTAAGCAAGATAGACATTTAGAACATGGCAATATGCATATATAAAGATACCAAGGGAGTGCCAAAGAATAAGGCTATTGGTTGAGAAAATCTAGTTTAGAGAGAAATTCTCATCCAATAAGCCAGTTTTATATTCTGTGCACAGTGTTATCAGTCGAGTTCTGTGCATTGTCAACTCGACCGATGACAGCTGTTGGAAACACCCATTGGTGCCCATCGGTCGAGTTTCAATAGGGCAAACTCAACCGACAGACCAGCTGTCAAAGGGCACATATATTTCATAAAAACATATTCAAAGGCATGCTAAATATACAAACCATATCCAAACATGTCTAAGCAAGTTAGTAATGCACTATAGAAGCATTAGAAATAGTTTTTGAGCAAGAGTGTGAAGAGAATCACAAAATGCCACTTTTGATTCAAAAACCATATGTATAGTGCACACTAACTTGACAAAAACAAGTTAGGGTAGGTTATAAGCAAGAGAAACATTACCTTTGTGCTTACCATTCCTTTTCCATTTGTTGTCACCCTCTACACATCTCACCTTTCTTCTTTGATGTGGATTGAGAAGTCAATTTGCAAATCAATAGCTCAAGTCAATCCATTTGCAAGTTCCTACAAGAAGAAAGATGAAATGGTCCCCAATCATGTTTTTGGGTCCGGAGGGATTAGTTTAGCAACCCAAGTTCTATTGCTCTTGGGTGCTTTCCTAAAAGGATAACAATTAGAATAATGACCAAATTCATTGCAATAATTACAAGTGCCCGTAGCCTTGGAACTGGAGGATTCTTCATTGAAAATTGAAGGTCCTTTGTCTTTGTTGTTCCTTTGGCTACAATCAAGTCCAATGACATCTCTACCCATTTGTTTGGCAGTATGGTCTAGGATTTGATTAAGATTCTTTTTACCAACTAAGAATCTTTGCAAAGAAGATCTCAAACTGTCATTATCATGCTTAAGAGAAGCAATAGTCGAAGACAATTGATTAATATTATCTCTAGCATGCAAAAGATCATTTTCTAAGCAAAGAGATTTAGTTGAAAGAGAATCTCTATCAATATGAAGAGCAGCAACATCATTCTCTCTATTTGTAGAACTAGAACAAGATTCATGCCCATTGATTTTAGCAAGCAAGGAGGCATTTTCTATTTCTAATTCATGCAAAACAAAATCTTTGTCCTTGTTTTCAGATTTAAGAACATCAATGTCATGCATGAGAGAATCAATAATTAAAGTATGCTCTTTATTAGAACTAGACATGAGAGTTTGAGCTTCTAGAAATTTAATCTTATCAAGTAAACTAGCATTTTCAAGTTTAAGAGAGTCTACTTGGCTAAGAAAATCATTTTTATCAATAAGCAAGCAAGAATTAGCATATTCAAGATCATCTAGTTCTATATGCAAATTATCAACAATTTTAGCAAGCTTTTTCTTTTTCTTTTTAGAAGACTTATAAGAGGCACAAATGTCATGAATAATAGCAATTAAAGATTCTTTATCTAAAGAGTCTAGATTTACCTCACTTGAGTCTTCACTTGTTGATGCTATAAGGGCAAAATGGCATTCTCCTTCATCACTAGAGCTTGAGCTTGATCCTTCACATGAATCTTCACTTGAGCTTGAGTTGGAGGAGCCACTTGAGCTTGAGTGCCATTTCTCCTTCTTGTGAAGATGGGTCTTTTTGCCTTGTGGGCAATCTTCCTTGTAGTGACCCTTCTTTCCACATGTGAAGCACCGGATGGAGGAGGACTTGCCTTTGTAGAGTCTACCCTTGGAGTACATGGCATCTTCTTCAACTTGAGAGAATGGAGAGGCTTGACCAACAACAGCCTTGATTTGAGCTTTGATTTCAGCCTTCTTCATTCTCTTGAGTTCTTTCTCCTCTTGTCTTTCTAATTCCTCCCTCTTGTCAAGTGTGGTTTCATGTGCTTGTAGATTTCCAATGAGCTCTTCAATAGCAATATCCCTAAGAGACATTGCTTCTTCAATGGAAGTCACCTTGGATTCCCATCTCTTGGGGAGAGTTCTAAGGATCTTTGAGTTGATCTCTCCACTAGACATAGGATGTCCTAGAATAGCAAGACCATTCAAGATGGTGTTGAGCCTTTAGTACATGTTGGCTATGCTCTCCTCCTTTCCCATCTTGAAGTTCTCAAGCAACCCTTTGAGCATGTATACTTTGCTTTCCTTCACTTGATCTATCCCTTCATAAGTGATGCAAAGCTTTCTCCATACCTCATAGGCCGTCTCACAAGAGGAAATCCGGTTGAACTCGGTGGGGGTCATGGAGGCATATAGGATGTGCATGGCTCTAGCATTCAAGGTTGCTTTCATCAAGGTGGCTTCATCCCATTCTTCAATGTTTGTCTTTGGTAGAATGTATGGGCTGTTCACCATTTGCCACATCTTAAGACTTGATCCTTAGATAAAGAATTGAAGTCTTCTTCTCCAATAGAGGAAGTTGCTCCCATCAAAGATTGGAAGGCTGGTCGAGAATCTCCCTCCTTGGTAGTCACCCATCTTCTCCTACTTGTTGAAGTATGCTTGGAGAAGACCCGCTCTGATACCACTTGTTGGATCCTAGATGGGTGATTAGATGCTCTAGAGGGGGGGTGAATAGAGCTGAAAGCACTTAAACAAAATTCATTAAACCTTCAATATATATGACAAGATAAGGTTGCTAAATAGGTAATTTGAGTGCAACTAAATCAAGTATAGCAAGGATAAGAGAGATTGAACATTCACCAATTAAACAAGCTATTTAGAGTGGTTCCACACTTCAAACTAGAAGTGTGTCAGTCCACTTGCCTAGAGAGGTCAACCTCTTGGACTTCCAAACTCTTGCACTCTTATATTCATTCATAAGACATACAATGCATGACCAACAAAGGACTTACCTATCCAATACAAAGAGTCTTCAACCTTACCAAGGACTTACCCACTTTGCAAGAGTCTTCGGCCTTCTCCAAGGACTTACCCACTCTTGCACAAGTCTTCGGCCTTGTAGGAATTACCCACTCTTCTTGGATCTTCCGCCTTTGACTTCACCTTCACTCGGAGAAGCTTCCACCAAGGTCTTACCCACTTGAGCTTGAGTCTTCTGCCTTCTCCAAGGGCTTACCCACTCTAGCTCCAAGTCTTCAGCCTTGATCTTCACCAAGGGACTCCTTCCCTTGTTCTTCTTCACCTCTCTTGGACAAGAGAGAGAACCTTCATCTTCATGGTTGAAAGAAGAGATAGGAGGTGGTGGAAGTGAGAGCCTCACAAGATATACATGTAGGACTAGCTCTCTTACAGATTTCCTACTCACTCTAATGGATGTAGCAAGTGATTAAGCTTAGAGAGAGAGAGGAGGCTGTAGGATCACTCAACTATAGAATAGGAACCTTCATAGTGAATGCTCAAACTTGGAATGAAGCCCAAGGGGTCCTATTTATAGCTGGGGATGCCTCTTAGCCTTTGGGAACACTTATGAACGAAAACTAGCCATTTTTTGGCTTGCAACAGATCTATTTTCACTTGTTGCAACTCCACAATGGCTAGAAACACTTTTCTGCACTTTTCCGTACTGTGCAATCGGTCGAGTTTCTATGGGTGTAACTCGACCAATCAAGTAACAGGCAAACTGATATTCAGATGATCGGTCGAGTTTGTCCTGAGGAAACTTGACCGACCATCTCAACTGGAATGGCCTGCTACCCGATCGGTCGAGTTCTGTGAGTTCACAACTCGACCGATGCAATCTTCAAAAAATCGACCAAGGTGGATCGGTCGAGTTTCAGGGTGGGAAACTCGACCGAACAAGTGCATGCAATTGATTTTCAAAGTTGCATTAAAAGTTCTCTAAAATTCGATCTAAGTGTTCGTGATATTTTTCTAAGCTTAATTACAAGTCATACAATCATTACAAGTGATTTAAAACATGATTCTAATGGATATACATCATATTATAAAAATGTGCACTTGTATGACTTTGACTTATCTTTTCTCCAATTTGAGATGTGCAAGTTAGGGCAATTGGAGTGTGTCTATACCTAATCTGAAATTACTCAAGTAGAGACATTAGACACCAATATGTGGAATGGTTAGTCATCATCAAAACACGGGTTTAGTCAATTCAGACGTGAGTCAACATTGACCTAATTGACCTTGAGTCAACATTCTCCCCCTTTTTGAAGGTGACAAACCATTCCATAAATGTATTGAAAGCATTTAAGTAAATTCATACCTTTGGAGAAACCTAGGGGTTTTAATGGAATTGAGTTCATATGCTCCCCCTCAATTGATGCTAGTGGAGTTCTCATACTCCCCCTCAATTGATGCTATTTCTCCTGCATGGTTAGGTTTCATAACATTTATAGAATACCATGTCTTCTACTCATATATGTTCTACACATATATGTCTTCTCCCCTTTACCTTCTCCCTTTACATGAACATACTTCTCTTCTTCATGTAAGACATGCCTTCTTCCTCTTTTTAAAAGAAGACATTACCTTTCTCCCCCTTTGTCATTTCAAAAAGGTGGGGGATATGAAGAAAAAAGAAACATCACTTGTTAAAGAGAAAGGAGATAACACAAATATATAAGGAGAGTAGAAGAGCGCAGATGGGGGCTTGTCCAAGCATAGAAAGAAAAGCAAGTTAAAGCATATACTTGAACATCCCAAAAATGCAAGATAAAGTGCTGTAGAAAAACAATAAATCACAATTTTGACCCTCAAGATGATGGAATTTGACCAAAAACCATCGGAGCTCATGGCAAAGCGATGAGTCTTGCTCAGAAGGGTGTTTCTGCATAAAAAACACTATACTTGCAGCAAAAACAGAAATTTGAGCAAAACCTGCATAAAATCCAAAAATAATCCAATTTCTACATACAATGTAGATCTATGTACCTTGCATCTCAATGTTATGCAAGCAACTCAAGATAGTAGATATGTAATTTAAGGAACAATCTTAAGCATGTATGAGATAAGATACAAGCATAACATATAGATGATCAAAGATGGCAATTTTAAACAATGCTAGAACTACATGTATATGAACTACTAGTAGATGATATCACAAGTTAGGACTACTAGTAGGATCTAGATCATAGCAAGAGATACTAAAAGATACACAAGATAAAGCAAGCTATGAGTAGATATAGAGATATATCCAAACCAAGAGATATGCAATTTTAGAAGCATGAGAGGATATAACTCACTATATATGCATCCTTACCAAAAGATGATTACCCCTAAGAACCTCAAGGTTGTATCAAACACAAGATATACACCCAGAAAGATGTAGCAAGTTAGAGCACAACGGAAGCAATTTAAGACACAACCAAGAGATCCAAAGAGATCATCATCAAAACCTGCACAACAACTCAAAGCAAGAAATTGCAAGATATAGATATATCAATTTAGAGCAATTTGAAAGATAGAGTTGTAAGCAAGATAGGCAGTTAGAACATGGCAATATGCATATATAAAGATACCAAGGGAGTGCCAAAGAATAAGGCTATTGGTTGAGAAAATCTAGTTTAGAGAGAAATTCTCATCCAATAAGCCAGTTTTATATTTTGTGCACAGTGTTATCGGTCGAGTTCTGTGCATTGTCAACTCGACCGATGACAGCTGTTGGCAACACCCATTGGTGCCCATCGGTCGAGTTTCAATAGGGCAAACTCGACCGACAGACCAGCTGTCAAAGGGCACATATATTTCATAAAAACATATTCAAAGGCATGCTAAATATACAAACCATATCCAAACATGTCTAAGCAAGTTAGTAATGCACTATAGAAGCATTAGAAACAGTTTTTGAGCAAGAGTGTGAAGAGAATCACAAAATTCCACTTTTGACTCAAAAACCATATGTATAGTGCACACTAACTTGACAAAAACAAGTTAGGGTAGGTTATAAGCAACAGAAACATTACCTTTGTGCTTACCATTCCTTTTCCATTTGTTGTCACCCTCTACACATCTCACCTTTCTTCTTTGATGTGGATTGAGAAGTCAATTTGCAAATCAATAGCTCAAGTCAATCCATTTGCAAGTTCCTACAAGAAGAAAGACGAAATGGTCCCCAATCATGTTTTTGGGTCCGGAGGGATTAGTTTAGCAACCCAAGTTCTATTGCTCTTGGGTGCTTTCCTAAAAGGACAACAATTAGAATAATGACCAAATTCATTGCAATAATTACAAGTGCCCGTAGCCTTGGAACTGGAGGATTCTTCATTGAAAATTGAAGGTCCTTTGTCTTTGTTGTTCCTTTGGCTACAATCAAGTCCAATGACATCTCTACCCATTTGTTTGGCAGTATGGTCTAGGATTTGATTCAGATTCTTTTTACCAACTAAGAATCTTTGCAAAGTAGATCTCAAACTGTCATTATCATGCTTAAGAGAAGCAATAGTCCAAGACAATTGATTAATATTATCTCTAGCATGCAAAAGATCATTTTCTAAGCAAAGAGATTTAGTTGAAAGAGAATCTCTATCAATATGAAGAGCAGCAACATCATTCTCTATATTTGTAGAACTAGAACAAGATTCAGGCCCATTGATTTTAGCAAGCAAGGAGGCATTTTCTATTTCTAATTCATGCAAAACAAAATCTTTGTCCTTGTTTTCAGATTTAAGAACATCAATGTCATGCATGAGAGAATCAGTAATTAAAGTATGCTCTTTATTAGAACTAGACATGAGAGGTTGAGCTTATAGAAATTTAATCTTATCAAGTAAACTAGCATTTTCAAGTTTAAGAGAGTCTACTTGGCTAAGAAAATCATTTTTATCAATAAGCAAGCAAGAATTAGCATATTCAAGATCATCTAGTTCTATATGCAAATTATCAACAATTTTAGCAAGCTTTTTCTTTTTCTTTTTAGAAGACTTATAAGAGGCACAAATGTCATGAATAATAGTAATTAAAGATTCTTTATCTAAAGAGTCTAGATTTACCTCACTTGAGTCTTCACTTGTTGATGCTATAAGGGCAAAATGGCATTCTCCTTCATCACTAGAGCTTGATCTTGATCCTTCACATGAATCTTCACTTGAGCTTGAGTTGGAGGAGCCACTTGAGCTTGAGTGCCATTTCTCCTTCTTGGGAAGATGGGTCTTTTTGCCTTGTGGGCAATCTTCCTTGTAGTGACCCTTCTTTCCACATGTGAAGCACCGGATGGAGGAGGACTTGCCTTTGTAGAGTCTACCCTTGGAGTACATGGCATCTTCTTCAACTTGAGAGAATGGAGATGCTTGACCAACAATAGCCTTGATTTGAGCTTTGATTTCAGCCTTCTTCATTCTCTTGAGTTCTTTCTCCTCTTGTCTTTCTAATTCCTCCCTCTTGTCAAGTGTGGCTTCATGTGCTTGTATATTTCCAATGATCTCTTCAATAGCGATATCCCTAAGAGACATTGCTTCTTCAATGGAAGTCACCTTGGATTCCCATCTCTTGGGGAGAGTTCTAAGGATCTTTGAGTTGATCTCTCCACTAGACATAGGATGTCCTAGAATAGCAAGACCATTCAAGATGGTGTTGAGCCTTTAGTACATGTTGGCTATGCTCTCCTCCTTTCCCATCTTGAAGTTCTCAAGCAACCCTTTGAGCATGTAGACTTTGCTTTCCTTCACTTGATCTGTCCCTTCATAAGTGATGCAAAGCTTTCTCCATACCTCATAGGCCGTCTCACAAGAGGAAATCCGGTTGAACTCGGTGAGGGTCATGGAGGCATATAGGATGTGCATGTCTCTAGCATTCAAGGTTGTTTTCATCAAGGTGGCTTCATCCCATTCTTCAATGTTTGTCTTTGGTAGAATGTATGGGCTGTTCACCATTTGCCACATCTCGAGACTTGATCCTTAGATGAAGAATTGAAGTCTTCTTCTCCAATAGAGGAAGTTGCTCCCATCAAAGATTGGAAGGCTGGTCGAGAATCTCCCTCTTTGGTAGTCACCCATCTTCTCCTACTTGTTGAAGTATGCTTGGAGAAGACCCGCTCTGATACCACTTGTTGGATCCTAGATGGGTGATTAGATGCTTTAGAGGGGGGGTGAATAGAGCTGAAAGCACTTAAACAAAATTCATTAAACCTTCAAGATATATGACAAGATAAGGTTGCTAAATAGGTAATTTGAGTGCAACTAAATCAAGCATAGCAAGGATAAGAGAGATTGAACATGCACCAATTAAACAAGCTATTTAGAGTGGTTCCACACTTCAAACTAGAAGTGTGTCAGTCCACTTGCCTAGAGAGGTCAACCTCTAGGACTTCCAAACTCTTGCACTCTTATATTCATTCATAAGGCATACAATGCATGACCAACAAAGGACTTACCTATCCAATACAAAGAGTCTTCAACCTTACCAAGGACTTACCCACTTTGCAAGAGTCTTCGGCCTTCTCCAAGGACTTACCCACTCTTGCACAAGTCTTCGGCCTTGTAGGAATTACCCACTCTTCTTGGATCTTCCGCCTTTGACTTCACCTTCACTCGGAGAAGCTTCCACCAAGGTCTTACCCACTTGAGCTTGAGTCTTCTGCCTTCTCCAAGGGCTTACCCACTCTAGCTCCAAGTCTTCAGCCTTGATCTTCACCAAGGGACTCCTTCCCTTGTTCTTCTTCACCTCTCTTGGACAAGAGAGAGAACCTTCATCTTCATGGTTGAAAGAAGAGATAGGAGGTGGTGGAAGTGAGAGCCTCACAAGATATACATGTAGGACTAGCTCTCTTACAGATTTCCTACTCACTCTAATGGATGTAGCAAGTGATTAAGCTTAGAGAGAGAGAGGAGGATGTAGGATCACTCAACTATAGAATAGGAACCTTCATAGTGAATGCTCAACCTTGGAATGAAGCCCAAGGGGTCCTATTTATAGCTGGGGATGCCTCTTAGCCTTTGGGAACACTTATGAACGAAAACTAGATGTTTTGTGGCTTGCAACAGATCTATTGTCACTTGTTGCAACTCCACAACGGCTAGAAACACTTTTCTGCACTTTTCCGTACAGTGCAATCGGTCGAGTTTCTATGGGTGTAACTCGACCGATCAAGTAACAGGCAAACTGATATTCAGATGATCGGTCGCGTTTGTCCTGAGGAAACTTGACCGACCATCTCAACTGGAAATGGCCTGCTACCCGATCGGTCGAGTTCTGTGAGTGCACAACTCGACCGATGCAATCTTCAGAAAATCGACCAAGGTGGATCGGTCGAGTTTCAGGGTGGGAAACTCGACCGAACAAGTGCCTGTAATTGATTTTCAAATTGCATTAAAAGTGCTCTAAAATTCGATCTAAGTGTTCGTGATATTTTTCAAAGCTTAATTACAAGTCATACAATCATTACAAGTGATTTACAACATGATTCTAATGGATATACATCATATTACAAAAATGTGCACTTGTATGACTTTGACTTGTCTTTTCTCCAATTTGAGATGTGCAAGTTAGGGCAATTGGAGTGTGTCTATACCTAATCTGAAATTACTCAAGTAGATACATTAGACACCAATATGTGGAATGGTTAGTCATCATCAAAACACGGGTTTAGTCAATTTAGACGTGAGTCAACATTGACCTAATTGACCTTGAGTCAACATTCTCCCCCTTTTTGAAGATGACAAACCATTCCATAAATGTATTGAAAGCATTTAAGTAAATTCATACCTTTGGAGAAACCTAGGGGTTTTAATGGAATTGAGTTCATATGCTCCCCCTCAATTGATGCTAGTGGAGTTCTCATACTCCCCCTCAATTAATGCTATTTCTCCTGCATGGTTAGCTTTCATAACATTTATAGAATACCATGTCTTCTACTCATATATGTTCTACACATATATGTCTTCTCCCCTTTACCTTCTCCCTTTACATGAACATACTTCTCTTCTTCATGTAAGACATGCCTTCTTCCTCTTTTTAAAAGAAGACATTACCTTTCTCCCCCTTTGTCATTTCAAAAAGGTGGGGGTTATGAAGAAAAAAGAAACATCACATGTTAAAGAGAAAGGAGATAACACAAATATATAAGGAGAGTAGAAGAGTGCATTTGGGGGCTTGTCCAAACATAGAAAGAAAAGCAAGTTAAAGCATATACTTGAACATCCCAAAAATGCAAGATAAAGTGCTGCAGAAAAACAATAAATCACAATTTTGACCCTCAAGATGATGGAATATGACCAAAAACCATCGGAGCTCATGGCAAAGCGATGAGTCTTGCTCAGAAGGGTGTTTCTGCATAAAAAACACTATACTTGCAGCAAAAACTGAAATTGGAGCAAAACCTGCATAAAATCCAAAAATACTCCAATTTCTACATACAATGTAGATCTATGTACCTTGCATCACAATGTTATGCAAGCAACTCAAGATAGTAGATATGCAATTGAAGGAACAATCTTGAGCATGTATGAGATAAGATACAAGCATAACATATAGATGATCAAAGATGGAAATTTTAAACAATGCTAGAACTACATGTATATGAACTACTAGTAGATGATATCACAAGTTAGGACTACTAGTAGGATCTAGATCATAGAAAGAGATACTAAAAGATACACAAGATAAAGCAAGCTATGAGTAGATATAGAGATATATCCAAGCCAAGAGATATGCAATTTTAGAAGCATGAGAGGATATAACTCACTATATATGCATCCTTACCAAAAGATGATTACCCCTAAGAACCTCAAGGTTGTATCAAACACAAGATATACACCCAGAAAGATGTAGCAAGTTAGATCACAACGGAAGAAATTTAAGACACAACCAAGAGATCCAAAGAGATTATCATCAAAACCTGCACAACAACTCAAAGCAAGTAATTGCAAGATATAGATATATCAATTTAGAGCAATTTGAAAGATAGAGTTGTAAGCAAGATAGGCATTTAGAACATGGCAATATGCATATATAAAGATACCAAGGGAGTGCCAAAGAATAAGGCTATTGGTTGAGAAAATCTAGTTTAGAGAGAAATTCTCATCCAATAAGCCGGTTTTATATTTTGTGCACAGTGTTATCGGTCGAGTTCTTTGCATTGTCAACTCGACCGATGATAGCTGTTGGCAACACCCATTGGTGCCCATCGGTTGAGTTTCAATAGGGCAAACTCGACCGACAGACCAGCTGTCAAAGGGCACATATATTTCATAAAAACATATTCAAAGGCATGCTAAATATACAAACCATATCCAAACATGTCTAAGCAAGTTAGTAATGCACTATAGAAGCATTAGAAACAGTTTTTGAGCAAGAGTGTGAAGAGAATCACAAAATGCCACTTTTGACTCAAAAACCATATGTATAGTGCACACTAACTTGACAAAAACAAGTTAGGGTAGGTTATAAGCATAAGAAACATTACCTTTGTGCTAACCATTCCTTTTCCATTTGTTGTCACCCTCTACACATCTCACCTTTCTTCTTTGATGTGGATTGAGAAGTCAATTTGCAAATCAATAGCTCAAGTCAATCCATTTGCAAGTTCCTACAAGAAGAAAGATGAAATGGTCCCCAATCATGTTTTTGGGTCCGGAGGGATTAGTTTAGCAACCCAAGTTCTATTCCTCTTGGGTGCTTTCCTAAAAGGACAACAATTAGAATAATGACCAAATTCATTGCAATAATTACAAGTGCCCGTAGCCTTGGAACTGGAGGATTCTTCATTGAAAATTGAAGGTCCTTTGTCTTTGTTGTTCCTTTGGCTACAATCAAGTCCAATGCCATCTCTACCCATTTGTTTGGCAGTATGGTCTAGGATTTGATTAAGATTCTTTTTACCAACTAAGAATCTTTGCAAAGAAGATCTCAAACTATCATTATCATGCTTAAGAGAAGCAATAGTCGAAGACAATTGATTAATATTATCTCTAGCATGCAAAAGATCATTTTCTAAGCAAAGAGATTTAGTTGAAAGAGAATCTCTATCAATATGAAGAGCAGCAACATCATTCTCTATATTTGTAGAACTAGAACAAGATTCATGCCCATTGATTTTAGCAAGCAAGGAGGCATGTTCTATTTCTAATTCATGCAAAACAAAATCTTTGTCCTTGTTTTTAGATTTAAGAACATCAATGTCATGCATGAGAGAATCAATAATTAAAGTATGCTCTTTATTAGAACTAGACATGAGAGGTTGAGCTTCTAGAAATTTAATCTTATCAAGTAAACTAGCATTTTCAAGTTTAAGAGAGTCTACTTGGCTAAGAAAATCATTTTTATCAATAAGCAAGCAAGAATTAGCATATTCAAGATCATCTAGTTCTATATGCAAATTATCAACAATTTTAGCAAGCTTTTTCTTTTTCTTTTTAGAAGACTTATAAGAGGCACAAATGTCATGAATAATAGCAATTAAAGATTCTTTATCTAAAGAGTCTAGATTTACCTCACTTGAGTCTTCACTTGTTGATGCTATAAGGGCAAAATGGCATTCTCCTTCATCACTAGAGCTTGAGCTTGATCCTTCACATGAATCTTCACTTGAGCTTGAGTTGGAGGAGCCACTTGAGCTTGAGTGCCATTTCTCCTTCTTGTGAAGATGGGTCTTTTTGACTTGTGGGCAATCTTCCTTGTAGTGACCCTTCTTTCCACATGTGAAGCACCGGATGGAGGAGGACTTGCCTTTGTAGAGTGTACCCTTGGAGTACATGGCATCTTCTTCAACTTGAGAGAATGGAGAGGCTTGACCAACAATAGCCTTGATTTGAGCTTTGATTTCAGCCTTATTCATTCTCTTGAGTTCTTTCTCCTCTTATCTTTCTAATTCCTCCCTCTTGTCAAGTGTGGCTTCATGTGCTTGTAGATTTCAAATGAGCTCTTCAATAGCAATATCCCTAAGAGACCTTGCTTCTTCAATGGAAGTCATCTTGGATTCCCATCTCTTGGGGAGAGTTCTAAGGATCTTTGAGTTGATCTCTCCACTAGACATAGGATGTCCTAGAATAGCAAGACCATTCAAGATGGTGTTGAGCCTTTAGTACATGTTGGCTATGCTCTCCTCCTTTCCCATCTTGAAGTTCTCAAGCAACCCTTTGAGCATGTAGACTTTGCTTTCCTTCACTTGATCTGTCCCTTCATAAGTGATGCAAAGCTTTCTCCATACCTCATAGGCCGTCTCACAAGAGGAAATCCGGTTGAACTCAGTGGGGGTCATGGAGGCATATAGGATGTGCATGGCTCTAGCATTCAAGGTTGCTTTCATCAAGGTGGCTTCATCCCATTCTTCAATGTTTGTCTTTGGTAGAATGTATGGGTTGTTCACCATTTGCCAAATCTCGAGACTTGATCCTTAGATGAAGAATTGAAGTCTTCTTCTCCAATAGAGGAAGTTGCTCCCATCAAAGATTGGAAGGCTGGTCGAGAATCTCCCTCCTTGGTAGTCACCCATCTTCTCCTACTTGTTGAAGTATGCTTGGAGAAGACCCGCTCTGATACCACTTGTTGGATCCTAGATGGGTGATTAGATGCTCTAGAGGGGGGGTGAATAGAGCTGAAAGCACTTAAACAAAATTCATTAAACCTTCAAGATATATGACAAGATAAGGTTGCTAAATAGGTAATTTGAGTGCAACTAAATCAAGCATAGCAAGGATAAGAGAGATTGAACATGCACCAATTAAACAAGCTATTTAGAGTGGTTCCACACTTCAAACTAGAAGTGTGTCAGTCCACTTGCCTAGAGAGGTCAACCTCTAGGACTTCCAAACTCTTGCACTCTTATATTCATTCATAAGACATACAATGCATGACCAACAAAGGACTTACCTATCCAATACAAAGAGTCTTCAACCTTACCAAGGACTTACCCACTTTGCAAGAGTCTTCGGCCTTCTCCAAGGACTTACCCACTCTTGCACAAATCTTCGGCCTTGTAGAAATTACCCACTCTTCTTGGATCTTCCGCCTTTGACTTCACCATCACTCGGAGAAGCTTCCACCAAGGTCTTACCCATTGAGCTTGAGTCTTCTGTCTTCTCCAAGGGCTTACCCACTATAGCTCCAAGGCTTCAGCCTTGATCTTCACCAAGGGACTCCTTCCCTTATTCTTCTTCACCTCTCTTGGACAAGAGAGAGAACCTTCATCATCATGGTTGAAAGAAGAGATAGGAGGTGGTGGAAGTGAGAGCGTCACAAGATATACATGTAGGAGTAGCTCTCTTACAGATTTCCTACTCACTCTAATGGATGTAGCAAGCGATTAAGCTTAGAGAGAGAGAGGAGGTTGTAGGATCACTCAACTATAGAATAGGAACCTTCATAGTGAATGCTCAACCTTGGAATGAAGCCCAAGGGGTCCTATTTATAGCTGGGGATGCCTCTTAGCCTTTGGGAACACTTATGAACGAAAACTAGCCATTTTGTGGCTTGCAACAGATCTATTTTCACTTGTTGCAACTCCACAACGGCTAGAAACACTTTTCTGCACTTTTCCGTATAGTGCAATCGGTCGAGTTTCTATGGGTGTAACTCGACCGATCAAGTAACAGGCAAATTGATATTCAGATGATCGGTCGAGTTTGTCCTGAGGAAACTCGACCGACCATCTCAACTAGAAATGGCCTGCTACCCGATCGGTCGAGTTCTGTCAGTGCACAACTCGACCGATGCAATCTTCAGAAAATCGACCAAGGTGGATCGGTCGAGTTTCAGGGTGGGAAACTTGACCGAACAAGTGCATGTAATTGATTTTCAAAGTTGCATGAAAAGTGCTCTAAAATTCGATCTAAGTGTTCGTGATATTTTTCTAATCTTAATTACAAGTCATACAATCATTTCAAGTGATTTACAACATGATTCTAATGGATATACACCATATTACAAAAATGTGCACTTGTATGACTTTGACTTGTCTTTTCTCCAATTTGAGATGTGCAAGTTAGGGAAATTGGAGTGTGTCTATACCTAATCTGAAATTACTCAAGTAGAGACATTAGACACCAATATGTGGAATGGTTAGTCATCATCAAAACACGGGTTTAGTCAATTTAGACGTGAGTCAACATTGACCTAATTGACCTTGAGTCAACATTCTCCCCCTTTTTGAAGATGACAAACCATTCCATAAATGTATTGAAAGAATTTAAGTAAATTCATACCTTTGCAGAAACCTAGGGGTTTTAATGGAATTGAGTTCATATGCTCCCCCTCAATTGATGTTGGTGGAGTTCTCATACTCCCCCTCAATTGATGTTATTTCTCCTGCATGGTTAGCTTTCATAACATTTATAGAATACTATGTCTTCTACTCATATATGTTCTACACATATATGTATTCTCCCCTTTACCTTCTCCCTTTACATGAACATACTTCTCTTCTTCATGTAAGACATGCCTTCTTCCTCTTTTTAAAGGAAGACATTACCTTTCTCCCCCTTTGTCATTTCAAAAAGGTGGGGGTTATGAAGAAAAAAGAAACATCACTTGTTAAAGAGAAAGGAGATAACACAAATATATAAGGAGAGTAGAAGAGTGCAGATGGGTGCTTGTCCAAGCATAGAAAGAAAAGCAAGTTAAAGCATATACTTGAACATCCCAAAAATGCAAGATAAAGTGCTGCAGAAAAACAATAAATCACAATTTTGACCCTTAAGATGATGGAATTTGACCAAAAACCATCGAAGCTCATGGCAAAGCGATGAGTCTTGCTCAGAAGGGTGTTTCTGCATAAAAAACACTATACTTGCAGCAAAAACTGAAATTGGAGCAAAACCTGCATAAAATCCAAAAATACTCCAATTTCTACATACAATGTAGATCTATGTACCTTGCATCACAATGTTATGCAAGCAACTCAAGATAGTAGATATGCAATTTAAGGAACAATCTTAAGCATGTATGAGATAAGATACAAGCATAACATATAGATGATCAAAGATGGCAATTTTAAACAATGCTAGAACTACATGTATATGAACTACTAGTAGATGATATCACAAGTTAGGACTACTAGTGGGATGTAGATCATAGAAAGAGATACTAAAAGATACACAAGATAAAGCAAGCTATGAGTAGATATAGAGATATATCCAAACCAAGAGATATGCAATTTTAGAAGCATGAGAGGATATAACTCACTATATATACATCCTTACCAAAAGATGATTACCCCTAAGAACCTCAAGGTTGTATCAAACACAAGATATACACCCAGAAAGATGTAGCAAGTTAGAGCACAACGGAAGCAATTTAAGACACAACCAAAAGATCCAAAGAGATCATCATCAAAACCTGCACAACAACTCAAAGCAAGAAATTGCAAGATATAGATATATCAATTTAGAGAAAATTGAAAGATAGAGTTGTAAGCAAGATAGGCATTTAGAACATGGCAATATGCATATATAAAGATACCAAGGGAGTGCCAAAGAATAAGGCTATTGGTTGAGAAAATCTAGTTTAGAGAGAAATTCTCATCCAATAAGCCAGTTTTATATTCTGTGCACAGTGTTATCGGTCGAGTTTTGTGCATTGTCAACTCGACCGATGACAGCTGTTGGCAACACCCATTGGTTCCCATCGGTCGAGTTTCAATAGGGCAAACTCGACCGACAGACCAGCTGTCAAAGGGCACATATATTTCATAAAAACATATTCAAAGGCATGCTAAATATACAAACCATATCCAAACATGTCTAAGCAAGTTAGTAATGCACTATAGAAGCATTAGAAACAGTTTTTGAGCAAGAGTGTGAAGAGAATCACAAAATGCCACTTTTGACTCAAAAACCATATGTATAGTGCACACTAACTTGACAAAAACAAGTTAGGGTAGGTTATAAGCAAGAGAAACATTACCTTTGTGCTTACCATTCCTTTTCCATTTGTTGTCACCCTCTACACATCTCACCTTTCTTCTTTGATGTGGATTGAGAAGTCAATTTGCAAATCAATAGCTCAAGTCAATCCATTTGCAAGTTCCTACAAGAAGAAAGATGAAATGGTCCCCAATCATGTTTTTGGGTCCGGAGGGATTAGTTTAGCAACCCAAGTTCTATTTCTCTTGGGTGCTTTCCTAAAAGGACAACGATTAGAATAATGACCAAATTCATTGCAATAATTACAAGTGCCCGTAGCCTTGGAACTGGAGGATTCTTCATTGAAAATTGAAGGTCCTTTGTCTTTGTTGTTCCTTTGGCTACAATCAAGTCCAATGCCATCTCTACCCATTTGTTTGGCAGTATGGTCTAGGATTTGATTAAGATTCTTTTTACCAACTAAGAATCTTTGCAAAGAAGATCTCAAACTGTCATTATCATGCTTAAGAGAAGCAATAGTCGAAGACAATTGATTAATATTATCTCTAGCATGCAAAAGATCATTTTCTAAGCAAAGAGATTTAGTTGAAAGAGAATCTCTATCAATATGAAGAGCAGCAACATCATTCTCTATATTTGTAGAACTAGAACAAGATTCATGCCCATTGATTTTAGCAAGCAAGGAGGCATTTTCTATTTCTAATTCATGCAAAACAAAATCTTTGTCCTTGTTTTCAGATTTAAGAACATCAATGTCATGCATGAGAGAATCAATAATTAAAGTATGCTCTTTATTAGAACTAGACATGAGAGGTTGAGCTTCTAGAAATTTAATCTTATCAAGTAAACTAGCATTTTCAAGTTTAAGAGATTCTACTTGGCTAAGAAAATCATTTTTATCAATAAGCAAGCAAGAATTAGCATATTCAAGATCATCTAGTTCTATATGCAAATTATCAACAATTTTAGCAAGCTTTTTCTTTTTCTTTTTAGAAGACTTATAAGAGGCACAAATGTCATGAATAATAGCAATTAAAGATTCTTTATCTAAAGAGTCTAGATTTACCTCACTTGAGTCTTCACTTGTTGATGCTATAAGGGCAAAATGGCATTCTCCTTCATCACTAGAGCTTGAGCTTGATCCTTCACATGAATCTTCACTTGAGCTTGAGTTGGAGGAGCCACTTGAGCTTGAGTGCCATTTCTCCTTCGTGTGAAGATGGGTCTTTTTGCCTTGTGGGCAATCTTCCTTGTAGTGACCCTTCTTTCCACATGTGAAGCACCGGATGGAGGAGGACTTGCCTTTGTAGAGTCTACCCTTGGAGTACATGGCATCTTCTTCAACTTGAGAGAATGGAGAGGCTTGACCAACAATAGCCTTGATTTGAGCTTTGATTTCAGCCTTCTTCATTCTCTTGAGTTCTTTCTCCTCTTGTCTTTCTAATTCCTCCCTCTTGTCAAGTGTGGCTTCATGTTCTTGTAGATTTCCAATGAGTTCTTCAATAGCAATATCCCTAAGAGACCTTGCTTCTTCAATGGAAGTCACCTTGGATTCCCATCTCTTGGGGAGAGTTCTAAGGATCTTTGAGTTGATCTCTCCACTAGACATAGGATGTCCTAGAATAGCAACACCATTCAAGATGGTGTTGAGCCTTTAGTACATGTTGGCTATGCTCTCCTCCTTTCCCATCTTGAAGTTCTCAAGCAACCCTTTGAGCATGTAGACTTTGCTTTCCTTCACTTGATCTGTCCCTTCATAAGTGATGCAAAGCTTTCTCCATACCTCATAGGCCATCTCACAAGAGGAGATCCGGTTGAACTCGGTGGGGGTCATGGAGGCATATAGGATGTGCATGGCTCTAGCATTCAAGGTTGCTTTCATCAAGGTGGCTTCATCCCATTCTTCAATGTTTGTCTTTGGTAGAATGTATGGGCTGTTCACCATTTGCCACATCTCGAGACTTGATCCTTAGATGAAGAATTGAAGTCTTCTTCTCCAATAGAGGAAGTTTCTCCCATCAACAATTGGAAGGTTGGTCGAGAATCTCTCTCCTTGGTAGTCACCCATCTTCTCCTACTTGTTGAAGTATGCTTGGAGAAGACCCGCTCTGATACCACTTGTTGGATCCTAGATGGGTGATTAGATGCTCTAGAGGGGGGGTGAATAGAGCTGAAAGCACTTAAACAAAATTCATTAAACCTTCAAGATACATGACAAGATAAGGTTGCTAAATAGGTAATTTGAGTGCAACTAAATCAAGCATAGCAAGGATAAGAGAGATTGAACATGCACCAATTAAACAAGCTATTTAGAGTGGTTCCACACTTCAAACTAGAAGTGTGTCAGTCCACTTTCCTAGAGAGGTCAACCTCTAGGACTTCCAAACTCTTGCACTCTTATATCCATTCATAAGACATACAATGCATGACCAACAAAGGACTTACCTATCCAATACAAAGAGTCTTCAACCTTACCAAGGACTTACCCACTTTGCAAGAGTCTTCGGCCTTCTCCAAGGACTTACCCACTCTTGCACAAGTCTTCGGCCTTGTAGGAATTACCTACTCTTCTTGGATCTTCCGCCTTTGACTTCACCTTCACTCGGAGAAGCTTCCACCAAGGTCTTACCCACTTGAGCTTGAGTCTTCTGCCTTCTCCAAGGGCTTACCCACTCTAGCTCCAAGTCTTCAGCCTTGATCTTCACCAAGGGACTCCTTCCCTTGTTCTTCTTCACCTCTCTTGGACAAGAGAGATAACCTTCATCTTCATGGTTGAAAGAAGAGATAGGAGGTGGTGGAAGTGAGAGCCTCACAAGATATACATGTAGGACTAGCTCTCTTATAGATTTCCTACTCACTCTAATGGATGTAGCAAGTGATTAAGCTTAGAGAGAGAGAGAGGAGGCTGTAGGATCACTCAACTATAGAATATGAACCTTCATAGTGAATGCGCAACCTTGGAATGAAGCCCAAGGGGTCCTATTTATAGCTGGGGATGCCTCTTAGCCTTTGAGAACACTTATGAACGAAAACTAGCTGTTTTGTGGCTTGCAACGGATCTATTTTCACTTGTTGCAACTCCACAACAGCTAGAAACACTTTTCTGCACTTTTCCGTACAGTGCAATCAGTCGAGTTTCTATGGGTGTAACTCGACCGATCAAGTAACAGGAAAATTGATATTCAGATGATCAGTCGAGTTTGTCCTGAGGAAATTGGACCGACCATCTCAACTGGAAATGGCCTGCTACCCGATCGGTCGAGTTCTGTGAGTGCACAACTCGACCGATGCAATCTTCAGAAAATCGACCAAGATGGATCGGTCGAGTTTCAGGGTGGGAAACTCGACCGAACAAGTGCCTGTAATTGATTTTCAAAGTTGCATTAAAAGTGCTCTAAAATTCGATCTAAGTGTTCGTGATATTTTTCTAAGCTTAATTACAAGTCATACAATCATTACAAGTGATTTACAACATGATTCTAATGGATATACATCATATTACAAAAATGTGCACTTGTATGACTTTGACTTGTCTTTTCTCCAATTTGAGATGTGCAAGTTAGGGCAATTGGAGTGTGTCTATACCTAATCTGAAATTACTCAAGTAGAGACATTAGACACCAATATGTGGAATGGTTAGTCATCATCAAAACACGGGTTTAGTCAATTTCGACGTGAGTCAACATTGACCTAATTGACCTTGAGTCAACATTCTCCCCCTTTTTGAAGATGACAAACCATTCCATAAATGTATTGAAAGCATTTAAGTAAATTCATACCTTTGGAGAAACCTAGGGGTTTTAATGGAATTGAGTTCATATGCTCCCCCTCAATTGACGCTAGTGGAGTTCTCATACTCCCCCTCAATTGATGCTATTTCTCCTGCATGGTTAGCTTTCATAACATTTATAGAATACCATGTCTTCTACTCATATATGTTCTACACATATATGTCTTCTCCCCTTTACCTTCTCCCTTTACATGAACATACTTCTCTTCTTCATGTAAGACATGCCTTCTTCCTCTTTTTAAAAGAAGACATTACCTTTCTCCCCTTTGTCATTTAAAAAAGGTGGGGGTTATGAAGAAAAAAGAAACATCACTTGTTAAAGAGAAAGGAGATAACACAAATATATAAGGAGAGTAGAAGAGCGCAGATGGGGGCTTGTCCAAGCATAGAAAGAAAAGAAAGTTAAAGCATATAATTGAACATCCCAAAAATGCAAGATAAAGTGCTGTAGAAAAACAATAAATCACAATTTTGACCCTCAAGATGATGGAATTTGACCAAAAACCATCGGAGCTCATGGCAAAGCGATGAGTCTTGCTCAGAAGGGTGTTTCTGCATAAAAAACACTATACTTGCAGCAAAAACTAAAATTGGAGCAAACCTACATAAAATCCAAAAATACTCCAATTTCTACATACAATGTAGATCTATGTACCTTGCATCACAATGTTATGCAAGCAACTCAAGATAGTAGATATGCAATTTAAGGAACAATCTTGAGCATGTATGAGATAAGATACAAGCATAACATATAGATGATCAAAGATGGCAATTTTAAACAATGCTAGAACTACATGTATATGAACTACTAGTAGATGATATCACAAGTTAGGACTACTAGTAGGATCTAGATCATAGAAAGAGATACTAAAAGATACACAAGATAAAGCAAGCTATGAGTAGATATAGAGATATATCCAAACCAAGAGATATGCAATTTTAGAAGCATGAGAGGATATAACTCACTATATATGCATCCTTACCAAAAGATGATTACCCCTAAGAACCTCAAGGTTGTATCAAACACAAGATATACACGTAGAAAGATGTAGCAAGTTAGAGCACAACGGAAGCAATTTAAGACACAACCAAGAGATCCAAAGAGATCATCATCAAAACCTGCACAACAACTCAAAGCAAGAAATTGCAAGATATAGATATATCAATTTAGAGCAATTTGAAAGATAGAGTTGTAAGCAAGATAGGCATTTAGAACATGGAAATATGCATATATAAAGATACCAAGGGAGTGCCAAAGAATAAGGCTATTGGTTGAGAAAATCTAGTTTAGAGAGAAATTCTCATCCAATAAGCCAGTTTTATATTCTGTGCACAGTGTTATCAGTCGAATTCTGTGCATTGTCAATTCGACCGATGACAGCTGTTGGCAACACCCATTGGTGCCCATCGGTCGAGTTTCAATAGGGCAAACTCGACCGACATACCAGCTGTCAAAGGGCACATATATTTCATAAAAACATATTCAAAGGCATGCTAAATATACAAACCATATCCAAACATGTCTAAGCAAGTTAGTAATGCACTATAGAAGCATTAGAAACAGTTTTTGAGCAAGAGTGTGAAGAGAATCACAAAATGCCACTTTTGACTCAAAAACCATATGTATAGTGCACACTAACTTGACAAAAACAAGTTAGGGTAGGTTATAAGCAAGAGAAACATTACCTTTGTGCTTACCATTCCTTTTCCATTTGTTGTCACCCTCTACACATCTCACCTTTCTTCTTTGATGTGGATTGAGAAGTCAATTTGCAAATCAATAGCTCAAGTCAATCCATTTGCAAGTTCCTACAAGAAGAAAGATGAAATGGTCCCCAATCATGTTTTTGGGTCCGGAGGGATTAGTTTAGCAACCCAAGTTCTATTGCTCTTGGGTGCTTTCCTAAAAGGACAACAATTAGAATAATGGCCAAATTCATTGCAATAATTACAAGTGCTTGTAGCCTTGGAACTGGAGGATTCTTCATTGAAAATTGAAGGTCCTTTGTCTTTGTTGTTCCTTTGGCTACAATCAAGTCCAATGCCATCTCTACCCATTTGTTTGGCAGTATGGTCTAGGATTTGATTAAGATTCGTTTTACCAACTAAGAATATTTGCAAAGAAGATCTCAAACTGTCATTATCATGCTTAAGAGAAGCAATAGTCGAAGACAATTGATTAATATTATCTCTAGCATGCAAAAGATCATTTTCTAAGCAAAGAGATTTAGTTGAAAGAGAATCTCTATCAATATGAAGAGCAGCAACATCATTCTCTCTATTTGTAGAACTAGAACAAGATTCATGCCCATTGATTTTAGCAAGCAAGGAGGCATTTTCTATTTCTAATTCATGCAAAACAAAATCTTTGTCCTTGTTTTCATATTTAAGAACATCAATGTCATGCATGAGAGAATCAATAATTAAAGTATGCTCTGTCTAGAACTAGACATGAGAGGTTGAGCTTCTAGAAATTTAATCTTATCAAGTAAACTAGCATTTTCAAGTTTAAGAGAGTCTACTTGGCTAAGAAAATCATTTTTATCAATAAGCAAGCAAAAATTAGCATATTCAAGATCATCTAGTTCTATATGCAAATTATCAACAATTTTAGCAAGCTTTTTCTTTTTCTTTTTAGAAGACTTATAAGAGGCACAAATGTCATGAATAATAGCAATTAAAGATTCTTTATCTAAAGAGTCTAGATTTACCTCACTTGAGTCTTCACTTGTTGATGCTATAAGGGAAAAATGGCATTCTCCTTCATCACTAGAGCTTGAGCTTGATCCTTCACATGAATCTTCACTTGAGCTTGAGTTGGAGGAGCCACTTGAGCTTGAGTGCCATTGCTCCTTCTTGTGAAGATGGGTCTTTTTGCCTTGTGGGCAATCTTCCTTGTAGTGACCCTTCTTTCCACATGTGAAGCACCAGATGGAGGAGGACTTGCCTTTGTAGAGTCTACCCTTGGAGTACATGGCATCTTCTTCAACTTGAGAGAATGGAGAGGCTTGACCAACAATAGCCTTGATTTGAGCTTTGATTTCAGCCTTCTTCATTCTCTTGAGTTCTTTCTCCTCTTATCTTTCTAATTCCTCCCTCTTGTCAAGTGTGGCTTCATGTGCTTGTAGATTTCCAATGATCTCTTCAATAGCAATATCCCTAAGAGACCTTGCTTCTTCACTGGAAGTCACCTTGGATTCCCATCTCTTGGGGAGAGT
Source organism: Alisma plantago-aquatica (assembly GCA_963693085.1). Taxonomy (NCBI): domain Eukaryota; kingdom Viridiplantae; phylum Streptophyta; class Magnoliopsida; order Alismatales; family Alismataceae; genus Alisma; species Alisma plantago-aquatica. Next base: position 1,065,826,875 of record OY856411.1, on the reverse strand, counting down.
TCTAAGGATCTTTGAGTTGATCTCTCCACTAGACATAGGATGTCCTAGAATAGCAAGACCATTCAAGATGGTGTTGAGCCTTTAGTACATGTTGGCTATGCTCTCCTCCTTTCCCATCTTGAAGTTCTCAAGCAACCCTTTGAGCATGTAGACTTTGCTTTCCTTCACTTGATCTGTCCCTTCATAAGTGATGCAAAGCTTTCTCCATACCTCATAGGTCGTCTCACAAGAGGAAATCCGTTTGAACTCGGTGGGGTTCATGGAGGCATATAGGATGTGCATGGCTCTAGCATTCAAGGTTGCTTTCATCAAGGTGGCTTCATCCCATTCTTCAATTTTGTCTTTGGTAGAATGTATGGGTTGTTCACCATTTGCCACATCTCGAGACTTGATCCTTAGATGAAGAATTGAAGTCTTCTTCTCCAATAGAGGAAGTTGCTCCCATCAAAGATTGGAAGGCTGGTCGAGAATCTCCCTCCTTGGTAGTCACCCATCTTCTCCTACTTGTTGAAGTATGCTTGGAGAAGACCCGCTCTGATACCACTTGTTGGATCCTAGATGGGTGATTAGATGCTCTAGAGGGGGGGTGAATAGAGCTGAAAGCACTTAAACAAAATTCATTAAACCTTCAAGATATATGACAAGATAAGGTTGCTAAATAGGTAATTTGAGTGCAACGAAATCAAGCATAGCAAGGATAAGAGAGATTGAACATGCACCAATTAAACAAGCTATTTAGAGTGGTTCCACACTTCAAACTAGAAGTGTGTCAGTCCACTTGCCTAGACAGGTCAACCTCTAGGACTTCCAAACTCTTGCACTCTTATATTCATTCATAAGACATACAATGCATGACCAACAAAGGACTTACCTATCCAATACAAAGAGTCTTCAACCTTACCAAGGACTTACCCACTTTGAAAGAGTCTTCGGCCTTCTCCAAGGACTTACCCACTCTTGCACAAGTCTTCGGTCTTGTAGGAATTACCCACTCTTCTTGGATCTTCCGCCTTTGACTTCACCTTCACTCGGAGAAGCTTCCACCAAGATCTTACCCACTTGAGCTTGAGTCTTCTGCCTTCTCCAAGGGCTTACCCACTCTAGCTCCAAGTCTTCAGCCTTGATCTTCACCAAGGGACTCCTTCCCTTGTTCTTCTTCACCTCTCTTGGACAAGAGAGAGAACCTTCATCTTCATGGTTGAAAGAAGAGATAGGAGGTGGTGGAAGTGAGAGCCTCACAAGATATACATGAAGGACTAGCTCTCTTACAGATTTCCTACTCACTCTAATGGATGTAGCAAGTGATTAAGCTTAGAGAGAGAGAGGAGGCTGTAGGATCACTCAACAATAGAATAGGAACCTTCATAGTGAATGCTCAACCTTGGAATGAAGCCCAAGGGGTCCTATTTATAGCTGGGGATGCCTCTTAGCCTTTGGGAACACTTATGAATGAAAACTAGCCATTTTGTGGCTTGCAACGGATCTATTTTCACTTGTTGCAACTCCACAATGGCTAGAAACACTTTTCTGCACTTTTCCGTACAGTGCAATCGGTCGAGTTTCTATGGGTGTAACTCGACCGATCAAGTAACAGGCAAACTGATATTCAGATGATCGGTCGAGTTTGTCCTGAGGAAACTCGACCGACCATCTCAACTGGAAATGGCCTGCTACCTGATCGGTCAGTTCTGTGAGTGCACAACTCGACCGATGCAATCTTCAGAAAATCGACCAAGGTGGATCGGTCGAGTATCAGGGTGGGAAACTCGACCGAACAAGTGCCTGTAATTGATTTTCAAAGTTGCATTAAAAGTGCTCTAAATTTCGATCTAAGTGTTCGTGATATTTTTCTAAGCTTAATTACAAGTCATACAATCATTACAAGTTATTTACAACATGATTCTAATGGATATACATCATATTACAAAAATGTGCACTTGTATGACTTTGACTTGTCTTTTCTCCAATTTGAGATGTGCAAGTTAGGGAAATTGGAGTGTGTCTATACCTAATCTGAAATTACTCAAGTAGAGACATTAGACACCAATATGTGGAATGGTTAGTCATCATCAAAACACGGGTTTAGTCAATTTAGACGTGAGTCAACATTGACCTAATTGACCTTGAGTCAACATTCTCCCCCTTTTTGAAGATGACAAACCATTCCATAAATATATTGAAAGCATTTAAGTAAATTCATACCTTAGGAGAAACCTAGGGGTTTTAATGGAATTGAGTTCATATGCTCCCCCTCAATTGATGCTAGTGGAGTTCTCATACTCCCCCTCAATTGATGCTATTTCTCCTGCATGGTTAGCTTTCATAACATTTATAGAATACCATGTCTTCTACTCATATATGTTCTACACATATATGTCTTCTCCCCTTTACCTTCTCCCTTTACATGAACATAGTTCTCTTCTTCATGTAAGACATGCCTTCTTCCTCTTTTTAAAAGAAGACATTACCTTTCTCCCCCTTTGTCATTTCAAAAAGGTGGGGGTTCTGAAGAAAAAAGAAACATCATTTGTTAAAGAGAAAGGAGATAACACAAATATATAAGGAGAGTAGAAGAGCGCAGATGGGGGCTTGTCCAAGCATAGAAAGAAAAGCAAGTTAAAGCATATACTTGAACATCCCAAAAATGCAAGATAAAGTGCTGCAAAAAAACAATAAATCACAATTTTGACCCTCAAGATGATGGAATTTGACCAAAAACCATAGGAGCTCATGGAAAAGCAATGATTCTTGCTCAGAAGGGTGTTTCTACATAAAAAACACTATACTTGCAGCAAAAACTGAAATTGGAGCAAAACCTGCATAAAATCCAAAAATACTCCAATTTCTACATACAATGTAGATCTATGTACCTTGCATCACAATGTTATGCAAGCAACTCAAGATAGTAGATATGCAATTTAAGGAACAATCTTGAGCATGTATGAGATAAGATACAAGCATAACATATAGATGATCAAAGATGGAAATTTTAAACAATGCTAGAACTACATGTATATGAACTACTAGTAGATGATATCACAAGTTAGGACTACTAGTAGGATCTAGATCATAGAAAGAGATACTAAAAGATACACAAGATAAAGAAAGCTATGAGTAGATATAGAGATATATCCAAACCAAGAGATATGCAAATTTAGAAGCATGAGAGGATATAACTCACTATATATGCATCCTTACCAAAAGATGATTACCCCTAAGAACCTCAAGGTTGTATCAAACACAAGATATACACCCAGAAAGATGTAGCAAGTTAGAGCACAACGGAAGCAATTTAAGACACAACCAAGAGATCCAAAGAGATCATCATCAAAACCTACACAACAACTCAAAGCAAGAAATTGCAAGATATAGATATATCAATTTAGAGCAATTTGAAAGATAGAGATGTAAGAAAGATAGGCATTTAGAACATGGCAATATGCATATATAAAGATACCAAGGGAGTGCCAAAGAATAAGGCTATTGGTTGAGAAAATCTAGTTTAGAGAGAAATTCTCATCCAATAAGCCAGTTTTATCGGTCGAGTTTTGTGCATTGTCAACTCGACCGATGACAGCTATTGGCAACACCCATTGGTGTCCATCGGTCGAGTTTCAATAGGGCAAACTCGACCGACAGACCAGCTGTCAAAGGGCACATATATTTCATAAAAACATATTCAAAGGCATGCTAAATATACAAACCATATCCAAACATGTCTAAGCAAGTTAGTAATGCACTATAGAAGCATTAGAAACAGTTTTTGAGCAAGAGTGTGAAGAGAATAACAAAATGCCACTTTTGACTCAAAAACCATATGTATAGTGCACACTAACTTGACAAAAACAAGTTAGGGTAGGTTATAAGCAAGAGAAACATTTCCTTTTTGCTTACCATTCCTTTTCCATTTGTTGTCACCCTCTACACATCTCACCTTTCTTCTTTGATGTGGATTGAGAAGTCAATTTGCAAATCAATAGCTAAAGTCAATCCATTTGCAAGTTCCTACAAGAAGAAAGATGAAATGGTCCCCAATCATGTTTTTGGGTCCGGAGGGATTAGTTTAGCAACCCAAGTTCTATTGCTCTTGGGTGCTTTCCTAAAAGGATAACAATTAGAATAATGACCAAATTCATTGCAATAATTACAAGTGCATGTAGCCTTGGAACTGGAGGATTCTTCATTGAAAATTGAAGGTCCTTTGTCTTTGTTGTTCCTTTGGCTACAATCAAGTCCAATGCCATCTCTACCCATTTGTTTGGCAGTATGGTCTAGGATTTGATTAAGATTCTTTTTACCAACTAAGAATCTTTGCAAAGAAGATCTCAAACTATCATTATCATGCTTAGGAGAAGCAATAGTCGAAGACAATTGACTAATATTATCTCTAGCATGCAAAAGATCATTTTCTAAGCAAAGAGATTTAGTTGAAAGAGAATCTCTATCAATATGAAGAGCAGCAACATCATTCTCTCTATTTGTAGAACTAGAACAAGATTCATGCCCATTGATTTTAGCAAGCAAGGAGGCATTTTCTATTTCTAATTCATGAAAAACAAAATCTTTGTCCTTGTTTTCAGATTTAAGAACATCAATGTCATGCATGAGAGAATCCATAATTAAAGTATGCTCTTTATTAGAACTAGACATGCGAGGTTGAGCTTATAGAAATTTAATCTTATCAATTAAACTAGCATTTTCAAGTTTAAGAGAGTCTACTTGGCTAAGAAAATCATTTTTATCACTAAGCAAGCAAGAATTAGCATATTCAAGATCATCTAGTTCTATATGCAAATTATCAACAATTTTAGCAAGCTTTTTCTTTTTCTTTTTAGAAGACTTATAAGAGCCACAAATGTCATGAATAATAGCAATTAAAGATTCTTTATCTAAAGAGTCTAGATTTACCTCACTTGAGTCTTCACTTGTTGATGCTATAAGGGCAAAATGGCATTCTCCTTCATCACTAGAGCTTGAGCTTGATCCTTCACATGAATCTTCACTTGAGCTTGAGTTGGAGGAGCCACTTGAGCTTGAGTGCCATTTCTCCTTCTTGTGAAGATGGGTCTTTTTGCCTTGTGGGAAATCTTCCTTGTAGTGACCCTTCTTTCCACATGTGAAGCACCGGATGGAGGAGGACTTGCCTTTGTAGAGTCTACCCTTGGAGTACATGGCATCTTCTTCAACTTGAGAGAATGGAGAGGCTTGACCAACAATAGCTTTGATTTGAGATTTGATTTCAGCCTTCTTCATTCTCTTGAGTTCTTTCTCCTCTTGTCTTTCTAAATACTCCCTCTTGTCAAGTGTGGCTTCATGTGCTTGTAGATTTCCAATGAGCTCTTCAATAGCAATATCCCTAAGAGACCTTGCTTCTTCAATGGAAGTCACCTTGGATTCCCATCTCTTGGGGAGAGTTCTAAGGATCTTTGAGTTGATCTCTCCACTAGACATAGGATGTCCTAGAATAGAAAGACCATTCAAGATGGTGTTAAGCCTTTAGTACATGTTGGCTATGTTCTCCTCCTTTCCCATCTTGAAGTTCTCAAGCAACCCCTTGAGCATGTAGACTTTGCTTTCCTTCACTTGATATGTCCCTTCATAAGTGATGCAAAGCTTTCTCCATACCTCATAGGCCGTCTCACAAGAGGAAATCCGGTTGAACTCGGTGGGGGTCATGGAGGCATATAGGATGTGCATGGCTCTAGCATTCAAGGTTGCTTTCATCAAGGTGGCTTCATCCCATTCTTCAATGTTTGTCTTTGGTAGAATGTATGGGCTGTTCACCATTTGCCACATCTCGAGACTTGATCCTTAGATGAAGAATTGAAGTCTTCTTCTCCAATAGAGTAAGTTGCTCCCATCAAAGATTGGAAGGCTGGTCGAGAATCTCCCTCCTTGGTAGTCACCCATCTTCTCCTACATATTGAAGTATGCTTGGAGAAGACCCGCTCTGATACCACTTGTTGGATCCTAGATGGGTGATTAGATGCTCTAGAGGGGGGGTGAATAGAGCTGAAAGCACTTAAACAAATTTCATTAAACCTTCAAGATATATGACAAGATAAGGTTGCTAAATAGGTAATTTGAGTGCAACTAAATCAAGCATAGCAAGGATAAGAGAGATTGAACATGCACCAATTAAACAAGCTATTTAGAGTGGTTCCACACTTCAAACTAGAAGTGTGTCAGTCCACTTGCCTAGAGAGGTCAACCTCTAGGACTTCCAAACTCTTGCACTCTTATATTCATTCATAAGACATACAATGCATGACCAACAAAGGACTTACCTATCCAATACAAAGAGTCTTCAACCTTACCAAGGACTTACCCACTTTGCAAGAGTCTTCGGCCTTCTCCAAGGACTTACCCACTCTTGCACAAGTCTTCGACCTTGTAGGAATTACCCACTCTTCTTGGATCTTCCGCCTTTGACTTCACCTTCACTCGGAGAAGCTTCCACCAAGGTCTTACCCACTTGAGCTTGAGTCTTTTTCCTTCTCCAAGGGTTTACCCACTCTAGCTCCAAGTCTTCAGCCTTGATCTTCACCAAGGGACTCCTTCCCTTGTTCTTCTTCACCTCTATTGGACAAGAGATAGAACCTTCATCTTCATGGTTGAAAGAAGAGATAGGAGGTGGTAGAAGTGAGAGCCTCACAAGATATACATGTTGGACTAGCTCTCTTATAGATTTCCTACTCACTCTAATGGATGTAGCAAGTGATTAAGCTTAGAGAGAGAGAGGAGGCTGTAGGATCACTCAACTATAGAATAGGAACCTTCATAGTGAATGCTCAACCTTGGAATGAAGCCCAAGGGGTCCTATTTATAGCTGGGGATTCCTCTTAGCCTTTGGGAACACTTATGAACGAAAACTAGCCGTTTTGTGGCTTGCAACGGATCTATTTTCACTTGTTGCAACTCCACAATGGCTAGAAACACTTTTCTGCACTTTTCCGTACAGTGCAATCGGTCGAGTTTCTATGGGTGTAACTCGACCGATCAAGTAACAGGAAAACTGATATTCAGATGATCGGTCGAGTTTGTCCTGAGGAAACTCGACCGACCATCTCAACTAGAAATGGCCTGATACCCAATCGGTCGAGTTCTGTGAGTGCACAGCTCGACCGATGCAATCTTCAGAAAATCGACCAAGGTGGATCGGTCGAGTTTCAAGGTGGGAAACCCGACCGAACAAGTGCCTGTAATTGATTTTCAAAGTTGCATTAAAAGTGCTCTAAAATTCGATCTAAGTGTTTGTGATATTTTTCTAAGCTTAATTACAAGTCATACAATCATTACAAGTGATTTACAACATGATTCTAATGGATATACATCATATTACAAAAATGTGCACTTGTATGACTTTGACTTGTCTTTTCTCCAATTTGAGATGTGCAAGTTAGGGCAATTGGAGTGTGTCTATACCTAATCTGAAATTACTCAAGTAGAGACATTAGACACCAATATGTGGAATGGTTAGTCATCATCAAAACACGGGTTTAGTCAATTTAGACGTGAGTCAACATTGACCTAATTGACCTTGAGTCAACGTTCTCCCCCTTTTTGAAGAGGACAAACCATTCCATAAATGTATTGAAAGCATTTAAGTAAATTCATACCTTTGGAGAAACCTAGGGGTTTTAATGGAATTGAGTTCATATGCTCCCCCTCAATTGATGCTAGTGGAGTTCTCATACTCCCCCTCAATTGATGCTATTTCTCCTGCATGGTTAGCTTTCATAACATTTATAGAATACCATGTCTTCTACTCATATATGTTCTACACATATATGTCTTCTCCCCTTTACCTTCTCCCTTTACATGAACATACTTCTCTTCTTCATTTAAGACATGCCTTCTTCCTGTTTTTAAAAGAAGACATTACCTTTCTCCCCCTTTGTCATTTCAAAAAGGTGGGGGTTATGAAGAAAAAAGAAACATCACTTGTTAAAGAGAAAGGAGATAACACAAATATATAAGGAGAGTAGAAGAGCGCAGATGGAGGCTTGTCCAAGCATAGAAAGAAAAGCAAGTTAAAGCATATACTTGAACATCCCAAAAATGCAAGATAAAGTGCTGCAGAAAAACAATAAATCACAATTTTGACCCTCAAGATGATGGAATTTCACCAAAAACCATCGGAGCTCATGGAAAAGCAATGATTCTTGCTCAGAAGGGTGTTTCTGCATAAAAAACACTATACTTGCAGCAAAAACTGAAATTGGAGCAAAACCTGCATAAAATCCAAAAATACTCCAATTTCTACATACAATGTAGATCTATGTACCTTGCATCACAATGTTATGCAAGCAACTCAAGATAGTAGATATACAATTTAAGGAACAATCTTGAGCATGTATGAGATAAGATACAAGCATAACATATAGATGATCAAAGATGGCAATTTTAAACAATGCTAGAACTACATGTATATGAACTACTAGTAGATGATATCACAAGTTAGGACTACTGGTAGGATCTAGATCATAGCAAGAGATACTAAAAGATACACAAGATAAAGCAAGCTATGAGTAGATATAGAGATATATCCAAACCAAGAGATATGCAATTTTAGAAGCATGAGACGATATAACTCACTATATATGCATCCTTACCAAAAGATGATACCTCTAAGAACCTCAAGGTTGTATCAAACACAAGATATACACCCAGAAAGATGTAGCAAGTTAGAGCACAACAGAAGCAATTTAAGACACAACCAAGAGATCCAAAGAGATCATCATCAAAACCTGCACAACAACTCAAAGCAAGAAATTGCAAGATATAGATATATCAATTTAGAGCAATTTGAAAGATATAGTTGTTAGCAAGATAGGCATTTAGAACATGGCAATATGCATATATAAAGATACCAAGGGAGTGCCAAAGAATACGGCTATTGGTTGAGAAAATCTAGTTTAGAGAGAAATTCTCATCGAATAAGCCAGTTTTATATTCTGTGCACAGTGTTATCTGTCGAGTTCTGTGCATTGTCAACTCGACCGATGACAGCTGTTGGCAACACCCATTGGTGCCCATCGGTCGAGTTTCAATAGGGCAAACTCGACCGACAGACCAGCTGTCAAAGGGCACATATATTTCATAAAAACATATTCAAAGGCATGCTAAATATACAAACCATATCCAAACATGTCTAAGCAAGTTAGTAATGCACTATAGAAGCATTAGAAACAGTTTTTGAGCAAGAGTGTGAAGAGAATAACAAAATGCCACTTTTGACTCAAAAACCATATGTATAGTGCACACTAACTTGACAAAAACAAGTTAGGGTAGGTTATAAGCAAGAGAAACATTACCTTTTTGCTTACCATTCCTTTTCCATTTGTTGTCACCCTCTACACATCTCACCTTTCTTCTTTGATGTGGATTGAGAAGTCAATTTGCAAATCAATAGCTCAAGTCAATCCATTTGCAAGTTCCTACAAGAAGAAAGATGAAATGGTCCCCAATCATGTTTTTGGGTCCGGAGGGATTAGTTTAGCTACCCAAGTTCTATTGCTCTTGGGTGCTTTCCTAAAAGGACAATAATTAGAATAATGACCAAATTCATTGCAATAATTACAAGTGCCCGTAGCCTTGGAACTGGAGGATTCTTCATTGAAAATTGAAGGTCCTTTGTCTTTGTTGTTCCTTTGGCTACAATCAAGTCCAATGCCATCTCTACCCATTTGTTTGGTAGTATGGTCTAGGATTTGATTAAGATTCTTTTTACCAACTAAGAATCTTTGCAAAGAAGATCTCAAACTATCATTATCATGCTTAAGAGAAGCAATAGTCGAAGACAATTGATTAATATTATCTCTAGCATGCAAAAGATCATTTTCTAAGCAAAGAGATTTAGTTGAAAGAGAATCTCTATCAATATGAAGAGCAGCAACATCATTCTCTCTATTTGTAGAACTAGAACAAGATTCATGCCCATTGATTTTAGCAAGCAAGGAGGTATTTTCTATTTCTAATTCATGCAAAACAAAATCTTTGTCCTTGTTTTTAGATTTAAGAACATCAATGTCATGCATGAGAGAATCAATAATTAAAGTATGCTCCTTATTAGAACTAAACATGAGAGGTTGAGCTTCTAGAAATTTAATCTTATCAAGTAAACTAGAATTTTCAAGTTTAAGAGAGTGTACTTGGCTAAGAAAATCATTTTTATCAATAAGCAAGCAAGAATTAGCATATTCAAGATCATCTAGTTCTATATGCAAATTATCAACAATTTTAGCAAGCTTTTTCTTTTTCTTTTTAGAAGACTTATAAGAGGCACAAATGTCATGAATAATAGCAATTAAAGATTCTTTATCTAAAGAGTCTATATTTACCTCACTTGAGTCTTCACTTGTTGATGCTATAAGGGAAAAATGGCATTCTCCTTCATCACTAGAGCTTGAGCTTGATCCTTCACATGAATCTTCACTTGAGCTTGAGTTGGAGGAGCCACTTGAGCTTGAGTGCCATTTCTCCTTCTTGTGAAGATGGGTCTTTTTGCCTTGTGGGCAATCTTCCTTGTAGTGACCCTTCTTTCCACATGTGAAGCACCGGATGGAGGAGGACTTGCCTTTGTAGAGTCTACCCTTGGAGTACATGTCATCTTCTTCAACTTGAGAGAATGGAGAGGCTTGACCAACAATAGCCTTGATTTGAGCTTTGATTTCAGCCTTCTTCATTCTCTTGAGTTCTTTCTCCTCTTGTCTTTCTAATTCCTCCCTCTTGTCAAGTGTGGCTTCATGTGCTTGTAGATTTCCAATGAGCTCTTCAATAGCAATATCCCTAAGAGACCTTGCTTCTTCAATGGAAGTCACCTTGGATTCCCATCTCTTGGGGAGAGTTCTAAGGATCTTTGAGTTGATCTCTCCACTAGACATAGGATGTCCTAGAATAGCAAGACCATTCAAGATGGTGTTGAGCCTTTAGTACATGTTGGCTATGCTCTCCTCCTTTCCCATCTTGAAGTTCTCAAGCAACCCTTTGAGCATGTAGACTTTGCTTTCCTTCACTTGATCTGTCCCTTCATAAGTGATGCAAAGCTTTCTCCATACCTCATAGGCCGTCTCACAAGAGGAAATCCGGTTGAACTCGGTGGGGGTCATGGAGGCATATAGGATGTGCATGGCTCTAGCATTCAAGGTTGCTTTCATCAAGGTGGCTTCATCCCATTCTAAAATGTTTGTCTTTGGTAGAATGTATGGGCTGTTCACCATTTGCCACATCTCGAGACTTGATCCTTAGATGACGAATTGAAGTCTTCTTCTCTAATAGAGGAAGTTGCTCCCATCAAAGATTGGAAGGCTGGTTGAGAATCTCCCTCCTTGGTAGTCACCCATCTTCTCCTACTTGTTGAAGTATGTTTGGAGAAGACCCGCTCTGATACCACTTGTTGGATCCTAGATGGGTGATTAGATGCTCTAGAGGGGGGTGAATAGAGCTGAAAGCACTTAAAACAAAATTCATTAAACCTTCAAGATATATGACAAGATAAGGTTGCTAAATAGGTAATTTGAGTGCAACTAAATCAAGCATAGCAAGGATAAGAGAGATTGAACATGCACCAATTAAACAAGCTATTTAGAGTGGTTCCACACTTCAAACTAGAAGTGTGTCAGTCCACTTGCCTAGAGAGGTCAACCTCTAGGACTTCCAAACTCTTGCACTCTTATATTCATTCATAAGACATACAATGCATGACCAACAAAGGACTTACCTATCCAATACAAAGAGTCTTCAACCTTACCAAGGACTTACCCACTTTGCAAGAGTATTTGGCCTACTCCAAGGACTTACCCACTTTTCTTGGATCTTCCGCCTTTGACTTCACCTTCACTCGGAGAAACTTCCACCAAGATCTTACCCACTTGAGCTTGAGTCTTCTGCCTTCTCCAAGGTCTTACCCACTCTAGCTCCAAGTCTTCAGCCTTGATCTTCACCAAGGGACTCCTTCCCTTGTTCTTCTTCACCTCTCTTGGATAAGAGAGAGAACCTTCATCTTCATGGTTGAAAGAAGAGATAGGAGGTGGTGGAAGTGAGAACCTCACAAGATATACATGTAGGACTAGCTCTCTTACAGATTTCCTACTCACTCTAATGGATGTAGCAAGTGATTAAGCTTAGAGAGAGAGAGGAGGTTGTAGGATCACTCAACTATAGAATAGGAACCTTCATAGTGAATGCTCAACCTTGGAATGAAGCCCAAGGGGTCCTATTTATAGCTGGGGATGCCTCTTAGCCTTTGGGAACACTTATGAATGAAAACTAGCCGTTTTGTGGCTTGCAACGGATCTATTTTCACTTGTTGCAACTCCACAACGGCTAGAAACACTTTTCTGCACTTTTCCTTACAGTGCAATCGGTCGAGTTTCTATGGGTGTAACTCGACCGATCAAGTAACAGGCAAACTGATATTCAGATGATCGGTCGAGTTTGTCCTGAGGAAACTCGACCGACCATCTCAACTGGAAATGGCCTGCTACCCGATCGGTCGAGTTCTGTGAGTACACAACTCGACCGATGCAATCTTCAAAAAATCGACCAAGGTGGATCGGTCGAGTTTTAGGGTGGGAAACTCAACCGAACAAGTTCCTGTAATTGATTTTCAAAGTTGCATTAAAAGTGCTCTAAAATTCGATCTAAGTGTTCGTGATATTTTTCTAAGCTTAATTACAAGTCATACAATCATTACAAGTGATTTACAACATGATTCTAATGGATATACATCATATTACAAAAATGTGCACTTGTATGACTTTGACTTGTCTTTTCTCCAATTTGAGATGTGCAAGTTAGGGCAATTGGAGTGTGTCTATACCTAATCTGAAATTACTCAAGTAGAGACATTAGACACCAATATGTGGAATGGTTAGTCATCATCAAAACACGGGTTTAGTCAATTTAGACGTGAGTCAACATTGACCTAATTGACCTTGAGTCAACATTCTCCCCCTTTTTGAAGATGACAAACCATTCCATAAATGTATTGAAAGAATTTAAGTAAATTCATACCTTTGGAGAAACCTAGGGGTTTTAATGGAATTGAGTTCATATGTGTTGGATAAATTGGATATTATGATAAATCCCTTTGTTTCGATGATGACAAACATTTCATTCTTATTAATCTAACGAGCTACTTAAGTGTGCAGGAACAAGGTGATGACAAAGTTCTAGGGAATCCTTACGCTTGAATGTTTATAAATATCATGCAATGTAATCATATGTAAACTTGTACAAATATATAATGTACAAGTACTTAGACTTCATGTAAATCAAGTGTTAGATCTCCCTAACTAAACACTACACTTAGTTAGGACATCTCCTTCTAATAGGATCAGATAATGCACACTCATGCACTCACTTAGTATCTAAATTGAATGATTGAAAACAGAGTCAATCTCGGTCGACCACACTCCTCGACCGAGACACTCTCGGTCGACAAACTTCTCGATCGAGATTGACCAAAAGTAGCCGTTAGACACAGCAGTTGACAGTTGCAAATAAACGTTAATCCAGAGAGCCTGTCGGTCGAAAAATCCTCGACCGACCGGGCATCTCGGTCGACAAGTCCTTGACCGAGATGGTCTCTGACAGCAACTGCAGAATTAATTAACTAGCCGTTGCTAATGTGCCTAACTTATTCCTAACGGCTAGTTAAGCACTAGGAACCCCCTAGAAGTTGTCTAGAATGTCCTTAAGCATACTTAGGCCATTCCTATAAATAGGACAAGCCATAGGACAATAGAACTTACTTGTTACAATTGAGAATACACTTGAGCATACTTGAGCAATCTTTTGTAAGCAAAAGTTGAGCACTGTGATCATTGACCTGCATTCTCCTTAGCTCAATCTCGTGTCCTATAGGCTAGATTCTCCTACCTACAGCAATCACAAGTTCACATACTTGGCTAGGAGATCTTACGCTTGATCTAGGCACATCAAGCCTTGGGCTTAAAGGATAAGTTATTGGAGAGAGTGAACTTCTCAGGTGGAGAAGGGGACTTCAAGCTACTTCAAGAAGGATATCGCACGGGAAGCTACTTCAGAAGGCTGGTGCAACGGGTGTTGGTGCATCTACTTCAAGGGAAGGCTGCTTCGAGTTGGGCGATTACTTCTAGGTGAAGGCTGCTTGAAGGGTTTAGGGAAAAGAAATGTATTTTATGTAAAGTCCTTGCGAGGTAATAAAATAATTTCTTTTCAAATCCCGGTTGGGTAAGCAACCGGGTAGTGGACTGACTACCTTAGTATTTGCTAAGGCTAGGAACCACTCTAAACCCTTGTGTCTCCTTGTCCAATTTTCTCTTTGTGGTTGTTGAAGTGCAATAATTGTTAAATTATCTATAAAACTCTATTCACCCCCCCTCTAGAGGTTTTCAATTGGTATCAGAGCAGGCTTCAAGGAGCCCTAACAAGGTCTTGAAGAGATAAAGGGAGGAGGTGACTACAACCACAAGAAAAGGAGCATGGACCAAAGTTCGACAAGTTGCAATTGGTGCTTAGGAACAAAGCACTCTACGTCTAAATGTCCATGGAGGTCAAAGAAAGGAGATGCACATAAAGAGTGTTTCGTTGCTACAATAAGTGAGGAAGAAGAAGAAGAGGTAAGCTTGCTTGATTTACCCAAGGAGGAGTTAGTCGCTATTATTGAAGAAACACATAATAAATATGTTGAATGCAAAAAGAAGTTAAAGAAATCCAGTAAAGAAAATGATGATCTAAATGCTAGACTTCTTGCTCTTACATCCGAAAATGACGATTTATATGCTAAATTGAATACTCTTGGTTTTGAAAAAGATAGCATTATGTCTGATAATCGTACCTTGAAATCATCTCTAAGTAACAGTGAAGTAAAGATCTTTACTCTAGAAACAAACTATGATCTTCTATGTCAAGAAAAAGTTGAATTGCTTACAAAATTAAATGATGTTCAAAAACAACCTATATTGTGCACCCATGTATATTATGACAATATAGTGAAAGAAAGAAATATGTTATCATCCAATCTAGACCAAGCAAAATTAGATATCAAGAAAAGAATGGATGAGATCGTTAAGTTGCAACAAGAAGTTAGTAAGTTAAGCAACAATGGAATCCTTGATAGAATATTAGAAAATTCCTATCATCAAATAGGGAGAAGAGGACTAGGTTATAAGCCTAATGAGAAATCCCATCAACAACCTAGAAGAACACAAGCGAGTCAATCTGCTTATATACCTAGAGGCACAAAAATGTATATACCCAAGAATAACCTAGATCAAAACCATAGAAAAAGGCTTGAGGTTGATTCAATTTGTTGTCGTTATTGCTCACGCCTTGGACATTATTCTTTTTCATGCCCATACAAGAAAAAGCATGTCGAAATGGTATGGGTTCCAAAAACCCCAAATTAAATAGGTTCGACTAAGTTGAGATATGACCAAAGACCTTAATTTGTATATCCTTATGTCTATCTCAACTTAACATTTAGGGATAACAAAATCAAAAATTAAAAGATTTAATAGCACCTTGATACACATATGTTTATCTCAAACTGATCATGCTTACATTTCTATTTAATCATTCTTTTATTGCACATTTCTTTTTCAGAAATACTTGCAATGAATAAAATGTTTCAAATAAATTTTTGTGTGCTTTTATATTAAGCATCACTTATTTTAGTCTATCCAAAGTAATCTTAAATTCATGAATGGATATTATTCTTGAATATGCTTCATCATATTTGATGTCCTTATTAAGCTCTCATAATTAGTCTCAAATTGATATTTGCAAGCTATCTGCAGAACTCATACTTCGCATATGAATGATTCATACTGGAAACCTGCAGAATATGCCTCTTGGTTAAAATAAAATTTGACCAAGGGGCGCCATGGTCGTAATCAAGGGCGACCTAAAATAAACTTTGATAAAAAAAAAATTGTTTATTTGAACATTATTTTATTTAATCTTAGCATATTTTTAAATCAAAACGTTAAATCATTTGTGGTAATTAGAAACCTTAAATATTATTACTCCCTTGGAATATACATATACATATGCTCTACAAAAATGTTCTATGATTTGCATTAAAATTCAGTCAAAAAAAATTGAACTCAGTAAGTCTGTCGGTCGACGACTTCGTCGACCGAGAATCACTCGGTCAGCCCATCTCACTCGACCGACAAATTCTAAACAGACTCAGTATCGGACGAACTATCGGTCGACGAGTGCTCGACCGAGACAACGTCGGTCGACAAGCGCTCGACCGAGAAATAGCCGTTGGATATGACCGTTACGACCCGACCGTTATGACCGTTTTCTTTACCGTTGGAGGACCAAGTGGCGCGTCTGCAACTCGACCGTTGCGGACGCTCGGTCGACGAGTCGTCGACCGACCGGGTCGCTGGAATTCTATAAATAAGTGCAAAAACGAGCCACTTACTCACACTTGCATTTCCTTGCTTCCATAGTCCATCTCTAGTGCAATTTCGTGCAATCCTTCAGCACTCTTACCCTCAAATCTTCCTTGCTTCTTCTCCACTCTCAAGAAACACAATGGCCTCATCATCAACTGTCCGTGGGAAGAAGAAAGTTGCCGGAAGAAAAAGAAGAGAAGATCGGGAAGCCACTCCGCCACTGACGATCATCAATGACATCGCCTTCGTCGACGGAGATGCTGGAGATAGATACTTTCGGCTTTCCTCTAAAGCTCCTCTTCCCCGACGTCCGGTCGAAGTGATGGACTTCATCAACATAGTCGACCTGGAGCATCTCTTTGGAGTACAAAAGCTGAAGGACTTCATCAATCCATCCTTTCCTTCCTACTCCATTAAGGTAGTCAACGAATTCTATGCCAATCTTCTATCCCACACCGAAAATGACACCACATTCTTCTACACCATGGTCAATGGGCATAGTTTTAAATTTTCCGAAGGGGATATTCTTGACATGCTTGAAATTGATATAGATGAATATCAAGATTTCCTTGACCTTACCACCGGCAATCCAATAAATTTATTTTCCCATGATGACCACACCACAAGCCTTAGTGATATAAAAAGAGCCATATTTCAAGCCAATACCACTTGTCATGAAGATAGGGGAACCTATTATGCAATAAACCTAAAACCAGCATGTAGAATAGTAAACCTCATTGTTTCCACCAACATACATCCACGAGCCAATAAATCCGAGGTTCCTATCTTCCGTATGTGTCTAATTTATGCTATCATAAAAGAAATTCCCGTCAACTTCATTCGCATAATACTTAAAAATATGCTTGAGTTTTCTGGAAATCCACCATATGCTGATTTTGTATGTCAGATTACTCAACATTTTCTTAAGTCAAACATTGAAGATATGGGATACATATGGGAGCGTAGACCACCAAAGATAAGTAAGAACACCGTAGAGAAGATGGGAATTGACTTTGGCCATAAAAGGGCAAGAGTAGAAGGAGAGTCATCACATCAGGATATACCACCCCCTCCTCCTACTAACCTTTCCATTGATCCCATCCAAAATACCCTTACTTATATTGCTGGCTCCCAATACCATCTTAGTAGACAATTAAACTACAATCACCATGCCATGACATACTTAAATCAAAGAATGCAAAACCTCTCTCCTAACCAAACCGATGAATATCCGCATTCTTTAAACCCTGGCATGCTCAACCCATTTAATCCCTCATACAACTACTATCAACCTCCACCATCAATGGATCTTGCACATACTCAATTTTCTTCCATACAATTGCAAGACATAGCTGCTCACTTCCGTTTTGACCGAGTTCCCACTTTCCTGGAAGCATATGCGTTGACTACAACTGGTGCTTTGGATTGGAAAACTCTGGTCCAATACTATGGAGCCGAGCCATTTCTTGGGAAAGATCCGGACATCGATGTAATTCTTAAATCTTTCCTGTGAAGTGTTGGAGTTGTAATAGTTGTAATACAAATGATTAGTCAAATTCTATATGATTGTAATCTTCTTCATGATATTGAATGAAATTTGCCATTTTTTTGATTCACATGGTTATTTGTTTGGCTTATGATGACATCTTCAAAATATGGGTTATCAGTTCATTATTGTAGAGCATAACAAATAAGGGAATAATAATAATTAAAACAGGCAACTATTACAAATTAAAATTAAATTTTCAAATAACAAAATAGTTCTCCAGAAACATTTTCGGTCGAGCAACTAGTCGACCGAGAACATTGTCGGTCGAGCAATTGTCGACCGACTGGGTTTCTGTTTTTCCAGATTGACATAATTGCATACATCTTTGTTAAAATCTTGGACATTTTATATTTTTGCTCAGTATTCAAACTTTCATTGGAGATATCTATCGAAGGGGGAGCAAAGCATAAGAAAAAGGGGGAGATCATTAAAACTTTGATCATTGTTTAAAAGAAGCTTACAAAAACTTTGTAATCACTATGTGTAACTGAATATTTTCAAGAAAGTTATGAATTTATTGAAATTGGTATCTTGTACTTGAAGGAACTCTCTACCCAAAATGGGGCTTAACATCCCTTGCATTTGGATGGAGACATTTTTAGGTACTCTAAGCTTAGAGGATTCTCATTTAATCTAAGGCTTAACATCCTTTGAGAAATCCATATACATTTCATCATATGCTTAAAGGTATCTCTTTTCATTTCAAGGCTTAAACATCCTTTGTGAATGATTGAGAAACAAATTGTGGATAAGTTAGATAAAAATCAATGTTCCTAATAGGATATCTAATTAAGGGGGAGCATTATATTAAGGGGGAGAAGAAAAATAAAACATTCAACTTGGATATTTTTGAAATGACAAAGGGGGAGAAAGAATATAAAAATATATATAAAAGAGTTTCATCACATCTTGGCCAGCACTTACTTGAAAAACATAAATGGCTACAAAAGGTAAATTTTCAGGTATGAACCTCATATACTTTATATTTCCTCATTTCATATTTAGGAAATGTTTGTCATCTTCAAAAAGGGGGAGATTGTTGGATAAATTGGATATTATGATAAATCCCTTTGTTTCGATGATGACAAACATTTCATTCTTATTAATCTAACGAGCTACTTAAGTGTGCAGGAACAAGGTGATGACAAAGTTCTAGGGAATCCTTACGCTTGAATGTTTATAAATATCATGCAATGTAATCATATGTAAACTTGTACAAATATATAATGTACAAGTACTTAGACTTCATGTAAATCAAGCGTTAGATCTCCCTAACTAAACACTACACTTAGTTAGGACATCTCCTTCTAATAGGATTACATAATGCACACTCATGCACTCACTTAGTATCTAAATTGAAAGATTGAAAACAGAGTCAATCTCGGTCGACCACACTCCTCGACCGAGACACTCTCGGTCGACAAACTTCTCGACCGAGATTGACCAAAAGTAGCCGTTAGACACAGCAGTTGACAGTTGCAAATAAACGTTAATCCAGAGAGCCTGTCGGTCGAAAAATCCTCGACCGACCGGGCATCTCGGTCGACAAGTCCTCGACCGAGATGGTCTCTGACAGCAACTGCAGAATTAATTAACTAGCCGTTGCTAATGCGCCTAACTTATTCCTAACGGCTAGTTAAGCACTAGGAACCCCCTAGAAGTTGTCTAGAATGTCCTTAAGCATACTTAGGCCATTCCTATAAATAGGACAAGCCATAGGACAATAGAACTTACTTGTTACAATTGAGAATACACTTGAGCATACTTGAGCAATCTTTTGTAAGCAAAAGTTGAGCACTGTGATCATTGACCTACATTCTCCTTAGCTCAATCTCGTGTCCTATAGGCTAGATTCTCCTACCTACAGCAATCACAAGTTCACATACTTGGCTAGGAGATCTTACGCTTGATCTAGGCACATCAAGCCTTGGGCTTAAAGGATAAGTTATTGGAGAGAGTGGACTTCTCAGGTGGAGAAGGGGACTTCAAGCAACTTCAAGAAGGATATCGCACGGGAAGCTACTTCAGAAGGCTGGTGCAACGGGTGTTGGTGCATCTACTTCAAGGGAAGGCTGCTTCGAGTTGGGCGATTACTTCTAGGTGAAGGCTGCTTGAAGGGTTTAGGGAAAAGAAATGTATTTTATGTAAAGTCCTTGCGAGGTAATAAAATAATTTCTTTTCAAATCCCGGTTGGGTAAGCAACCGGGTAGTGGACTGACTACCTTAGTATTTGCTAAGGCTAGGAACCACTCTAAACCCTTGTGTCTCCTTGTCCAATTTTCTCTTTGTGGTTGTTGAAGTGCAATAATTGTTAAATTATCTATAAAACTCTATTCACCCCCCCCCCCCTCTAGAGGTTTTCAATATGCTCCCCCTCAATTGATGCTAGTGGAGTTCTCATACTCCCCCTCAATTGATGCTATTTCTCCTGCATGGTTAGCTTTCATAACATTTATAGAATACCATGTCTTCTACTCATATATGTTCTACACATATATGTCTTCTCCCCTTTACCTTCTCCCTTTACATGAACATAATTCTCTTCTTCATGTAAGACATGCCTTCTTCCTCTCTTTAAAAGAAGACATTACCTTTCTCCCCCTTTGTCATTTCAAAAAGGTGGGGGTTATGAAGAAAAAAGAAACATCACTTGTTAAAGAGAAAGGAGATAACACAAATATATAAGGAGAGTAGAAGAGCGCAGATGGGGGCTTGTCCAAGCATAGAAAGAAAAGCAAGTTAAAGCATATACTTGAACATCCCAAAAATGCAAGATAAAGTGCTGCAGAAAAACAATAAATCACAATTTTGACCCTCAAGATGATGGAATTTGACCAAAAACCATCAGAGCTCATGGCAAAGCAATGAGTCTTGCTCAGAAGGGTGTTTCTGCATAAAAAACACTATACTTGCAGCAAACACTGAAATTGGAGCAAAACCTGCATAAAATCCAAAAATGCTCCAATTTCTACATACAATGTAGATCTATGTACCTTGCATCACAATGTTATGCAAGCAACTCAAGATAGTAGATATGCAATTTAAGGAACAATCTTGAGCATGTATGAGATAAGATACAAGCATAAAATATAGATGATCAAAGATGGCAATTTTAAACAATACTAGAACTACATGTATATGAACTACTAGTAGATGATATCACAAGTTAGGACTACTAGTAGGATATAGATCATAGCAAGAGATACTAAAAGATACACAAGATAAAGCAAGCTCTGAGTAGATATAGAGATATATCCAAACCAAGAGATATGCAATTTTAGAAGCATGAGAGGATATAACTCACTATATATGCATCCTTACCAAAAGATGATTACCCCTAAGAACCTCAAGGTTGTATCAAACACAAGATATACACCCAGAAAGATGTAGTAAGTTTGAGCACAACGGAAGCAATTTAAGACACAACCAAGAGATCCAAAGAGATCATCATCAAAACCTGCACAACAACTCAAAGCAAGAAATTGCAAGATGAAGATATATCAATTTAGAGCAATTTGAAAGATAGAGTTGTAAGCAAGATAGGCATTTAGAACATGGCACTATGCATATATAAAGATACCAAGGGAGTGCCAACGAATAAGGCTATTGGTTGAGAAAATCTAGTTTAGAGAGAAATTCTCATCCAATAAGCCAGTTTTATATTCTGTGCACAGTGTTATCAGTCGAGTTCTGTGCATTGTCAACTCGACCGATGACAGCTGTTGGAAACACCCATTGGTGCCCATCGGTCGAGTTTCAATAGGGCAAACTCAACCGACAGACCAGCTGTCAAAGGGCACATATATTTCATAAAAACATATTCAAAGGCATGCTAAATATACAAACCATATCCAAACATGTCTAAGCAAGTTAGTAATGCACTATAGAAGCATTAGAAATAGTTTTTGAGCAAGAGTGTGAAGAGAATCACAAAATGCCACTTTTGATTCAAAAACCATATGTATAGTGCACACTAACTTGACAAAAACAAGTTAGGGTAGGTTATAAGCAAGAGAAACATTACCTTTGTGCTTACCATTCCTTTTCCATTTGTTGTCACCCTCTACACATCTCACCTTTCTTCTTTGATGTGGATTGAGAAGTCAATTTGCAAATCAATAGCTCAAGTCAATCCATTTGCAAGTTCCTACAAGAAGAAAGATGAAATGGTCCCCAATCATGTTTTTGGGTCCGGAGGGATTAGTTTAGCAACCCAAGTTCTATTGCTCTTGGGTGCTTTCCTAAAAGGATAACAATTAGAATAATGACCAAATTCATTGCAATAATTACAAGTGCCCGTAGCCTTGGAACTGGAGGATTCTTCATTGAAAATTGAAGGTCCTTTGTCTTTGTTGTTCCTTTGGCTACAATCAAGTCCAATGACATCTCTACCCATTTGTTTGGCAGTATGGTCTAGGATTTGATTAAGATTCTTTTTACCAACTAAGAATCTTTGCAAAGAAGATCTCAAACTGTCATTATCATGCTTAAGAGAAGCAATAGTCGAAGACAATTGATTAATATTATCTCTAGCATGCAAAAGATCATTTTCTAAGCAAAGAGATTTAGTTGAAAGAGAATCTCTATCAATATGAAGAGCAGCAACATCATTCTCTCTATTTGTAGAACTAGAACAAGATTCATGCCCATTGATTTTAGCAAGCAAGGAGGCATTTTCTATTTCTAATTCATGCAAAACAAAATCTTTGTCCTTGTTTTCAGATTTAAGAACATCAATGTCATGCATGAGAAAATCAATAATTAAAGTATGCTCTTTATTAGAACTAGACATGAGAGGTTGAGCTTCTAGAAATTTAATTTTATCAAATAAACTAGCATTTTCAAGTTTAAGAGAGTCTACTTGGCTAAGAAAATCATTTTTATCAATAAGCAAGCAAGAATTAGCATATTCAAGATCATCTAGGTCTATATGCAAATTATCAACAATTTTAACAAGCTTTTTCTTTTTCTTTTTAGAAGACTTATAAGAGGCACAAATGTCATGAATAATAGCAATTAAAGATTCTTTATCTAAAGAGTCTATATTTACCTCACTTGAGTCTTCACTTGTTGATGCTATAAGGGCAAAATGGCATTCTCCTTCATCACTAGAGCTTGAGCTTGATCCTTCACATGAATCTTCACTTGAGCTTGAGTTGGAGGAGCCACTTGAGCTTGAGTGCCATTTCTCCTTCTTGTGAAGATGGGTCTTTTTGCCTTGTGGGCAATCTTCCTTGTAGTGACCCTTCTTTCCACATGTGAAGCACCAGATGGAGGAGGACTTGCCTTTGTAGAGTCTACCCTTGGAGTACATGGCATCTTCTTCAACTTGAGAGAATGGAGAGGCTTGACCAACAATAGCCTTGATTTGAGCTTTGATTTCAGCCTTCTTCATTCTCTTGAGTTCTTTCTCCTCTTGTCTTTCTAATTCCTCCCTCTTGTCAATTGTGGCTTCATGTGCTTGTAGATTTCCAATGAGCTCTTCAATAGCAATATCCCTAAGAGACCTTGCTTCTTCAATGGAAGTCACCTTGGATTCCCATCTCTTGGGGAGAGTTCTAAGGATCTTTGAGTTGATCTCTCCACTAGACATAGGATGTCCTAGAATAGCAAGACCATTCAAGATGGTGTTGAGCCTTTAGTACATGTTGGCTATGCTCTCCTCCTTTCCCATCTTGAAGTTCTCAAGCAACCCTTTGAGCATGTAGACTTTGCTTTCCTTCACTTGATCTGTCCCTTCATAAGTGATGCAAAGCTTTCTCCATACCTCATAGGCCATCTCACAAGAGGAAATCCGGTTGAACTCGGTGGGGGTCATGGAGGCATATAGGATGTGCATGGCTCTAGCATTCAAGGTTGCTTTCATCAAGGTGGCTTCATCCCATTCTTCAATGTTTGTCTTTGGTAGAATGTATGGGCTGTTCACCATTTGCCACATCTCGAGACTTGATCCTTAGATGAAGAATTGAAGTCTTCTTCTCCAATAGAGGAAGTTGCTCCCATCAAAGATTGGAAGGCTGGTCGAGAATCTCCCTCCTTGGTAGTCACCCATTTTCTCCTACTTGTTGAAGTATGCTTGGAGAAGACCCGCTCTGATACCACTTGTTGGATCCTAGATGGGTGATTAGATGCTCTAGAGGGGGGGTGAATACAGCTGAAAGCACTTAAACAAAATTAATTAAACCTTCAAGATATATGACAAGATAAGGTTGCTAAATAGGTAATTTGAGTGCAACTAAATCAAGCATAGCAAGGATAAGAGAGATTGAACATGCACCAATTAAAAAAGCTATTTAGAGTGGTTCCACACTTCAAACTAGAAGTGTGTCAGTCCACTTGCCTAGAGAGGTCAACCTCTAGGACTTCCAAACTCTTGCACTCTTATATTCATTCATAAGACATACAATTCATGACCAACAAAGGACTTACCTATCCAATACAAAGAGTCTTCAACCTTACCAAGGACTTACCCACTTTGCAAGAGTCTTCGGCCTTCTCCAAGGACTTACCCACTCTTGCACAAGTCTTCGGCCTTGTAGAAATTACCCACTCTTCTTGGATCTTCCGCCTTTGACTTCACCTTCACTCGGAGAAGCTTCCACCAAGGTCTTACCCACTTGAGCTTGAGTCTTCTGCCTTCTCCAAGGGCTTACCCACTCTAGCTCCAAGTCTTCAGCCTTGATTTTCACCAAGGGACTCCTTCCCTTGTTCTTCTTCACCTCTCTTGGACAAGAGAGAGAACCTTCATCTTCATGGTTGAAAGAAGAGATAGGAGGTGGTGGAAGTGAGAGCCTCACAAGATATACATGTAGGACTAGCTCTCTTACAGATTTCCTACTCACTCTAATGGATGTAGCAAGTGATTAAGCTTAGAGAGAGAGAGGAGGTTGTAGGATCACTCAACTATAGAATAGGAACCTTCATAGTGAATGCTCAACCTTGGAATGAAGCCCAAGGGGTCCTATTTATAGCTGGGGATGACTCTTAGCCTTTGGGAACACTTATGAACAAAAACTAGCCATTTTGTGGCTTGCAACGGATCTATTTTCATTTGTTGAAACTCCACAACGGCTAGAAACACTTTTCTGCACTTTTCCGTACAGTGCAATCGGTCGAGTTTCTATGGGTGTAACTCGACCGATCAAGTAACAGGAAAACTGATATTCAGATGATCGGTCGAGTTTGTCCTGAGGAAACTCGACCGACCATCTCAACTGGAAATGGCCTGCTACCCGATCCGTCGAGTTCTGTGAGTGCACAACTCGACCGATGCAATCTTTAGAAAATCGACCAAGGTGGATCGGTCGAGTTTCAGGGTGGGAAACTCGACCGAACAAGTGCATGTAATTGATTTTCAAAGTTGCATTAAAAGTGCTCTAAAATTCGATCTAAGTGTTCGTGATATTTTTCTAAGCTTAATTACAAGTCATACAATCATTACAAGTGATTTACAACATGATTCTAATGGATATACATCATATTACAAAAATGTGCACTTGTATGACTTTGACTTGTCTTTTCTCCAATTTGAGATGTGCAAGTTAGGGCAATTGGAGTGTGTCTATACCTAATCTGAAATTACTCAAGTAGAGACATTAGACACCAATATGTGGAATGGTTAGTCATCATCAAAACACGGGTTTAGTCAATTTAGACGTGAGTCAACATTGACCTAATTGACCTTGAGTCAACATTCTCCCCCTTTTTGAAGATGACAAACCATTCCATAAATGTATTGAAAGCATTTAAGTAAATTCATACCTTTGGAGAAACCTAGGGGTTTTAATGGAATTGAGTTCATATGCTCCCCCTCAATTGATGCTAGTGGAGTTCTCATACTCCCCCTCAATTGATGCTATTTCTCCTGCATGGTTAGCTTTCATAACATTTATAGAATACCATGTCTTCTACTTATATATGTTCTACACATATATGTCTTCTCCCCTTTACCTTCTCCCTTTACATGAACATACTTCTCTTCTTCATGTAAGACATGCCTTCTTCCTCTTTTTTAAAGAAGACATTACCTTTCTCCCCCTTTGTCATTTCAAAAAGGTGGGGGTTATGAAGAAAAACGAAACATCACTTGTTAAAGAGAAAGGAGATAACACAAATATATAAGGAGAGTAGAAGAGCGCAGATGGGGCTTGTCCAAGCATAGAAAGTAAAGCAAGTTAAAGCATATACTTGAACATCCCAAAAATGCAAGATAAAGTGCTGCAGAAAAACAATAAATCACAATTTTGACCCTCAAGATGATGGAATTTGACCAAAAACCATCGGAGCTCATGGCAAAGCGATGAGTCTTGCTCAGAAGGGTGTTTCTGCATAAAAAACACTATACTTGCAGCAAAAACTAAAATTGGAGCAAAACCTACATAAAATCCAAAAATACACCAATTTCTACATACAGTGTAGATCTATGTACCTTGCATCACAATGTTATGCAAGCAACTCAAGATAGTAGATATGCAATTTAAGGAACAATCTTGAGCATGTATGAGATAAGATACAAGCATAACATATAGATGATCAAAGATGGAAATTTTAAACAATGCGAGAACTACATGTATATGAACAACTAGTAGATTATATCACAAGTTAGGACTACTAGTAGGATCTAGATCATAGCAAGAGATACTAAAAGATACACAAGATAAAGCAAGCTATGAGTAGATATAGAGATATATCCAAACTAAGAGATATGCAATTTTAGAAGCATGAGAGGATATAACTCACTATATATGCATCCTTACCAAAAGATGATTACCCCTAAGAACCTCAAGGTTGTATCAAACACAAGATATACACCCAGAAAGATGTAGCAAGTTAGAGCACAACGGAAGCAATTTAAGACACAACCAAGAGATCCAAAGAGACCATCATCAAAACCTGCACAACAACTCAAAGCAAGAAATTGCAAGATATAGATATATCAATTTAGAGCAATTTGAAAGATAGAGTTGTAAGCAAGATAGGCATTTAGAACATGACAATATGCATATATAAAGATACCAAGGGAGTGCCAAAGAATAAGGCTATTGGTTGAGAAAATCTAGTTTAGAGAGAAATTCTCATCCAATAAGCCAGTTTTATATTCTGTGCACAGTGTTATCGGTCGAGTTTTGTGCATTGTCAACTCGACCGATGACAGCTATTGGCAACACCCATTGGTGTCCATCGGTCGAGTTTCAATAGGGCAAACTCGACCGACAGACCAGCTATCAAAGGGCACATATATTTCATAAAAACATATTCAAAGGCATGCTAAATATACAAACCATATCCAAACATGTCTAAGCAAGTTAGTAATGCACTATAGAAGCATTAGAAACAGTTTTTGAGCAAGAGTGTGAAGAGAATCACAAAATGCCACTTTTGACTCAAAAACCATATGTATAGTGCACACTAACTTGACAAAAACAAGTTAGGGTAGGTTATAAGAAAGAGAAACATTACCTTTGTGCTTACCATTCCTTTTCCATTTGTTGTCACCCTCTACACATCTCACTTTTCTTCTTTGATGTGGATTGAGAAGTCAATTTGCAAATCAATAGCTCAAGTCAATCCATTTGCAAGTTCCTACAAGAAGAAAGATGAAATGGTCCCCAATCATGTTTTTGGGTCCGGAGGGATTAGTTTAGCAACCCAAGTTCTATTGCTCTTGGGTGCTTTCCTAAAAGGACAACAATTAGAATAATGACCAAATTCATTGCAATAATTACAAGTGCCCGTAGCCTTGGAACTGGAGGATTCTTCATTGAAAATTGAAGGTCCTTTGTCTTTGTTGTTCCTTAGGCTACAATCAAGTCCAATGCCATCTCTACCCATTTGTTTGGCAGTATGGTCTAGGATTTGATTAAGATTCTTTTTACCAACTAAGAATCTTTGCAAAGAAGATCTCAAACTGTCATTATCATGCTTAAGAGAAGCAATAGTCGAAGACAATTGATTAATATTATCTCTAGCATGCAAAAGATCATTTTCTAAGCAAAGAGATTTAGTTGAAAGAGAATCTCTATCAATATGAAGAGCAGCAACATCATTCTCTCTATTTGTAGAACTAGAACAAGATTCATGCCCATTGATTTTAGCAAGCAAGGAGGCATTTTCTATTTCTAATTCATGCAAAACAAAATTTGTGTCCTTGTTTTCAGATTTAAGAACATCAATGTCATGCATGAGAGAATCAATAATTAAAGTATGCTCTTTATTAGAACTAGACATGAGAGGTTGAGCTTCTAGAAATTTAATCTTATCAAGTAAACTAGCATTTTCAAGTTTAAGAGATTCTACTTGGCTAAGAAAATCATTTTTATCAATAAGCAAGCAAGAATTAGCATATTCAAGATCATCTAGTTCTATATGCAAATTATCAACAATTTTAGCAAGCTTTTTCTTTTTCTTTTTAGAAGACTTATAAGAGGCACAAATGTCATGAATAATAGTAATTAAAGATTCTTTATCTAAAGAGTCTAGATTTACCTCACTTGAGTCTTCACTTGTTGATGCTATAAGGGCAAAATGGCATTCTCCTTCATCACTAGAGCTTGAGCTTGATCCTTCACATGAATCTTCACTTGAGCTTGAGTTGGAGGAGCCACTTGAGCTTGAGTGTCATTTCTCCTTCTTGTGAAGATGGGTCTTTTTGCCTTGTGGACAATCTTCCTTGTAGTGACCCTTCTTTCCACATGTGAAGCACCGGATGGAGGAGGACTTGCCTTTGTAGAGTCTACCCTTGGAGTACATGGCATCTTCTTCAACTTGAGAGAATGGAGAGGCTTGACCAACAATATCCTTGATTTGAGCTTTGATTTCAGCCTTCTTCATTCTCTTGAGTTCTTTCTCCTCTTGTCTTTCTAATTCCTCCCTCTTGTCAAGTGTGGCTTCATGTGCTTGTAGATTTCCAATGAGCTCTTCAATAGCAATATCCCTAAAAGACCTTGCTTCTTCAATGGAAGTCACCTTGGATTCCCATCTCTTGGGGAGAGTTCTAAGGATCTTTGAGTTGATCTCTCCACTAGACATAGGATGTCCTAGAATAGCAAGACCATTCAAGATGGTGTTGAGCCTTTAGTACATGTTGGCTATGCTCTCCTCCTTTCCCATCTTGAAGTTCTCAAGCAACCCTTTGAGCATGTAGACTTTGCTTTCCTTCACTTGATCTGTCCCTTCATAAGTGATGCAAAGCTTTCTCCATACCTCATAGGCCGTGTTAAAAGAGGAAATCCGGTTGAACTCGGTGGGGGTCATGGAGGCATATAGGATGTGCATGGCTCTAGCATTCAAGGTTGCTTTCATCAAGGTGGTTTCATCCCATTCTTCAATGTTTGTCTTTGGTAGAATGTATGGGTTGTTCACCATTTGCCACATCTCGAGACTTGATCCTTAGATGAAGAATTGAAGTCTTCTTCTCCAATAGAGGAAGTTGCTCCCATCAAAGATTGGAAGGCTGTTCGAGAATCTCTCTCCTTGGTAGTCACCCATCTTCTCCTACTTGTTGAAGTATGCTTGGAGAAGACCCGCTCTGATACCACTTGTTGGATCCTAGATGGGTGATTAGATGCTCTAGAGGGGGGTGAATAGAGCTGAAAGCACTTAAACAAAATTCATTAAACCTTCAAGATATATGACAAGATAAGGTTGCTAAATAGGTAATTTGAGTGCAACTAAATCAAGCATAGCAAGGATAAGAGAGATTGAACACGCACCAATTAAACAAGCTATTTAGAGTGGTTCCACACTTCAAACTAGAAGTGTGTCAGTCCACTTGCCTAGAGAGGTCAACCTCTAGGACTTACAAACTCTTGCACTCTTATATTCATTCATAAGACATACAATGCATGACCAACAAAGGACTTACCTATCCAATACAAAGAGTCTTCAACCTTACCAAGGACTTACCCACTTTGCAAGAGTCTTCGGCCTTCTCCAAGGACTTACCCACTCTTGCACAAGTCTTCGGCCTTGTAGGAATTACCCACTCTTCTTGGATCTTCCTCCTTTGACTTCACCTTCACTTGGAGAAGCTTCCACCCAGGTCTTACCCACTTGAGCTTGAGTCTTCTGCCTTCTCCAAGGGCTTACCCACTCTAGCTCCAAGTCTTCAGCCTTGATCTTCACCAAGGGACTCCTTCCCTTGTTCTTCTTCACCTCTCTAGGACAAGAGAGAGAACCTTCATCTTCATGGTTGAAAGAAGAGATAGGAGGTGATGGAAGTGAGAGCCTCACAAGATATACATGTAGGACTAGCTCTCTTACAGATTTCCTACTCACTCTAATGGATGTAGCAAGTGATTAAACTTAGAGAGAGAGGGGGTTGTAGGATCACTCAACTATAGAATAGGAACCTTCATAGTGAATGCTCAACCTTGGAATGAAGCCCAAGGGGTCCTATTTATAGCTGGGGATGCCTCTTAGCCTTTGGGAACACTTATGAACGAAAACTAGCCATTTTGTGGCTTGCAACGGATCTATTTTCACTTGTTGCAACTCCACAACGGCTACAAACACTTTTCTGCACTTTTCCGTATAGTGCAATCGGTCGAGTTTCTATGGGTGTAACTCGACCGATCAAGTAACAGACAAACTGATATTCAGATGATCGGTCGGGTTTGTCCTGAGGAAACTCGACCGACCATCTCAACTGGAAATGGCCTGCTACCCGATCGGTCGAGTTCTATGAGTGCACAACTCGACCGATGCAATCTTCAGAAAATCGACCAAGGTGGATCGGTCGAGTTTCAGGGTGGGAAACCCGACCGAACAAGTGCCTGTAATTGATTTTCAAAGTTGCATTAAAAGTGCTCTAAAATTCGATCTAAGTGTTCGTGATATTTTTCTAAGCTTAATTACAAGTCATACAATCATTACAAGTGATTTACAACATGATTCTAATGGATATACATCATATTACAAAAATGTGCACTTGTATGACTTTGACTTGTCTTTTCTCCAATTTGAGATGTGCAAGTTAGGGCAATTGGAGTGTGTCTATACCTAATCTAAAATTACTCAAGTAGAGACATTAGACACCAATATGTGGAATGGTTAGTCATCATCAAAACACGGGTTTAGTCAATTTAGACGTGAGTCAACATTGACCTAATTGACCTTGAGTCAACATTCTCCCCCTTTTGAAGATGACAAACCATTGCATAAATGTATTGAAAGCATTTAAGTAAATTCATACCTTTGGAGAAACCTAGGGGTTTTAATGGAATTGAGTTCATATGCTCCCCCTCAATTGATGCTAGTGGAGTTCTCATACTCCCCCTCAATTGATGCTATTTCTCCTGCATGGTTAGCTTTCATAACATTCATAGAATACCATGTCTTCTACTCATATATGTTCTACACATATATGTCTTCTCCCCTTTACCTTCTCCCTTTACATGAACATACTTCTCTTCTTCATGTAAGACATGCCTTCTTCCTCTTTTTAAAAGAAGACATTACCTTTCTCCCCCTTTGTCATTTCAAAAAGGTGGGGGTTATGAAGAAAAAAGAAACATCACTTGTTAAAGAGAAAGGAGATAACACAAATATATAAGGAGAGTAAAAGAGCGCAGATGGGGGCTTGTCCAAGCATAGAAAGAGAAGCAAGTTAAAGCATATACTTGAACATCCCAAAAATGCAAGATAAAGTGCTGCAGAAAAACAATAAATCACAATTTTGACCCTCAAGATGATGGAATTTGACCAAAAACCATCGGAGCTCATAGCAAAGCGATGAGTCTTGCTCAGAAGGGTGTTTCTGCATAAAAAACACTATACTTGCAGCAAAAACTGAAATTGGAGCAAAACCTGCATAAAATCCAAAAATGCTCCAATTTCTACATACAATGTAGATCTATGTACCTTGCATCACAATGTTATGCAAGCAACTCAAGATAGTAGATATGCAATTTAAGGAACAATCTTGAGCATGTATGAGATAAGATACAAGCATAACATATAGATGATCAAAGATGGCAATTTTAAACAATACTAGAACTACATGTATATGAACTACTAGTAGATGATATCACAAGTTAGGACTACTAGTAGGATCTAGATCATAGCAAGAGATACTAAAAGATACACAAGATAAAGCAAGCTCTGAGTAGATATAGAGATATATCCAAACCAAGAGATATGCAATTTTAGAAGCATGAGAGGATATAACTCACTATATATGCATCCTTACCAAAAGATGATTACCCCTAAGAACCTCAAGGTTGTATCAAACACAAGATATACACCCAGAAAGATGTAGTAAGTTTGAGCACAACGGAAGCAATTTAAGACACAACCAAGAGATCCAAAGAGATCATCATCAAAACCTGCACAACAACTCAAAGCAAGAAATTGCAAGATGAAGATATATCAATTTAGAGCAATTTGAAAGATAGAGTTGTAAGCAAGATAGGCATTTAGAACATGGCAATATGCATATATAAAGATACCAAGGGAGTGCCAAAGAATAAGGCTATTGGTTGAGAAAATCTAGTTTAGAGAGAAATTCTCATCCAATAAGCCAGTTTTATATTCTGTGCACAGTGTTATCGGTCGAGTTTTGTGCATTGTCAACTCGACCGATGACAGCTGTTGGCAACACCCATTGGTGCCCATCGGTTGAGTTTCAATAGGGCAAACTCGACCGACAGACCAGCTGTCAAAGGGCACATATATTTCATAAAAACATATTCAAAGGCATGCTAAATATACAAACCATATCCAAACATGTCTAAGCAAGTTAGTAATGCACTATAGAAGCATTAGAAATAGTTTTTGAGCAAGAGTGTGAAGAGAATCACAAAATGCCACTTTTGACTCAAAAACCATATGTATAGTGCACACTAACTTGACAAAAACAAGTTAGGGTAGGTTATAAGCAAGAGAAACATTACCTTTGTGCTTACCATTCCTTTTCCATTTGTTGTCACCCTCTACACATCTCACCTTTCTTCTTTTATGTGGATTGAGAAGTCAATTTGCAAATCAATAGCTCAAGTCAATCCATTTGCAAGTTCCTACAAGAAGAAAGATGAAATGGTCCCCAATCATGTTTTTGGGTCCGGAGGGATTAGTTTAGCAACCCAAGTTCTATTGCTCTTGGGTGCTTTCCTAAAAGGACAACAATTAGAATAATGACCAAATTCATTGCAATAATTACAAGTGCCCGTAGCCTTGGAACTGGAGGATTCTTCATTGAAAATTGAAGGTCCTTTGTCTTTGTTGTTCCTTTGGCTACAATCAAGTCCAATGCCATCTCTACCCATTTGTTTGGCAGTATGGTCTAGGATTTGATTAACCAACTAAGAATCTTTGCAAAGAAGATCTCAAACTGTCATTATCATGCTTAAGAGAAGCAATAGTCGAAGACAATTGATTAATATTATCTCTAGCATGCAAAAGATCATTTTCTAAGCAAAGAGATTTAGTTGAAAGAGAATCTCTATCAATATGAAGAGCAGCAACATCATTCTCTCTATTTGTAGAACTAGAACAAGATTCATGCCCATTGATTTTAGCAAGCAAGGAGGCATTTTCTATTTCTAATTCATGCAAAACAAAATCTTTGTCCTTGTTTTCAGATTTAAGAACATCAATGTCATGCATGAGAAAATCAATAATTAAAGTATGACCTTTATTAGAACTAGACATGAGAGGTTGAGCTTCTAGAAATTTAATTTTATCAAGTAAACTAGAAATTTCAAGTTTAAGAGAGTCTACTTGGCTAAGAAAATCATTTTTATCAATAAGCAAGCAAGAATTAGCATATTCAAGATCATCTAGTTCTATATGCAAATTATCAACAATTTTAGCAAGCTTTTTCTTTTTCTTTTTAGAAGACTTATAAGAGGCACAAATGTCATGAATAATAGCAATTAAAGATTCTTTATCTAAAGAGTCTATATTTACCTCACTTGAGTCTTCACTTGTTGATGCTATAAGGGCAAAATGGCATTCTCCTTCATCACTAGAGCTTGAGCTTGATCCTTCACATGAATCTTCACTTGAGCTTGAGTTGGAGGAGCCACTTGAGCTTGAGTGCCATTTCTCCTTCTTGTGAAGAT
The DNA here is from genome assembly GCA_963693085.1 of Alisma plantago-aquatica. NCBI lineage: Eukaryota > Viridiplantae > Streptophyta > Magnoliopsida > Alismatales > Alismataceae > Alisma > Alisma plantago-aquatica. The sequence goes on along the minus strand of OY856411.1, from coordinate 1,065,792,868 downwards.
GGGTCTTTTTGCCTTGTGGGCAATCTTCCTTGTAGTGACCCTTCTTTCCACATGTGAAGCACCAGATGGAGGAGGACTTGCCTTTGTAGAGTCTACCCTTGGAGTACATGGCATCTTCATCAACTTGAGAGAATGGAGAGGCTTGACCAACAATAGCCTTGATTTGAGCTTTGATTTCAGCCTTCTTCATTCTCTTGAGTTCATTCTCCTCTTGTCTTTCTAATTCCTCCCTTTTGTCAAGTGTGGCTTCATGTGCTTGTAGATTTCCAATGAGCTCTTCAATACCAATATCCCTAAGAGACCTTGCTTCTTCAATGGAAGTCACCTTGGATTCCCATCTCTTGGGGAGAGTTCTAAGGATCTTTGAGTTGATCTCTCCACTAGACATAGGATGTCCTAAAATAGCAAGACCATTCAAGATGGTGTTGAGCCTTTAGTACATGTTGGCTATGCTCTCCTCCTTTCCCATCTTGAAGTTCTCAAGCAACCCTTTGAGCATGTAGACTTTGCTTTCCTTCACTTGATCTGTCCCTTCATAAGTGATGCAAAGCTTTCTCCATACCTCATAGGCCGTCTCACAAGAGGAAATCCGGTTGAACTCGGTGGGGGTCATGGAGGCATATAGGATGTGCATGGCTCTAGCATTCAAGGTTGCTTTCATCAAGGTGGCTTCATCCCATTCTTCAATGTTTCTCTTTGGTAGAATGTATGGGCTGTTCACCATTTGCCACATCTCGAGACTTGATCCTTAGATGAAGAATTGAAGTCTTCTTCTCCAATAGAGGAAGTTGCTCCCATCAAAGATTGGAAGGCTGGTCGAGAATCTCCCTCCTTGGTAGTCACCCACCTTCTCCTACTTGTTGAAGTATGTTTGGAGAAGACCCGCTCTGATACCACTTGTTGGATTCTAGATGGGTGATTAGATGCTCTAGAGGGGGGGTGAATAGAGCTGAAAGCACTTAAACAAAATTCATTAAACCTTCAAGATATATGACAAGATAAGGTTGCTAAATAGGTAATTTGAGTGCAACTAAATCAAGCATAGCAAGGATAAGAGAGATTGAACATGCACCAATTAAACAAACTATTTACAGTGGTTCCACACTTCAAACTAGAAGTGTGTCAGTCCACTTGCCTAGAGAGGTCAACCTCTAGGACTTCCAAACTCTTACACTCTTATATTCATTCATAAGACATACAATGCATGACCAACAAAGGACTTACCTATCCAATACAAAGAGTCTTCAACCTTACCAAGGACTTACCCACTTTGCAAGAGTCTTCGGCCTTCTCCAAGGACTTACCCACTCTTGCACAAGTCTTCGGCCTTGTAGGAATTACCCACTCTTCTTGGATCTTCCGCCTTTGACTTCACCTTCACTCGGAGAAGCTTCCACCAAGGTCTTACCCACTTGAGCTTGAGTCTTCTGCCTTCTCCAAGGGCTTACCCACTCTAGCTCCAAGTCTTCAGCCTCGATCTTCACCAAGGGACTCCTTCCCTTGTTCTTCTTCACCTCTCTTGGACAAGAGAGAGAACCTTCATCTTCATGGTTGAAAGAAGAGATAGGAGGTGGTGGAAGTGAGAGCCTCACAAGATATACATGTAGGACTAGCTCTCTTATAGATTTCCTACTCACTCTAATGGATGTAGCAAGTGATTAAACTTAGAGAGAGAGAGGAGGCTGTAGGATCACTCAACTATAGAATAGGAACCTTCATAGTGAATGCTCAACCTTGGAATGAAGCCCAAGGGGTCCTATTTATAGCTGGGGATGCCTCTTAGCCTTTGGGAACACTTATGAACGAAAACTAGCCGTTTTGTGGCTTGCAACGGATCTATTTTCACTTGTTGCAACTCCACAACGGCTAGAAATACTTTTCTGCACTTTTCCGTACAGTGCAATCGGTCGAGTTTCTATGGGTGTAACTCGACCGATCAAGTAACAGGCAAACTGATATTCAGATGATCGGTCGAGTTTGTCCTGAGGAAACTCGACCGACCATCTCAACTGGAAATGGCCTGCTACCCGATCGTTCGAGTTCTGTGAGTGCACAACTCGACCGATGCAATCTTCAGAAAATCGACCAAGGTGGATCGGTCGAGTTTCAGGGTGGGAAACTCGACCGAACAAGTGCCTGTAATTGATTTTCAAAGTTGCATTAAAAGTGCTCTAAAATTCGATCTAAGTGTTCGTGATATTTTTCTAAGCTTAATTACAAGTCATACAATCATTACAAGTGATTTACAACATGATTCTAATGGATATACATCATATTACAAAAATGTGCACTTGTATGACTTTGACTTGTCTTTTCTCCAATTTGAGATGTGCAAGTTAGGGCAATTGGAGTGTGTCTATACCTAATCTGAAATTACTCAAGTAGAGACATTAGACACCAATATGTGGAATGGTTAGTCATCATCAAAACACGGGTTTAGTCAATTTAGACGTGAGTCAACATTGACCTAATTGACCTTGAGTCAACATTCTTTAGGTATATTGTGATCATTTTCTCATACCAATTTCCATGTTGCTCGTTTACTTGACTATCGGTGATTAAGTTTTGGTCTACATTTGCAGTGGCTAGTTCCCCTGCTCCTTGCTACCACCGACCAATTCATCTTGGTTGTAAGTTCATCTCCTACTCTTCTTTCTTTATGTTGCCTTGGTTTCTTGAATTACCACCTCTATCGAGTTTTCCCAATTCTCACGAGGACAAGCAGCTCGTTGCACTTGTCCATGGTGTGAGCCTATGAAGGAAAGAATTGTCCCAGTGAATTCTTGATTGTATCCTCCTCATCTTCTCTTTCTTTTGTTTTCTCACTCATGGGCATAACTGTCTTTTTGCCTCTATTTTCTTTGGTTTGGATGAGTCAAAGCTGGGAATTGATTTTGTGACTTGGCTGGCCCTGATTGGACCAAGTCAGTGGGCTGACCCACTCTTTGACCCTCTCTCTCAATGTTTTTCTCGCTTATATGGAATTTTTTTTATTTTCTGCTTGGCCGTTTTTAAATTCATATCTTTTAATCCACTTATCCAAAATCAACAAATAAATATGTTTTAGAATTGAAAAAATATGTTCTTTATAATAAAAATAGTTTCAAAGCCTAATTTCCATTTTTTTTGAAGGGTGATTATTGGAAAATGAATTAATGCATGTAATCCATAAAAAATACAACTTAATCATATTAACTCCAAACTTTAACAAATAAATATGTTTTCTTGAGTCTGAATTCTGAGGTTTTCTGAATAGGTCCAAAATGTGGGGTTTCTCTACATTAAGGTGCATTATGTTCTCTAATACGTGTTAATAGATTGAAATAGACAAAGTTGAACTTAGAATCATCTAAAAGTGGTGAAAGTTGGTAATTGATCTCAATAAGAGAGGTATGTGCATCCTAACACCCTAAGCTGGGATATTTGCAAACCAACTATATATTCCTTAATGAGGCACTATATGAACCCTATTCTCTCTATTGACATTTATTTTTCTATATTTGCCTCAAAATCAGTGTTGATATTCTATTTCTTGGGTCTTGTACCCTATTTTCATGTTTTTAATATATAATGCTTTTACTTTCTATAATTTCTCTTTCACATATTGATTTTATTAGACTATTTAGCTAATGTAGTGGTACTTTTGTGCAACCACCCATAGATAGGGTATGTGTTATTTCACCATTGGGAATGTGTTACTCTCCACCTTATAAAAATTTTGTTGGTGACTGGGAATGTGTTACTCTCTACTCACCTATTTGGTTGAGGTCCGATAGGCACCTCAACCCTACATAGTTAATGTAATCAATAATAATCATGCATGAAGATCTTTTACTATATTCTTGTTATGTAAAGCATCTATTTGATTATGCCTCATAATCTTCATCTTATCATCTTATGATGAAATCTTAGCCTTTGTTTCCATATTATTTCTTTATCTTTAGTTCTTGTTCACTACTTTCACACATACCTTGTTTCTCTCTCTCTTGCTGGGTGAATTCCAAACCACCCAGGTTTTGAACAAGGTGTTGAACAAGATCAAGGAAACCCGAACCAATAGTAGACCCAAGTCTTGCTTAAAGGATGTCTAGGTTGCTACTTCTAGATCCTATTAATTTTTCTTTCTAGTTTTTCCTTTCATGAAACTCATGCAGTAAACTGAGTTCAAAAGCAATGTAATAACTTACTTTTCTTTCTGCTACTACTGTTGATAGTCTTGTATCTGAATCATGCTTATTTACTTGGAATATTATATATGCATCCCTCACTATCTATTATCTTGTAAAAAGATAGATGTTATGTATTTCCTTTAGATTTAGTAAGGAGGTTATCTTGCCTCTTTACAATTTTCACTATTCTAAGGTTCATTGTTATAGCTTTCTTCTTACGTGCTTGGTTGGACACTTAATATGTTTGATAGATGCTCTTTGTAAGATCTAGGAAGATATGCATAGGAGTAATGATATGTTCCTTAGAAACACTACCTTGATGACAAGAGTGGCTAGGATATGTTGAGGAGAAAGGTTTGCAGTTCAAAATTTGGTATAAGCACGAGAGTGCTATATTAAATTGGGATTGCTCAACACTACCAAGAGGTGTGTGTAGGATGCAAACCTCCTTTCTGTTGTTCCTAGCATAGCTGGTTTTTGTTGTTAATATTGTTGTGATATGGTTGTGAAATCCTATTCCCAAGACCTTCTAATCAATTGAAATATGGAAACTAAGTGATCTCTATTTTAGTTAATTCCCTAATTTGTTTAGTTACTAGTGTAAAACCAAATCATCCTTTGAAATCGATCTAGATTGTTAAAAGGAAACACTCTTGTGTTTAACATACCTTGCTCCTTGGACGACCTCAATAATACTACACAGACCCGAATACTAATAGGGTAGTGTTCGAGTTTATAAATTTGAGATTTATGAATAGTGCTAAAAAAGCATGTATAAGACATAATAAATATGTTTAAATAGTCAATAGATGAACTCCAATATCAATCTTGTCTCAATAAATAATACAATAAACAAAATACAAAACAATGCATAATATTTATCATTTTTGGGGTTATTTTCTATAAGATAAGGTTAAAGGTAATTTTTCACTCATCTACCCATTATCTAGGTACTGATTTTGAGTTAGATCTAGAAAGACTTGAATTCCAGTCTACGGTTCCTGGATTCACACTCCAGACCTCAAAAACTAGTTTTGAATTTCTTAACACTGGGTGAGCACACCTACATGAAGATTTTTGGGGGTAGAAGATGATGAAAAAAGTTCAAGGAAAACCTTTAGTAAGTGGTACACAAGATTCCAAGCAAGGGAAAATAAAGAGAAGATAAAATCTACAGTTGAAACCAACTTACCATGTCTCATCAGTGGCGAAACCATCGATTTCTGTTGTTCTTCTTGTTCTTACATATTATCTTTTTGTGGTTTAGGGTGTTGTGTTTGTAATGATTGACAAATTAATCCAAAAAGGCAAATTTCCCCAAGATTTGAAATATATATATATATAATGTTATTGCAAATTTTGTGATTGGTTGTGATGGGAATCATCGCAACATAAAACCATCACCTTGTATGTGTATCGAACCATTGGCTAGTGAGTTTATTGAACCATCATTTGGTGAGTCTGTGGAACTATTAGTTAATGAGTTTATCAAACCATAAATTGGTGAGACTACCGAATCATTAGTTGATGAGTCTATTGATCCATCGATCGAGGAGTCTGGTGAATCTTCAATTGATGAATATGTCAACCATAAGTTGATACGTTTGCAGAATAAGCGGTTGTTGAGTCTATCGAACCATCAGTTGTTGAATCTATTGAATTATTGATTTGTCAACCAAAGATATTTTTGTGTGAAAACTAAAAGTTCCATAACTCTCATTCTGACTCTGATTTAGTTTATCCTTTTTGTTTTGGATTTATAATTGAATCCTCTACATTTATACACCAAAAGTTTTGTGATATTTTCAAATAATTATTTAATTCCTTAAATATCCTAAAAATTATTTCATCCGACATGTGTGTGTTATTAGTATTTCAACTAGGGCCCAAACCTTGACGTCTTCACAACACGTGTCTTCTTTAACTTATCAAATAACAAGTTTAAGATAAGATAAAACATAAATCAACCAATAATGAAGAAAGTGTTTAATATAGATGCAATTAACACCAGGATTATATCAAATTCTTATATTATCGTTGAATCAAGGTATGGGTTGTAACATATGCAATAATTGTTTAATAGATTATCCATGTTATAAACCAACTTCAAAACTTTTAAAATTTTATTTATGATTTCATAATTCAACTTGAAATCATGTTAAGCCATTATAGATATAAACTAAAGGCACAAAACATTGATATGCCTTAATTGATATGTAGGCCAAAATTAAAAGATAAACAATATTTGTATTGATTACATTAATATTCATACAAGATTAAAATCCCACATTTCTACAATACTATTTAAGATTTCATATGAGTTTTGTGTTATATAATTTATAAATAAGTTCCTTGTCATGTTCACTTTGGCAATCACCCTTGCGATCTAGGGATAGTGTGGGTGCACTTGCCTTGGGGCACGATTGTTGGTGATCTCTTCCCCTACACCCCATGGGACTCTTCCTACCTTTCCCTCCTCTCAACTAAATTGTCATTGCATGCCTTCCACTAGTTCCTCTGCTTCTCATCGTCCTTGTGTGGTAGGATCTTTAGGTCGTGGTGTTTAGCAGTGGTGGGTGACTTTCCTGGTAGGGGTCGTATCCAGCTTGTCCAATGCGTAGAGCTATTATTCATTGAAGTAACTTGCCATGTTATGGCAGGTGATGGTTTTCTAATGGGTATAAGGCTTTTGTTCCCCCTTTCTGATCCTTTTTGTTTGTTTTCTGTCACTTCTTCATTTCCATTTTCTTATAGTCTTGTGTGTTTGGTTTGGTTTAGTGGGCAACTTTGTCCGCTCCCTTAGTCACTGATCATCAACTTGTGTTTTTCTTATGGTTAGTCTCCTTCATGGGAGAAAGGAGCTCATGTTATGCTAATGCACCACTTTATCTTAGTCAAGTTCATTTTTCTTAGTCATATGGCTAATGCTGATGGAAAATGTTGATCAGAACACTGATTGGAGGTTGACTACATATCACCATTTAGAACTCGTATTTAAGGAATACTCGTTGAGAAGTTGTTTAGCCAACATTGTTGTAGGGGGTGAAGGTAGTTGCTCTTTATTTTCATTCCAATTTGTTCCTCATTGTTTGAATAGCATTATTATTAGTTGTTGTATGTCTAGTTAGTTTTATTCTCTCCTCTTGTAAATTTCATACTTATGATTAATGAAGATGTTTCACTTGCTATAAAAATTAGTTTTCTATTTGTTCACAATTTGATTTTGTCCAAAAACATTTAATGAATGGTTCCACTGACAAATATAGTGTTCGTCATAAGAAGAAAGAGTCTATGGATGAAACATATTTTCTTTACTCAAACATTTGGATATATTGTTCAATAGGTTCTATTTTTGGGCTTGGTTTGGGGTTAGTGTGGGACACTCTCACACCTTTTAGTGGGTTAAAGAATGATAGATTAGATGCTTTGATGGAGCCTAATCGAAGAGGGAGTTTTATCCCACATCAACCAAGTCATGAGGTAGATGCTCACTAAGGCACGTTGATGCATGTTTCTAGAGGTTTAGGCAGACAACTTTATTTCTTCTACTAAATTTTTTAGGTTGAATCATGTCCTTTTAGGTCAAAGTGACACATAAATGGCTAAGATGCAATTTTCTCACATCATTCATGTATGTTTGAGTTCGCTTCAACACTATTCCAATGTTTGAGAATTTCGGGTTCTCCAAAGACCCTCTATGGTGGTAAAGAATGCAATCTTGAAGATGGATCTCCTATATATTGGTGTGTTTTGATGATTCTTAAATATGAAATATTGGAATCACTTTCCTAATCACGTTCATATTAAACCCATGTAAATTTCTTTATCTATTTTGATATGTGATATTATTTAATATTTTCTCTACCCTTTTCTCCAAAGTTCCTAGCAAGCTATGGTGGAAACTAGGTTCTTTCTCCAAATGTCTCTTTATTCCCCCTCTTTATTCTACTTAGAGTTAGACTATGAGATAGTGGAGTTTTTAGAAAGTTTTGTTACATATTTGAGTTAGGGGTTCATGTATATACCTATTGAAAATACCACCATCACCTAAGATGAGTGATTAACCCTTTATTTAGCTGTATTCTGTTGCAATTCCTTCATATAATAACTAAACTTTACTAAATCCATAAAAAATGAGGTAAAGATGGGATAGTTATGGGTATTGGCTAAAACATTAGGAACCTTAGTTTACCACCCCTCCCTTACAAATGTTGTTTCTTCTACAAAACAAAAATATGGTCTTATTACTTCAATATTTCCTAAGTATACCAACTTTTTATATATAATACCCTAGATTGCCAAATCTTCCACTTGTTACTAACTCTTCCATATTAGACACATATGTTGAAATTCGTTGATGGAACCTTCCAAATGTGTTTCACATAGTTTTGGAAAATGTTTTTCCGACAATTTAGGATGGCTTTGAAACCTATTTTTTGTACGACCTTTGTATGGATGAAATATAGAGAACTTGGATATGTAAATGCATGGGTCCTTGTCCTTTTTGACCTAATTCAATTCCTAGGTTGTTGCACATCTTTTGATAAAAGCAATATCTAATTAGCAAGAGATAGCAGACATGATCAAGAGTCCCGCCACATGAATATAAATTAAAGTTTGTATCTAATGCTTCAATATCTTACATCTTAGTAAGATGTGATGAATTATATATGATTTGTTAGAAAAAACAAGGTAACTAGACTAATTAACCAACTGACACCCTAATAATATAGTGATACATGACTGTATAAATTCCACAATTTTTAGCACTTGAAGAAGTAATAAGGATATCATTTTTGACTTCACGCATTGTGAGAAGGTACTCAGATTTATATATCAGTATACATGTGTAGGTTATTGAGAAATCATAAAAGGTATGGCCTTCTTGTTGTCCCAAATTTGCTCATTTATATGACTATTGTCAAGGTCGTATCTCATGTTGTATGTGGCAATTCTACCAATGTGATTGTAAATGATATGATATGATACGATGTTAAAAGTTAGTATAACATGTGTGAGTTTTATGGTGTTGTCACTTGAGCATCTAGGACAGGCACACAATTTTTATGTAGGTCATAGGACCACGATCCTATACTTTTTCATACTCATAATGATCGATTCGTGGCATGATCTTCGTGCTATTGGTTAATTCTAAGATTCTCAATGGTAGTTTAGGAGACTTTACAATCTCTAGCCAATATTTATGGAGGTACTTTCCAGCTGTGTGTGGCATAATAGTAAAATTTGTAATTAAGTGGTGTAGTTTTACTTGTGTACTTAGGTTACCTTTTTCCACATAGTATGTCGTTTACTTCTCTAATGTTTCCTTCTACTTACTATTTGCCTTTAGTGTTTACTGTCTTTACTAATCTTATATTTTTAGTAGAAGTTTCTTGATATAATTAGAACTAACTAATTCAACATTTCTTATAGAGATTGTATACTCAAATATTATGCATATTATCCATATCCTTCGAGACTTCAGACCTCACTCACATAGTTTTTCATCCTTTATAAGGTTATAGCACCATAAGAAGGGGTTTGCAACGAGGAGTGTCCTGCTATGTCAACAGTGAGCCCAAGATGGAAAGGTGGGAGTTTAGTCATTGGTGTGTCTTAGATTCTTCCATGTACAATAGGGTCTGTATAGGGTGTTTTTACCCGATCATGTATCTTTGACTCCCTTTTTCATAACAAATCTTAATGATTTTTGTTTCATCAAAAAATCTTCATGGTTCTAAAGTTATAAGTGAAGCAAATTTATTTATCTATTATATAATTTTCACTGCCCACCCAATTAGTGTTCCTCACGTGATTCTTTCAAACTAACATTTTTCTTTCAAACTAACATTTTCCCATTCTTTTATGTGAATCCATTTAAACAAAGACTGGTACGTGTTTGTTGTTGATTGGAACACAAAGGAAAGTAGGAGAAGAGGCTGCGGGCGTACCCGCTATAATCGGCCGTGAACTTATCCAAATTTTAACTGTACTGGAAACGTGATGCGGCTTCACGTTGGCGTGTCCCCCCACTGTGCCACTCATCCTCTGTCGTTCGTACTAAAGACAGCTTCAACGGCGCAGGTGTATTCTGGCATAAAGAATTGAAAAACACTACCACGTTTCATCAGGAAGACAAGCACACTGCTATTTCGGACGTGACCTGCAGCCGCTTCTCGACCGTCTTCCTCTGCCAGCACGCGTTGGTACGTGCATACCGCAAAATTCTGTAGCCCTTTGATCATGGTTCAAGCAATGCTGGACTCTATATAAAGGTTAGTGTAGTATCACTACTCTCACACCTAGCCAGAGCCACTAGCAAGAGCAACTATCTCCCGGCCTCTTATTTCACCAATCACCATGGCAACATTCAGTTATGTCCTCGCCGTCCTGTTTCTCTCTGGCACTCTCATCGCTTCTGCAGCTGCTCTCTGCCAGCAGCAGGGCGAGGCGGTGCTAGACACCAGTGGCAACCGGGTCCGACTGGGCCCCAACTACAAAATCGAATACACCAATGCCGACGGCCGTAAAGGTGTGCTAGGACTCCTGCGCAACGATCAAAGCCAATGCGAGAAGTATGTCGGACCTACCAACCGCCGGGAGGGCCGGGAGGTGACCTTTGCTTCGGGTAGTGGCAACTTTGAGGAAAACACCATGAAGGAAGGTGACCGCTATGTGTTCAGCTCCATTGCAACGTGGAACCACCCATGCAAGCTGCCCAGCATCTGGACCACCGGCAAGACCAGCAATGACGTCAATTTCACGCCCATCATCGCAGGGCAGGATCAGGAAAGCAACAAACTGCGATTCAGTTTGTTCCAGGTGACCAAGGCCAAAGAACAAGAAGGAGACTACAAGTTGTCGGTGTGTTCTTACAAACAGAACGAAGAACAGGCCTCCTGCACCGAACTAGGTACACACGATCTAAACGGCCAGGTTGTTCTGGGCAAGAATGGGGACTCGTTCACCGTCAGGTTTGTCAAGCACGAACAACTTGCCATGAGACCTACTATCTACTAACCGTCAAACTACGACGTGAAGTCAAGGATGGGTATATGCATGCAACCTGTGTACACCCAAGCGGGTGCTAAATAAAACTTCCTTTCTAGCCATGCACATTGCGCAGACCCCATCCTGCTATGTAGCTCGTGATAAATAAATAAAGTAATGAGGCCTCCAACTTCTTTTTTAATAACCAGCATTGATTATATTAGATTTGTTATGAAGAGTACTTCATAAGGGAGCAAATTTTGCAATAAATGACTTAATCGAATTTGAAATACGTATCTACCTACTTTTATGGGTGTATACAAGCATAAAACTACTATAGAATGGATGGTTTTGGGCATTCATCACTTGTTCTTACATTATTTCTATCATATTGTACAATTGAAATGGCAGGGCATAATATACAAAAACCCTTGATTAGATCAGAAATATTTGATAAAGATGCCCACTATCAATAAGAGGAATGTTAAATCCTTCATGAGAAGGAGAATACATTAAGTAGAGAACAAGATCAACAATGATTCTCTAAGACAATGATAATGAATGTTAAATCCATCGTTGTTCGAGAATGACAAAAAAATAAAACCATGATCTTTTTAAAAAGTATATCAATACCAAGGCAATGAATGCTAAGTCCTCCAAGATAGAAAGATACCATAAAAATCCAATCAAAAATAATAAATAATCTCTAGAAGAATAGTAACATATGTTAAGACCCTATCTAATATAGAAGTTTTGAAAAATTAAACTAATAAAGATATCAAGATAAATCACATGATTTGTGCTCCTCCTTAGTATGATACTCCTAAAAACTTAAGCTAAAGGCAAGAAACTGACCACTAAGATAAGAACATCCATTTAATAACAATAAAACACACTAGCAACATCTATATCAAATCTTATCAAATGCTAAGATCATAGAAACATGAAATAAACTCAACCTAAATACCAAATACATGATAGACAAAATAAAACTTGACAATCAGTATCTTAATCAGACTTTATTTTAAACATTGCCACTCAGTAGGACTACAGTCGATCGAAAGACTTTTTGTTGGAAAATTAATCCAACAAAAATTCAGACCTCTACTAATTGAATACATATTAAATGTTAAAAAATTGATCATTAAAAATAATATTTATTGATTAAAAACTAATAAACAACAACAAATAGATATCCAACGAGGATATTGATATTTTAAAACCTCATCCAGAGAAAGGTTCTTGCAACTGAACTATGTTTTTATTACTTTTCCTCTTAAATGGGCATAAACAATTATAGTGACCAAATCTTCCACAAGAATAACATGTAACATGGTAAATGGAGAAAGAGAACAGTAGCATTTGGTTATACAAATATACGCCATTTGTTCTTATTTCTATTTTTATTATTTAGGATATAACCAAGACAACTTGTAACTGGATGACCATTATGTTTATGTAACAAATATTTCCACATATTTCTACTATTATAAACTTTATCAGAGGATCTCGTAAGATTTGAGATGTGCTTGAGAAACATCCATGCGTCTTTAGTATTAAATATTAATCATCTTATAATACTAGTAATATTATCTTCAAATATAGATATTTTATCAGTAAAATAAACATCTAGTTGAAGAATCATATCAAACATGTGACTAAAGAATATGTTGTTTCTCCATACTATTCAACTTATCTAAAAGAGTAGAAACTTGAGTTTGCAAGGAAGTATTTTGAGAAACAATATCATCAATTATTTTTCTTTTCACTAGTGTATTGATAATTTACCACACAAACCTATACATTCGAAGAACCAATAATAGTAGGCAAATACATATTCTATTTCTTAAATTTGAAAATTTTCTAATGTTAGTTCAACAAGTTGAAGAAATTTACTTTTGAAAAAAGTTAAAAGAGATAGCTCAATATAATCACTTTGTGCCTTTTTCATCTTATTCGTCTCATTATGTTCGAATATTAAGCAATCAAGTACACAATGGCAAGTTTCTTCCTCATCATTTGATCCCAAATTTAGAGAGGAATCCCAAGAGGTCGATATGCCTTCTCTTTTTCCTTGGGTATTTTCTTCCTCTTATTCATTAGTTATGGGCATTCACCCTTAAAGTGTCCATTATTCTCACAAGCACAAAATCTAATAGAACAAATTCTAAAATTTTTGTTAGAAGAGAAATTGACTTCTTACCTTTGGAGTTCTTTTCTTCCTCACTAAACACTACAACAAAATCTAACATAGGCCAAGGCTAGTTGGTCAGGGATGTCAACCCTGGCCAAACTATTTTTCTCCCTAAGGCATATCCCTGGCCATAAAGTTTCTAAACCCTGACCAATGACCTTTTTCACGGTCTCTCAATATCCTCCCCGAGACCCAAGCATTCAGACTTTGTTTATATATAAAAAAATGTTTCATATGCCCCCATCCACTCCAACCGACCCCCGATGTGCCGCTCCCAGTTCCTTCACACCTATCTACCACTGTCGCCAACCCCATCCAGATCTGTGGAAATGCACACATATCTCCTCCTTCATCTAAAATCAATGGGAAGGTCTGAAGCCATCAGCCACCGGATGAAGCAAAAGAGGATCGATCCTATCTTTCCGGTCCATCCCGCTTCTCCACACAAGTATGCTCGCTACATCACGAATCCTTCTCCGCAACCTACCGCTAATGTAGCCATGATCGTGGTCTTGGCCAGGTATTCCGTAGGCATGGTGGCTCGAAGAGAATAATCGATTGAGATGGCATTAAGCATTTTAAAATGGTCATGCTATTGCAGTGGATAATCAAACGATACATGCGTTTAAGAAAAACGAACTGAATAGCAATACTTTGTCCCTCTCATATGCCCGATCACAAAAATGAGTGAGTTACTTTTTGTATTTCCTTTATAGAATGTATTGTTAATCATCTCAAGTGCGAGAGCGTGAGTACTTGTTAAACTTGTTCACAAACCCGGTATAGAATGTGTATGTAACATCCCTGACCTGGGTTATGAACTAACCCTAGGTGTTTTTCTTAAATATGTGATTTGATGCTTGTGGTTAACTTTTGAAATGTAATTAAGGCTCTTGAGGAACTCATATTTCAATTTCAGTCCTTTTTGAATAATGTTGAAACATTGTTTTGTTAATTTTGGACTAAAGTGCAAATTACCCAAGTTGAGGGGTTAGATTGCAAATTGTGTATGATAATAAGTTCCTCATGTGTTGATGCATCATAAGAATGAAGATGATGCAGAGGTATGGATTGTGATAGCATGAATACCAAGAAAGTGCTGATAAAGCAAAGTTTGTACATTAAAACCTAGTTTTGGTGTAAAGTGCAATTTACCCAAAACCTAGGGTTCAATATGCAAATTACCACTTCAATAAGGTCCCTAATAATATTTGGCATCAAGTAGAGCAAAAAAAATGAGATGGGCACCTCATTTGAATTATCTTGGAGGAGAGAGAATCTTGACATAAAAATAATCAAGATTTAATCCTAATTGAAACCCTAATTCAATTTAGGGCAAAAATGAATAAACATAATTGAAGGGCTTTCAACCAAAATGTTTTGGGTTGATTTTGAATAAGGATGGACGTTCCTTTGACAAGATAAGGAACGAAAATATCCTAAGTAGGTGAAATTCCACTCACCATTATTATAAGGAAAAGAAAACCCACTCACATATGGATATTAATATAATAAGGATTAAGGTGCTTAATTTCTTTTCCATTAATTCTTGGATAATGAAGAGCTTTTACGAAAGTTTGAAGGTGGTTTCCTGATCAAGTAATGGAGGAGTATTAGGGGGAAATTAGGATGGAATTTATTTAAGGAAAATGATTCATTTTCTCTTTCATCAAAGACCCATATACATATTCTTTATATATACCTTATTTCAATAACACATAAGGAACGTTTCCCTTAGCCTTTTCCTTATTCCTTTTGATTTGGCCGACCTAAGGAGAGCTCAGGAGCAGGATAAGGACGAACACCACCTGTAGGTAAGGTTTGATCATCTTCTACCTTGGATTCATGGTGAAAACCCTAAATCAATGATTGATTCTAGATTTTCTTCACTCGATTTCCATTTCTAGCCATCCATTTCATCCAAAAGCTCAAGAACGAACCTTGTATAGTTGCTGGAGCTCCATCCACCATTAAAGCCACGGAGCTTGGAGCTTGGAGATCAAATTGGAGGCGGGTTTTATAACTTAAACCCTCAAACATTGCTATTGCATCAATCTTCTATGCTTTGTTGATTGATTTCTTCAATTTGATAAACTTTTGCTTCTTTGCTGCAAATTCCATCAAGAACGGTTGCTGTTCTTGGGTGCACGAAGAAAGATGATGATGACATCATCATAAGCAAGCACCTCACCAAATATCTTGGGAGCAAATGATCTCATTGGCTGGGACCAAACAGTTTCACCAAAACCGTTTGGTGACCAAACGGTTTGCAGACCGTTTGGTGGCAAACGGTCTCAAGACCGTTTGATATGGTTGACCAAGCGTTGACCGTTTGGGAATCTCGTTCCTAATTATGTAGGCTAATGACCCTCCTAATTTGAGGGGTTAACTCCAAAGGAATCATAGGTTGAAGGCCAATCAATTAGGCAAATCGAACTGAATTAAGTGCTGATTTTCAACCTGATTAACTTGACCTGGTTGAGCAAACGGTCTCAAGACCGTTTAAGATGGTTGAACAAGCGTTGACCGTTTGGGATTCCTGTTCATAATTATGTTTATTAATAACCCTCCAAATTTGAGGGATTAAATCCAAAGGAATCGTGAGTTGAAGCCTAATCAATTAGGGAAACCTAATTGGATTAAGTGCTGATTTTCAATCTGATTTAATTGAACATTTTGGGAAAACGGTCTCAAGACCGTTTGAGTGAGTTGACCAAGTGTTGACCGTTTGGGATTACTGTTCCTTATGATGTGATCTAATGACTCACCAAATTTGATGGATTAATTCCAAATGAGTCATGAGTTGAAGGCCAATCAATTAGGCAAACCCTAATTGAAAACAATGCTGAAATTCCAATGAGTTAAGTTGAGATTTTGGGTTGATTAGCCCAAACGGTCTCAAGACTGTTTGGGGATCACCCCAAGACCGTTTGGAGGTCTGGGTTCAAGTATAGTTGACCAATTGAAGGTCCAAAGGTACTAATCATATTGCAAGGTAGTGCTGATTTGTTGATCAACTTGATAGACCAATCCATGATAATTTTTCACTAAAGTCCAAAGGTTGGATGGGCCAAACGGTCTCAAGACCGTTTGGATCTCATCCAAACGGTCTCAAGACCGTTTGGTGGTCACCCAAGACCGTTTGGAGGTCTAGGGTGGGGTATAGTTCAGTGGTTGAAGGTCTAAAGATATGAAGTTGATCTGCAATAAATTGCTGATTTGGTGAGCACTTCAATGAACCAAACCCTAATTGGATTGCTTGGTTTTGAGTGATATGATGGGAAAACGGTCTCAAGACCATTTGGAGGTCATCCAAACGACCTCAAGACCGTTTTGTGGTCACCCAAGACCGTTTGGAGGTCTAGGGTTGGGTATAGTTCAGTGGTTGAAGGTCTAAAGATATCAAGTTGATCTGCAATAAATTGCTGATTTGGTGAGCACTTCAATGAACCAAACCCTAATTGGATTGCTTGGTTTTGAGTGATATGATGGGCAAACGGTCTCAAGACCGTTTGGAGGTCATCCAAACGACCTCAAGACCGTTTGGGGTCAGGTCATACCCCATTTGAATGGTGGTTCAATAGTTATGAAGTAACTAGTCACACATTGATGAATATTGAAGGTTCATTGATTCTAAACCCTAATTCAATTGATTCCAACCCCAATTGAGGATCAATTGAGGGTCAATTGAGTATCAAATCAGTTGAGGGTTGATCTAATTAACTCAATTGATTAGTGTCTAACATGTGCAAGATCGATTGAAGGGTTCAACATTGAAAACCCTAATTCAATGTGATTGATGGAAACCATATTTGGTCCTTTCGGTTTTGAGGTGGTTTGGACCAAACGGTCTCAGGACCATTTGGGACCAAACGGTCTCAAGACCGTTTGGGACCAAAAGATCCCAAATCAGTTGAGGCTTAAACAGTTTCAAAAGTTCAATTTTGTTAAGTGGTTTCAATTACTATCCTACTAAATGGTTTCACCTATTCCAAGATCACTTGGAAGGTAATCAACCAAAGAGTATGAACTCTCAAATTGGATGAAGGTCAGTGGTTTATGTAATCAATCACATGATGTAATCCAAGGGAGATTGAGTTCTTAATGATCTTGATATAATGACATATCCTATGATGTCAATTCTTCTTTCAAGATTGAGTTGACTTAGATTAATCAAGGTTGAAGTAACTTCATCTTATAGAAGATGAGGGATAAGTTATTAACCCTAATTGAGCTAAGGGAATGGTTACCCTAATTGAATTAAAAAGGAAACCCTAACCCTAGTAAGGGCATAGTGGGGTAATCCTTAAATAGTGATGTTATCATTATTTTGCATTGTACTGATATAAAATTGATGTGTTGTTATCATCTGTACTAATCATGCAGGTTTCATGAGGTATTGAACATAGTCAGGTATGAGCTATGATGCCTTGTGTATTGAAAACACTTTATAAGTTTTATAAGCAATGATATGCCATGTTGCCTAGTGAAAGGTAACAAAAGAGTTTGATAGGCTTTAAGAGCCATGTGAAATACCTGCATTACATTTATCATGTTTACACTGTTAGATGACTTGATGGCATTAAGTTACCTGTTAAAGTGGTAACATGTGTCTTGATGATTTAAGGGTTTGAACACCCATATTCTTGAATCATGATGATGAAATGATAAGGGATTGAGATCCCAATGTTAGCAAAGCTGTGAAATGAACTTGATAGAAATAGTACTCATTCTTTATAGAAAATGTTATAATGTTATATGATTGACAACATGCCTGATGCTAAAAGAATGTTGTAATGTACTTAAATAATCAAGTGAAATGATATCATGTAGAGCCCTGACCATAGATCCATCATCGTCAGTAGTCAGGTGATGGTGAAATAGGTTTTCCTAAGGGAACTCCTAGAGAGCATACTTTTGAGTATGTGGGGGTTATGGGCGCGAATATCCTTACGCCCTAATGAAGGAATTGATGTGAGATAAACACTAAATCTCTCAATTCTTCATTATATGTATATGCCGGGATGATGTATCACTAATCTCCCGATAATGTTGTTAATGCCGCATCGATGAGAGATAAACAAGAAATCCCTCGATGGCGAAGAGAGTACATAATGCCACTGTAACTCTAATAGCGAAGTTGCCAGAATACCCTGGAAAGCTATTATAGCAGAGACACGAGATGTCATGTATGTTGTTCCTCACACTGACTGAGGAAGATGAGGTCATAGAAATCCGGCTCTTCTGATGACCTATGTATGGTACCAATTTCGACTTCGCAGTGGTCGGTTGGAGTATGAGCGGTATATCTCATCTCTTCAGGGCATAAGTATGTTTGTAATATGTAATCAGCCGTGTAGCATATTTGCTTAAGGTTGAACTATGAGAATCAATGGTTGAGAATACATTGATTACCATGTTCTAGTTGGATAAATGATTTACATTATCTTTATATTTCTTCCTAATTGGATAACTTGCTACTTATTCAAGTTACAACTGAAATGATTGCATAGAGAATGCTGCTCTATTTAGTTTATCTAATGCATTACCTGCTGATAAATGTTTATATTTCTACTGCTCAGTGTTATTCTATCATTTTCAATAACAATGTTACTGGCGGAGAGTTATATCTCTCGCTGGGACAATTTTTATAATTGTCTCACCCCCGTGGGATTAAATTTTTAGGTAACCGCCGACGAAAAGGCAAGGAACCTATTACAGAGGAAGAGCAGCAGCAGCAGTAGCAGGGATAGTAGTAAATCCCAGGTGGGGATATGAGCTGTCAAGTTGTATATAGAAAGTCCTATGAGTCGTCTCTGTACTCTCAGGTCCTAGGAGTCAGTAGAGTGTTTGATGTTGATATGAGATTTTGGCTTGAAGCCTCGAGATTTTTGTATCCTGCTCATGCATAGTTTAACAGGGCTGACAATGTTATGACTCTCGAGATGAAATGATACAGAGATGTAATGATGAATCAGTTTGTAAATAACTTACTTTGGTTCTTTATGTCAAAGTTTCACAGTTTGTGGATCTTCTTGCAAAAAGTTTTAATTTTTAGTGATTTTCAGTAATCCGCTGCAAATAATTCGCTTCCGCATTAGTTAATCCTGTTTTCGCGAGACGGTCGTCACAGTGTACTAGCTCAGATTTTACTTTTTGGGTTTTGATTTTTTCCTTACCAGTTGGCAAATGCATTTGTTTTATGGATTGGATAACTCATCTTGTACACATGCTTACGATAGGTATGGAATACAACAAGAAACTCCATAACATGAACATTAGATATATGTTGTATCTTATCTCATTACTCATTTTGTTTCTTTGTGATTTGCAAATTCTTTCCAGGTGGATGATGAATGCTCTCCCCTATTGATGTTATAAGTATTTCAAGACATACTTTTATGGAGGAGCTAACAATATTTGGAGAGGATTCGTATATGATGTAGTCAATGTTTGTATTTATAAAGCAAAGTTGTATAAATCAATGTTGTATAAACATTTTTATTTTTATTGGGGGTATGATAAAAAGTCCTTCTCATGTAAAGCAAATTTTGATTTTTAATAGAATTATCAATGCCCAACAACTTTTTTCATAAGAATGAATTGATATCAATTTTCAAAGTGAAGTAGCTTATACATGTTAATGATGTTAGATGAAATAAAAAATATTCATCCATCTTTTAGAGGAAGTGGCTTTCATTAATACTAGTCAAGGATGGACCTAGAATACAATGTGTCGACCATTGATATCTTTTTATTTCATCTTATGGATTGCTCAAGGCTTATGTACTTATTGGTCAAGGATAGGACCTGACTAATTAGTATTGGTCACCAAGCTTTTGTTCAAGATACGTTGGTCAGGGATTGACCTTGAGGATCACAAACTGGTCAAGCATTTATTAGTATTGGTCAGGGATTTGACCTTCGGCTTTGACCAGTTCTGTAGTAGTGAAAAGATGGTCTACATGATGAAGAAGATTTTCTGAACCTCTTTCCTTGAGAATTGTGCTCTTTTTCTTAGCACAATTTTCTTATGTATCTTACATCCCAGATTTTTGGAGATTTACTTCATAAGTCTCTAAGTTACCTATAAGTTCCTGAATCTACAAAGTAGAAGTATTTAACTATTATTCTATGACAGTAACTTTCTTCTCATATCTAGAGTATAGATGACACAAGTCCTTAGTGGCAAGCTCATGTTTCTTAATACTATTTCTAATAGATTTCATGATATAATTTAAGTAAATCTAGGTACATTTTAGAAGTAGTTTCATGTATTTCCAATCCAAAACAACTCTATTTTTTAGCTAAGCATATTGATTTTAGTATACTTTACCTCCTTGGTTCCATAATGAGAATAGATCAATTTCTCCAAATATTATAAGTAGTTCCACAATAGGGAATTCTATTGAACTCACTAAGAGATAGAAAATAATATATAATACTTACGCGTTTAGCATTCAATTGAGCTTTCCTGTTGTATTTGCATCCCATTTCTCAATCTTTATTATTGAGGAGACATGTTGTTTGATTACCATCTTTTAAAGGTCAAATTTAACACCTTCAAATAAGAATTATATATGACTCTTCCAATACTTGTATTTAATTGTGGTCCTATCTTGATACCTTTTGTGGCAACACATCCCATTATCACACAGATAACGAGGTGTTATGCGAAAACATGCGGAAATCACCATAACCACAAATTATGAAAACACGGGTTAATTAAAACCGATTGTGGAAAACAGATAAACTGTGGAACTATTACTTTCTAGTCCTCATCGTGCATAGAAACATGTCAAATATATACATACACGAGATCTGATACGTGTCTAGAGCTTACAGAAATAGCTGCTCATCCATCACATGAGTTCACCACATGTTCACATACATAAAGGCCCACATCCGGCCATCAGCAGGATATACAAACGTCATCGATCGATCATCGTGAAACATCGTCAAAACACTGCCAAGGACCTGAGAGTACAGGGATGACTCTAGACTCTACTACAAAACATCCAAAACAGCAGCATGTCCAACGCTTGCCTTCTACTTCTCCTCAAGCTGCTCGGCCGCAACACCACGACCACGACTACGTCTACCTCGACTACCTAAAAAGGGGTTAAACCAGCGAGGTGAGACAATTGAACAATTGTCCCAGTGGGAAACATAACTCCCCACCGCAACTACAGAACCTCAGTAAGATAGATTATAATAACAGATATCTAATAACAGGTATAACGAGAGAAGTCTATATAAAACAGATTATTCTTACCGACAAGCTTACCCGCTATACAAAAGCATATAACCCGATATATCTCAAGGAATATGATTTAGTAAGATAAGATGTATCCCTATGTAGCATGATTATCAGAACAAGATATAATGTCACATAACCTGCTTATCAAGATAAGACATATTGTTACATCCAAATCGTACCATTCAAATGGTACCATTCAAATCCCTGAGGATTTGAATCGTACCATTCAAATCCAACCTTCGGTTGCGAAACCCAAGTCGGTGCCATACAAGGTCAATGGAAGAGTCGGACTCCACGACCTCCCACCTCGTGGTCAGTACACGAGTATAACACAAGCAAGACCGTAGTCACATGCTGAAGTGCTCTAAGCCACAGGGTCAGCTCCATAGGCTACCATCACTCTAGCCTGCCTTGGTACAGGTCTCGGCGCTAGTAAAATTGAGCCACAGGCCTATTCACCGTGCTCTGAGCCATTAACGCATTCATGCTCACACATCACATATCCTGAGCCATGGGCCTGTTCACCATGCTCTATATACATATCTGAGTCTGCAACCGAAGTTACACTCTTACCTCCTCATTTTCAGGCTAGGAGCAACCTACACATATTCAACAATATGCGCTTCCAGGTTAACCCGTAGGAGAACCTGTTTCACCATCACCAAGTCCTGACGATGATGGATCTATGGCCAGGGCAAACTACATGATATATTTCACTATGATTTATTAGTATCTTTTAGATGGATTGCAGGATTCAACCAAGTTGTATAACATGCAAGCTATAACGGAAAGTAAACAACATTATATTATTATTTAATCACATCAACTTGATCCATCACAAGGATCCAACATCACATGTTACCACTTGGCCTCTTGCCAACCGTCCAGATCCATCTCGAGGATCATCACATACCATGGGATCTAAATCCTTCATCATGTACTATCAATGCCTCTCAAGGCTCACATCTTCATCATGGAACTTAACACATTATACATATCATCTCATTAATCAGAGTAATTATCAAGTGATGTTACTCATCACATGTGTCTCATAGCCCTTTTCATGGCTAATCATCACCTGCATGGTTAGAGTACACAATAATCATAGATTCAATCATAAGGAATATGCTACCATCATGAAATGCTATTCAAAATACTTCTACTTATCATTCTTACTCTATTTACTGATCAAAGGTATAAAGTACATCATCAACAAGCCATATCTATACTTATCCTTATCTCAGAACTATATGACTAATCAAGATTCTCAACATAAAGAACAAGTACTATTGTTACCACTACCATTATGTCATCATCCATTATCATCATTATTACCATATCATTGAGCAGGCTACTAGTGTAACTAACACCATTCTCATTTAACAATTTAGTACAAGGATTACTATATCATTACTATCATTATTGGCATCATGATTATGATCAATATTATTACTATCATCTTCTTTATTATTAACAAATAAGCATAAGGATCACATCATGCATCTTATTACCTTTTCCTTCCTCATTACCATCGCTACTACCATTATCATCATCGTTACTATCATTAGCATTATGATTGTTTGCAAGGCATCATATTCATTGTTGTTATTACTAACAAAACACCACCATTATTAAGCACAAACATCCACTATCATAACACATGGAACCGTTACTCTAGGATCACAAGACTCTCACCATAACTCATCACCACCCTCGCTAAAACCTATCAAGGCCTGTCGGCCGACACACACATCAACTCTATCGGCCATCACCACCCAAGGTTGTCGCCCAACATGGCTATCGGCCATCATGGGTGTCAGCCAGCATGGATATCGACCAGCACACCATGCATGGCTATCGGCCAGCACCAACAAACCTCCAAGAAACTTAGGTATATCGTCCACCATGAGGAAGAGGATGTCTCTCAACACAAGGAGGACCCTCTCGCCCATCATGCTCACCATGTCGGCCAATACAACAAGATGTATCGCCCATCAACATCCATCGGCCAACTCAACCATATCGGTCAATACAAGGCAAGGATGTCACCCAACACCAAGAACACATATATCGTTCAACTCAAGAACAAGGGTGTCGCCCAACACACCCAAAGCAAGGGAGGATGTCGCCCAACAGGGGTCATCATAACGGTCAACACAAAGAACACCACTATGTCACCCATCACAAGGACAAGGGTCATCTTCAACCTCCAACACAAGGAAACCCTAAACCCTAGAAAGCAAAGGTACACAAAGGAACCCTAAACCCTAGAGGGGGATCGGCCACCAACGATACACAAGCAAAGTACAAAAGCAAGAAACTAAGCTAAACTACTAACATGCAACAAGATCATAGCTAGAGGCAAAGGAGTTAGGGTTAGAAGCTATGCAACCCGCCTTAAGCTCCAAGCTCCAAGGAAGAAGATGCACTTCAAGATCCAAGGGATGTCGTCCACCAAAGTTGATCCAAGAGAGGGTATCGGCCACCACTGCAACTCCAGGAGAGTGTCTCAGCCGACACAAGCAAGAGAGGGAGGATTGTCGTGCACTCAAGGTGGAGGAGAGACCAAAAGAGCAAAGGAAACTAAGGCAAGGGAAAGAGCTACCTATATAGAAAGAAGGGGAGGAGAAACCAAGGTAGAGCCATGCTATGTGTCGTCCACCCAAGGGACACTTGTCCTAGGGTTCAAGCCAACACACTAGCACACCAAGAGACACTTGTCAAGGATACATACCAAGTGTCCACCAAACATGGTCAAGGTTGGACCAAGCAACATGGGCGACACAACTAGAAGCTCTGTTGGGCGATACACCACCATATTGGGCGACACAAACCAACCTAGGTCGACACACCACTACCCCTTGGGTGACACAAGCTGGTCTTGGCTGAGACAAGGCTCAAGCAAGCCCAAACAAGGCACCTCAAGGCCCAAACAAGCTCAAGCAAGGCCCAAGAAACTCAAACAACAAGCCCAAGCCTTCCTCTCAACCCTAGAGGAAGCAAAGAGGGGAAAACATCTCACAAGATGGCAAACTTGCACACAAAACTCTAGACTTGGGTTATTTGCAAGTAGCCCCTCGAACTCTCAACAAAGCACAACAAAACCCTAATCACCACTCACAGGTGATTAGCAAGCATCAAACCACGAAGGTTAAGAAAAACAAACAGGGTAAACCCTAAACGTAGGTCAGGGTCCTTACAAGCTAACCCCCTTTAAGGGATTTCGTCCCCAAAATCCGCAGGAGGATGACTGTCAACCGCAGTCTGAGTCAAGACCAAGAGCTACACAGACATTGTCAAAAGACAGGTGGTTGAAGACCGCACTAGCTGTGAGGTATTGTCGCTGACCAAGCCTCAGGACCAGGTATAACTTGCTAAAACCATCCTTCCCATTAGATAGATGTTGATGCGATCTGCTGGTTATGGGTGTATGGTCAAGTAATTTTTTTATTTCCACTGCCTACTCCAACCACATAAAACCCAACAGTTGCATAGTTCTTCTTAAAAGGTGTAAGGACCCTGACCTGCGTTTAGGGTTTACTCTGTTTGTTTTGCTTAACCTTGGTGGTTTGATGCTTGCTAATCACCTTTGAGTGGTGATTAGGGTTTTGTTGTGCTTTGTTGAGAGTTCGAGGGGCTACTTGCAAATAACCCAAGTCTAGGGTTTTGTGTGCAAGTTTGCCATCTTGTGAGATGTTTTCCCCTCTTTGCTTCCTCTAGGGTTGAGAGGAAGGCTTGGGCTTGTTGTTTGAGTTTCTTGGACCTTGCTTGAGCTTGTTTGGGCCTTCAGGTGCCTTGTTTGGGCTTGCTTGAGCCTTGTGTCGGCCAAGACCAGCTTGTGTCGCCCAAGGGGTAGTGGTGTGTCGACCTAGGTTGGTTTGTGTCGCCCAATATGGTGGTGTATCGCCCAGCAGAGCTGCTAGTTGTGTCACCCATGTTGCTTGGTCCAACCTTGACCATGTTTGGTGGACACTTGGTATGTATCCTTGACAAGTGTCTCTTGGTGTGCTAGTGTGTTGGCTTGAACCCTAGGACAAGTGTCCCTTGGGTGGATGACACATAGCATGGCTCTACCTTGGTTTCTCCTCCCCTTCTTTCTATATAGGTAGCTCTTTCCCTTGCCTTAGTTTCCTTTGCTCTTTTGGTCTCTCCTCCACCTTGAGTGCACGACACTCCTCCCTCACTTGCTTGTGTCGGCCGAGACACTCTCTTGGAGTTGCAGTGGTGGCCGATACCCTCTCTTGGATCAGCTTTGGTGGACTAAATCCCTTGGAGCTTGAAGTGCATCTTCTTCCTTGGAGCTTGGATCTTAAGGCGGGTTGCATAGCTTCTAACCCTAACTCCTTTGCCTCTAGCTATGATCTTGTTGCATGTTAGTAGTTTAGCTTAGTTTCTTGCTTTTGTACTTTGCTTGTGTATCGTTGGTGGCCGATCCCCCTCTAGGGTTTAGGGTTCCTTTGTGTACCTTTGCTTTCTAAGGTTTAGGGGTTCCTTGTGTTGGAGGTTGAAGATGACCCTTGTCCTTGTGATGGGCGACATAGTGGTGTTCTTTGTGTTGACCGTTATGATGACCCCTATTGGGCGACATCCTCCCTTGCTTTGGGTGTGTTGGGCGACACCCTTGTTCTTGAGTTGAACGATATATGTGTTCTTGGTGTTGGGCGACATCCTTGCCTTGTGTTGACCTATATGGTTGAGTTGGCCGATGGATGTTGATGGGCGATACATCTTGTTGTGTTGGCCGACATGGTGAGCATGATGGGCGAGAGGGTCCTCCTTGTGTTGAGAGACATCCTCTTCCTCATGGTGGACGATAGACCTAAGTTTCTTGGAGGGTTGATGGTGCTGGCCGATAGCCATGCATGGTGTGCTGGTCGATATCCATGTTGGACGACACTCATGATGGCCAATAGCCATGTTGGGCGACAGCCTTGGGTGGTGATGGCTGATAGGGTTGATGTGTGTGTCAGCCGACAGGCCTTGATAGGTTTTAGTGAGGGTGGTGATGAGTTATGGTGAGAGTCTTGTGATCCTAGAGTAACGGTTCCATGTGTTATGAAAGTGGATGTTTGTGCTTAATAATGGTGGTGTTTTGTTAGTAATAACAACAATAAATATGATGCCTTGCAAACAATCATAATGCTAATGATAGTAACGATGATGATAATGGTAGTAGCGATGGTAATGAGGAAGGAAAAGGTAATAAGATGCATGATGTGATCCTTATGCTTATTTGTTAATAATAAAGAAGATGATAGTAATAATGTTGATCATAATCATGATGCCAATAATGATAGTAATGATATAGTAATCCTTGTACTAAATTGTTAAATGAGAATGGTGTTAGTTACACTAGTAGCCTGCTCAATGATATGGTAATAATGATGATAATGGATGATGACATAATGGTAGTGGTAACAATAGTACTTGTTTTGTATGTTGAGCATCTTGATTATTCATATAGTTCTGAGATAAGGATAAGTATAGATATGGCTTGTTGATGATGTACTTTATACCTTTGATCAGTAAATAGAGTAAGAATGATAAGTAGAAGTATTTTGAATAGCATTTCATGATGGTAGCATATTCCTTATGATTGAATCTACGATTATTGTGTACTCTAACCATGCAGGTGATGATTAGCCATGAAAAGGGCTATGAGACACATGTGATGAGTAACATCACTTGATAATTACTCTGATTAATGAGATGATATGTATAATGTGTTAAGTTCCATGATGAAGATGTGAGCCTTGAGAGGCATTGATAGTACATGATGAAGGATTTAGATCCCATGGTATGTGATGATCCTCGAGATGGATCTGGACGGTTGGCAAGAGGCCAAGTGGTAACATGTGATGTTGGATCCTTGTGATGGATCAAGTTGATGTGATTAAATAATAATATAATGTTGTTTACTTTCCGTTATAGCTTGCATTTTATACAACTTGGTTGAATCCTGCAATCCATCTAAAAGATACTAATAAATCATAGTGAAATATATCATGTAGTTTGCCCTGGCCATAGATCCATCATCGTCAGGACTTGGTGATGGTGAAACAGGTTCTCCTACGGGTTAACCTGGAAGCGCATATTGTTGAATATGTGTAGGTTGCTCCTAGCCTGAAAATGAGGAGGTAAGAGTGTAACTTCGGTTGCAGACTCAGATATGTATATAGAGCATGGTGAACAGGCCCATGGCTCAGGATATGTGATGTGTGAGCATGAATGCGTTCATGGCTCAGAGCACGGTGAACAGTCTCGTGGCTCAATTTTACTAGCGCTGAGACATGTACCAAGGCAGGCTAGAGTGAGGGTAGCCTATGGAGCTGACCCTGTGGCTTAGACCACTTCAGCATGTGACTACGGTCTTGCTTGTGTTGTACTCGTGTACTAACCATGAGGTGGGAGGTCGTGGAGTCCGGCTCTTCCATTGACCTTGTATGGCACCGGCTTGGGTTTCGCAACCGAAGGTTGGATTTGAATGGTACGATTCAAATCCTCAGGGCATAATAATACGTAATACAACTGTTTAGTATTTACTGCTTAATATAAACATGAAACATTGGTTGAGGCCTTGTTTGTGTAATATCTTTGTTATATCTTGCAGGTTATGTGACAATATGTCTTATCTTGATAAGCAGGTTATGTGACATTATATCTTGTTCTGATAATCATGCTACATAGGGATACATCTTGTCTTGCTAAATCATATTCCTTGAGATATATCTGGTTATATGCTTTTGTATAGCGGGTAAGCTTGTCGGTAAGAATAATCTGTTTTATATAGACTGCTCTCGTTATACCTATTATTAGATATCTGTTATTATAATCTATCTTGCTGAGGTTCTGTAGTTGCGGTGGGGAGTTATATTTCCCGCTGGGACAATTGTTCAATTGTCTCACCCCGCTGGTTTAACCCCTTTTTAGGTGGTCGAGGTAGACGTGGTCATGGTCGTGGTCGTGGTTTTGCGGCCGAGCAGCTTGAGGAGCAGTAGAAGGCAAGCGTTGGACATGCTGCTGTTTTGGATGTTTTGTAGTAGAGTCTAGAGTCATCCCTGTACTCTCATGTCCTTGGCAGTGTTTTGATGATGTTTCACAATGATCGATCGATGACGTTTGTATATCCTGCTGATGGCCGGATGTGGGCCTTTATGTGTGTGAACAGGTGGTGAACTCATGTGATGGATGAGCAGCTGTTTCTGTAAGCTGTAGACACGTATCAGATCCCGTGTATGTATATATTTGACATGTTTCTGTGCAGGATGAGGACTAGAAAGTAATAGTTCCACAGTTTATCTGTTTTCCGCAATCGGTTTTAATTAACCCGTGTTTTCATAATCTATGGTTATGGTGATTTCCGCACGTTTTCGCGTAACACCTCGTTATCTGTGTGATACTGGGATGTGTTGCTACATCCATAGTCATTTCTTGTGCCCTTAGTCCATGTTTTCCCCAATAGAGCATCGTTCCCCCTAATTTCATCATGTTCACCCTCCCAATGTAGTCTTCGTTCTTCTCTAGATTTCTTTCTCTCTGCACTTCCCTCTCCCTCGTGCCCACAAGCCGCACTGTGTTGCACGGTCTACACCATTTTCTCCTCTCACACCTTTTTTCTCTTTTTGGTGCCTCCGCCATAGTATATTGAGCTGGCCTTCAACGCAATAGCCTGAGGGTGCTCCACCACAATAGCATGACGATGCTTCTAACATCTCATCTTATCAAGCAACCTAACACCTCCACTGGTCGCTCTTATTCTCAGCAGCGGAGCCCAACATCTTGGCGAATCCACATGTGGTGGCCTTAAAGCTGATGTTGCATGCTGAGGCCCGAACGTTGATGCCTCATGCCC
This sequence comes from Alisma plantago-aquatica, assembly GCA_963693085.1. Classification (NCBI taxonomy): domain Eukaryota; kingdom Viridiplantae; phylum Streptophyta; class Magnoliopsida; order Alismatales; family Alismataceae; genus Alisma; species Alisma plantago-aquatica. The sequence continues at coordinate 1,065,763,403 of OY856411.1, read as the reverse complement.
ATGGTCTCTCAGAAATTTCACTTCTTCCTCTTGATGTGGTAGTATTTATTAATCAATGATTGTCTTCATACTATTCATTTTCGACCCATCTTTAATCGTCTTGTATAGGTAACTACCCATTTTCACTTAATTACACATTTCATTAACAAGAAGAAATGCATCTTGATATTATGATTCAGATGTATCCTGTGACCTATATTTGTTTATTTTATAAGTGTCTTATCTGATTTAAAATAACCAGATTCTTGCATTCTTGGCTGCAATGGTAGATTGATGTCCACTACATTCTATTGTAAACCAATGGCTAGAGAAAGGTTCGCCTCCTTCATGTCTTATATTCAGAATGAATGAGAGGCTTACGAAATACTTAATTACTTTAGGATCTATGCTAGTATACATAATTTTTATGCTCATTTGACGTTGCAGATCCCTTTATTAGTATGAAGTGCTTGTTTGCAGCAAGATTCTTTTGAAGTTGTAGTTTGCTATTTTCTAGCTAAAATATATATGTCCCTATATATCTTTTAGAGATTCAAGCTCAACTGATCAAGGATGTAACCTGCTATATTAACTTGGTTTCTTAGACTTGGTCTCGTCTATTTGTTGTAAGAAGGCTCCATGAAGGTGTGAGACCATATGCCAGTATGCAATGCTTCTACATGGGTTTATTTACTCAATTTATGTCTCCTTAATCCTATGATAATGTGACCAATAGAATAACCTAAAGATGTCAATGTATCTTGATGCAACACTATGTCCAGGTTACTGAACTGACCAAGGTTTTTTGTTGGATAATTGTAATTGAACCTCTATAGTTATACACCAAAAGTTTTGTAATATTCTCAAATAATAATTTAATAATGATTTAATTCCTTAAATATCATAAAATTATTTCATCTGACATGTGTGTGTTATCACTATTTCAACTAGGACCCAAACCTTGACATCTTCACAACACGTGTCTTCTTTAACTTATCAAATAACAAGTTTAAGATAAGATAAAACATAAATCAACCAATAATGAAGAAAGTGTTTAATATAGATGCAATTAACACCAAGATTATATCAAATTCTTAGATTATCGTTGAATCAAGGTATGGGTTGTAACATATGGAATAATTGTTTAATAGATTATCCATGTTATAAACCAACTTCAAAACTTTTAAAAATTTATTTATGATTTCATAATTCAACTAGAAATCACATTAAGAATTTTAGATATAAACTAATGGCACAAAACATTGATATGCCTTAATTGCATTTCATAAACTTATTTATAACACAAGTATATGTAGGCCAAAGATTAAAAGATAAACAATAATTGTACTTATTACAATAATATTAATACAAGATTAAAATCCCACATTGCTAGAATACTATTTAGGATTTCAAATGAGTTTTGTGTTATATAATTTATAAAATAAGTTTCTTGTCATGTTCGCTTTGGCAGTCGCCTTGCGATCTAGGGATAGTGTGGGTTCACTTGCCTTGGGGCACGATGGTTGATGGTCTCTTCCCCTACACCCCATGGGCCTTTTCCTACCTTTACCTCCTCTCAACTAAGTTGTCATTGCATGCCTTCCACTGCTTCCTCTACTTCTCATCGTCCTTGTGTGGTAGGATCTTTAGGTTGTGGTGTTTAGCAGTGGTGGGTGACTTTCCTGGTAGGGTTTGTATCCAGCTTGTCTAATGTGTAGAGCCGTTATTCATTGAAGTAAATGTTATGGTAGGTGAAGGTTGGTTCTAATGGGTATAAGGCTTTTCTTCCCCCTTTCTGATCCTTTTTGTTTGTTTTCTGTCACTTCTTTGTTTCCATTTTCTTATTGTCTTGTGTGTATTGTTTGGTTTAGTGGGAAACTTTGTCCGCTCCCTTAGTCACTGATCATCCACTTGTGTTTTTCTTATGGTTAGTCTCCTTGATGGGAGAAAGGAGCTCATGTTATTCTAATGCACCATTTTATCTCAATCAAGTTCATTTTTCTTAGTCAAATGGCTAATGTTGATGGAAAATGTTGATCACAACACTAACTGGAGGCTGACTACATATCACCATTTAGAACTCGTGTTGAAGGAATACTTGTAGAGAAGTTGTTTCGCCAGCATTGTTGTAGGGGGGTGAAGGTAGATGCTCTTTATTTTCATTCCAATTTGTTTCTCGATGTTTGAATAGCATTATTACTAGTTGTTGTATGTCTTGTTAGTTTTATTCTCTCCTCTTGTAAATTTCATACTTATGATTAATGAATATGTTTCACTTGCCATAAAAACTAGTTTTCTATTTGTTCACAATTTGATTTTGTCCAAAAACAGTTAATTAATGGTTCCACTGACAAATATAGTGTTTGTCATAAGAAGAAAGAATCTATGGATGAAACATATTTTCTTTACTCAAACATTTGGATAGATCGATCAATAGGTTCTATTTTTGGGCTTGGTTTGGGGTTAGTGTGGGCCACTCTCACACCTTTTAGGGGGTTAAAGAATGCTATATTAGAGGCTTTGATGGAGCCTAATCGAAGCTGGAGTTTTATCCCACATCAACCAAGTCATGAGGCAAATGATCTCTAAGGCACATTGATGCATGTTTCTAGAGGATTAGGCAGATGGCTTTATTTCTTCTACTAAATTTGTTAGGTTGAATCATGTCCTTTTAGGTCAAAGTGACACATAAATGGCTAAGATGCAATTTTCTCACATCATTCATGTATGTTTGAGTTCCCTTCAACACTATTCCAATGTTTGATAATTGTGGGTTCTCCAAAGACCATGTATGGTGGTAAAGAATGCAATCTTGAAGATGGATCTCCTATATATAGGTGTCTTTTGATGATTCTTAAATATGAAATATTGGAATTACTTTCCTAATCACATTCATATTAAACCCATGTAAATTTCTTTATCTATTCTGATATGTGATATTATTTAATATTTTCTCTACCCTTTTCTCCAAAGTTCCTAGAAATCTATGGTGGAAACTAGGTTCTTTCTCCAAATATCTCTTTATTCCCCTTCTTTATACTACTTAGAGTTAGACTATGAGATAATGGAGTTTTTAGAAAGTTTTGTTACATATTTGAGTTACGGGTTCATGTATATACCTATTGAAAATACCACCATCACCTAAGATGAGTGATTAACCCTTTGTTTAGTTGTAATTATGTTGCAATTCCTTCATATAATAACTAAACTTTACTAAATCCATAAAAAATGAGGTAAAGATGGGATAGTTATGGGTATTGGCTAAAACCTTAGGAACCTTAGTTTACCACCCCTCCCTTACAAATGGTTGTTTCTTCTACAGAACAAAAATATGGTCTTATTACTTCAATATTTCCTAAGTATACCAACTTTTTATATATAATACCCTAGATTGCCAAATCTTCCACTTGTTACTAATTCTTCCATATTAGACACATATGTTGAAATTCATTGATGGAACCTTCCAAATGTGTTTCGCATAGTTTTCGAAAATGTTTTTCCAACAATTTAGGATGGCTTTGAAACCTATTTTTTGTACGACCTTTGTATGGATGAAATATAGAGAACTTGGATATGTAAATGCATGGGTCCTTGTCCTTTTTGACCTAATTCAATTTCTAGGAAGTTGCACATCTTTTGATAAAAGCAATATCTAATTAGCGAGAGATAGAAGACATGATCAAGAGTCCCGCCACATGAATATAAATTAAAGTTTGTATCTAATGCTTTAATATCTTACATCTTAGTAAGATGTGATGAATTATATATTATTTGTTAGACAAAACAAGGTAACTAGACTAATTGACCAACTGACACCCTAATAATATAGTGATACATGACTGTATAAATTCCACAATTTGTAGCACTTGAAGAAGTAATAAGGATATCATTTTTGACTTCACGTATTGTGAGAAGGTACTCAGATTTATATATCAGTATACATGTGTAGGTTATTGATAAATCATAAAAGGTATGGCCTTCTTGTTGTCCCAAATTTTCTCATTTATATGACTGTAGTCAAGGTTGTATCTCATGTTGTATATGGCAATTCTACCAATGTGATTGTAAATGATATGATATGATACGATGTTAAAAGTTAGTATAACCTGTGTGACTTTTTTGGTGTTGTCACTTGAGCATCTAGGATAGGCATGCAATTTTTATGTAGGTCATAGGACCATGGTCCTATACTTTTTTATACTCATAATGATCAATTCAGGGCATGATCTTTGTGCAATTGGTTAATTCTAAGATTCTAATTGGTAGTCTAGGAGACTTTACAATCTCAAGCCAATAGTTATGGAGGTACTTTCCAGCTGTCTGTGGAATAATATTAAAATTTATAATTACGTGGTAGTGTTTTACTTGTGTACTTAGGTTACCTTTTTCCACATAGTATGTCTTTTACTTCTCTAATGTTTCCTTCTACTTACTATTTGCCTTTAGTGTTTACTGTCTTTACTAGTCTTATATTTTTAGTAGAAGTTTCTTGATATAATTAGAACTAGCTAATTCAACATTTCTTATAGAGATTGCATACTCAAATATTATGCATATTATCCATATCCTTCGAGACTTCAGACCTCACTCACATAGTTTTCCATCCTTTATAAGGTTATAGCACCATAAGAAGGGGTTTGCAACGAGGAGTGTCCTGCTATGTCAACAGTGAGCCCAAGATGGGAAGGTGGGAGTTTAGTCATTGGTGTGTCTTAGATTCTTCCATGTACAATACGGTCTGTATAGGGTGTTTTTACCCGATTATGTATCTTTGACTCCCTTTTCCATAATAAATCTAAATGATTTTTGTTTCATCAAAAAATCTTCATGGTTCTGAAGTTATAAGCGAAGCAAATTTATTTGTCTATTACATAATGTTCACTGACCACCCAATTAGTGTTCCTCACATGATCCTTTCAAACTAACATTTTCCCATCCTTTTATGTGAATCCATTTAAACAAAGACTGGTATTTGTTTGTTGTTGATTGGAACACAAAGGGAAAGTAGGAGAAGAGTCTGCGGGCGCACCCGCTGTAATCGTCCGTGAACTTGCCCAAATTTTAACTGTATTGGAAACATGATGCGGCTTCTCGTTGGCGTGTCCCCCCACTGTGCCACTCATCCTCTGGCATTCGTACTAAAGATAGCTTCAATGGCGCAGGTGTATTCTTGCATTAAGAATTGAAAAATACTACCAGGTTTCATCAGGAAGACAAGCACACTGCTATATCTCCATCATTTTGATGATGCCAATATTTTCAAAAGATAAATTTTATATTGCCAAACTAAGAGAATCATACCTTTGATTTTCTATATGAAGTAAATTTATCAAAGCTTTCTACTTCTTTCTCAAACTTAGAAAAATCAAACATACTTACAGAACTCTCCTTAAACTTGCCCTTTAGGCAGGGGCGGAACCAGAAATGCACAAAAGGGGGGTGAGTTCTCAAAAGGGGGATGAAAAAGAAAAAATGCATACACAAAGATTCAAACTCATACTATTTATACAATAAAAGATGCAAAGTACCACTTCATCCAGTCACTCTTTTTGTTGAACACACCGCAAAACATGTATACATTTAATTATTATTAGTATTTTTATACTTTTTATAATTATATTTCATCATTTTTGGGGAGGGGGCTACAGCCCCCCCCCAACCTTCTCCCTAGTCTGCCTCTGCCTTAAGGAGTTACTCCCCCTTAAAAGGATTATTCTTTGGAGAGTTAGCCCCATACATGAGCAACAAGAGAGTACCAAATGAAACTAACAATTGAAATGGCAGGGCATAATATACAAAAACCCTTGATTAGATCAGAAATATTTGATAAAGATGCCCACTATCAATAAGAGGAATGTTAAGTCCTTCATGAGAAGGAGAATACATTAAGTAGAGAACAAGATCAACAATGATTCTCTAAGACAATGATAATGAATGTTAAATCCATTGTTGTTCAAGAATGACAAGAAAATAAAAGCATGATCTTTTTAAAAAGTATATCAATACCAGTGCAATGAATGCTAAGTCCTCCAAGATAGAAAGATACCATAAAAATCAAATCAAAAATAATAAATAATCTCTAGAAGAATAGTAACATATGTTAAGACCCTATCTAATATAGAAGTTTTGAAAAATTAAACTAATAAAGATATCAAGATAAATCACATGATTTGTGCTCCTCCTTAGTATGATACTCCTAAATATTTAAGCTAAAGGCAAGAAACTGACCACTAAGATAAGAACATCCACTTAATAACAATAAAACACACTAGAAACATCTATATCAAATCTTATCAAATGCTAAGATCATAGAAACAAGAAATAAACTAAATCTAAATACCAAATACATGATAGACAAAATAAAACTTGACAATCAGTATCTTGATCAGACTTTATTTTAAACATTGCCGCTCAGTAGGACTACAGTCGATCGAAAGACTTTTTGTTGGAAAATTAATCCAAAAAAATTCAGACCTCTACTAATTGAATACATATTAAATGTTAAAAATTGATCATTAAAAATAATATTTATTGATTAAAAACTAATAAACAACAATAAATAGATATCCAACAAGGATATTGATATTTTAAAACCTCATCCAGAGAAATGTTCTTGCAACTGAACTATGTTTTTATTACTTTTCCTCTTAAATGGGTATAAACAATTATAGTGACCAAATCTTCCACAAGAATAACATGTAACATGGTAAATGGAGAAAGAGAACAGTAGCATTTGGTTATACAAATATAAGCCATTTGTTCTTATTTCTATTTTTATTATTTAGGATATAACCAAGACAACTTGTACCTAGATGACCATTATGTTTATGCAACAAATTTTTCAACATATTTCTACTATTATAAACTTTATCGGAGGATCTTGTAAGATTTGAATTGTGCTTGAGAAACATCAATGAGTCTTTAGTATTAAATATTAATCATCTTATATTACTAGTAATATTATCTTCAAATATAGAAATTTTAGCAGTAAAATAAACATCTAGTTGGAGAATCATATCAAACATGTGACTAAAGAATATGTTGTTTCTCCATACTATTCAACTTATCTAAAAGAGTAGAAACTTGAGTTTGCAAGGAAGTATTTTGAGAAACAATATCATCAATTGTTTTTCTTTTCACTAGCATATTGATAATTTACCACACAAAGTTATACATTCGAAGAACCAATAATAGTAGGCAAATACATATTCTATTTCTTAAATTTGAAAATTTTCTAATGTTAGTTCAACAAGTTGAAGAAATTTACTTTTGAAAAAAGTTAAAAGAGATAGCTCAATATAATCACTTTGTGCACTTTCTTCATCTTATTCGTCTCATTATGTTCGAATATTAAGCAATCAAGTACACAATGGCAAGTTTCTTCCTCATTATTTGATCACAAATTTAGAGAGGAATCCCAAGAGGTCGACATGCCTTCTCTTTTTCCTTGGGTATTTTCTTCCTCTTATTCATTAGTTATGGGCATTCATCCTTAAAGGTGTCCATTTTTCTCACAAGCACAAAATCTACTAGAACAAATTCTACAATTTTTGTTAGAAGAGAAATTGACTTCTTACCTTTGGAGTTCTTTTCTTCCTCACTAAAAGATGATCCACATGATGAAGAAGATTTTCTGAACCTCTTTCCTTGAGAATTGTGCTCTTTTTCTTAGCATAATTTTCTTGTGCATCTTACATCCCAGATTCTTGGAGATTTATTTCATAAGTCTCTAAGTTACCTATAAGTTCCTGAATCTACAAAGTAGAAGTATTTAACTATTATTCTATGACAGTAACTTTCTTCTCATATCTAGCGTATAGATGAAACAAGTCCTTAGTGGCAAGCTCATGTTTCTTAATACTATTTCTAATAGATTTCATGATATATATAATTTAAGTAAATCTAGGTACATTTTAGAAGTAGTTTCATGTATTTCCAATGCAAAACAACTCTATTTTTTAGCTAAGCATATTGATTTTAGTATACTTTACCTCCTTGGTTCCATAACGAGAATAGATCAATTTCTCCCAATATTATAAGTAGTTCCACAACAGGGAATTCTATTGAACTCACTAAGAGATAGAAAATAATATATAATACATATGCGTTTAGCATTCAATTGAGCTTTCTTGTTGTATTTGCATCCCATTGATCAATCTTTATTATTGAGGAGACATGTTGTTTGATTACCATCTTTTAAAGGTCAAATTTAACACCTTCAAATAAGAATTATATATGACTCTTCCAATACTTGTATTTAATTGTGGTCCTATCTTGATACCTTTAAAGAAGAACTATGTAACTGTTGGGTTTTATGTGGTTGGAGTAGGCAGTGGAAATAAAAATTTTAATTGACCATACACCCATAACCAGCATATCGCATCAACATCTATGTAATGGAAAGGATGGTTTTAGCAAGTTATACCTGGTCCTGAGGCTTGGTCAGCGACAATACCTCACAGCTAGTGCGGTCTTCAACCACCTGTCTTTTGACAATGTCTGTGCAGCTCCTGGTCTTGACTCGGACTGTGGTTGACAGTCGTCCTCCTGAGTGGAAGAAGTATCCCACCTCTATATATAGTCCACACGGACCACCGAGAACTCTAGTCGTCCTGTCCTGAAGGACACTAGAAGGAGTCATCCCCTTCTTTCGGTGTACTAGTCACTGACACACTCTCCCACAACCTGCTGCTTTTCTGCAAATTTCTTTCGCTTGTTGTTCCTCCCTGGACGGGTAGAACTTACTTGGGCTCTCTCATTTACCACAACCAGAGAGGACAAAAACTTTGCAGAGCAATTCAAGTTCTAAGTTGTTTGTTCTTAGAAGTACCTAGTGCCCCTCTATATATATGAGGGGTCAGGGTCAGGGTTCTCAGCCGCGGGCAATGCGAGACTAAAGTGGGAGTAGAAGGGTCCAGAATTTCCATGAATAATTTGCATTGCGATAGGAGAACCGGTCGTTTCATAAATGAAACAGTCATTTGGCAAGGTGAACTGATCAGTTCACTTGTGAACCGGTCAGTTGGGAGTGTGAACCGGTCAGTTCACTCAGTAAATCGGTTGTTTCACTTCCCAAACTTTCCCATAATTGACTTTCCTTATTCGTTTCTAATTAATACAAATATTAATTCTTGTCCCAATCGATTTGAACAAGTGAAATGGAAAACTTTTTCTCACAAATTGGGACAACCCAACACTGCTCGTTTGGACACATGAACCAATCAGTTCACCAGATTGAATCGGTCATCTCACTGGTCATGTGCCGATCGGTTCACCCAGTCAACCGATCGATTGGTGGTCCAGGTTGTGCAGAACATAGTCAATTCGGTTCTCAATCAATCTGACACTCTAATCAATTGGTTCAACACTTGAACTTGATGGTTCTGAGTCAAGTCTATTGATTGAATGTTTGATTGAGTACCTAAAAACTTTAGTAATCAATCCAAACATCATTCATGGATAAACTCCTCATCTAGGTTAACCCTTTGTGTGTGACTCTACAGGTCTCATTTCATGTTGGTAGTGTTGCCCATATCTAACTTATGACATCACAAGCAAAGAGTGGTGGCTAGTCGCACATCAGTGCTACCCAAGTCAAAAGAAAATTTGGAGAAAACTTTCAATATAACATATGTGATTGGTGTTCTAGTAAATGTATAATTCCTTTGTCTTTGATATCCTGAATGAACGCAAGGCATGGAGTTGTCATGCTTTCAACATTCATTCATGTTTCTTGAACTAGAGCAGACTATCTGAGATATGTGTGACATCAATATCATACATTGATTCACATGTGCATTCACATGCCTTTCTCAGTCTTTCTTATCAAGTGTCATGGACATCATACTCCCTTAGGAGGGACAAATCCCATATCTATCACTCACAGTCTATGTCATGCGTCAAAGCCACCCAATCATCACTGTTATAACAACCCATGTTTCAGGACTGCGTTTGATGATGTCAATGTGTACCCAATCACATTCGACGAGTGTAGTGATTTTAGATCGAAGAATAACAATCACCACCATCACTATGAGAGATGACTCTGACTGCCATGTCATGGTTCCATGTGTCACTCTCATGGTGGGTCAGTGTGATACGCTATTCTCTAACATGTATCTATGTGCTTGGTTTGATATCATATATCATGACTAATGAGACACTGTCATCAACCAACACACACTCTAGTCTTGATGTGTCATTGTTGTCTATCAACCTTCCACAAGGACATCCGACTAGGGACATAACAAGAATGTACATACTCTTAGCATCCATATGATCTCATTGTTCAAGTTACATACTTGAAGACATACATCATTGAGTATTGTCATTCTTTATACATTCATTCTGCTCCATCATTTATCTCATAATCGATTGAGCTAGAATAAATTGGAAGCTTGCCTTTGAAATTTATCAAATCAGTCATGATGTATGCCAATCTAATCATCATATGATTGGCTCTCAGGGCATACATACCAACAGACTCACTTGCACTTAGAGCCAATCACCTTTGAATTATAATATTAGTGATATTCAACATGTCCCACATGTTTCATCTACTTCAATGCTAATGTAGTGAGTTAGTAACACATTGCTTTAGTCAGTATATTGCATGCTTCACATCTCCTCACTGTACGACATTTCTTATGAGATGGAGTCGTCATAATACGCGATATGATATTCCTTTCCTAACATTTAGCTCCATTTTTTGACTCAGTATTCTTACTTGGCATCAATGGTTGGAGTACCTATAAGGTCATATGTATGAACTTCTAGATCCATATAGTATCCTATGTTGTTCATAACACAAGGATACTCGACATTACCTTTTAGAATTAAATGGACTTTAATTTTACTTAGAACTCTTCCAATTATCAACTCATATTCACTTTTATATTTATATATTTTGTGATCAATTTCTGTCATTTTGGAAGCTTGTATCAGTGAAACTCATTTACACTCAACTCTTCCTTTTATTACCATAGAACTAATACTTTAATAATTAACAACTACTTAAATGAGTTTTTTATGGTATTCCAATGACTCTCACTGGAAGTAGACAGACATCCACTCATCATGTCCAATACATATGAGATAACTGGATGAGCATATCATATTGTCATGTCCAATACATACAAGATGATGAATGCATATATATATTTTCTTATCATGCCTGATACATACATGATAGATCCAATTGTGAATGCACAAGACATTTATTTATGTGTTCCTATTCTTCAAAAGAATTTGGGACACTTGGAATCTTGAGAGACTAACTCCATGTAACATGGACAAGTTTTCTCCCACTGAATCTTTGCATATTGAACCCTTTAGTGTACACTGTCTATAACGACATGCACTTTTGAGTGTCTAAAAGACCTTAAAGTCACAGGTCATCATTTAAAAATTTCAGGATCAGATTCATGAAATAATACAGAATAGTAAACAATTTCCATTAATGATTAAATATTTACATGTTTAAATAAAAAGCTCCTCTCAGGAGTTACATAACTTTTAAATAGAATTAACTTTTACAGTTGTGAAGATAAACCATTAAGACTAAACCTTCATGATTAAGTTGTAGTGTCTTCAACATCTTTATCTGTACCCTCATGTCCACGAATCAAGTATATCTGATACCTAAAATGCCGACAAACTAATACGCGATCAGTATATTACTATACTGGTACGTGGGTTCAAATAATAATCACAAGTACAGATATAAGCAAACACCTTTATCTTGTACATAAGAATATAAACTTGTTTTTCATATCCTAACCCATATCTGGTCAACCACCTCAGGTGTAATCACTGTCCCTCCAGGGCTCGTGTGCATTACCCTTAAGATCAGTCTATCCCAGGGTTTAGAATACTGTTATTTACTTTACATGATACTCATATGCACTTTATAGTTTGAAAGAACTAAATAAACAAGCAAGTAGTTTATTTGTCATTCAATCTCATTGAGAAACATCGGCAATCTCGAAATTCGATACGAGTATTGATAAGTGTAACCACGTACCTTATGCCATCGCATAAACCTTGCATATCTAACATGTACTTTAAGAGTGTATCCAAACATCCAATCAACCAAGCACATAATCGACAAGTATCTGAAATAAAGCATACTATGTGTGTGTCACCATGTATTCACATTACATTATTTACATCTAGGTTTTCTCCTAAACTAGGGTTTAGGGCTACGTCATGTTTGGACTAGGGATCAGGGTTACAAACCCTAATTCCATCATATTAAGGTTTCTATGATTACAACTCAATAACCCATGTTATGTTAAACCCAACATTATTAAGGTTTTAATCATTATACATGGCAAGATCATGTGTTAGCCTAACATGAACGAAAATATTCAATTAATCATCAGATTAAGGCAGATCTAGGTTTCCTTTACATTAAACAGATCTAAATATGTATTGCACATACTTTTAGAACAGGAAGCATAATCAAGTTTTGATGACATTTTACTTAGATTCCTCTCATTCTCCTGATCAATTTTCATATATTATATGCCCCCATCAGAATTACCAATAATTTTATGGAATTATTATAAGATACTTACCTTTGAGCCAATAAAGTTCTGCCACGTCAGCGAATACATGCTTCTATTTTCCTTATTTACTAAGCTGGCTCGGATCAGATGAAATGACCTAGTCAGCCCCAGGTCTTGAACATGCGGGCAGGGGCAAAGGGGTCACTTGACTCTGTTCCTTCCCTTTCCTCGCGATCGCGTGAGGCCTACCTGTGCTGACGGACACAAAAACTGAAACAGACCGCAAGCGGCACTCTTAGGTCCCGCCTCCTCCACCTCGGCTCATGCCGATGCCAATGCGGGGAACCACGCTACATGGGGCCACCGAACGAACCCCGATGCCAGGCTACACTGGCCGATACACCTTCCTCACTCACCCTGTCCTCGTCTTCCCCTGTTGTCGTGAGGTATGGCCTTCATCCGGGGTTTTACACCCTTATGCACGGCGCACCAGAGATCACTTGCCTCCCTCCGCCTCGCGTTTCCCCCACTCTGCCTCCAAAGTCAGAGGTTCTTCTTCTCCGCGAGTCCTGCGAATGACCCCTCCCCCTTCTCTCGCGATCGCCTACGTGAGACTAGGTGTCCGCTGTGCACACTCCGCCAGGCTCAGACCTCCAGTAGAAATCCCAAGTCGAGCCTTCCTTCTTTACCTCTCTACTACGAACAACTAGGACACCCATGAAGCACCTACTCCCTCACCACGGCTGTCTGTGGAGACCTGAACCTCTTCACCATCCTCGGTCTGCCAATGGCTCTCACATCTCTGGCTCCTTTCTTGGTCCGAGCACATCAGAGGTTGGGAAGGACTCTGACTAACCCGCAGAGGGGTGATGGTAGGCAGTCTTAGGGAGGAGATTCCTCTATTCTTCAAGGAACCCAGAAAACTACCGTCGCCGCAATCATCATGTCGGTGAAGTAGGGAGAAGAAAGTATTCCTAGGTACCATGGTCGAGATGGGTGCTGAGGAATCCAGAGAATCCTATATATATACATAAATTTGAACGAACCCTAATGACCTCCACGATCCTATGGCCTGGAGATACGAGTTCTTTCCTCATATATTCTCATCATGGGAGCCAACTGTTGGCCATAGCCTACTAATTTGGGAGATGTTTCCATATGCATTAAAAGGGTATTCCTTTTAATTCAACGATGCATTGCCAACTAGTCTTTTCTTGTCCTCTCATGATTATGGTAATCTTTTGTGAAGTATTTATATTTGTCAAAAGCAACACAATTAAGAGATTCCTAATATATAGATACCAATGTCCATAACTCTTATACCAAAAACTGATAAAGGAACGCATGACACATATTGGATAATGAGATTCTAGATTATTCATTTATCTCTTTCCTTGATATGTCCTTTAAGCCAATTACCCTCTTCCATGGCAACTCATTAAAACCTTTCCCAAGTAATAGAATTCTCTCTTTTCCTTTATTATTTGCAAGTATATGAAAAGTCATATTAAAATATCAATATTTGATGCCTTAAACATTGTGTTGCCAATAATTGCTAGATAGTTACTCCTTTAATTATCTACAACACCAAGTAATTCTTTTGGTAACTTGCATATCCTCTTGTATAATTCATTTACCATATCAAAAGCCATTAATACCAATTCATTATGAATTATTTTCTTTTATTTAACTTGTGCCACAAGCACCCATTCCACAAAGATAATAAACATTATTATTCCATCAATAATATGATTAGGGAATTTATAAATCAATTCAATTATATAACTCAATTTTTATCAAAATTGAGGATATTACATTCACCCCTCCTTAAAAATGAATTTTGTCCTCAAAGTGTAGGCCTACCAAGCCTAGGTGAATGATAACTCATCTTATTTTCACAACTGAGGGTTAGCACCCTACTTAGATGGCTTAACCGTTTTTCATTAGCATAGAAACTTTTGTTTTATTACTAAGATTGGCACTTGAATTGAAATCCAAGTATATCCATATCTCAAATATATGCATATTATCATCACTTGATGATTCATTTTTCATTTGTGCTTTAAATTTCACTTGGTGATCACATTTTCACCTAGATTTCCAACCTATTATTCATTTATTACTACAAAAGGGTGAGGTGGCACCTCAAACCCTGAGTCATATAATTACACATTCAATGTAAGATATTCATCCACATTATCTCAATTTTTTTTAACAATAACGTGTGTCTATCCTATCTCCCTCCCTTATAATGAGATGAAATAAGCATTTAACTACAGCCCAAATACAAAGTTCATTCCTTTCCAAGAGCGGAGATAGTACATCCACACATTACCTTTCAATTTCACTTATTGAGTTGAATCATACTCTATATGACTCTAAACTTACTTGTTCTTAATTCTTTATCATTCTTATATTCCATGAATTCAAGTGTCCCTTTTCTTACTCTTAAGTTAGGGCACAACTTCTCTCAAGTTTTAATGACTTCTTTATATCTTTACATCTACATCTCATGTATCATTATGAGCCTTAGCCAAACCCTTAGGGTCTCTAGGGGTATAGGTACTCTTTTGGAGTGATCTCATCCTTATGCATTAAGGGAGTGCCTTTCACATTCACCCATTAGGCTACATGATCATCATGGAGGTAGCTAATCTCCTGAAACATTGACCTTGGGCAAACTCAGTTGTTACCTCTCGACCACATGGTCGTGTGCATTAAGGGCACAATCAACTCCCAACTCATCGGTCCTATGTACCTCTAATACACCCTACTTGACCCTAGGATTGCATTAGGGCTCTACCCTCCCTAAGGGTTTTTTTTAGATGTCACATCTTTTCAGCACATTATTCTCTTATTTAATTCTTTAACTCGGATTGCCTCCATCTCTCTCTTTTGAGTACACATAATGCAGTGTCGTCCCATCATTGGGCTTGGGCCACCTTCCCTCCAGGGCTTGGTGCCATGTCGGTCATCCCTCCTGGGCTTGACCTCTGTGATCTTTCCCTCCAGGGGCTTGATCCTAAACAACTGCATTATGGACTTAGGCCACCTTCCCTCCTGGGCTTAGTGCCTACATGGTCTTCCCTCCTGGGATTGACCATTTCATGACCTTCCCTCCTGGGCTTGGTCGTCCACTTAGGCCACCTTCCCTCCTGGGCTTGGTGCCTTACTGGTCTTCCCTCCTGGGCTTGACTAGTTGTGCCACTCAGAGTCGGCATCCTTGGATTCAAAGAATTTATGTACTTTCATTTTTTTTATATCTTTACTCTTCACTCCTCTAGGTGAGGATTAAGGTTATCTCAATACTTAAATACATTTATTCACTTACCTTTTTTTAAGGGAAAGTCCTAGCCTAGGGTGCCTTCTTGGCTCATAGGAGGGGGTTAGGCTCTCTAGCCACAACCTGATCCCAAGATCTAAGGTTTTGCCTCCCTCTTAGGTCATCTTCCCACTCTTGGGTTGATCCACCCCAGGTTGTCTTACTAACCCTAAAGGTTTTATAGATATCTCTTTGTTTTCATTGAGTATAACTTTTATCATTATAACATATCAACTCATGTTTGCTCAATCTCTGGAATACCCCCTCATGGTCTCTGTTCATTCAATGAACTTGGGTCACCTTCCCTCCAGGGCTTGGTTCTACCTCGACCTTCCCCTCCAGGGGCTTGGCCATCATCACTAAACTTCTAGAGACAACATGAGGAGTTTGAGAAAGTTATATTCCAACTTTTCATTTTCTGATATATTCAACTATTGGGTTTTTATATCTCTTAAGACTTATCACATAAGTTTTATGCTCCTCATGCACACATGCATGGGAGATTGGGTTACCTAAACCATCCCTTATCTTTCTTATTCATGATTTCAAGTTTCACATGGGCAGTGTCCCATACCACCACACCATGTTGATTACCAATTTTAAGTTTCACATGGGTAGTGTCCCATACCACCACACCATGTTCATTAATTAGGATTAAGGTTTTAGGGTTATAGTTAGGGACTACACTCTACCTCTTAGAGTTTTCCTGCCCCTAGACTCTCTAGAGTTTTCACACCCTATTCCAAGTTCTTCCTCGAAGAAAGGGCTTACAAAAACATGTATCTTCCTAGTGTCTACCCTCTCTAGAGGGACCTACACGAAAGGTTACATATTTTCACATATTACTTCTCTTATTAACATTTTATTTTCAAAGATTTTAAGCATGAGATGAGAATTAGAGGAAAATGTGAGATGAGGAACTTAATTTTTCTGTTAAAATTTCTAAGGATAATTTGAAACTATAAACTATTAAGTATTAATTGATGAATCTGTGCTCTGATACCAAATGTAACGAAATGCACTTTTGAGTGTCTAAAAGACCTTAAAGTCATAGATCGTCATTTAAAAATTCCAGGATCAGATTCATGAAATAATACAGAATAGTAAATAATTTCCATTAATGATCAAATATTTACATGTTTAGATAAAAAGCTCCTCTCATGAGTTACATAACTTTTAAACAGAATTAACTTTTACAGTTGTGAAGATAAACCATTAAGACTAAACCTTCATGATTAAGTTGTAGTGTCTTCAACATCTTTATCTATACCCTCATGTCCACGAATCAAGTATATCTAATACCTAAAACGCCGACAAACAAATACACGATTAGTATATTACTATATTGGTACATGGGTTCAAACAATAATCACAAGTACAGATATAAGCAAACACCTTTATCTTGCACTTGAGAATATAAACTTGTTTTTCATAT
The DNA here is from genome assembly GCA_963693085.1 of Alisma plantago-aquatica. Lineage (NCBI taxonomy): Eukaryota > Viridiplantae > Streptophyta > Magnoliopsida > Alismatales > Alismataceae > Alisma > Alisma plantago-aquatica. The sequence continues at coordinate 1,065,746,158 of OY856411.1, read as the reverse complement.
TCTAACCCATATTTGGTCAACCACCTCATGTGTAATCACTGTCCCTCCAGGGCTCATGTGCATTACCCTTAAGATCAGTCTAACCCAGGGTTCAAAATATTGTTATTTACTTTACATGATACTCATATGCACTTTATAGTTTGCAAGAACTAAATAAACAAGCAAGTAGTTTATTTGTCATTCAATCTCATCGAGAAACATCGGCAATCTCGGAATTCGATACAAGTATTCATATGTGTAACCACGTACCTTATGCCATCGCATAAACCATGCAGATCTAACATGTACTTTAAGAGTGTATCCAAACATCCAATCAACCAAGCACATAATCAACAAGTATCTGAAACAAAGCATACTACGTGTGTGTCACCATGTATTCACATTACATTATTTACATCTAGGTTTTCTCCTAAACTAGGGTTTAGGGCTACGTCATGTTTAGACTAGGGATCAAGGTTACGAACCCTAATTCCATCATATTAAGGTTTCTATGATTACAACTCAATCATCCATGTTATGTTAAACCCTGATTAGCATCTTTAGCATATTAAACTATTCGTGACACCTAAATAACATTTCTAGCATTAAGATTATATCAAGATGTTCACATTGGTTTCGAGCCCTAAAACAACATGAAAAAGATTACTAATATGGAATTGTCCATTATTCAACATTATCAAGGTTTTAATCATTATACATGGAAAGATCAGGTGTTAGCCTAACATGAATGAAAATATTCAATTAATCATCAAATTAAGGCAGATCTAGGTTTCCTTTACATTAAACAGATCTAAATATGTATTGCACATACTTTTAGAATAGGAAGCATAATCAAGTTTTGATGACATTTTATTTAGATTCCTATCATTCTCCTGATCAACTTTCATATATTATATGCCCCCATCAGAATTACCAATAATTTTCTAGAATTATTATAAGATACTTACCTTTGAGCCAATAAAGTTTTGCCACGTCAGCGGATACATGCTTCTTTTTTCCTTATTTACTAAGCTGGATCGAATCATATGAAATGACCTAGTCAGCCCCAGGTCTTGAATGTGCGGGCAGGGGCAAAGGGGTCACTTGACTCTGTTCCTTCCCTTTCCTCACGATCGCGTGAGGCCTCCGTATGCCGACGTACACAAAAACTGAATCAGGCCGCAAGCGGCACTCTTAGGTCCCGCCTCCTCCACCTCGGCTCATGTCGATGCCAACGCAGGGAACCACTCTACATGGGGCCACCGGACGAACCCCGACGCTAGGCCACGCTGGCCGATACACCTTCCTCACTCACCCTATCCTCGTCTTCCCCTACTTCCGTGAGGTATGGCCTTCGTCCAGGGTTTTGCACCCTTATGCACGGCGCTCCAAAGAGCTCTTGCCTCCCTCCACCTCACGTTTCCCCCACTCTGCCTCCAAAGTCAGAGGTTCTTCTTCTCCACGAGTCCTGCGAATGACCCCTCCCCCTTCTCTCATGATCGCCTGTGTGACACCAGGTGTCCGCTGTGCACACTCCGCCAGGCTTGGACCTCCAGTAGAAATCCCAAGTTGAGCCTTCATTCTTTACCTCTCTACTACGAACAACTAGGACACCTGTGAAGCACCTGCTCCCTCACCACGGCTGTCTATGGAGACCCGAACCTCTTCACCATCCTCGGTCCGCCAATGGCTCTCACATCTCTGGCTCCTTTCTTGGTCCGAGCACATCAGAGGTTGGGAAGGACTCTGACTAACCTGGAGGGGGTGATGGTAGGCAGTCTTAGGGAGGAGATTCCTCTATTCTTCAAGGAACCCAGAAAACTATCGTCGCCGCTATCATCATGTCGGTGAAGTAGGGAGAAGGAAGTATTCCTAGGTACCATGGCCAAGATGGGTGCTGAGGAATCCAGAGAATCCTATATATATATACATAAACTTGAAGGAACCCTAATGACCTCCACGATCCTATGGCCTGGAGATACGAGTTCTTTCCTCATATATTCTCATCATGGGAGCCAACTGTTGGTCATAGCCTACTAATTTGGAATATGTTTCCATATGCATTAAAAGGATATTCCTTTTAATTCAACGATGCATTGCCAACTTGTCTTTTCTTGTCCTCTCATGATTATGGTAATCTTTTGTAAAGTATTTATATTTGTCAAAAGCAACACAATTAAGAGATTCCTAATATATAGACACCAATGTCCATAAATATTATACCAAAAACTGATAAAGGAAGGCATGACACATATTGGATAATGAGATTCTAGATTATTCATTTATCTCTTTCCTTGATATGTCCTTTATGCCAATTACCATCTTCCATGGAAACTCATTAAAACCTTTCCCAAATAATAGAATTCTCTCTTTTTCTTTATTATTTGCAAGTATATGAAAAGTCGTATTAAAATATCAATATTTGATGCCTTAAACATTGTGTTGCCAATAATGGCTAGATAGTTACTCCTTTAATTATCTACAACACCAAGTAATTCTTTTGGTAACTTGCATATCCTCTTGTATAATTCATTTACCATATCAAAAGCCATTAATACCAATTCATTATGAATTATTTTCTTTTATTTAACTTGTACCACAAGCACCCATTCCACAAAGATAATTAACATTATTATTCCATCAATAATACGATTAGGGAATTTATAAATCAATTCATTTATATAATTCAATTTTTATCAAAATTGAGGATATTACATTCACCCCTCCTTAAAAATGAATTTTTTCCTCAAAATTCAGGCCTACCAAGCCTAGGTGAATTATAACTCATCTTATTTTCACAACTGAGGGTTAGCACCCTACTTAGATGGCTTAACCATTTTTCATTAGCATAGAAATTTTTGTTTTATTACTAAGATTGGCACTTGAATTTAAATCCAAGTATATCCATATCTCAAGTATATGCATATTATCATCACTTGATGATTCATTTTTCATTTGTGCTTTAAATTTCACTTGGTGATCACATTTTCACCTAGATTTCCAACCTATTATTCATTTAATACTACATAAGGGTGAGGTGGCACCTCAAACCCTGAGTCATATCATTACACATTCAATGTAGGATATTCATCCACATTATCTCAATTTTTTTTAAGCATCACGTGTGTCTATCCTATCTCCCTCCCTTATAATGAAATGAAATAAGCATTTGACTGCAGCCCAAATACAAAGTTCATGCCTTTCCAAGAGCAGAGATAGTACATCCACACATTACCTTTCAATTTCACTTATTGAGTTGAATCATACTCTATATGACTCTAAACTTACTTGTTCTTAATTCTTTATCATTCTTATATTCCATGAATTCAAGTGTCCCTTTTCTTACTCTTAAGTTAGGGCACAACTTCTCTCAAGTTTTAATGACTTCTTTATATATTTACATCTACATCTCATGTATCATTATGATCCTTAGCCAAACCCTTAGGGTCTCTAGGGGTATAGGTACTTTTTTGGAGTGATCTCATCCTTATGCATCAAGGGAGTGCCTTTCACATTCACCCATTAGGCTACATGATCATCATGGAGGTAGCTAATCTCCTGAGACATTGACCTTGGGCAAACTCAGCTGTTACCTCCTGACCACATGGTCATGTGAGTTTAGGGCACAATCAACTCCCAACTCATCGGTCCTATGTACCTCTAATACACCCTACTTGATCCTAGGATTGCATTAGGGCTCTACCCTCCCTAAGGGTTTTTTTTTAGATGTCACATCTTTTAAGCACATTATTCTCTTATTTAATTCTTTAACCTGGATTGCCTCCATCTCTCTCTTTTGAGTACACATAATGCAGTGTTGTCCCATCATTGGGCACGGGCCACCTTCCCTCCAGGGCTTGGTGCCATGTCGGTCTTCCCTCCTGGGCTTGACCTCTGTGATCTTCCCCTCCAGGGGCTTGATCCTAAACAACTGCATTGTGGACTTAGGCCACCTTCCTTCCTGGGCTTGGTGCCTGCCTGGTCTTCCCGCCTAGGCTTGACCATTTCATGACCTTCCCTCCTGGGCTTGGTCGTCCACTTAGGCCACCTTCCCTCCTGGGCTTGGTGCCTTACTGGTCTTCCCTCATGGGCTTGACTAGTTGTGTCACTCAGAGTCGGCATCCTTGGATTCAAAGAAATTATGTACTTTCATTTTTTATATCTTTACTCTTCACTCCTCTAGGTGAGGATTAAGGTTATCTCAATACTTAAATACATTTATTCACTTACCTTTTTTTAAGGGAAAGTCCTAGCCTAGGGTTCCTTCTTGGCTCATAGGAGGGGGTTAGGCTCTCTATCCACAACCTGATCCTAAGATCTAAGGTTTTTCCTCCCTCTTAGGTCATCTTCCCACTCTCGGGTTGACCCACCCCAGGTTGTCTTACTAACCCTAAAGGTTTTATAGGTATCTCTTTGTTTTCATTGAGTATAACTTTTATCATTATAACATATCAACTCATGTTTGCTCAATCTCTGGAATACCCCCTCATGGTCTCTGTTCATTCAATGAACTTGGGTCACCTTCCCTCCAGGGCTTGGTGCTACCTCGACCTTCCCCTCCAGGGGCTTGGCCATCATCACTAAACTTCTAGAGACAACATGAGGAGTTTGAGAAAGTTATATTCCAACTTTTCATTTTTTGATATATTCAACTATTGGATTTTTATATCTCTTAAGACTTATCACATAAGTTTTATGCTCCTCATGCACACATGCATGGAAGATTGGGTTACCTAAACCATCCCTTATCTTTCTTATTCATGATTTCAAGTTTCACATGGGAAGTGTCCCATACCACCACACCATGTTGATTACCAATTTTAAGTTTCACATGGGTAGTGTCCCATACCACCACACCATGTTCATTAATTAGGATTAAGGTTTTAGGGTTATAGTTAGGGACTACACTCTACCTCTTAGAGTTTTCCTGCCCCTAGACTCTCTAGAGTTTTCACACCCTATTCCAAGTTCTTCCTCGAAGAAAGGGCTTACCTAAACATGTATCTTCCTAGTGTCTACCCTCTCTAGAGGGACCTACACAAAAGGTTACATCTTTTCACATTTTACTTCTCTTATTAACATTTTCTTTTCAAAGATTTTAAGAATGAGATGAGAATTAGAGGAAAATGTGAGATGAGGAACTTAATTTTTCTGTTAAAATTTCTAAGGATAATTTGAAACTATAAACTATTAAGTATTAATTGGTGAATCTGTGCTCTAATACCAAATGTAATGACACACACTTTTGAGTGTCTAAAAGACCTTAAAGTCACAGATCGTCATTTAAAAATTCCAGGATCAGATTCATGAAATAATACAGAATAGTAAACAATTTCCATTAATGATCAAATATTTACATGTTTAGATAAAAAGCTCCTCTCAGGAGTTACATAACTTTTAAACATAATTAACTTTTACAGTTGTGAAGATAAACCATTAAGACTAAACCTTCATGATTAAGTTATAGTGTCTTCAACATCTTTATCTGTACCCTCATGTCCACGAATCAAGTATATTTGATACCTAAAACGCCGACAAAAAAATACGCGATCAGTATATTACTATACTGGTACGTGGGTTCAAACAATAATCACAAGTACAGATATAAGCAAACACCTTTATCTTGCACATAAGAATATAAACTTGTTTTTCATATTCTAACCCATATCTGGTCAACCACCTCAGGTGTAATCATTGTCTATAACATCCCAGGATTTGAGGCCTCGGATAACATGATCTTAAAAGGATTGATTGGACTACCCATATCACCAAGGTACACCTCCTTTTCTGGGAGCCCATCACTAAAGAACTCCATAGTTAAGCGTGCTCAGCTTGGAGTAGTACTAGGATGGATGACCAGTCAGGAAGTTGATCCTGGCTTGCGCGTCAGTGTGATCAAAGTGCGCAGTTAAGGCTAGTGGTGGTTTGTGGGGCCAGTCGTCATTCCTGAAACTCTACTAGAGCCTTGGGCAGTGGGCCCGTGCATTACAAATGGTATCAGAGCCAATTCCCCTCCAGTAGATGGGGCCCACATGGACATGGCATGCCAGTCTTGAGCCGTGCGGTCTAGGCATGTAGGAAAGGGTTGTCCATGGTTGACGTAGCCTCCCTTGCGTTGGTATTCTGTGATCGGGAGTTGGGTGTCCATGGGCCATTGTGGGTCTGCACTGAAATGGGGAAGAGATTATGAGGCCATATAGTTGAGCCTTGACGAGGACGTCAAGAGTCTAAGTGGGGGAGATTGTAACATCCCAGGATTTGAGGCCTCGGATAACATGATCTTAAAAGGAATGATTGGACTACCCATATCACCAAGGTACACCTCCTTTTCCGGGAGTCCATCACTAAAGAACTCCATAGTTAAGCGTGCTCAGCTTGGAGTAGTACTAGGATGGGTGACCAGTCGGGAAGTTGATCTTGGCTTGCGCGTCAGTGTGATCAAAGTGCACAGTTAAGGCTAGTGGTGGTTTGTGGGGCCAGTCGTCATTCCTGAAACTCTACTAGAGCCTTGGGCAGTGGGCCCGTGCATTACAAATGGTATCAGAGCCAATTCCCCTATAGTATGTGGGGCCAACATGGACATGGCATGCCAGTCTTGAGCCATGCGGTCCAGGCATGTAGGAAAGGGTTGTCCATGGTTGACGTAGCAACCCTTGCGTTGGTGTTTTGTGATCGGGAGTTGGGTGTCCATGGGCCATTGTGGGTCTGCGCTGAAATGGGGAAGAGATTATGAGGCCATATAGTTGAGCCTTGACGAGGACGTCAAGAGTCTAAGTGGGGGAGATTGTAACATCCCAGGATTTGAGGCCTCGGATAACATGATCTTAAAATGAATGATTGGACTACCCATATCACCAAGGTACACCTCCTTTTCCGGGAGCCCGTCACTAAAGAACTCCATAGTTAAGCGTGCTCAGCTTAGAGTAGTACTAGGATGGGTGACCAGTCGGGAAGTTGATCCTGGCTTGCGCGTCAGTGTGATCAAAGTGCGCAGTTAAGGCTAGTGGTGGTTTGTGGGGCCAGTCGTCATTCTTGAAACTCTACTAGAGCCTTGGGCAGTGGGCCCAGGCGTTACATTGTCCCTCCAGGGCTCATGTGCATTACCCTTAAGATCAGTCTAACCCAGGGTTCAGAATACTGTTATTTACTTTACATGATACTCATATGCACTTTATAGTTTGCAAGAACTAAATAAACAAGCAAGTTGTTTATTTGTCATTCAATCTCATCGAGAAACATCGGCAATCTCGGAATTCAATACAAGTATTCATAAGCGTAACCACGTACCTTATGCCATCGCATAAACCATGCAGATCTAACATATACTTTAAGAGTGTATCCAAACATCCAATCAACCAAGCACATAATCAACAAGTATCTGAAACAAAGCATACTACGTGTGTGTCACCATGTATTCACATTACATTATTTAAATCTAGGTTTTCTCCTAAACTAGGGTTTAGGTCTATGTCATGTTTGGACTATGGATCAGGGTTACAAACCCTAATTCCATCATATTAAGGTTTCTATGATTACAACTCAATCATCCATGTTATGTTAAACCCTGATTAGCATCTTAAGCATATTAAACTATTCGTGACACCTAAATTACATTTCTAGTTTTAAGATTATATCAAGATGTTCACATTGGTTTCAAACCCTAAAACAACATGAAAAAGATTACTAATATGGAATCGTCCATTATTCAACATTATCAAGGTTTTAATCATTATACATGGCAAGATCAGGTGTTAGCCTAACATGAACGAAAATATTCAATTAATCATCAGATTAAGGAAGATCTAGGTTTCCTTTACATTAAACAGATCTAAATATGTATTGCACATACTTTTAGAACAGGAAGCATAACCAATTTTGACGACATTTTATTTAGATTCCTCTCATTCTCCTGATCAATTTTCATATATTATAAGCCCCCATCAGATTTACCAATAATTTTCTGGAATTATTATTAGATACTTATCTTTGAGCCAATAAAGTTATGCCACGTCAGCAGATACATGCTTCTATTTTCCTTATTTACTAAGCTGGCTCGGATCAGATGAAATGACCTAGTCAGCCCCAGGTCTTGAACGTGCGGGCAGGGGCAAAGGGGTCACTTGACTCCATTCCTTCCCTTTCCTCGCGATCGTGTGAGGCCTCCGTATGCCGACGGACACGAAAACTGAATCAGGCCGCAAGCGGCACTCTTAGGTCCTACCTCCTCCACCTCGGCTCATGTCGATGCCAATGCGGGAAACCACGCAACATGGGGCTGCCGGAAGAACCCCGACGCTAGGCCACACTGGCTAATACACCTTCCTCACTCACCATGTCCTCGTCTTCCCCTGCTGCCGTGAGGTATGGCCTTCGTCTGGGGTTTTGCACCCTTATGCATGGCACTCCAGAGAGCACTTGCCTCTCTCCGCCTCGTGTTTCCCCCACTCCACCTCAAAAGTCAGAGGTTCTTCTTCTCCGTGAGTCCTGCGAATGACCCCTCCCTCTTCTCTCGCGATCCCCTACGTGAGACCAGGTGTCCGCTGTGCACACTCCACCAGGCTCGGACCTCCAGTAGAAATCCCAAGTCGAGCCTTCCTTCTTTACCTCTCTACTACGAACAACTAGGACACCTGTGAAGCACCTGCTCCCTCACCACGGCTGTCTGTGGAGACCCGAACCTCTTCACCATCCTCAGTCTGCCAATGTCTCTCACATCTCTGGCTCCTTTCTTGGTCTGAGCACATCAGAGGTTGGGAAGGACTCTGACTAACCCGCAGGGGGGTGATGGTAGGCAGTCTTAGGGAGGATATTCCTCTATTCTTCAAGGAACCCAAAAAACTACCGTCGCCGCTATCATCATGTTGATGAAGTAGGGAGAAGAAAGTATTCCTAGGTACCATGGCCGAGATGGGTGTTGAGGAATCTAGAGAATCCTATATATATATATATATATACATAAACTTGAAGGAACCCTAATGACCTCCACGATCCTATGTCCTGGAGATACGAGTTCTTTCCTCATATATTCTCATCATGGGAGCCAACTGTTGGTCATAGCCTACTAATTTGGGAGATGTTTCCATATGCATTAAAAGGATATTCCTTTTAATTCAACGATGCATTGCCAACTAGTCTTTTCTTGTCCTCTCATGATTATGGTAATCTTTTGTGAAGTATTTATATTTGTCAAAAGCAACACAATTAAGAGATTCCTAATATATAGACACCAATGTCCATAACTCTTATACCAAAATCTGATAAAGGAACGCATGACACATATTGGATAATGAGATTCTAGATTATTCATTTATCTCTTTCCTTGATATGTCCTTTAATCCAATTACCCTCTTCCATGGCAACTCATTAAAACCTTTCCCAAATAATAGAATTCTCTCTTTTTCTTTATTATTTGCAAGTATATGAAAAGTCATATTAAAATATCAATATTTGATGCCTTAAACATTGTGTTGCCAATAATGGCGAGATAGTTACTCCTTTAATTATCTACAACACCAAGTAATTCTTTTGGTAACTTGCATATCCTCTTGTATAATTCATTTACCATATCAAAAGCCATTAATACCAATTCATTATGAATTATTTTCTTTTATTTAACTTGTGCCACAAGACCCATTCCACAAAGATAATTAACATTATTATTCAACCAATAATACGATTAGGGAATTTATAAATCAATTCATTTATATAATTCATTTTTTATCAAAATTGAGGATATTACACAGTCACTACAAAAAAAAGATTGATTTAACTACAATTATTATGATTACATATATATTATATGTAGTTGAAACCATCTTTTGTTATAAGGTATAATAATGTAAAGAAAATAGATGTAGTTAATTGTATAGCTGAGCTTAAACTCACTCTCTCAATCTCAAACAAAAATTATTCCCTACATAGTCATTTCCTGTGCCCTTAGTCCATGTTTTCCCCAATAGAGCATCGTTCCCCCTAATTTTATCATGTTCACCCTCCCAATGCCATCTTCGTTCTTCTCCAGATTTCTTTCTCTCTGCACTTCCCTCTCCCACGTGCCCTCAAGCCGCACTGTGTTGCACGGTCTACACCATTTTCTCCTCTCACACCTTTTTTCTCTTTTTGGTTCCTCTGCCATAGTATATTGAGCTGGCCTTCAACGCAATAGCCTAAGGGTGCTCCACCACAATAGCATAACGATGCTTCTAACATCTCATCTTATCAAGCAACCTAACACCGCCCCTGGTCGCTCTTATTCTCAGCAGCGCAGCCCAACATCTTTACGAAGACACATGCAGAGGCCTTAAAGTTGATGTCGCATGCTGAGGCCCGAAAGTTGATGCCTCATGCCCATGGTCTCTCAGAAATTTCTCTTCTTCCTCTTGATGTGGTAGTATTTATTAATCAATGACTGTCTTGATACTATTCATTTTCGACCCATCTTTAATCGTCTTGTATAGGTAACTACCCATTTTCACTTAATTACACATTCCGTTAACAAGAAGAAATGCATCTTGATGTTATGATTCAGATGTATCATGTGACCTATATTTGTTTATTTTATAAGTGTCTGATCTGATTTAAAATAACCATATTCTTGCATTCTTGGCTGCAATGGTAGATTGATGTCCACTACATTCTATTGTATACCAATGGCTAGAGAAAGGTTCGCCTCCTTCATGTCTTATATTCAGAATGAATGAGAGGCTTGTGAAATACTTAATTACTTTAGGATCTATGCTAGTATACATAATTTTTAGGCTCATTTGATGTTGCAGATCCCTTTATTAGTATGAAGTGCTTGTTTGCAGCAAGATTCTTTTGAAGTTGTAGTTTGCTATTTTCTAGCTAAAATATATATGTCCATATATATCTTTTAGAGATTCAAGCTCAACTGATCAAGGATGTAACCTGCTATATTAACTTGGTTTCTTAGACTTGGTCTCGTCTATTTTTTGTATGCAGGCTCCATGAAGGTGTGAGACCATATGTCAGTATGCAATGCTTCTACATGGGTTTATTTACTCTATTTATGTCTCCTTAATCCTATGATAATGTGACCAATAGAATAACCTAAAGATGTCAATGTATCTTGATGCAACACTATGTCCAGGTTACTGAACTGACCAAGGTTTTTTGTTGGATAATTGTAATTGAACCTCTACAGTTATACACCAAATTTTTTGTAATATTTTCAAATAATAATTTAATAATGATTTAATTCCTTAAATATCCTAAAATTATTTCATCTGATATGTGTGTGTTATCACTATTTCAACTAGGACCCAAACCTTGACATCTTCACAATACGTGTCTTCTTTAACTTATCAAATAACAAGTTTAAGATAAAATAAAACATAAATCAACCAATAATGAAGAAAGTGTTTAATATAGATGCAATTAACAGCAAGATTATATCAAATTCTTATATTATCGTTGAATCAAGGTATGGGTTGTAACATATGGAATAATTGTTTAATAGATTATCCATGTTATAAACCAACTTCAAAACTTTTAAAAATTTATTTATGATTTCATAATTCAACTAGAAATCACGTTAAGAATTTTAGATATAAACTAAAGGCACAAAACATTGGTATGCCTTAAACGTCACACTATGGTATTAAATACATATCGAGACAATAGTGTGGTATCACTATACACCAATCTCCCATAATTCAATTATTAGGGTTATAACATCCTAAGGTTTATGTCCATGGGGTACAATAGAGTCAATTAGGTTATTAGGTCCCAACAAGGTCTAATCTACCCTAAAATTAGGGAATTTTGCACACTAAAAGGTACCTAAAACAAGAGGAAGAAAAGAGGGATATTGGATATTAATATAATCGAGTAGGGGCCTAGAAGAATGGAGGATTAGCCTTTGTGTCCGGAATTGAGTATGTTATAGCATTTCATAAACTTATTTATAACACAAGTATATGTAGGCCAAAGATTAAAAGATAAACAATAATTGTACTGATTACAATAATATTAATACAAGATTAAAATCCCACATTGCTAGAATACTATTTAAGATTTCAAAAGAGTTTTGTGTTATATAATTTATAAAATAAGTTTCTTGTCATGTTTGCTTTGGCAGTCACCCTTGCGATCTAGGGATAGTGTGGGTTCACTTGTCTTGGGGCACGATGGTTGATGGTCTCTTCCCCTACACCCCATGAGCCTCTTCCTACATTTACCTCCTCTCAACTAAGTTGTCGTTGCATGCCTTCCACTGGTTCCTCTACTTCTCATCATCCTTGTGTGGTATGATCTTTAGGTCGTGGTGTTTAGCAGTGGTGGGTGACTTTCCTGGTAGGGGTCGTATCCAGCTTGTCCAATGCGTAGAGTCATTATTCATTGAAGTAACTTTCCAGGTTATGGTAGGTGATGGTTGGTTCTAATGGGTATAAGGCTTTTCTTCCCCCTTTCTGATCCTTTTTACCTGTTTTCTATCACTTCTTTGTTTCCATTTTCTTATTGTCTTGTGTATTTGGTTTGGTTTAGTGGGAAACTTTGTCCGCTCCCTTAGTCACTGATCATCAACTTGTGTTTTTCTTATGGTTAGTCTCCTTCATGGGAGAAAGGAGCTCATGTTATGCTAATGCACCATTTTATCTCAGTCAAGTTCATTTTTCTTAGTCAAATGGCTAATGTTGATGGAAAATGTTGATCAGAACACTAATTGGAGGATGACTACATATCACCATTTAGAACTCGTGTTGAAGGAATACTCGTAGAGAAGTTATTTAGCCAGCATTGTTGTAGGGGGGTGAAGGTAGATGCTCTTTATTTTCATTCCAATTTGTTTCTCAGTGTTTGAATAGAATTATTACTAGTTGTTGTATGTCTTGTTAGTTTTATTCTCTCCTCTTGTAAATTTCATGCTTATGATTAATGAATATGTTTCACTTGCCATAAAAACTAGTTTTCTATTTGTTCACAATTTGATTTTGTCCAAAAACAGTTAATGAATGGTTCCACTGACAAATATAGTGTTTTTCATAAGAAGAAAGAATCTATGGATGAAACATATTTTCTTTACTCAAACATTTAGATAGATCGATCAATAGGTTCTATTTTTGGGCTTAGTTTGGGGTTAGTGTGGGCCACTCTCACACCTTTTAGGGGGTTAAATAATGCTAGATTAGATGCTTTGATGGATCCTAATCGAAGTGGGAGTTTTATCCCACATCAACCAAGTCATGAGGCAAATGCTCTCTAAGGCACGTTGATGCATGTTTCTAGAGGTTTAGGCAGACAACTTTATTTCTTCTACTAAATTTTTGAGGTTGAATCATGTCCTTTTAGGTCAAAGTGACACATAAATGGCTAAGATGCAATTTTCTCACATCATTCCTGTATGTTTGAGTTCCCTTCAACACTATTCCAATGTTTGAGAATTTTGGGTTCTCCAAAGACCCTGTATGGTGGTAAAGAATGCAATCTTGAAGATGGATCTCCTATATATTGGTTTGTTTTGATGATTCTTAAATATGAAATATTGGAATCGCTTTCCTAATCACGTTCATATTAAACCCATGTAAATTTCTTTATCTATTTTGATATGTGATATTATTTAATATTTTCTCTACCCTTTTCTCCAAAGTTCCTAGCAAGCTATGGTGGAAACTAGGTTCTTTCTCCAAATGTCTCTTTATTCCCCTTCTTTATTCTACTTAGAGTTAGACTATGAGATAGTGGAGTTTTTAGAAAGTTTTGTTACATATTTGAGTTAGGAGTTCATGTATATACCTATTGAAAATACCACCATCACCTAAGATGAGTGACTAACCCTTTATTTAGTTGTAATTTTGTTGCAATTCCTTCATATAATAACTAAACTTTACTAAATCCATAAAAATGAGGTAAAGATGGGATAGTTATGGGTATTGGCTAAAACATTAGGAACCTTAGTTTACCACCCCTCCCTTACAAATGTTGTTTCTTCTACAAAACAAAAATATGGTCTTATTACTTCAATATTTCCTAAGTATACCAACTTTTTATATATAATACCCTAGATTGCCAAATCTTCCACTTGTTACTAATTCTTCCATATTAGACACATATGTTGAAATTCATTGATGGAACCTTTCAAATGTGTTTCACATAGTTTTGGAAAATGTTTTTCCAACAATTTAGGATGGCTTTGAAACCTATTTTTTGTACGACCTTTGTATGGATGAAATATAGAGAACTTGGATATGTAAATGCATGGGTCCTTGTCCTTTTTGACCTAATTCAATTCCTAGGTTGTTGCACATCTTTTGATAAAAGCAATATCTAATTAGCAAGAGATAGCAGACATGATCAAGAGTCCCGCCACATGAATATAAATTAAAGTTTGTATCTAATGCTTCAATATCTTACATCTTAGTAAGATATGATGAATTATATATGATTTGTTAGAAAAAACAAGGTAACTAGACTAATTAACCAACTGACACCCTAATAATATAGTGATACATGACTGTATAAATTTCACAATTTTTAGCACTTTGAAAAAGTAATAAGGATATCATTTTTGACTTCACGCATTGTGAGAAGGTACTCAGATTTATATATCAGTATACATGTGTAGGTTATTGAGAAATCATAAAAGGTATGGCCTTCTTGTTGTCCCAAATTTGCTCATTTATATGACTGTAGTCAAGGTCGTATCTCATGTTGTATGTGGCAATTCTACCAATGTGATTGTAAATGATATGATATGATACGATGTTAAAAGTTAGTATAACCTATGTGATTTTTTTGGTGTTGTCACTTGAGCATCTAGGACAGGCACACAATTTTTATGTAGGTCATAGGACCACGATCCTATACTTTTTTATACTCATAATGATCGATTCGTGGCATGATCTTCGTGCTATTGGTTAATTCTAAGATTCTCAATGGTAGTTTAGGAGACTTTACAATCTCTAGCCAATAGTTATGGAGGTACTTTCCAGCTGTGTGTGGCATAATAATAAAATTTGTAATTAAGTGGTGTAGTTTTACTTGTGTACTTAGGTTACCTTTTTCCACATAGTATGTCTTTTACTTCTCTAATGTTTCCTTCTACTTACTATTTGCCTTTAGTGTTTACTGTCTTTACTAATCTTATATTTTTAGTAGAAGTTTCTTGATATAATTAGAACTAACTAATTCAACATTTCTTATAGAGATTGTATACACAAATATTATGCATATTATCAGTATCCTTCGAGACTTCAGACCTCACTCACATAGTTTTTCATCCTTTATAAGGTTATAGCACCATAAGAAGGGGTTTGCAACGAGGAGTGTCCTGCTATGTCAACAGTGAGCCCAAGATGGAAAGGTGGGAGTTTAGTCATTGGTGTGTCTTAGATTCTTCCATGTACAATAGGGTCTGTATAGGGTGTTTTTACCCGATCATGTATCTTTGACTCCCTTTTTCATAACAAATCTAAATGATTTATTTTTCATCAAAAAATCCTCATGGTTCTAAAGTTATAAGTGAAGCAAATTTATTTGTCTATTACATAATTTTCACTGACCACCCAATTAGTGTTCCTCACGTGATTCTTTCAAACTAACATTTTTCTTTCAAACTAACATTTTCCCATCCTTTTATGTGAATCAATTTAAACAAAGACTGGTACGTGTTTGTTGTTGATTGGAACACAAAGGAAAGTAGGAGAAGAGGCTGCGGGCGCACCCGCTATAATCGGCCGTGAACTTATCCAAATTTTAACTGTACTGTAGGGTTGTCAATGGGGAGGGTATTATCCGTTTACCCTTACCCATACCCTAGAGGGTAAGGGTAAGGGTAGAGATTTTTATTACCCTTTACCCATTTACCCGTTCCCCGTTTCCCCTCTATACTATAAGGGGAGGGTAAGGTATAGAAATTATTCATACCCTTTTACCCTTTTACCCGCACATTATATAAAGGTTACACAAAAATATATTCTAAAGGAGTTTGTATGTAAATATTTAACCCTAATACTTTATTCTATCATTGAAAAATGACTTGGTGTTGTGCTTGTAATACTTTCTTGTTGAGGGAAAAATATATATATCTTGCGGAAAATGAGGTGTTGGTGAAACACTTATTTGTTATGCATACTTATGCAAAGGGAAAAAAATATTTTATGTATAAAAAAATTGTTATTATGTGAATTGAATTAACTTTACACGGAGAAACATATGGTTTTGAATTGGATATAATGTTTTATATGTTGTTATCAATAAATTAGTTATAAAATTATTAAAAATCAACACACAATGTGTATAAAACTCTTTTTTGTCAAAATTACCCGCTTACTCTTTACCCTCCCCGTTTACCCTGTGGAGAGGGTAAGGGAAGGCTAAGGAAATTGCTCACAAGGATAATTACTCTTACTCTTATCCGCTACCCAAAGAGGATAAGGGTAAGGGTAAGACCTTACCCTCCCCATTGAACAGCCCTACTGTACTAGAAACGTGATGCGGCTTCACGTTGGCGTGTCCCCCCACTGTGCCACTCATCCTCTGTCGTTCGTACTAAAGACAGCTTCAACGGCGCAGGTGTATTCTGGCATAAAGAATTGAAAAACACTACCACGTTTCATCAGGAAGACAAGCACACTGCTATTTCGGACGTGACCTGCAGCCGCTTCTCGACCGTCTTCCTCTGCCAGCACGCGTTGGTACGTGCATACCGCATATGTACATATATATTTTATGTAGTTGAAACCATCTTTTGTTACAAGGTATAATAATGTAAAGAAAATAGATGTAGTTAATTGTATAGCTAAGCTTAAAGTCACTCTCTCAATCTAAAACAAAAATCATTCCCTCCATAGTCATTTCATGTGCCCTTAGTCCATGTTTTCCCCAATAGAGCATCGTTCCCCCTAATTTCATCATGTTCACCCTCCCAATGTAGTCTTCGTTCTTCTCCAGATTTCTTTCTCTCTGCACTTCCCTCTCCCTCGTGCCGTCAAGCCGCGCTGTGTTGCACGGTCTACACCATTTTCTCCTATCACACCTTTTTTTCTCTTTTTGGTGCCTCTGCCATAGTATATTGAGCTGGCCTTCAACGCAATAGCCTGAGGGTGCTCCACCACAATAGCATGACGATGCTTCTAACATTTCATCTTATCAAGCAACCTAACGCCGCCCCTGGTCGCTCTTATTCTCAGCAACATAGCCCAACATCTTGACGAAGCCACATGGAGAGGCCTTAAAGTTGATGTCGAATGCTGAGGCCCGAAAGTTGATGCCTCATGCCCATGGTCTCTCGAAAATTTCTCTTCTTCCTCTTGATGTGGTAGTATTTATTAATCAATGATTGTCTTCATACTATTCATTTTCGACCCATCTTTAATCGTCTTGTATAGGTAACTACCCATTTTCACTTAATTACACATTTCATTAACAAGAAGAAATGCATCTTGATATTATGATTCATATGTATCCTGTGACCTATATTTGCTTATTTTATAAGTGTCTAATCTGATTTAAAATAACCATATTCTTGCATTCTTGGCTGCAATGGTAGATTGATGTCCACTACATTCTATTGTAAACCAATGGCTAGAGAAAGGTTCGCCTCCTTCATGTCTTATATTCAGAATGAATGAGAGGCTTGCGAAATACTTAATTACTTTAGGATCTATGCTAGTATACATAATTTTTAGGCTCATTTGACGTTGCAGATCCCTTTATTAGTATGAAGTGCTTGTTTGTAGCAAGATTCTTTTGAAGTTGTAGTTTGCTATTTTCTAGCTAAAATATATATGTCCATATATATCTTCTAGAGATTCAAGCTCAACTGATCAAGGATGTAACCTGCTATATTAACTTGGTTTCTTAGACTTGGTCTCGTCTATTTTTTGTAAGCAGGCTCCATGAAGGTGTGAGACCATATGTCAGTATGCAATGCTTCTACATGGGTTTATTTACTCTATTTATGTCTCCTTAATCCTATGATAATGTGACCAATAGAATAACCTAAAGATGTCAATGTATCTTGATACAACACTATGTCCAGGTTACTGAACTGACCAAGGTTTTTTGTTGGATAATTGTAATTGAACCTCTACAGTTATACACCAAAAGTTTTGTAATATTCTCAAATAATAATTTAATAATGATTTAATTCCTTAAATATCCTAAAATTATTTCATCTGATATGTGTGTGTTATCACTATTTCGACTAGGACCCAAACCTTGACATCTTCACAACACGTGTCTTCTTTAACTTATCAAATAACAAGTTTAAAATAAGATAAAACATAAATCAACCAATAATGAAGAAAGTGTTTAATATAGATGCAATTAACACCAAGATTATATCAAATTCTTAGATTATCATTGAATCAAGGTATGGGTTGTAACATATGGAATAATTGTTTAATAGATTATCCATGTTATAAACCAACTTCAAAACTTTTAAAAATTTATTTATGATTTCATAATTCAACTAGAAATCACGTTAAGAATTTTAGATATAAACTAAAGGCACAAAACATTGATATGCCTTAATTGCATTTCATAAACTTATTTATAACACAAGTATATGTAGGCCAAAGATTAAAAGATAAACAATAATTGTACTCATTACAATAATATTAATACAAGATTAAAATCCCACATTGCTAGAATACTATTTAAGATTTCAAATGAGTTTTGTGTTATATAATTTATAAAATAAGTTTCTTGTCATGTTCACTTTGGCAGTTTCCCTTGCAATCTAGGGATAGTGTGGGTTCACTTGCCTTGGGGCACGATGGTTGATGGTCTCTTCCCCTACACCCCATGGGCCTCTTCCTACCTTTACCTCCTCTCAACTAAGTTGTCGTTGCATGCCTTCCACTGGTTCCTCTACTTCTCATTATCCTTGTGTGGTAGGATCTTTGGGTCGTGGTGTTTAGTAGTGGTGGGTGACTTTCCTGGTAGGGGTCGTATCTAGCTTGTCCAATGCGTAGAGTCATTATTCATTGAAGTAACTTGCCATGTTATGGTAGGTGATGGTTGGTTCTAATGGGTATAAGGCTTTTCTTCCCCCTTTCTGATCCTTTTTGTCTGTTTTTTGTCACTTCTTTATTTCCATTTTCTTATTGTCTTGTGTGTTTGGTTTGGTTTAGGGGGCAACTTTGTCCGCTCCCTTAGTCACTGATCATCAACTTGTGTTTTTCTTATGGTTAGTCTCCTTCATGGGAGAAAGGAGCTCATGTTATGCTAATGCACCATTTTATCTCAGTCAAGTTCATTTTTCTTAGTCAAATGGCTAATGTTGATGGAAAATGTTGATCAGAACACTAACTGGAGGCTGACTACAGATGACCATTTAGAACTCGTGTTGAAGGAATACTCGTTGAGAAGTTATTTAGCCAGCATTGTTGTAGGGGGGTGAAGGTAGATGCTCTTTATTTTCATTCCAATTTGTTTCTCGGTGTTTGAATAGCATTATTACTAGTTGGTGTATGTCTTGTTAGTTTTATTCTCTCCTCTTGTAAATTTCATACTTATGATTAATGAATATGTTTTACTTGCCATAAAAAATAGTTTTCTATTTTTTCACAATTTGATTTTGTCCAAAAACAGTTAATGAATGGTTCCACTGACAAATATAGTGTTTGTCATAAGAAGAAAGAATCTATGGATGAAACATATTTTCTTTACTCAAACATTTGGATAGATCGATCAATAGGTTCTATTTTTGGGCTTAGTTTGGGGTTAGTGTGGGCCACTCTCACACCTTTTAGGGGGTTAAAGAATGCTAGATTAGATGCTTTGATGGATCCTAATCGAAGCGGGAGTTTTA
Organism: Alisma plantago-aquatica; assembly: GCA_963693085.1. Lineage (NCBI taxonomy): Eukaryota > Viridiplantae > Streptophyta > Magnoliopsida > Alismatales > Alismataceae > Alisma > Alisma plantago-aquatica. The sequence continues at coordinate 1,065,726,402 of OY856411.1, read as the reverse complement.
TCCCACATCAACCAAGTCATGAGGTAGATGCTCTCTAAGGCACGTTGATGCATGTTTCTAGAGGTTTAGGCAGACAACTTTATTTCTTCTACTAAATTTTTGAGATTGAATCATGTCCTTTTAGGTCAAAGTGACACATAAATGGCTAAGATGCAATTTTCTCACATCATTCCTTTATGTTTGAGTTCCCTTCAACACTATTCCAATGTTTGAGAATTTTGGGTTCTCCAAAGACCCTGTATGGTGGTAAAGAATGCAATCTTGAAGATGGATCTCCTATATATTGGTGTGTTTTGATGATTCTTAAATATGAAATATTGGAATCACTTTCCTAATCACGTTCATATTAAACCCATGTAAATTTCTTTATCTATTTTGATATGTGATATTATTTAATATTTTCTCTACCCTTTTCTCCAAAGTTCCTAGCAAGCTATGGTGGAAACTAGGTTCTTTCTCCAAATGTCTCTTTATTCCTCCTCTTTATTCGACTTAGAGTTAGACTATGAGATAGTGGAGTTTTTAGAAAGTTTTGTTACATATTTGAGTTAGGGGTTCATGTATATACCTGTTGAAAATACCACCATCACCTAAGATGAGTGATTAACCCTTTATTTAGCTGTAATTCTGTTGCAATTCCTTCATATAATAACTAAACTTTACTAAATCCATAAAAAATGAGGTAAAGATGGAATAGTTATGGGTATTGGCTAAAACATTAGGAACCTTAGTTTACCACCCCTCCCTTACAAATGTTGTTTCTTCTACAAAACAAAAATATGGTCTTATTACTTCAATATTTCCTAAGTATACCAACTTTTTATATATAATACCCTAGATTGCCAAATCTTCCACTTGTTACTAATTCTTCCATATTAGACACATATGTTGAAATTCATTGATGGAACCTTCCAAATGTGTTTCACATAGTTTTGGAAAATGTTTTTTCGACAATTTAGGATGGCTTTGAAACCTATTTTTTGTACGACCTTTGTATGGATGAAATATAGAGAACTTGGATATGTAAATGCATGGGTCCTTGTCCTTTTTGACCTAATTCAATTCCTAGGTTGTTGCACATCTTTTGATAAAAGCAATATCTAATTAGCAAGAGATAGCAGACATGATCAAGAGTCCCGCCACATGAATATAAATTAAAGTTTGTATCTAATGCTTCAATATCTTACATCTTAGTAAGATGTGATGAATTATATATGATTTGTTAGAAAAAACAAGGTAACTAGACTAATTAACCAACTGACACCCTAATAATATAGTGATACATGACTGTATAAATTCCACAATTTTTAGCACTTGAAGAAGTAATAAGGATATCATTTTTGACTTCACGCATTGTGAGAAGGTACTCAGATTTAGCATATTCAAGATCATCTAGTTCTATATGCAAATTATCAACAATTTTAGCAAGCTTTTTCTTTTTCTTTTTAGAAGACTTATAAGAGGCACAAATGTCATGAATAATAGCAATTAAAGATTCTTTATCTAAAGAGTCTATATTTACCTCACTTGAGTCTTCACTTGTTGATGCTATAAGGGCAAAATGGCATTCTCCTTCATCACTAGAGCTTGAGCTTGATCCTTCACATGAATCTTCACTTGAGCTTGAGTTGGAGGAGCCACTTGAGCTTGAGTGCCATTTCTCCTTCTTGTGAAGATGGGTCTTTTTGCCTTGTGGGCAATCTTCCTTGTAGTGACCCTTCTTTCCACATGTGAAGCACCAGATGGAGGAGGACTTGCCTTTGTAGAGTCTACCCTTGGAGTACATGGCATCTTCATCAACTTGAGAGAATGGAGAGGCTTGACCAACAATAGCCTTGATTTGAGCTTTGATTTCAGCCTTCTTCATTTTCTTGAGTTCATTCTCCTCTTGTCTTTCTAATTCCTCCCTTTTGTCAAGTGTGGCTTCATGTGCTTGTAGATTTCCAATGAGCTCTTCAATACCAATATCCCTAAGAGACCTTGCTTCTTCAATGGAAGTCACCTTGGATTCCCATCTCTTGGGGAGAGTTCTAAGGATCTTTGAGTTGATCTCTCCACTAGACATAGGATGTCCTAAAATAGCAAGACCATTCAAGATGGTGTTGAGCCTTTAGTACATGTTGGCTATGCTCTCCTCCTTTCCCATCTTGAAGTTCTCAAGCAACCCTTTGAGCATGTAGACTTTGCTTTCCTTCACTTGATCTGTCCCTTCATAAGTGATGCAAAGCTTTCTCCATACCTCATAGGCCGTCTCACAAGAGGAAATCCGGTTGAACTCGGTGGGGGTCATGGAGGCATATAGGATGTGCATGGCTCTAGCATTCAAGGTTGCTTTCATCAAGGTGGCTTCATCCCATTCTTCAATGTTTCTCTTTGGTAGAATGTATGGGCTGTTCACCATTTGCCACATCTCGAGACTTGATCCTTAGATGAAGAATTGAAGTCTTCTTCTCCAATAGAGGAAGTTGCTCCCATCAAAGATTGGAAGGCTGGTCGAGAATCTCCCTCCTTGGTAGTCACCCACCTTCTCCTACTTGTTGAAGTATGTTTGGAGAAGACCCGCTCTGATACCACTTGTTGGATTCTAGATGGGTGATTAGATGCTCTAGAGGGGGGGTGAATAGAGCTGAAAGCACTTAAACAAAATTCATTAAACCTTCAAGATATATGACAAGATAAGGTTGCTAAATAGGTAATTTGAGTGCAACTAAATCAAGCATAGCAAGGATAAGAGAGATTGAACATGCACCAATTAAACAAACTATTTACAGTGGTTCCACACTTCAAACTAGAAGTGTGTCAGTCCACTTGCCTAGAGAGGTCAACCTCTAGGACTTCCAAACTCTTACACTCTTATATTCATTCATAAGACATACAATGCATGACCAACAAAGGACTTACCTATCCAATACAAAGAGTCTTCAACCTTACCAAGGACTTACCCACTTTGCAAGAGTCTTCGGCCTTCTCCAAGGACTTACCCACTCTTGCACAAGTCTTCGGCCTTGTAGGAATTACCCACTCTTCTTGGATCTTCCGCCTTTGACTTCACCTTCACTCGGAGAAGCTTCCACCAAGGTCTTACCCACTTGAGCTTGAGTCTTCTGCCTTCTCCAAGGGCTTACCCACTCTAGCTCCAAGTCTTCAGCCTCGATCTTCACCAAGGGACTCCTTCCCTTGTTCTTCTTCACCTCTCTTGGACAAGAGAGAGAACCTTCATCTTCATGGTTGAAAGAAGAGATAGGAGGTGGTGGAAGTGAGAGCCTCACAAGATATACATGTAGGACTAGCTCTCTTATAGATTTCCTACTCACTCTAATGGATGTAGCAAGTGATTAAACTTAGAGAGAGAGAGGAGGCTGTAGGATCACTCAACTATAGAATAGGAACCTTCATAGTGAATGCTCAACCTTGGAATGAAGCCCAAGGGGTCCTATTTATAGCTGGGGATGCCTCTTAGCCTTTGGGAACACTTATGAACGAAAACTAGCCGTTTTGTGGCTTGCAACGGATCTATTTTCACTTGTTGCAACTCCACAACGGCTAGAAATACTTTTCTGCACTTTTCCGTACAGTGCAATCGGTCGAGTTTCTATGGGTGTAACTCGACCGATCAAGTAACAGGCAAACTGATATTCAGATGATCGGTCGAGTTTGTCCTGAGGAAACTCGACCGACCATCTCAACTGGAAATGGCCTGCTACCCGATCGTTCGAGTTCTGTGAGTGCACAACTCGACCGATGCAATCTTCAGAAAATCGACCAAGGTGGATCGGTCGAGTTTCAGGGTGGGAAACTCGACCGAACAAGTGCCTGTAATTGATTTTCAAAGTTGCATTAAAAGTGCTCTAAAATTCGATCTAAGTGTTCGTGATATTTTTCTAAGCTTAATTACAAGTCATACAATCATTACAAGTGATTTACAACATGATTCTAATGGATATACATCATATTACAAAAATGTGCACTTGTATGACTTTGACTTGTCTTTTCTCCAATTTGAGATGTGCAAGTTAGGGCAATTGGAGTGTGTCTATACCTAATCTGAAATTACTCAAGTAGAGACATTAGACACCAATATGTGGAATGGTTAGTCATCATCAAAACACGGGTTTAGTCAATTTAGACGTGAGTCAACATTGACCTAATTGACCTTGAGTCAACATTCTTTAGGTATATTGTGATCATTTTCTCATACCAATTTCCATGTTGCTCGTTTACTTGACTATCGGTGATTAAGTTTTGGTCTACATTTGCAGTGGCTAGTTCCCCTGCTCCTTGCTACCACCGACCAATTCATCTTGGTTGTAAGTTCATCTCCTACTCTTCTTTCTTTATGTTGCCTTGGTTTCTTGAATTACCACCTCTATCGAGTTTTCCCAATTCTCACGAGGACAAGCAGCTCGTTGCACTTGTCCATGGTGTGAGCCTATGAAGGAAAGAATTGTCCCAGTGAATTCTTGATTGTATCCTCCTCATCTTCTCTTTCTTTTGTTTTCTCACTCATGGGCATAACTGTCTTTTTGCCTCTATTTTCTTTGGTTTGGATGAGTCAAAGCTGGGAATTGATTTTGTGACTTGGCTGGCCCTGATTGGACCAAGTCAGTGGGCTGACCCACTCTTTGACCCTCTCTCTCAATGTTTTTCTCGCTTATATGGAATTTTTTTTATTTTCTGCTTGGCCGTTTTTAAATTCATATCTTTTAATCCACTTATCCAAAATCAACAAATAAATATGTTTTAGAATTGAAAAAATATGTTCTTTATAATAAAAATAGTTTCAAAGCCTAATTTCCATTTTTTTTGAAGGGTGATTATTGGAAAATGAATTAATGCATGTAATCCATAAAAAATACAACTTAATCATATTAACTCCAAACTTTAACAAATAAATATGTTTTCTTGAGTCTGAATTCTGAGGTTTTCTGAATAGGTCCAAAATGTGGGGTTTCTCTACATTAAGGTGCATTATGTTCTCTAATACGTGTTAATAGATTGAAATAGACAAAGTTGAACTTAGAATCATCTAAAAGTGGTGAAAGTTGGTAATTGATCTCAATAAGAGAGGTATGTGCATCCTAACACCCTAAGCTGGGATATTTGCAAACCAACTATATATTCCTTAATGAGGCACTATATGAACCCTATTCTCTCTATTGACATTTATTTTTCTATATTTGCCTCAAAATCAGTGTTGATATTCTATTTCTTGGGTCTTGTACCCTATTTTCATGTTTTTAATATATAATGCTTTTACTTTCTATAATTTCTCTTTCACATATTGATTTTATTAGACTATTTAGCTAATGTAGTGGTACTTTTGTGCAACCACCCATAGATAGGGTATGTGTTATTTCACCATTGGGAATGTGTTACTCTCCACCTTATAAAAATTTTGTTGGTGACTGGGAATGTGTTACTCTCTACTCACCTATTTGGTTGAGGTCCGATAGGCACCTCAACCCTACATAGTTAATGTAATCAATAATAATCATGCATGAAGATCTTTTACTATATTCTTGTTATGTAAAGCATCTATTTGATTATGCCTCATAATCTTCATCTTATCATCTTATGATGAAATCTTAGCCTTTGTTTCCATATTATTTCTTTATCTTTAGTTCTTGTTCACTACTTTCACACATACCTTGTTTCTCTCTCTCTTGCTGGGTGAATTCCAAACCACCCAGGTTTTGAACAAGGTGTTGAACAAGATCAAGGAAACCCGAACCAATAGTAGACCCAAGTCTTGCTTAAAGGATGTCTAGGTTGCTACTTCTAGATCCTATTAATTTTTCTTTCTAGTTTTTCCTTTCATGAAACTCATGCAGTAAACTGAGTTCAAAAGCAATGTAATAACTTACTTTTCTTTCTGCTACTACTGTTGATAGTCTTGTATCTGAATCATGCTTATTTACTTGGAATATTATATATGCATCCCTCACTATCTATTATCTTGTAAAAAGATAGATGTTATGTATTTCCTTTAGATTTAGTAAGGAGGTTATCTTGCCTCTTTACAATTTTCACTATTCTAAGGTTCATTGTTATAGCTTTCTTCTTACGTGCTTGGTTGGACACTTAATATGTTTGATAGATGCTCTTTGTAAGATCTAGGAAGATATGCATAGGAGTAATGATATGTTCCTTAGAAACACTACCTTGATGACAAGAGTGGCTAGGATATGTTGAGGAGAAAGGTTTGCAGTTCAAAATTTGGTATAAGCACGAGAGTGCTATATTAAATTGGGATTGCTCAACACTACCAAGAGGTGTGTGTAGGATGCAAACCTCCTTTCTGTTGTTCCTAGCATAGCTGGTTTTTGTTGTTAATATTGTTGTGATATGGTTGTGAAATCCTATTCCCAAGACCTTCTAATCAATTGAAATATGGAAACTAAGTGATCTCTATTTTAGTTAATTCCCTAATTTGTTTAGTTACTAGTGTAAAACCAAATCATCCTTTGAAATCGATCTAGATTGTTAAAAGGAAACACTCTTGTGTTTAACATACCTTGCTCCTTGGACGACCTCAATAATACTACACAGACCCGAATACTAATAGGGTAGTGTTCGAGTTTATAAATTTGAGATTTATGAATAGTGCTAAAAAAGCATGTATAAGACATAATAAATATGTTTAAATAGTCAATAGATGAACTCCAATATCAATCTTGTCTCAATAAATAATACAATAAACAAAATACAAAACAATGCATAATATTTATCATTTTTGGGGTTATTTTCTATAAGATAAGGTTAAAGGTAATTTTTCACTCATCTACCCATTATCTAGGTACTGATTTTGAGTTAGATCTAGAAAGACTTGAATTCCAGTCTACGGTTCCTGGATTCACACTCCAGACCTCAAAAACTAGTTTTGAATTTCTTAACACTGGGTGAGCACACCTACATGAAGATTTTTGGGGGTAGAAGATGATGAAAAAAGTTCAAGGAAAACCTTTAGTAAGTGGTACACAAGATTCCAAGCAAGGGAAAATAAAGAGAAGATAAAATCTACAGTTGAAACCAACTTACCATGTCTCATCAGTGGCGAAACCATCGATTTCTGTTGTTCTTCTTGTTCTTACATATTATCTTTTTGTGGTTTAGGGTGTTGTGTTTGTAATGATTGACAAATTAATCCAAAAAGGCAAATTTCCCCAAGATTTGAAATATATATATATATAATGTTATTGCAAATTTTGTGATTGGTTGTGATGGGAATCATCGCAACATAAAACCATCACCTTGTATGTGTATCGAACCATTGGCTAGTGAGTTTATTGAACCATCATTTGGTGAGTCTGTGGAACTATTAGTTAATGAGTTTATCAAACCATAAATTGGTGAGACTACCGAATCATTAGTTGATGAGTCTATTGATCCATCGATCGAGGAGTCTGGTGAATCTTCAATTGATGAATATGTCAACCATAAGTTGATACGTTTGCAGAATAAGCGGTTGTTGAGTCTATCGAACCATCAGTTGTTGAATCTATTGAATTATTGATTTGTCAACCAAAGATATTTTTGTGTGAAAACTAAAAGTTCCATAACTCTCATTCTGACTCTGATTTAGTTTATCCTTTTTGTTTTGGATTTATAATTGAATCCTCTACATTTATACACCAAAAGTTTTGTGATATTTTCAAATAATTATTTAATTCCTTAAATATCCTAAAAATTATTTCATCCGACATGTGTGTGTTATTAGTATTTCAACTAGGGCCCAAACCTTGACGTCTTCACAACACGTGTCTTCTTTAACTTATCAAATAACAAGTTTAAGATAAGATAAAACATAAATCAACCAATAATGAAGAAAGTGTTTAATATAGATGCAATTAACACCAGGATTATATCAAATTCTTATATTATCGTTGAATCAAGGTATGGGTTGTAACATATGCAATAATTGTTTAATAGATTATCCATGTTATAAACCAACTTCAAAACTTTTAAAATTTTATTTATGATTTCATAATTCAACTTGAAATCATGTTAAGCCATTATAGATATAAACTAAAGGCACAAAACATTGATATGCCTTAATTGATATGTAGGCCAAAATTAAAAGATAAACAATATTTGTATTGATTACATTAATATTCATACAAGATTAAAATCCCACATTTCTACAATACTATTTAAGATTTCATATGAGTTTTGTGTTATATAATTTATAAATAAGTTCCTTGTCATGTTCACTTTGGCAATCACCCTTGCGATCTAGGGATAGTGTGGGTGCACTTGCCTTGGGGCACGATTGTTGGTGATCTCTTCCCCTACACCCCATGGGACTCTTCCTACCTTTCCCTCCTCTCAACTAAATTGTCATTGCATGCCTTCCACTAGTTCCTCTGCTTCTCATCGTCCTTGTGTGGTAGGATCTTTAGGTCGTGGTGTTTAGCAGTGGTGGGTGACTTTCCTGGTAGGGGTCGTATCCAGCTTGTCCAATGCGTAGAGCTATTATTCATTGAAGTAACTTGCCATGTTATGGCAGGTGATGGTTTTCTAATGGGTATAAGGCTTTTGTTCCCCCTTTCTGATCCTTTTTGTTTGTTTTCTGTCACTTCTTCATTTCCATTTTCTTATAGTCTTGTGTGTTTGGTTTGGTTTAGTGGGCAACTTTGTCCGCTCCCTTAGTCACTGATCATCAACTTGTGTTTTTCTTATGGTTAGTCTCCTTCATGGGAGAAAGGAGCTCATGTTATGCTAATGCACCACTTTATCTTAGTCAAGTTCATTTTTCTTAGTCATATGGCTAATGCTGATGGAAAATGTTGATCAGAACACTGATTGGAGGTTGACTACATATCACCATTTAGAACTCGTATTTAAGGAATACTCGTTGAGAAGTTGTTTAGCCAACATTGTTGTAGGGGGTGAAGGTAGTTGCTCTTTATTTTCATTCCAATTTGTTCCTCATTGTTTGAATAGCATTATTATTAGTTGTTGTATGTCTAGTTAGTTTTATTCTCTCCTCTTGTAAATTTCATACTTATGATTAATGAAGATGTTTCACTTGCTATAAAAATTAGTTTTCTATTTGTTCACAATTTGATTTTGTCCAAAAACATTTAATGAATGGTTCCACTGACAAATATAGTGTTCGTCATAAGAAGAAAGAGTCTATGGATGAAACATATTTTCTTTACTCAAACATTTGGATATATTGTTCAATAGGTTCTATTTTTGGGCTTGGTTTGGGGTTAGTGTGGGACACTCTCACACCTTTTAGTGGGTTAAAGAATGATAGATTAGATGCTTTGATGGAGCCTAATCGAAGAGGGAGTTTTATCCCACATCAACCAAGTCATGAGGTAGATGCTCACTAAGGCACGTTGATGCATGTTTCTAGAGGTTTAGGCAGACAACTTTATTTCTTCTACTAAATTTTTTAGGTTGAATCATGTCCTTTTAGGTCAAAGTGACACATAAATGGCTAAGATGCAATTTTCTCACATCATTCATGTATGTTTGAGTTCGCTTCAACACTATTCCAATGTTTGAGAATTTCGGGTTCTCCAAAGACCCTCTATGGTGGTAAAGAATGCAATCTTGAAGATGGATCTCCTATATATTGGTGTGTTTTGATGATTCTTAAATATGAAATATTGGAATCACTTTCCTAATCACGTTCATATTAAACCCATGTAAATTTCTTTATCTATTTTGATATGTGATATTATTTAATATTTTCTCTACCCTTTTCTCCAAAGTTCCTAGCAAGCTATGGTGGAAACTAGGTTCTTTCTCCAAATGTCTCTTTATTCCCCCTCTTTATTCTACTTAGAGTTAGACTATGAGATAGTGGAGTTTTTAGAAAGTTTTGTTACATATTTGAGTTAGGGGTTCATGTATATACCTATTGAAAATACCACCATCACCTAAGATGAGTGATTAACCCTTTATTTAGCTGTATTCTGTTGCAATTCCTTCATATAATAACTAAACTTTACTAAATCCATAAAAAATGAGGTAAAGATGGGATAGTTATGGGTATTGGCTAAAACATTAGGAACCTTAGTTTACCACCCCTCCCTTACAAATGTTGTTTCTTCTACAAAACAAAAATATGGTCTTATTACTTCAATATTTCCTAAGTATACCAACTTTTTATATATAATACCCTAGATTGCCAAATCTTCCACTTGTTACTAACTCTTCCATATTAGACACATATGTTGAAATTCGTTGATGGAACCTTCCAAATGTGTTTCACATAGTTTTGGAAAATGTTTTTCCGACAATTTAGGATGGCTTTGAAACCTATTTTTTGTACGACCTTTGTATGGATGAAATATAGAGAACTTGGATATGTAAATGCATGGGTCCTTGTCCTTTTTGACCTAATTCAATTCCTAGGTTGTTGCACATCTTTTGATAAAAGCAATATCTAATTAGCAAGAGATAGCAGACATGATCAAGAGTCCCGCCACATGAATATAAATTAAAGTTTGTATCTAATGCTTCAATATCTTACATCTTAGTAAGATGTGATGAATTATATATGATTTGTTAGAAAAAACAAGGTAACTAGACTAATTAACCAACTGACACCCTAATAATATAGTGATACATGACTGTATAAATTCCACAATTTTTAGCACTTGAAGAAGTAATAAGGATATCATTTTTGACTTCACGCATTGTGAGAAGGTACTCAGATTTATATATCAGTATACATGTGTAGGTTATTGAGAAATCATAAAAGGTATGGCCTTCTTGTTGTCCCAAATTTGCTCATTTATATGACTATTGTCAAGGTCGTATCTCATGTTGTATGTGGCAATTCTACCAATGTGATTGTAAATGATATGATATGATACGATGTTAAAAGTTAGTATAACATGTGTGAGTTTTATGGTGTTGTCACTTGAGCATCTAGGACAGGCACACAATTTTTATGTAGGTCATAGGACCACGATCCTATACTTTTTCATACTCATAATGATCGATTCGTGGCATGATCTTCGTGCTATTGGTTAATTCTAAGATTCTCAATGGTAGTTTAGGAGACTTTACAATCTCTAGCCAATATTTATGGAGGTACTTTCCAGCTGTGTGTGGCATAATAGTAAAATTTGTAATTAAGTGGTGTAGTTTTACTTGTGTACTTAGGTTACCTTTTTCCACATAGTATGTCGTTTACTTCTCTAATGTTTCCTTCTACTTACTATTTGCCTTTAGTGTTTACTGTCTTTACTAATCTTATATTTTTAGTAGAAGTTTCTTGATATAATTAGAACTAACTAATTCAACATTTCTTATAGAGATTGTATACTCAAATATTATGCATATTATCCATATCCTTCGAGACTTCAGACCTCACTCACATAGTTTTTCATCCTTTATAAGGTTATAGCACCATAAGAAGGGGTTTGCAACGAGGAGTGTCCTGCTATGTCAACAGTGAGCCCAAGATGGAAAGGTGGGAGTTTAGTCATTGGTGTGTCTTAGATTCTTCCATGTACAATAGGGTCTGTATAGGGTATTTTTACCCGATCATGTATCTTTGACTCCCTTTTTCATAACAAATCTTAATGATTTTTGTTTCATCAAAAAATCTTCATGGTTCTAAAGTTATAAGTGAAGCAAATTTATTTATCTATTATATAATTTTCACTGCCCACCCAATTAGTGTTCCTCACGTGATTCTTTCAAACTAACATTTTTCTTTCAAACTAACATTTTCCCATTCTTTTATGTGAATCCATTTAAACAAAGACTGGTACGTGTTTGTTGTTGATTGGAACACAAAGGAAAGTAGGAGAAGAGGCTGCGGGCGTACCCGCTATAATCGGCCGTGAACTTATCCAAATTTTAACTGTACTGGAAACGTGATGCGGCTTCACGTTGGCGTGTCCCCCCACTGTGCCACTCATCCTCTGTCGTTCGTACTAAAGACAGCTTCAACGGCGCAGGTGTATTCTGGCATAAAGAATTGAAAAACACTACCACGTTTCATCAGGAAGACAAGCACACTGCTATTTCGGACGTGACCTGCAGCCGCTTCTCGACCGTCTTCCTCTGCCAGCACGCGTTGGTACGTGCATACCGCAAAATTCTGTAGCCCTTTGATCATGGTTCAAGCAATGCTGGACTCTATATAAAGGTTAGTGTAGTATCACTACTCTCACACCTAGCCAGAGCCACTAGCAAGAGCAACTATCTCCCGGCCTCTTATTTCACCAATCACCATGGCAACATTCAGTTATGTCCTCGCCGTCCTGTTTCTCTCTGGCACTCTCATCGCTTCTGCAGCTGCTCTCTGCCAGCAGCAGGGCGAGGCGGTGCTAGACACCAGTGGCAACCGGGTCCGACTGGGCCCCAACTACAAAATCGAATACACCAATGCCGACGGCCGTAAAGGTGTGCTAGGACTCCTGCGCAACGATCAAAGCCAATGCGAGAAGTATGTCGGACCTACCAACCGCCGGGAGGGCCGGGAGGTGACCTTTGCTTCGGGTAGTGGCAACTTTGAGGAAAACACCATGAAGGAAGGTGACCGCTATGTGTTCAGCTCCATTGCAACGTGGAACCACCCATGCAAGCTGCCCAGCATCTGGACCACCGGCAAGACCAGCAATGACGTCAATTTCACGCCCATCATCGCAGGGCAGGATCAGGAAAGCAACAAACTGCGATTCAGTTTGTTCCAGGTGACCAAGGCCAAAGAACAAGAAGGAGACTACAAGTTGTCGGTGTGTTCTTACAAACAGAACGAAGAACAGGCCTCCTGCACCGAACTAGGTACACACGATCTAAACGGCCAGGTTGTTCTGGGCAAGAATGGGGACTCGTTCACCGTCAGGTTTGTCAAGCACGAACAACTTGCCATGAGACCTACTATCTACTAACCGTCAAACTACGACGTGAAGTCAAGGATGGGTATATGCATGCAACCTGTGTACACCCAAGCGGGTGCTAAATAAAACTTCCTTTCTAGCCATGCACATTGCGCAGACCCCATCCTGCTATGTAGCTCGTGATAAATAAATAAAGTAATGAGGCCTCCAACTTCTTTTTTAATAACCAGCATTGATTATATTAGATTTGTTATGAAGAGTACTTCATAAGGGAGCAAATTTTGCAATAAATGACTTAATCGAATTTGAAATACGTATCTACCTACTTTTATGGGTGTATACAAGCATAAAACTACTATAGAATGGATGGTTTTGGGCATTCATCACTTGTTCTTACATTATTTCTATCATATTGTACAATTGAAATGGCAGGGCATAATATACAAAAACCCTTGATTAGATCAGAAATATTTGATAAAGATGCCCACTATCAATAAGAGGAATGTTAAATCCTTCATGAGAAGGAGAATACATTAAGTAGAGAACAAGATCAACAATGATTCTCTAAGACAATGATAATGAATGTTAAATCCATCGTTGTTCGAGAATGACAAAAAAATAAAACCATGATCTTTTTAAAAAGTATATCAATACCAAGGCAATGAATGCTAAGTCCTCCAAGATAGAAAGATACCATAAAAATCCAATCAAAAATAATAAATAATCTCTAGAAGAATAGTAACATATGTTAAGACCCTATCTAATATAGAAGTTTTGAAAAATTAAACTAATAAAGATATCAAGATAAATCACATGATTTGTGCTCCTCCTTAGTATGATACTCCTAAAAACTTAAGCTAAAGGCAAGAAACTGACCACTAAGATAAGAACATCCATTTAATAACAATAAAACACACTAGCAACATCTATATCAAATCTTATCAAATGCTAAGATCATAGAAACATGAAATAAACTCAACCTAAATACCAAATACATGATAGACAAAATAAAACTTGACAATCAGTATCTTAATCAGACTTTATTTTAAACATTGCCACTCAGTAGGACTACAGTCGATCGAAAGACTTTTTGTTGGAAAATTAATCCAACAAAAATTCAGACCTCTACTAATTGAATACATATTAAATGTTAAAAAATTGATCATTAAAAATAATATTTATTGATTAAAAACTAATAAACAACAACAAATAGATATCCAACGAGGATATTGATATTTTAAAACCTCATCCAGAGAAAGGTTCTTGCAACTGAACTATGTTTTTATTACTTTTCCTCTTAAATGGGCATAAACAATTATAGTGACCAAATCTTCCACAAGAATAACATGTAACATGGTAAATGGAGAAAGAGAACAGTAGCATTTGGTTATACAAATATACGCCATTTGTTCTTATTTCTATTTTTATTATTTAGGATATAACCAAGACAACTTGTACCTAGATTACCATTATGTTTATGCAACAAATTTTTCAACATATTTTTACTATTATAAACTTTATCGGAGGATCTCGTAAGATTTGAATTGTTCTTGAGAAACATCAATGAGTCTTTAGTATTAAATATTAATCATCCTATAATACTAGTAATATTATCTTCAAATATAGATATTTTATCAGTAAAATAAACATCTAGTTGAAGAATCATATCAAACATGTGACTAAAGAATATGTTGTTTCTCCATACTATTCAACTTATCTAAAAGAGTAGAAACTTGAGTTTGCAAGGAAGTATTTTGAGAAACAATACCATCAATTGTTTTTCTTTTCACTAGCGTATTGATAATTTACCACACAAAGCTATACATTCGAAGAACCAATAATAGTAGGCAAATACATATTCTATTTCTTAAATTTGAAAATTTTCTAATGTTAGTTCAACAAGTTGAAGAAATTTACTTTTGAAAAAATTTAAAAGAGATAGCTCAATATAATCACTTTGTGCACTTTCTTCATCTCATTCGTCTCATTATGTTCGAATATTAAGCAATCAAGTACACAATGGCAAGTTTCTTCCTCATCATTTGATCCCAAATTTAGAGAGGAATCCCAAGAGGTCGATATGCCTTCTATTTTTCCTTGGGTATTTTCTTCCTCTTATTCATTAGTTATGGGCATTCATCCTTAAAGTGTCCATTTTTCTCACAAGCACAAAATCTACTAGAACAAATTCTACAATTTTTGTTAGAAGAGAAATTGACTTCTTACCGTTGGAGTTCTTTTCTTCCTCACTAAAAGATGATCCACATGATGAAGAAGATTTTTTGAACCACTTTCCTTGAGAATTGTGCTCTTTTTCTTAGCATAATTTTCTTGTGCATCTTACATCCCAGATTCTTGGAGATTTACTTCATAAGTCTCTAAGTTACCTATAAGTTCCTGAATCTACAAAGTAGAAGTATTTAACTATTATTCTATGACGGTAACTTTCTTCTCATATCTAGAGTATAGATGACACAAGTCCTTAGTGGCAAGCTCATGTTTCTTAACACTATTTCTAATAGATTTCATGATATATATAATTTAAGTAAATCTAGGTACATTTTAGAAGTAGTTTCATGTATTTCCAATGCAAAACAACTCTATTTTTTAGCTAAGCATATTGATTTTAGTATACTTTACCTCCTTGGTTCCATAACGAGAATAGATCAATTTCTCCAAATATTATAAGTAGTTCCACAACAGGGAATTCTATTGAACTCACTGAGAGATAAAAAATAATATATAATACTTACGCGTTTAGCATTCAATTGAGCTTTCCTGTTGTATTTGCATCCCATTGCTCAATCTTTATTATTGAGGAGACATGTTGTTTGATTACCATCTTTTAAAGGTCAAATTTAACATCTTCAAATAAGAATTATATATGACTCTTCCAATACTTGTATTTAATTGTGGTCCTATCTTGATACCATTAAAGAAGAACTATGTAATTGTTGGGTTTTATGTGGTTGGACTACGCAGTGGAAATAAAAAATTTACTTGACCATACACCCATAACCAGTAGATCGCATCAACATCTATTTAATGGGAAGGATGGTTCTAGCAAGTTATATCTGGTCCTGAGGCTTGGTCAGCGACAATACCTCACAGCTAGTGCGGTCTTCAACCATCTGTCTTTTGACAATGTATGTGCATCTCCTGGTCTTGACTCGGACTGCGGTGGACAGTCGTCCTCCTGAGTGGAAGAAGTATCCCACCTCTATAGATAGTCCACACGAACCACCGAGAACTCTATTCGTCCTGTCATGAAGGACACTAGAAGGAGTCATCCCCTTCTTTCGGTGTACTAGTCACCGACACACTCTCCCACAACCAGTTGCTTTTCTGCAGTTTTCTTTCGCTCATTGTCCCTCCCTGGACGGGTAGAACTTACTTGGGCTCTCTCGTTTACCACAACCAGAGAGGACAAAAACTTTGCATAGCAAATGATGTTCTAAGTTGTTTGTTCTTAGAAGGACCCAGTGCCCCTCTATATATATGAGGGGTCAGGGTCAGGGTTCTCAGCCGCAGGCAATGCGGGACTAAAGTGGGAGTAGAAGGGTCTGGAATTTCCATGAATAATTTGCATTGCAACAAGTGAACCGGTCGTTTCATAAATAAAACAATCATTTGGCAAGGTGAACTGATCAGTTCACTTGTGAACCGGCCAGTTGGGAGTGTGAATCGGTCAGTTCACTCAATGAACCGGTTGTTTCACTTCCCAAACTTGCCCATAATTGACTTTCCTTATTCGTTTCTAATTAATACAAATATTAATTCTTGTCCCAATCGATTTGAACAAGTGAAATGGAAAACTTTTTTCTCACAAATCGGGACAACCCAACACTTCTCGTTTGGACACATGAACTGATCAGTTCACCAGAGTGAATCGGTCATCTCACTGGTCATGTGTCGATCGGTTCACCCAGTGAACCGATCGATTGGTGGTCCAGGTTCTGCATAACATAGTCAATTCGGTTCTCAATCAATCTGACACTCTAATCAATTGGTTCAACACTTGAACTTGATGGTTCTGAGTCAAGTCTATTGATTGAATGTTTGATTGAGTACCTAAAAACTTTAGTAATCAATCCAAACATCATTCATGGATAAACTCCTCTTCAAGGTTAACCCTTTGTGTGTGACTCTACAGGTCCCATTTCACATTGGTAGTGTTGCACATAACTAACTTATGACAGCACAAGCAAAGAGTGGTGCCTAGTCGCACATCATTGCTACCCAAGTCAAAAGAAAATTTGGAGAAAACTTTCAATATTACAGTTTGTGATTGGTGTTCTAGTAAATGTATAATTCCTTTGTCTCTGATATCCTGAATGAACGGAAGGCATGGAGTTGTCATGCTTTCAACATTCATTCATGTTTCTTGAACTAGAGCAGACTATCTGAGATATGTGTGACATCAATATCATACATTGATTCACATGTGCATTCACATGCCTTTCTCAGTCTTTCTTATCAAGTGGCCTAGACATCATACTTCCTTAGGAGGGACAAATCCCATATCTATCACTCACAGTCTATGTCATGCGTCAAAGCCACCCAATCATCACCGTTATAACAACCCATGTTTTAGGATTGTGTTTGATGATGTCAATGTGTACCCAATCACATTCGATGAGTGTAGTGATTTTATATCTAAGAATCACAATCACCACCATCACTATGAGAGATGACTCTGACTGCCATGTCATGGTTCCATGTGTCACTCTCATGGTGGGTCAGTGTGATACACTATTCTCTAACATGTATCTATGTTCTTGGTTTGATATCATATATCATGACTAATGAGACACTGTCATCAACCAACACACACTCTAGTCTTGATGTGTCATTGTTGTCTATCAACCATCTACAATGACATCCGACTAGGGACATAACAAGAATGTACATACTCTTAGCATCCATATGATCTCATTGTTCAAGTTACATACTTGAAGACATACATCATTGAGTATTGTCATTCTTTATACATTCATTCTGCTCCATCATTTATCTCATAATCGATTGAGCTAGAATAAATTGGAAGCTTGCCTTTGAAATTTATCAAATCAATCATGACGTATGCCAATCTAATCATCATATGATTGGCTCTCAGGGCATACATACCAACAGACTCACTTGCACTTAGAGCCAATCACCTTTGAATTATATTATTAGTGATATCCAACATGTCCCACATGTTTCATCTACTACAGTGCTAATGTAGTGAGTTATTAAAACATTACTTTAGTCAGTATATTGCATGCTTCACATCTCCTCACTATACGACATTTCTTATGAGATGGTGTTGTCATAATACGTGATATGATATTCCTTTCCTAACATTTAGCTCCATTGTTTGACTCAGTATTCCTACTTGTCATCAATGGTTGGAATACCTATAAGGTCATATGTATGAACTTCTAGATCCATATAGTATCCTCTGTTGTTCATAACACAAGGATACTCGACATTCCCTTTTAGAATTAAATGGTCTTTAATTTTACTTGGAACTCTTCCAATTATCAACTCATATTCACTTTTATATTTTATATATTTTGTGATCAATTTCTGTCATTTTGGAAGCTTGTATCAGTGTAACTCATTTACACTCAACTCTTCCTTTTATAACCATAGAACTAATCCTTTAATAATTCACAACTACTTAAATGAGTTCTTTATGGTATTCCAATGACTCTCACTGGAAGTAGACAGACATCCACTCATCATGTCCAAAACATATGAGATAACTGGATGAGCATATCATATTGTCATGTCCAATACATACAAGATGATGAATGCATATATATATTTTCTTGTCATGTCCGATACATACAAGATAATAGGATGATTACATACATGATAGATCCAATTGTGAATGCACAAGGCATTTATTTATGTGTTCCTATTCTTCATAAGAATTTGGGACACTTGGCATCTTGAGAGACTAACTCCATGTAACATGGACAAGTTTTCTCCCACTGAATCTTTGCATATTGAACCCTTTAGTGTACATTGTCACTACAAAAAAAGATTGATTTAACTACAATTATTATGATTACATATATATTTTATGTAGTTGAAACCATCTTTTGTTACAAGGTATAATAATGTAAAGAAAATAGATGTAGTTAATTGTATAGCTAAGCTTAAAGTCACTCTCTCAATCTAAAACAAAAATCATTCCCTCCATAGTCATTTCATGTGCCCTTAGTCCATGTTTTCCCCAATAGAGCATCGTTCCCCCTAATTTCATCATGTTCACCCTCCCAATGTAGTCTTCGTTCTTCTCCAGATTTCTTTCTCTCTGCACTTCCCTCTCCCTCGTGCCGTCAAGCCGCGCTGTGTTGCACGGTCTACACCATTTTCTCCTATCACACCTTTTTTTCTCTTTTTGGTGCCTCTGCCATAGTATATTGAGCTGGCCTTCAACGCAATAGCCTGAGGGTGCTCCACCACAATAGCATGACGATGCTTCTAACATTTCATCTTATCAAGCAACCTAACGCCGCCCCTGGTCGCTCTTATTCTCAGCAACATAGCCCAACATCTTGACGAAGCCACATGGAGAGGCCTTAAAGTTGATGTCGAATGCTGAGGCCCGAAAGTTGATGCCTCATGCCCATGGTCTCTCGAAAATTTCTCTTCTTCCTCTTGATGTGGTAGTATTTATTAATCAATGATTGTCTTCATACTATTCATTTTCGACCCATCTTTAATCGTCTTGTATAGGTAACTACCCATTTTCACTTAATTACACATTTCATTAACAAGAAGAAATGCATCTTGATATTATGATTCATATGTATCCTGTGACCTATATTTGCTTATTTTATAAGTGTCTAATCTGATTTAAAATAACCATATTCTTGCATTCTTGGCTGCAATGGTAGATTGATGTCCACTACATTCTATTGTAAACCAATGGCTAGAGAAAGGTTCGCCTCCTTCATGTCTTATATTCAGAATGAATGAGAGGCTTGCGAAATACTTAATTACTTTAGGATCTATGCTAGTATACATAATTTTTAGGCTCATTTGACGTTGCAGATCCCTTTATTAGTATGAAGTGCTTGTTTGTAGCAAGATTCTTTTGAAGTTGTAGTTTGCTATTTTCTAGCTAAAATATATATGTCCATATATATCTTCTAGAGATTCAAGCTCAACTGATCAAGGATGTAACCTGCTATATTAACTTGGTTTCTTAGACTTGGTCTCGTCTATTTTTTGTAAGCAGGCTCCATGAAGGTGTGAGACCATATGTCAGTATGCAATGCTTCTACATGGGTTTATTTACTCTATTTATGTCTCCTTAATCCTATGATAATGTGACCAATAGAATAACCTAAAGATGTCAATGTATCTTGATACAACACTATGTCCAGGTTACTGAACTGACCAAGGTTTTTTGTTGGATAATTGTAATTGAACCTCTACAGTTATACACCAAAAGTTTTGTAATATTCTCAAATAATAATTTAATAATGATTTAATTCCTTAAATATCCTAAAATTATTTCATCTGATATGTGTGTGTTATCACTATTTCGACTAGGACCCAAACCTTGACATCTTCACAACACGTGTCTTCTTTAACTTATCAAATAACAAGTTTAAAATAAGATAAAACATAAATCAACCAATAATGAAGAAAGTGTTTAATATAGATGCAATTAACACCAAGATTATATCAAATTCTTAGATTATCATTGAATCAAGGTATGGGTTGTAACATATGGAATAATTGTTTAATAGATTATCCATGTTATAAACCAACTTCAAAACTTTTAAAAATTTATTTATGATTTCATAATTCAACTAGAAATCACGTTAAGAATTTTAGATATAAACTAAAGGCACAAAACATTGATATGCCTTAATTGCATTTCATAAACTTATTTATAACACAAGTATATGTAGGCCAAAGATTAAAAGATAAACAATAATTGTACTCATTACAATAATATTAATACAAGATTAAAATCCCACATTGCTAGAATACTATTTAAGATTTCAAATGAGTTTTGTGTTATATAATTTATAAAATAAGTTTCTTGTCATGTTCACTTTGGCAGTTTCCCTTGCAATCTAGGGATAGTGTGGGTTCACTTGCCTTGGGGCACGATGGTTGATGGTCTCTTCCCCTACACCCCATGGGCCTCTTCCTACCTTTACCTCCTCTCAACTAAGTTGTCGTTGCATGCCTTCCACTGGTTCCTCTACTTCTCATTATCCTTGTGTGGTAGGATCTTTGGGTCGTGGTGTTTAGTAGTGGTGGGTGACTTTCCTGGTAGGGGTCGTATCTAGCTTGTCCAATGCGTAGAGTCATTATTCATTGAAGTAACTTGCCATGTTATGGTAGGTGATGGTTGGTTCTAATGGGTATAAGGCTTTTCTTCCCCCTTTCTGATCCTTTTTGTCTGTTTTTTGTCACTTCTTTATTTCCATTTTCTTATTGTCTTGTGTGTTTGGTTTGGTTTAGGGGGCAACTTTGTCCGCTCCCTTAGTCACTGATCATCAACTTGTGTTTTTCTTATGGTTAGTCTCCTTCATGGGAGAAAGGAGCTCATGTTATGCTAATGCACCATTTTATCTCAGTCAAGTTCATTTTTCTTAGTCAAATGGCTAATGTTGATGGAAAATGTTGATCAGAACACTAACTGGAGGCTGACTACAGATGACCATTTAGAACTCGTGTTGAAGGAATACTCGTTGAGAAGTTATTTAGCCAGCATTGTTGTAGGGGGGTGAAGGTAGATGCTCTTTATTTTCATTCCAATTTGTTTCTCGGTGTTTGAATAGCATTATTACTAGTTGGTGTATGTCTTGTTAGTTTTATTCTCTCCTCTTGTAAATTTCATACTTATGATTAATGAATATGTTTTACTTGCCATAAAAAATAGTTTTCTATTTTTTCACAATTTGATTTTGTCCAAAAACAGTTAATGAATGGTTCCACTGACAAATATAGTGTTTGTCATAAGAAGAAAGAATCTATGGATGAAACATATTTTCTTTACTCAAACATTTGGATAGATCGATCAATAGGTTCTATTTTTGGGCTTAGTTTGGGGTTAGTGTGGGCCACTCTCACACCTTTTAGGGGGTTAAAGAATGCTAGATTAGATGCTTTGATGGATCCTAATCGAAGCGGGAGTTTTATCCCACATCAACCAAGTCATGAGGTAGATGCTCTCTAAGGCACGTTGATGCATGTTTCTAGAGGTTTAGGCAGACAACTTTATTTCTTCTACTAAATTTTTGAGATTGAATCATGTCCTTTTAGGTCAAAGTGACACATAAATGGCTAAGATGCAATTTTCTCACATCATTCCTTTATGTTTGAGTTCCCTTCAACACTATTCCAATGTTTGAGAATTTTGGGTTCTCCAAAGACCCTGTATGGTGGTAAAGAATGCAATCTTGAAGATGGATCTCCTATATATTGGTGTGTTTTGATGATTCTTAAATATGAAATATTGGAATCACTTTCCTAATCACGTTCATATTAAACCCATGTAAATTTCTTTATCTATTTTGATATGTGATATTATTTAATATTTTCTCTACCCTTTTCTCCAAAGTTCCTAGCAAGCTATGGTGGAAACTAGGTTCTTTCTCCAAATGTCTCTTTATTCCTCCTCTTTATTCGACTTAGAGTTAGACTATGAGATAGTGGAGTTTTTAGAAAGTTTTGTTACATATTTGAGTTAGGGGTTCATGTATATACCTGTTGAAAATACCACCATCACCTAAGATGAGTGATTAACCCTTTATTTAGCTGTAATTCTGTTGCAATTCCTTCATATAATAACTAAACTTTACTAAATCCATAAAAAATGAGGTAAAGATGGAATAGTTATGGGTATTGGCTAAAACATTAGGAACCTTAGTTTACCACCCCTCCCTTACAAATGTTGTTTCTTCTACAAAACAAAAATATGGTCTTATTACTTCAATATTTCCTAAGTATACCAACTTTTTATATATAATACCCTAGATTGCCAAATCTTCCACTTGTTACTAATTCTTCCATATTAGACACATATGTTGAAATTCATTGATGGAACCTTCCAAATGTGTTTCACATAGTTTTGGAAAATGTTTTTTCGACAATTTAGGATGGCTTTGAAACCTATTTTTTGTACGACCTTTGTATGGATGAAATATAGAGAACTTGGATATGTAAATGCATGGGTCCTTGTCCTTTTTGACCTAATTCAATTCCTAGGTTGTTGCACATCTTTTGATAAAAGCAATATCTAATTAGCAAGAGATAGCAGACATGATCAAGAGTCCCGCCACATGAATATAAATTAAAGTTTGTATCTAATGCTTCAATATCTTACATCTTAGTAAGATGTGATGAATTATATATGATTTGTTAGAAAAAACAAGGTAACTAGACTAATTAACCAACTGACACCCTAATAATATAGTGATACATGACTGTATAAATTCCACAATTTTTAGCACTTGAAGAAGTAATAAGGATATCATTTTTGACTTCACGCATTGTGAGAAGGTACTCAGATTTATATATCAGTATACATGTGTAGGTTATTGAGAAATCATAAAAGGTATGGCCTTCTTGTTGTCCCAAATTTGCTCATTTATATGACTATTGTCAAGGTCGTATCTCATGTTGTATGTGGCAATTCTACCAATGTGATTGTAAATGATATGATATGATACGATGTTAAAAGTTAGTATAACATGTGTGAGTTTTTTGGTGTTGTCACCTGAGCATCTAGGACAGGCACACAATTTTTATGTAGGTCATAGGACCACGATCCTATACTTTTTTATACTCATAATGATCGATTCGTGGCATGATCTTCGTGCTATTGGTTAATTCTAAGATTCTCAATGGTAGTTTAGGAGACTTTACAATCTCTAGCCAATATTTATGGAGGTACTTTCCAGCTGTGTGTGGCATAATAGTAAAATTTGTAATTAAGTGGTGTAGTTTTACTTGTGTACTTAGGTTACCTTTTTCCACATAGTATGTCGTTTACTTCTCTAATGTTTCCTTCTACTTACTATTTGCCTTTAGTGTTTACTGTCTTTACTAATCTTATATTTTTAGTAGAAGTTTCTTGATATAATTAGAACTAACTAATTCAACATTTCTTATAGAGATTGTATACTCAAATATTATGCATATTATCCATATCCTTCGAGACTTCAGACCTCACTCACATAGTTTTTCATCCTTTATAAGGTTATAGCACCATAAGAAGGGGTTTGCAACGAGGAGTGTCCTGCTATGTCAACAGTGAGCCCAAGATGGAAAGGTGGGAGTTTAGTCATTGGTGTGTCTTAGATTCTTCCATGTACAATAGGGTCTGTATAGGGTATTTTTACCCGATCATGTATCTTTGACTCCCTTTTTCATAACAAATCTTAATGATTTTTGTTTCATCAAAAAATCTTCATGGTTCTAAAGTTATAAGTGAAGCAAATTTATTTATCTATTATATAATTTTCACTGCCCACCCAATTAGTGTTCCTCACGTGATTCTTTCAAACTAACATTTTTCTTTCAAACTAACATTTTCCCATTCTTTTATGTGAATCCATTTAAACAAAGACTGGTACGTGTTTGTTGTTGATTGGAACACAAAGGAAAGTAGGAGAAGAGGCTGCGGGCGTACCCGCTATAATCGGCCGTGAACTTATCCAAATTTTAACTGTACTGGAAACGTGATGCGGCTTCACGTTGGCGTGTCCCCCCACTGTGCCACTCATCCTCTGTCGTTCGTACTAAAGACAGCTTCAACGGCGCAGGTGTATTCTGGCATAAAGAATTGAAAAACACTACCACGTTTCATCAGGAAGACAAGCACACTGCTATTTCGGACGTGACCTGCAGCCGCTTCTCGACCGTCTTCCTCTGCCAGCACGCGTTGGTACGTGCATACCGCAAAATTCTGTAGCCCTTTGATCATGGTTCAAGCAATGCTGGACTCTATATAAAGGTTAGTGTAGTATCACTACTCTCACACCTAGCCAGAGCCACTAGCAAGAGCAACTATCTCCCGGCCTCTTATTTCACCAATCACCATGGCAACATTCAGTTATGTCCTCGCCGTCCTGTTTCTCTCTGGCACTCTCATCGCTTCTGCAGCTGCTCTCTGCCAGCAGCAGGGCGAGGCGGTGCTAGACACCAGTGGCAACCGGGTCCGACTGGGCCCCAACTACAAAATCGAATACACCAATGCCGACGGCCGTAAAGGTGTGCTAGGACTCCTGCGCAACGATCAAAGCCAATGCGAGAAGTATGTCGGACCTACCAACCGCCGGGAGGGCCGGGAGGTGACCTTTGCTTCGGGTAGTGGCAACTTTGAGGAAAACACCATGAAGGAAGGTGACCGCTATGTGTTCAGCTCCATTGCAACGTGGAACCACCCATGCAAGCTGCCCAGCATCTGGACCACCGGCAAGACCAGCAATGACGTCAATTTCACGCCCATCATCGCAGGGCAGGATCAGGAAAGCAACAAACTGCGATTCAGTTTGTTCCAGGTGACCAAGGCCAAAGAACAAGAAGGAGACTACAAGTTGTCGGTGTGTTCTTACAAACAGAACGAAGAACAGGCCTCCTGCACCGAACTAGGTACACACGATCTAAACGGCCAGGTTGTTCTGGGCAAGAATGGGGACTCGTTCACCGTCAGGTTTGTCAAGCACGAACAACTTGCCATGAGACCTACTATCTACTAACCGTCAAACTACGACGTGAAGTCAAGGATGGGTATATGCATGCAACCTGTGTACACCCAAGCGGGTGCTAAATAAAACTTCCTTTCTAGCCATGCACATTGCGCAGACCCCATCCTGCTATGTAGCTCGTGATAAATAAATAAAGTAATGAGGCCTCCAACTTCTTTTTTAATAACCAGCATTGATTATATTAGATTTGTTATGAAGAGTACTTCATAAGGGAGCAAATTTTGCAATAAATGACTTAATCGAATTTGAAATACGTATCTACCTACTTTTATGGGTGTATACAAGCATAAAACTACCATAGAATGGATGGTTTTGGGCATTCATCACTTGTTCTTACATTATTTCTATTATATTGTACAATTTGCACCTATAAAAATTAAAATTTTGGTACAATTTGATGTACTCGAATTTAAACAAACATATGATTACACATTCTTACAAATTTGATCTTGTCTAAGTTGTTTGATCACATGAAACACGTATTGTACACATTAGTAATCATTGAAATTAAGGTGTGGCATACCAAAAAAACCAACTATCTCCATCATTTTGATGATGCCAATATTTTCAAAAGATAAATTTTATATAGCCAAACTAAGAGAATCATACCTTTGATTTTCTATATGAAGTAAATTTATCAGAGCTTTCTACTTCTTTCTCAAACTTAGAAAAAGCAAACATACTTACAGAACATTCCTAAAATTTGCCCTTTAGGTAGGGGCGGAACCAAAAATGCACAAAAGGGGGGGCTAAGTTCTCAAAAGGGGGATGAAAAAGAAAAAATGCATACACAAAGATTCAAACTCGTACTATTTATACAATAAAGATGCAAAGTACCACTTCATCCAGTCACTCTTTTTGTTGAACACACTGCAAAACATGTATATATTTAATTATTGTTAGTATTTTTATACTTTTTATAATTATATTTCATCATTTTTGGGGAGGGGGGCTACAGCCCCCACCCCCCCAACCTTCTCCTTAGTCCGCCTCTGCCTTAAGGAGTTACTCCCCCTTAAAAGAATTATCCTTTGGAGAGTTAGCCTCATACATGAGCAACAAGAGAGTACCAAATGAAACTAACAATTGAAATGGCAGGGCATAATATACTAAAACCCTTGATTAGATCAGAAATATTTGATAAAGATGTCCACTATCAATAAGAGGAATGTTAAATCCTTCATGAGAAGGAGAATACATTAATTAGAGAACAAGATCAACAATGATTCTCTAAGACAATGATAATGAATGTTAAATCCATCGTTGTTCAAGAATGACAAAAAAATAAAACCATGATCTTTTTAAAAAGTATATCAATACCAAGGCAATGAATGCTAAGTCCTCCAAGATAGAAAGATACCATAAAAATCAAATAAAAAATAATAAATAATCTCTAGAAGAATAGTAACATATGTTAAGACCCTATCTAATATAGAAGTTTTGAAAAATTAAACTAATAAAGATATCAAGATAAATCACATGGTTTGTGCTCCTCCTTAGTATGATACTCCTAAAAACTTAAGCTAAAGGCAAGAAACTGACCACTAAGATAAGAACATCCATTTAATAACAATAAAACACACTAGCAACATCTATATCAAATCTTATCAAATGCTAAGATCATAGAAACATGAAATAAACTCAACCTAAATACCAAATACATGATAGACAAAATAAAACTTGACAATCAGTATCTTAATCAGACTTTATTTTAAACATTGCCACTCAGTAGGACTACAGTCAATCGAAAGACTTTTTGTTGGAAAATTAATCCAACAAAAATTCAGACCTCTACTAATTGAATACATATTAAATGTTAAAAAATTGATCATTAAAAATAATATTTATTGATTAAAAACTAATAAACAACAACAAATAGATTTCCAACAAGGATATTGATATTTTAAAACCTCATCCAGAGAAAGGTTCTTGCAACTGAACTATGTTTTTATTACTTTTCCTCTTAAATGGGCATAAACAATTATAGTGACCAAATCTTCCACAAGAATAACATGTAACATGGTAAATGGAGAAAGAGAACAGTAGCATTTGGTTATACAAATATACGCCATTTGTTCTTATTTCTATTTTTATTATTTAGGATATAACCAAGACAACTTGTACCTAGATGACCATTATGTTTATGTAACAATTTTTTTAACATATTTCTACTATTATAAACTTTATCAGAGGATCTCGTAAGATTTGAATTGTGCTTGAGAAACATCAATGCGTCTTTAGTATTAAATATTAATCATCTTATAATACTAGTAATATTATCTTCAAATATAGAAATTTTATCAGTAAAATAAACATCTAGTTGAAGAATCATATCAAACATGTGACTAAAGAATATGTTGTTTCTCCATTCTATTCAACTTATCTAAAAGAGTAGAAACTTGAGTTTGCAAGGAAGTATTTTGAGAAACAATATCATCAATTATTTTTCTTTTCACTAGTGTATTGATAATTTACCACACAAATATATACATTCGAAGAACCAATAATAGTAGGCAAATACATATTCTATTTCTTAAATTTGAAATTTTTCTAATGTTAGTTCAACAAGTTGAAGAAATTTACTTTTGAAAAAAGTTAAAAGAGATAGCTCAATATAATCACTTTGTGCACTTTTTCATCTTATTCGTCTCATTATGTTCGAATATTAAGCAATCAAGTACACAATGGCAAGTTTCGTCCTCATCATTTGATCCCAAATTTAGAGAGGAATCCCAAGAGATCGATATGCCTTCTCTTTTTCCTTGGGTATTTTCTTCCTCTTATTCATTAGTTATGGGCATTCATCCTTAAAGTGTCCATTTTTCTCACAAACACAAAATCTAATAGAATAAATTCTACAATTTTTGTTAGAAGAGAAATTGACTTCTTACCATTGGAGTTCTTTTCTTCCTCACTAAACACTACAACAAAATCTAACATAGGCCAAGGCTAGTTGGTCAGGGATGTCAACCCTGACCAAACTATTTTTCTCCCAAAGGCATATCCCTGGCCATAAAGTTTCTAAACCCTGACCAATGACCTTTTTCACGGTCTCTCAATATCCTCCCCGAGACCCTAGCATTCAGACTTTGTTTATATATAAAAAAATGTTTCATATGCCCCCATCCACTCCAACCGACCCCCGATGTGCCGCTCCCAGTTCCTTCACACCTATCTACCACTGCCGCCAACCCCATCCAGATCTGTGGAAATGCACACATATCTCCTCCTTCATCTAAAATCAATGGGAAGGTCCGAAGCCATCAGCCACCGGATGAAGCAAAAGAGGATCGATCCTATCTTTCCGGTCCATCCCGCTTCTCCACACAAGTATGCTCGCTACATCACGAATCCTTCTCCGCAACCTACCGCTAATGTAGCCATGATCGTGGTCTTGGCCAGGTATCCCGTAGGCATGGTGGCTCGAAGAGAATAATCGATCGAGATGGCATTAAGCATTTTAAAATGGTCATGCTATTGCAGTGGATAATCAAACCATACATGCATTTAAGAAAAATGAACTGAATAACAATACTTTGTCCCTCTCATATGCCCAATCATGAAAATGAGTGAGTTACTTTTTGTATTTCCTTTATAGAATGTATTGTTAATCATCTCAAGTGCGAGAGCGTGAGTACTTGTTAAACTTGTTCACGAACCCGGTATAGAATGTGTACAAGCTCAGATTTTACTTTTTCGGTTTTGATTTCTTCCTTACCAGCTGGAAAATGCATTTGTTTTATGGATTGGATAACTCATCTTGTACACATGCTTACGATAGGTATGGAATACAACAAGAAACTCCATAACATGAACATTAGATATATGTTGTATCTTATCTCATTACTCATTTTGTTTCTTTGTGATTTGCAAATTCTTTCCAGGTGGATGACGAATGCTCTCCCCTATTGATGTTATAAGTATTTCAAGAAATACTTTTGTGGAGGAGCTAACAATATTTGGAGAGGATTCGTATATGATGTAGTCAATGTTTGTATTTATAAAGCAAAGTTGTATAAATCAATGTTGTATAAACATTTTTATTTTTATTGGGGGTATGATAAAAAGTCCTTCTCATGTAAAGCAAATTTTGATTTTTAATAGAATTATCAATGCCCAACAACTTTTTTCATAAGAATGAATTGATATCAATTTTCAAAGTGAAGTAGCTTATACATGTTAACGATGTTAGATGAAATAAAAAATATTCATCCATCTTTTAGAGGAAGTGGCTTTCATTAATACTAGTCAAGGATGGACCTAGAATACAATGTGTCGACCATTGATATCTTTTTATTTCATCTTATGGATTGCTCAAGGCTTATGTACCTATTGGTCAAGGATAGGACCTGACTAATTAGTATTGGTCACCAAGCTTTTGTTCAAGATACGTTGGTCAGGGATTGACCTTGAGGATCAATAACTGGTCAAGGATTTATTAGTATTGGTCAGGGATTTGACCTTCGGCTTTGACCAGTTCTGTAGTAGTGAAAAGATGGTCCACATGATGAAGAAGATTTTCTGAACCTCTTTCCTTGAGAATTGTGCTCTTTTTCTTAGCACAATTTTCTTATGCATCTTACATCCCAGATTTTCGGAGATTTACTTCATAAGTCTCTAAGTTACCTATAAGTTCCTGAATCTACAAAGTAGAAGTATTTAACTATTATTCTATGACAGTAACTTTCTTCTCATATCTAGAGTATAGATGACACAAGTCCTTAGTGGCAAGCTCATGTTTCTTAATACTATTTCTAATAGATTTCATGATATATATAATTTAAGTAAATCTAGGTACATTTTAGAAGTAGTTTCATGTATTTCCAATGCAAAACAACTCTATTTTTTAGCTAAGAATATTGATTTTAGTATACTTTACCTCCTTGGTTCCATAACGAGAATAGATCAATTTCTCCAAATATTATAAGTAGTTCCACAACAGGGAATTCTATTGAACTCACTAAGAAATAGAAAATAATATATAATACTTACACGTTTAGCATTCAATTGAGCTTTCCTGTTGTATTTGCATCCCATTGCTCAATCTTTATTATTGAGGAGACATGTGGTTTGATTACCATCTTTTAAAGGTCAAATTTAACACCCTCAAATAAGAATTATATATGACTCTTCCAATACTTGTATTTAATTGTGGTCCTATCTTGATACCTTTTGTGGCAACACATCCATTATCACACAGATAACGAGGTGTTACGCGAAAACATGTGGAAATCACCATAACCACAGATTATGAAAACACGGGTTAATTAAAACTGATTGCGGAAAATAGATAAACTGTGGAACTATTACTTTCTAGTCCTCATCCTGCACAGAAACATGTCAAATATATACATACACGAGATCTGATATGTGTCTACAGTTTACAGAAATAGTTGCTCATCCATCACATGAGTTCACCACCTGTTCACATACATAAAGGCCCACATCCGGCCATCAGCAGGATATACAAACGTCATCGATCGATCATCGTGAAACATCGTCAAAACACTGCCAAGGACCTGAGAGTACAGGGATATGACTCTAGACTCTACTACAAAACATCCAAAACAGCAGCATGTCCAACGCTTGCCTTCTACTGCTCCTCAAGCTGCTCGGCCGCAACACCACGACCACGACCATGACCACGTCTACCTCGACCACCTAAAAAGGGGTTAAACCAGCGGGGTGAGACAATTGAATAATTGTCCCAGCGGGAAACATAACTCCCCACCGCAACTACAGAACCTCAGCAAGATAGATTTTAATAACAGATATCTAATAACAGGTATAACGAGAGCAGTCTATATAAAACAGATTATTCTTACCGACAAGCTTACCCGCTATACAAAAGCATATAACCAGATATATCTCAAGGAATATGATTTAGCAAGATAAGATGTATCCCTATGTAGCATGATTATCAGAACAAGATATAATGTCACATAACCTGCTTATCAAGATAAGACATATTGTCACATAACCTGCAAGATATAACAAAGATATTATACAAACAAGGCCTCAACCAATGTTTCGTGTTTATATTAAGCAGTAAATACTAAACGGCTGTATTACGTATTATTATGCCCTGAGGATTTGAATCGTACCATTCAAATCCAACCTTCGGTTGCGAAACCCAAGCCGGTGCCATACAAGGTCAATGGAAGAGCCGGACTCCACGACCTCCCACCTCGTGGTCAGTACACGAGTACAACACAAGTAAGACCATAGTCACATGCTGAAGTGGTCTAAGCCACAGGGTCAGCTCCATAGGCTACCCTCACTCTAGCCCGCCTTGGTACAGGTCTCGGCGCTAGTAAAACTGAGCCACGGGCATGTTCACCGTGCTCTGAGCCATGAACGCATTCATGCTCACACATCACATATCCTGAGCCATGGGCCTGTTCACCATGCTCTATATACATATCTGAGTCTGCAACCGAAGTTACACTCTTACCTCCTCATTTTCAGGCTAGGAGCAACCTACACATATTCAACAATATGCGCTTCCAGGTTAACTCGTAGGAGAACCTGTTTCACCATCACCAAGTCCTGACGATGATGGATCTATGGCCAGGGCAAACTACATGATATATTTCACTATGATCAAAATAGTATCTTTTAGATGGATTGCAGGATTCAACCAAGTTGTATAACATGCAAGCTATAACAGAAAGTAAACAACATTATATTATTATTTATTCACATCAACCTGATCCATCACAAGGATCCAACATCACATGTTACCACTTGGCCTCTTGCCAACTGTCCAGATCCATCTCGAGGATCATCACATACCATGGGATCTAAATCCTTCATCATGAACAACTTGCCATGAGACCTACTATCTACTAACCGTCAAACTACAATGTGAAGTCAAGGATGGGTATATGCATGCAACCTGTGTACACCCAAGCGGGTGCTAAATAAAACTTCCTTTCTAGCCATGCACATTGCGCAGACCCCATCCTGCTATGTAGCTCGTGATAAATAAATAAAGTAATGAGGCCTCCAACTTCTTTTTTAATAACCAGCATTCATAATATTAGATTTCTTATGAAGAGTACTTCACAAGGGAGCAAATTTTGCAATAAATGACTTAATCGAATTTGAAATACGTATCTACCTACTTTTATGGGTGTATACAAGCATAAAACTACTATAGAATGGATGGTTTTGGGCATTCATCACTTGTTCTTACATTATTTCTATCATATTGTACAATTTGCACCTATAAAAATTAAAATGTTGGTACAATTTGATGTAATCGAATTTAAACAAAACATATGATTACACATTCTTACAAATTTGATCTTGTCTAAGTTGTTTGATCACATGAAACACATATTGTACACATTAGTAATCATTGAAATTAAGGTGTGGCATACCAAAAAACCAACTATCTCCATCATTTTGATGATGCCTATATTTTCAAAAGATAAATTTTATATAGCCAAACTAAGAGAATCATACCTTTGATTTTCTATATGAAGTAAATTTATCAGAGATTTCTACTTCTTTCAAACTTAGAAAAAGCAAACATACTTACAAAACTCTCCTTAAACTTGCCCTTTAGGTAGGGGTGGAACCAGAAATGCACAAAAGGGGGCGCTGAGTTCTCAAAAGGGGGATGAAAAAGAAAAAATGCATACACAAAGATTCAAATTCGTACTATTTATACAATTAAAGATGCAAAGTACCACTTCATCCAGTCACTCTTTTTGTTGAACACACTGCAAAACATGTATATATTTAATTATTGTTAGTATTTTTATACTTTCTATAATTATATTTCATCATTTTTGGGGAGGGGGGCTACACCCCCCAACCTTCTCCCTAGTCTTCCTCTGCCTTAAGGAGTCACTCCCCCTTAAAAGGATTATCCTTTGGAGAGTTAGCCTCATACCTGAGCAACAAGAGAGTACCAAATGAAACTAATAATTAAAATGGCAGGGCATAATATACAAAAACCCATGATTAGATCAGAAATATTTGATAAAGATGCCCACTATCAATAAGAGGAATGTTAAGTCCTTCATGAGAAGGAGAACACATTAAGTAGAGAAAAGATCAAGAATGATTCTCTAAGACAATGATAATGAATGTTAAATCCATCGTTGTTCAAGAATGACAAGAAAATAAAACCATGATCTTTTTAAAAAAGTATATCAATACCAGTGTAATGAATTCTAAGTCCTCCAAGATAGAGAGATACCATAAAAATCAAATCAAAAATAATAAATAATCTCTAGAAGAATAGTAACATATGTTAAGACCCTATCTAATATAGAAGTTTTGAAAAATTAAACTAATAAAGATATCAAGATAAATCACATGATTTGTTTTCCTCCTTAGTATGATACTCCTAAAAATTTAAGCTAAAGGCAAGAAACTGACCACTAAGATAAGAACATCCATTTAATAACAATAAAACACACTAGCAACATCTATATCAAATCTTATCAAATGCTAAGATCATAGAAACATGAAATAAACTAAATCTAAATACAAAATACATGATAGATAAAATAAAACTTGACAATCAGTATCTTAATCAGACTTTATTTTAAACATTGTTGCTCAGTAGGACTACAGTCGATCGAAAGACTTTTTGTTGGAAAATTAATCCAACAAAAATTCAGACCTCTACTAATTGAATACATATTAAATGTTAAAAAATTGATCATTAAAAATAATATTTATTGATTAAAAACTAATAAACAACAACCAATAGATATCCAACAAGGATATTGATATTTTAAAACCTCATCCCGAGAAAGGTTCTTGCAACTAAACTATATTTTTATTACTTTTCCTCTTAAATGGGCATAAACAATTATAGTGACCAAATCTTCCACAAGAAAAACATGTAACATGGTAAATGGAGAAAGAGAAAAGTAGCATTTGGTTATACAAATATATGCCATTTGTTCTTATTTCTATTTTTATTATTTAGGATATAACCAAGACAACTTGTACCTAGATGACCATTATGTTTATGCAACAAATTTTTCAACATGTTTCTACTATTATAAACTTTATCGGAAGATGAATTGTGCTTGAGAAACCTAAATGAGTCTTTAGTATTAAATATTAATCATCTTATAATACTAGCAATATTATCTTCAAAAATAGAAATTTTATCAGTAAAATAAACATCTAGTTGAAGAATCGTATCAAACATGTGACTAAAGAATATGTCGTTTCTCCATACTATTCAACTTATCTAAAAGAGTAGAAACTTGAGTTTGCAAGGAAGTATTTTGAGAAACAAAATCATCAATTGTTTTTCTTTTCACTAGCGTATTGATAATTTACCACACAAAGCTATACATTTGAAGAACCAATAATAGTAGGCAAATACATATTCTATTTCTTAAATTTGAAAATTTTCTAATAATAGTTCAACAAGTTGAAGAAATTTACTTTTGAAAATAGTTAAAAGATATAGCTCAATATAATCACTTTGTGCATTTTCTTCATCTTATTTGTCTCATTATGTTCGAATATTAAGCAATCAAGCACATAATGGCAAGTTTCTTCCTCATCATTTGATCCCAAATTTAGAGAGGAATCCCACGAGGTCGATATGCCTTATCTTTTTCCTTGTGTATTTTCTTCCTCTTATTCATTAGCTATGGGCATTCATCCTTAAAGTGTCCATTTTTCTCACAAGCACAAAATCTACTAGAACAAATTCTACAATTTTTGTTAGAAGAGAAATTGACTTCTTACCTTTGGAGTTCTTTTCTTCCTCACTAAAAGATGATCCACATGATGAAGAAGATTTTCTAAACATCTTTCCTTGAGAATTGTGCTCTTTTTCTTAGCATAATTTTCTTGTGCATCTTACATCCCATATTCTTAGAGATTTACTTCATATGTCTCTAAGTTACCTATAAGTTCCTCAATCTACAAAGTAGAAGTATTTAACTATTGTTCTATGACAGTAACTTTCTTCTCATATCTAGAGTATAGATGACACAAGTCCTTAATGGCAAGCTCATGTTTCTTAATACTATTTCTAATAGATTTCATGATATATGTAATTTAAGTAAATCTAGGTACATTTTAGAAGTAGTTTCATGTATTTCCAATGCAAAACAACTCTATTTTTTAGCTAAGCATATTGATTTTAGTATACTTTACCTCCTTGGTTCCATAACGAGAATAGATCAATTTCTCCAAATATTATAAGTAGTTCCACAACAGGGAATTATATTGAACTCACTAAGGGATAGAAAATAATATATAATACTTACGCATTTAGCATTCAATTGAGCTTTCCTGTTGTATTTGCATCCCATTGCTCAATCTTTATTATTGAGGAGACATGTTGTTTGATTACCATCTTTTAAAGGTCAAATTTAACACCTTCAAATAATAATTATATATGACTCTTCCAATACTTGTATTTAATTGTGGTCCTATCTTGATACCTTTAAAGAAGAACTATGTAACGGTTGGGTTTTATGTGATTGGAGTAGGCAGTGGAAATATAAAATTTACTTGACCATACACCCATAACCAGTAGATCGCATCAACATCTATGTAATGGGAAGGATGGTTTTAGTAAGTTATACCTGGTCCTGAGACTTGGTCAACGACAATACCTCACAGCTAGTGTGATCTTCAACCACCTGTCTTTTGACAATGTCTGTGCAGCTCCTGGTCTTGACTCGGACTACGGTTGATAGTCGTCCTCCTGAGTGGAAGAAGTATCCCACCTCTATAGATAGTCCACACGGACCACCGAGAACTCTAGTCGTCCTGTCCTAAAGGATACTAGAAGGAGTCATCCCCTTCTTTCGGTATACTAGTCACCGACACACTCTCCCACAACCAGTTGCTTTTCTGCAGTTTTCTTTCGCTCGTTATTCCTCCCTGGACGGGTAGAACTTAATTGGGCTCTCTCGTTTACCACAACCAGAGAGGACAAAAACTTTGCAGAGAAATTGATGTTCTAAGTTGTTTATTCTTAGAAGGACCCAGTGCCCCTCTATATATATGAGGGGTCAGGGTCTGGGTTCTCAGCCGCGGGCAATGGGGGACTAAATTGGGAGTAGAAGGGTCCGGAATTTCAATGAATAATTTGCATTGTGACAGGCAAACCAGTCATTTCATAAATGAAACAGTCATTTGGTAAGGTGAACTGATCAGTTCACTTGTGAACCAGTCAGTTGGGAGTGTGAACTGGTCAGTTCACTCAGTGAACTGGTTGTTTCACTTCCCAAACTTGCCCACAATTGACTTTCCTTTTTCATTTCTAATTAATAAAAATATTAATTCTTGTCCCAATCGATTTGAACAAGTGAAATCACTACAAAAAATACCCTTTCTTCACATATCAATCCTGTGACAAACTCCTCTCTACAGGCCCTCAAAAAAAGGAACGGTTGTGGGCATGTCCCTCATAAATGGTCCGTGAAGAGAACTCCTGTGAGAAATACCATTGGCCCTCAAAAATAAAATTGTCACGGGCTTGGTGGCCCTGACAAATGTTATCTTGAGGGACTATTTATCCTTCATAAATACATTTTTGAGGGCTTATTTAGTTCTCACAAATATATTTTTGAGGGACTGGATGATCCCGACAGATATATTTTTGAGGGGCTAATACCTTCATTAATATAATTTTTGAAGAGCTATATGGTCCTCATCAATACAACTTTTTTTTAAGATATAGAGATCATATATTATTCATACCGCTCTCTATTGCGGGCCTTATACGATGAGGTAGGATATGTATGTCTTTTGACAACTAGTCTGACTTTACAGTAGAGAAGCTGAAATGTGATGAGAGGTACATCGAGCGTTTCACAAGGGTGTCCGCTACTTGGTTGTGTTTCCTGTTGATCCAGACGAGCATGAGCTCCGGCAGCTGGAGGAGGTCGCGGGCGAACTCCCTTCTCAGAGGTTGCAACCTGCAGGCTGGTACAGATGGTTGTTGTAGAAGGGTGATGGCAGACAGAGAGTCGGATAAGATCACTGGTTTAAGCCAACTCATGTTTATGCATAAGCGCATTGCATGAATGATACTCTTGATCTCAGCTTCCAGGACAGACGAAGCCAACCCGTGTGAACCGGAGCCAAGTAAGCGGGAGCATGTGGCATCAGTGACGTGCACCCCTGTGCCCGTCTTCAAAGAATGTTGTTGGAAAGCGGCGTTGACAAACACCAGCTACTGTTGGTGATCAGGATGATAAGCCGGCTGTTGCTTCAGAGTAACACTGGGACTGTTCTGCCTGTTGGCCGTAATGATGGTACTGGTTTTCTCACGAATGCTGGAGACCAGGACAGGGGTGGGGAGGAGCTTGCCTCCGTGAAGAGCCGCATTTCGTGCTTGCCAAATGGACCAACACCCGATACTGCGTAAGATAGTGTTATCCGTCGGGTCCTTGCTATGAATTACATGGTCTATCCAAGCTTCGCTAGGCATGGAGAAGAAGGAGGGGACCATGTTGAGAGACTACCAGACTGCCTTGCTCGAAGGGCAGTCACGAAGACAGTGGGTTAGGGTGTCTCGATCCATCCTGCAGACTGGGCAGATGTCGCTGACGGCAATGTGGCGTCGTACCAACTCTACTTGTGTGAGCAGAGCACGGTGTTTCAGAATCCAGAAGAAGATGCGGTATTTCAGTGGTAACGGGAGCGACCAGACTTCCGACCACTTCATAGACAGATTAGAGATATGATGTGTTGTAATCCATGTGTACGCAGACTTGGCCGAGAGTTCGCCTGAAGGCGAGAGTGGCCAGGACCACGAATCAGGACCCACGTTGTCCTCCGGAACATTAGTATTACCGATCAGAGACCATGTATTGCTCAGGAGGAAGGCGTGGAAGAACTCCCAATCCCACACTCCACCAGGGAGGGCCATGCTCTGTACAGTGAGGTCCTGAAGTTCATCTGGGATCGTAATATTAGGGGCCATGTCTACAACAGACTTGCCCATTAACCACTTGTCGAACCAGACGTTGGTACTGGAGCCCGAATTCACCGTCTTGTGGCAGAAGCTTTGTAGTCTAGGCATGTTGCCTTTAATAAAGGACCATGATGAGGAGCCAGGGATCTTCAACATTGTTCCTTGTTTCATATACTTGTGGCGCATAACCTCTACCCACTGGGCTGGGGCGTTTTTTAGGAATTGCCAGGCGTTTTTCAACATCAGCGCTGTATTTTGATCTCTGGCTGATTTAATCCCAAGGCCACCCAACGATTTACTTTGTGTCAGCTTCTCCCACGATATCAGGGATATTTTTTTTCTTTTCGCGTCAACCTGGCCAAATAAAATCTTGGATGTGTCTATCAATGTCGTCACAGAGCATAGGAGAAAGTCTCACCGTCTGCATCGTATAAGCAGGGATCGTTTGAAGCACACTCTTGGCGAGAGTGATACGACCCGCGAGAGATAAGTGTCAGGCAGACCAACTGTCCATGCGGTTCTTGATTCTATGCATGATATCAGAGTGTGTCTGTTTATTCACTCTGTGATGTAACACCGGTACTCCGAGATAACGGCCAAGGTCGGTAGTACTAGAGATACCCATCCGGCGGCAGAAAGTACGTTGCTCGGTTCTTGGCGTGTTAGGAGAGAAGAAGCAGCATGATTTCTCCTTGGAGACAATTTGGCCCGAAACCAAAGAGAAATCTTCTAGAGTTTTGGGGATAGTAGAAGCTTGGGCAGTAGACACCTCGACCATAAGGAGGAGATCGTCGGTGAACATCACATGTGAAAGAGACGGACCTGATCTGGTGATCTTGATTGGTTTCCACGTACCGTTTGCCACCTCTGCCCAGATGGCCTGACTGAGCCGTTCCATGCAAAGCACGAATAGGTACGGGCTGATTGGGTCTCCTTGTCGGACACCCCCGTGTGGATTTGATGGGGTCCATAGGTGCGCCGTCCCAAAGAATAGAAGTATAACCAGTGGAAATAATTTGCATGATCAGGTTGGAAAGCTTGTCCGGGATCTCTGTTTTCTTCAAAGTGTCAAGAATAAAGGGCCAACTCATCTGGTCGAAAGCCTTGGATAAGTCTAGTTTAAAAGTGACTCAATTCTTTTTTCCTCGCATGAGTTTCATGGAATGTATCACTTCTTGGACAAGGAGAATGTTATCGCTTATGCGCCGGCCAGGGATGAAGCTGGATTGGTGGAGGGATACCCATTCACTGAGAAATGGTTTTAAGCATTCCACAATAACCTTGGAGATGAGCTTTAAGCAGCAGTT
Organism: Alisma plantago-aquatica; assembly: GCA_963693085.1. NCBI lineage: Eukaryota > Viridiplantae > Streptophyta > Magnoliopsida > Alismatales > Alismataceae > Alisma > Alisma plantago-aquatica. The sequence continues at coordinate 1,065,686,624 of OY856411.1, read as the reverse complement.
GTTGAGCGAGATAGGGCGTAGATCGCTACATCTCTGAGGATTTGTGATTTTGGGAATAAGCACAAGAAGTGAATCAGCCATGCGTGGATCGATTTTGCTGGTGATGAAGGCTTCTTGGACTGTGGAGACGAAGGAACCTCCCACATGAGACCAATGATGTTGAACAAAACCGTTGTGTATGCCATCTGGACTTGTAGCCTTGGTCGGGGCCATGAGGAAGAGAACCTGACGTATCTCTTCCGCGTCAGGGATTTTACCAAGCAGTTGTGTGTTCAGGTGGCTCTGGAACCAACCAATATATCTTGAGATGGAAGTAGCATCCGGCGGGTGGTGGCTGGGCGAGCAAAGCAAGTTGTTGAAGAAATTGCGTACATAAATCTTGAGCTGTGCTGGCTCGGTAATCCAAGCCCCATTATCATCACGGAGCCTGGATATTTTGTTATGATGTCGACGTGCCTTAACAAAGGCATGGAAGAACTTATTGTTTTCATCTCCATATTGCAGCCAGTTTATATTAGAGCGTTGTTGCCAATCCGCTTCCTCACGCAGGAGAATGGTACTCAATTGTGCCTGAAGCAAGACACTTTGCAATTGGGTAGATACAGAATTGGTAGTTTGGGATTGTACCTGACATTTGTCTATCTTGCGTAGGAGGACGTTCTTGTGCTTGTGGTGGTTCTTCAGACGTTTCGCTTCCCACTCAATCGCAGCTTTCTTGAAGGAGGGCAGCACATCTAACAGCGGTCTTGATCCATCCCACGCGGGGAGGAGTTCGGCTTTGAACTCAGGAGTAATGTCCCAACTTATTTTGGTTTTAAAGAAATGTCCTCTCACCGGATGACGCTTTCCTTCGATAAGGATGGGATTATGATCGCTGTGGAGACGGGGAAGAACATTGATTTGCATACCCCCTTCGATGGAAATCCACTCTTCATTGGCTATCGTTCTGTCTAGTCTCTCGAGAAGATTACCTTTTTTGAAGGTGAAGAATTGACCTGAAGATGCCATGTCCTGGAGAGAAGCATAGAATAAAAAGGAGTTGAATTTAAGGCTTGAGCGTCTGTCGAAACCATGGCCCCCGTGCTTCTCGGAGAAATCTAACATTGTATTGAAATCACCAACAAGTACCCAGGCTTCATGGATATGAGAGGAGAGGCTCCTTAGTCTGTGCCACAGCAGGTCCCGCTTTTGAGGGTTGGGACTGCCATAAACAAACGTGAGTAGCCAACTATTGTTAATACGACAGTGTACATATTGACGATGGTTCTGTAGCACATCAATAGTACATCTATGATTGTCCCAAAGAATCCAGATACCACCCGAAAAGTCGAGTGATTCCACTCTGTGAGAGGAGGTGTAGTTAAGTCTTTTAATGATGTTGTCAGCTTTACATCCACTGCAACGTGGTTCAAGAATAACTAGAATATGGAGATTGTATCTCCTCTTATATTCCTTGAGTAGGGAGATTTTATCTTTTGATCCAGCACCTTGGATATTCAGCAAATGATGTTGGTCATTAAGATAACTCAAGGTAGGAGAGGTGAATAGAAACTCAGTTGATGGCAGCGAGGAGCCCTACAGGTGTGGTTGCTGCCTCCATGGCTTCAGCTGGACCCGGGTCTTCGACGTCAAAGTTCAGTGTATTCTTGGAGTTAGCATTGAATTCGGCATTGCCTACGAGTTGAGCAATCTTTCCTTTTTTGCGCTCGCGGCCTGGGCTTACGGTTTGGTATACGACTCTTCTGTTACGGAGAAAAATACTGCCGCCTGCCCTAGCTACCCCCATAGAGAAAGTGGGATGGCTGATGTGTTCTCATCACTACAATTTTTAGGGATTAAAAATATTCACCAATATATTTATGAGAGAGTAATTGTTTTGTTTTTTTAATTAATTATTTTAATTTGTTAATTTTTATTTAGTTGTTATTCTAACAAATATCAATTTTTATATTCATAATTTTTTAAATTTTAAATCCCAAGAAATATTTATATAATTTTTACATAACATCGTAACCACATTCACACACTAAAATTTCACATGAGTGTTGAATCACCAAAATCAGTAATTGTAATTGAACCAAAATATTATCCATACATTGCATGGTCAATGTTAATAGATCTAGAAACATATAAAATTTGATATTGATAACCATGAACACATCATGTCTGAAACTCCTAAGATCTATAATGTCTTCATATTCCATCAAATGGTGTGATTCTCTTCATGAATGTCATCCCTCAACATTACCTCCGTTGTGCTCCTAAAAATGACATCAATCATTAAATCAATAGAATTGGAAGGTTGATAAATACATAAATACATAAAAATGTAATCAATCATTAAATCAATAGAATTGGAAGGTTGATAAATACATATATACAAGGATATTGATATTTTAAAACCTCATCCCGAGAAAGGTTCTTGCAACTGAACTATGTTTTTATTACTTTTCCTCTGAAATTGTTGCATCCAACTCATAAAAACAAGATTTACTTAAGTGGAAGCGAATCATTTGCAGCGGTTTACTGAAAATCACTAAAAATTAAAACTTTTTGCAAAGAGATTCACACATAGGAAACCTCCTTAATAAAGAACCAAAGTATACATTTACACCATGGCTCATAAGTACATAACTTGTATCATCTCCTCTCGAGGATTAAAACATCAGCTGCCCTATTAACATTATATACAGACAGCATAAGAACCTCGAGGCGCCAAGCCAAAATCTTGGATCGATTCATTAAAAACACTATTATAACTCCGAGGACCTGAGAATATAGAGACGACATATAGGACTACTATCTATGACTTGACAGGTAGTATCTCCACCTGAGATATTACTGTTGTCCCTGATGCTGTAGTTGTTCTTTCGCTGCTATAGGATTTCTACTTCTTCGTCTGCGTCCAACTAAAAACATTGGATCCCATGGGGGTGAGAGAATTGTAAATTGCCCCAGCGGGAGATATAACTCTCTGCCAAAACATTGTTATAGTAGTTTATTATAATAAAACTGAGCAGGAGTTCTTATATATTAACAGCAGTATTAATCATTGAATGAACAGAGTAAAGTAATCTCCTTTCCTAAGGAGAGCATTGCATCTACCCATGATATAATCATAATTCATCCATCTATTTGCAATGAATATAAAGAGATATGAATAACATCTATTAACTAGAGATGCATAAAAGAAATGTAACATCATCCAATGAATTTTCGTATTCAATCCTTAAGCAAACATGCTATACGACTGATTACATTTTACAATCACATTTATGCCCTGAGTAGATGAGGTATACCGCTCATGCTCCAACCGACCATTGTGAAGTCGAAATTGGTACCATACAAGGTCAATGGAAGAGCCAGCTTCCAAGACCTCCCACATCTCGGTCAGTACGAGACAGCATGCAGGACATCTTGTGTCTCTGCTAGATAGCTTTCCAGGGTATACTGGCAACATCGCTATTAGAGTTACAGTGGTGTGCTACACTCTCTTTGCAATCGTGAGATTTCTTGTTTATCTCCATTGATCTGGCATTAATATTATTAGGAGATGTGTACTGCATCTGTCCCAATCATAGGGAGATTCGTGGTACATCCATCCCAGTTCAATAATGAAGGATTGAGAGGTTTAATGTTTACATTTCCTCAATTCCCTCATTAGGACGTCAGGATACATTCGCCCATTGCCCCCACATATTTAAAATATGTGTTCTGGGTTTTGCCGCGGAGCACCCGTTTTACCATCACCTATTGCTGACGATAATGGATCTATGGTTAGGGATCTACATGATATGATTTCACTTGATTAATTAAGTACATTAGCATATTCTTTTAACATCAGTCAAGTTCTCAAACAGGAATTATCATGACAATTGCTACAAAGAAACATGTAAGCTCTTATCTATAGATTTACCAGAACTTATCATGCATTGGGATCTTAATCCCTTATCTCATTCCTTGAAAGTTCACATCTCATAGCAACATCATTATCTTACTTATCACAACTGGGTATTCATACCCTCAATTCATCACTATGACTGTTTCCACTTGTTAGGTAACTATTACCTCTAGGTCCTCAGACCAAGGTATACATGATACTTGTTACACAAGCATCTCATACGGTTCACAAGCCCCATTAAATGTCTTGTCACCTTTCACTTAGGAAACAACTTACTCATATGACTCATAAAGTCCATGCACATTTTGTTGCTTTTACTCAGCAATAACAACATTAAGGTACATAAGGTCCATGAAGTATTGCTTATCTAAGCTTCAAGGATTAACTCATCTAATATTACCAATCACTTGGTACCCTTGCCTAGAGGTTATCTTTGAGATAATTCAATAACAATTATAGGGTCAATTGATCCTTCATCACATTGAGTTATTAATTGACTTGATCACATTAGATCATCAAACGATCTTGACCCTTTGATCTCTAAACGGTTTGAAATCGTTTGGTAAAGGTAGTGCTTGAAACCGTTTGCTAAAGTACTCATGAGATCGATTGGGCCTCAAACGGTTTGGGATCGTTTGGTCCCAAATGGTCTTGAGACCATTTGGACTCAAACGGTCTTGAGACCATTTGGTCCAAACCCCCTCAAAACTGATTGGACCAAAAATGGCCTCAACCACTTATATAGATTTAGGGTTTTCAAGGTGGATTCCCTCATCGATTGAATTCATGTAACCACTCATCAATTGAGTCTAAGAATCATACTTCAAGTGAGCTTAACAATTATCCTTCAATTGATTTAACTTCCAATTAATCATCAAATAGGGTTTTGAATCCAATTGGGTTAGGGTTTGAAATCGATGAACCCTCAATGTTAATCATTGTAAAACTAATTACTTTGAAATCATTGGACCACCATACAGATTGAACATGACCTGACCTCAAACGGTCTTGAGGTCATTTGGATGACCTCCAAACGTTCTTGAGACCGTTTTCCCCATTCCATCCTTGAAAATTAGTCGAATTCAATTAGAGTTTGGGTCATTGGATTGATCATCAAATCAGCAATTGATTGCATTTCAATTTGGTATCTTTGGACCTTCAAATGCTCAACCACACTTAACCCTAGACCTCCAAACGGTCTTGGCTGACCTCCAAACGGTCTTGAGACCGTTTGGGTGATCTCCAAATGGTCTTGAGACCGTTTGGTCTCAAACACCCAAAAATTTGAATTAACCAAATTGAATTTCAGCACTTAACTCGATGAGGGTTTGCTAATTGATTAACCTTCAACTGATGAACCCTTTGGAATTAATCAATAAAATTTGGTGGGTCATCAACCATCAATATTAGCATCAAATTTTCCAAACGATCAACCCTGGTCAACTCTCCCAAATGGTTTGAAACCATTTGGGCTAATCAACCCAATACATCAACTTGATCAATTGTAAATTCAACACTTAGCCGATTAGGGTTTCTAGTTGGTGGATTGTTCATGTATTGCTTTGATCAATTGAAGTAATTGGATCACCATAAAACATGTACTAGGGTTCAGACCTCAAATGGTCAACCCAACCAAATGATCAACACCCTCATGCGGTTTGGGTCTCAAATCACCAAACTATTTTGAAATTGTTTGGTCTCCAAACGGTTTGGTGAAACCGTTTGGACCAACACGTTAACACCGTTTGCAATTGATATTTGGGGAGTTGTGTGTTTATGATTATTTAATAATCATCAAGCTCTAAACCCACGAAACTTTCTGTGATTTTCATGGTGATTGCATCAATCAACCAAATTAAATTTCGGCAATGAAGAAAAGATCATCAATTGATATGGAATTGAATGCAATAACAATAATAAGCGTTCAAGTTATAAAACCCACCTCCAATTGAGCTCCAAAGCTTCAATCTCACGTCAAAAATGGTGGATGCAACTCCTTTCACTATCCCAAGGGTCGTCCTCAAGATTTGAGTGAAAAGGAATGGTTAGAATTGAAGAGGGGATCGAAATAAGAAGAATTCATGCATTGATTTGTGATTTCCACCATGGATTCAAGGTGAAAAGAGATCAAGAAGCTTACCAACAGGTTAGGGGTCATCCTCCTGATCTTCCAAAGCTCCTTTGGTCATTTGAAGGCAAGGGAAAGAAGTGGATTCCGAAAATGCCTTTGTTTTGGCTTGTAAAGGGTCATTTTATAAGAAATTCAATGACAGAGAAAGTGCCTTATAAAAATCATTTAATCCCAACATTAGTGCCACCTCTTCCCCCTCCAATTCCTTTGATATTAGGCTATCCCACTTGCCTTTTATTCCTCTCAATTATCCATTATTTAAAGAAAAGCAATTTAAGCACCTTAAATCATATTATACTAATATCCATAAGTGAGTGGATATTTCTTTTTCTTATAATAATGTGAGTGAGTTATTCACTTCCTTTGGATATTTTCAAGCCTTTGCAAGGCACAATCTCGTCCAACCTCTTTGAAAATTCATCCCTGAACTTTTGGTTGAAGGGCTCTTTAATTAATATATTTCTTTTTGCATTAAATTGAATTAGGGTTTCAATTATGCATAAATCTTGATTATTTTAATATCAGGATTCTCTCTCCTCTAAAATAATTCAAATGAGGTGCCCCTCTCATTTTATTTTCTCTAAATGATGCCAATAAACATAAGGGACCTTATTGAAGTGGTAATTTGCATATTGGACCCTAGGTTTAGGGTAAATTGCACTTTACTCCAAAACTAGGTTTTAATGCACAAACATTACTTTATCAGCTCTTTCTTGGTACTAAGGCTACCACAAGCCATTCCTCTGCATCATCTTCATTCTCATGATGCCAAAATACTTGAGGAACATTTATCAAGTAACATTTGCAAGCTAACCCCTTATATTGGGTAAATTGCACTTTAGTCCAAAATAAGCAAATATTGCTTCAACATTATTCAAACAGGACCAAAATTGAAACATAAGTTCCTCTTGAGCCTTAATTACTTTTCACAAGATAAAGTTAAGGATTTAATTAACTTGCTTAATCTAAAACTCCCAGGGTTAAGGCATAACCCAGGCTAGGGATGTTACAAATTATAAACCCCTAATAAGGATTTCTTCCCCGAAATCCCAGATAAAGGAAAATAGATATTATATATTCATCATACTATATAGTCTCCACATAAGATTTCATTGTTATGGAGACACCATAAAGCTTTGATTAACATAAAATTATTCCACACAAGTTTATCATAGAAGGGTTCACATGGGACACATACTCCACTGTCCTTTTTATTATTGATTGTGGAGTTGATTCTGTGTAAGGTAACACTTTCCTTATTTTACCATTTCATGTGAAAAAATCTTGTTTCTGAGGAGTCTTCCATGCTCCTTAGTTAATTCAGCATTTCATCTTCAAGATCAAAATTATGTTATGTCACCCATTTGGGACTATAAGCCTTTTCATACCTCGATTGTGCCATCTCACTTGGAGACACAATACTAAATCTCCTTATCACTTGTACTAACTATCTCATTAGTTGTACATTTAATCATCATAAGGAGAAGTTACTTATCAATTAAGAATTTATCTTAAAGATGTCTTTAATTGATATGTTTATGCAAAGCATAAACCCCTAACATGTGATGTTCATACTATTTTACATGATTAATCTGATTTCATGGTTGACCATTTCAGATATTCAACATAAACCATATGATATTTCTTAGATACCAGCATCTCTTACCTTGGTATCAGTCACATGTGTTGAAAACACATCACATATTTATCTTCCTTTCAACTTGGGACATCACTTGTTACATATATCTTCACCTTGGAACCAAAGTCCAAGAAAAACTAATACTTATCTAAGTATTCATCACATGAACATTTTTATCTTATGCACATCAAGTGCCCTAAGACCCACTTGATTGCCATGTCCTTAAAAGGAAAGAAAACAAGGAATCATTTTCCTCTTATTATTTCATGTATTTTCAACTTATTCAAGAATCATTTATTCTCCCTCACATCCTAGGTTTCTTGCCCTTAGCATAGGAATTTATAAGGATGTTTACATAACATTATTCCTTTCTTTGTCATTATCTAACATGTTCATGAGTATCTTGTGATCTTCGTCACTTTTCTCATTTCCACACTATGGGAAAAGATCTTTATTAACTTTATTGGACAGGGATCATTTCCCTTGTTCTCGCTCTTATCTTATGAGGAGTATGCTTTTTACTTCCTCATATACACTTACTCATCTGAGATTAGCTCAGATTTTTTTTCTGGTGCTTAGGATATGATATATTTATTCATTCCATATTTCTAATTTCATGATACTCATTAGATTGTCTCAGAATGACTACTTGATCAGAGCAATCAAAAAGATGACAATCTAAGAGTTTCCATACTCACCTTATCATCAATAGTTGTATACCTGGCCAGGGTATATAAATATTGAGATTAAGTAGTATGCACTTTGTATACTATCATATTTCTTCCTTTTTTATATTATCACAGGTATAAGATTTAACATTATTGAATTTTATCCAGGCATCTCTTCTATACCTCATCCTTTTTCATAGAGGTAAGAACAATATAAAACAATTATATTGTTTACTATGCGAAATGTAAGTCCTCTTAGGACTAATCAAGGAAAGCTCAATCAATTTCTTTCTCAATTAAACTCAGGAAACCATAAAATGACATATTATAATGACATTATTTTGTCTAAAATGTCATAAATCGTGGATGGTTCACTGCCTCAGGCTGATTCTGCCTCAGAGGTTGATTCACCATAACATTTTTGGTTGAACAATCTCTTTCCAGATGTCCTACCTGTCTGCATTGGTAGCAAATTTTGGGTGCTAGATATGGTATAGAGGGTTCTTTACCATTTTTGGATAGCCATTGCCTTGGTGTACTAGGCCCTGGTTGCACTGGTGGTACCAAAAACTTCTTCTTTTTGGAACTACCAGGCTTCTGTTCCTGGAATTGGATAGGCCTTTTCTCAATTCTTCCTTTATATTCCTTTTCTGGACAATTAGGTCTGATATGTTTAGGCTTCCTACACCTATGGCAGATCCTAGTTTCATATTGTATCCTATTCCTTTCATCATTATTCATTGCTCCAACAGGCTGATGTTGAGCAGGAAACCTATTGGAGTTCAACATTTCATCATTGGGGGCTGGTAGTCTAGGTTGCATTGCTAATGCACGATCTACTATGTGTATCATAGTTGTACTAAATTGCCCAAGTAGAGCAAGGAAAGATGGGCTCTCTATCATGGCTAAGTAAGACTCGGGATGTACAGGTGTATGTTCTTCTCTACTCTGATCCCATGCATCCCTTCTTGGTACAACATTGCTGCTTTCTGCAGCAAACTCCTCATGAGACCCAGTCATCTTCAAGTTCTTCTTCTCCTATATGAGCATAAGACACTATTAGATACACTGGAAGACACTAGAACAAACTCTACTATCTTAGTCCTATGTCTTTGTAGACTCAGTGAACTTAGAGCTCTGATACCACTAAATTGTTGCATCCAGCTCACAAAAACAAGATTTACTTAAGCGGAATCGAATCATTTGCAGCGATTTACTGAAAATCACTAAAAATTAAAACTTTTTGCAAAGAGATTCACACATAGGAAACCTCCTTCATAAAGAACCAAAGTATACATTTACACCATGTCTCATAAGTACATAACTTGTATCATCTCCTCTCAAGGATTACAACATCAGCTGCCCTATTAACATTATATATAGACAACATAAGAACCTTGAGGCGTCAAGCCAAAATCTCGGATCGATTCATTAAAAACACTAACTATAACTCTGAGGACCTGAGAGTACAGAGACGACACATAGGACTACTATCTATGACTTGACAGGTAGTATCTCCACCTAAAATATTATTGTTGTCCCTGATGTTGCTGTTGTTCTTTCTCTGCTATAGGATTTTTGCTTCTTCGTCTGCGTCCACCTAAAAACATTGGATCCCACGGGGGTGAGACAATTGTAAATTGCCCCAGCAGGAGATATAACTCTCTACCAAAACATTGTTATAGTAGTTTATTATAATAAAACTGAGCAGGAGTTCTTATATATTAACAGTAGTATTAATCATTGAATGAACAGAGTAAAGTAATCTCCTTTCCTAAGGAGAGAATTGCATCTACTCATGATAGAATCATAATTCATCCATCTATTTGCAATGAATATAAAGAGATATGAATAACATCAATCAACTAGAGATGCATAAAAGAAATGTAACATCAGCCAATGAATTTCCGTATTCAATCCTTAAGCAAACATAGTATACGGCTAATTACATTTTACAATCACACTTATGCCCTGAGGAGATGAGGTATACTGCTCGTGCTCCAACTGACCATTGCAAAGTCGAAATTAGTACCATACAAGATCAATGGAAGAGCTGACTTCCAAGACCTCCCACATCTCGGTCAGTATGAGACAGCATGCAGGACATCTTGTGTCTATGTGATGCGATGATTTTGAGTCGCATTTATAGACATATTTTACTTGTGTTTTATGCATTTATTGGTCATTTTGGTGGTTAATATTGCATGATTCATTTACTTTGGTCTATGATCCTTTTCAGTGTCAAATCTCCCTTATTTTGGTATTTTGAGCATAAATGATTACAATAATATGTTTTATTTCGGCTTATGTGGTTTTGTGTTGTAATTTTAGGGAAAACGCATATTTGCTGCTGTTGATACCATCGACGGTGGTCGATACCATCGACACAACCACAGGCAGCCAGCCGCAAGGAGCATCGCAGAGTCGATACTATCGACAGGAGAGTCGATGGTATCGATATACCATCAGGTTGCTAGCGAGAAGATAGTCGATACTATCGACCCAAAAGTCGATACTATCGACAAGTGGAGCTACAGCGATAGAAAAGGACAAAAATTGATGCCTTAGGATGTCGATACCATCGACCCTCATCGATGGTATCGAGTTAGCATCAGTCGTGACAAAGAAAAGAAAAGAAGACCAGCCGATACCGTGCAGAGTCGATACCATCGACTCGCGTCGATACCATCAACTCGCGTCGATACCATCGACTCGCGTTGATGGTATCGACACCGTCAGATACAAGTTTGCTTTAGATCGATCTAAATCTGATGGCTACGATATTTTTGCTACCTAACTCGGTGATTATACCTAATGACGGCGGCCAAGAGCAATCGATCACGTCATTAGCCGCTGAACACGTCCCGAGAAGGGGTGGAGAGAAGAACGGAGCCCAGAAGCACGCCCCAGCCGTTCTGGACGCTGAAGAAGATGTTTTCCACCACTGAAAGGTCGGAGATCACACATTCTATGCCAAGGAACGCTTGGATCCTCTTCGTTCAGGGGTTTCACTACTTAATCACATTTTTCTCCATGTTTCCACTTTTCTCTACCATGTTTTTCTTTGAGATGAACATGTGGGGCTAATCCCCTTTGTCTTTAGGACCGAGAGTAGCCCGGGGAAGCATTGTATGACTTTTTACCATAGTAATTCATCATTTACCTCTTAAATCCGTGGTATGAATTCATTTTCTCAAATATATTGTTATGCTTGATCACCATAATAATAATCTAATGCCCTTAATTGCTTTGAAAGAAGAATTAACAGTTGAAAAGAGACGAAATTCACATTAATTAACAAATCCCTTGAACAAGGTGGTGTAAGGTTAATGGTGGATACCCAGAGGTCGATTCTAATGCACCTAGTTTAGGGTATAGGTTACTACGACGGTGGAACCGACCTAGACATAGGTAGTGAATTGTACCACGACAGTGGGCAATTCTGACTACAGGCCACTACCCAGAAAGAGAGATAAATCTGAGTTGCTATATAGATATTCATACAATGATAACAAGTGGTGAAACCGCAATCCTAAAGATCTCCACTTGAATTGATTAAACTAAACCTTTAATCGATTGTTTTGTTTCATTTTCTTTTAATTTTACAACAACTTCCAACTTTTTAATAGGTCTAGCTGATTGCGAGTAGTTAGTAGTAGTCTCCGATAATTCAGTGTCCCTGAGTTCGACTCGGGCCTCACAAAGGCCTATATTACATTGACGCGTACACTTGCGTTCTACGCACGGAAAATTCGTGTCAAGTTTTTGGCACCGTTTCTGGGGAGACGGTAATTGTCGGCACTACGAGTGCTGCAAGCGGCCACTCTAGGCCACTTTTTATTTTTATTAGTTTGAAATCATTTCAAAAATATTCATAGTCTATCTTTCTAATTTTTGTAATCGTCTAGCACGGTACTGAACTCAAATTTTCATTTTGCAGGTATTGTGCATGGTGCAGATGCGTAGCACCGACTACACGCAACAGGCACCAGAGGTTCCACTGCCGGGACCTGACGACGAGGAGTACTACGATCAAGACCAACAAGAAGAAATAGATTCTGAATCCGAACAAGAAGAAATGGCCGAGGAACAGATGATATGGGAGAAGATCAAGGCTTTTTCTTCATCTGCTTCAAAGGGGCCAATCAAGAAGCAGGCGATCAACATTCCGACTTACAAGATTGATCCTGCATTAATCAATTTGGTCAAGTCAAATGCATTCCATGGGCTAAAGAATGAAGACCCAGTGACGCATATAAGCCAATTTGTGGAGAATTGTGACATGATTAAAATTGATAGATTTCCACAGGAGACACTCTACCTGAAGCTGTTCCGAGTTCGCTGGGAGGAAATGCTTGAGAATGGTTGCACAATCTTGACAATGAATATGTGGAATCATGGAACCACATGGTGGAGGTATTATTTGAAAGGTTCTTTCCGCCTGAGAAGACAAACGACATGATCAGGAAAATCCACAATTTTACCCAGAAGGTAGGAGAGACCTACTCTGAGACTTGGTAAAGGTTTCAGATCATGCTTAGGAGGTGCCCGCATCATGGGCTTGACAAAGAGACACAGGTCAAAATCTTCTGTTTTTCTCTCTCCGAGCATGATAGAAGTAACTTAGATTCTGTAGGTTCAGGGTTCTTTTTGAACAACACAGACGCGAGGTGTTGGGAAATTCTAAAGAACATGGCCAAGAAGCAATCCTGGGGCGACAGAGATGATGTAGAGCACGTTCGAGTTGCGGGGGAGTCAAAGGTCGTCAAAGAGCTGAATGAGAAGATGGACCTTCTAGCAAAGAAACTACTTGCAAAAGAGGATACCGAATCTGAGGACGAAGCTCAAGCCAAATTCATGCGCCAGCAGCAAGGGTATAGAAATAATGATTACTCATGGAGGAAGGACAAGAAATTCTCATGGAAGGATCTGAATAATTTTTTGCAGGACCCCGATGCAAAACCCCAGCCAATGGCGGAGGATAAGAGCACGGAGTTGCTCAAGCAAGTGATAAAGCAGAACCAAGAACTTATGAACACTTTTGGTCAGCAGATCAAGCAACAGGGGGAATTTATGAATCAATTTGGACAGACATTGCAGAGCCATGGGGCTCAGATGAGGAAAATAGAAACGTCGATGGCGCAAATGGCAACTGAAATAGCCAATTTGAAGAAGCTAGTGCAGCAAGGTTTTCTGGGTAACACAAACGTTCCAGGAGGAAACCAACATGCGAAGGCAATCTTGTTAAGGAGTGGCAAGAAGCTTTTAAACCCCAGGGCCGATGAACCAAGCAAACCCCAGTCAGAACCCGAAGGTGAGGCCACTGATGAGGTGAAATCTCAGTCACAGAGCTGGTAGAGGAAATAGCATAGGATGTCACTGCGGACCCCATTGTTGTTGAGGAGGAGACACAGAAAAGGACACCATATGTGCCGCTGCATCAAAGGGCATAGGTTGTCCCGGTCCCATATTCGAATAGTGTGAAAGCAAAGAAGGTGGACGCCCAGTTCAAGAAGTTTTTGGACAGTTTCAGAAAGCTTTCAGTCAACATCCCATTATTAGAGGAAATAGAGCAAATTCCCTCTTATGGCAAGTTTTTGAAAGACATCATTACTAAGAAGAGGAAGATCCCTGACATGGAGGTTGTAGTTCTCAAGGAGCAGGTGAGCGCCTTCATCATAGGCACATTTCCACCTAAGAGGCAGGATCCAGGCTGCTTCAACATTTCATGTTACATTGGTAAGGTGAAATTTGGAGAAGCACTGTGTGATTCCAGGGCAAGCATAAACTTGATGCCTCTCTCTACATTCAAGAAATTGGGATTAAAAGAATCAAGGCCGAGCAATATGACAATTCAGCTGGCAGATAACTCTGTGGTGAAGCCTTATGGTATTTGTGAAGATGTGTTGGTGAAAGTAGATCGGTTTGTATTTTCAGCAGACTTTGTTGTAATGGAGATGCAAGATGAATAGGGCAATGAGTTACTACTTGGAAGACCCTTCCAAGCTACATCTAACATGATATTTGAGATGGGGAGAGGTCGTTTGACCTTGGGTATCGCCGATGATCGGTTCGATATGGTCATGCCTTCCAGCACCACGTCATCTAAAGCTAAGGAGCAATGCCGCATGGTGAAGCATTTTGATCACAATATCTCACTTTGTCTAGGGAAGCCATTTTTAGATATGGCTCATGTAATGACTAAGGTGGAGAAAGGGACATTGGCTGTTGACATCATGGAGCAGAGCAAGTTTGTGTCCCTTAGCAAAGCTGTGGGTTTTCCTAATGATGAAGAGGAGGACATCCCCCCCTCTACTGAAGATGAGACCATAGCGAGTTCGGTCCTCAATGCATATCCAGAATTACCACTTGAAGCTTGCTTGGTCAATATAACACATGATTGGATCAGAAGCAAGTCACTACAGGATTGTGCCAAGATGCTTCAGGTGCTTCCATGCTTTTATGCTAGGTACTATGAAGACATTGGCGAACTCCCACCACCACTTCGGTCATCCTTAATCAGCCCACCAGATTTGGAATTGAAGCCATTGCCACCGCACTTGAAGTACGCATTTCGAGCTGAGGAAGAGAAGTTGCCTGTGATTATTTCGGCATATCTGAGTGCCGAGGAGGAAGACCAGCTACTAATTGTGTTGGAGAACCACCGAGGTGCATTCGGGTGGTCAGTCGCAGACATCAAGGGGATCTCCCCTACATTGTGCCAGCACAAGATTCGGCTCGAGGAGGGAGCCAAGCTGGTGATTCAGCCACAGTGTCGACTAAATCCTAGCATGATGGAGGTCGTCAAGAAGGAGGTGATCAAGCTCCTTTCTACAGGTATCATCTATGCTATATCCGACTCAACGTGGGTGAGTCCTACACAGGTAGTCCCTAAAAAGGGGGGAATTACTAACACACATAATCTGTTAAATGAACCTGTCACGACCCGCTTGGTAACCGGGTGGCGTGTATGTATAGACTACCGTCGATTGAATGCTGCTACGCTTAAGGATCATTTCCCTCTTCCATTCATTGATCAGATTTTAGAGCGTTTAGCCAGCCGATCGCATTTTTTTCTTGATGGTTATTCGGGGTACAATCAGATTTCAATTGATCCTAAGGACCAAGACAAGTCCACCTTCACTTGTCCTTACAGAACATTTGCATACCGCCGTATGCCATTTGGGTTGTGTAATGCACCGGCAACCTTTCAGTGTTGCATGCTTGCCATCTTTTCTGATATGGTTGAACGATGTTTGGAGGTTTTTATGGACGATTTGTCCGTCTATGGTGCGTCCTTTGACGAGTGCTTATATAATTTGGACAAGGTTTTGCAACATTGTGAGGACACACATTTGGTCCTCAATTGGGAGAAACGCCACATGATGGTAAGCGAAGGAATTGTGCTTGGACATAAAGTGTCTAGCAAAGGGTTGGAGGTAGACCCGGTAAAGATCGAAGTTATTTCCAAATTGCCCCCACCGAATTCGGTTAAAGGGGTTCAGCGTTTTCTAGGTCACGCCAGTTTTTATCGCCGCTTTATAAAAGATTTCTCTAAAATCGCCAAACCATTATCTGAGTTGTTGGAAAAGGATGTTGTGTTTGATTTTAATGACAAGTGTTTACATGCGTTCAATGTGCTTAAAGAAAAACTGATTTCCGCACCGGTTGTGCAAACACCAGACTGGACTAAGCCATTTGAATTAATGTGTGATGTGTCCGATTTCGCAGTTGGGGCTGTTTTGGGACAATGTGTGGATATAAACCCGCTGTGATTTTCTATGCATCCAAAACCTTAAATGACGCACAGTTGAATTACACGACAACCGAAAAAGAACTTCTCGCCGTTGTTTTTGCTTTTGAAAAATTTCGGCAATATCTTGTTGGATCAAAATTCGTGGTATGGACGGACCACGCAGCCATTAAGTACTTGATGGAGAAAAAGGATGCCAAACCTAGATTGATTAGGTGGATCTTACTCTTACAAGAATTTGATATTGAAATCATAGATAAGGCGGGCATTGAAAATTTGGTCGCGGACCATTTGTCTAGGTTAGATAGGGTAGATGAGAAAGATTTTCATATACCCATTACTGAGACATTTCCTGATGAACAACTTTTATCTGTGAAATCGAAAGATCTTTGGTTTTCTTACATTGTTAATTATCTTACCTGTAAAATTATCCTGGATGACTGGACATACCAAGAGAGGAAGAAATTTTTCCATTCTTTGCATTATTATTTCTGGGATGACCCTATTCTGTTGAAGCAGGGAAGGGATGGTGTCTTGCACAGGTGTGTACCGGAGGTGGAATACGAAAGTGTTCTTCATCATTGCCATACACTACTGACGGGTGGCCACCATGAAAGGTCTCGGACTGCCGCCAAAGTACTTGAAAGTGGCCTGTACAGGCCTACTCTGTTCAGGGATGCTTATGATTTTGTGTGGCAATGTGATTCCTGCCAAAGGGCAGGTAACATTTCAAAAAGATAGGAGATGTCCCTCAATGTATTTCAAGAGGTTGAGGTGTTCGACTTGTTGGGTATTGATTTTATGGGACCCTTTGTGTCCTCAAATTCTAACTTGTACATTCTTTTAGCTATTGATTATGTGTCGAAGTGGGTAGAGGCAATACCCACAAGGACTAATGATGCTAATGTAGTGTGCATGTTTGTCAAAGAATACATTTTCTGTAGGTTTGGTGTACCAAGAATGATCATTAGTGATGGAGGTATACATTTCTGGAATCAAAAGTTCGCGGAACTGTTGAAAAAGTATGGGGTAAAGCACAACATTGGTACCTCGTACCACCTGCAAACTCAAGGGCAAGTGGAGGTCTCCAATCGGGAGATTAAGAAGATCTTGGAGCGCTCTGTGGCTTCCACGAGAAAGAATTGGAGCACCGTACTACTGGATGCTTTGTGGGCGTACAATACGGCGTTTAAGACACCTATAGGCACTACGCCTTTTAGGTTGGCTTATGGTCGGGCCTGCCATTTGCCGGTGCAATTGGAGCATAAAGCACATTGGGCGCTAAGGAAGCTGAATTTGAGCTATGATGAAGTGGGAAAGAAAAGGTTGCTTGAGCTCAATGAGCTTGACGAGCTGCGGATGAATGCATATGAAAGCTCGTGGATCTATAAGGAGCGAACAAAGCTAATTCATGATCGCCATATTTAGATGCACGTCTTCAAGAAAGGAGATCGTGTACTCTTATTCAACTCCAGGTTGAAAATGCATCCCCAGAAATTGAAATCCTAGTGGAGTGGACCGTTCACCGTAGAGGAGGTCAGGCCACATGGCGCAATCATGGTGCGTGATGGCGAGACTACATTCTTGGTCAATGGACAATGATTGAAATTGTATTTCGGTGAATATTACACAAGGAAATTGAATGAGGTCAAACTCATTGCACTTCCAGATGCATGAGGAGCTTAATGTCGTCTAGCCTAAGACGTTAAATAAGGGTGCTATTTGGGAGGCAACCTAGCCATCGGAAGCTTATTTAGTTTCTTTCACATTTGTATTTTGATTTGGTTTGATTTCATTTTTAATGTAAAAAAGATATTGTGATCGTTTACTTTATGTGCAGGACTGAGGCAGAGTCGATACCATCGACCCTTATGTCGATGGTATCGAGATGGGTACATGTTGGCTGCTGCAAAAATCACTCTGTGTCGATACTATCGACGGCCTCATCGATGGTATCGACACACCAACAGGTTGATCGCAAAGTCGAGGTCGATAGTATCGACATGCATGTCGATACTATCGAGATCTCTGGAGATATTCAGATGTGAATTGTCTCAGTGAAGTCGATACCATCGACAGGCTTGTCGATGGTATCGACCAAGTTACAGGCAGAAAGCGGCGGTCGGGCCTGAACACCCTCACGAGGCCCGGCCACCGCTTTCTGCCTGTAACTTGGTTGATACCATCGACAGGCCTGTCGATGGTATCGACCAAGTTACAGGCAGAAAGCGGCGGCCGGGCCTCGTGAGGGTGTTTCCCTAACCAGAAGTCGATACTATCGACTTGCATCGATGGTATCGATGTGACACGTCACCGATCCGTGACAAGAAATCAACAACGATCGCTGCATCGAGAGATTCGATCCGTGGGATGGGTCGATACCATCGACACGTCATCGATCTGGGCCCCCACATCAAGCCATCGATGACTGTCGATACCAGCGGCGGACGGATTGTGCTATAGGAGTCGATACCATCGACTCGCGTCGATGGTATCGACGGGCATACAGCAATGTCGGCCACGGTTACATAAGGGATGGATTGTCATCATACGACGTCACAACTTCAGAGCAATCCTTCTCCACTTGTGTCGTATATCTTTGTGAGCAATCGGAGCCCGGCTATGAGCATCCACGGCGCGCGTTCTTCACCGAGCCTTCATCGAGCGGAGATTGTCTTCTCCGACCTTCTCTGAGCTTCATCTTCTAATCCTTCTTCTTTCTCGACAATGGTGCATGTTGCCGGCGCATCCTTTTCCTGGGCAAATCCAATGGAGATCCCGGAGTTCGTTCCTCCACCAACTGCTTCTATTCCGCGTCCGCGGATCGTTCATCCTTCCGTGGAGGTTCGGAAAGTCTATGAGGAGATCATGAAAAGGAAGATTGATCCAACCCGCTACGTCGACCGGGAGATGATCTGTAATCTGGGGTTCGAGGCTAATCTAGCCTATGTTCTCAAGGGGCAGGCAAGGAATACGGGAAGGAGGCCCAATGAGATGAAATTCCATGCTGATGGTCAGCCATTCTTCAGTGAATGGCCCACGTACAAGGAGCTGGTGGCGGAATTCATGGCGTCGCTGGACATATGTGTTGTGCCAAACGACATCATCACCACGGATCGCGAATGGATCAAGGGCCGTGTTTCTTTCCGTCTGTACAACAATGACTACACTCTTACTCTCCGGCTGTTCAACTCTATCTACAACTGGAATCATGGGTGAGATCAGTACCGGAGGCCAGACAACCGGATTGATTATGATGCTATCTTCGCCGAGCTAGTGACTGTGCCTCTGGGCAAATCTGTGAGCTACCACAACGCGGAGGTGACGAACTTCGAGCATCCGTTTGTGCAGATTCTTCATCACATGCTTTGTACCACTTTGTTCACCCGTGGTGATCTGTCTCTCAGCAAGTTTCAAGAGACAGACCTATTTTTCCTGCACAAGTTACTGAAGCGGGAAGAGTGTAACTGGGGAGCATTTTTCTTGCAGCACGTGTTGGTTGTAAAGAGGAGTACGCAGAAGGCTCCAATTCACTTTGGAGGGCTCATCACACTGCTGGCCCACTATCTTGGATTGAATTTCTCCCAGCTGACTCCTCTCTCCAACAGAAGCAAGGTCAATTTGCAGCATCTGCACCGCTCCAACCTCATCCTGCTTCGTGATGTCCTGGCGTATGCACACTTCCACGTTAATTAAGCATATCAGGAATGTTCGCTCCCCGACCCTGTTTTCCACATCGAGGGTGCTCAGCATTTTCGATGGCCTGTCATTGCCATTGAGAGTTCGGATTAAGATGGTGGCAACGACGACAATGACGGTGACGAGGCTGAAGAGGAAGAGGAGGCTTTCACTCCTCTTCGTGCATGAGTGGCACCTAAGAAGCGTCCCTGCATGCATCCGGGTGCATCTTCTTCTTACCAGCCTCCGCCACTGCAGCCACCACAGCTGTGACAATGTGACTTTTTCCTCTTTAATATTAATTAATTTATCTTTCACCTTTATAATGATCATTCATAATATCTTTTGACTCCTTGATCAATATAGATACCAAAAATCAAATTCTTTTGTATTCTATGAATTTCATGCACTCTTGGGCACCTTAATTAACTTAATACACCTCTTTGAGAAAATGCTTGAGTTCGACTAGTTAACCTTGTCTTTTGGTCTCCAAACTTTTACAGATTATTCTACAATTCATGTTTAATATGTGGTCCAAATTTGAGATCATTTGTACCTTCCTATGATTTTATATGAGTTTTCTAAGTTTTTAACCTTTCCCTAGCTTTCTTTGCCTTTTTCCACCTTTTTCTCCCTTTTTCTTATTGGGCCCGACCCATCTGTTGCTTGGGGCGTCGCTGGGCAAGGCAGATCGACCCAGCAGCATTGGATCTCAATCCAACGGCACTGGGGGCATCCCCTACCTTGTGCTTAACATGGCAGGTACACGGTGGACTAGCCACCCTGGCATCCCAACCCCGATCAAGCCAAACCAGTTGGTGTCGCCCCGATAACTCAACCAATGATTTCCGCACCCTTTCTCAAACCTTCTGCATGGTTTGGTACTACAGATTCGCTGCTTGGAGGCCAAGGAAATAGGCCATCCCCTTAGGGTGCGCCGCCCCTCTCGGTAGCCCTAACCCTAGCACCGGGTTCCTATAAAAGACCCTCTTTGAGTTCGGACTGCCCCTACGAACCTGAGTGGCACCTCCTCACCCCGCGACGAGCCCTCCCTCTCTCGCTCCTTTCTTCTCCGGCCACCGCACCGCCGCAGAGCACCCCTACTCGTGGGCGGGTTCTATTGTTGGGGCGAGCAGCAGTTGCCCTTAGATGTGAGTCCACTCTGGTCCTCATCATCGATCAACGGCTATGCATCTCCGCGCGCAAGCCTTCTGCTGTTTCTTCTCCATGACCACGTTCTTGGAAGCACGGATCTTCCCTGCCGCCGATCTGTTTCGTGGGCCAACGGTTGATCGGGAATCAACAGCCCTCCGTTTTCCGGTATTCTGCCCCTCTGCCCAAAATTCCAGATATTAGCCTAATCTTGCAAAAAGGATATCTTGAGATTCCTAACTTCGAAAATTATGAATAAGTAGTCAAACTTGATCAGAAAAATCCAACAGACCATTAAAAATACTTGTGAAGCTTAATTCTCGATATTTATCACTGATATGCCATGATCTTGTTCCTTTGCTTATTTAATTATCTTATATGATGATTCATCGTGGAGAAACTCTTATTCTTGTTTCTAATGATCATTCTGAGACACCAAATCATTTTTTGACAAAATAAGGGTTAGATATAATCCTCTTGACTCTTTACCCTAAAAATATGAATCATATACTTTGAAATAGGGTTTATCCTTAATATAATGATGCTCAACCTTAATCTAGAAAGCCCTCTTAATCATAGGACTCCCTAATCTAATTTCGAGTCCAATTGTGCTATTTGATATTGGAAATGATCTAGAGTTTTGAATAATGATATTGATAATTAGGGTTGACATGTATTCCTAAATATACCTAGGAAGGTCATCCATTCATGAAAAATGTTTGATACTTGAATATTTGTTGGACTTTTGAGGAATATTGTTGATGACCTAAACCTAAGGCTGAAATAGGAAAATGTAACCCTAAACTCGAATAACAAAGCATGATCTTTTTACACTATGATCTTGACCCTTGATCCAATATTTTGATCTAGGATCTGACTCAAAGGGTTTATCTACTCTCTCTCTTGGGATCTATACTCCAAATACTCTTTTAGAAAGGTATGCTATTATACTACTCCTCCTTGGTTGTATGGTGATATTTTTTTAGGTATCTCTTGAATTATGCTTGGCTAGTTATTTGGTTGAAATATTGTTCCCTATGAATAGTCTTCCATTTTTCTTCTATATTATATGTTGAGAAACATGAAACCTAACTCATTAGACCCATTATGACTGCCTGTATATTGATGTTGATAATGATGTTGGAAAAATTGATAATGTTGATATTGGATATAAGCAAAACTCCTTCTTTGGAAGGTGGGATTTTGCACTTGGACCTCCTATCTCATATGATGAGAAGGAGCTTGGTGACCTCCCCATCGCATTGGGGTAGCAGAGTCACCCAAACTAATATAAGCATGCTTCTTGAATTACAGCATAATGGGAAATTCATAATAAAATTTGTTGTTGAATAACATTTTGGTTTTTGGAAATCGTTCGATAATGTTTTGAAGCATAAGTCCTGCCAAGCATACTAGTTTTTCTTATAAAACTGCTTTACTTGTTTTTATATAGCGTACCGTGCAATTGCATTGACTTT
Source organism: Alisma plantago-aquatica (assembly GCA_963693085.1). Lineage (NCBI taxonomy): Eukaryota > Viridiplantae > Streptophyta > Magnoliopsida > Alismatales > Alismataceae > Alisma > Alisma plantago-aquatica. The sequence continues at coordinate 1,065,664,224 of OY856411.1, read as the reverse complement.
GTGTCTTGATTTTCTCGATATTAGGTAATGCAAGGAACTAGATTCATCTACTCTTTCATCCACAGCAATAAAGACCGCTACCTCTTATGGACTCTACATGGGAGCTAATTGAAAAAGGGATGTAGTTGTAGGCTAGTTCGTATCTTTTTCCCTTTCATGTTGCCTACGGGCCTTATGTATTAAACATTTTAGTTCATTTTAATAAAGAAGGATGTTATTTCAGTTTTGCATATTTTCTGTGTGTCATTTTCGGGCCACTCAGGGACATGCGCTCTCATCCCTCTAACACTGCCCTTTTGGATAGTGGGATTGGGATTAGGGTAAGAACGGATCCGTGACAGTTGGTATCAGAGCCATAACACACTTAATATGCCTTAGTGAAATGATGTTCTTAATCGCTGAACCAAGGAAGCCCTAAAATCCATTATGGTGAAAACTGAGGTGTCTAGAAAGAGCACAAGGGGGTTCTGGCATAATTCCTCCTATCCGTCTTCATGGTGGTTGAGGTTCCTCCTGCTCCACCTGGCCTTAGTTGATCCAAAAATGGATGGAAGGACTTCCTATAACCCTAGAGAGTCTTCTATCATCTTATCTCTTCTTTAAGGATTACCCAAGCCACCTATTAGAAGGAAATAGGATGACTCCTCATCTTCTCATTCTCCTTAAGGTGTCATGACTTGATCTATATACTCTCTCTATTTTGGGTAAATTAAGGACAGGAATAACTAAAATCCGAAAATAAATTGAGAAAACATGTTGCAATATTTCCATGATCTATCATTTTCTTGCTTCGAAATTAATAAACAAGGAAACTTATATTAGTTGAACTCTTGCAGATGGCCCCAAAAACCAGGAACAACAGGGATGGTGAAGGAACCTCTGGTACTAAAGACAAGGGGAAGAAGCCCCGCATGGAGGATGATGAAGATGTCGGTTCTGCCAATAAGACCAAAAATATGGGGGAAGGGGAATTAAAACAAAAGGCCATTATGGATGCCCTTCATGACCTAGCTGTTCGTACAGCATCCCTTGTACCAACCCAAAACCCACCACTATCTAGGATTTTCTGAAACTCAGCCCTGAAACTTCTATGGGGAAGACAAAGATGATGTCCTAGACAAGGTTGATGCCTGGTTAGTGTCTATGGAAAACACCTTTAGGGTTTTGAGGTTCCCTGAACAAGACAAGGTTGGTTTTGCCACCTACCAGTTGAAGGGAGCGGCCAAATTGTGGTGGGAGAATTACATTCGATCACAGCAGGTCATCCCTGTCAACTGGGAAGCCTTCAAACCCATTTTCACCAACTGTTTCCAACCCACATCTGAGAGAAAGGAAAAACAAAAACAATTCCTCACCCTTACCCAAGGAACTAACACAGTGGCTGAATACAGCTGACAGTTCCGCCTGCTGGAGAGGCATGTCACCAACCTCACTGAAGAACAAAAACTTGACCGTTACATTGATGGGCTTTTCATTACCCTAAAAGCTTTTGTATCCTCATCCAAACCCACCAATTTTCAAGATGCCTATGACCATGCCTTGTCCATGGAGAGAACCCTGGGGATGGGACATGGAAAACCTTTACCTACCCTTTCCTATCTAGGTCTGACTGAAGTTGTACCTACAAAACCTGAACAGAAGGGAAAACCCCATATTGGTGGCAATAAGAACAGGAACCGACAGAAGAACCAGAGGAATCCACATGTCCAAGGCCAGAACCAGAATTACAATCGTGGTCTTGCACAAAACCAGAATCATGGCCAAAACAGGGGTCTAGGTCAGAACACCAATATTCCTCGTTGTTGTAACTATGGTAACTTCCACCCTGGCCAGTGCAAGTATCTGTCCCCGGTCTTCCATTACTGCAAACAGGAGGGTCACTTCAGAGATAGCTACCCCCACCCTCCTCCAGCATGGGCCAGGCAAGGTGAACATAGACAGGCTCGTGTCTTTGTTGTGAATGCAGATGAGGCGAAGGCCAATGAAAACAAACTCATGGAAGGTACCTTTTAAATTCAAGATTATTTCCAGAACTTTATATCATGATTATCTTGTACATAGTCCTTACACAAAATATATGTATACGTAGGTATGATGCAAATCTCTGATCATTTTGTTGTTACTCTTTTTTACTCTGGGTCAACAAACACTTTCATGTCTAGGAATCTTGCCTTTATGTTGAATCTTGAAACAAGGGACTTAGGGTACTTACTTGATGTAACTACCCCAAGTGGGAAGATGAAAGTCTCCTACTATATTGTCGAGAAAGTCCCTCTATCTTATGCTGGACATAGTTTTGAGTCAGATTTCATAATATTAGACATGGAAGACTTTGACCTTATTTTAGGGATGGATTGGCTCCATAAACATCATGCTCTAATCGACTGTCGTGCCAATAAAGTCATTATTTCCAAACCCAATCTCCCTATTCTTCTAATTCCTGGAAGGAAAGATCAAAATCAAAACGTTGTCATTTCTCTGATTAAAGCCCAAAACTTGATAGCTAAAGGGTGCAAATCATACCTAGCGACTGTAACCATAGTCAATCCTGATACGAGTGCCCTAGAAAACATTGATATAGTGTGAGAGTACCCGAGTGTCTTTCCTGAGGAGCTCCCTGGGCTACCACTAGATCGTGATGTTGAGTTTTCTATTGATTTAGCACCTGGTACCGCACCTATTTCTCGGGCACCCTATCGGATGGCTCCTGCTGAATTGACTGAGCTGAAAAAGCAGTTGCAGGAATTGCTTGACAAGGGTTTCATCTGCCCTAGTACCTCTCCTTGGGGAGCCCCCATTTTATTTTTCAAGAAAAAGGATGGTTCCCTTCGCATGTGTTTTGACTATCGTATGATCAATCAAGCTACTGTGAAAAACAAGTATCCGCTGCCCAGAATTGATGACCTTTTCGATCAACTATGTTCTGCCCATGTCTTTTCAAAAATTGATCTTTGTTCTAGTTACCACCAACTCAAATTTAAGGATGAATACATTCCTAAAACAGCTTTTCGAACCCGATACGGGCATTATGAATTCCTTGTCATGCCTTTTGGGTTGACTAATGCCCCTGATGTGTTTATGAACTTGATGAATAGTGTCTTCCAACCTTTCCTCGATGAGTTTGTAGTGGTCTTCATTGATGATATATTGATATATTCGACTGATATTGAATCACACCGCATTCACCTTCGCAAAGTTCTTGACATCCTCCAATCTCAGAAATTCTATGCAAAATTGTCCAAATGTGAATTTTGGATTTCTGAAGTCATGTTCTTGGGCCACATAATTTCTAGTGGGAAAATTTTTGTTGACCCCGCCAAAGTCTTGGTTGTTCTAGAGTGGCAAGCCCCAAAGAATGTTTCAGAGATTCGTAGTTTTCTAGGTCTTGCTGGCTATTATCGATGTTTTATCTAGAACTTCAGCAGGACTGCCTTGCCTCTCACCAAGCTCACCAGGAAAGGAGAATAGTTTATCTGGTCAAAGGAGTGTGAGTCCAGTTTTCAAGAGCTAAAGACAAAGCTGACAGTTGCACCTGTCTTGACTCTTCCCTCGGGAAATGATGGGTTCGTCATCTTCACCGACGCATCAAGGTTCGGTCTGGGTTGTATTCTCATGCAAGAGAGAAAAAGTAGTTGCTTATGCCTCCCGACAATTGAAGCCAAATGAGGTCAACTACCCAACCCATGACCTCGAGCTTGTCGCCATCATATATGCTTTGAAAATATGGCGACACTACTTGTATGGTGCCACCTTCGACATCCTCACCGACCACAAGAGTCTGAAATACATCTTGACACAGAAGGATCTCAATCTCAGACAGAGGCGTTGGCTTGAGTACCTTAAAGACTACGACTTCACCATTGCCTACCACCCCGGTAAGGCAAATGTGGTGGCCGATGCACTCAGTGGGAAGCAGGCTAAATGTGCTGTTGTCTTCACTATGGAATGGAAGAACATGGAAGTCATGTCACTTTGGGCCCCAAGGCATATGGGCAACGTTCTTAGCTTGGCTAGTGTCCATGTAAAACTGGGCCTCCTGTCTGAAATCTTGTCAGCTCAAAAGAATAGCAAGAGCCTTGATGATATGATTAAGCTATTAGAGAAGCCCCAAACTCATCTGACAGTCGGTATGGATGGTGGAATCCGATACAAACAGCGCATATGGGTCCCAGAAGATTCAGTCATGATAGATATGGTGTTACGAGAAGCTCACGGGTCAAAATACATGGTGCATCCTGGATCGACAAAAATGTACAAGGATCTACAAAGGCACTTCTGGTGGAGGAATATGAAGACCGACATTGCTACTTTCATCTCCAAGTGTCTGACCTGCCAACAGATCAAGGCTGAACACCAACGTCCAGGAGGTCTTCTACAACCCCTACCTATCCCCGAGTGGAAATGGGAAAACATCACCATGGATTTCGTGGTGGGACTACCCAGGACCAGGAAAGGGAGTGACGCCATTTGGGTTGTAGTTGATCGTCTAACTAAATCGGCCCATTTTATTCCAATCAAGACAACAACCAAGGTTCCTGAGTTAGCAGAACTTTACGTTCGAGAGATAGTCAGGCTGCATGGAATTCCTGTATATATAGTATCTGGTCGTGATGAAAAGTTCACTTCTCACTTGTGGTGACAAGTATAGGAAGAACAAGGAACTCAACTGAACGTCAACACTGCTTATCACTCCCAAACTGATGGACAATCTGAGAAGACAATCCAGGTTCTAGAAGACTTGCTGAGATCATGCGTCCTCGATTGGGGTGGTTCATGGGACCACTACCTCCCTCTCGTTGAGTTTGCCTACAACAATAGCTACCAATCCAGTATCGGCATGCCTCCCTATGAAGCTCTGTATGGAAGACCGTGTAGATCTCCTCTTTACTGGGATGAAGTAGGCGAAAGACGAATTCTGAAGTCTGAGGAACTACAACTCTATTCTGATAATGTCAACCTAATCAAACAAAGGTTAAAAAGGGCACAAGATTGTCAGAAGTCTTATGTTGATGCACACAGGACTGACACTCAGTTCTTAGTAGGTGATCATGTTTTCCTGAAGATTCGACCGATTCGAGCCATTGCAAAAAACAAAGGAAAACTCAGCCCTAGATATTTGGGTCCTTTTGAAATTCTGGATCGCATTGGGGAATGTGCTTATAGGTTGGCTCTACCTCCATAATATAGCATGATGCACAACATCTTTCATGTGTCGAACCTAAAGCGGTATGTCAAAGACCCTAGCCATGTCCTCAATCATGAACCAATGAATTGAAGGACACCCTTGTGTACCAAGAAACTCCGGTCAAGATACTTGATACTCGCACCAAGGAACTCAGAAATAAGAAAATCGATATGGTTAAGGTGTTGTGGAAGCACCATGGGAGTGATGATGCTACTTGGGTGTTGAAGTCAGACATGGAGGAACGTTTTCCTGACCTCTTCAAGAAAGTTTGAATTTTGGGGACAAAATTCTTTATAAGGAGGGGAGGATGTGACAATGTGAGTTTTTCCTCTTTTCTATTAATTAATTTATCTTTCACCTTTATAATGATCATTCATAATATCTTTTGACTCCTTGATCAATATAGATACCCAAAATCAAATTCTTTTGTATTCTATGAATTTCATGCACTCTTGGGCACCTTAATTAACTTAATACACATCTTTGATAAAATGCTTAAGTTCGACTAGTTAACCTTATCTTTTGGTCTCCAAACTTTTACACATCATTCTACAATTCATGTTGAAGATGTGGTCCAAATTTGAGATCATTTTGACCTTCCTATGATTTTATATGAGTTTTCTAAGGTTTTAACCTTTCCCTAGCTTTCTTTGCCTTTTTCCACCTTTTTCTCCCTTTTTCTTGTTGGGCCCAGCCCATCTGTTGCTTGGGGCACCGCTAGGCAAGGCAGATCGACCCAGCAGTGTTGGATCTCAATCCAACAGCACTAGGGTCGTCCCCTACCTTGCGCCTAACATGGAAGGTACACGGTGGACTAGCCACCCTGGCATCCCAACCCCGATCAAGCCAAACCAGTTGGTGTCGCCCCGATAACTCAACCAATGATTTACGCACCCTTTCTCAAACCTTCTGCACGGTTTGGTACTGCGGATTTGCTGCTTGGAGGCCAAGGAAACATGCCATCCCCTTAGGGTGTGCCGCCCCTCTCGGTAGCCCTAACCCTAGCACCGGGTTCCTATAAAAGACCCTCTTTGAGTTCGGTCTGCCCCCACGAACCTGAGTGGCACCTCCTCACCCCGTGACTAGCCCTCCCTCTCTCGCTCCTTTCTTCTCTTGCCACCACACCGCCGCGGAGCACCCCTGCTCATGGGGTGGTGCTAGTGTTGGGGCGAGTAGCAGCTGCCCTTGGATGTGAGTCCACTCTGGTCCTCATCATCGATCAACGGTTGTGCATCTCTGCGCGCAAGCCTTCTGCTATTTCTTCTCCATGACCACGTGCCTGGGAGCATGAATCTTCCCTGTCGCCGATCTGTTTCGTGGGTCAACGGTTGATCGGGAATCAACAGCCCTCCGTTTTCCGGTATTCTGCCCCTCTGCCCAAAATTCCATATATTAGCCTAATCTTGCAAAAAGGATATCTTGAGATTCCTAACTTCGAAAATTATGAATAAGTAGTCAAACTTGATCAGAAAAATCCAACAGACCAGTTAAAAATACTTGTGAAGCTTAATTCTCGATATTTATCACTGATATACCATGATCTTGTTCCTTTGCTTATTTAATTATCTTATATGATGATTAATCTTGGAGAAACTCTTATTCCTATTTCTAATTATCATTCTGAGACACCAAATCATTTTTTGACAAAATAAGGGTTAGATATAATCCTCTTGACTCTTTACCCTAAAAATATGAATCATATACTTTGAAATAGTTTTTATCCTTAATATAATGATGCTCTACCTTAATCTAGAAAGCCCTCTTAATCATAGGACTCCCTAATCTAATTTCGAGTCCAATTGTGCTATCTGATATTGGAAATGATCTAGAGTTTTGAATAATGATATTGATAATTAGGGTTGACATGTATTCCTAAATATACCTAGGAAGGTCATCCATTCATGAAAAATGTTTGATACTTGAATATTTGTTGGACTTTTGAGGAATATTGTTGATGACCTAAACCTAAGGTAGAAATAGGAAAATGTAACCCTAAACTTGAATAACAAAGCATGGTCTTTTTACACTATGATCTTGACCCTTGATCCAATATTTTGATCTAGGATCTGACTCAAAGGGTTGATCTACTCTCTCTCTTGGGATCTATACTCCAAATACTCTTTTAGAAAGGTACGCTATTATACTACTCCTCCTTGGTTGTATGGTGATATTTTTTTAGGTATCTCTTGAATTATGCTTGGCTAGTTATTTGGATGAAATATTGTTCCCTATGAATAGTCTTCCATTTTTCTTCTATATTATATGTTGAGAAACATGAAACCTAATTCATTAGACCCATTATGACTGCCCGTATATTGATGTTGATAATGATGTTGGAAAAATTGATAATGTTGATATTGGATATAAGCAAAACTCCTTCTTTGGAAGGTGGGATTTTGTACTTGGACCTCCTATATCATATGATGAGAAGGAGCTTGGTGACCTCCCCATCGCGTTGGGGTAGTAGAGTCACCCAAACTAATATAAGCATGCTTCTTGAATTACAGCATAATGGGAAATTCGTAATAAAATTTGTTGTTGAATAACATTTTGGTTTTTGGAAATCGTTCGATAATGTTTTGAAGCATAAGTTCTGCCAAGCATACTATTTTTTCTTATAAAACTACTTTACTTGTTTTTATATAGCATATCGTGCAATTGCATTGACTTTGTGTCTTGATTTTCTTGATTTAGGTAATGCAAGGAACTAGATTCATCTACTCTTTCATCCACTGCAATAAAGACTGCTACATCTTATGGACTCTACATGGGAGCTAATTGAAAAAGGGATGTAGTTGTAGGCTAGTTCTTATCTTTTTCTCTTTCATTTTGCCTACGAGCCTTATGTATTAAACATTTTGGTTCATTTTAATAAAGAAGGATGTTATTTCATTTTTGCATATTTTCTGTGTGTGATTTTCGGGCCACTCAGGGACGGGCGCTCTCATCCCACTAACACTGCCCTTTTGGACAGTGGGATTGGGATTAGGGTAAGAATGGATCTGTGACAACAGCCCTCGTAGAAAAGCGAGGATGTCTACTCCATGCAAGGAATGTATGCAATGCTGCAGGATATTCATCAAACGCAGCAGCAACACACAGCTTCATATGTCGGTATTCAGGATATGACGAACCGGTTGCTAGATAATCAGAGGGCCATTTTTGAAAATGAGTGCCTCCTCCTCGACAACCAACAACACATTCACGACAGGTTGCATAGGATGGAGATGCAGTAGCAGCCCTTCTATGATCATTACTGGAGCCAGAACTACTTTGGGGGGTATCCACAACCTCCGCCCATGCCCCAGTATGATCCGAGCTTTCAAGGGCGGTACCCATCTTGGGACCCCATGGCCCCGCAGTACCCGCCTCCGCCGGAAGAATGATCGGTCTCACTATTCCACCTTTTAAGGTTGTTTTTTACTATGAGGCCATAGTCGAATTCAAGCTTGGGGGGGGGGGGTTGGAACAGCTCTATCCTTTAGTTTTCTTAGTTTTTAGTTTTATTATTTTTTCTTTTGTCATTTGTTTTTCTTAGTTCTTAGTTTGTTTGTAGGATCCACATTCTATCTAGTGTAATTGTGGATGTCTTAAGTCATGTGTCATCTCGTTTGCTTGTACATGGGAATTAAGGGAAAACTAAAAAAAATTAGTGTTTGCAAGCTTGTGTTGTTCAACTTTGAGCACATAACTTAAGAAAATGATTGGGTTTGTCACTTTAAAATAGAAAATCACAACTGTATATTCCTATGATCCATGAAAAGTGGACGGAATTGGTTGTTTGAGCCTAAACTGACCAAATGATAATGAGACTTTAATTTGAAGTAAGAGAGAGAAACCTCTTAATTACCACACTGGTCAATAAGGAGGGACACATAATAATTTGCAAAGGTTCAGTCAATTAGTCTTGTGATCTTTCCACCCCCATTGTTTTCATACTCTACCTTAAGAACTAGAAGTACATTACGATTTTAACTTCTTTGAGTGCATCTCATGTAGATAGGACTTGCATTGTAACTATTTCCACATATTTTGCATGAAAATAAAAAAATTAGATTAGTTATACATGCACATTCTCCTTAGGTGCATGTCATTTAGATGCATGACTATCATTTTGTAGCTGCATTCATATTTTCATGCATATAGACCACATCATGTATCTTATTTCTTCTGAAACATTAAAGGTGATAAACTTGTTCCATACCTTCAAAATGCTTCAAGTATATAGTTATGCAACAAAAAGTGAGCCCGACAAATACTTCATTGTCATTATTGGATATAAGGGCTCTAAAAAAAAGAAAGAATTGAGAAGTAATAGGAATGAGAGGGAGAAAGGAACATGCTTTTCACTACATATTAAGAAGAATAAGAGCATGAGGTTGTTCTCTTAGATATTCCATCTCACCTTGAGATGGAATGATAGTGCATGCATCATTCCACCCAAATGTAGGCATTAGGGCATTTACACTTGCATATGAATCATTTAGGTCATTTTTGCTTTGTGCATGTTATAATCGTATAATGCTTCCATTTCTTCCATGAACCACCCATTTCATCCACCCGTTGCTCGAATTGGTAGGCCACCGTGATTTTCTCCTCACTCGTGAATATCAGGAGAGCTGCTTCCATGTAGATGGTAGTTAGGGCAAGCAACGTAGAATAGGAGATCACAAGATGCACCGAGTCTGAACCGGTGAATTTTATTATGTTAACTGCCTTATATGATAGTGTTCATCAATTTTGAGGTAGATATCTTTTATGGATGATTATTGTCGCCTTTAGGGTAATTATCATTCTGTGGTTAGTGAGGGTCGAAATGTGAATGTCCGGTGGGGATCATATGGTGATGTTTATTTTGATGATCTGTTCTTTAGTTGACCCTAGCAATTCTATTCTAAAGTTTAGTTGCTCGAGGGCGAGCAATATTCAAGCTTAGGGGAGTTTGATGTGGTGATTTTGAGTCGCATTTATAGACATATTTTACTTGTGTTTTATGCATTTATTGGTCATTTTAATGGTTAATATTGCATGATTCATTTACTTTGGTCTATGATCCTTCTCAGTGTCAAATCTCCCTTATTTTGGTATTTTGATCATAAATGATTACAATAATATGTTTTATTTCGGCTTATGTGGTTTTGTGTTGTAATTTCAGGAAAAATGCATATCTGTTGCTGTCGATACCATCGAAAAAACCACAGGCAGCCAGCCGCAAGGAGCATCGCAGAGTCGATACTATCGACAGGAGAGTCGATGGTATCGATATACCATCAGGTTGTTGGCGAGAAGATAGTCGATACTATCGACCCAGAAGTCGATACTATCGATAAGTGGAGCTACAGCAACAGAAAAGGACAAAAATCGGCGCCTTAGGATGTCGATACCATCGACCCTCGTCGATGGTATCGAGTTAGCATCAGTCGTGACAAAGAAAAGAAAAGAAGACCAGCCGATACCGTGCAGAGTCGATACCATCGACTCGCGTCGATGGTATCGACACCGTCAGATACAAGTTTGCTTTAGATCGATCTAAATCCGATGGCTACGATATTTTTGCTACCTAACTCGGTGATTATACCTAATGAAGGCGGCCAAGAGCAATCGATCACGTCATTAGCCGCTAAACACGTCCCGAGAAGGGGTGGAGAGAAGAACAGAGCCCAGAAGCACGCCCCAGCCATTCTGGACGCCGAAGAAGACGTTTTCCACCACTGAAAGGCCGGAGATCGCACATTCTACGCCAAGGAATGCTTGGATCCTCTCCGTTCAGGGGTTTCACTACTTAATCACATTTTTCTCCATGTTTCCCCTTTTCTCTACCATGTTTTGCTTTGAGATGAACATGCGAGGCTAATCCCCTTTGTCTTTAGGACCGGGAGTAGCCCGGGGAAGCATTGTATGATGTTTTTACCATAGTAATTCATCATTTACCTCTTAAATCTGTGGTATGAATTCATTTTCTCAAATATATTGTTATGCTTGATCACCATAATAATAATCTAATGCCCTTAATTGCTTTGAAAGAAGAATTAACAGTTGAAAAGAGACGAAATTCACATTAATTAACAGATCCCTTGAACAAGGTGGTTTAAGGTTAATGGTGGATACCCAGAGGTCGATTCTAATGGACCTAGTTTAGGGTATAGGTTACTATGATGGTGGAACCGACCTAGACATAGGTAGTGAATTGTACCATGACAGTGGGCAATTCTGACTACAGGTCACTACCCAGAAAGAGAGATAAATCTGAGTTGCTATATAGAAATTCATACAATGATAACCCGCGGTGAAACCACAATCCTAAAGATCTCCACTTGAATTGATTAAACTAAACCTTTAATCGATTGTTTTGTTTTGTTTTGTTTCATTTTCTTTTAATTTTACAACAACTTCCAACTTTTTAACAGGTCTAGCTGATTGCGAGTAGTTAGTAGTAGTCTCCGATAATTCAGTGTCCCTGAGTTCGACTCGGGCCTCACAAAGGCCTATATTACATTGACGCGTACACTTGCGTTCTACGCACGGAAAATTCGTGTCACTTTGCTAGATAGCTTTCTAGGGTATACTGGCAACATCGCTATTAGATTTACAGTGGTGTGTTGCACTCTCTTCGCAATCGTGAGATTTCTTGTTTATCTCCATCGATCCGACATTAATATTATTGGGAGATGTGTACTGCATCTGTCCCAATCATTGGGAGATTCGTGGCACATCCATCCCGGTTCAATAATGAAGGATTGAGAGGTTTAATGTTTACCTTTCCTCAATTCCCTCATTAGGACGTCAGGATACATTCTCCCATTGCCCCCACATATTCAAAATATGCATTCCGGGTTTTGCCGCGGAGCACCCATTTCACCATCACCTATTGCTGGCGATGATGGATCTATGGTCAGGGCTCTACATGATATGATTTCACTTGATTAATTAAGTACATTAGTGTATTATTTTAACATCATTCAGGTTCTCAAATAGGAATTATCATGACAACTGCTACAAAGAAACATGTAAGCTCTTATCTTTAGCTTTACCAGAACTTATAATGCATTGGGATCTTAATTCCTTATCTCATTCCTTGAAAGTTCACATCTCACAGTAGCATCATTATCTTACTTATCACAACTGGGTATGCATACCCTCAATTCATCACTATGACTGTTTCCACTTGTTAGGTAACTATTACCTCTAGGTCCTCAGACCAAGGTATACATGATACTTGTTACACAAGCATCTCATATGGTTCACAAGCCCCATTAAATGTCTTGTCACCTGTCACTTAGGCAACAACTTACTCATATGACTCATAAAGTCCATGCACATTTTTTAACTTTTACTAAGCAATAACAACATTAAGGTACACAAGGCCAATCAATGTTTTATTATATAAAAGTCATAGCTCAAATCTGGCTATGATCACCATTTCATGATATCTGCATGGTTAATATTCATGATAACATTCATATAAATCGTTTATCACATCATGTGATACAATAGTAACACCATCATTCCTATATCCAGATTAGGGTTTACTATCAAATAGGATTTTCCATTCCATTACCCAATTTAGGGTTAGGATCTCCCATTTTCACATTAATTAGGGTTTCATGTTTATATTAACTATCCAACCCTAATATATTGCTCCACTCCTCTAGGATCATCTATTGATATCACAAGTATTTACTCATGCTTGTTACTCTCATCATATATCATTTAAGTATTGTCAATACAAGGTATAAGTTTATCTCTCATCCTTACCATGGTATGATTACATCATACTCGTTAGTTTGTCTTAACCCCTTTCACAAGATATATTAGCCTATACTTATCAAAGTATATCAAACTCATTACAATCTTATTGTAACAACAACATAACACACACTTCATGTGTTTCTTATCCAAGTATGTTGGATTGAGATGCATCAAGGTATATCAACCCTGAAATGCTAATGTGATATCTATCGTGTCTTGATGTATCACTTTTCTCTTCACTTCCAACTTATTTAAGTTAATCAACTGTCCTTGTATTAAGGTATTTCCCTCTTAATACTTTATCCACTAACCTATCACCTTCATTATGTAGTGCATAGGTCACACATTAGAATTGTCCAGCTATCTTTAATGATATGGACTTATCTAATGGTTAAGCATTGTTGATATAGAATAAACCATTATCAACCACTTTAGGTATTTCAACTCTTAGGATGTTAACCACATCATTATTTAGTGTTGCATACATCATTCCTAAGAGTTTCATGTTCTCATATTTGTAAAGTGTATAGGGTTGTTACACATGCATGGAGTTAGATATATAATGATCTATGCATCATCTCGTCCCTTATACCCTTATTCATTAGAGTATCAACATTACCATTCATATGGTTCAACAACTTTACCCTTCATGGATATAACATCCTCATCTTACTTGATTATAGTAGCCACACCCTACTTTAGTGTATTGACCATTATACCATTACTAGGGTTTCATATATCATTACATGGCATCACCCTAGATTTGTGTCTCACATCACATCATTGCATCAGGGTTCCACATCACATCACTCTAACTCAGGGTTTCACATGGCATTACCCTAGATTTGGATTTCACATGGCATCACCCTTAACTAGTGTTTCACATGGAATCATCCTCATTTAGGGTTTCAAATCTTGAATTAAGGTTCCCTATAACCTTCTTCCAAATTAGGGTTTACTATTCACATTACATCACCCTAGATTAGGGTTTATATTCAATAACCCTCAATTAGGGTTTACTATTCATCCCAATTAGGGTTTTGTGTCACATTACCCTGAATTAGGGTTATTCATGTTCATCACCCTTAATTAGGGTTACTCCCTTACCTTAGATTAGGATTACACCTAGCATTGCCCTAAATTAGGGTTAAGGTTCATCAATCTTCTTGATTAAGGTTTCATGATCTCTTCATCAAAGATTATACCCTAAATTCATAGTTTATTCATATTGAAGGTGTTTGAGGCTTATCCATTACATGATTATCCTACATGTCTGGATTCCTCTCTCTCTCTCTCTCTCATCCTTTCTAGGATGTTGACTATGTCACACTTGATTAGATAGGCCATTCAACCCTTCAATTAAGTATATTTAATTAGGGTTGACATAGCATATTGAAGTATTGCTTATCTAAGCTTCAAGGATTAACTCATCTAATATTACCAATCACTTGGTACCCTAAAGGTACAACCCTAGAGGTTATCTTTGAGATAATTCAATAACAATTATAGGTTCAATTGATCCTTCATCACATTGAGTTATTAATTGACTTGATCACATTAGATCATCAAATGATCTTGACCCTTTGATCTCTAAACGGTTTGAAACCGTTTGGTAAAGGTAGTTCTTGAAACTGTTTGCTAAAGTACTCATGAGATCGATTGGGCCTCAAACGGTTTGGGATTGTTTGGTCCCAAATGGTCTTGAGACCGTTTGGTCCCAAACAGTCTTGAGACCATTTGGACTCAAACAGTCTTGAGATCGTTTGGTCCAAACCCCCTCAAAACTGATTGGACCAAAAATGGCCTCAACCACTTATATAGATTTAGGGTTTTCAAGGTTGATTCCCTCATCGATTGAATTCATGTAACCACTCATCAATTGAGCCTAAGAATAATACTTCAAGTGAGCTTAAAAATTATCCTTCAATTGATTTAACTTCCAATTAATCATCAAATAGGGTTTTGAATCCAATTGGGTTAGGGTTTGAAATCGATGAACCCTCAATGTTAATCATTATAAAACTAATTACTTTGAAATCATTGGACCACCATCCAAATTGAACATGACCTGACCTCAAACGGTCTTGATTTCATTTGGATGACATCCAAACGGTCTTGGTTGACCTCCAAACGGTCTTGGGACCGTTTGCCCCATTCCATCCTTGAAAATTAGTGGAATTCAATTAGAGTTTGGGTCATTGGATTGATCATCAAATCAGCAATTGATTGCATTTCAATTTGGTATATTTGGACCTTCAAATGCTCAACCATACTTAACCCTAGACCTCCAAATGATCTTGAGACCATTTGGGTGATCTCCAAACGGTCTTGAGACCGTTTGGGCTCAAACACCCAAAAATCTGAATTAACCAAAATGAATTTCAGCACTTAACCCGATTAGGGTTTGCTAATTGATTAACCTTCAACTGATGAACCCTTTGGAATTAATCAATCAAATTTGGTGGGTCATCAACCATCAATATTAGAATCAACTTTTCCAAATGGTCAACCCTATTCAACTCTCCCAAACGGTTTGAAACCGCTTGGGCTAATCAACCCAATACATCAACTTGATCAATTGTAAATTCAGCACTTAGCCGATTAGGGTTTCTAGTTGGTGGATTGTTCATGTATTGATTTGATCAATTGGATTCATTAGATCACCATCCAACATGTACTAGGGTTCAGACCTCAAATGTTCAACCCAACCAAACAGTCAACACCCTCATGCGGTTTGGGTCTCAAATCACCAAACGGTTTTGAAACTGTTTGGTCTCCAAACAGTTTGGTGAAACCGTTTGGACCAACAAGTTAAAACCGTTTGCAATTTATGTTTGGAGAGGTATGTGCTTATGATGATGTCATCATCATCAAGCTTTAAACCCACGAAACCTGCTGTGATTTTCATGGTGATTGCATCAATCAACCAAATTAAATTTCGACAATGAAGAAAAGATCATCAATTGATATGGAATTGAATGCAATAACAATAATAAGGGTTCAAGTTATAAAACCCGCCTCCAATTGAGCTCCAAAGCTTCAATATCATCTCAACAATGGTGGATGCAACTCCTTTAACTATCCCAAGGGTCGTCCTCAAGCTTTGAGTGAAAAGGAATGGTTAGAATTGAAGAGAGGATCAAAATAAGAAGAATTCATGCATTGATTTTTGATTTCCACCATGGATTCAAGGTGAAAAGAGATAAAGAAGCTTACCAACAGGTTAGGGGTCGTCCTCCTGATCTTCCAAAGCTCCTTTGGTCGTTTGCAGGCAAGGGAAAGAAGTGGATTCCGAAAAAGCCTTTGTTTTGGCTTGTAAAGGGTCTTTTTATAAGAAATTCAATGAGAGAGAAAGTGCCTTATAAAAATCATTTAATCCCAACATTAGTGCCGCCTCTTCCCCCTCCAATTCCTTGGATACGAGGCTATACCACTTTCCTTTTATTACTCTCAATTATCCATGATTTAAAGAAAAGCAATTTAAGTACCTTAAATCATATTATACTAATATCCATAAGTGAGTGGATATTTCTTTTTCTTATAATAATGTGAGTGAGTTATCCACTTCCTTTGGATATTTTCGTGCCTTTGCAAGGCACAAGCTCGTCCAACCTCTTTGCAAATTTATCCCTGAACTTTTGGTTGAAGGGCTCTTTGATTAATATATTTCTTTTTGCATTAAATTGAATTAGGGTTTCAATTATGCATAAATCTTGATTATTTTAATATCAGGATTCTCTCTCCACCAAAATAATAGAAAGGAGGCGCCCATATTATTTTCTTTGATCTACATGATGCCAAGAAACATAAGGGACCTAATTTAAGTGGTAATTTGCATATTGGACTCTAGGTTTTGGGTAAATTGCACTTTACTCCAAAACTAGGTTTTAATGCACAAACATTGCTTTATCAGCTCTTTCTTGGTACTCAGGCTACCACAAGCCATTCCTCTACATCATCTTCATTCTCATGATGCCAAAATACTTGAGGAACATTTATCAAGTAAAATTTGCAAGTTAACCCCTTATATTAGGTAAATTGCACTTTAGTCCAAAATAAGCAAATATTGCTTCAACATTATTCAAATAGGACCAAAATTGAAACATAAGTTCCTCTTGATCCTTAATTACTTTTCACAAGATAAAGTTAAGGATCTAATTAACTTGCTTAAGCCAAAACTCACAGGGTTAAGACATAACCCAGGTCAGGAATGTTCATAAATGGGCATAAACAATTATAGTGACCAAATCTTCCACAAGAATAACATGTAACATGGTAAATGGAGAAAGACAAAAGTAGCATTTGGTTATAAAAATATACGACATTTGTTCTTATTTCTATTTTTATTATTTAGGATATAACCAAGACAACTTGTACCTAGATGACCATAATGTTTATGTAACAAATTTTTCAACATATTTCTACTATTATAAACTTTATCGGAGGATCTCGTAAGATTTGAATTGTGCTTGAGAAACATCAATGAGTCTTTAGTATTAAATATTAATCATCTTATAATACTAGCAATAATATCTTCAAACATAGAAATTTTATTAGTAAAATAAACATCTAGTTGAAGAATCATATCAAACATGTGACTAAAGAATATGTTGTTTCTCCATACTATTCAACTTATCTAAAAGAGTAGAAACTTGAGTTTGCAAGGAAGTATTTTGAGAAACAAGATCATCAATTGTTTTTCTTTTCACTAGCATATTGATAATTTACTACACAAAGCTATGCATTCGAAGAACCAATAATAGTAGGCAAATACATATTCTATTTCTTAAATTTGAAAATTTTCTAATGTTAGTTCAACAAGTTGAAGAAATTTACTTTTGAAAAAAGTTAAAAGAGATAGCTCAATATAATCACTTTGTGCACTTTCTTCATCTTATTCGTCTCATTATGTTCGAATATTAAGCAATCAAGTACACAATGGCAAGTTTCTTCCTCATCATTTGATCCCAAATTTAGAGAGGAATCCCAAGAGGTCGATATGCCTTCTCTTTTTCCTTGGGTATTTTCTTCCTCTTATTCATTAGTTATGGGCATTCATCCTTAAAGTGTCCATTTTTCTCACAAGCACAAAATCTACTAGAACAAATTCTACATTTTTTGTTAGAAGAGAAATTGACCTTTGCTTTGGGTAGTGGCAACTTTGAGGAAAACACCATGAAGGAAGGTGACCGCTACGTGTTCAGCTCCATTGCAACGTGGAACCACCCATGCAAGCTACCCAGCATCTGGACCACCGGCAAGACCAGCAATGTCGTCAATTTCACGCCCATCGTCGCAGGGCAGGATCGGGAAAGCAACAAACTGTGATTCAATTTGTTCCAGGTGACCAAGGCCAAAGAACAAGAAGGAACCTACAAGTTGTCGGTGTGTTCTTACAAACAGAACGAAGAACGGGCCTCCTGCACTGAACTAGGTACACACGATCTAAACGGCCAGGTTGTTCTGGGCAAGAATGGGGACTCGTTCACCGTCAGGTTTGTCAAGCACGAACAACTTGCCATGAGAACTACTATCTACTAACCGTAAAACTACGACGTGAAGTCAAGGATGGGTATCTGCATGCAACCCGTGTACACCCAAGCGGGTGCTAAATAAAACTTCCTTTCTAGCCATGCACATTGCGCATACCCCATCCTGCTATGGTTACGCTATGTTAGAGGTTGTAGCTCGTGATAAATAAATAAATAAAGTAATGAGGACTCCAACTTCTTTTTTAAGAACCAGCATTGATAATATTATATTTGTTATGAAGAGTACTTCGTAAGGGAGCAAATTTTGCAATAAATGACTTAATCGAATTTGAAAAACGTATCTACCTACTTTTATGGGTGTATACAAGCATAAAACTACTATAGAATGGTTTTGGGCATTCATCACTTGTTCTTACATTATTTCTATCATATTGTACAATTTGCACCTATAAAAACTATAGTTTTGGTACAATTTGATGTACCCGAAGAAAGTGTTTAATATAGATGTAATTAACACCAAGATTATATCAAACTTTTAGATTATCGTTGAATCAAGGTATGGGTTGTAACTTATGGAATAATTGTTTAATAGATTATCTATGTTATAAACCAACTTCAAAACTTTTAAAAATTTATTTATGATTTCATAATTCAACTAGAAATCATGTTAAGCCATTATAGATATAAACTGAAGGCACAAAACATTGATATGTACACATCCTGTTATCACATATGTATTGGACATGATGGGAGGATATGTACTCATCCAGTTGTCTCGTATGTATTGGACATGACAAGTGGATATCATCTTTGGTTTGGCTAGAAGGTAATGAGTGCACTACTAGGTCCCGGCTTGATTTTTGAGAACATGAGACTGATAGTTTTGAGTCTTCTTTGGCTGTTTATAAGTCATTGGACTGCCATAAAGAACATCCTTAAGTATTTGGGAAACACAAAAAGGATCGGTTCCTTGGTTATGGTAGTAAGGAAGAGTTGGGTGTAAGGGGTTACACCAATGCAAGCATCCAAAATGACAAATAAAATTATCAATCGCAAACTAAATTTGCATTTGACCATAAAATGAGAACTGTAAAGCTGGAAAAGTTCTGAACTAGAGATAGTTGTTTAATTCTATAATAGAGATCAAGTATCACGGTGTTATGAACAAAACATAGGATATTGTATGGATTAATTAAGAAGTTCATATAGATGAACTTGTGGGAGGCTCCAACAATTGATGATACATTAGAGATACTATGATAACAATGGACACTACTACAGAAATGGCTTATAATGTCACATTTACAGGCGTCACTTGTATACAAGAAATCGACACCTAAACCCTACAGCGTCGATTGAATGCACAAACCGACATCTATCTGTGAAGAGCGACCAGACATGGGTATCGCTTTTTATTTAGCGTTGGTTCCTCAATAAGCAACCGACACCTAAAATCGACTGCCAAATCCAAATTTTCCAGTGAAAAAAATTTACTTCCAAAATTTAACATACGGCATCGGTTGTTAACAAATCAACCGACGACTAAAGGTTTTTCGCAAGACAGAAATTGGGCCCGTTTTTATCATCGGTTTTCTTGCAATAACCGACGTCGATGTGTTTTTACACGTTGTCCCAGTAAAAATTTTCACCCCCTTTGGCGTCGGTTTTCTATGACAATCGACGAATATGGTCATAATTTGAGAACATTTTTTTGTCGGTATATGTAGATAGTTGTCAATTTTTCTAGTTGAAACTGACGACTATCATTGAACATAGGTGTCAGTTTGTTTGTGGTGACCAACGCCTATTGTTATAAGCGTCGGTTGTTTTTAATAACCGACGCATATTGTTAACTTAATAGCACCCGCGTGAAGTAGACTCTTCCCCTTTCTCTGTTTCATTGCCGACTCTGCTTAGGTCTGGCGATTTGCGCGATTCCTGCCTCCGCTCACCATCGCTACTGTTGTGCTCGTCGCCGCTGCTCACCTGCTCTGACCTCCGCTTTGTTGTGTTTGCCACCGTCAGTGCTGATGTGCTCGTCGCCGCCGCTGCTGCTGTGCTCACTGTCACCGCTGCCGCCGCCGCTCATCTTCTTCCTCAAAAGGTACCCTTCTTCCTCCTCTCGTTACCCTTCTTCCTCCTCTCGTTACCAAACAACTCGGGACGGGCATAGCATAGAGTGGGGTGGATTGAGAAGCAGCCAAGCACAGTTGCAGTGTTCGTTAGGCATTGGGTTTATGCTCGCCGCCCCCTGCTTGATTTGTCTTGTTACCAAACAACGGTCTGGAACCGATAGATTCCGCAGTGGCAGATCCACATGACGCACGGGCCTCACCTAGAATTTTGAAATTCAACCTATTACACCTGAATATTATTTCCCCATCTTAATGTGTACGAGACCAGAGACTAAGATAGTGAAGAGGCTAACAAGTATACATTTGTCTGCAACTACTCACGCATATAGCAACCGACATCACGTAAAGGTTGGGAAGATCATGAGATTACGAAGAAGTAGATGTTGCAAAATCTTTGCTAAAAGATCCTTAATTCATTTCATATTATGCATTTCGTTTCATGTCGTATTCTACATTTCGTCATGCATACATGTATATATAGGAATACAAAATGTAAAATAAACCAACCTAATTGTATGGATCACGTGAGCATTTAGTTACACATTATGAATCAATTGTTCTATTGTCTTTGACTGTCCACAATGTAGCCTTGTAGGTGATAAGTGAAGTTGTGTTGTTAGATAACATTGGTCTCTGTTATGCTTTTGTTGAGTATGTTACGCTGTTAGTCTAACAGAAATTAATCAAATTAGTCATCTAACGGTCCTTTCCACTCAGTATGCCGATAACAAAGGCTTTGATTTTAGTCGTTTGAGCTGACATTACGTATAGGCTTGATTCTCATAATTAGAAGCATCCCATTTCCATTAAAGAGAGGTTGGATGTTCTGTTTAGTAAACCCAAAAATAGAATAGGATACTTTGATTCAGTCAGTTTGGTTATATGTGTCCGTATTACACAAAGCTTATGTTGGGAGTTCAGAGTCATGCGATTTGTCTGGTTTTGGCCGGACTTGTGTTGAGAGTGATCCTGACTGCCTTACCTACTAAAATGCAAGCTTATCTGCCACAATGATTGGAGGAACAGAATTAGCATATCTTCTTGCCTACTATTTGTATCCCTGGAAAATAATGTTCTATGATGTGACAGAGTGAACTAGGTATGGATCCCAAGCAGATGGAGTAGGCATTAGGGGACATGACATATAAATGTTGAAAGTTTTCTATTCTTTACTCTTTTAATGGTGAAACATGAGATCTTTCTGTTGTTTTTCTGCCTTTCATGCACTAGATTTTAGTTCAAAGATGAGACAATTTATATTATACGTAATCTCTTTCAAAAAAGAATGTATGAATCTATATTTACATTAAAAGTAATCTCTTTCAAAGAAGAATGTATGAATCTATATTTCAAATCAATGCATGGTGTTTCACGGTCTCTCTTCCTAATGAGTTCTATTTCAAATATATGTATATTAGGTTAAAGACATGTTTCTATTATGACATGTTGAGTTTTTTGCTATGTTATACCCACCACGATTTGTGTTATAAAATAATACATTGATTAATTTAGGAAGCATTGATATGTTGTTATGGCTGTCCACAAGTGTTTTTTATAAGAAAATTGTGTGTTGAATGGGGTTGTGAACAAGGGACTGGTGTTATATTATGATGTCCTAGAAACCCATCCAAGATTTACTCATTAGGAGTAAATCTTAGATAGTCCCCGGTTTGGGACTGTTCTTGAACACTTAATCTCACTTAGGATGTAAGTTTATAATGTGTATTGGGTTTTTATGAAAATTTACCAAGTAAGACTAAAGATGGGATAAAATCCAAAATAGACCTACGTGAAATGGGAATAAGGACAAAATTAACAAAAGTAGTTAGTAGCTATTGGAGAACATACTTACCTCCCACTTGTTACACGTTGTCTAGAAAAGAGAAGAAAGATTTTTGTGAATGCTTGGTAAATGTTAAGGTGCTACAGGGTTACTCATCCAACATCTGTACATTGGTATCAATGAAAGATCTGAAGTTGATAGGTCTTAAATCTCATGATTGTCACACTCTAATGCAACAAATATTACCCGTGGCAATTCGATCTATATTGCCAAAGCATGTAAGGTTTGCAATCACCAGACTTTGTTTCTTTTTCAACAGTCTGTGCAACAAAGTTATTGACCATGATACTCTCGATAAATTGCAAAGAGAAGTGGTTGTTACCTTATGCCGGCTTGAGATGTATTTTCCTCCTTTGTTCTTTGATATCATGGTACATCTTGGTGTCCACTTGACTAGGGAAGTGAAAATGTTGGGACCAGTTTTCTTGCATTGGATGTATCCCTTTGAATGATACATGAGCATTTTTAAAGGTGATGTTTGAAACCGTTATCGGTCTGAAGGGAGTATTATTGAGGGTTATGTGGTGAGAGAGGTTATGGATTTTTGCAATGATTTTCTGAGTGCTAATGATGCTCCTGTTAATGACAAGAATATTGAGGAGCATTTTGGCAAAGGAATTTTGGGATCACAGATGAAAGTAATCAGCCGTGAGCAGTTGGAATAAGGTCACTTGTATATTTTACACAACATCAATGAAGTGAGTGTTTATATCAAGGAACATACCAATTTCATCAAGAGACAATATCCTCAATCCAATTCAATGTGGCTTGCTAGAGAGTATAACAAGACATTTATTAAGTGGTTTGAAGATAAAGTCTTACATCAACTATCTCAAACACCAGATAATCTTACTGAAACTATCAAATGCCTCACCTTTAAACCAAAATTGAATGTTATGTCTTATGAAGGGTTTGACATAAATGGATTCTCATATTACACAAAGCGTCAAGATGATAAGAGTGTCATCCAAAACAGTGGGGCCACCCTTCAAGCGTCTTCATTGTTTTTTGCAAGTGCAAAGGATAAGAGTCCACGTGAAGCTAAAATGTCATATTATGGTGTCATTGAAGACATATGGGAGTTTGACTACGTAGATTTTAGAATTCTACTCTTTAAATGTAATTGGGTTGATAACACCAAAGGAGTTATAATGGATGAATTGGGTTTCACATTAGTGAACTTTAAAAAGATTGGTGAGAAGGGTGAACCATTCATATTGGCATCACAGGCAAAACAAGTATTTTACATCGATGATCCTGCAAATGATAAATGTTTGTTGTTCTTTATGGTAAAAGAACGTTCATTGAAGATCATATAGATGAAGAACAGTACTATGATAAGTATGATGACTCCATTCCATTCTCAGTTAGGTTGCCAACACCACCAAATATTGAAGCTAATTATGACTTGTATGTGTGCGAAGATCACAATGAAGGATTTTTAATTGATCTACGTAGTTATCAACCCAATTACATTTAAAGAGCTTATAATATTATGTAATGAAGGATTGTTAATTGATCTACGTAGTTAGGTTGCTCTCATATTACCTCTAATATAAACATATATGCCTCTAATGTTTTATTATCTTCTAGTTATGTCAAATGCTAAATGTTTGATTTTTTAATGACACTTTAAGATGGCTAAGCATGAGCATGATGACCGTGATGATGATTACCGTGAGGGTGAGGATATCAATGTGCTGCCTCACAATGTAAGTTTTAAAAATATATCCTATATTTATATCTATATGTTCATTTATAGTTATATCATGTAAGTGAGTTTTTTTGTCAAATTTTAGGTTGGTGATGTACCCCCTGAAGAAATTGGGGCACTTGATGAGTAGTAAAAAAAATTGAGAAAGTGAGGGGCATCACAATGATGAACAAGTTACTACAGCAAAGGGGCAATGGACCCAAACTGGTTGTGGATTTCGATCATGCAGGAAATCTAGTTGGAGTGAAATGTAACTCATTTATTTCATATCTTGGGGTTCTTACTCGTAGCCATTGTAGTCCTAACTTAGAATCCTGGCATAAATTTCCAAGGGGAAGAAATACTTAGTATGGAAGGAACTATGTGTGAGTTATTATTATTTGTAATTCTATTTTTGTAGATTACTAATTTTTAGGATACTAGTTAATAGCAATTCTATTTTGTAGAGTATATTTGATCTGGATGAAAAGATGCATCATAAATACGTGATGCAACGCTGTGGGAGGGTCCTAAGAAACTATAGGACAAATATCACCCGAGATCACATACGTGATGCTGAGAAGAGGTTCTTGATTGATTTCCAATTCTAGACATTGACCACTTTTTGACTAACTCTACACTTATAATTTTTATTTGTATTCTCTTTAAAAAATAAATTTAGGAAGAAGGCAGACACTGAGAAATGGAACTACATGGACCCCAAACAATGGGAGGAGTGTGTTACCCAATAAAAATGGATGAATTCAAGGTATTAAGTGTCACTCCCAATTTAATTAATATATGTTCTTATGTATTCACCTATTCAAGATTAACCTTTAGTGTTACTAACCAAATCAATGTGCTTACTAATAAGACTATCAATGATGCTCAAAGAGCAAGGCATGCACTGAATGTGCATGACCACACAATGGGTCCAAGAGGCTATACAAGCATTCACCAAAGACTACAGGCTGAGTCTACTGCTCAATCTGCTGCTACTCAAGAAACTGCAGAGTCCTCTACTATTGGTCTTGTACCTCTGCCTCGCCATGCTATCTGGATAGCTGGGAGGAAAAACAAGAAGGGAGATATAACGAAGCCCACAACTGCTGAGCCGGATACAAAAATGGTATAATTCAACTGTTAGAGCAATCAATCGATATTGATTATTATTATGTTTACTTACCAATTTCTGTTGATGGCGATTAGCGGGAGCTGCACGAGCAGAGGAAGGAAGGCAAGTTCATCCCTGAGGGCACAAGGGATGAGTTGACAGTTTCTCGGGGTAACCCAGAGTATCCTGGATGTGTTAGGGGTGCAGGCGTTGGTGTGGGCATCAAAGCGTTCTTTGGGCCATCACAGCGCAAACCTATCCCAAAAGCAGGACTTTCACAAGCTGAGGTAACTTATTCTTTTTTTAGAATGTTATTGCAAAAGAGAATTCAATAATCATAAGCTAGCATTTCTTTTGTCCATGTATAGGTAGGTCATTTAATTGATACGAAATTCAAGGAAGCACTTGATAAGAGTTTCAATTAAGCAATTAGCAAGTGGCAGGTGTCTCAGACTGCCACTCAAACAGTACATGTGGCGGGCCGCTCTTCTCCTACTATAGAGGTTGGGAGTAATCATGTAGACCCACCACCTAGTACGTCCGCTATAAGTATTTTTATGACATATATAATAGCTAGTCTTTTCAAGATGATATGTTTATGTATATAAGTATATAACATTTTTTACATAAATTTGTAGGGGTTGAAGCCATGTCATCTAAAAAGTCAAGAATATATCATTGCATAGGCACAGGCTTACCCAGCCCATCCAGGGGACATATGTCATGGGACTCCAGTACCAGCTGGTGTGGTTCGTGTGAGCCCGATACATGTACTCCCCGATTGGAGGGATCTTCCACTGCCATATGCCCACCCAGATTCTGAAATGCTTGGTGAGACAGAAGGCAGAGTGATAATGTGGCCCAAAGCAGATGTCGTCTATACTAATATTTTATGGTAAATTTACATTAAGTTAATTTGTTAGTGTGTATATATGATTCAATTGATCTAAAATTATATATACATGTCAAAAGGAAGACACCTGCTACATCTCGGCCTCCACCTCCACCTCCACCTCCACCTCCCTAAGTACCAAGTTGGCTTCCAAGGGACTTACATGCCTCGTTAGGTCCTAATTGTAGGGGTATGGCAGTATGGATAGGCGAACATGATTCAAATTACCCTATAAATGTTACTATTCCAGACGATGTTGTAGGTCAATCATACGATAACAATCTATTTATACAAGTTTTGCATATGTATTAATGCATACGTAATATGAGTTTTGCATACGCATTAATGCATATGTATTAATGCAGGTCAATCATATGATAAGAAGCTATTTATACAAGATATTTTGGAGTTGTTTTGTTATGATTGGATGAACACATCTATGATAGAGTTGTGGATATGGTGAGATCTTATTTATACATCCATATACCTTGTTTTTATATACGGTAATCTGGTTTCTTATATATTAATGCATGTGTAATACATGCTTTGCAGCCACTTACATACGATATGTACAGATTTTGCATTTTCCCATGTGGGATTTTTGGTTCCATCTTTGATTAGTCTTGTAGATACAGACCCTTCTTCAGTTACTTCATATTATTGTACTACTTTTGAATATTTTGGTAAAAATAAGAAGACGGTGATAATAGCTCCATTCAATGTCGAGTAAGTTTACTTTGCTTATAATTTGGACTTAAGAAAATTATATTTTTATTGTGAATTTTGAGTTATTAATTTTTAACTTTCTTACCAATAGTGGTAGGCATTGGGTGTTACTAGTTATTATCCCCAAGATGTTCACTATCTATTATCTAGATCCTGCGGGGAAGGAATTGAATACATTATATGGACACACAATGAAAAGGCCATTATTCCCATGAGAAATATTTCATATTTTTATATCTGTTAACATATGTTATTACATTACTATTTAATTATGCAATTTAATATGTTACATTAATATGTGGGGCTTTACAAGAGTTCAAAAAAACTAGAGGAAAGGTCCCCAGGAAAAAGAATCAGCCACTAATTTTGGAGAATGTGAAAGTAATTTCCCCGACTCCAATGTATATATTATTTATGTGAACTGTGCTTATTTGTATTTTTGAATATTTTGTACGTTTCAATTTATAGTGTGCTACACAAGACAACGGTTGGGCATGTGCCTACTATGTGATGTGATTTATGGACCTAATCATCAAACATGCCGCAATAGAAATCGATAACATACATAAGGCATTATATATAGTCTCATTAGATAATATGAAATATATCAATCTTATTATATATTATAAATTATATATATACGTCATTCTCTTTGCAGGTGTTTAAAACTGACTTCAGTATAGGTGGAAAGTTATTAGATGTACATACTCCCTATACGAGGGAGGAATTAGATGTTGTAAGAGAAGAATGGGAAAAAGCCCTACAAGTAGTGGGAATTTTTAAATATAATTGGGGTTCTAATGACAATGATGACGATGATGAATAAAGAATGATATTTCTAAACTTTGCTCTCATAATTATTTTTGTGTGAATGTGAATGACTTTTTCTGAATTGTCATATGTATGAATGTGAATGACTTTTTCTGATCAATTACATGAATGTTTCTACATGTTTCTGAATGTGAAAAGAGATGAAATGAATGGAACTAAATGTGAATGTAAATGACTTTGCAGGTTTCTACATGTATCTGATCAATACATGTGTTTGAATGTGAATGGCTTTATAGGTTTGTGGCCTGTTGTTGGCTGATATCAATGGATGATGTAAACCTGCAGTTCAGAACTGAACTGTAGGTTATGCATCCTGTTGACCAGCCATACGGAAGGCCTACAAATTGATAAGAAAAAAAATTTAGAACATAGGTGTTGGTTATTTGTATAAAACCGACACCAAAAATATACAACGTCGGTTATTAGCAACAAAACCGACATCTTTGTACCCTCACTGGCTTAGTGGGGGGAAGGGTAATGGCGTCGGTTTATGTTTAATAACCGACGTCTTTAACCATGATATAGTGTCAGTTTTCTTTACTAACTGACACTTATAGTCCCTGATGTGAGGATTTTGAGTCACTTTTATAGACTAGTTTTACATGTGTTTTGTGTGTTTATTAGTCACATTTGTGGTTAGTATCACATGATTCACTCGATTTAGTCTATAATCTCATTTTGCATCTAATCTACTATATTTCGTCTTTTTGGTTATAAATGTGAAAAATCACTAGAGGGGGGTGAATAGGGTTTTATGAAGATTTTAATAATAATTCAACTCAAGCAAGCAACCACAAAGATATTGGACAAAGGGACAAGGATTTAGAGTGGTTCCAACCTTAGAAAATACTAAGGCAGTCAATCCACTACTCGGTTGCTTACCCAACCGAGATTTTGAATGTACTTAAATTTTATTACCTCGCAAGGATGTTACATACAATTACAAATACTTTCACTAAACCCTTTGGACAGCCTTCACCTTGAAGTAGTCTCACCAACCTTGAAGCAGCCTTCCTTGAAGTAACTTCAAGCTCCCCCTTGAAGTAGCCTTCATCTTAAAGTAGCTTCCCATTGAGACAGCCTTCTTGAAGTAGTCCAAAGTCCCCCTTCTCCATCGAGAAGATCAAACCCTCTCCAATCTACAGCCACCAACCCTAGGAGTAGCAAGGAGAGTACAAGCAATAAGAAAGAACAAGAAGGGAAAATAGAAATTACAATTACCGCTTGTAGCACAAGGCTTGATTTCCTATATCAAGCGTTTGGATCTCCTAACCAATGTGTATGTGATTGTAAGTACAGTGGGTAGGAGATGCTAGCCTATAGGACACGAATTTGGAGCAAAGGAAATGAATAGCAAGTGTCAGAATTTCTCAATTGCTCAAGAACATATTCCCAATTACAAATGTGTAAGCTCAAGTATTGCATAAGTGTATGTAAGGTGCCCTAAGGCTTGTCCTATTTATAGGAATGGTCTATGAATGCTTAAGGACGTTCTAGACACTTTCTAGGGGGTTCTAAGTGCTCAACTAACCATTAGGTATCCATTAGTTACTTTAGCAATGGCTAGATAATTAATCCTGAAAAGTGCAGACAGAGACATTCTCGGTCGAGGAATTGACGACCGAGATCCTAGTCGGTCGAGGTCTTTTTCGACCGAGGGATAGTCTGGAGCAAGTTTGTATAACGTTCTAGTCCAACTCCCAACTACCTTGTCTGCTGTGTCTAACGGCTACTTGGGTCATTCTCGGTCGAAGAAATTGTCGATCGAGAGTGTCTCGGTCGAGAAGGTTGTCGACCGAGATTGACTCTGTTTCAATATTTTAAACTAAGTACTAAGTGTGTGTATGAGTGTGTAGTTGTTACACTATTATATGGGATGACCTGTCTAAGTGTTGTGATTGGCTAGGGAAGATCTAACGCTTGATTTACATGATGTCTAAGTACTTGTACATTATATATTTGTACAAGTTTTTACATTTGATTACAATGAAATTGAAACACTTTGAGCATATAGATCTTCCAAAGTTGTGTCATCCACCTAGTTCCTACAACACTCAAGTAGCACATTAGATCCACAAGAATGAAATGTTTGTCATCATCAAAACAAAGGGATTATAATAATGTCCAATTTAGCCAACAATCTCCCCCTTTTTGAAGATGACAAACATTTCCAAAATATAAAATAAGGAAATGTGAATCATATGAGTTTCATACCTGAAGTTTACCTTTTGTAGCCATTTTCTTGTTTGCAAGTGTGTGATGGCTGAATAATTATGAAACTCATTGTATTTGTATTTTATATTTTATATTATTTCTCCCCCTTTGTCATTTCAAAAAGATAACCAGGATAATTATTAAGTATGACTTTTATTATTTCCCTTAATTGTATTATTATGCTCCCCCTCAAAGAGATATTCAATTTTAAAAGCAAGGGATTAATATGAATGCAAACTACTCATTGTCAAATTTAGCCACAATTTATTTCTCAATCATTTTCAACGAATAAGATCTTTTTAGGTTCATTGCATATATTTCTCCCCCTGATTGTTATGCTCCCCTATAATATTCTTATTTTAACAAAGATATATCCAATTGAAGCCATAGGAAACACTTTTATTCATAACAACTCAGTGCCCATACAACTCATAAGATGACCCATAAATCATAACATACAAGTTTATAAAAAAAAGATAGCCATTACAAACATTACAAAGGTAGCCATAAATCTCATGATCTCACTGAAAAGACCGAAGAATTACATCAATTTTTGGGTCTTTCCCAAGAAAGGGCTCAACTCCATAGTATTTGACCAGTGTCTGCCACTCCAAGGCACTTGTCTTGGTCAAAGCATAAGCCTCCAAGAAGGTGGGAACAAGATCGAATCGAAAGTAATTTAATAATGTAATCATTTTCTAAGATATTGATCAAGATAGTTTAATAATCCTAAGGTCATAGCTAGTTTTTAAGATTTGATTTTGACCTTTTATTAGAGCTTTTGCACTAAAATCATGTTTTCAATATGATGAACATATTTCGAATCAAGATACTAAGCTTAATGTAATTAAATGATTTACAAATAAGCATTTTGTCAAATCTTATTTTAGGTCGACCTTGACTTCGACCATGGCGCCCCTTAGTCAAACTTGATTTCAACCAAGAGGCAATTTCTGCATATTTCCAATTTAAGATGCATTTGTGCCATGGAGTTTTACTATTCATGCAAAATGGCATCTTCATATGAGCTGAATTAAAAAAAATATCCATTCATGATTTGTATATATAGATCAAAGGTTATTTTATACAAACCAATGAAATATAATGATCATGGCACAATAATTATGATAGAACAGTAGAAGCATATCCATAATGATCAAGATAGAAGCATATAATTTCATGAAATACAATGATTATGACCATTTAAACTAAATTTTAATACACATGGTTCCTATATAGATATAGCAAGAAATACTTAGGATAAACCATGTGGACTATGATAAAATAGTAATTTCCTTGATTAAATCAACATGGTTCATAATTTTTAGTTTTAAGCCAAACCATGTAGAGGATAACCAAAATAATCTCATTCATGATTCATGGATTTTCAAATTTAAGAAAAACCTTGTAAATGAATATGCTTAATAAACTTTTTCAAGACAGTAGTAATTGAAATTTGATATCATTTGAGTTTTTAAATAAGGCATAATCAATTTCAATTTGCATAAAGATTATAATTTCACAAGTTGTAGTTTGCATCAAGTTCAATAAGGATGTCCTCAACATATATGTAATGATGCAAACTACTAATATAAATGAGAAGTTTGTCTTATTTTTGTAATCAAGTATGTCTACTCATAGTAAGACTATAGGTTTTCAACATTTTTTCTTTACAAGCAACATTATTTGCAACAACTTAAGTGAAATCAATCTTCTTCTTGAAAGATACAATTTAATCATGAAGAATATTAAGTTTTGATGTTCCTATATTTTTCCTTTTTATTAGGATGATTTCAATATTTAAAGATAATAATATGTAAAGTTTATTACATACTTAAGTTGATTGCAATTTAGGTGTCTTATTTTTATTTTAACAATTCTGCCAGAGTTATACTCAGTCGACAAAGTTCTCGACTGACAGTGTCTCGGTCGAAAACTTTCTCGACCAAAAATTTTATTGTTTCTCCAGAAAAATACATATTTAAAGCTAAAAGCCTATCGGTCGACTACTTTCTCGATCGACATCTTCTCGGTCAAAGATTTTGTCGACCGAGATTGTTTATGTATTGTTTCTACACTATTTTTAGTAATTGTTTCCAAGTAAAGCATAGATTTTTTTCGATTCTATTATGCAATTTGAAAACTTAGTTTAGTTGAAATAAAACATTAAATATTAAATTAACATTTAGGTCAAATTTTAACTAATCATCTTCAAATCTCTATTTTTTTTTAGAATCCAAACAATTTTTAAAGATGTGTCTCTGCAGATTTATTTAAGCTGTGTATTTTCAAGTTGGAAATTTTAATTACTTGAATCAATTTGTTATCTCATTATGTTAAGTTGAGATATACATAGAGATATACAACTTAGAGTCTTTGGTCATATCTCAACTTAATTTAATTCATTTAGTTTGGGTGTTTTGGAACCCATACTAACTCAACATCCTTTTTCTTGTAAGGACATGAGAAGGAATAATGTCCAAGACGTAAACAATAATGGCAACATATAAAATCAACCTCATGTCTCTTTCTATGATTTTGTTCTAGGTTGTTCTTGGGTACATATGTATATTTGCCTCTAGGTACATACATAGATTGACTCTCTAGCACTTGTGTCTTTCTCCAACTAGGTTTTTGATAAGATTTTCCTTTAGGATTATAACCTAGTCCTCTCCTTCCAATTTGACGATAAGAATCATTTAAGATTTTATCAAGGATATCATTATTACTCAAACTACTAACTTCTTATTGCAACTTAACAATCTCATCAATTCTCTTCTTGATATCTAACTTTGCTTGATCTAGATTAGATAATAAAGAATCTCTTTCTTTCACAATAATATCATAATCTAGATGTGTACACAAAACAAGTTGTTTTTGAAGATCATTTACTTGAGTTTGCAAGTTTATCTTTTCTAGGGAAAGAAGATTGCAATTTGCTTCTACTGATTTCAGCTTAATATCATGATCTTCAATATCCTTTTTGAGATCTTCATTTTCATATGTGAGAACAAGAAGTTTAGCATGTAACTCATCATTTACTTTATTTGATTTCTTTCATTTCTTCTTGCACTCAATATATTTTTCATGTGTTTCTTGAAGGCTAGCAATTAAATCTTCTTTAGGTAAATCAAAAAGTCTTACCTCTTCTTCTTCTTCTTCACTTATTGTAGTAATAAAGCACCCTTTATGCACATCTTCCTTCTTTTTCCTCGAAGGGCAACTAAGTGTTGTGTGGCTTGTTCCTAAGCACCAATTATAGCTTGTTGAAGATTGGTCCAAGCTGCTCCTTTGCTTGCGGTTGTAGGCACCACCACCCTTCATTCTTCAAGACTCGATTAGAGCTCCTTGAAGCCTGCTCTGATACCAATTGAAAAACCACTAGAGGGGGGTGAATAGGGTTTTATGAAGATTTTAATAATAATTCAACTCAAGCAAGCAACCACAAAGATATTGGACAAAGGGACAAGGACTTAGAGTGGTTCCAACCTTAGCAAATACTAAGACAGTCAATCCACTACCCGGTTGCTTACCCAACCAGGATTTTGAAAGTACTTAAGTTTTATTACCTCACAAGGATGTTACATAAAATTACAAATACTTTCACTAAACCCTTTGGACAGCCTTCACCTTGAAGTAGTCTCACCAACCTTGAAGCAGCCTTCCTTGAAGTAACTTCCAGCTCCCCTTTGAAGTAGCCTTCCTCTTGAAGTAGCTTCCCATTGAGACAGCCTTCTTGAAGTAGTCCAAAGTCCCCCTTCTCCACCGAGAAGATCAAACCCTCTCCAATCCACTGCCTCCAACCCTAGGAGTAGCAAGGAGAGTACAAGCAATAAGAAATAACAAGAAGGGAAAATAGAAATTACAAGTACCGCTTGTAGCACAAGGCTTGATTTCCTATATCAAGCGTTTGGATCTCCTAACCAATGTGTATGGAATTGTAAGTGCAGTGGGTAGGAGATGCTAGCCTATAAGAAATGAATTTGGACCAAAGGAAATGAATAGCAAGTGCTGGAATTGCTCAATTGCTCAAGAACAGATTGCCAATTGCAAATGTGTAAGCTCAAGTATTGGACAAGTATATGTAAGGTGTCCTAAGGCTTGTCCTATTTATAGGAATGGCCTATGAATGCTTAAGGACGTTCTAGACACTTTCTAGGGGGTTCTAAGTGCTCAACTAACCGTTAGGTATCCGTTAGTTGTTTTAGCAACGGCTAGATAATTAATCCTGAAAAGTGCAGACAGAGACATTCTCAGTCGAGGAATTGTCGATCGAGATCCTAGTCGGTCGAGGTCTTTTTCGACCGAGGGACAATTTGGAGCAAGTCTGTATAAAGTTCTAGTCCAACTTCCAACTACCTTGTCTTTTGTGTCTAACGGCTACTTGGGTCATTCTCAGTCAAAGAAATTGCCGACCGAGAGTGTCTCGGTCGAGAAGGTTGTCGACCGAGATTGACTCTGTTTCAATGTTTTAAACTAAGTACTAAGTGTGTGTATGAGTATGCAATTATGACACTATTATAGGGGATGACCTATCTAAGTGTTGTGATTGGCTAGGGAAGATCTAACGCTTGATTTACATGATGTCTAAGTACTTGTACATTATATATTTGTACAAAGTTTTACATTTGATTGCAATGGAATTGAAAAATTTTGAGTATATTGATCTGACCCTATTCTAGGGTTGTATCTTGTGTCAGTTTGTACCTTTATCACATTCAAATGCATTAGAATTACATGTTATTCTCCCCAATTTAGTTATCATTGCAAATATGCTTATGGATGTTCTTTGCATTGTTTTTCAGGTACTTGGACCATGCCTAGATGGTAGAGAGAGAAAGAAGGAATACTAGGGTTTCCCCACTCATGGAGGGACCCAAAGAAGACCCCAAAGTCCCCCTCAACCTACCTCCAATGGCCAAGAATCGTCTCCAAGCAAAGACATCCAAGAAATATGAAGTTTGAAGCCATGCTAACGTTAGAAGACCCCAGCACGGCCGTGGTGCCATGGAACGACCGTGCTGGCAATTGAGCAAAGTTACAGGTTGATCGACAAATTATTGAAGTTCAAGCAAGTCAGCCACCACGTCTGTGTTGCCTAGCACGGCCATGCTACGAAGACCACACCACGGCCGTGCTGACCAGCATGGCCGTACTAGATAAAGAAGGAACGGGC
This sequence comes from Alisma plantago-aquatica, assembly GCA_963693085.1. Classification (NCBI taxonomy): domain Eukaryota; kingdom Viridiplantae; phylum Streptophyta; class Magnoliopsida; order Alismatales; family Alismataceae; genus Alisma; species Alisma plantago-aquatica. Next base: position 1,065,629,174 of record OY856411.1, on the reverse strand, counting down.
ATTTTGCTCAAAACGACCTCCTCACAACTCCGCCACCACGGCCGTGCTACCCAGCACGGCCGTTCTACCTAGTCCCTAACATGGTCGTTCTGCCCAGCACGGCCGTGCTACCAGCCTTCATTTTCACCCATCAACCTGTTGATTTAACACTTAGCCAACACGGCCGTTCTCCTCCACCATGGTCGTGCCCACTCCTACCCATCACGGCCGTTCTGCCCAGCACGAACGTGCTACCACCCCAAAACCTAACTTTTTTTCATTGCTTTTCCTATTATACCCCCACTTAACCCTAGCTCATATATAAGCACTAGTTGCTTCTAGGGCTCGAGAGAGAGCACCCCCTAGCCGCAACCCAGCTGCTCCCTTGCTTCATTTACTCCCATCCACCTACTTCCTTGCATTTAATCCCATTTCCACCCACTTTCCACTCATTTCCACCATAGAAACCTAGTTTCCCTAGGTTTCTATCCATCCATTCCACCATTTCCATGCTCTTTGGCACCTTTGGAGGAGGAGGTTCGTGGCTAGCAGCAAGGAGGTGAAGGAGGTCGAGCTACATCAAGCATCCATGGCGTTTCTTAATCTCTTTCCCTTGTTCTTTGTTCCTAGCTTGATTATGTCTAGCTAAGCCCCCTTGTGGTGGGCTGTTTGGGATTAAAATGTTACTTTGATACCATGTTGGGGGATAAATTCTTGTAATGAACTTAATTCATATTTATGATGATTACTTCTTGCTTCCATCTCTTTTCCTATCTTATTGCATGTGGTTTGTGCTTCTTGTATGAATTGCTTGTTTTGAGGTTTTTGATGACACTTCATTTCTAGGAGGAATTAGGGTGTAGGTGGCAATCTTAGGAATGGCTCCTAGGTCCAATTAGTGGATCCCTAGCTAGCCCCCTTTGTTCCTACATACACATCCCTCCTCCTACAAATGAGTGTGAGATTTAAGTGGCTAGTGTAAGTGAGAGTGATGCAATTGCCTAGGGCCTTCTAAAGGCTAGAGTGGCTTGTGGCATGAGGTTAAACCCTTCATATCCACTCCCATCTCTACCCTCAACCCTCAATTGTCCACTATCACTTACCCTAGAAACCTAGATTTGGCCAATCTCACTAGAACTACACCTAACCCTAGTCTTCTACTAGTAGTATAGGGTATGTTCTAATGTCATTGCCCTTGTTGTTTGGTTTGGCAATCTAGATATGAATTGAGCACCATGCATGTTTAATGAACTCCCCCAACTAAAATCAAAGTGGCATTCCCCAAACAGCCCACCCACCTTAATCACCTTGCTTAAAACCCTAATCGCTTAGTTTTCTTGTTAATGCTAGCTTAGTTCAATTGCTTTAGTCTAACTTAGTCAATTGCTTAGTTTTGCTCTTTAGTGTTAACTTAGGCTCGTGCTCTTGCTTAGTTAGTTTGATAGCTTAGTTTACTAATTTGCTTGCTCTTCCATAATTTAGTTTCCTTCTCACATCTCTTACTTGCTCATTAGTGTAATCAACAAATCAACCTTGAAACCCTAAAAACCTTGCTCTCCACACTAGGAACGTAGCTCACGCCGTCTAACTCTAGCGCCCCCTCTATCTCCGCGGTTCGACCCCGTACTTGCCGCCTCACCTATACTACGACACGACCCCGTGCGCTTGCAGGCATAGTGTCTTAGTAGACGTAGGTAGTTAGTGTGGGACCATACAAATATCGAAATAAAAGATCCCATCTCTCCCGTGCCTCCCGACCTCGTGAATTGCACTTGTTGCAAGCCTCTAGCGGGAGCGCACCAAGCTTTCTGGCGCCGTTGCCGGGGATAGAGGTGCTCGGCCTAGTTAGATAGTGTATCTTAGACTTTCCTTTTTCCCTCACCATTTCTATTATTTATTCTTTGTGCTACTCTTGCATATTGGTTCGCTAACTTGGCTCCTTGTTGTTTGCTTGTGATTTGCGCAGGTGACAGTTGTGCATGCGTAGTACGCATTCGACTTGCACCGACTTGGTGGTTTAAGACCCCGAGATTGGGATAAGAAGACATCAAGCTCGCCGCAACCTACACTGAGAGGCCGAGATGGCTGAGAACAACCCACCACCAGATGCTCCACCACCACCGCCGCATTGCCCGCTTCACGAGTACTTCACGTCGGGGAACTACAACTCCCCCATCACCACTCTAGTTGACCAGATGCCAGGGCAACAGTTCTCCATCCTGTCGGCACTCTTGGGGCTTCTTCCTACATACTTCGGCATGGAGAATGAGAACCCCTACCACCACATAGACGCGTTCCTTGAAACGTGCTCTACATTCCGCACTCCTACCGCCACTGATGACTCCATCAGAAGGATGCTCTTTCCCTTCTCTCTCAAAGAGAAGGCCAAGGAATGGTACGTCTCGAGGCCAGATTTGGTCACTTGGAATGAGGTGAAGAATGAGTTTCTCAAGAAGTTCTTCCCCATCGCTAAGTTATCCTACATGAGAAGGTGCATCACATCGTTTGCCCAGAAAGAGAACGAGCCCTTCCACGAGGCGTGGGAGAGGTTCCAGAAGTTGCTTCATGACTGCCCTCATCATGAGGTTCCTCTTTGGCAGCTAGTTCAGGCCTTCTACATCGGGCTTGAGGAGCAAAGCCAATACAACGTAGATTCTTCTTGAGGGGGCACGTTCATGGCAAAGCCGCCCGAGGAATCATGGCCGTTGTTTGAGCATCTCGCCAATAATTCACGCCACCGAGCTTCCACTGAAGGGGGGCATTGCGGCCGGAACTACACCCCTCCCCCTTCTTCCGTGGCTCCCGCACGCAATGCTACCGACCCCGACATGATGCAAATGATGGCTGATATGATGCGAATGATGAAGAATCAAGTGGGTAGCTCTTCTAGCCAACCCGCAATGGATGTGGATATTGTAGACAAGGAAGTCAATGCTTTGCATTCCTTTGGTGGCCACAACAACCCGAGCCCAATGTCTAGTTCCTACACTCCCAAGTGGAGGAACCACTCCAACTTCTCCTGGAAACAACAGAATGAGGAAGGGTAAGGGCAGGGGCAGCAAAAGCCACACTACAGCTCCAAGTTTGAGGACGAGGTACTAGGAAGGCTAAGAAGCCTGGATGAAGTAAAAAAAGACGTCAATGCACATGGGCAATCTATAAACCGTCTTGAGCAGAGGTTGGACTAAATTTCTCTCTCTTTGGCTAGAAGGGAAGAAGGTAGGCTTCCATCTCAACCACTGCCAAATCCAAACAATGATGGGGTTTTTCTAGGGAACACTTCGAGTGCTTATGTTCCACCATATTACCAAGCCCCACCAAACCCCTATGCTCCTCCACCTCCTCAAGCGCCGCTCAATTATCAATATGCTCCACCTCCACCTCACACTTACCAACAACCACCTCCACAATATCACCCCCCACCACAACAACAACCGCAACCCCAATTCATCCTTCAAAATCCCAACTCCCCTCACCAAAGGCCTCCACCACCCCAACAACCACAACCACCTCCACAAGCTCCCTCTTATACTACCCATGAGCATGTGAAGGTTGTGACTACGTTGAGGAGTGGTAGGACCTTGGAGAGGCCCCATGGTACAGTTGTTGGCAGAGATGACACTGAGGCAGAGCAGGTTGATACTGAGATGCAGATTGATGATACTGTGATAAGAGGTAGTGTTGATACCGTGACGCCGAGCAGTGATACTGTGATAGTGAGCCGTGATACTGTGATTCCAGTGATACCAGTGGATGATACTGTTGATTTGGACCGATTGGGGTCCCAACTCCTGCCATATCCTGATGAACTTGAGGAGCCTTCTGTTGCAAAGAAAAAGAAGAAGCATGTGGATGATATTTTGGAGATCTTCAAGCAAGTAAAAATCAATGTACCGCTAATAGACGCAGTCAAGCAAATTCTGTCCTATGCAAAGTTCCTTAAAGAATTGTGCACCTTCAAAAGAAAGACAACAGGGAGGATGCCTAAGAAGATCAAACTCACTGAGCAAGTGAGCTCCATTCTCCAACACACCATCCCCCGGAAAAGAAAAGACCCCGGTGCCCCCATCATCTCATGCTACATCGGGGCACATCGCATAGACCAGGCTCTTCTTGACTTAGGGTCTAGCGTAAACTTGATGTCGTATGATCTATTTGCTGAGCTCCAAATGGGGGAGTTGAGGCCAGCCCATTGCACTCTACAGTTGGTCAACCAATCTGTGAAGACGCCTAGAGGGTGTGTGGATGATGTGCTGGTCCGTCTTGATGAGGATACTTCTACCTTCTTCCCAGCCGATTTTATCATTCTTTATATGGAAAAAGAGGCTAGAAAGGTACCAATTATCTTGGGAAGACCTTTCTTAGCCACAGCTGATGTCATGATCCATGTGAGGACAGGGACCATGTATGTTACATTCATGCACATGAAGATCAGGTTGAACATCTTCAAGTCTTCTACTACAGCCGAAGTGATAGGGGCCACCGAGGAAGATTGTTATTTGGTGGAATGCCTAGATGAGATTGTTGAAGAGTTCCTACCTGTGTGGATTGAGACTGCCACTCAAGGTAGAGGTCTTGAACCAATTGTTGAGTTCCCTGACGATGATGATGAAGATGGTGAAGAGTGTGAGCTAGCCTTAGTGGCTGCAAGTCAGGACCTCCCTTCTATTTCCGCACCTTTGAAGAACTCCCTTGAAGCGCCCCCCGTTCTTGAGTTGATGAAACTTCCTGAATGATTGAAGTATGTTTTCCTTGGCTCAAATGACACCCTCCCAGTGATCATTTCCTCCATTCTCTCTCCTGAGCAAGAAGATGCCTTGATGGAAGTCTTGAGGAAGAACATCCAAGCCATTGGATGGTCTATTGCTGACTTGAGAGGGATTGATCCCTCCATTTGTGTGCATCGTATATACTTAGAAGAAGATGCGAGACCGACCCGACAAATGCAAAGAAGGCTAAATCCAAAGTTGAAGGACGTTGTAGCTCAAGAGGTTGTTAAGTTGCTTGATGCAGGGATCATCTACCCCATTTCTGACAGTACGTGGGTGAGTCCCATCCAAGTTGTGCCCAAGAAGGGTGGGATTACGATTGCAGAAAATGTCGATGGTGAGCTTATGCCGGTGAGAGAACAATCCAAGTGGAGAATGTGTGTAGATTATCGGAAGCTCAATGAAAAGACAAAGAAGGACCACTACCCACTTCCATTTCTTGATCAGATTTTAGAGAGATTGGCTGGGCAGAGCTTCTACTATTTTCTTGACGGATACTCAGGATATTTTCAGATTGTTGTGCATCCGGCGGATCAGGAAAAGACGACATTCACTTGTCCCAGTGGTACATTTTCCTACCGGAGAATGCCATTTGGATTGTGCAATGCTCCTTCCACTTTCCAGAGATGTGTAACCTCAATTTTCGCTGACATGCTTGATTCGTCACTTGAAGTTTTCATGGATGATTTTTCAGTTTTCGGGAAAACCTTTGATGAGTGCTTGCTACATCTAGCTGCGGTACTGGAAAGATGTGTGAAAGTTCGCTTAGTTCTATCTTGGGAAAAGAGCCATTTCATGGTACCTGAGGGTATAGTTCTGGGACACCGAGTTTCCAAAGATGGGATTGAAGTTGACAAGGCCAAGGTGGGCCTTATCTCTACTCTCGACCTTCCTTCCACCGTAAGACATGTTCGATCTTTCTTGGGACATGCAGGTTTCTACCGTCGCTTTATCAAGGACTTTAGCAAAATATCAAGACCACTTTGTCGATTACTTGAGAAAGATGTTGAATTTCAGTTTGATGACAAATGTGTTGAAGCCTTCAATCATTTGAAAGCGAGGCTTATTTCTGCTCCTATCATGCAGCCCCCGGATTTCTCTTTGCCGTTTGAGATCATGACGGATGCATCCGATATGGCGGTGGGGGTTGTGCTGGGTCAACACATTGGCCGAATTCCTCATGCTATCTATTATGCAAGCAAAACATTAGACGATGCTCAAAGAAACTATACGACTACCGAGAAGGAGTTGCTTGCGGTGATCTTCGCTCTTGACAAGTTCCGGCCGTATCTCTTGCAAAACAAAGTGACAATCTACACAGACCATGCTGCGTTGAAGTATCTCATGTCCAAGAAAGACTCAAAGCCAAGGTTGATCCGATGGATTTTGTTGCTCCAAGAATTTGACATAGAAATTATGGATAAGAAAGGAATAGAAAATGGTGATGCAGATCATCTCTCCCGCCTTGATGGACCTTTTGATATGACAAGTCCAATCAAAAAGACAATGCCACATGAACAACTCCTCTTAGTCTCATCTGTCCAAAAGCCATGGTACAAGCACATAGCGAATTTCCTAGCCAGTGGGAGATACCGAGCATGTGGACAAGAGAGGAAAGTAAGAGATTGTTTGCTATGGTAAAGAACTACATTTGGGATGACCCTCATCTCTTTAAGTATTGCTCGGACCAACTCATTAGGAGGTGCATTCCGGAGATGGAGCAGCAAGAAGTCTTATCTATGTGCCATTCCGGAGTGTGCGGAGGCCATTTTGGAGGGAAACGCACGGCCGCCAAAGTTCTTCAATTTGGATTCTACTGGTCGACATTGTTCAAAGATGCTCATGACTTTTGCAAGGGTTGCTTCAAGTGCCAAAAAGTGGGAACCATCTCAAAGAGGGACATGATGCCTCTATCACCTATTCTTGTGGTAGAAGTGTTTGATGTTTGGGGGATTGACTTTATGGGTCCTTTCCCTCCTTCTTTCGGGTATGTCTACATCTTTATCGTCGTAGACTATGTATCAAAATGGATTGAGGCTGTGGAAACAAGGACAAATGATCATAAGGTGGTGTGTGATTTCGTGAAATCCAACATCTTTAACCATTTTGGTGTTCCAAGGGCTATGATTAGTGATGGCGGGAGTCATTTCATCCACCGCACCTTTGAAGGGCTGCTAAAGAGACATGGAGTGAACCATCGTGTAGCTACTCCTTACCACCCTCAAACGAGTGGTCAAGTTGAGTTGGCAAATCAGGAGATAAAGCTCATATTGGAGAAGACGGTGCGACCGGACCGTAAGGATTGGTCACTTTGCCTCAATGAAGCTTTATGGGCATATAGGAATGCATACAAAGCCCCGATTGGCACTACGCCATTCAAGCTTGTCTATGGTAAGAGTTGACATTTGCCGGTTGAGATGCAGCACAAGGCATTGTGGGCCTTGAAGACGATGGACTTCGATGAAGAGAAATCCGAAATGAAAAGAAAGTTTCAATTGCATGAGCTGGAAGAAATGCGGCATGAAGCATATGAAATGTCAAAGAGCTACAAGGAAAGAACCAAGTTTCTACATGACAAGATCATAAAGAAGAAAGAGTTTGAGCCCGACAAATGGGTATGGCTATACAATTCAAGAATGAAGTTCTTTCCCAGAAAGCTTCGTTCTAGATGGGAAGGTCCTTACCTTGTCAAGAAGGTGTACCCATCTGGGGCAGTGATCATTTGTGAAAAAGAAGGAGCTAAGGAATTCGTCGTTAATGGGCAAAGGCTGAAATCTATTGTTGAGGTCGGCCCGGACAAGGCCAACTAAGATTTCGATATTGTCATGCTTATAGAAGAAGAATCTGAGGAAGAAGAATGCTTGGACGAGGATGAGAAAGGGATTTACTACAAGGATCTTTTGAAGATTCTGAAAAAGTGAAAAAGTCCAACAATCAATAAGCCTGGCTGAAGGCATTAAATTTAGTGCTAGTGGGAGGCAACCCACGTGGTTTGAGATTCTCGAACCCCTCTTTTGATACTTTAGTTTTGTTTTACACAAATACACACACGTACACTCGTGCTTGATAGTTTTGTTTTTAGTTTTGATGTAATGACAGGTTGAACATGTACAAACTGAAGATTGAGGCACAGTCAGTCAGGGTGGTGGATATTCCACCAAGAAAAGATGATTCATGACGATTAAATGATGAGTTTTGAAGAGTTTTGATGAAATTTTGAGTTTTGACTTGAAAGAGAGTAGCACGGCCGTGCTGACCAAAATGGTTGTGCTGGCACCATACCAGAACGGTCGTGCTGAAATGGAACGGCCGTGCTGATAAAGATGCATCCAACATGTTGATTGAAGATTTTGGCCCCTAGCAACACGGCCGTGTTGTCCAAAACAGCCGTGTTGGCATAAAACCAACAAAGTCGTGCTGACCAAAACGGCCGTGCTGGCCCATATAAACCTAACATCTACCCCGACCCAACACGACCCCTCATTCTTTTTTGCGAACCAGAACGGCCGTGCTGCGACTTCTGGCGATTAGGGCGAGTTCCCTACACCCCCAAATCACTTCCTCTTACTCCCAAACTCCAAATTTGAGGTTCCTTTGGTCCCTAATCGTTTTCCCCAACCTCTAGCTTCGATTTCCACCGTTCATCACCACCGATTTCTCCAGCTACACACAAATTCCGCCCCATCAGCCTGGAGCTGCATTTTTCCAGTGCTAGCTTTGTCCTTCGTCAAAGAATCTTGCAATCATGAAGGGCATGGGCAAAGCGATCAAGAAAGGAGTAGAGAAGACCACAAGCATCCTCACCGGTGGCAAAAGAAGATCCAAACGAGCGGCCGGTTCACAGCAGTTCAGCAGCGCCTCCTCACCATCCAATTCAATTTCACGTTCGTTTGGACGGTCGGCATCGATGAGCACCTCTTGATTACACTCTCCCTCCAGCAAGCACTTCTCAGATCCAAGCTACAACAACCCTGGGGAACAGGAGGAGGAAGAAGAAGAAGAGCTGGAGAATCTGGTGGATTCTATTGAAGTCATTGCACCGGCTCGTGAGCGAAGGACTAAGAAAACTAATGAAGCCTCGTCCTCACGCCTACCGCCATGACCAGCTCCAGCAAGGCTTTCGACATCATATGCCCGACCCAGTGGAAGCAATGAAAGAGTTCCCTTGAACTTGGACACAAGTTCGGGGTCACATACCTATCAAGAAGAAGAAGTGGATGATACTGAGAGTGAGGAATTGGAGGATGATCCACTGGATATCCTATCAAGACTAGAGGAGGACAGACTCACATGGGCGGGAAAACAACCACAAGGAACCACTTATGGAAGAGGAATCGCAAGAAGCAAAGCAGTGAAACCCCTTCACCCCGAATGCATGACAAGAAGGGTGATCGCCACTAGATATGCATGTGTGCCCACAATGGAAGCCATAGGTGTCAATTTTAGTTTTGGTTTTCATCTAAAACGATGTGGATTGTACGATATTTTAACTAAGGTCGAAGAAGCATACTTGGAGATCACTCGTGAGTTCTTCGCAACCTTAGAGAAGGTTCAGTATCAAGGAGAGGATGCTATAAGGTTCAAATTAAACGGCTCAACACATGTCCTCACCGCCCCTCACCGCCTCTCAGATCAATGCAATCTTTGCCCCCAACCCAGACATGGCAAGGAAATTCGACGGGGGAAGATTTGACAAGAATGGTAAGGCAGATTACGCCAAGATGTGGAAGACGATCACAGGCGAATCCACTTTCTCTTCAGGGAAATCTAAAACGAGCAAGATCCACAACCCATTCTTGAGATATTTGCAAAAAGTGCTGGCAAATACCGTGTTTGGTCGCTATGATAATCAAGGATCAGGTGCCCAGAAAGACCTTTTTCTCATAGCTACAATTGCAAGCGAGGGGTTTGTGAACGTGGGTGCCATGTTTATTGATCAGTGAAGACAATCCCATCTAAAAGTAAAAGCCCATTCATCATGGGAGGGATTGTCACCACTTTGGCGAGGGTGTTGGGATGCAATCTGGAAGGGATCACCAAGGTAGATGGAAACAAATATGTGGACCTAAACTATCTTGCGAGGTCACAGATGATATCCCTCAAGGATGACAAAAAAATTTATGTGTTGAACCCCGACTACCCTGGTATCAACTTGGAACTCCCTTACCATGCTTCCCTTTTACTGAGGGATGTAGGGCATGTGGGTGATTTTCTCAATCTGTTATCACGCTATGAGGAAAACACCCCTAGAGAAGGATATAGAGCACCAAGTGTAGCCTTACCTGAGGAAGAGGGGGAAACAAACGTGCCAGAACAGCAGCAATCATTTGAGCCCCCACGCCGTACAAGACCGAGAATGGAAGAGTTTGAGGCGCAGCCACCTTCGACAAATGCATATGATATGGCATCCATCCATGCACAGTTGGAAGGGATTCAGAAAATGCAACAGGACATGTGGTTGGATCAGCAGTAGATGCATCACCAAATCAACCACATGTATCAGTACCAGCATGCGCAGACACAAAGAAACCCCCAATGGGGGGAGGATTTCTGGGGGTCAATTTCGAGCTACCAAGAGACATACCCGCCTCCACAGGTGGACTACTGGGGCCACTACTACCAGCAGCCTCCACCACAGTCTGGCCCATCGCAGGACCCCACACCACCACAACCCTGACTTCTACCCTATCTTCCCTAAGCTTTACTTTCGTGCTGAGGACAGCATGGTTCAAAAGTTTGGGGTGGTAGGGCGGTAAGCCCTCTGTTTTCAGCTTATTTTGACAGTTGCCTGTTTCATCTGATCATTGTTTGTTTGATGTTTAACCCACCTAGTATAGATTGTCTTGTGCTGACCTCTTTACATAACATGTAGTCTAATTTCTGCATTTTTGAGTAATTTTTCAAAATTTTTGCTTTTTCAGCCATGCATTGCATCTCATGTAGTTTTTTGCTAATTTTTGCATGTTTTAGCTAGGATTTACTCGCTTTTTACCTAAAATTGTGTTTGAATGTGATTTAGTGCAATTTGGCACCTTTTTGGCCAATTTTGCCCAGATTTGATGTTTCTTGTCCAAAAAGCGTGTTTTGACTCAATCTTTACCATATTGAATGAAATTGCTTATCTTTAACAAATACAAGATGATATTCTATGATGAAGTGCTATGTGGTATCAACGAGTGACTTCTTACATGCTCGTCACCTCCCTTGGGAATGTGTTGGTTTGATTGAATTATGATCCGAGCAAGCATAGAACGTTTAATGTTTGTGGAGTTACTTGATTGATATATGGATTTCATTTGGCTCATTCATGTGATGTGATATCTATGGTGAAGTGTCGGACTAGTTTTCATGCAGGAGACCTTATGTGGAAGATTATGCCAAGTGACTCCTCTTTGACCCGACCACTCTTTCATCATCTTCATACCTCCCCGCTTCATGAAAAGATGCCAAAGTGCACATATTAGCCGTGGCCACCTCCAAAAGTTTGGGGTGGCCACATCTCTATCTCCTCACTTCACTCTATCCACCATATGCCCTACCTACACCAAGGGCAAAGAAAAAAAAAGAGAAGCAAAAATAAAATAAAAGGATGCTCCTATTTAAAAGCATTCAAATAAAGAAAAGAAGAGTGTGTAATAGCACTCCGAATCTTACTGCAACCCTTTCTTCATTCTTTCATACCCATGGAGCTAGGAAACATTAAACCTAGTTCACTTTATCCCTTTCCGCAGCCATGTGGGTCATTTGGCATAACCTGAAACATAAGGTTGAACGCATGAAGGTGAAACAACACTCCTAGTCATCGGCGATTAACATCATCATGAAACGGTCTACCCGGAACCTTATGGATGAAATATTGATAACTTGTGCAACCCATGCATTATATTTGAAGTTCGTGTGCTTTGTGCTCTTTTCATGATTGGTTTGTGAAAGTAGAAGAGGAGGGAAGTGATTTGCATGTACCTAGTCACCTTTGATCCCATTTAGCATTTGTCGCCCATCATATTGCATTTGTCATATCTTTTGATTGTGGAAAATGGAAAAGAGATTGAGTTGGAGCATACTTGAGGACAAGTATGTTTCAAGTTTGGGGTGGTGATCCGACCCTATTCTAGGGATGTATCTTGTGTCAGTTTGTACCTTTATCACATTCAAATGCATTAGAATTACATGTTATTCTCCCCAATTTGGTTATCATTGCAAATATGCTTATGGATGTTCTTTGTATTGTTTTTCAGGTACTTGGACCATGCCTAGATGGAAGAGAGAGAAATAAGGAATTCTAGGGTTTCCCCACTCATCGAGGGACCCAAAGAAGACCCCAAAGTCCCCCTCAACCTACCTCCAATGGCCAAGAATCGTCTCCAAGCAAAGACATCCAAGAATTATGAAGTTTGAAGCCATGCTAGCGTTAGAAGACCCCAGCACGGCCGTGGTGCCATGGAACGGCCGTGCTGGCAATTGAGCAAAGTTACAGGTTGATCGACAAATTATTGAAGTTCAAGCAAGTCAGCCACCACGGTCGTGTTGCCCAGCACGACCGTGCTACGAAGACCACACCACGGCCGTGCTGACCAGCACAGCCGTGCTAGATGAAGAAGGAACGGGCATGTTGCTCAAAACGACCTCCTCACAACTCCGCCACCACGGTCGTGCTACCCAGCACGACCGTTCTACCTAGTCCCCAACACGGTCATTCTGCCCAGCACGGTCGTGCTACCAGCCTTCGTTTTCACCCATCAACCTGTTGATTTAACACTTAGCCAACACGGCCGTTCTCCTCCACCACGGCCGTGCCCACTCCTACCCACCACGGCCGTTCTCCTCCACCACAGCCATGCCCACTCCTACCCACCACGGCCGTTCTGCCCAGCACGGCCGTGCTACCACCCCAAAACCTAACTTGTTTTCATTGCTTTTCCTATTATACCCCCACTTAACCCTAGCTCATATATAAGCACTAGTTGCTTCTAGGGCTCGAGAGAGAGCACCCCCTAGCCGCAACCCAGCTGCTCCCTTGCTTCCATCCACCTACTTCCTTGCATTTAATCCCATTTCCACCCACTTTCCACTCATTTCCACCATAGAAACCGAGTTTCCCTAGGTTTCTATCCATCCATTCCACCATTTCCATGCTCTTGGGCACCTTTGGAGGAGGAGGTTCGTGGCTAGCAGCAAGGATGTGAAGGAAGTCGAGCTACATCAAGCATCCATGGTGTTTCTTACTCTCTTTCCCTTCTTCTTTGTTCCTAGCTTGATTATGTCTAGCTAAGCCCCCTTGTGGTGAGCTGTTTGGGATTAAAATGTTACTTTGATACCATGTTGGGGGATAAATTCTTGTAATGAACTTAATTCATATTTATGATGATTAATTCTTGCTTCCATCTCTTTTCCTATCTTATTGCATGCGGTTTGTGCTTCTTGTATGAATTGCTTGTTTTGAGGTTTTTGATGACACTTCATTTCTAGGAGGAATTGGGGTGTATGTGGCAATCTTAGGAATGGCTCCTAGGTCCAATTAGTGGATCCCTAGCTAGACCCCTTTGTTCCTACATACACATCCCTCCTCCTACAAATGAGTGTGAGATTTAAGTGGCTAGTGTAAGTGAGAGTGATGCGATTGCCTAGGGCCTTCTAAAGGCTAGAGTGGCTAGTGGCATGAGGTTAAACCCCTTCATCTCCACTACCATCTCTATCCTCAACCCTCAATTGTCCACTATCACTTACCCTAGAAACCTAGATTTGGCCAATCTCACTAGAACTACACCTAACCCTAGTCTTCTACTAGTAGTATAGGGTATGTTCTAATGGCATTTCCCTTGTTGTTTGGTTTGGTAATCTAGATATGAATTGAGCACCATGCATGTTTAATGAACTCCCCCAACTAAAATCAAAGTGACATTCCCCAAACAGCCCACCCACCTTAATCACCTTGCTTAAAACCCTAATCGCTTATTTTGCTTGTTAATGCTAGCTTAGTTCAATTGCTTTAGTCTAACTTAGTCAATTGCTTAGTTTTGCTCTTTAGTGTTAACTTAGGCTCGTGCTCTTGCTTAGTTAGTTTGATTGCTTAGTTTACTAATTTGCTTGCTCTTCCATAATTTAGTTTCCTTCTCACGTCTCTTACTTGCTCATTAGTGTAATCAACCAATCAACCTTGAAACCCTAAAAACCTTGCTCTCCGCAATAGGAACGTAGCTCACGCCGTCTAACTCTAGCGCCCCCTCTATCTTCACGGTTCAACCCCGTACTTGCCGCCTTACCTATACTACGACACGACCCCGTGCGCTTGCAGGCATAGTGTCTTAGTATACGTAGGTAGTTAGTGTGGGACCATATAAATATCGAAAGCAAAGATCCCATCTCTCCCGTGCCTCCTGACCTCGTGGATTGCACTTGTTGCAAGCCTCTAGCGGGAGCGCACCACATATAGATCTTCCAAAGTTGTGTCATCCACCTAGTTCCTACAACACTCAAGTAGCACGTTAGATCCATAAGAATGAAATGTTTGTCATCATCAAAACAAAGGGATTATAATAATGTCAATTTAGCCAACAAAATGTTTTAGCAGGCCGATTCGAATTTATCTTGAATTTTTAGGAAAAATGAATACATGCAGCTGTCGATATCATCGACTCGGCCACAGTGAGACAACCACAAGGAACCAAGATGAGTTGATACCATCGACACTAAAGTCAATGGTAGTGAGATACCTACAGCGAACCAGTAGTCAACTGGTCGATACTATCGACCTCGCCCAGCTTCAGCGTCGGATTGGTGATAAAAGTGATGCCTAAAGGTGTCGATACCATCGACACTAAAGTTGATGGTATGAAGTCTACATCAGCACAAAACGTCAGAAAAAGGAAGAATCGTCGATATTATGATGGGTCGATACCATCGACCCACGTTGATGGTATCGACGTCGTCAGATCAGGTTTTGTTACAGATCATTTCTAATCATACGGTGGTGATCTTTTGGCAATCTAAAGTGGTGCATATACCTAATTACGGCAACCCTAAGCAGGGGATCACATCATTAGTCATTACACAAGTCTCAAGGAGGAGAGGAGAGAAGAACGGAGCCCAGAGCCACACCCCGATCATTCTAAGAGCTGTAGAAGGAGTTTCCCACTACCGAAAGGTTGTAGATCGCTCATTCTACGTCAAGGAACGCCCGGATCTCCTCCGTTTAGGGGTTTACATCACTTCTATTCACATTTTCCCCATGTTTTCCCTTTCTCTCATCATTTCTTTCATTGAGATGAACATGTGGGGCTAATCTCCTTTATCTTTAGAGCCGGGAGTAGCCCGGGTGATCGTTGTATGACATTTTTACCATAGTATTTCATAATTTGTCTCTTAAATCTGTTGTATGATTTCATTTTCTCCATTATATCATTATTATTGATCATCCTAATGATAATCTAATACCTTTAATTACTTTGAAAGAAGAACTAACGGTTGAAAAAAGATGAAATTCACATTAACTACTAAATGAACAAGGTGATGTACAGTTAATGGTGGAAACCCAGAGTATGGTCTTCATGCACCTAGTTTAGGGTATAGGTAACTACTACCATGGAACTGACCTAGATTTAGGTAGTGAATTGTATCACGAAAGTGAGCAATTCTGAATATAGGCCACTACCCAGAATGAGAGATGAATTAGGATAACTGTGTAGGAATTAATACAACGAGAACCTGTGGTGAAACTGCAATCCTAAAGATTCCCATTTGAATTGATTAAACCAAACATTTAATCGATTGCTCTATTTTCTTTTATTTTTCTTTTCTTTTTCAATCAACTCTCAAATCATTTTAATCGGTCTAGCTGATTGCAAGTAGTTAGTAGTAGTCTACCAATAATTACGTTTCCCTGAGTTCGAATCGGGCCTCACAAAGGCCTATATTACTCTGACGCGTGCACTTGGGTTCTACACATGGTAAATTCGTGTCAGTCCCCTTGCTGGCGCATTTTTAGTGGTGGGAAGGGTTATGGCATCAGTTTTTGTTTAATTACCGACGTCTTTGATCATGATATAGTGTCGGTTTTCATTAAGAACCGATGCTTATAGTTCCCTTACTGGTATATTTTCAGTGGCGGGAAGGGTTATGGCGTCAGTTAGAAACTAACGCTGATGGTGTCGACTTTTAGCGGCGCCTACTTGGGTGTTGCTTGGAAACCGACGCTAAAGCCTCTAAATAACCGATGCCAAAGGCATTTTCTGTAGTAGTGGGAGATACTGATTAGGCAAGGAATCTCAGATAGCATACTATGAAAATTCCATCTCATATGATAAGTAGTACAACGAGGAGATGGGAAACTTGAATATATCGACAAGAAGCAAACATTGCTAACCCACCATAAAAGTACTTTCACAACAAAAACATGATGGATATGTTAATGTCATTTGGAATAAGATTTGTGGGTTATTGGATCTAAGTGCAAGTGAGAGTTTGTTGGTATGTATGCCCAGAGAGTCAATCATATGATGATTGTAATGGGGCATTTTATGCCTAATTTGATCATAATAAAGGTAATTCCATCTATCATGTTTGTCTCAATCATCAGATGATGATATAGATAATAGATGTCTAAAGAATGATGTTACTTGATGACATATTTCTTCTGGTTGATGGCCTGAATGATGAGATCATATGTATGATGAGAGTACATACATTCTTGTTATGTCCCTAGTTGAATATTACTGTGGAAGTAGAATAGACAACTATAATACATAAGACTAGAGTGTGTCTTGACTGATGACAAAGTCTCATTAGTCATGATATGTGATATCAAGCCAAGCATGCATGTACATGTTATAGAATAGTGTATCGGATAGACCCACCTTGATAGTGATACATGGATACCATGGAATGGTAGACAGAATCGTCTCTCATATTGGTAGTGGTGATTATGGTTCTTAGACCTAAAGACACTACACTCATCACATGTCGTTTGATGTATTTTGACATCATCTAACTTGACCTTGAATAAGGGTTTCCATACAGGTGATGCTCAGGTGCATTGTGACACATGGAGATTGAGTGTGAGTGGCGTAAATGGGATTTGTCCCTCCTACAAGAGATTGATATCCAGACCTCTTGATAAGCAAGATAGAGAAATGTATGGACATACTCATCTGATTCAATATGTGATATGTGAACTCCTATGCATCTCAGTCAATCTTCTCTAGTTCAAGGAACATGGATTGAATGTTGAGAGGATGACGAGTCCATACCACAAGTTCAATTCGGATATCAAAGACAAAAAAACTATATGATCACAATAACACTGATCACAAATTTTAGGTTGAAGTTGTTCTCCAACTTTTTGAATTACATGGGTAGCAATGGTGTGTTTCTAGATACCGATCATTGCTTGTAATGGCATATGTTGGTTATAGACATCTACTTCCGATGTAATTTGGAACATATAGGGTCACATGCATAGGATGCACTTGAAATAGGATGTTTAACTCGGTTACTAAAAGTATTTAGGTATTCAATTTAAGCAACACTGGTTCAAATGGAATATTGAACTCTGAACCAACCAGCTCAAGTGTTGAGAACTGATCGTTTCAAGCATTAGGTCAATTAGAAACAACATTGGTTGAATATTGCTTGAGATGGACAAGTGAAACAACAGTTCACATATAAAATGACCACATCACATATGAAATGACCATTTCAAGATATATGAAAGGACTGCTTCATGATATATGAAATGATCATTTCAAAAGTGAAATGACATGTTCATCATCTAGGTTGACTGATTCAATGATCAATTTGATTGAATCAAGGATAGATGTTGATGTCATGATTTTGCATTAATCAAATATTGAATGTCAATTTTATTTAGAATATGAAACTAAATGAACCAACTAGTTCAAGAGATGAATCAACATGTTTATCTCTAAATTGATTGGTTCACCTCTGAACCGACTGGCTGGACACTAAAGTAATCAATCCATTGTTTGTAGTTTCTAGAAAATTAGTAAAATTCATCTCTTTTACTCCCAGAATGACTGGAAACTCTGATCTTGACCCTTTCTATAAATAGAGGAGTATTGGGGCTTCTCAGACACAATAAAAGCTCTGAAAATTGTTGTCCTCTCTAGTTGCGGTAACTAAGAGGGCCCGAGCAAGTTCTATCCATAAAAGCGATGGATAGCAAGGGAGAGATAATTATGGGAGAGAATCAATCCTAGCATATTGACATTCAAAGGGATAACTTCTTTCCATTAACTCTAGTAGAGAAATGTGGAATTTGTGGTCGTCTGTTTGGACTAATATAGAGGTGAGGATGTTGTTGTCTACCACTAGGAGGACGTTGTCAACCACCGTTCATGGTGTTGTACTAGGAGGTCTTTGTTGATGACTGTTTGAATGTTTCTTGAAGTGAAGCACACTACAGCTTGAAGAAAGGCACATGATACTACATCAAGAGCTGTCAATGGAGTTACTCCAGGACCAGGTATAACTCTTGTTACCTTCCTTTCTAGATACATTGTTGTTGATGCGATCTTGTTGACTAGGGAATCGAGCTTTAAATTCTTATTTCCTCTACCTTATTTGTCACCCAAATTTCTCAACAAGAAGGAGATTAAAGGCTTGCTAGAACCGAGAAGGAAAGGTTGATTCTTTGGAAAAGTAATCTTTTAGTGAGATGTGGAGATGGGGGAGAAAGGATACAAGAAAGGAATTGTTGCAAAACTAGTTCAAAGTTGTGATAAAATAAAAGTAAGAGCAAGACTTATCAGTCATTGGATCGCCAGGGAAAAGGAACTAGTTATTGGATGTACATGAAGAAAAGGAAAGAAAATTAAAGGGTGGTGTGATAGGGAGGAAAATCTCAAACTTAGTTGTATACATTACATCAAATGAAATTTGTGATTACATCCTAATAAAACTATATAGAAACTTTCCTAATTAGTTTTGGAGGTTCAAATAGAATCAAAATGGCTCCAAAGTTGGACCAAAAGCTAATTAAGTAGAATACGTCCTTCCTAGATAATAAAATTTGAGTTTTAATATGCTTTGTCCATAGTTTCCATTTGGGTCACTTACCTAATTCTTATGTATTTATAGGATTAGATAATGTGAAACAAGTTTCCTTAATTGTTTCTTTGAGACCAAGAAAATGAGATGAACAATGAATCTTGTCTCAAGATTTAAGTTATATACCTCAGTATGTCTTTATGGAAATACAATCTTGGAGGAGAGAGAAAAAGAGGTCAATGATATTTTCCTTTTATTTTAAAGCTATTTCAGAAAAAAGTAGACTTCTTGCTCAATTTACCTATTTCATATTTTCGAATTCTAGATACTTTTATCTTTCTCTTTTGTTTCATTTAAATATCCTAAATGGTAGAACATAGAGAACAAAAGGGAAAACTAATATTCATCTTTTTGAGTTTATAGCAACACATTATGGCATACATGGAAGATAAAATGTATTTTAAGTTTCCTTTTGTTTTTCTCACCTCATTATTCTGTAACGAATATCATTTCATGGTCTTTTTATAGTTGACCCTTAAGTATCATTATTTAAGGAAAATTCTATTCTAAGTTTTAAATTAGTTTTGAAAATTAGGGCGTTATAGTATGTCCACCAAACCATTGGTCAGTGACTTTTTTGAACTATTGGTTGGTGAGTTTATTGAACCATTAGTTGATGAGTCTATCAAACCATCAGTTAGTGGGTCTGCCAAATCATTGGTCCATGAGTTTGTTGAACCATCAGTTGGTGAGTTAGACGAACCATATATTGATGAGTTTGTCAAACCATCAATTGATAATTTTGTTGAATAATCAGTTCTTGAGTCTACTAAACCATCGGTTGTTTGAGTCTGTTGAACTATCAATTTATCAACTGAAAGTATTTTTGTAAGAAAATGAAAAATATCATAACTTACTCATTTTAACTCTGATTTATTTTATTCTTTTTGTTTTGGATTCATAATTGAATTCTCTACGTTATACATCAAAAAATTCAAATATTATAAAATAATAATATATTAATTATTAAATTCCATAAATATTCTTAAGTCTCTTTCTACCAACATGACTATGTTATTACTATATCGACTAAGGCCCAAACCTTGATGTATTCATTGCACATGTGTTCTTTAACTTATCAAAGAACAAGTTTAAGATAAGATAGAACATAAACCAACCAGTATTGAAGCAAAGTGATTATAAAATATGCACTTAACACTAGGATTATCTCAAATTCATAGATTATTTGTGAATTAAGGTATGGGTTGTAACATAAGGAGTAATTGTTTAATAGATTACCCATGTCATAAACCAACTTGAAAATTCTAAAATTTTATTTATGATTACATTTTTCAGTAAGGAATCATGTTAAGCCATTATAGATATAAACTAAAGGCACAAAAGATTGATTTTCCACAATCATATTTAACAAACTTATCTATAACACAAGTATACATAATCTAGAGTTTTGCAAGATAAACCAATAATTGTACCAATTACATTAAGATTCATAAAAGATTAGCATTCCACATTGCTACATTATTATTTAAGATTTCAAATGAGTGTTATGTTATCTAATTCTGGAAAAAATAAGTTTTTCATCCCTTCTGCATTGGTGATCGCCCTTGTGATCTAGGGTTAGCGTAGGTGCCCTTCCCTAGGGTGGTGGCATTCGATGGTCTCTTGCACCCCTACCCCTGGGCCTCTTCCCACCTTGCCCTCCTCCCAACTGAGTTGTCGTTGCATGCCTTTGACTAGTGCCTCTACTTCTCATTGTCGTTGTGTAGTGAGATCTTTGGGTGGTGTTGTTTATTGTGATGGGTGAGTTATGGAGTGGTGACTCTCCTAGTGGGAGTCTTATCTAGCTAGTCCAATTCATGGATCAACTATTCATTGAAGGCACTTGCCATGCCAAGTTGGGCGACAATTGATTATAATGGGTATGCGGCTTTTCTTCCCCCTTCCTCATCCTTTTTGTTTGTTTTCCATCACTTGTTTATTTCCATTTTCCTTTTGTATTGTGTGTTTGGGTTGGTTTTGGGAAACTTTGTCTGCCACCTTATTTGTTAGTCATTGACCTGTGTTGTTCATCTAGTTAGTCTCTCCTTCATGGGAGGAAGGATCTCCTACTATGCTGCTACACCATTTTATCTTGATCAAGTTCGTTTTTCTTGTTCGTAATGTTAAGTTTGATGGAAAATGATGATTAGAACACCAATTGGAGGTAGACTACCTATCACCCTTTAGAACTCATGTTGAAGGAATACTCATTGAGAAGATGCTTTAGTCTACATCATTTTAGGGTGGTAAGGCATATGTTCTTTATTCTCATTCCAATTTGCTTCTCAATGTTTGTATAGCATTATTTCTAGTTGTTGTATGTCTTGCTAGTTTTATTATCCATTCTTCTAAATTTTGTATGTTATATGATTAATGAGGTACATTCACTTCCTCTGAAAAGTGAATTTCTATATGTTCACAATCTAATTCTACCCAAAAATAGTAATGAATGGTTCCCCTGATAGACATAGTGTTCATCATAAGAATAAAGGGTCTATGGATGAACCATATTCTCTTTACTCAGACATTTGGATCGATTGATCAATAGGGATCGATTTGTGGGATTGGTATGGGGGTTAATATGGGCTGCTTTATTCTCATTCTAATTTGCTTATCGATTTTTGGATAGCATTGTTTCTATTTTTTGTATATCTTGTTAGTTTTGTTCTCCACTCTAGTAGATTTTTGTATGGAATATGATTAATGAAGTTGACTCCCTTAGTCTAAATAGTGACTATTATAGTTTGTTCACAATTTAGTTATGCCCATAAATAGTAATGAATGGTTCCCTTGACAGATATAGTGTTCATCATAAGAAGAAAGGGTCTATGAATGAACCATATACTCTTTACTCAGACGTGTGGATAGATCGATCAATAGGGATCGATTTGTGGGCTTTGTTTGGGGTTACTATGGGCCACTTTGACACCCTTGAGTGGGTTATAGAATGTTAGGTTGGATGCTTCGATGGATCCTGATTGAAACGGGTGTTTTGGCCCACATCAACTAGGTCGTGTGGTCAAATGCTCACTAAGGCACATTAACACATATTTCTAGAGGTTTAGGTGGACAACTTTAGTGCTTCGAATAAATTGTTGAGGTCGAATCGGGGCCTTTTAGGTCAAAGTGGCACTATATATAAATGGCTAAGATGCAATTTTCTAACATTCATTATTGTCTATTTGAGTTCCCTTCAACCATGTACACATGCTTGAGAATTTTTTATCTACAAAGACCCAGTGGGATCTTAACAAAGGCAATCTTGGAGGAGGGCCTCTTAGATATTGGTGTATTTGAAAGGTTCTTAAATATGAAAGGTTGTAATCACTTTATAAATCTTGTTTAGATTGAACCCATGTAAATTTCTTCATTTATTCTCATATGTTCTATTATTTAATCTTTTCTCTAACCTTTTGTCCAAAGTTCCTAGCAAGCTATGGTGGAAACTAGGTTTTTTCTCCAAAAATCTCTTATTTTCCTCTTCTTTAGCCTACTTAGAGATAAACCAAGGGATGGTGGACTTTTTAGATAGTTTGGTAGACATTTGATCTTGGGGTTCATGAATGCACCTATTGAAAATGTGATCATCACCTAAGATGAATGATTAAGCCTATATTTAGTAATACTTGTGTTGCAATTCCTATATTAATCACGAAACTTTACTAATTCCATGAAAAATGAGCTAAAGATGGTATTTTATAGGTACTGGATAAAACCTTTGAAACTTGATTTATCACCTTCCTTGTGGATTATTGTTTATTCTATAGAAGAAAAAATATGGCCTTTTTACAACCATGTTGCCTAAATATACAAATTTTTAATATTAAATACCCTAGATTGTCAATTTCCACATATTACTACTTTTCCCATATCAGACACATTTGATAAAATTCCTTGATGGAACCTTCTGAATATGTTTCACATAGTTCTAGAAAACATTTTCCAGCAATTTATGATGGATTTTAAGCCTATTTTTAGTACAACCTTTGTATGGCTGAAATGTAGAGAAGTTGGATATGTAAATGCATGTTATATATAAATTAGGGTTTCTATGTAATGTTCCAATCTGTCACATCTTAGTAAGACATGATGAATTACATGTCATTTTCATAGATATAAAAGTAACTAGACTAATTAACCAATTCACACCCTAATCATATAATGCTACATGACTATATAAATTACACAATTTTTAGTAGTTGAAGTAGTAACAAGTATATCATTTTTGACATCACGGATCATTAGAAGGTACTCAAATTTGTATATCTTTAGTATGTTTGGGTTATAGAGAAATCACATAAGGTATGTGTAACATCCCTGACCTAGGTTATGCTTTAACCCTAGGTATTTTGTTTAAGAAAGATAATTATATGCTTAATATTATCTTTTGAAATATAATTAAGGCTCAAGAGGAACTTATATTTCAATTTTAGTCCATTATGAATAGTGTTGAAAGTTATGTTTTACTTCTTTGGACTAAAGTGCAAATTACCCAAGTTAAGGGGTTAAATTGCAAATGTTACATGATAATATGCTCCTAATGTGTTGAATCATCATGAGAATGATGATGATGCAGAGTAATGGCTAGTAAAAGTCTGAGTACCAAGAAAGAGCGGATAAAGCAATGTTTGTGCATTAAAACCTAGTTTTGGTGTAATGTGCAATTTACCCAAAACCCAAGGGTCAATATGAAATTTACCACTTAAATAAGGTCCTTAATATTCTTGGCATCTTGTAGAGGCAATAAAATGAGACGGGCATCTCATTTGAGCTACTTTGAAGGAGAGAGAATCTTGATATTAAAATAATCAAGATTTAAACATAATTGAAATAATGCAAAAAAATAATTATATTAAATAGATTGCTCTTTAACCAAAATAGTGTTGGTTTAAATCCACATGAGTGGACGTCCTTGTGCCTTGCAAAGGCAAAGGAAAGATCTACGTGAGTGGAGAACCCACTCACAATAAGAAACTAAAAAGAACTATCCACTCACTTATGGATAATTACTATTATAAAGGTTAAGGTGCTTAATTTCTTTTCCCTTAATTCATGGATAATGGAAGGGAGTTCGGTGGAGATAAATATACCTTTGCATGCAAGGAACCAAGGGAGAATAGGTGGCAACAATTTCGGAATTGAAGGAGTAGCATGAGGCATTTTCTCTCTCATTGATTTTCTTATAAAAACACCCTTTACAACTCAAACCAAGGACTTTTTCGAATCCACTTCTTCTCTTTGCTTGAAAAAACGATCAAGGAAGCTAGGGATAGCAGGAGGACGACCCCAACCTATTGGTAAGCTTCTTGACCTTCGTTCATCTTGATTTCATGGTGGAAACTACAAATCAATGCATGATTTCTTCTTATCTCGATCCCATCTTCAATTCTAACCATTCCTTTTCACTCAAAAGCTTGAGGAACGAACCTTGTGGTGAGAAAAAGCTCCTTCCACCATTGTTGACGTGAATCTCCAAGATTTGAATCTCAATTGGAGGCGGGTTATATAACTTGAACCCCTATTCATTGTTGTTGAATTCAATTTCTCAATTAATTATGTTCAATTGCTCTTCTTTCAATTCCTTTGATTAGTTGATGCAATTACCATGATAATGGCAGTAGTTTTCGATGGACTATGGCTTGATGATGATAACATCATCTTAGGCACACTTTCCAACAAGTTTGTATTGCAAACGGTTTCATGGACTTTGGCCCAAACGGTTTCACCAAACCGTTTGGAGACCAAACGGTTTGCAAACCATTTGGAGGTTTGGACTCCAAACCGTTTGGATGGGCAAACCATTTAGATGAGTTGACCATTTGTATGGGTTGACCATTTGAGGTCAAGAACTTAGTAAATGTTGGATGATGATCTAATGGATCTAATTGATTAAATCAATATATGGACAATTCTCCAATTAGAAACCCTAATCGGGTTAAGTGCTTATTTGAAATTGGTTGATTTAATGTTTTGGGTTGATTAACCCAAACGGTCTCAAGATCGTTTGGAAGTCACCCCAAACGGTCTCAAGACCGTTTGGAAGTCAACCAAGACCGTTTGGAGGTCTAGGGTTGAGTGTGGTTGAGTAATTGAAAAGTTAGAGATATCAAGTTGAAGTACAATCAATAGTTAATTTGATGATCAATCCAATGATGCAAACCCTAATTGGATTTCATAAATTTTGATGAATGATGAGGAAAATAGTCTCAAGACCGTTTAGAGTTTATCTAACCGACCTCAAGACCGTTTGGAGGTCATCCAAGCGACCTCAAGACCGTTTGAGGC
Source organism: Alisma plantago-aquatica (assembly GCA_963693085.1). Taxonomy (NCBI): domain Eukaryota; kingdom Viridiplantae; phylum Streptophyta; class Magnoliopsida; order Alismatales; family Alismataceae; genus Alisma; species Alisma plantago-aquatica. The sequence continues at coordinate 1,065,604,077 of OY856411.1, read as the reverse complement.
CAGGTCATATCATAAGTTGATGTTAATTCATTGTTTTCAATTGGGTTAGTTCCACAATGTTAACCATTGTTGGTTCCTCAAATTTAAAACCCTAATTGAAGGTTTCTTGATTATAAATCTTTGTTCAATTGGGTTCAAAACCCTAATTGATGATCCAATTGAAGGATGATTCAGTGGTTCAATTGGTGAATGAATCAAAGAATCAAAGACCGTTTGAGCCCAAACGGTCTCAAGACCGTTTGGGTCCAAACGGTCTCAAACCGTTTGGAGACCCAAGCTCATTCGGTTTCAATACTTTCTTACTTAAACGGTTTCAAGGGCAATGTTCCCAAACGGTTTCAAACCATTTGAACCTTGAAAGACCAAGACCGTTTAGGGTCTAAGTAACTAAAACCATTTGAGGTTCAACATGGTTAATCCATTTGGATATCTAATGTAATTGAAGATTTAATTGGTCAATTTAATTGGATACCTCATGTAATTGAAGGTTAAATTGATCGAATCTTCTGGACATCCTACAAGAGGATGAGAGGGAGAGATTCATACATGAAAAATAATCTAGTAGCGATCAAGCTTAGCACATTCAAATTGAGTGAGGCATACAATTAGGGTATGATCCTTGAGGAAGAGATCATAAAACACTAATCGAGTTAATTGATGAACTCAAATCCTAATTTAGGGCAATTCTGAGTGAAACCCTGATCTAGGAGGATGATGTGATATGAATTCAGAGTAATGACATGAGTAACCCTAATTCAGGGTACTTTGATATAAAACCCTAATTGGGATGAATAGTAAACCCTAATTGTGGGTTATTGAATATAAACCCCAATCTAGGGAGATGTGATGTGAATAGTAAACCCTAATTCTGGATTATACAATATGGTGTGAAACCCTAATCTTGGACAATGAAGTGATGAATCATTGGTCCTAATTATACAAAGGGGATGAGTAACCCTGATTTAGATATAATGGGAAACCCTAACCCTGGAAGGGAAATAGTGGTGTTACTCCGGGATAGCATGGAACTGAAATATGATTGATATATCTGTTATCATGTATGCTAACCATGCAGGTATCCTGAGATGATGAACATAGCCAGGTATGAGCTATGATGCTTTAATTATTGAAATTATTTATTGGGCCTTGAGTGCCATAATATGCCGTGTTGCTTGGTAAGAGGTAACAAGAGAGTTATTGGGCCTCAAGTGCCAGATGAGATACTTGTGTAGCAAGTGTCTTGTGTACCCTGGTCAGATGACCTGAAGGTGATAATTACTTGAAAAAGTGGTAAAAGTGCTCAGTGATGAGCTAAGGGTTTGAATACCCAGAATCATATGTTTATGCCATTGAGTTTGAAATGAGGGACTAAGATCCCAATGTCTTTTAAAGACTAAGAAGTAACTGATAAAAACAGTACATGTTTCTTTATAGCAGTTGTCCTAATAAGTTATGTTTGACAACTTGACTGATGCTAAAAGAATATGATAATGTACTTAATTAATCAAGTGAAAGCTATTCATGTAGCGCTCTGACCATAGATCCATCATCGTCAGTAGTTGGTGATGGTGAAATAGGTTTTCTTACGAGATCTCCTGGAGTTCACATATTTTGAATATGCGGGGGTCAATGGGTGAAAATATCCTTATGTCCAAATGGGGGAATTGATGGAAGGTAAATATTAAACCTCTCAATCCTTCATGATATATTTCGGGATGAATGTATCACAAATCTCTCGATGTTGTTAATACCAGATCGATGGAGGTAAACACGAAATCTCTCAATTGTGAAGAGAGTGCAACCTCTGTTGTAGCTCTATAGAGAAGATGCCACTATACCCTGGCAAGCTATGTAGCAGAGATACGAGATGTTATGCATGTTATCTCGCACTGACCGAGATGTGGGGAGTTATGGAAGCTGGCTCTTCCACTGACTTTGTATGGTACCGATTTGATTTCGCAATAGTCGGTTGGAGTATGAGCGGTATAGCTCATCTCCTCAGAGCTTAAGTATGTTTGTAAAATGTAATCAGTCGTGTAGCATATTTTCTTAAGATTGAAATACGAGAACCACTGGTTGATGATTATCTTGCTTAGCACGTCATTGATACATAAATATTACTTATTTTCTCTAATTCATTATTGAATAAGAGACATGCTGCCTTGTCAAGTTATAGCTGAAATACTTGAATAGGAATGTTGCTCTAATCTGCTTAGATATTGATTTATCTGCCATTAAAGTATTTTATCCCACTGCTCAGTTTATTTCTATTAAACTGCAATAATAATGTTGTTGGCGGAGAGTTATATCTCTCGGTGGGGTAATTGTATAATTGTCTCACCCCCGTGGGATCCAACATTTTTAGGTAGACGCAGACAGAGGGGCAGAAACTCTGTAGCAGGGGAAGAGCAGCAACAACAACAACAAGGACAGTAGTAAATCCTACAGGTGGAAATATTGGCTTTCAGGCTTTGTACATATGTCAATAGAGTCCTATGTGTCATCTCTGTACTCTCAGGTCCTAGGGGTCAGTAGATAGTGTTTTTATAATCAGTCTGAGATTTTGATGCTCGAGGTTTTTGTTACATTTGATGTTTAGCAAAGTAGTGATGTATGCATATATAATCCTCGAGGGGAGATGATACAGGAAATGTACAATGTGGACCAATATGTAAATATAATATTGTGGTTCTTGTTTAAAGAGTTCTACTGAGAATGGATCTCTTTGAGAATGGTTTTAATTTTTAGTGATTTTTAGTAATCTGCTGCTAACGATTCGCTTTCGCATTAGTTAATCTAGTTTTATAGTTGGATTTCACATGTTTAGTGGTATCAGAGCTCTAGGTTCGCTGAGTCTACAGAGACATAGGATTAAGGTTGTTGAGTCTATTCTAAGTGTTTTCCAATTTATCTGATAGTGTCTTCTGCTCATATAAGAGAAGAAGAACTTGAAGATGTCTGGATCACATGACGAACATGCTGCTGAGAGCAGCGTTGCTGCACCAGGAGGAGGTGCAAGGGATCAAGCTAGGGAGGAACCCGTACCCGAGATTCCTCAACTTAATCAAGCTGTATTAGAGAACCCAGCTTTCCATACCCTGTTCGGTCAGTTTATGGCAACTATGACACATATGGTGGATAATATGCCACCACCTGCACCGAGGGAACCTACCCACCATGAAGGACAGGGAGCTGGCAAGACCTTTGAAAGGCTTCGCCAGGTGGGAGCCACAGACTATGTTGGTACAACTGATCCAGCAGATGCTGATTTATGGTTGATGGAGCTGGAGAAGGCTTTTGGAATCCTCGACATCCTTGAAGTAGAGAAGGTGAGGCATGTTGTATACCTTCTGAAAGGGAGTGCTGGTCATTGGTGGACCATAAAGGAAGGTGAAAGGCTAGGAGTTGAAGTCAGATTGGATGAATTCCGGTGTGAATTTGTCACTAGATACTTTCCTAAGACGTATCTAGATGAGAAGATCTCTCAACTTGAGAGGTTGAGGCAAGGACAGATGAACATTAGCGAATATGAAGCTAGGTTCATGGAGCTTTTATGGTTTTGTCCACACATGGAAACTACTGATGACTAGAGGATTCAGTGTTTCGAGAAGGGGTTGAACGCTGAATTGACCACTCCCGTGTCTGCTCTAGAGAACAGGGAGAGGTTTGCCACTTTTATGGAGTCTGTGAGGAGGTTTGAGAGGTTTGTAATTGAGAAGCGACAGACCAGTAATAAGGTGTATCCTCAGTTCCAAGGACAAGGGTCTGATAGTTTCAAGAAAGTGAGATTCTCTGCACCGCCACCAAGGTTTAATACCCCGACATAGTGGACGTCAAGTAGGGGTAGGGGTCATAGTTTTACTCCAAGTAGATCCCCCAGTACAACATCAGCATTAGTGAAAGGACCACCCTGACAGAGTTTGGGAAGTTACAACTGCTACCAGTGTGGGAGGTTAGGACACTTGAAGAGGGATTGTCCTGAAAAGGCCATAACTGTAACTCAACCTCAGAGGCAGAGTCAGCAGGGCTCACAAAGGCGACAATTCAGTAATAATGCTAGAGGGCGTGGATAAGCATCCCAAGCTGGATCATCGGCACCCAACAGCCAAGCACAGGGTCAATAGAAAGCAACAGCTAGATTCTATGCCATGAATCAGCCTGAAGCAGTAATCAATCCTCGGGTTGTGATAGGTCAGATGGAACTATTTTATTCTGATATGTCTTCATCCTGCTTCGTATCTGTGTTAATTGATCTGGGTGCAACACATTCCTTTATCACTCGAGAAGTGATTCATGACTGCAACATGATTGTTAGTCATAGAGCAGATAGTTTGATGCTAGAAACCCCTTTGCTGGGATCTGCAGTGTTACGGGAGGTGTGTTCTCCCTGCACTCTTTCTTTTTCTGAACATCGCATTCAAGTAGATCTTATACCACTTGAGATGCAGGGTTTTGATATAATCCTAGGTATGGACACCTTAGAGAAGTATAAGGTTATCTTGGATTGTGGTTCCAAGCATGCTGTGTTCACAGACAAGGGTGGCACATGGATCTTTTAGGGAGATAGAAAGACTCTTCCAACCTGTTTCGTGTCAACTATGGTAGCGGAAAAGTTGATGAGACAGGGATGCTTTGCATTCTTGGATCATGTGGTAGATACCACAATGGAGAGCCCTCATCCTTCTGAAGTTCTGGTTGTTAGGGAGTTTAAAGATGTTTTCCCTGAAGAACTTCCAGGTGTTCCTCCATCCCAAGAGATTGATTTCGAGATTAATCTAATCTCGGGCACGCAACCCATAGCACAAACACTGTATAGGATGGCACCTACTGAGATGGCAGAGCTCAAGAAACAACTACAAGAGTTGCTTGAGAAAGGTTTTATCCAACCAGGTACTTCACCATGGGGTGCTCCGGTTCTTTTTGTTAAGAAAAAGGATGGGTCTATGTGATTATGCATCGACTATAGACAGTTGAATAAAGTAACTATAAAGAACAAGTATCCTCTGCCAAGGATTGATGACTTGTTTGATCAGTTGTGTGGTGCAACTATCTTTTCTAAGATAGATCTAAGGTCGGGATACCATCAGTTGCGTATCAAGGAGGGTGACATACCTAAGTCTGCCTTTAGGATAAGGTATGGTCACTATGAGTTCATAATTATGTCATTTGGACTAACTAATGCACTAGCTGCATTCATGGAACTCATGAACAGAATCTTTCGACCTTTTCTTAATCAGTGTATAGTCGTCTTTATAGATGACATTCTGATATATAGTAGAGATGCTCAACAACATGAGCAGCACCTCCATCATGCTTTGACTTTTGTGACGTCCTCAGATTTCCTAAAACTTAATCTGATGTGTGACATCCAAATTGAAACCCTCACCTCAGTAAGAATCCCAATTTGAGCACAACACACTAGGCTAAGAAGAAGAAAATCAAGGGAGTTAGAAGGAAACACAGTAGCACATGTACATGAACAATAATAAAACCATACACACATGTTCACCATTCAACATATAATTACAACATGAATTATTACAACATTTGATATTACACATTGAACAACAAACTTATACATATACATGTACTACCACTAAACTACAAGATCTTAAGACAACAGGTCCACCTGTACATCAGCTCGCCACACAACTCTCACTATCCTAGATCTTCAAGAGCATAACCACAACCTAAACAAAAGATTACATGTGGTACACGTCAGCACAATATCCAAGAATATTGTACTGAGTATGCCTACGTGTCTTTTATATACCTCTCATCATATCTAATCAATAAGATAAAACTAATACTTGGCAACATTAAACAAAATATAAGAAAAGGCGTATAGTTACACAAAGATATTTGTTACCAGAAGAGAACACATATTTTAGGCACATTTCCATTATATGTAAACTTGATCAATCACATGCACTATTCTACCAAGGAGATTTAGTGCTCACATGTACTATTCTGCCAAAGAGATTTAGTACTTCATAAATGCACTATTCTACCAAAGAGATTTAGTGCTCACATGTACTATTCTTCCAAAGAGATTTAGTACTTTCATCAATGCACTATTCTACCAAAGAAATTTAGTGCTATCATATAATGGACCAGATATCTTATGTTTCATGTGTTCATAGCAATAAGTATGGAAAATCATGCAACATATCATACAAGAACAATCATTTCAATCAATATCATATGTCAAGTTTGTACTACCATATAACGCAAGCATATTGTATAATAAGCCAAGTAATAAGTAATGGCATACCTTCCAAAGAGACATTCTCAAACACATATTCCTCATGTCATCTAACCTTGGCCATCCCTGATTAAGACAAGACCACATACTATCATCCGATTCTCATCATCTTAACCCTAGTCGTGTTCATTAGGGTTTATATTATCTCATTAGGATATTCCCACTTTTACTTGCATTATTGTCTTATATTTATCTTACTGATGTCATTTTCCATATTATGATTCATTATCTGAATATTAGGTTCCATATCCTTTTTGGTGCACATATTAACCCTAGTTTATATACATTATTCAAGTCAGGGTTACAACCCATGTATCAAGGTTCATCTTCTTATAACATGAATTTCGTGTACTAAACTGGTCTCATATTTACATATTATCTTTTAGTTACAAATATGAGTATGTTCTGTGAATTTCATCATTTATTGAGCATGTACATATTTATTGCATTTAACTTAGGGTTATTAGTCTTAATTAGCCATATGGATAAAATTACATAATTTTGTGCATCAACATGACCATATCTAACAGCATATGCATTATATACATGATTATAGACTTATTGACATGTTATCATAATTTTAGAACTTCACTTGATATTATTATCCATCAAATAAGAATTACACATCTTATATGATATCACTATTAGTAATGCATCAAAAGCCTGATATTATCATTCTACTGTGTTCTGCACATTGTTTTGAGAATTTTGGTATATTATATGTATTTTTCTGATCATCGAGCCAATTGCTATGAATTATACAAGAACTAAGCATTTCTGGGATATTTACCTTAAGCAACCAATTGGATCGTGCCACGTGGCCATTAAGGTTGGCGCAGATCCTCTGCTTGCTGCGGCCGGTTCTTTGGTTGATCTGGTCTGGTTCACTAGTGGGTTCAGGGGTTTTCTTGCTGGTTCACTGCCTCAGGACCCGTCTCTGACATCACCCTTTTTCTTTATCTATTTCACGCGAACTTGAGCCCACCCGAGATCTGTACGAGCGCTGCCATCGTGAAGCTCGACTCCATCATGCAGGTGATGGCACAACGATGCTCCTCGTCTGCACCTAAAGCCACCATCACATTCGGAGTCTCTCCCCTGACCTCTGAGGAAACACGACCCTTGGGTTTCGGCTGCGGATCCCGTTCTCCGTGAGATCGTCGTCGTCTGGGTCTGGCTGCGGCGGAGAGAAGAGGCAAAGTGCCTCTTATCCTCCTCATGCCCATCTGAAGCTCTAGAAAGCTTCACTGCACTTCACGAAACTTGTCTTCTCTCTCGCGTTCTCAAACAGGCGTACGAGTCCACGGGACTCATTCTCACGGCCGCCGCTGCAAGAGGCATTCCCTGGCGAGAAAGGTCCCACACAAGGACCCTCTCTTCTCCGCATGATGCAGTACCACCACATGCCTCATCTCAGGCTAGACTCCGCCCGCACCTGCTCGTGCGCGAGGGATGGGTTCTCAAATGTAGCATCGCCGCCTCTTTCTCTCATCCTTCCCTTCTCGCCAAAACGTTGCGACGCGTTCTGTCCGCGTGCATCCACGATCTAGCTGAGTCCACGGAACTCATATTCATGGCCGCCAGTGCTCCTTCGTAAGGTTGTGGGTCTTCTTCTCCCAACAGATGAGACACTGCACAGGTGTAGCCATTCCAGGCTGGTCCATGGCCAGCGCTTTTCCTCTCCTTTGGTAGCTTCGTGTCCCTACTGATGGGTCATTGTAAAGAACTGAGCAAGTCCAAGATAACTACTCGTTCAAGACTTCGTATCCACATACGGACTCCAAGCAGCACATTGAGAAAGTGGGGTCTTGGTCCCCGGTCAATAACTGCAAGGAAGGATAAGCCCTCCATCACCATTGGATGGTATCCAAGGGTCAACAGCCATATCCACTTAATTATTCCATGGTCACTTCTTCTCAAAAGGCGCCAACCCGTATACATAAAAAAAGGTAGTGTAACACTGCTCATATCAGCAACTTGGTCTAAAATCATTCACAGACTTAGTTCTAACGTCACCAACACATACATTATTTCATCAATTTCAAATCACAATATCTCCTTCTAGGAACTTCAGATCTTTATGAAATTCAAGCCCCAGTTTTATCCTCACATTAACACACCTACTTTGTCAAAAGATTGGAACTCGTAATATATCTCAACCATATGATTTCACTTATGTCATCGGACATTTAGGATCCAAAAGTCCACTCCATCACATCCTACACACCTTAAAAGAAACTTTGTCCTCGGGATTAAGCCAGAAATCCAGTCTTTCACATCATATACATCTTAAAAGAAATTTTGTCCCCAAAATTAAGCCATCCTATTACTTCAAGGAAAAACCAAAAAAGTCTTTGTATACTTGTAGGGCACCACTCTAGGTGCAGCATCTCAACAACAAGAACTCCATAAAAGCTTGAGTAAGGGTTTAGAAGCTTAAGTTATGTCACGACATATCTAATTATGTTAGGGTCGCATCTTTATATTTACCCCTGCATTAGGGTCCTCACATCATATTAACATGTTCTAAAGGAGTTAACTAAGATTAACTCATATATCAAGGTGTCATGATCGTTATGTTGTGCTAACTATCAGACTTTATTTTTCATCTTTATTGAGCACCAAGATTAACACATCATGTAACATGTTTCATTCATATGATCTTATTTCATTGCTCATAATAAATTATAACATTTACAAGTGATTTCATCACAAGATTAACCAACAATTTCATGTTAGCATCATTATTCGTGTATATGGTTAACCATATATGCATCGATATGTATTAAACCATCTCTAGATTTCCTTCATGTATAACATCTCAAGATTAGATCACATCCTTACATATATTATATCATGGTTGTGATAAAGAAACTTATATGAGTGGCTAATTAAATATATATCAAAACTTTATCTAGTCCAATTGAGGTTCTCTTGACCTTTATCATGAGGGTAGTGTCATGCTCAGTCTCTCTGAGCCAACTCAACTCTATGAGTATCTCATATGCATATACTTTATCCTCCCTCCTTGGTTTAGGGTTTTTGGGTCTACCTCATTGGTACTAGCAATAGCTTTACAAGCTCAAGCCACATAAGCACAAACAAAAACATGCTATGACATACTCTTCATAGGTCTCTACCCATGAGACATGTTGCCCAAAACTCTCTTATATATACCACCAGATTCCTATGTGGGAAACCACCAACCCGAGCATGAGGCTGTATGAAACTAACATAACTACCTCCTCCAGGGTCTTGGGCTCTCCCCCTCACCCATATGGCAGACACTCATATTCATGTTCACATATGCACACATATAACGAGCCTCTCTCCATATCTAGGGTTTGGTCCTCCCAAGGACATCTAGGGTTCAAGAAAACTATGGGAATCATGCATAAAGTGACTCAACTCAATCACTCAGGAGTATTCTAGTTTAGGACATATCATATCACATGTTTCTCATCGTCTTGGAGTCTAGGTTCTCTGACCTTCTCCCTGTGGGTCTCACTCTCTCTGGAGTTAACCCTAAAATTGGTCCTAACACTAGAGGTCCTCCTTTGTAAAAGAGATTGAAGCTCATGCTGACTCTCATCTTGTCTCGTCTTAACATATCTTAGTTCATAAAAGCCTATTTACTTGAATCATAAAAACTTATCTCAAATCCTCAAAATTGAACTCATGTCCTCAAAGACAAACATAGATGATCATAACCATCTTATATCATCTATATAAGACTTACATCAAATCATCAAAACTTATTTCATCTATTCTATCTATCATATACATCACAAAGGCTCTAGACATCTAATCTAGAACTACTCTCTCTTCTAGACTGATGTCATTCACTTTCACTTAGGTTACATGACCACCTCCTACTTGTACATGTGTGGGAACACATGTTTGTAATGCATATATATAATAAAACATTATATAGTTTTTCTTTGATAAAACAAGCATCAGAGAAAACTATCAAGGTTCGATCTGATTGGAATCAAAAACCAAATCCTGAAAACGAGTGTCCCACACATAGTAGAGAGTCCAGTGTCATGAAAACTAGTGAAAAGGGTGAGAACATGGTGTAGACTAGTGTAGCTACTCTAGACAACGTGCGCAATATGTCTAGGGTTTCTCTTCCCTTGATGCACATCATTTCCAAATAGTGCAACGTCCCATACCGCTACACTACAAGGAAAGAACGACATCTAAGGACTTGCTACTCTACAAGCACCAGTCTAGACCTAGTTCTCAGACATCTAGGTGCTAACCTAGAGGCTAGGTCAGATCTAGTCTCTAAAAAAACAACTAATCTAACCCTAAAAGATTATTAAGGTCAAGGTTCTTTAGTTTTGAGTTGCATAATGAGCAAATGTTAGGCTTTGCTATTGTTCATGCTCTGATACCACCTGTGACGTCCCCAGATTTTCTAAAACTTAATCTGATGTGTGACATCCAAATTGAAACCCTCACCTCAGCAAGAATTCCAATTTGAGCACAACACACTAGGCTAAGAAGAAGAAAATCAAGGGAGTCAGAAGGAAACATAGTAGCACATGTACATGAACAATAATAAAACCATACACACATGTTCACCATTCAACATATAATTACAAGATGAATTGTTACAACATTTGATATTACACATTGAACAACAAACTTATGCATATACATGTACTACCACTAAACTATAAGATCTTAAGACAACAGGTCCACATGTACATCAGCTCGCCACACAACTCTCACTATCCTAGATCTTCAAGAGCATAACTACAACCTAAACAAAAGATTACATGCGGTACACGTTAGCACAATATTCAAGAATATTGTACTGAGTACGCCTACGTGTCTTTTATATACCTCTCATCATATCTAATCAATAAGATAAAACTAATACTTGGCAGCATTAAACAAAATATAATAAAAGGTGTATAGTTGCACAAAGATATTCGTTACCAGAAGAGAACAGATATTTTAGGCACATTTTCATTATATGTAAACTTGATCAATCACATGTACTATTCTACCAAGGAGATTTAGTGCTCACATGTACTATTCTACCAAAGAGATTTAGTACTTCATAAATGCACTATTCTGCCAAAGAGATTTAGTTCTCACATGTACTATTCTGCCAAAGAAATTTAGTACTTTCATCAATGCACTATTCTACCTAAGAGATTTAGTGCTATCATATAATGGACCAGATATCTTATGTTTCATGTGTTCATAGCAATAAGTATGGAAAATCATGCAACATATCATACAAGAATAATCATTTCAATCAATATCATATGCCAAGTTTGTACTACCATATAACGCAAGCATATTATATAATAAGCCTAGTAAGAGGTAATGGCGTACCTTCCAAAGAGACATTCTCAAACACATATTCCTAATGTAATCTAACCTTGGTCATCCCTGATTAAGACAAGACCACATACTATCATCAGATTCTCATCATCTTAACCCTAGTCGTGTTCATTAGGGTTTATATTATCTCATTAGGATATTCCCACTTTTACTTGCATTATTGTCTTAGATTTATCTTACTGATGTCATTTTCCAGATTATGATTCATTATCTGAATATTAGGTTCCATATCCTTTTTGGTGCACATATTAACCCTAGTTTATATACATTATTCAAGTTAGGGTTACAACCCATGTATCAAGGTTCATCTTCTTATAACATGAATTTCGTGTACAAAACGGGTCTCATATTTACATATTACTCTGCCCGCACCTGCTCGTGCATGAGGGCTGGGTTCTCAACTGTAGTGTTGCCGCCTCTTGCTCTCGTCCTTCCCTTTTCGCCGAAACGCTGTGACGCGTTCTGTCCGCGTGGGTCCACGATCTAGCTGAGTCCACAGAACTCATATTCATGGCCGCCGGTGCTCCTTCGTATGGTTGTGGGTCTTCTTCTCCCAATGGCTGAGACACTGCACAGGTGTAGCCACTCCAGGCTGGTCCATGGCCAGCGTTTTCCTCTCCTTTGGTAGCTTCGTGTCCCTACTGATGGGTCATTGTAAAGAACTGAGCAAGTCCAAGATAACTACCCGTTCAAGACTTCGTATCCACCTACGGACTCCAAGCAGCATGTTGAGAAAGTGGGGTCTTGGTCCCCGGTCAATAACTGCAAGGAAGGATAAGCCCTCCACACCATTGGATGGTATCCAAGGGTCAACAACCATATCCACTTAATTATTCCATGGTCACTTCTTCTCAAAAGGCGCCAACCTGTATACATAAAAAAAAGGTAGTGTAACACTGCTCATATCAATAGCTTGGTCTAAAATCATTCACAGACGTAGTTCTAATGTCACCAACACATACATTATTTCATCAATTTCAAATCACAATATCTCCTTCTAGGAACTTTAGATCTTTATGAAATTTGAGCCCCAATTTTATCCTCACATTAACACACCTACTTTGTCAAAAGATTGGAACTCGTAATAAATCTCAACCATATGATTTCACTTATGTCATCAGACATTTAGGATCTAAAAGTCCACTCCATCACAACTTTGCTAAGAGAGCATAGGCTATATGCTAAGTTTAGCAAATGTGAGTTCTGGTTACCAGAAGTTTCTTTTCTAGGACACGTAATATCTTCCACATGTATTCGTGTTGATCCCAAGAAGGTAGAATTTGTCCTACAATGGGAATAGTCAAAGACACTAATGGAGATTCGTAGTTTCCTAGGTTTGGCAGGCTATTACAGGAGGTTCATTAAGAACTTCATCTCTTTAGCTTTACCCCTGACCAAGTTGACCAGGAAGGAAGTACCTTTTGTCTAGAATGACAAGTGTCAACATTCTTTCCAGTTGCTAAAAGAAAGGTTAACTTGTGCACCTGTGTTGGTGTTACCTGAGCAGGGAAAGGTGTATATAGTTTTTTGTGATGCATTTAAGAATGGACTTAGATGTGTGTTGATGCAGGATATGCAAGTAATTTCTTTTGCTTCTCGATAGCTTAAGAAACACGAGGAGAATTATCCAACACATGATCTAGAGCTAGCTGTTGTGGTCCATGCTTTGAAGATCTAGAGACACTATCTCTATGGAGAAACATTCTATATTTTCCCAGACCATAAGAATCTAAAGTATATCTTCTCACAGCATGAGCTGAACATGAGACAACACCGCTGGATGGAGTTAATCAAGGACTACGACTGTACAATTGATTACCATCCAGGGAAGGCTAATGTGGTAGCTAATGCACTAAGTAGGAAATCAGCAACACCAGCCTTAGGTAAAGCACAGTTAAACTCCTTAGTGTGCTTTAAAAGAGATATGCTTATCTCCTTAAGACAAAACAATATACAATTTAAAGTATCGTTGTTAGTCGGGTTGTTAGATGAGATGCAAGTAAAACCTACTCTGAGGCAGCAGATTAAAGAAGCACATCAAACTAACATTGTGATTCAACATATTAAGTCAGAGTATGGTAGTGAGAAACGGGATGGTTTCCATGATTTAGAGGATCAGGTAGTCTGTTACCATGGAAGGATGGTAGTACCTGATGCTGGTAACTTAAGAAAGTTAGTTCTGGAAGAAGCTCATTCTTCAATGTATGCCATACATCTAGGGAGCACCAAGATGTATCATAAGTTAAAAGATATGTATTGGTGGCTTGGGTTGAAGAAAGACATTGCTGAGTTTGTTATGCGGTGTCCGGTGTGTCAGTAGGTCAAAGCTGAACATCAGAAGCCTGCAGGAACAATGCAACCTTTGCCTATACCACAGTGGAAATGGGATCATGTGACCGTGGACTTTGTGGTTGGTTTGCCTAGAACATCCAAAAGCCATGATTCCATTTGGGTGATAGTTGATAGGTTGACTACGACAACACCTTTCTTACCTATCAAAACAACCTACACAGCCGAGAAGCTTGCACAAATATACATAGATGAGATAGTACATTTGCACAGGGTCCCAACTACAATTGTTTCTGATAGAGGTCCCCAGTTTATGAGTCATTTTTGGGAACGACTGCATAAAGCTTTGGGTACACAGTTAAGGTTTAGTACAACCTTTCGCCCACAGACAGATGGACAATCTGAGAGGACCATACAAACCTTGGAGGACTTGCTTAGGGCATGTGTCCTTCAGTTTATAAGAAGTTGGGATCTACACCTGAGCTTGATAGAATTTGCTTACAATAATAGCTATCAACACAATATTTATATGGAACCATATGAGGCATTATATGGTAGACGTTGTAGATCTCCTTTATGTTGGTATGAAATAGGAGAATATCAACTTTTGGGTCTTGAGTTAGTAAAAAAAACAACTGAGAAGATTAAAGTAATACAACAACAGTTGAAAGCTGCTCAGGATAGACAGAAATCTTACATTGATAAGCGTCGTAGACCCTTAGAATTCCAAGTTGGAAACAGAGTGTACCTCAAGGTCTCACCTTGGAAAGGTATCCTTAGATTTGGAAAGAAGGGCAAGTTAGCTCCTAGATTTATGGGGCCTTATCCGATCATTGAAAGGATGGGAAAGGTAGCCTACAAGATGGAGTTACCACCTGAGTTGCATAGATTGCACCCAATATTCCATATCTCTATGCTGAGGAAGTGTCATCCTGACACTGAGTTAGTTTTGCAACCTGTGGAGGTAGAACTAAATGAGGATATATCTTATGTTGAAGGACCTTTGTTGGTTCTTGACAGTAGAATTAAAAAGCTGAAAAAGAAAGACATAAGTCTTGTGAAAGTTCTCTGGCATCACCGTGGCATTGAAGAATCTATGTGGGAGTTAGAGGAAGAGATGAGGAGGAAATACCCAACTCTTTTCTCTTAATGTTTTCGTTGATGATTTCGGGGACGAAATCCTTGTAAGGGGTGGATAACTTGTAACATCCCTGACCTGGGTTATGCTTTAACCCTAGGTATTTTGTTTAAGAAAGATAATTATATGCTTAATATTATCTTTTGAAATGTAATTAAGGCTCAAGAGGAACTTATATTTCAATTTTAGTCCATTATGAATAGTGTTGAAAGTAATGTTTTACTTCTTTGGACCAAAGTGCAAATTACCCAAGTTAAGGGGTTAAATTGCAAATGTTACATGATAATATGTTCCTCATGTGTTGAAGCATCATGAGAATGATGATGATGCAGAGTAATGGCTAGTGAAAGTCTAAGTACCAAGAAAGAGCTGATAAAGCAATGTTTGTGCATTAAAACCTAATTTTGGTGTAATGTGCAATTTACCCAAAACCCAGGGGTCAATATGCAATTTACCACTTCAATAAGGTCCTTAATATTCTTGGCATCTTGTAGAGGCAATAAAATGAGAGGGGCATCTCATTTGAGCTACTTTGAAGGAGAGAGAATCCTGATATTAAAATAATCAAGATTTAAGCATAATTGAAATAATGCAAAAAATAATAATTATATTAAATAGATTGCTCTTTAACCAAAATAGTGTTGATTGAAATACAAATTAATGTACGTCCTTGTGCCTTTTAAAGTCAAAGGAAAGATATACGTGAGTGGAGAATCCACTCACAATAAGAAACTAAAAAGAACTATCCACTCACTTATGGATAATTACTATTATAAAGGTTAAGGTGCTTAATTTCTTTTTCCTTAATTCATGGATAATGGAAGGGAGTTCGGTGGAGATAAAGATACCTTTGCATGCAAGGAACCAAGGGGGAATAGGTGGCAAAAATTTCGGAATTTAAGGAGTTGCATGAGGCATTTTCTCTCTCATTGATTTTCTTATAAAAACACCATTTACAACTCAAACCAAGGACTTTTTCGAATCTACTTCTTCTCTTTGCTTGCAAAAACGATCAAGGAAGCTAGGGACAGCAGGAGGACAACCCCCAACCTATTGGTAAGCTTCTTGACCTTCGTTCATCTTGATTTCATGGTGGAAACTACAAATCAATGCATGATTTCTTCTTATCTCGATCCCATCTTCAATTCTAACCATTCATTTTCACTCAAAAGCTTGAGGAACAAACCTTGTGGTGAGAAAAAGCTCCTTCCACCATTGTTGATGTGAAGCTCCAAGCTTTGAAGCTCAATTGGAGGCGTTTTATATAACTTGAACCCCTATTCATTGTTATTGAATTCAATTTCTCAATCAATTATGTTCAATTGTTCTTCTTTCAATTCCTTTGATTAGTTGATGCAATTACCATGATAATGCCAGTAATTTTCAATGGAATAAGGCTTGATAATGATAACATCATATTAGGCACACTTTCCAACAAGTTTGTATTGCAAACGGTTTCATGGACTTTGGTCCAAACGGTTTCACCAAACCATTTGGAGACCAAACAGTTTGCAAACTGTTTGGAGGTTTGGACTACAAACCATTTGGATGGGCAAACCATTTAGATGAGTTGACCGTTTGGATGGGTTGACCATTTGAGGTCAGGACCCTAGTAAATGTTGGATGATGATCTAATGGATCCAATTGATTAAATCAATATATGGACAATTCTCCAATTAGAAACCCTAATCGGGTTAAGTGTTGATTTGAAATTGGTTGACTTAATGTATTGGGTTGATTAACCCAAATGGTCTCAAGACCGTTTGAAGGTCACCCCAAACGGTCTCAAGACCGTTTGAAAGTCAACCAAGACCGTTTGGAGGTCTAGGGTTGAGTGTGGTTGAGTAATTGAAAAGTTAGAGATATCAAGTTGAAGTACAATCAATAGTTAATTTGATGATCAATCCAATGATGCAAACCCTAATTGGATTTCATAAATTTTGATGAATGATGAGGCAAATGGTCTCAAGACCGTTTAGAGGTCATCTAAATGACCTCAAGACCATTTGGAGGTCATCCAAACGACCTCAAGACCGTTTGAGGTCAGGTCATATCATAAGTTGATGTTAATTCATTGTTTTCAATTGGGTTAGTTCCACAATGTTAACCATTGATGGTTCCTCCAATTTAAAACCCTAATTGAAGGTTTCTTGATTATAAATCTTAGTTCAATTGGGTTCAAAACCCTAATTGATGATCCAATTGAAGGATGATTCAGTGGTTCAATTGGTGAATGAATCAAAGAATCAGTGGATAGGTAGTTCTTTGTTGGAAACCTTGATTTGGTTAAGTGTTGAGAGACCTTTTTGGTCCATTCAGTTTTGAGAAGGTTTGGGCCAAACGGTCTTAAGACCGTTTGAGCCCAAATGGTCTCAAGACCGTTTGGGACCAAACAGTCTCAAACCGTTTGGAGACCCAAGAAAATTCGGTTTCAATACTTTCTTGCTTAAACAGTTTTAAGGGCAATGTGCCCAAACGGTTTCAAACCGTTTGAACCTTGAACGACCAAGATCGTTTAGGGTCTAAGTAACCAAAACCATTTGAGGTTCAACATGGTTAATCCATTTGGATATCTAATGTGATTGAAGATTTAATTGGTCAATTTAATTGGATACCTCATGTAATTGAAGGTTCAATTGATCGAATCTTCTGGACATCCTAGAAGAGAATGAGAGGGAGAGATTCATACATGAAAAATAATCTAGTAGCAATCAAGCTTAGCACATTCAAATTGAGTGAGGCATACAATTAGGGTATGATCCTTGAGGAAGAGATCATAAAACCCTAATCGAGTTAATTGATGAACTCAAATCCTAATTTAGGGAAATTCTGAGTGAAACCCTGATCTAGGAGGATAATGTGAAATGAATTCAGAGTAATGACATGAGTAACCCTAATTCAGGGTACTTTGATATAAAACCCTAATTGGGATGAATAGTAAACCCTAATTGTGGGTTATTGAATACAAACCCTAATCTAGGGAGATGTGATGCGAATAGTAAACCCTAATTCTGGATTATACAATATGGTGTGAAACCCTAATCTTAGACAATGAAGTGATGAATCATTGGTCCGAATTATACAAAGGGGATGAGTAACCCTGATTTAGATTTAATGGGAAACCCTGACCCTGGAAGGGAAATAGTGGTGTTACTTTGGTATAACATGGAACTGAAATATGATTGATATATCTGTTATCATGTATGCTAACCATGCAGGTATCCTGAGATGATGAACATAGCTAGGTATGAGCTATGATGCTTTAATTATTGAAATTATTTATTGGGCCTTGAGTGCAATAATATGCCTTGTTACTTGGTAAGAGGTAACAAGAGAGTTATTGGGCCTCAAGTGCCAGATGAGATGCTTGTGTAGCAAGTGTCTTGTGTACCCTGGTCAGATGACCTGAAGGTGATGATTACCTGAAAAAGTGGTAACAGTGCTCAGTGATGAGCTAATGGTTTGAATACCCAGAACCATATGTTTATGGCATTGAGTTTGAAATGAGGGACTAAGATCCCAATGTATTTTGAAGACTAAGAAGTAACCGATAAAAATAGTACATGTTTCTTTATAGCAGTTGTCCTAATAAGTTATGTTTGACAACTTGACTGATGCTAAAAGAATATGATAATGTACTTAATTAATCAAGTGAAAGCTATTCATGTAGCGCTCTGACCATAGATCCATCATCGTCAGTAGTTGGTGATGGTGAAATAGGTTTTCTTACGAGATCTCCTGGAGTTCGCATATTTTGAATATGCGGGGGTCAATGGGTGAAAATATCCTTACGTCCAAATGGGGGAATTGATGGAAGGTAAACATTAAACCTCTCAATCCTTCATGATATATTTCGGGATGGATGTATCACAAATATCCCGATGTTGTTAATACTCGATCAATGGAGGTAAACACGAAATCTCACGATTTCGAAGAGAGTGCAGCCGCCACTGTATCTCTATAGCGAAGATGCCACTATACCCTGGCAAGCTATGTAGCAGAGACACGAGATGTCCTGCATGTTATCTCACATTGTCTGAGATGTGGGAAGTTATGGAATTCGGCTCTTCCACTGACTTTGTATGGTACCGATTTCAATTTCGCAATGGTCGGTTGGAGTATGAGCGGTATACCTCATCTCCTCAGAGCTTAAGTATGTTTGTAAAATCTAATCATCCGTGTAGCGTATTTGCTTAAGATTGAAATATGAGAACCATTAGTTGATGATTATCTTGCTTACCATGTCATTGATACATAAATGTTACTTATGTTCTTTAATTCATTATTGAATAAGAGACATGCTGCCTTGTCAAGTTATAGTTGAAATACTTGAATAGGAATGTTGCTCTAATCTGCTTAGATATTGATTTATCTGCCATTAAAATATTTTATCCCACTGCTCAGTTTATTTCTATTAAACTGCAATAATAATGTTTTTGGCAAAGAGTTATATCTCTCGCTGGGGCAATTGTATAATTGTCTCACCCCCGTGGGATCCAACGTTTTTAGGTAGACGCAGACAGAGGGGTAGAAACTGTGATAAAGTGGATTTTTGCATTATAATGAAATAATTACAATTTTGCCCTCATTATACTCACTCATGATCCTCGATCTTTTTCCTCGACATAATAACAAATTTTAAGACTCAAATCCAAGATATGGTGACCAATGTTGATTTTATACACATTATAACATCACAAATTGGATTCATTCATCACTTTGTCCAAAGAATCAAATTGGTCAATCAAACATTGTCTTTTGATTCTCAAACATTTTATAGATATTCTCCACATTATTTTGAAGCTTTGGTCCAAATTTTAGGTCATTTGGACATTCCTATGATTTTCTATGAATTTTGGAAGTTATCTCCTCAAAATCCTTTTATTTGCCTTTTCTTGGGCTTTTCCAAGTCAGCAATCCGGGGCAAAGGGTCTGGGGCGAGCCACAGCCCTTGGATCTGCTGCTCGTGGATCCAGGCCTGATCAAGCGGCCAAAACTTTATCTTCAACCTCCCACAATCAGCGGGGAGGTGATTAGGAAACAGCAGTGATCGATCTCCCGCCCTTGACCACGTTTTGGAAAATGAAGCGAGCAAAAATACTCCCCTCACGATTTCATACGAAACCAACCCTACTTTGACCAGCAGTCATGCCTGATAACGCCGCACAAATGATCCTCTTGCTCTCCCCTCTCACTCCGGCGGCTAGGCTGCATCTAGACCTCGAGCTACCATAAAATCCTTGCCCTAATGCTATAAAAGGGCTCCCAATGACTCGCAGACACCTCTCCTTACTCGAGAAATATCCTTTTCCCATTGTTTTATCCCTGAGCACCCCTGCTCTTCCTGTCTTCACCTGCTTCTGCAAATGGCGCCGCCGCCCAGCCCTTTTGGGCTTTCCTTCTGCTCGCCACCTTTCCCCGTTTTGGAACTCATCACTGCCTTTGCGAGGCCTTAGCAGATCTAGACGACACCCTCACTGCCCTCCATCGGCCCCCGTTCTCCCTTCTCTGGTAGAGCCGGTGACCCTCCTCTGCGGTGGCTCTGTACTACACGCACGCTGCTGGAAAGGGGAAAGATGGTCCCCGAACCATCGGTCCAAGGGGCCCAGTTAACAATTGGACCGGCCAATCAAAGGCCTGAACCGGGCTCATAAACAGTGAGCCGCCTAGCTCACATGGTTTGATCTGGATGATTCATTTCACATCCAACGGCCCCCCCATTTTCACAAGTAAGGTATTTATATCCATGTCTACTCGAAATTCCAATTAATACTCAGATCTTGATTAAATCATAGAAATTGCGTCGTAACTCCAAAAATGATGAACAAATAGTCCATTTTGATCAGAAAAATCCAATGGATTGTTTGAAAATACTTTTGAAACCTGATTACAAACGATGCTCACTGATATACTTAAATATAGATCTCTTGCTTAGTTAATTAGTCTAAATGACTTAATGTTGTGATTAGACTTTGAAAACCTTATATCTTAACTCTGATGATTATCTTGAGACATGAAGTCATACTTGACTAAACTAGATCTAATCTTGTTGTCTTAACCACTTTTGTATATTAATCTTATGCCTTGAAGGTAATTTTGATGATATCTTGATAATATAATTGATCTAAATCTGGTGGCATATCTAAACCTATTTACCTAAAAGTTGATCTCTGAGTTACTCATCAGAACTTGATCTGATCCTTGAACTCCAATGATGTTAGTTATCATGATGATGATCTAGAAATGTGATGATGACTTGGATAATGATCATAAATTAGGGTTAACACATATAATCCTAGAAAACCTAGGTAAGTCATTCACACTGGAATATATTGTATACTTGAAATAATGTTGGACTTATTGGAATATTGATTATAAGTGAATGACCCAACCCTAAGGTTGACATAGGAAAAGTGTAACCCTAATCTCAAATATTGAACATCATGATCTTGACCTTTGATCCAATCTTGATGATTTAGGATCTGATTCGAAGGATTGACATATTGATTCAAATATTGATCTTACTCAAAATCTTTGGTGAAAGGTACGCTATTTTATAAATCCTCCTTGATTGTATTGAAGATACTTTTATGTATCTCTTGATCGTATACTTGGCTATTTATTTGGATGAGCTATTGTTCCCTATGATTAGTCTTCTGTTTTTCTATATTATACTTTGAAAAACATGAAAACATAAATTGCATGCCCATTATGACTGCCCGTATATTGATAATGATGATGATATTGATAATGTTGATAATGTTGATATTAAGTACAATTATCCCTCTTTTGGAAGTGGGACTTGTACATTTGGCCTCCTATGTTCCTGTGGTGAGAAGGAGCCCAGTGACCTTCCCCATCGCGTTGGGGTAATAGTGTCGAACAAACTATATAAGCATGCTTCTTGAATTACAGCATAATGGGAACTCGTAATAAAAGTCGAATGCTTGAAAAACTTGTCGAATAAATGTTGGTCTTGCAAAATTTGTTAATTATTCTTTTGAATATAAGTCCTGCCAAGTATACATATCTTTCTTATAAACTGTTTTCCTTGATTTTGATAGCGTACCGTGCAATTGCATGATTGTGTCTTGTTTTTCTTGATTTTAGGCAATGTATATGGAATACTGACTAAGATTCGCTTCCGCACTCATACACTCTGATGACAAAGATATATTGGTGAAATCTCCATATTGGGTTAGTTATTCTTTAATTATCCAGTTTTTGAGTTATTTATTTCTTATTGTATATGCCAGTGTGTTAGATCCTACGGGGCCACTCAGGGACGGGCGCTTCAATCCTTTTTCTACTGTTTCGGCAGTAGGATTGGGATTGGGGTAAGAACAGTTCCGTGACAGTTGGTATCAGAGCTTACACACTCTCATATACTTTAAGTAAATAATTTCTCAGGTCTCTTACACCCAAGAAACCTTAAAGTCTATAATGGTGAAAATTGAGGTGTCTAGGCTCGGGGTTCTGGCATAATTTCTCCTATCCGTCTTCACAGTGGTTGAGATCCCCCGCTCTACCTGGCCTCTATTGATCTAGAACTGGACCTAAAGGTTCTCTTGTGAAACTTTAGAGAGTCTTCCAGCATCTCATCTCTTTCTTTAAGGACAATCCTAAGCCACCCATGTAGATGAAGATTAGGTAGTCTTCTCATCTCATCATGTGGTCCTTCTCATGACCTTTTACCACATGATGTCTCGATTATGGGTAGCTTATGCATGAGAAAATGAATATTTCTAAATCATAAAAGTTGATACCATGATCTGACCTGAAATTGAAAACTCAATTTTGATCAATTAATTTTGAAATCAAATACTCATGATGACCCTAATTGCAAACTCGATTTAATCAAAGCTAGACTTCATGCTTACTATGTCTGAGGTAAATGATATGAATTATGATTTGATGAAATAAGGACAACTTATACCTTATACCTTATTGTTGATAAGGTCCCTATTTGATTAAACCCATGTTGCCCTATTTTTGATTAAACCTCAAACATAGTTAAGCAAACTCATACCCTATTTGATACATATTATGGATATGCCATGAAATGACTAAGCTTTGGACTCACAAAATCATGATATAAGACTATGATGCAAAAAGCAATTTTCCTATTAACCATTGATGCCTTTTGCAATCTCAATTTTGATATGATAATGATATGCCTAGATTTTGCACTATTATGCTCTAATTCCTCAAATTCCAAATTGAAATCCTTGATTTCCAAATTATATCACTACCTTGATCATGAAAGGAAAGAATTGAAAATCTTGACATTATTGCCTTATTATCTTGAATTTTGATGTTATGACCTTGTAAAACATGCTTTGATCATTGGTACTCTCCCTATTGGTATAAGCTCGATTGATAATGACTATTGTTGGTAATGTGCCAGATTAGGGTGGTAGTTCACTCATGACTCCCCTAACCTAGGTCACATCCCTATTACGACCACCTCTAAATTTTCCATATGATTGATTATTTAGAGTTTGGAAAGGTATTTCCTTCCACCCTATTTGTACTGGTTGACCTAAGCCTAATAGGTTAAACCCATGGTTGATACTCGATCTTGAATATTGATCTGATAATGACCTTGATATATGGCAATATTAACTATAGCTTGAGGTTGACTTCCTAGATAGACCTAAGTCTAGATCATTCATCAACCTTGGAAACCATGATAATGAAATTTTGACATGTTGATTAAATATTGCTTGAATATTGTTGCTAGAATTTGAGATGAGTGATCTCCCCTAAGGTCTAAATAGGAATCTAAACCCTAGCTTCAAAATTTTGGAACTACGACATTTGATGTCCAAAAAATCTCGACTCTTGATACTGATATATAATAATGTGAATCACGATTATTAATATCAATAATGATACAAATCCTATGTTCACATTATTTGGACCTTGAGATCACCCTAGATATATGACTAATGACTTCAAAATCCCAAATCTTGAATTTTTTTTATTGAAATGATAACTATATTGACTCTCTCGATTTATGAATTATGGTTTAGCTCTCATTAGGACTAGGGTGGGGACTTTCCCATTGAATTTGAGCTCGAAATAATGATATTGAAAGTATGATGTTGTCTTGAAATGTTGAAATGTGAAATCTCAAATCATGGATGTATAACCCCACCTAGGCCAATGGAGAAGCTAGGACCCTGAGATATTGGGATTGAAAGTCACCTTGTACACGTGAACTCTTTTTGTTTGACCTAAAATATGATATGTCCAAACTTGTGAACAATAGGATGCTTTCCATATTTGTGACTCATATAATGACTTTGGACAATATATGCGCTGATCTTGATACTCAATTGCTTGATGATGAAATGGTGTTAGTACCAAGTTGATTATGATATGGAACATGGAATCCCAATTGTGAATTTTAATTACTTGAAATTTGAGGACATGATTTTGATTTTATATTTGAGGATACCCCCCACATTTGAGGATATGATCTGGTTTTTGAATAAGTACTAATTTTAAGGATGTTTTTGAATTTTGAGGACAAAATTCCTTTTAAGGAGGGAAGGATGTGATAAAGTGGATTTTTGCATTATAATGAAATAATTACAATTTTGCCCTCATTATACTCACTCATGATCCTCGATCTTTTTCCTCGGCATAGTAACAAATTTTAAGACTCAAATCCAAGATATGGTGACCAATGTTGATTTTATACACATTATAACATCACAAATTGGATTCATTCATCACTTTGTCCAAAGAATCAAATTGGTCAATCAAACATTGTCTTTTGATTCTCAAACATTTTATAGATATTCTCCACATTATTTTGAAGCTTTGGTCCAAATTTGAGGTCATTTGGACATTCCTATGATTTTCTATGAATTTTGGAAGTTATCTCCTCAAAATCCTTTTATTTGCCTTTTCTTGGGCTTTTCCAAGTCAGCAATCCGGGGCAAAGGGTCTGGGGCGAGCCACAGCCCTTGGATCTGCTGCTCGCGGATCCAGGCCTGATCAAGCGGCCAAAACTTTATCTTCAACCTCCCGCAATCAGCGGGGAGGTGATTAGGAAACAGCAGTGATCGATCTCCCGCCCTTGACCACGTTTTGGAAAATGAAGCGAGCAAAAATACTCCCCTCACGATTTCATACGAAACCAACCCTACTTTGACCAGCAGTTGTGCCTGATAACACCACGCAAATGATCCTCTCGCTCTCCCCTCTCACTCTGGCGGCTAGGCTGCATCTAGACCTCGAGCTACCATAAAATCCTTGCCCTAATGCTATAAAAGGGCTCCCAATGACTCGCAGACACCTCTCCTTGCTCGAGAAATATCCTTTTCCCATTGTTTTATCCCTGAGCACCCCTGCTCTTCCTGTCTTCGCCTGCTTCTGCAAATGGCGCCGCCACCCAGCCCTTTTGGGCTTTCCTTCTGCTCGCCACCTTTCCCCGTTTTGGAACTCATCACTGCCTTTGCGAGTCCTTAGCAGATCTAGACGACACCCTCACTGCCCTCCATCGGCCCCCGTTCTCCCTTCTTTGGTCGAGCCGGTGACCCTCCTCTGCGGTGGCTCTGTGCTACACGCACGCTGCTGGAAAGGGGAAAGATGGTCCCCGAACCATCGGTCCAAGGGGCCCAGTTAACAATTGAACCGGCCAATCAAAGGCCTGAACCGGGCTCCCAAACAGTGAGCCGCCTAGCTCACATGGTTTGATCTGGATGATTCATTTCACATCCAACGGCCCCCCCATTTTCACAAGTAAGGTATTTATATCCATGTCTACTCGAAATTCCAATTAATACTCAGATCTTGATTAAATCATAGAAATTGCGTCGTAACTCCAAAAATGATGAACAAATAGTCCATTTTGATCAGAAAAATACAATGGATTGTTTGAAAATACTTTTGAAACCTGATTACAAACGATGCTCACTGATATACTTAAATATAGATCTCTTGCTTAGTTAATTAGTCTAAATGACTCAATGTTGTGATTAGACTTTGAAAACCTTATATCTTAACTCTGATGATTATCTTGAGACATGAAGTCATACTTGACTAGACTAGATCTAATCTTGTTGTCTTAACCACTTTTGTATATTAATCTTATGCCTTGAAGGTAATTTTGATGATATCTTGATAATATAATTGATCTAAATCTGGTGGCATATCTAAACCTATTTACCTAAAAGTTGATCTCTGAGTTACTCATCAGAACTTGATCTGATCCTTGAACTCCAATGATGTTAGTTATCATGATGATGATCTAGAAATGTGATGATGACTTGGATAATGCTCATAAATTAGGGTTAACACATATAATCCTAGAAAACCTAGGTAAGTCATTCACACTGGAATATATTGTATACTTGAAATAATGTTGGACTTATTGGAATATTGATTATAAGTGAATGACCCAACCCTAAGGTTGACATAGGAAAAGTGTAACCCTAATCTCAAATATTGAAACCTGATATTATGAACATCATGATCTTGACCTTTGATCCAATCTTGATGATTTAGGATCTGATTCGAAGGATTGACATATTGATTCAAATATTGATCTTACTCAAAATCTTTGGTGAAAGGTACGCTATTTTATAAATCCTCCTTGATTGTATTGAAGATACTTTTATGTATCTCTTGATCGTATACTTGGCTATTTATTTGGATGAGCTATTGTTCCCTATGATTAGTCTTCTGTTTTTCTATATTATACTTTGAAAAACATGAAAACATAAATTGCATGCCCATTATGACTGCCCGTATATTGATAATGATGATGATATTGATAATGTTGATAATGTTGATATTAAGTACAATTATCCCTCTTTTGGAAGTGGGACTTGTACATTTGGCCTCCTATGTTCCTGTGGTGAGAAGGAGCCCAGTGACCTTCCCCATCGCATTGGGGTAATAGTGTCGAACAAAATATATAAGCATGCTTCTTGAATTACAGCATAATGGGAACTCGTAATAAAAGTCGAATGCTTGAAAAACTTGTCGAATAAATGTTGGTCTTGCAAAATTTGTTAATTATTCTTTTGAATATAAGTCCTGCCAAGTATACATATCTTTCTTATAAACTGTTTTCCTTGATTTTGATAGCGTACCGTGCAATTGCATGATTGTGTCTTGTTTTTCTTGATTTTAGGCAATGTATATGGAATACTGACTAAGATTCGCTTCCGCACTCATACACTCTGATGACAAAGATATATTGGTGAAATCTCCATATTGGGTTAGTTATTCTTTAATTATCCAGTTTTTGAGTTATTTATTTCTTATTGTATATGCCAGTGTGTTAGATCCTACGGGGCCACTCAGGGACGGGCGCTTCAATCCTTTTTCTACTGTTTCGGCAGTAGGATTGGGATTGGGGTAAGAATAGTTCCGTGACAGAAACTCTGTAGTAGGGGAAGAGCAGCAGCAACAACAACAAGGATAGCAGTAAATCCTACAAGTGGAAATATTGGCTGTCAGGCTTTATACATATGTCAATAGAGTCCTATGTGTCATCTCTGTACTCTCAGGTCCTAGGGGTCAGTAGAAAGTATTTTTATAATCGATTTGAGATTTTGATGCTCGAGGTTTTTGTTATTTGTGTTGTTTAGCAAAGTAGTGATGTATGTATATATAATCCTTGAGGGGAGATGGTACAGGAAATGTACAATGTGGACCAATATGTAAATATAATAATGTGGTTCTTGTTTAAAGAGTTCTACTGAGAATGGTTTTAATTTTTAGTGATTTTCAGTAATCTGCTGCTAACGATTCACTTCCGCATTAGTTAATCTGGTTTTATAGTTGGACGTCACAATATGATCTCTTCAGTGTCCCAAATTTACTCATTTATGTGTGTAGCCTAGGTCGTATCTCATGTTCTATGTGGTAGTTCTACCAGTGTGATTGAAAATGATATGATATAATGTTAAAGGTTAGTACAATTTGGTGTGATCATGTTGGTGTTCTGACTTGAGTATCTAAGGCATGCACATAATTTTTGTGTAAGGTCATAATACAATGAGCTCGTACTTTTTTATACTCATATTGATCGAGGCATGGTAGGATATTTGTGATATTAGTTAATTCTAAGAACCTCAATGGTAGTCTAGGAGACTTTACAATCTCTAGATAATATTTTGGAAAGTACCTCCTAACTGTCCATGGAATAATTGTAAAATTTGTAATCAAGTTGTTTTTGGCTTATTTGACTTACCTATTCTACATAGTATGGCATTGCTTCTGTAATTTTTGCTTGTACTTAATACTGACCTTTGGTGTTTAATGTCTTTACTAATCTTCTATGTTTGGTAGAAGTTTCTCAACATCCCTAGAGAACTTAACATGTTCTCGGTCATTTGTAATTAGCTCTACTTAATATGTAAAGTATAGTGAAGGAGCCTTCATTTTCTAGGGTCCTTCATCAATTATGGTTCTTAAATTTTAGTCAAGGATTTCTGTAAGTAGGAATTATATGAAAAAACTAATAAAGTAGACAAGGACATAATACACAAAGTATCCACTAAATTGTAGAAAATACTAGACTGATGTAGGTTGTTCAAGTGATGTAATTGAGCTGCTATAGGATACAACTATTGAATTTTGTATGTTTTCTAAAGTACACACTTATATAAAGAATACTTCACAAAGTGTATATATTTAATACACAAAATATTATAGGATAGTACACAAAAATATTAACAATGTTAGTTCATGGACTGTTATTGGCTCTCTAATGGGATTTGTTTTAGAGTATGTCTCAGACCAGCAAGAGCATCCTGTGACATCAGATTTAAGTCTTTACCACTATTTTATTATAAGCTAAAACCAAGTATAAAAATTTCTAGGTAGAACTCTCAAGCGAACAACATTATCTTAAAAATATTGATCGCATAAGATGAAAAATAAGTCATACTTTGGAAATGAAAATATGTTGCTCACATGCACAAGTCTTAACGCTCGCCTCATGCGCGGCGCCCCAGATGGTTTTCTGAGGAAAAAAGCTAGTTTGGGAGTGTGATGTGGTAGATATTTATCGGATGGTAGGTGGAGGTTGTGTAATGGACAAATAAATTTGTTTCTCTTATACCTTTTGAACAATGAGGAATTTTTTGATGAAACAAAAATCATTGGATTTGTTATGAAAGATACACCCCAACAAGACTAATATTGATATTTATTGAGAAAATTATGATGAGAGAGAAAATTATTTTATTTATAATTTCTAAACTGTGACGAATTTTTGAACGAAACAAAAACCATTAAATTTGTTATAAAAATACATTCGAATAAGAGTAATGTTGATATACTTTTGAGGAAAGAGGTAAAAAAAGATGAGGGAAGTGATGATGGAAGATTAGAGAAGTGAGGAGAAAAGTGGTGAGGGAAGATGAGGGAAGTAAGAAAAGTAATGAGAGCTTCCAAAAAGCATCCACAATTTGATAAACATGTGCCTAAAAATTAAGTATTTGAAAATAGTGAATATGCGTCGAAAAATAGTTAAAGGCGCTTAAACATGACTACATAGCACCCAAAAATGACTATAAGCGCCTAAAAGTGGTGATATGCCCACAGATAACTAAAAAAGCGTAAAATTGGCTAAATCGAGCCTAAAATGGATAAATAACGCTCAAAAGTTGCTAAAATCGCCCTAAAATCTCTAAGTGTGTCATTTTTATACTTTTGGCTGTCAATAAACTACTTATGGGTGTCAAACAAATCTATTTGAGCGTCATTACCATGTTATTGATTGTCAATTACCCTTAGCCATGATTTAACACATATAATATTTATTTGGGAGCCATTTTAATGATTCTGGATGTCAATGAATCATTTTTGGGCATCAATTAACCATCTCTGAGTGTCGATTAGCTATTTTTAGGCGTCATTAAGTTGTTGGGCATGAAGTACCCTTACACCTTATTTAATGCGTACAACCATATTTGGTTTTCATTAAGTTGTTCTTATATATATCAAAGAAACCTATTTGGGTGTCATTATGTTGGTTTTGATTGTCAATTCTATTTTAATACTTATGGGTGTCAATGAACCATTTTTAGGCGTCATTGAACTATCTCTTGGTGTCAATTAGTCATTTTTAGGCGTCATTAAGTTGTTGTTAGGCGTGAAGTACCCTTACACCTTATTGAATGTGTACCACCATATTTGGGCACCATTAAGTTGTTCTTGGGTGTCAAATAAACCTTTTGGGCCCCATTTTGTGGTTTTTAGTTGTCAATTACCTTAGTTGTGATTTAACAAGTACAATATTTATTTGGGTGCCATTTTTATATTTTTGGATGCTAATGAACCATTTCTGGGCATCAATGAACCATCTGTAAGTGTCAATTAACCATTGGGCACCAATTCATCTGTGGATTGTTAACTTTTTGGGTGTCAAACAATTATTTATGGGTGTCATTAAGTTATTGTTGGGTGTCAAACAAGCCTATTTGGGCGTCATTTTGTTATTTTTAATTGTCAATTGCCTTAACTATGATTTAACACGTACAATATTTTTTTGGACTCTATTTTTATACTTATGGGTGTCAATGAATCCTTTCTGGGCGTCAATGAACTGTCTCTAGGTGTCAATCAACTATTAGATGTCAATTCATCTTTGGATTCGTTAATTCTTCCTTTTTTTATATTTATGTTATCTTTTCTCTCAACCTTAGTCTTCTTTGAATGTATTTTTATCATAATCTAATAGTTTTTATTTCATTAAAAAATACATCATGGTTTTAAAATTATAAGGAAAATAAATTTTTTCTCTCATCACAATTTTCTAAAAAATATATCAATTTTAATTTTGTGGGAATGTATTTTTCATAACGAATCCAATAATTTTTATTTCATAAAAAAATTCTCATAATTCAGAAGTTATAAACAAAACAAATTTATTTGTCTATTACTAACCTCCATCAACCACCCAATTAGTGTTTCTCACGTTATCCTTTTCAAACCAACATTTTTCTATCTTTTTGTGTGAATCCATTTGAACAAAGATTGTTACATGATGATTGTTGATTGAAACAGAAAAAAAAGTTGGAGAAGAGGGGGCAGTCAAAGATGGTTTTGGGCTGCGTGCGACCCTTGTATAAATATTTACACAAGTGTTCTTACAAACAAAACTAAGACTGAAGAACAAGGAGCCTACGACAACTACAGAACGAAAAACAGGCCTCCTGCACCGAACTAGGTACACACGATCCAAACGGCAGATTGTACTGGGCAAGGATGGAGACTCGTTCACCGTCAGGTTCGTCAAGCAGGAACAGCTTGCCATGAGAACTACTATCTACTAGCCGTCAAACTACGACGTGAAGTCAACGATCGGTATATGCATGCAACCTATGTACACCCAAGCGGGTGCTAAATAAAACTTCCTTTCTAGCCATGCACATAGCACAGGCCCCATCCTGCTATGGTTACGCTATCGTCGCTATGTTAGAGGTTGTAGCCCGTGATAATAAATAAAGTGATAGGGCCTCCAACTTTTTTTTTAATAACCAACATTGATACTATTAGATATGATTTTCTTTGATAACATATATATATATATATATATATATATATATATATATATATATATATATAGTCAGGCTAGAATACACTCGAGTGTACGGATCGCACGAATACACTCAAGTGTGTTTGCATATCAAGATTATTTTTTGCAAAATGTAAACCGTTGATCTTCACTATCATACTATAACTAGGCTACATACAAATTTTGAGCCCATTTGGATGAGTGTAAGTCACTCATCCAAGGGCAACAATATCGACGCGCGAAACTAATTTGAAATGCATAATTTTTGTGGTCTTCATAGCATGAGCTATACATATCCAAATGTGCTCAAATTTTTTGTACGAGTTGTTCACAAGATGTTTAAGAAGATCAACGGATTAGATTTCCAAAAAAAATATTGCATCATGGAAAACTACTTGAGTGTATTGCGCTCCGGATACACTCGAGTGTATTCTAGCCTGACTCTCTCTCTCTCTCTCTCTGTCTCTCTCTCTCTCTATATATATATATATATATATATATATATATATATATATATATATAATAGAACTGAGATGTCATCCACGAAATCAATCACTAAGGAGGACACACTACGGATTACAGGTTTTGAGAAATGCAGAAAGACAAAATTTTAGCTTTGGTTACTTGGATAAGTCGTCATGGTTCCATCGTATCGAGATCACAACGGAAATGGGGACTAGTCTTTTTATGCGGGCCGAAGTGGCTGAGTCTAACGTGCATAGATAGCGGATGAGACTACAGCCAGTAGTAGCTGTCATAGGTAGGGCTGGCAATCGGGTTCGGGTTGAGCGAGTCCTATTTCGGGTCAATTCGGGTCAGATCAAATATACTCGACCCGAACCCGACCCGAAAATAATTACGGGTCATACCTGCTTGGCCCGAACCCGAAATTCATATTTGCGGGTCTGACCCGATGAACCCGATGGACCCGAAAATATTATATAATATGCAATCCCGAAAAACCCGAAAATGCAAACCCGAAAAACCCGAAAATAGAAACCCGAAAAACCCGAAAATTCAAACTCGCTAGACCCGAAATTGCTGCAGAATTTGCTAATTAATTATTGTTTTGCAAGCAAAACTTATATAAACTATCACAAATTTATGTTTGTATGTGTTAAAAATTTATATGGCTAGAATATGGAAAAATATATATACATACGAAGATAGAATTTCGGGTCGAGCGGGTTTTGCGGGTCGAGAATTGCAAACTCGGACCCAACCCGCATATAATTTTGAGTTTTTCGGGTTCGGGTCATTTCGGGTCGGGTCGAAAAAATCAAGACCCGAATCCGCTTTAGTCGGGTCGGGTCGGGTCGAGCAGGTCGGGTCAGATTTTGCCAGCCCTAGTCATAGGCAGGGCTGAAGCCCCAGTCTGCTGCATTGCGGCGTTAGGCGATTTTGAGATGGAAAGTGGTATGTACAAGAAAAAAGTACCAGATTTATGTAATTATCTAGCTCCTATGAAACAAAAGTGAAGGAAACCAAACGTCCCCTACCACACAAACATGACTTATAATCGGGCAGTATTTCCTGGTATTTCTAACCAGCAATGCCGTGAAAAAGCAAGCGACACTAGGTTGGGGGAATTAACAACTGGCGCCTAACTGAAAAACCCTTATTTCTCCCTTCTTCGCAACCGCAAGCCTCCCCATCTCATGCGACCTAGCCTCCGTACCCCTTCCCGACGAGTTCGGATTTGCTGTTACGGTTTCTCTCAGGAGTAGGCTGCTCCTTTTGTGATTCATTTACACGTGTCTCTACCTATTGAATGGTAGGGTCTGGATTTTACTCACTTAACACGTGTCAGCATCTTAAACAAGGTGCAGCCTGTTTCTTAACAAAACCATAACAGCAAATCCTGGGGGCTTCCCGACACCCCCATGCCGCGTCGACGCAAGATGTTGTTTCGCCTGAAATCGCTGCTCCTGCCCGATCAATCCTCCGTTCATCACCTTCCAGCCGTCAGACATTCCCCTCTCCGTTGATAAAAGCTACCTCCTTTACGCCTAGGATTCTGAAAGAGGGCTTAATCTTCCTTGAGGCTGGCCGGCATGTTTCCTTTTCACACAGGCTGGAACAACTACTCATCCTGAAACCCCAACCCATAGTTATCACGTGGGGGCAATCAAAGGTCGTCCAAGGTGAGCGTTTTCTTGTAAGCAGGAGTGATTCTTACCATTCTAGACGAAATCAACGCATCAAAGCTTACATTTTTTTATGCTTGTTCAAGGTTCGTATTTGTAGGAGTCCAATCCGTTCTCTGTTTTCCAAAATTGCCACATTGAGTCAACTTTCCGTGGACGCCCATCCTATTTGTAACTTATCTCCTGTCAATTTTGTTCTGGAGGCACATTAGGCCTTCTCAATGCCAATAATCACGAGGGAGTGTCGTTTAGCCGAAGCCGTTTGAACGTTTCCTGCATAAATATCTCTGTCGTTGATTAAGTAAGTATTCCTACTATTATGTGATTACAATATTTAATCATGGCTTGGTTGTAATTATATCAAAAGTTTATTCTGTAGTATGCCGAAGAGTAGGCATTGGTATAAGTATGGATTCATACGACTATCAAATAATCCCAGCTACTCTCCAGCCAGATCCAGTGGATTGAATTCATTTCAATTGGAAGATGAATCTGTAAGGCATTTTCATGCTCATGGTTTTGTACATGTCCTGTTCTCTCTTGTTTACTATTTATGATGTAGATAGATTATTCTTCTTTGCTCTCATGTTTTATTTAACGGTATTGTATTAGAATAGATTAATGAATGGACAGTTCTTTGATAAAACCAGATTCTAGCTAGTCATCCCTTCATTCTTTAGAGAAGAAACATGTAAACTATGCAAATATCCTAGTGTATATTTCCATGCAATGTTCATAAGTGCACGGAAACTCGTTTTGTAGTACCTTTTATAGGGTAGTCTATAGTATTTCCGTTCTATGACTTGGTCGCAAACTCGCAATTGCTTGAAAAATTAGAGGCAAAAGCTTTGTCAATTCTCAAGGAAGACTATTGACGAATGGTAGAGATTGTTTAGTAGTTTCTTGGCTTGTGCTATGCATCATACTTCTTGTATCTATAATTCCACATAGATTAACCATATGGGGTATCCGAGTGCTAGCAAGGGGTGACATAGATTGAGTGATTTTCCTTGAAAAACTAGGTGAGCATTCCATATTTTCCTCTACATATCTTAGGAAAACACGTATGCTTCCCCACTTGCTCAGCCTTCCTACCCCCATCGCTTCCATTGTGGCAAGCATGAATCATGCTCTCATTAGTATCAAATGCATCTACAATTGCTGCCCGTCCCTGCTTGATTCAGTCATGATCTACCGTGGTTCTTGCACTGCTAGTATCCACTAGTCTCCAAGCCATTTGTTGGTAATTATCATTGTTGGTCCTCAATTTGCTAGTTGACCCTTTCCTCGTCTCAATACTTTTACACCTGCTAGCCGTGATAACCTCCTTATATTTATGTGGGATTAATTGTAAGGACGTTAAGGAGGTTGTAAGAGGAAGGGATTCTCCATTAGTCCCACGACTAGGGCTATACATCTATCTGGACCGGACCGGATCGAGACCCAAATAAACAAAAAATTTAGACCAAGGGCAGGACTGAACAAGAACCGGTCGGGTCTTGAACCGGACCGGAAAATGTATGGATTGGATCGGGACCGGAAAACCGGATTGACTAAAATTCATGTTAGTTATAAAAAATGAAAGAATCATGTATTGGCGTGATTAGTGACTTTTTTTATTACTTTTAGTGAGAAAATTTAAAATCACACCTAATATAATTTATTTGGATACTTTTGTACTTGCATATGTTTGATGTAACAATCTTTGTTCTCATTTTATATGAATATGCATTTATTCATAAGCATACTATGGTAGCTAATTGTATTTTCTTGAAGAATTATATTTGTACAAAAATAACTTTACATATAATGTTATTAATAGTTATCAAATACGTTGATATGAAACTTAAGCTATCTACTTAACTCCATTACTTCTTCTCATGTCATAGTTACAAGTATTTACTTCCAATCGCAGAGTAATAATATTTCTAATAAGTCACATATAATTATTATTTATATATTTTCCATCATGCACTTCATTTTCAACAAGTATTCATAAACTTTAACACTGATATAAACATTTATTGTCTTTAATTCATAATAAGAAGAGATTGTTTTATGTTATTCAGTCCAATCGGTCCAGACCGGTTTTGAACCAGACCGGACCGAGGACCGGAAACTTTGGAAAATAGAGGATCGAGGACTGGACCGAAATTGAAGTCAGTCCAGGACTGGACCAGACCAGACCGTTCCATCATTCTGGACCGCTATATGTACAACCCAACCCACGACCATCATATGGGGCGATCTGTACTGGCACTATAGTAGGCGACATCCAAAGGCTATAGCATCCCATCAAAAAGACCTTAGTTTCTTCTTTTTTTTATTTTTCTTCTTCTGCTTCCCTTTCATCTTCTTTTATTCAACTACCTTATCATCTACCTTCCTAAGAAGCAACACATCCTCTTCTACTTTGTTCATTCTGTCCGCCACCCGCTTTCCTATAGTCGACTACGCACACAAGCGCCTAAATATACTCCAATTTTTTATAGACTACTACTGATATGAATAGTTACATGCGTACACATACATATATGGATACATACATTTATACTTAAACTAGTGAACGCACCTGTGCACATGCATGAAGCTTTATAAATCAAGATGAACTTGTATAAGACGATTATAACAATAAAAATATTTAAAGATAAAATTAGAATCTATTTTAAAATATTTTTCAATAATAAGACATGGTAATTCAATGTGAGTTAAATTTGTAGGGAAAAATAATCATGAGGTGTTAATATTATTTATAAAATGGCCTAAACTTATTAACACTGGACAGAAAGTAGGGTTCACCGCAAAGTGGTAAATTAAAATAGATGATTTTGATTGTCTAGAGTAATTTTAAGAAATAAAGATGACATTCTTTATAATTGGTAAGAAGATTTTACTTTTTATAGAAGTATAGATAGTGAACTTGTGTGTGATATGCACAAATACACTATTAGCCGAATAAAGATATAACTATATAAAATTAATTAGTACTCAATCTTGAAGTAAGTATTTTCTTTATTCACTCATGTTGGTTAGCATTGTATTAATAAATATAAAGAAATTTTATTGTGAATATTTAAAGAATTGAGTGTGTAGTCTCAAGCTTGTCCTTCTTTACAAGATTATCATACTTAAAAGATTGTAATGTACAACCAATTATTTCCATCACTTTCTCTGTCATTTTTGTCTTTGTTTATATTGTTCATCACCCACATCAACATATTATGTGCCTTGCCTCAGCCTTATGTGCATCATATTTTCATTGTGGAATAAATTTAGAGGAAAGGATGCAGTTGGATTATGGGAAGTAGGAGAAAGGCATAGTTGCAATGAGTAGGAAACTTCATTGTAACAGACTGTATATCATTAGAATTAGGAAGTTAAGAGTGTTTAAGAGCGATCTGGGTTTGTTGGGATGGGCTATAGTTATGTGAGATATACATAAAAAATTTGGGGTGGTGAGGATGGGATTTTGAGGAATGTTTTGTTCTCAACGGATGATGAAAAATAAGAAGAATATTTTTTAAGGTAAGTAGTTGTCATCATATTAATAAGAGCCATACGACATCTACAAAGGGATGAGTTTCTTATACATACCAAAGACTAAGACGAAAATAACACAATATAGGTAAGATTGGATACAAATAAAACTTTTCTGTCTGGATTTCCATCCCTGTGTGCTTGGATGAGCAGCTTTTAATCAGAATCAAACCACAACATTGGTTAGAACCAACTTCGTGAAACCTTCTTCCTGTCCCAGCAGCACCCGTCATCACATCATCGTAAGATTCAACAACCCATTGAGATGTAATTAGGTAAAGAGTATAACGCCCATACAACCAACCACACCAAGAAAAGATAAGGGGAAAGCCCAATCATGGTCATTAGGTGTTGGGGGCAGACACACACATAGACCACCCCAACCCAACAACAACTTAAAAGGCCCATGAAAAGGCAACTAACAAACGCTGAAGAATGAAGACTAAGAGACAGAAACCTGTTCGGAAAGACAAACATAATAGAGAAAAAAATTGTAGCACAAAAAGAAAAAAACAAAACAGGACAAAGAAGGAAAGTTTGGATATGTTAACTTCTTAAGAAGATGAGAAGAAACACCGAAATCAATCCATTGTTGACACCAAGACTTCAAAACGGAGTTGTAGCAGTAGCCACAAGGGTGGATCTTGCTTTGTC
This sequence comes from Alisma plantago-aquatica, assembly GCA_963693085.1. Classification (NCBI taxonomy): domain Eukaryota; kingdom Viridiplantae; phylum Streptophyta; class Magnoliopsida; order Alismatales; family Alismataceae; genus Alisma; species Alisma plantago-aquatica. Next base: position 1,065,566,134 of record OY856411.1, on the reverse strand, counting down.
GCTGCGATCAGGCCAGGTCGGAGACTCACACCCAAAAAGCGCCCAAACAAGTCAGCGAAGAAGAAAGATGGCAGCCGCCTACCATCAACTGAAGGAAGCTCACAGGAACCAAGCTGATGACAGAGCGTTGGGGGGAGAGGACTAAAAAGACCGGCCACCTAAGCCCCCTCCCCCGAGCCTTGAGAAGCCGATCGCCCTTGAAGTCGCCTAAAGCAGCTTTTGCCAAGTTCGGCTAAGGGAGAAAAAAATGAGAGAAATACTTGAGAAAAGAGATAAGAGTAAGGAGTAATGATAACACATAATTTAAAGCAAAAAAATAATTTGAATAAAATCTTTCCTGATAGCCTACTATTTGTTGCAATAAATATGGTTGTCTGATAAGAGATAATTGTTGACTATAACAAAGGAAAGATAATATTTTAGCAATTGTATACATAATAACTCTGTTGTCTACGAAAGGGATCTTTAGAGCAAATAGGTATTTTTTCTAGAGTACATGGACCTTCTTGAAGTTAAGTTGGACTGTTATAAAGGTGGTACAAAAGATATTCTATCTACATGTTCATATATAATACCAATTATATTTAGCATGCGTCTTAAAATACCCAATCGACATTAATGTTATCCTGAATAGTATGCATGGAACGACACTCAATAAGCAACCATTCATAGCAAGTGGTTGACAAAATCAGAAAATATAATCACGTGTACTTTGCCACCTACACCAAGCCCCTAAATTATCCATGCACGTCTTGGATAGTAGAACATAAATTCCACATCATACATTATGAATTCTATATTAGATATGTGATGAATTACAAAATTAAAGTCATTGAGAGATTTTAAGAAAAATAAACCAACAAAAAATCTTTATGATAACCAGTCGTAATAGAGACAAGACATTTCGGTACAATGTGGCATGCTACATGATTCGTAATTCCATACGCGATGATTTATGTTATACATTACAAAGATGGATGTGGGAATACCTATTTCGATCATTCGGTGTAATGGTGCGTCCTCAAGGTTTTCTTTGGCTATGACGATTAACACTTGGGATGAGCCAATGTACAAATAAATTACATGGATGTGGGGTTTTCTCTGTGCCTGAATATTGCGAAGTAAAACAAAATCTCTTTAGAAAGAGGTAAAGAGGAAGGATCCTTCTTGGGTCAGGGATGATCCTCAATACAAACACAATGAATGATTGATGGTGTTAGCCGCCAACAATATTGTTGGCATCATCACATCCCAATTAAAAGCATCATCTCAATCCATGAGGTGGTTCCCATAAATGCATATTTGATGGTGAAGAAAGAAGAGTCAGTGTCATTGTTAACTGGTAATTGTCTTTTTCTAACCGAAGAGCGATGTCTGGTTCATTTGCTGTGAAAACTAAGTATCGTTGTTGCTTCGCCTGCAACTCGAAGCCTATAAAAGAATAGTGTGTCAGATCATTTAAAATATTGAAAGGCAAGTTCAGGACAAGACAAATACTGCGAAAACTCATGGCGGTTTCATTTCTCCTGCAACTCGACTCTAGTGCTTTGTGAAAAACTCACATGTGTAGCATAATGTTGTTGCATGTGAATTGCCCTTGGTCAGTGGAAAGAGGAAGTAGATAAAAGATTGGTCCGCATAAGATGAAAAACAAAAAATAGCCAAACATAGAAAAAAGTCAAGGTATGATCTTGCAGTTGCAGTAAAGAAGATGCAAAACCAGAAATATATGGTGATAGTGAAGAAACATATAACAACCGTTTCTTGGTGCAGTCAAGAACTTTTGTGGGACAATATTTTTATAGTATGGACCTTTTACCGCCCAATTTGCTATAGGACTTTGAACGAATCAACTGATCATGTACACCTGCAGAAATGAAAAATTATAACTAGATGAAGAGTAAAAAATAAAAAATAATGTCTTAGTAGAGAGAACAGGTGCACAAACATGTATGCTCTTAAGGAATCACTGGAGCATTAGAATAGGCATATAGAGTGATCAACTCCTATCTTGCCGACACTGATTGCGACCACATACTGTGAATGGATGACACTGCAAGATGGTAGTTGAGATTCTAAATTCGATTGGCTAGAGGAATCTGGAGTGGGCAATGGCCAATGGAGGAATGTGGAGAGAGTTTCATCATGTGAGGTGGAAGTTATAGTAGGAGGAATAACCGTCATGGAAGAGATGGTGTGAAATTATGGAATTAAAGAAAATAAAACACCCTTCCTTCACGTTTCGAACTTGAAACAGTTGCACACTAAATGTGGAGCTTTGACCGCTGCATGTTTGCTAGGAAATTTATGAAATTTTATAATATGAAAATCATAAAATAAAGATAATTGAGATATGTAAAGAATGTGAGCCGCAAGGATAGGGGATAGTTATTGTAGGGGGATGGGAGTTCGGTGAACACGGATCATGGGTTCGTGAGAGTTAATGTGCCCAATGGTACGAGTTATACGTCTCTTTTTTGTACAAAAGATGTGAAAAAATCTCAGAAGAGAGAGAGTCAAGGAGAGAGCAGTATTATAAAAATGCTGCAATCTGATTGGTCGGAGATGTTTTGAGAGGTTCAAAATAGCACTATGGTGAACTGTTTTAAACATTTGTTTTTTTTATAGTAGTGTAGATATAAAGTCACACTCACGCACAAGCACATGCACACACGCCCATACATATACTTACATATATAATATATTGACAAATACACACAAATTCAACACATTTATGTATATTTTTATATACGTTTTGATTCATCTACATATATACACCCTCTATGCAAATATTCATACATTTATATGTACACTTGTTGATATGTGTACGTATACAACACACATTCTAAATATGTATACATATATACACATATATAAATATATAATACATTTATTGATATGCTTACATTTATATATCTTATACTGTTATAAAGTCAATTTATTATTTCATGATTATATATAATTAAATTATTAAAGAAAAAAATCCAAAACCATATATACTCGTACATATTGCTATATAGTATTCGGTACCCTCTCTACCTGTACATTGCGTACTGCTTTTCTAAAATATGGACTAATTTATCTTGAACTAGATCAATGTAGGCCATTTAGGGTGAGCCGGATCAATCAGTTCAAATTTACATCTATTCGAATTCAAAATTGGCATGTATTTCATCTCATCATTGATAAAAGAATTGGCATGTAGTCATTATTGATAAAAGAATTGGCATGTAGTCATTATGTACTTTTGTATGTCTACTAGAACAAATAAGGTGTTTTCATGTGTAGGGGACGTAACTTTTTTCAGTCAATATAACAATTATCATTCTCCAAGTAATTAAATATATGTTTCTATATGGGCTTTTGAGAATCTAAGAAATTATTTCTAATGGGATGGTTTAGATGCGAAGTGGAAGAGGTCACATGGTGCCAAAATCTCCATCATCCATGAGAAGCCTTTGTTTAAGGTCAAGGATGGAATGAAGAAATATAATGCCCCTCAAAAGCTGCATACCAGGTAACGATGAAGTGCCAAGTACTAGGTCAAAGAAGGCCTCTGATATTGATGAGGAAAAGTAATTTCAAGGTGATGTAGGTATCACTGCTGCATATTTGATAAGAAAATTTGTTTATTTGCACGATACATATGGATTCATTTTTTACCAGTCTTTTGTTCAGTTATACATAAGTGACGAATGATATTTAATGAATATTATAATTAGGTGAGTATACTTGTTAAGTTGTGCATTTTTTGTTGCCCTTCAGTTACCATGGATATTCGATAACAAAGGATCCCTTTAAAACAAAAATCAATACTTTTATATTCCCAATATGCATTCTCTACTTGTAAATCTTTTTTTATTGTTTTTTTTTAAGTTTTTTTACCCCCCCCCCCCCATCCTAATTCTACCCACCCCAGGTGTACCAGCAGGATCGAACCTGTGACCATCGCTCCATCGAGCGACTGGCTTACCAACTGCACCAGCCGGCAAGTACTCTCTACTTGTAAATCATAATTGCATTCCACTTGACACCAAATTTGCTTGCTTTTTTGCATGTAGTAGTTGTAGCTCCTTCAAAACGTGGAGTTCAACGAGCTCTTTTGTGAACATCTTGTTCGATAACAAAGGATCCCTTTAAAACAAAAATCAATACTTTTTATATTCCCAATATGCATTCTCTACTTGTAAATCTTTTTTTATTGTTTTTTTTAAAGTTTTTTTACCCCCCCATCCTAATTCTACCCACCCCAGGTGTACCAGCAGGATCGAACCTGTGACCATCGCTCCATCGAGCGGCTGGCTTACCAACTGCACCAGCCGGCAAGTACTCTCTACTTGTAAATCATAATTGCATTTCACTTGACACCAAATTTGCTTGCTTTTTTGCATGTAGTAGTTGTAGCTCCTTCAAAACGTGGAGTTCAATGAGCTCTTTTGTGAACATCTTGTTATAAACGATCCACAATGGTACATAATTCAGAATGATTTGATGCTCACTATCAATGTAAGTAATGAAACACCAAATTTGCTTGCTTTTGCATGTAGTAGTTGTAGCTCCTTCAAAACGTGGAGTTCAACGAGCTCTTTTGTGAACATCTTGTTATAAACGATCCACAATGGTACATAATTCAGAATGATTTGATGCTCACTATCAATGTAAGTAATGAAACAATCCTGTCCTCCCGAAAATTCCCTACTTAACACGTTGCTTGTTAGATCCGGTGTTTTTCCGTCCTAAGAATTAGAATCATTATTTCCTCCACCATGATAGGGAACCACATACATAATTAATTCTTGTTTAGTGGGCATCAAATTTGTTAGTAACATAAGTAGGCTTGATATTGGTGCCTTAATTCGATAGAACGTTCACACATTTCGAGTACACACCTTATCTTGATCAAACTTTGACCAGGCCACCATTGTCTGAAGTAGATCGATGTAAAAATACAACAGCAGCTGAGTGCAACGTTGTCACATAATGGATCTATTCATGATTCTTGGACTTGGTTAAGTTGTCGTTGATGTTGTTTTTTTTGATGATGTTGTTGATTTCTTCGTTGATATCATCATGTTGTTTTGGTCTCTCCATTTTGTAGCATTCACTAGATGCTCTAGCGATCAGCCTTTTTTTTTTACTTTAGGGCAACTATGTCTTGACCTGATGTCTAAGTTGATTGATTAATCTAAATTATTTATGCAAGTTCTTTTCGACAGACTTCTGAGAATACTTCGTAGCCAAACTAGAACGAGATGTGGCCATTGGTACCCAACGTCCAACTCTTATTTGATTGAAGGACTATGATAGCAAACGTGTAATAAGCCCATGCAAGAGCTGTTTTATTATATGTTAATGACCATTGTTGGATTCTGGAAGAAATGAGCAATGAAAGACGTGGAAAGTAAAGACAAAAATCCAACAATTTGAAATGATTGAGAACGTTCCAAGAGTGCTCAGAGTTGCGTATAGTTATTTCAAGGGACTACTGACAAATATCAAGACTAACATGATGCATTATCTGATGATATGACTATACCATCTGTAATATCGGTGCCCTGTAGTGGTATATACTCCGTGTGTCTTAAAATAAAGTATGTCTCCTGGCTATGTTATGACCATGATAGATATGTAATTAGGAAATTTATAATAAGGAGCCTGAAAATGAGGATATTTAAGAGTTTTTTTTTTATTATGTGGGTACACACCTCGTTTATACTACAATGTGCCTTCTTTTTTAATTATGCACTTACTACGTACAGCATAGAGCCACTGCCTTCACTTGAGCACTGCTTTCAAATGAGTACCTCGTTTTCATGGCAATGTGCTTATTTTATGTGAATAAACGCCTAATTATTTCAATTTTGTGGCTCCTTTATACATTTTGAGTGCCTCATTTCTTGTATTGCATATTTGTCATGATTGTTCTTCAATATGGTTATTACTCCTTTGAACTAGTTATCACCTCATTTTAGACATGGTTTCAACTAGTGTTGTGTTGATGTTTGAAATTTGCCTACTCTGATCATTTTTTTTGTATTGCAATGAGATTAATAGTGCTAATGAATTTGTGATCTTTATCTTCTAGTGAGATCAATGCATCCTTAAAAGCTTCATGATCTTCATCTTATGTTTCCTCATAATCACTTTCAAAGTTAAGGCCTACATCTTCATGATCTGAACTTGACTGTTATTATCTTTGAATGTATTTCTTCATTATCACTTCCAAAGTCAACATCTAGATATAAGGAATAGCTAGCGAAGAGATAATATATAGGACCAAATTGTTCAATGATTTGGGTTGACAAACAACCCAAGTTGTCTATGTTGGAATGTTGAAAAAAAAAATCTTATCATTCTAGAAACTCCATTTTACATGAAGATTTAATAAATGGTTGAATTTATTGCTCAACTCCAAGTATGTTTCACAAGAAAGCCAACTATTGAATGTTGTGAAGAAATAAATAAACTCCATTTGAGCAAATGATGATGCTCGTCCACAGAGTTACGATGTCAAATGCAGCAAATGAAGGTGCTCGTTGTAGGAGTTAAAGAGGGAAAAAAGTTCTAAATATAATATTTTCACCCCCCCCCCCCCCCTCCCCCCAAACACACACACACAAAAACTATCTGCAAACCCATTCCAAGAATCCAAGGCAGAACCTGCCGGAAAGAAAACCATAATGTGATGTGCATATACAATGCGTAATGGTAAATTTTTCACTCCACAAAATTACACGGCTGACGAACGATAAGCCAGCAGTGTTGTACAGCTACTATCTTTCTGTAAGCACTTGTTCATTGCTCAGTGAAATTATAATATTGCATATGATGATAACATTTGCATACAAGCAAGATGCAATATGCACCGGAAGTGTGAAGTCCAAACAAGATATGAGAATAGGCCAGGCCACATCAATCGGGGCCGTGGGTAGGGTAGATTGATGGGAGTAAAGTAATAAAATAAGGATAACGCTACACTCACCCGTTCCCATTCCCACGAAGCAGCCTGATTCATCGGGAATTGTTTCTCCTGCAAAACAAAACAGTAGCTCACTATCTCTACAATTAATGAGAGTAGTTATGAGGAAGGAGAAAAAGGTGAAAAAGGAGAGGAAAAAAGGAACCTAAGTTCTTGTGGGCTATGGGTATTGTTTCTCCTGCAAAACAGTAGCTCACTATCTCTACAATTAATGGGAGTAGTTATGAGGAAGGAGAAAAAGGTGAAAAAAGAGAGGAAAAAAGGAACCTAAGTTCTTGTGGGCTATGTGTGTAGGAAATGTGGAGGATTCCCTCCTATTGTCTTCACTAACTTTTATGAAAGAGAAATACAACTCATTAAATTTAAAGAGAAAATTATGTCCATAACTTTCACTCTTCAATAATTTTTTTAATAAAATATAAAATATAAAATTTTTATAAAAAATACATTCAAATAAGACTAATGTTAATATACATCGAGATAAAACATCAGATAAAGTGGATAGAAGTATACATTAGTATTGTATAAGAAAATAGATACATACAAACATACGGTATAAGAGAAGAAAAGAAAAAAAGAAGTAAAATAGAAGTACACATTAATAATAAGAAATAAATATGTACAGTATGAGACGTACGGTACGAGAGAGGAAAAGAAGTAGGATATAAAAAAGAAAGAAGTACATATTAGTATTGTATGAATAAATACGTAAAGTATGAGACGTACGGTACGAGAGAGAAAAAGAAGTAGGACATTGAGAAGAGAGAAGTACACATTAGTATTGTATGAGAAATAAATATGTACATTTTTATAAGGCATAGGATACGAAGAGGAAAAGAAGTAGGACATAGAGAAGAGAGACAGTGTTGGATCTAGGGCTCTTGAGGAGGGTGAATAAAGCTTCAAAACTTACATAATAATAGTTAGACCTCCAAATTATATCAATTGAAACCAAATGCTAAAACTGAATTTGAGGTCATATCTAAACAAGCATAGCAAGGATGAGAGAGATCGAAACAAACACTTAGACAAGGTGTTTAGAGTGGTTCCAATCTCCAATCTAGGAGACCGTTAGTCCACTACCTAGAGAGGTCAACCTCTACGACTTTGCAACCCATGTATACTTAAATTCCATTATTAGACATACAACAAGACCACCTTACATCCAAAGGCTTACCTATCCAAGCGCTAGTCTTCTACCTCACAATAGGTCTTACCCACTCTTGCAAGTAGCTCGATTCCTTCTCCTAAAACATCTCCTCCTTATAAGAAGTCTTTAGCCTTGAGGATTTACCCACTAAGCTCCTTGGATCTTCCTCCTTGTCCTTCTCCTTCACTTGGGGAAGATATTCACACATTCTTCAGTCTTGAAGAAGAATAGCAACTCCTCCTTCACTCGGAGAAGATCACTTCAGCCTTTGCTGAGAAAGGGGATTGGAAAGATGGAAAGATGGAGAGCTTTACAAGGCAACAAAGAGGTAGCTCTCTTACAACATGCCTAACTCATAATCACGAAATGTTTTGTAAATGAGAGAGAGAAAGGGGCTCAAAGGGTTGTAGCACACTCAACTATAGCAAGGACCAAGCACATCATGAATGAGCAACCTTGGAATGAACTCCAAGAGGTTCTATTTACAATTAGGAGTGTTCCTTTGAGTGGGGAACCACTTAAGAACAAAAATAGTTATTTTATAACTTGCAACATATCTAATTTTGTTTCTAACAACAATCCAACGGTTGGAATCATTTTTTTTATGTTTTCAGTACAGTGCATTCGGTCGAGTTTCAATAAAGGTAACTTGACCGATCCACTATCCGACAAAGCCAATTTTCAAACTATCAGTTGAGTTTGTCCTGGGGTAACTTGACCGATCAGTCAAAATCAACTTTGGTCAGAAAGTTGGTCGATCAAATTATGTGAGTGTACAACTCGACCGATGCAACCTTTTCCAAAAATCCATCACAGGTCGGTTGAGATTCAAACTCGACCGATTAAAGTGTTGTGACAAATTTTCCAAAATGATTTTTATGTGATCAAACGATGGAATTGTCTCTGGTTTTTCTCATCTTAGTTGCAAGTCATATCATCAATACAAATGATTACAAAAATATTCTAAGGTGATTTGGAGTGATTTCCACAAAAGTGCATTTGTATTGCTTTTGACTTGAATTTGGACAAGCTGGGGCTTGTGTAATTTGATCCTTTTCATGTACCTAATGCCTGAAATCAATCTTAAGCAAACATATTAGATACATATGAATGGAATGGTTAAGTCATTATCAAAATATGGACAATGTATAACTCTCAAGTCAACATTCTCTCCATTTTTGACAATGACAAATCATTCTTCAACATATCGAAAAGTATGTAAAGTTATACATTGGCCTTGTGAATTGCAAGGGGATTCCTAATTTGGACAACGTGAATTGCTCCCCCTCAATCTATGCTTACTCTTACCTCCATAGTTAGTCTTTCTACACAAAGCTATATAACATGTATGCTGCATGGTCCTTTAGCAAGTCACATGATAAAACATATTCTTAGACAAGAAAAGGATCACACAGGCAATAAAAATAATATGGTTGAGCTTCAAAATAGTGAACTTCTCTCCCCCTTTTGACATTATCAAAAAGTAAGGGGGTAGAAGAGCATAAAAATAGGTCTTATCCAAGCACAACAAAAAACATATAACATCAAGATCAAACATGCAATCACACAACACACATCAAACAAAGACAAGAGAGAAACAAGCAACTGGTGTCATAATCAAAATATGGAAATCATATCATTAACTCACATGATAGAGCATACATAGAGTTATGATACAAAAGATTAAGATTACAACATAGAAGCATGTTCTCAAAGTAACTATAAGCCAAAACGATGAAAACGACATGATTACAAAAAATAATACAACTCAGATAATGTGCCTAGATGTCTTAAATACAAAATAGTCTAGAAAAATATATATGATCATCATCTAAAGACTAAGAAATAAACCATCTAAACATCTGTCTATCTAAGTCCAAAGGGTCAACATCGGCATCATCATCATAAGCTTCAAGCTTGTAGCCCTCATCTCCATCTAAAGGTGTAGCAGAGGCATCAACTTCACCTTTATCACTAGAGTCACCAGCAAAGCCATCATCATCAGAACCATCCTCATGGCCATCATCCTCAGATGCCTCCTCGTCAGCAGCAACAACTTCCTCATCAACATGGTTGGGCATTTTCTCATCAGCAGAAGGACCAAAACCACAATCAGTCCACATGGCATTTTGCTCTTCCTATAGGGTGTCTGATGCTTCTTCAAGAACTTATGAATGTCAGCAAGAGTGATATTATATTGCTTGTAGAAGGCCTCAGGGTCAAGAAGGTCAAAATACTCAGGATAGTCTTTCCTCCATGTCTCGGTTACCTCAGTACCATTAAAAAATATATGTAAGGTATCTTATGAAATTGTGAATTTCTTGCCAGCAATCATGGAAGTGATAATCACTTGAGTATTAGGAGGGGGTACAAGAGTGTCATAATTCCACGATACATTTGTGTATAATTCACGAACCGCCTTAGTGCTCACACTAGTACATAACCGACCTTTAGTGTCGGTTATTTAAGGCCATTAGTGTCGGTTTCTAAGCGACACCTATGTGGGTGTCGCTAAAAGTCCAACCTTTACGCGTCGGTTCTCAAACCGACGCCACAACCCTTCGCGTGCCACCGAAAACGCGCCAGCAGGGGGTATAGGCGTCGGTTATCCGCTTCAAAATCGACACTATTGTAAACATATATCGTCAATTTTATACAGATATCCGACACGTATTTTATGGCCTCATTAGGAAAATTGACGTCGGTACTAGTATGGAAACCGACACTGTAACCGTATGTCGTCGGTTTTATACAAATAACCGACACATATGATTTGATTTTTGTTTCTGTCAGTCTGCAGACCTGCTGTGGCTGGTCGCAGGATGAGAAATCTGCAGTTCAGTTATGAACTGCATGTTTTACGACATCCATTGATATCAGCCAACAACAGACCACAAACCTGCAAAATTAACATGATGGACAGATTATTATATATGTGATTCACACTCATGTATAAGAAATTTAATTCATATTATTTTTTCATCATACGCATGTAGAAACCAGTAGCAACTTGCAATTCCATTTATTTCATCTCTTTTCACATTCAGACACATGTAGAAACATTCATGTATTGATGATTTTCACACACATATGACAATTTATAAAAATTCATTCACATTCACACAAAATTAATTATGAGAACAAATTTATTTTATTCATCATTATCATTGTCATCATCATCAAAATCATATTGAAAAATTCCCACTCTTTGTAGGGCTTTTGCCCAATCTTCTCTTACAACATCTAATTCATCTCTCATATAGGGAGCATGTACATCGAAATGCTTTGCACCTGTGTTGAAGTCCTCAGTTTTAAAGACCTACAAAGAAAATGACGTACATACATAATTATAATAATATATAATAAGATTCATATATTTCATATTATCTAACGAGACTATGTATAATACATGTTGAGACTATGTATAATACCTGTTGTATGTTATCGATTTCCAAAACAGCATGTTTGATGATTATGTCCATAAATCACATCACATAGTAGGCACATGCCCAACCGTTGTCTTGTGTAGCACACTATAAATTGAAACATACAAAATATTCAAAAATACAAATAAGCACACTTCACATAAACAATATATACATTGGAGTCAAGAAATTACTTTCACATTCTTCCAAATGAGTGTCAAACTTTTTTCCTGGGGACATTTCCTCCAGTTTTTTTGTACTCTTGTAAAGCCCTATATATGTTAATGTAACACATTAAATTGCATAATTAAATAGTAATGCAGTAACAGATGTTAACAGATATAAAAACATAAAATATTTCTCACGAGAATAATAGCCTTTTGATTGCATGTCCATATACATCCAACTCACTCCCTGCATGATCTAGATAATAGACGGTGAATATCTTAGGGACAATAACTAATAACTCCCAATGCTTAGAACTGTAGGTAAGAAAGTAGAAAATTAATAACTCAATATCCGCAATAAAAATGTACTTTGCTTAAGTCCAAATTACAAGCAAAGTAAACTTACTCGACATTGAATGGAGCTATTATCACCGTCTTATTATTTTTACCAAAATATTCAAAAGCATCACAGCAGTATGAAGTAACTGAACCAGGGTCTGTATCTATAAGACTAATCAAAGATGGAACCAAAAATTCCACATGGGAAAACCCAAAATCTTTACATGTCCTGTATAAGTGGCTGCAAAACATGTATTACGTATGCATTAATATATAAGAAACCAGATTACTGTATATAAAACAAGGTATATGGATGTATAAACCAGATTTCCGTATGCATTAATCTCACCATATCCACAACTCTATCATAGATGTGTTCATCCATTCATACTTAAACAACTCCAAAATATCTTGTATAAATATGTTGTTTCCGAATGTTTGACCTGCATTAATACGTATCCACAACTTATATTACGTATGCATTAATACGTTGCTAAACTTATATAAATAGATTATTATCGTATGATTTACCTGCATCATTCTCCAGAATAGTAACATTTATAGGGCAATTTAGATTATGTTCACCGATCCATACTGCCACACTCCTACAATTAGGACCTATCGAGGCGTGTAGGTCCCCTGAAAGCCAACTTGGTAGTCGAGGAGGTGGAGGCCGAGATGTAGCGGGTCTCGTCTTTTTGACCTGTATATATAATTTCATATCAATTGACTCATATATATATATACACACTAACAAAGTAAAGTAATGAAAATTTATCATACAATATCCGTATAGAGGACATCCGTTTCGGGCCACAATATCACTCCGCCTACTGCCTCACCAAGTGTTTCAACATCTGGGTGTGCATGAGGCAGTGCAAGATCCGTCCAGCCAGCGAGTATATGTATGGGGCTCACACGTACCATGCCATCTGGTATTAGACTCCCATGAAACATGCACCTTTTAAGGGGTGGGTAAGCCGATGCATCTGCAACGATATATCCTTCACTTTGTAGTCGGCATGGCTTCAACCCCTACAAATTTACGTAATTAAAGAATGTTATATGCATATATACACAAACATATCATCTTGAACAGACTAGCTATTATATATGCCATAAAAATACCTACAGAGGACGTACTAGGTGGGTCTATAGGATTACTCCCAACCTCTGCAATACGAGGAGTACGAGAAGAGAGGTTCGCCACAGGTACTGTCTGACTGGCAGTCTGATACGCCTGCCACTTGTGAAATGCTTCCTGGAGTCTTTTATCAACTGCTTCCTGGAGTCTTTTATCAACTGTTTCCTCGACTCTCCTATCAATTAAGGAATCTACCTATACATGGATAAAAAAATGCTAGTTGCTGATTATTGAATTCCCTTTCGCAATAACATTCTAAAATAAGAATTAGTTACCTCAGCTTGTGAAAGTCCCGTTTTTGGGACAGGTTTACGCTGGGATGGCCCAAAGAACGCTTTGATGCCCACACCAGCGCCTGCACCCCTTACACGTCTAGGATGCTCTAGGTTACCCAAATCAACTGTCAGTTCATCCCTTGTGCCCTGAGGGATGAACTTGCCTTCCTTCCTCTGCTCGTGCAACTCCTGCTAAGTACCATCAACAAAAATTCTTAAGTAAACATAACAATAATCAATATCGATAGATTGCTCTAAAAGTTTGATTTTTACCATTTTTGCAGCCGCCTCAGCAGTTGCGGGCTTCAATATCTCTCCCTTCTTGTTTTTCCTCCCAGCTATCCACATAACATGATGAGGCAGAGGTGCGGGAGCAGCAGTAGAGGACTCTGCAGTCTCCTGAGTAGAAGTCGGCTGAGTAGACTCAACCTGTAGTCTTTGGCGAATGCCTGCATATCCTCTTGGACCCATTGTGTGGTCGTGCACATTCAGTGCACGCCTTGCTCGTTGAGCATCACTCTTAGCCTAGTTAGTTAGCATGTTGATTTGGTTAGTAACACTAAAGGTTAATCTTGAATAGGTGAATACATAAAAATGTATATTAATTACATTGGGAGTGGTGGCGCTTAATAACTTGAATTCATCTATTTTTCTTTGGGTAACAAACTCCTCCCAATCTTTGGGGTCCAAGTAGTTCCATTGCTGTGTGGCTTCCTTCTTCCTATATTTATTTTTCAAAGAGAATACAAACAAAAATTATTAGTGTAAAGTTAGTGAAATACTGATCAATGTCTAGAATTGGAATCTATCAAGAACCTATTCTCAGCATCACGTATGTAATCTCGGGTGAGATTGGTCCTATAGTTCCTTAGGACCCTCCCACAATGTTGCATCACACATTTACGATGCATCTTTTCATCCAGATCAAATATGTTCTGCAAATTAAATAGAATATATTGCTATAAACTAGTATCCTAAAAATTAGTAATCTACACAAATAGAATTACAAATAATAATAACTCACACATAGTTCCTTCCATATGTGGTCTTTCTTCTCCTTAGGAACTCTATGCCATAATTCTAGGATAACAGTGCAATGGCTGCGAGTAAGAACCCCAAGATATGAAACAAATGAGTTGCGGTTCACTCCATATAGATTTCCTGCCTGATCGAAATCCACAGCCAATTTGGGTCCATTGCCCCTTTGCTGTATTAACTTGTTCATCATTGTGATGCCCCTCACTTTCTCAATTTTCTTTTGCTGCTCATCAAGTGCTGTAATTTCTTGAGGGGGTACATCACCAACCTAAAATTTGATAAAAACACACTTGCATAATATAATTATAAATGAACATATAGGGATATATTGTTAAAACTTACATTGTCAGGCAGTGCAAGCACGTCCTCACCCTCACGGTGATCATCAACACGGTCCTGATCAGCCATATGATACAAGTATTAATACTTACACTTCAACAATTCATCACATTTGCAACATTATATACAAGTTCTAGCTTTATCACTCATACTCGTCTTAATACTAAACTTTTAGGGTTTTCAAGAAGTCATCCTTTGTTCAACATCATAAGAATTACATAATTCAGTAATCCATCAACACAACCCTAAATAGGGAATATTGCCACCTCACACTGATCCTTATGTATATATCATATTCAATTTCAGTAAGACTCAAAAAACATTAGTATAATTCATTCTAATACAATTCAAATATGATTTTATAATGTCAATTAAATTCCCAAGCATATTGACCACTGACCTGATTTTTAGGCAATATTCACATGAAATAGCATAGTCATATCTGTAGAATTTCCCATGGATCGTCAATTAATCTAGGGAATACTCAACCGCCACTCCTCTCTATAGAGTTCAAACATCATTAAAAAATTAGGAAAGTTTAACAAGACGTCCAAAATAGAGTTTCCAAAACATAATTAAAATTTCAGATCAATTGGATATACCAATAAAAAGATAAAATTCAAATACTAGACTGCTATATTTCAGTTTGAATACATGGTCGATTGAGTTTATCTTGGGTAAAATTGGCCGACAAACAAGTCAAAAAATTCTTCCAACTAGTATCTAATTTCTCCAAACCATGTACAAATTTCAACTAAATCCTAGTTGTATATAAAATTCTAAAAATCATTTAGTACACGACTATACAGATCAACTTTTGTATTCATATGCTACCAAAACCCTAATTTTTGTCGATTAGGATTTTCAATTCCCCTAATTATGTGAATCAAATATGTTTAAATCTTCTTATTAATTTTAAAACATAATGATTAGATTACCATAATTAATCAAGCTTTAAACAATGTAATAATGCATTCATCAACTTGATGAATCTACATATCAAAACTTTTGAGTGGTTGAAGTAGTGAAGATGTAGCTTAAAACTACCTAGAATTCTAAAACTTGAACTGAGAGAGGATAAATATTGTGTAGAATTGATATGTGAGTATGTTGTAAACGTGAGTAATATTGTGTAAAACAAAATGCAGTTTGTCATAGAACAATACATAATATTGATGCATGTAAACCACACATATAAAAAGAAAGCACACAGCCACAACCATAGGATTAATGGGCGTTCCTGTGATACAAGAAAAGAAAAAATAGGGGGGAAGGTCAGGGGAAAACTGATAATGGGCGTGCAGGAGGGCTGGTCGTCGAGCAGAAGGGCTCCGGGTGGAGAGCTGGTCGCTGGCGTCGGGCAGAAGGTCGCCGAGAAGAGAGTTGTGGTCGGGTGGTCGCCGGGCGGAGAGCTCTGGTCGGGCAGTCCCCGGGCGGAGAGTAGTCGCCGACAGCGGCTGACGGAAGCAGACGGCAGCGGAGGCTGAGGCGGAGTCAGCACGACAGCGGAGGCGGAGGCGGAGGCGGAGGCGGAGGCAGAGCAGCGGAATCGTCGGAGCAAAAACCCTAATCAGCGGAAATGAATGAAACAGAAGAGGAAGAGTCTGCCTTGCACTGTTAAGTTTACTATAAGTGTCGGTTGCTAACAACAATCGACAATAAAAACTATATGTGTCGGTTAGCAACAAAATACCGACACTAGTGGGAGGCAAAAAATTTCACGATTATTCACACGAAAACACAATGGCGTCAGTTATTGTCACAAAACCGACGATAAAATGTGGGCAAATTTCTGTCTCGCAGAAAACCTTTTGTCGTCGGTTTCTGTTTTAAAAACCGACGATGTATGCCAATTTTTGGAGGCAATTTTTTTCGCTGGAAATTTTAGTTTTAGCGGTTATTTTTAGGTGTCGGTTTCTTATTAAGGAATCGACACTGAATAAAAGCGGTACCCGTGTCTGGTCGCCCTTCAGAGATTGATGTCGGCTTATTTTATACACCGACACTTTATGGTTTAGGTGTCGGTGTATTATTACAACCGACACCATTAAAAGTGACGGTATAAGCCATTTCTGTACTAGTGTCGTAATGGAGTTGTGGAAGCACCGACATTCAACACTCAAGGCTGTAAGGTGATGGTCATAAAGCAACTCGACAACCTCATCTATAACCTCTTATTTGCGCGGCGAGGCTCAAATAAGACATGGAAAGGGAAAAGATTCCTAGTAAGGAGTTTTGTACCAATTAAAAGCTGCATTGGAAACAAAGAAGGTGTCATCGAAGGGAATGGGGCGAGAGTTGGAAGAAGATGATGGTGCTCCGGAAGGGGCGGCTCTCTTTCTCCTATTTGAGCCATGGAGGCAAAAAGAAGAGGATTGAGAAACCAAACACAAGAGAAACACCACCAAAATCCATCTAACCACCTAAGGCAGATAGGAAAAGGGGTTAGGAAGGTCAAACGAGGGCTAGCTAGGGCTAGGAGAGGGAAGGTCGGGGCTAGGGTTGAGAGCTTGGGAAAGTTGGAGGAGGAATCAATCGACTTTTCTCTAGTTGAGGGGGAGAATAGTCGGCCGAAACCTACTTAAGATTTGGTCTAGCCTGGCTATCGGTCGAGTTCTATGAGAAAGAAACTCGACCGAATGGATTTTTACAAAAGGCCTCGACCACCAATCGGTCGAGTTGGCAACTTGATTGACAGAAGTTCTGTCCCAACTTTAAAAATCTTAGTTTCTAACCATTTGAGTGCTAATTAAATTTATTTTTCTGGTCCATTTTGTATTTTAGACATACTTAGGCACATATCGCTCATCATTGGGCACTATTTAGCGATAAAATAAGCATTTGTGAAAAATACCCAAAACAAGAGAAAAACAAGGCATAAGAGCATGAAAGTTTTAGTACTTTAGCAAGCAAGGGTGATCAATACATGAGCAAAGCATATAGGATAAAAAGCAACTAACTATAAGGAAGATCCAGATCTAATAAAATTAAATTACTTTCTAGCTAGATGTTTAGTAAAGATGATCGCCAACTAATTTTCCGTGTCTACATGCATGATATAAATATCTTTTTTGGTGATGTGATCACAAAGAAAATGATGACAAACCTCTATATGCTTGGCTCTACTATGAAATATAAGATTGTAAGATAAATTGATTGCATTAGAATTTTTACAAAATATGGGAGAAACATCTAGATAAATGTTAAAGTCTTGGAGCATTTGCTTCATCCATAGAACCTGTACACAACAACTCCCAATTGTAATGTATTCAACCTCAGTAGTTGATAAAGTCAATGTGCTTTATTTCTTGGAAAACCAAGACACAAAGCATGGTCCTAGGAGGAAGCAAGTGCCACTTGTGCACTTTCTATCAATCAAACATCTTGTGAATCAACATCATTATAAGTAGTAAGAGTAAAATCTCTTGACTTAGGATGCCATAGTCCAAAATTTTGGGTCTTGTCTAAGTACCTTAAAATCCTCTTAAAAGCTATAAGATGTGATTTCTTGGGATTTGATTGAAAGTGAGCACACAAGCCAACACTAAATATTATGTCAGGTCTAGAGACAATTAAATAAAGTAAACTTCCAATCTTACCTCTATAGAGCTTCTCGTCCACTTTCTCACCTTCATCATCTCTATCAAATTTGGTGGTGTTTGGCATGGGGGTGTCCATCGACTTGGTGTTCTCCATCCCAAAGTGCTTGAGTAGCTCACTTGTGTACTTGGCTTGGTTGATGAAGTTCCCATATTTAGTTTTCTTGATTTGAAAGTCAAGGAAGAAAGTAAGCTCAACCATCATGCTCATCTCAAACTCACTCTGCATAAGATCACTAAACTCTTTGAAAAGGTCAAGATTAGTTTCGCCAAAAATGATATCATCAACATAGATTTGAATGATAAGAAAATTGTTAGAAGTGTTTTGAGAAATAAGGTAGAATCTACTTTTCCCATGATATACCCATGATCTAACAAAAGTTCTTTACTTTCTCATACCAAGCTCGAAGTACTTGTAAGAGGCCATACAAAGTTTTTTGCAATAGATAAATATGGTTAGGTAAACTATCATGTTCAAAACCCATAGGTTGTGCAACATATACTTCCTCTTCAATTGTACCATTCAAAAACGCACTTTTAACATCCATTTGATATACAAAGAAATTCTTATAACTAGCAAAAGCAAGAAACATACAAATTGACTCAAGTCTAGCTATAGGTGCATATGTCTCGTCAAAATCTATACCTTCCTACTGATTGTAACCTTGAACCACTAACCTTACTTTGTTTCTTACCACTTTGCCACTTTCATCTAGCTTGTTGTGGTAGACTCACTTGGTGCCAATTATCTTTTTATCACATGGTCTTGGCACTAGAGTCCACACTTTGTTCTTCTCGAATTTCTCCAATTATTCCTGCATGGCTAGGATCAACTCATTGTCTCTAAGAGCTTCTTTGATGTTTTTGGCTCGAGTTATGAGATGAAGATGTTGTTGGCTTGTTCTTTGTTGTAGTAGCCCGTGTCTTCACTCTTTCAAAGGGGGGTCACCTATGATTAGCCCTTTAGGATGATTTTTTACAAAGCGGGTAGTTGGATCCTTCTTTTCTTCATCTATCTCTTCTTCTGTGACTACCTCTTTTCCCTTTTGACTGATGTTGAGTTCTTTTAAGATAGGAATTACCTCATCTGCAACATTGTCATTAGCAATATCCTTGGAAATAGAGGGGTTAGTCTCAATAAATTTGACATAGATAGATTCTTCTATTTTAGATAGATTAACATTATACACTCTATAAGCCTTGCTAGTAGTGCTGCAGTAAAAAAAGAAAGCCTTCTACGATTGTGGATCAAACTTGTCAAGAGAATCTTTCGTATTCAAAACAAAACAAGGACACTTGAAAATGTGAAAATACTTTATAGAAGACTTCCTACCATGCTATAGCTCATATGGGGTTTTCTCAAAGAGGGATGTGTGAAAACTCGATTTTGCACAAAATATGAAGTACTAACGACTTCGGTGCAAAAATTCTTTGGAGTGTCATACTCTAAAAGCATGGTCCTAGATATTTCTTGTAATGATATGTTCTTCCTCTCTACAACCCCATTTTATTGAGGTGTTTGAGGTGAAGAAAAGTTATGTGCAAAAATGTTCAAAAAGATCATTTTCAAATCCTCCCCCATGATCACTACGGATGGAAACAATATGACAAGAAGCTTTGTTTTCAACCCACTTACAAAAGCCAGAGAAAACATCAAGAGTATCACTCTTAGAAATGAGAAAGAAGGTCCAAGTATATCAAGATAAATCATCAACAATAACAAGACAATACTTGGAACCACGAAGCGATTGAGTTCTCATAGGTCCAAATAGATCAATATGGGAACTTCAAGAGCTCTCTTGATACTAAGGACTCCTTTGGATTTGAAGGAGGACTTGGTTTACTTTCCTTGGGTACAAGGCTTCCATTCCTCATTTTTTTTAAAAATCTAATTTGGAAAGTCCCTTGACCAAGTCTTTTTTTTCTCAACTTCTTCAATTGATGCATATTTACATGACCTAGCTGACGATGCCAACGAGAAATATCATTTGAATTGACTAAAAGGCATCTACCAACAATAGGCTTAATAGAGTCAAACACAATTACATAAAGATTACCATTCCTATTTTCCTTATATATGACATTGTAAGTGACGAAATCTAGGAGCAAGCATTCAAAAGAAGTAAATAGCACAAGGTAACCATTCTCACATAATTGACTAGCACTTATTAAATTGTGATGTAGACCATCCACAAAAAGAACATTCTTGATACACAAGGGTTCACCTACATCACCCTCACATTTTACCTTACCTTTATTATTGTCCCCGAAATTGACCGAACCTCCTTTTTTCTTTGTGAAATTGTTGAAATGGCTTATATCACATGTCATGTGCTTTGTGTAGCCACTATCAACAATCCATTTTTCTTTTTCCTATAAGAAGAGAGACTTTTTGGTTACCAACTCAAATTTTGGGATCTAGTGTTAGCAAGGAGACCAATTTCATCTTTGGGTTGGTCCCCTTAGGCTTGTAAGGACAATAAGTAGAATAATAATCATCATTTTTGCAATGAGAGCACATCATAGGGTTCTTAGAGCCAGAAGACTCTACAATGAAAAAGGGAGTTTCTTTATTCTTTTTCTTACCTTGGTCTTACTCTTGCCCTTAGGAGCTCCCCCTATAAATCTCAAACCACTAGTACCACTTTATTTGATAGAATGGTCAAAGATTTCATTTAGGAAATTTTTCCCTTTGAGAAATTTCTGTAGAGAGTCTCTAAGTCTATGCTTGTCATCAGTAAGAGATATAACATTATAAGACAAGCTAGCAAGATTATCCTTAGCATGAACAAGATCGACATCTAAACAAAGGGCTTTAGTCAAATAAGAATCCTTTTCAAGAGAGATAAAAACAACATCATTACTAGGAAAAATAGGTCTAGAAGATAAATCATTAACTTGACCAAGTAACCTAACATTTTTAGATTTAATCAATTGAATTTCTTTGAGAAAAACATCCCTCTCATATCTACGAGCATCACTAATAAGTTTAAGTTTAACATTTTCAGTTTTGAGTAACTCAAGCTCATTTAGGCACTTTTGGTTTTCTTTCTTAAGAGATGCAATATTCTTAATACATACTCCATTCTCTACTTCAACTCCATTGTAGTGGAGATCAAGATCAAGAATTTGGCCTTGCAAGGAATCAATGCTCTCAAGATGAGTTTTCTCATTTTTCTCAAGAATATCTAGTTTAGCATACAAGTCATCAATGATTTTACCCAACATCTTCTTTTTAGATTTACATTTGGAATAAGAATAATGGGTTTTAACAAGCATATCAATAAGACTTTCTTTAGCTAACTCATGCAAATTTACCTCACTTACTTCACCAATATCTTCACTTGTGGAGACCATGAGTGTAAGGTGGTACTCTCCATCTTCATCGAAGCTTGATCCACTAGATGATGATCATTCCCAAGTTGCATAAGCTGCGTCTTTGTGCCTCCTCTCCTTCTTGTCCTTCCTCTTATATTTTTTATCTTTCTTGTACTCTTCCTCCTTGGAGCTGCTCTTGTGGTGTGACTTTTTATCCTTAGGACATTCACTCTTGTAGTATCCTTTTTCACCACACTTTTTATAACCCCATTTTTCTAAATCATGTAATGAGATTTGTAAATCTCCTTTTAAAAGATAAATGAAATCAATGGTTGATTTGAATGAATTTCGTGTATAATAGCCTAGTATGTTTTTTTAATGGGCCTGATTGGCTATTGAGCCCTATTGAAAGAAAAAGAAAAAGAAAAGGAAAAGGAATCCAATTGTATAAAGGAATAAACAAGAAAATAGATAAAAGAAGAATAATAGACGGGAATATTTTTCCAAGATGGAATTTCGAAATATTAAGGTTCCTTGAGGTTCAAGGAACTCAAGATAATAATATAAAGGCTAAGGAAAGAGAAAATATGTGGAAAATATGAATAAATAAGTGTTAACTTGCAACTGAAGAAAAGGACTCATTTTCTTTAGATAATGATCCCAATTTTTTTATGATGAGAGATAAAAGCATAAATGAGGTTCCCTTAAAATTTGAGATAAAAAGGAGTTCTAATTTGGGAGTTATTGCTTTTTCAAATTATCCTTAATAATTTGAATTATCTTGGAAAATAGGAAAAATTCCTTTTCTTTGGTTGAGCGCATGCATTGATAGCCGTTGGATCTTGATCCAACATGCACTGCTAATCATTGAGTCCCAATAGATCTCAGACTGTAGCACGGTTACATGGGGGATTTTCCCCATCGTTTTTCTCGCAAACCAGTGCATGTGCACTCCTAACAATTGTTTCCCTGAGTCCAGGAGAAGGAGAGGAACCTTCTCAACCCTAATATGATAGGCTCCCATCGCGACTAGGAGAAACACCCAAATCTAGGGCGACGACAGGGTTGGGAAAACCCTAAAGAAACTCCCACACCCTAAAAATAGACCCTCGTGTGGTTGCTCTCACCCTCACGAACTCCAACGACAGGTTTCCAGGTTCCCAAACCCTCTCCCTCTCTCGATTGTTCCTGCTCCGACGAGGCCCAGCCGCGGCGCCGCCGTGTTGTTTGAGTAGAGAAAGGAAGGAGGACGAAGAGCAGGAACCATTGGATTGAGATCCACGGTGTACCCGCACGAGGATCCAACGATCCCTGGACCAGTGCGCCTAACTTACTCGAGTTAGTAAAGCAGATTGACGCAGAGTGTCAGATCTAGATGCGAACCATTGGTGCACCGATCGAATGGCCAAAGAAATTTGGTAATTAGTTCTCTCTAATCGAATAATCCAAAAATAGTCTTTTCTTTGCGAAATTCATAGAAATAGTTAGGAATCTCCAATGGAAAAATTTTATGCATGAAAGTTGCATAGAAAAATATAAGGAACAAGATAAAAATGGTTTGATAACCTGATTTTATCTCATTTTATAAAAGTACATTAATTTGGTAGAAAATGTATTAAAGGGGTAATTAGAAACCCTAATTGTATATAAAGGGTGAATCTTTGTGGTTAATTTGAAGAGATTAACCTGCTGATTATTAAGATAGAGTTTTCATCCGTTTTGAATACAAAGTTGGCTAATTTAGGGTTTTAATCTATAAATGAAAGATAATGCATATAGAAACCCTAATTTAGGGTGAAAAGGGAGAAAAACTATGTTTATTTCGGATTAAGGAAATAAGAAACTAAATAATGATCCTAAGTCTATTAGGAGTATTAAAATGAGGAATTTAGGGTTTTTATGTGGTTTTGCTAAATTAGGATTCATAATGTTAAAGGTGGAGGCAAAACCCTAATTTCAAAGGAAACTCTAAAATTGGAATAGAAATCCTGAGAAATAAGATGAGTTTAGTTAAATTTTGATAAAAGGAAATTGGTATATTTATTTCAGGATTTCTGTGCATAATTGGTTGCTTGGTTGAGATTTATCTATTTGATTGGTTCTGTCTCAAAATCTGCAATCACAGGTATGTGGTTACGTTTATGATTAACCAGCTTAGTTTCACGATGATTCCCAGAGATTTTATCGGTTGTTTGAAATAAATTGTTTGGATGACTTTTATTTCATACAACTATAAAGTGACTATGATTATCACTATATATATATATATATATATATATATATATATATACATATATATATATATATATATATTTATACCTAGATTAGATCTGAATCCTCCTCTGTGGTTTTGCAAATGCTAAAAAGGGTAACCTAGAGTAAGGTCTAGGCTATCATGAGTTAGAAATTGGGCTACCCAAGTGTAGTGCCATGAAACTCTATAGCACGCCATGAGTTAAGGAGTTGGCTACCTACGGGTAGTGCCATGTGACTCAACCCTAGAAATTGATTCACCGGTTAGGTAGAGTCATGAGGGGTTTAATGAGGATCTACCATAAGGAAGGTAGCATCCAGGTCCACTATAGGGACATCACAAAGGATAGGGTATGTATGGATCACGTAGTTATATTTAAAACGTAAAGTTGGTTGTTAAACTATAATTGACTGCAATATATTATTATTAATTGCACTATTATTGTTTCCCCCACATACCTATTTTATGCTGACCGACGTTTTGTTTGTCGGCATTTTAGGTACAAACCCAAAAGGACAAACAGTAAATTGTCACATTGTGAACACAAGAATTAAAGTGCAAGGAGGATTAGTTAGACTAGAATTCATAAGTGGATAGAAATTTAGAAATCCAAACTTTTCAAAGGTATGCAAAATTTTATTTATTATAGCTTTTCAGTATAGTCTGGTAAATTTTGATAATTATTAATATTTATTTACCAAACCTCTGATCCGAAAAATTGGGATAACGACTCTGACCTCCTGGTCTCCCTTAATTGGGGGTTACTGGAAGGCGGAGTCGTTACATTTGGTATCAGAGCCAAGGTTTCTCATTTAACCATTAAAAATAATTAAATTTTACAAACTCTATAAAACCCAAGGGAGTTATTAGATGATTATCTGAAAGACAGAGGTGTCTAGAAAAGGATCACGATCGGGGGCTGGTAATATTTTTCTCCGCACCACTAGTCAAAATACGAGGACACCCAGATCCGTGTGATTGCCTGTCCAAAGTCTTAGGGTATGATTCAAAATAAGATACCTTTAGAACTCTCTCATCTTATTCATCCCTTCTCATCACCCATTCTAATAAGAATTTTAGGAGTTAGGGTTTTTCTCTCTCTTCCTCACCCTCATGTGGTATGGGTAAGTAAGTTAAGGATTAAGGAATCCTCCATCAAATTAATAAAAGATACATAATAAGACATCATCGACATAAGTATAATTAGCTTAAAGGTATAGGCTAAAGAGGCTATGTGTATACTTATGCAGATGGCTTGCGTGAAGACAGTGGTTGTCCCGGATGCCACCAATGGTGGTGGACCTTCACGTAAGGGAAAGGTGTCTTCTGAGAAGAGGAAGAGGAACCACAGTGGAGATTCCTCAAAGAAGAGGAAGAGACATGAAGAAACCACTCATAAGGTCCCTAATCCTGACCCGATACCCTTCCGCAACCTTGATCAAGAAGAAGACCAAGGGTACGAGGAGCAACATGAGTATGAGGAGGTGATCCAGATGGAAGAGGACCAAGCTGGTGGTCCTGAATCAACCATGATAATCCACACCCCTGATGCGGTGTGGATGGAACAACAGAAGAAGCTGACAGAGGCCATTAGTGATTTGACCCTCCGAGACTTAGCTAGAGGAGAAAATGGCGAGCCGCTTCCTATTCGTCCTCGACTGGGAGCCACCATCTTGGACTTCGTCAAGCTGAACATTGAGAAGTTCTGGGGAGAAGATAAATCTGAGGTAGTCGACAAGGCGGAAGCTTGGATGCTTGTAGTTGAGAATGGATTTTGCATGTTTGAGGTACAACCGAGCAAGAAGGTCCTCTTTGCTGCTCATCTCCTAGAAGGAGAAGCCAAGATATGGTGGGAGACTCACACCATAGGCCGAGACCTGACTGAGGAACCGATGGCATGGGCTGACTTCAAGACGATCTTCACTGCCAAATTCATCCCTATCTCATCTAAGAAGGAAAAGGACAGGGAGTTCACCAACATGACTCAAGGAAACTCATCTGTGGCAGACTTTGGGCGCAAGTTTCGAATCCTGGAGCGTTTCAGGCATATGATGGATGAGGAAAGAAGAGTGGATCACTTTATAGAGCATCTTCACCCTGCCATCAAGCCCCATGTGATGGCAAGTAAACCCAAAACCTTCGCTGAAGCTTACAACACTGCTTTAGATATGGAGAGGACTATGATGTCTGCCCAGCTTCCACCCAAGGGGTATCTGGGTTTCACTGAAGGAACTCAAGGTCAGAAGAACAATCACAAGAAAGGTCTAGTCAACATGCTAAAGGAAGACAAGGAGTAAAAGGGAAACCCCATCAAGAGAACAATCGTCTGCTATGCCGCACCTGTGGAAAGGGGCACACCGGTGAGTGCCGCTACAAGAAGAAGACATGCTTTCAGTGCCATCAGGAAGGACACCTACAATCTATTTGCCCTCTTCCAGATCTAAGAGGGCCAGGACCAGTAGCAGCCCCACCTGTGGCAGCTCCACCTATAGCTGCAGCCCCACCTACTGGAGAGAGAAGACAAGCTCGGGTGTTTGCTATTGACAATGAGGAAGCTCAAGCTAATGCTAATCGGTTAATCAAGGGTAATAACCCCTAGATTTTTCTTTTATGTTTTAAGATAAGCATGTAATGGTCTAATGTATGGTGAAAAACAATGTAGGCATGCTCGAAGTCATGGGACACAATGTAAAAGCTTTGTTTGACTCTGGATCTACTAATACTTTCATTTCGAGAAATCTTGCAACTATGCTTTGTTTGGATATCAAGGATTTAGGGTATGTCTTAGATGTTACAACCTCGAGTGGTCGGATCTTTACATCCCTTTTGAGAACTCCGATGATACCTGTGAAATATCGAGATCATGAGTTTCCTACAGACTTTATACTTCTTGATATGAATGACTTTGATATGATCATTAGTATGGATTGACTTTATACTTATAGGGCCAACATTGACTGTAGGGAGAAGAAGGTGATCATTAAGAAACTAGGTCACCCACCTTTTGTCATTAGGGGTAGGAAGGATACCACCACCAACCTATATGTGTCAGCCTTGAAAGCAGAGTGGATTATGAGTAAAGGTTGTCGAGCTTTGCTGGCAGTAGTTACCAAGCCAGAACCCAGGGTGCAACCCTTAGAGCAAATAGAGGTAGTTAGGAGCTATGCAGATGTTTTTCCGGATGATCTACTCGGGATTCCTCCCGAGAGAGAGGTGGATTTTTTCATAGAGCTAGCTCTTGGGACAAGCCCTATTTCACGAGCACCTTATAGAAT
Source organism: Alisma plantago-aquatica (assembly GCA_963693085.1). Taxonomy (NCBI): domain Eukaryota; kingdom Viridiplantae; phylum Streptophyta; class Magnoliopsida; order Alismatales; family Alismataceae; genus Alisma; species Alisma plantago-aquatica. The sequence continues at coordinate 1,065,538,832 of OY856411.1, read as the reverse complement.
GCCCCCCTGCAGAGTTGCTCGAGTTGAAGAAACAATTGCCGGAATTGTTAGACAAGGGTTTTATCCGCCCTAATACATCACCATGGGGAGCACCGATTCTTTTTGTAAATAAAAAGGATGGTTCACTCCGAATGTGCATAGACTACCAGATGATAAACCAGGCTACCATTAAGAACAAATACCCTTTACCCCGAATAGATGACTTGTTTGACCATTTGAAGTCAACTTAGGTCTTTTCGAATATCGACTTGAGATCGGGCTACCACCAGTTGAGAGTTAAGAGTGAGGACATCCCGAAAATAGCTTTTAGAACACGTTATGGCCACTATGAGTTTGTGGTTATGCCTTTTGGGTTGTCCGATGCCCCTAGTGTTTTCATGAACCTTATGAATAGTGTGTTTCAACCCTTCCTTGACTCATTTGTCATAGTGTTCATAGATGACATACTAGTTTATTCGGATGACTTAGATCAACACCGAGACCACCTAAGTAAATTTTTTGATATCTTGAGAAAGCAGAAGTTCTACGGGAAATTCTCCAAATGTGAGTTTTGGATAGACAGAGTCATGTTCCTCGGACACATCATCTCAGGAGGAATGATTGCCGTAGATCCAGCTAAAGTGTCGGTAGTTCGAGATTGGCCTGTACCGAAGAATCCCTCAGAAATTTGCAGTTTCTTGGGGTTGGCTGGGTACTATCGACGTTTCATCAAGGATTTCTCAAAGACCGCCTTGCCTTTGACCATGTTGACTCGGAAGGATGTGAAGTTTGTATGGTCCGATGTGTGTGAAGCTCATTTTCAGGAGTTGAAGGAGAAGCTGACCACTATACCAATTTTGACTCTACCATCAGGCAGTGAGGGTTTCATGATTTTCACCAATGCATCAAAGATGAGACTTGGCTGTGTGTTGGAACAGAATCATCATGTGGTTGCATATGCCTCCCGACAACTCAAGCCCAACGAGGTGAATTGCCTAACACATGACTTAGAGCTGGCTGCTATCATTCATGCATTGAAGATTTGGCGGCATTACATGTATGGTGCTACTTTCGAGATCCTCACTGACCATAAGAGCCTGAAATACCTCCTGACACAGAAAGACTTTAAACCTACGACAACGACGATGGATGGAGTACATGAAGGATTACGACTTCACCATCGCCTATCATCCAGGAAAGGTGAATGTCGTAGCAGATGCTTTGAGTCAGAAACAACTCAAGTGTGCAGCTGTTTTGTCCAGCCAGTGGAAGAGTTTAGAAGAACTGGTAGAATGGTCTCCACAACTGTTTGATGATCGAGTTCAATTGGCCAACATCCAGATGCAGTCAGAATTGTTGGGTGAGATTATAGCAGCACAGTTGGCTAGTGGAGAACTTGACAAGATGAAGGGCTTGATGAAAAAGCCACATACCCATCTTTCATTGGGAATAGATGGAGGGATCAGATTTGAGAATCATATATGGGTCCCAAATGACTCACCGTTGAAGGGACGTATCCTACAAGAGGCTCATGTTTCTAAGTACACGGTGCATACGAGAACTACTAAGATGTTTAAGGACATGCAGAGGTTTTTCTAGTGGCCAGGAATGAAGAGAGATATTGTGGCATATGTGGCTGGCTGCCTTACGTGCCAAATGGTGAAGGATGAACACCAACGACCCGACAGACTTTTATAGTCTATAGAGATTCCATAGTGGAAATGGGAGCAGATCACCATATATTTCATGGTGGGTCTACCCTGGACCAAGAGAGGTCATGATGCGATATGGGTTGTGGTATATCGCCTTACCAAGTCAGCACACTTCCTTTCCCTGAAGACAACTGTCAAAGTGTCATATTTAGCTGAGCTATACATCCGAGAGATAATGCGTTTACATGGCATACCCGGTTCTATCATCTCCAATAGAGGCCCAAAGTTTACTTCCAAACTGTGGAAGTAAGTTCAAGAGGAACTAGGTACAAGGTTGAAGTTCAATACCGCTTATCACCCCCAGACAGATGGTCAGTTAGAAAGGACAATCCAGACCCTAGACGATCTACTGAGAGCTTGTCTACTCGATTGGGGTGGATCATGGGAGCAATACTTACCTTTAGCTGAGTTTGCCTACAACAATAGTTACCAAGCCAGTATCGGGATGCCTCCATATGAATCTCTTTATGGGAGACAATGTCAGTCACCACTTCACTGGGATGATGTTGGTGAAAGGACCTTGTTGAGGTCAGATGAACTCCAAGTGTATGCTGATAAAGTCACGTTGATCAGGCAAAGGCTAAAGAGAGCCCAGGATCGACATAAGCCGTATGCTGATGCGAAGCGGACTGACGTGCATTTCACTGTGGGAGAGCATGTTTTTCTGAAAATCCGACCGCTCCGAGCTATAGCTAAGAATAGAGGGAAGTTGAGTCCCCGGTATGTGGGTCCGTTTGAAGTGTTAGAACAGATTGGGGAAGCCGCATATCGTCTGGCGTTACCCCCTCAATATAGTATGATGCATGATGTGTTTCACGTGTCCAATCTTAAGCAATATGTGCAAGATCTGAGCCATGTGCTGAGCATTGAACCCATTGAGCTTCAAGGGAAGCTAACTTATCCTGAGTTACCTTTGCGGATTCTAGATACCAAGGTAAAAGAGCTCAGAAATAAGAATATAAAGATGGTAAAGTTCTTTGGAAGCACCATGGAGAGGATGAAGCCACATGGGAGTTGAAGACGGACATGGAGAAAGCATATCCTAATTTGTTTGTATGATTGTTGAATTTTGAGAGCAAAATTTCTATAAGGAGAGGAGGATGTTATAACCCCAATTTTCTAAATCATGTAATGAGATTTGTAAATCTCCTTTTAAAAGATAAATGAAATCAATGGTTGATTTAATGAGTTGATTTGAATGAATTTCGTGTATAATAGCCTTGTATGTTTTCTTAATGGGCCTTATCGGCTATTGAGCCCTGTTGAAAGAAAAAGAAAAAGAAAAGGAAAAGGAATCCAATTGTATAAAGGAATAAACAAGAAAATAGATAAAAGAAGAATAATAGACTAAGGAATATTTTTCCAAGATGGAATTTCGAAATATTAAGGTTCCTTGAGGTTCAAGGAACTCAAGATAATAATATAAAGGCTAAGGAAAGAGAAAATATGTGGAAAATATGAATAAATAAGTGTTAACTTGCAACTGAAGAAAAGGGCTCATTTTATTTAGATAATGATCCCAATTTTTTTATGATGAGAGATAAAAGCATAAACGAGGTTCCTTTAAAATTTGAGATAAAAAGGAGTTCTAATTTGGGAGTTATTGCTTTTTCAAATTATCCTTAATAATGTGAATTATATTGGAAAATAGGAAAAATTCCTTCTCTTTGGTTGAGCGCGTGCATTGATGGCCGTTGGATCTTGATCCAACAGGCACTGCTAATCATCGAGTCCCAGCAGATCTTGGACTGTAGCACGGTTACAGGGGGATTTTTTCCCATCATTTTTCTCACAAACCAGTGCATGTGCACTCCTAACAATTATTTCCCTGAGTCTGGGAGAAGGAGATGAACCTTCTCTACCCTAATATGATAGGTTTCCATCGCGACTAGGAGAAACACCCAAATCTAGGGCGGCGACAAGGTTGGGAAAACCCTTAAGAAACTCCCACACCCTAAGACCCTCGTGTGGTTTCTCTCACCCTCACGAACTCCAACGACAGGTTTCTAAGTTCCCAAACCCTCTCCCTCTCTCGATTGTTCCTGCTCCGACGAGGCCTAGCCGCGGCACCGCCGTTTTGTTTGAGTAGAGAAAGGGAGGAGGATGAAGAGTAGGAACCGTTGGATTGAGATCCACAGTGTACCCGCGCGAGGATCCGACGATCCCTGGACGAGCGCACCTGACTTACTCGAGTAAGTAGAGTGGATTGACGCGGAGCGTCAGATCTAGACGCGGACCATTGGCGCACCGATCGAACGGCCAAAGAAATTTGGTAATTAGTTCTCTCTAATAAAATAATCCAAAAATAGCATTTTCTTTGCGAAATTCATAGAAATAGCTAGGAATCTCCAATGGAAAAACTTTATACATGAAAGTTGCATAGAAAAATACGAGGAACAATATAAAAATGGTTTGATAACCTGATTTTATCTCGTTTTACAAAAGTACATTAATTTGGTAGAAAAATGTATTAAAGGGGTAATTAGAAACCCTAATTGTATATAAAGGGTGAATCTTTGTGGTTAATTTGAAGAGTATTAACTTGTTGATTATTAAGATAGAGTTTTCATCCATTTTGAATATAAAGTTGGCTAATTTAGGGTTTTAATCTATAAATGAAAGATAATGCATATAGAAACCCTAATTTAGGGTGAAAAAGGAGAAAAACAATGTTTATTTCAGATTAAGAAAATAATAAACTAAATAATGATCCTAAGTCTATTAGGAGTATTAAAATGAGGAATTTAGGAATTTTATGTGGTTTTGCTAAATTAGGATTCATAATGTTGAAAGTGGAGGCAAAACCCTAATTTCAAAGGAAACCCTAAAATTGGAATAGAAATCCTGAGAAATAAGATGAGTTTGGTTAAATTTTTATAAAAGGAATTTTGTATATTTATTTTAGGATTTCTATGCATAATTGGTTGCTTGGTTGAGATTTCTCTATTTGACTGGTTCTGTCTCAAAATCTGCAATCACAGGTATGTGGTTACGTTTATGATTAACCGACTTAGTTTCACGATGATTCCCAGAGATTTTATCGGTTGTTTGAAATAAACTGTTTGGATGACTTTTATTTCATGAAACTATAAAGTGACTATTATTATCACTATATATATATATATATATATATATATATATATATATAACTGTCTTAGATCCGAATCCTCCTCTGTGGCTTTGCAAATGTTAAAAAGGGTAACCTAGAGTAAGGTCTAGGCTATCATGAGTTAGAAATTGGGCTACCCACATGTAGTGCTATGAGACTCTATAACACGTCATGAGTTAATGAGTGGGCTACCTACGGGTAGTGGCATGTGACTCAACCCTAGAAACTGATTCATCTGTTAGGTAGAGTCATGAGGGGTTTAATGGGGATCTATCATAAGGAAGGTAACATCCAGGTCCACTACAGGGATAACACAAAGGATAGGGTATGTATGGATCACACAGTTATATTTAAAACGTAAAGTTGGTTGTTAAATTGTAATTGACTGCAATATGTTGTTATTAATTGCACGATTATTGTTTCCCCCACATACCAGCTTTATGCTGACCGACGTTTTATTTGTCAGCGTTTTAGGTACAAACCCAAAAGGACAAACAATAAATTGTCACATTGTGAACACAAGAATTAAATTGCATGGAGGATTAGTTAGACTAGAATTCATAAGTGGATAGAAGTTTAGAAATCTAAACTTTTCAAAGGTATGCAAAATTTTATTTATTACACCTTTCCAGTATAGTCTGGTAAAGTTTGATAATTATTAATATTTATTTGCTGAATCTTTGATCTGAAAAATTGGGATAACGACTTTGACCTCCTGGTCTCCCTTAATTGGGGGTTACTGGAAGGCGGGATCGTTACAACACTTGTAGCACCTTGGAGTAGATGAAGAAGATTTCTTCCCTTTGAAGCGCTTTCCCTGGGAGAAGTTGACTTCATGCTCACTAGGGCCATCATCTTCAATAGAGGAGGGAGAGGTTCGACAAGCAAGTTGTTATCAAAGTATGAGAGCTTCCACCTGAGCTTTGAAGGCACTATCTTTGATCTCCATGATTCTTTGTTTTCTTGATTTGCTTCCTCTTTTTGCTTGTCAAGTCTTGGCTCATGAGCTTGTAGATTGTCAATAAGGTCCTGACCGGCCTAAATCGCGCGTCCTAAAATTGGAGGCGGATTTGAGGTAGTCGAGCTTTTACATTTATAATCTGAATCCTTCTAGGCCCCCGCAAATTTGCTTACGGGGTCGAACACAGGGACTAGGGTGGTAGTGTTGAGAACTCTGAATCGACACGCTACACTCCGGCAGGTATGAAGAGATAGTAAATTCCCCAAGGGGAAACAACAAGATGCCACAAACAAAACAAAGAAAACTATCTCCAACTGGAGTTACAAGAAGGATTTAAGGTTTTAGTCATTTAGCAGTTTTTAGAGGTTTTCATGCAACAGGAAATAAAAAGATCAAACTAGGACTAAAGCAAGGTGCGAAGGATAAACTTTAGTAAAACAAGCCGCAGCAGGAACATCCTGTACCCCTCCTCTCAGAGCGGATACCTCTAACCAAGCATCAACACCCCTCTTGAGGTTGCTGGACTTTAAGTTAGAGTGGAATGTTACTGAAGAAACTCCGTTCCAGGCACTCTCGTACTCCAGAATCAGACCAAACACTAGAGCCACAACACATCTCTCGAAGTTGTTGCGATGGGAAAACACGATTCGGTAGCTAAGAGAAATGCGATCCAACATGCAAGCTAGAGTTCAGATATTAAACATAGAAGTCATCCAACAATTACACCAAGCGTAGAGCAGCAAGTGATTAAGCTTTTCCATTTCCATAAACATTAAAGGTCTTAATTACAGTGCATACGTAAAGAATTAAATAACAGAAATAAAGATAGATGTCGCCTTCTTGATGTATAAGGACGATAGTCCACTACAGCTCTCCAGCCCGATACCAGTCAGGAGCCTAGCCCGATACAGCAGTGTCGGGCGGCGCACCCTCTCGGGAGGCACACCCTCTCGGGTGGCACACCGTGATGGCCGACTGTATCTCTCAAGGACCCTGGCCGATACGCTCATGTCGGGCGGCACGCTATGACGGGCGAAGCGTATCGGGTTCGATATCGTGTCTGGCATGGAGTGATGCATCCACTGTCGGGCACTTGTATCGCTCATCAACGTTGGTCGATATCGGCCTGCAGTGTCGCCCAGGACGGTCCTAAGTGAACCATCCCCTCCCTCTCGGGATGAGGAAGAGCTCACCTAGAGTTGCCCAGTACGAGCAATGAGGCACGATACTCTTGCTCTCGCAGTTTTCCTCCGAAGATCGCTCAAAATTCCCAACTGTGCGAACTTGTCTTTTCGGCTTCCTGTAGCTGCTATTCATAGGCAGCGGTTGGGGGAAGTTGTGGTGCTCGAAGTGCCACATGTCCTCCTTATTCGTGGGTCGGTGGACGGCCGATACAGTATCGCTCGACACAGGGGTGTCGACTGTCGGTTACGTGACGGGCGGCGCCTGCCGGTGGGTGGCCTATGTCGTGCAGCAAGCTTGGGTTGTCGTGACGAGCTCGGCTCCCTATCTGGTAAAAGACGTGTCGCCCGTCAGTTTCTTTTTGTGCGGCATCCCCGTATCGCGCGCCGTTGTGACGCGCTACCCTGTCGGGCAGTGCTTGTATCGGGCGTCAGGAAGGCCGAAAGCAGGTGGAGCTTATTTGTGGGCCGGGACGACCTTATTGATGATAAACGTACCAAAATGAGGAAAAACTCTGCTAAAAATGGAAATATTGGATTAAGAGCGTGGTTTGACCAATTATTGCAAACGTACTTATAAAAGAGAGGAAAACAATTTAAAAGGGCAGTTTTGATAACAGAAAAATAGTCTAAAATATCACAAAATTTAGTGTTATCAACTCCCCCAAACTTAGCGTTTTGATTGTTCTCAATCAATATTTAAACTTTATTTAGTGATACTACTTCTTGCTCGGTGTAGCTTTCAGCCCAAGAGGTAAAACAAGTATCGTAATGCCTTTAGAGATAATGCTGCCCCACTACGAACAAAAGATGTTGCGTTTCCTGCCTTATTATTTTAGTAAAATTCTTCTCTACAGCTTCAGCGAGACTTTTGTTGTATGATTCTGAAGTTAGCTTACACACCAAATAGCTTTATTTTAGGGCAGAAAGTTGTGTATAGGGTAGGCTAAGGCTTTTTGGGATTTTTCTTGTCTCCCATCAGTCCATCCAGGTAAGGGTCCGTTAGCGGGCAAGTGGTCCATGTAGTCCAAGCCAGTTGGCTTTAGAGCAGTGATTTCACATCCTACGTACCACTGCCCCGGATCTACCATGCCTAAAGATGGGTACTTTTGGAAAACAAGTGTGTATATATATATATTATTTTTTTCTTTTCTTTTATTGGGCACAGCTCTCATGCTTTTATTCACACTCATAAGGCTTCTTTCTCTTTTTGAGATTTTCGTAGGGTGAGGGAAAACAAAGAGATTTCTGCTGTTTGGGCAGCTTTTTCCTTCTCCATACTCGTGTCTTAGCTGTTTGCGAGATTATTATATTTTTTTCGAAATTTTTGGCATTGCAAAATATAATCTTTTGTTATTTGAGGCAGCATTATCAAAAAGATATAACAGAACTTGCATTTCATTAAGCACCTAGAAAACAAACTTTGCAAGAAGTCGCATCAGGTTTTTACTATTATAGTGACTTCGTACATATGTAAGGGAACAAGATAAGCAAAAATTTTCAATTTTTTTGGTAAGATTTTGTTGTATGAGCAAATATATGTACATGTACACATGATATAGGAAAGAATCAAAAGAATAAACAATTTTAGTCAGAAAAATCAGAAGATTTTCAAAAAATTTATACCTCCCTCACTGGTACATGGTACCCCCCCAAACTTACTCCATACTCTGTCCCAGAGTTGTGAAGTAGATAAGGTAGGGTAATGTTGATCCAGTAAGGGTTAGCCGATGAGCGCGCCTGCGTCAGATAGAAGCTCCCATACATATTCTCCTCTTTTGCTGTGATAATCGATGTGATGGAGCTGGTCAGGCGCTGCTTCATTTGCTATCCATTCTAGGACAAAGATGCTGCAGTCGTTAGATAGGGGAATCTGTTGTGAGCTGCGGTGACAGAACTAAAGCTCGTGCCATTTGCTTGCTTGCGTGTCCAGGAATGGTTGTATCAGCAATGTCACCTCGTCATAGTATTTTCGTACTAAGCGCTCGAGGGAAGTCAACGCTGTCGATGTGCACTGTATTGGATAATCTTTGTTGCTGTCTGAGCTGTTATAGAAAATACCTGCTCGTTGGCGAGTGTACAACGCAGGAGCGTCCAATGGTTGTAATGCAGGATGGGCAGGAGGATTTTGTGTGGAATCCTTTGCTTCAATTCTGTCAGAAAGTACTGCTTTGCTCCTGTTTCATCGGCGAGGCATATGTCGTTGAACAACATAGGATGAGCTATGTATGCGTGTTCGAGCCTTAGCTGTATTGTTTGCATGTAAGCAACCGCTACAGATACCGTCAAGTATCCTCCTTCTTTTACCATGTCCCTTAGATTATTTACCGGGACTACGACGTTGCCTGCCTTGTAAATGACATCTGCCGAGGTGGAATCTGCTAACTTCAGAAAGATTTCATCTATCTGCTCCTGTGTGAGCGTAGCGCACGAGAAGCGGTCGAAATTTTTGATCAGCCCTTCTGAACCTTCAGGCGAAGCAGTGTCTTTCATCTCGTGCACTTTCTTCAGGACTTCCAACTTCTTGCCTACCCCATAGGTGTCAGTAGCTATCTCCTCTTCTTTTTCTGAGGAGCTACTGGATTGAGAAGAGTCTTCTTCTAGGTCACTGTCCAGCAGATGCTCTGGTACCCCTGCATCCTGGAAATAGCGCTTGTCCTTGATCAGCAACATGGCGTAAATGCCCCTGCGTTGATAGAAGGATATGCCCCTGAGGGCTCCCAAATTTCCAAATGTATTGAGCACCTCAATGGCACCCAGGATGGCGAAAGCGCTGTTTCCACTCCCCTCTTCTGCCTGGACGGGGAGGTCTCAGAGAGTAAAGAAGTTCCAAGCGCCTTGGTGACGCTGGCCTCCTTGCTTTATAGCTCGTAGCAGACGCAGCGGCAGGAGTCTCAGCTTCCTGTCCTCCGGGCGGCAGAAAACACCCCCGGAGCGCGGCACTTCATCATTGCTGCAACACAACATCTGGACGTCGCGGTTTCTGAGGTCTTCTATGCAGAGAAACCACACGTTCTGGTGCTTGTACGGGGCCAACACCAGGTTCGACCTATGCTCTTCAATGTATTTCAGCATGTCAGCCACCGCACGGGAGTCTGGATCCCCTTCATCAGCCTTCTTGCCAAGGTCGGGGTGGCCGTGTATAGTGTCTTTCGACCTGTGCTGCTGCCGATACTTTCTATTATCGCATTTTCTAGGACCCTGAACAGTCGTTTGCCGACCACGGCCGGCGTACGGAACATGATTCGAAGAACTCCCCGTCGCACGAAGAGGTATCCGTCAGTCCAGACGACGTCATCTTCATCTGCCTGCGATCGTAAGACCTTATTCAACAGCTTCTGGTCTCTGATCGTCAGGTATCCGATGGCTCTTCTGTCGAAGTCGGCCATCTCGAAGGAGGGTATTTTGGATGGCTCCCGGAATCTATCCGCCATCAAACGCCTTCTTTGGGGTAGATGTCTCTTATTGACTGCGTAGACATCCCCCTTCTCTACCTCAGACCCATCAGAAGAGTCTCCCCCGATGCTGATATCTACGCTATCATCTTCGGCTTCATCTAAGGGGATGAAGAGGTTTTCTCCTTTGAAGCCTATACAGTTCTCCTGTCCTGCTAGAGCTCCTTCGGCTGACCTTTGTTGCGTCCCCTCCTCGGGCGTTGAGGATCGTCCGCTGGAGGAGGAGGGGGACGTTGTTCTCGAGGGGGAAGCTGACGAAGAAGGAGGAGAGCCACGGCTAGGGGGTGACGAGGACCTTCTCGGCTGTCTTCGGCGCAGATGGTCATCACTTCTGTCCAGCCTCTCCTCGATCTTGTCTAGGCGTTGGAGAACTTGCTGAAGCATCACATTCAAGGCCTCTAGTCCGCCGGGAAGGCTCGTTAGAGTCAGCATCTCTCTTTCTTGGCTATTCAGCCTATCTTGGAAAGATGCAAGTTTGCAGATTAGGGAAATACAAGTAGCAAAGTTGGTATCTGTTACCTCTCGCAAATAGTCGAGCTCGTGCCCAAGCATTTTTCCGAGCGACGGAGGAGTTTCAGTGGGTCTCCCTCCCGTCCACGCGACAGCTTGCTCGCGTGATGGTCTACCAAGCGAGGTAGAATCTATTAGAATCGTGTGCGATCCAGCTGCCGCCAGGTGAGGCGATGGCGCTTTTTTAGATGCCACCGCCTTGCCTTCTCGTCGGGGTGGAGATGGCCATGGTGAGGGTAGACTCTGCTCCACCTCTGCACTGTCGGTGATCTCCTCAACTGCTGTAGGTGGGGACTTCGGCGACGGTGTCAGTGTTCCTCCGAGCTCCATTCTCAGGATCTCGTCGAACACCCCGTTGCTGACGTTCTGCTGAAGTTCCTCTTCTGCCTCTGCAGGCCTTGAAACAATGACGGGGGCTGCGGCTGTCTCTTCTGCGGCAGCTCCCGTAGCTTCTGTCTCGGTGACCTCAACGATCACCGGGTCTTTTTCAGCTACCACTGTCCTTGTCGTGGTGGTGGCTGATATAGTTGGAGTTACAACAACTCTATTAGCAGTTGTCGTTGGTAGCTCTGGAACTGCCCTCTCCTGGGGCGTGGTGGCGGTGGTGTAAGCTGCGTCGTTCGCTACAGCTTCAATTTTGGCAACGGTGAAGACCAGTTTTTCTGCGTCGTAGGTGGCGCAACGAGGGAGCAGGAGGAGTGTATTTGTTCTTAAAAACTTGTAGAAGTATTCCCTCCCCTCCTTCTTTATGATACTGGTCCTCATCAGGTACTTGGTGTCGATCACCTCATCGCCTTGCGTCCTCGAAAGGCTGTGCGGCTCTTTCGGGTACCCGAGCCCTACCGCGATTAAGTTGACGATGCCGCCCATGCAGTACTCTTTGGTGGCTTCCTTCATCGGGTGCAGTCTGTTCAGTAAGAACCGCCCGAGGTTGATCACTCGACCCCCCATCATGTGCCACATGACGTGGAGTTCTTCTGTATAGATGTTGTTGGACTCATTCTTGCTGAACAGCAAACATGCCACCAATTTGTACACTATCCTCCAAAAGCAGGAGTGCACTGCCACCACCTTTCTTCCCAACTTGAATGACGATTCGTAGGTTAGCCTGCTCCAGAGCTCCACGGGACTGAACCCGTCTCCCTCGGTGATTCTCTCACCGGTGTCCATTAGATTCTTCTCCTCCTCGTTGGAAGAGAAGGTCTTATTCAACAACTTCTCGGAGATGGCGTGCTCCGAGTTGTACACTCGGGCCTGGAGTCTATCTGGCCCGCCGAATTCTTCCCTTTCTGCAGCAAAATTTTTCACCCGGTGGAGGGAAGACATAAATTCCATTGTCAATCTGGTATAAGAGGAAGATCGGATGAAGCAGATCTTCTTTAGCCCTGCCGCAGCTAGGACGCCCTTCAGCCTCCCAACTATCCCCAGTTCAGCAAATGAGGCTTGATGACAGAACCTGCTTGGTCGATAGACCTTGGTTGCTAATTCAGCATATCGGCGAGCGTGCTCGTCGTTCTTTGGCTCGAAAATTCCCGGCGCGTATCCCGGGAGTTCTGCTGCTGCTAGTGGTGTCGGTGTTGGAGTTGGAGCCGCCACTTCTCCAACCCTAGCCCTCTTTTCGGTTGTTGACGTCCCGGCTGCTCCTGGATTCAGGCGTTTAGGCCTGGCAGTTTATCCTTCAGCAACAGTCTCGGGGTGGATTCTCCTGCCTTGTGCGTCAACAGGGTCAACAGTTGTCTTGATGCGGGCCATTTCTGTTAAACAATAAGTAAATACCTCAATTAATTAAATGTGTTGATTCTTTGAAAAAGTTTAAATGAATGCGCGACAAGGTATTTCTCTATATAAAGTTTGTCCCACACCCCATATCGGGCGATACAAGGGTTTCAGAGGTGAAGTCTTGTGCCCGATATGAGAGATGGGTATCGCCCGTCACGTCAGAAGATCAAACATGCGAGAAGAAAAAGGCGATAAAGCGAAAAACACGCGTCGGGTCCGTCGCTCAACACGGGCGTGTCGGGCGATATGATGGTGATAAGATAAGATACCCAATAAGGTTTTCTTGAAAGGAAAGCAGCGTATCGCCCGACAACCAAAACGGGCGAGGCAGTGCAAAGATGGGTGCCGCGACTATCGCCCGTCATGGCGTATCGGGCAATCGTGAATAAAAGGTATGTTGCACGACATCTGCGTCGGGCGATACAAGGCTGCTCAGCTCTCGAACCGTTAGACCGACAAGCTACTAGCTTATCGTGTCGGGCGGCACAGTCGGTTGGGCGATAAGGTCTGTCGGGCTGTACCTTGCTGTGTTTTCAACTTCCGTGTGATACAGGAGCAGGGAGGTCTTGCACGACACGGGAGAAAAAGCACAAGATCTTAGCACGATACGGAAGAGTAAAAACAGTAAGGCAAGTAGCCCGATACGGTAAAAACTCGGCCCTTTATATAGCAACCTCAACCGGGGGTGAAGCTTGGTAAATCCGGAGCGCACGTCGGCCGTTGGGGTAACTCATTCCAACTACTTGAAATGAGTGCACGCCGCCCAGGCATGCAAACCGACACGACCCTTGTGATCCCCGAGATTCCACTGCCTAATAAGGACACGTTTAAAGCGCTGGTTGAGCTGCTGCCCGATACAACCTTCAGAGCAAAGCCAAGAAGAAAAAAAGTTGAAAATAGAGCGGGGTAACAAAAGCGGCCGGTGAGTAAAACATCATTGACCCAGAGCTAAGACCCTGGCCTCAGATGGTATTACCCATCCCGGTCAATAAAACTAAGGCAGTGACCCATAAAATAGAGCCAGCACATGTGGCACATTCACTGACTCGGGCCTTATTACAGTCCATAATGTTTGTAGTGTTTTTCATGCAGAAAAGTAAAACCGTCCTATTCTAGGAAATTAAAAGACAGCTCGGGTTGCCTCCTGAGAAGCGCTGTGTTTTCCGTCTTCAGCTGGACGCATTCAGCTTCTTCTTCCTGCATCTTCATCTTTGCCTCTGGTGTCACAGACCTGCTTTCTTGGCAGTCTCGGTATTCAATGGTATCTTCCCTGATGGGTTCTTCACAATTTCGGCCAGTTGAACTAGCTGCTGGTCGATCTGGCGTTGATGTGTCTGCATATCCGCCAGTTGTACCTACAAAGAGTTCAAAACTTCGGAATTTGATAGCGCACTTTGCGCCAGTTGATTATTGATCGTATCCTGCTTCTTAACAAAATCAAATAACTGGCCAATCACGTCTGCTTGGCCCGCGCCCTTGTCTTGTTCTCAGTTTGACCCTTGATACTTTCCCTGCACTTGGAAGTTTCCTTTCGCCGACTGGAACTGGTTTTTCTTGGTGTATTGACCAGGCCCCCCTCTCTTCTCAAAAGCTTGTGTCGGCTGGGACGAGTTATGCAGCTGATGAAAGTTTTCAGCTGCATCCTTGTTGTCGTAGTTAAAGCCGGGGTGGTCTGGCCTTTTGTAGTTCACGAAAGAGACATTTTCAGTCCTTTCGTCTTCCGAGTCAGAATCACTGTCCGCGTCCGGTCGGGTGTAGATGCAATTGTCTACCCCATGTCCTCCTTCACCGCAGGTTACACATTTCATCACCTTCTCAAGTGGGTTCTTGCCTTTCCCACCAACTTCTTGTAGTTGCTTAACATCAGTGGCGATTCTTTGTATCTGCGAGGTAATGGACTCCAGCGCTTTGGACTCAAGAGAGGGCCCTTCACCGACCTTCTTGACCTATCCTCTGTCGGATCCATCGTAATCAGTGCCAGCTAGCAGCTCGGCCATGTTTTTGATGATCTTTTCGAACTTGCTTGGTTTCTTTCCAAGGAAGTCACTGCCTGCTGCCGCATTTAGTGACACCCTTTCATCGGTTCAGGCCATTATAAAAGGTGGTGACGAGGAAGCCTTTCTTATAATTATGATGTGGTCAATCCCTCTGGTATTCTTGGAATCGCTCCCAGATGTCATGGAGGCTTTCATTCGACTTTTGCATAAAGGAGGTTATCTTCTTCCTATTTCTGACGGTTCTTTCAGTGGGGTAGAATTTGTTTACGAATGCGTCAGCCAGTGCTCCCCATCCGTTTAGAGATTGGTGAGGTAACCCAAGATACCATGACAGAGCTTTGTCCTTCAGGGAGAAAATAAAGCCCTTGCAGTATATGACCTCTTGGGGGACCCCCCTCATCTTTATGGTATCACATATATTTTTGAAAGCGTCCAGATGGTGGTACAGGTTGTCATTTTTAGAACTTCCCCTAAAGCTCTTATTCTGGATCATTGAGATAACTAACGGCTTGAGCTCAAAATTTGCAGCGTTGAAACGGGGTACAATGACGGGGCATCGGGAGTTGTTGGCCTTTGTGGACGCTAACTCCCTCAGCGTTTTCTCTTCTTCCTCCGAGTCGTCGCTGTCGCTGGCGTCATGCCGTCGTTCCTGATTGTCATGATTCCTTCCGTGTCTCCGGTGGCGACGACGTCTATCGCGGCAATATCCTTTCTCGTGCTCTCCCGATTCTAGATCTTCCTGTTGAGCGTTACCGTCGTACCATTCGTCGCCTTCGGGTGGCGGCGAGTCAGGCCTCCTCCCTTGGCGTTCGCCTCCAGAATGTTGGGGTTCGACGCGAGGAGGCATATTGGTGTTGGTGTTTGGCGGACTAGATCACCGTACTCCAGAGTTCCTGAAATGGCACGAGAAATCAAGTTTAGAAAATAGAATTATTTATTTTGTGCAAAGAGTAATGATAATAATAAAATAACAAAAGCAAAGAGTGCTGTCAAGCTCATTTCTAAGCTTGATGCACTGGAGTGTAGTTAGTGGATTCAGATTCGTCAACAGTGCCATTTTGCCTTGTCCCCGGCAATGGCGCCAAAAAGTTGACCGGCCTAAATCGCGCGTCCTAAAATTGGAGGCGGATTTGAGGTAGTCGAGCTTTTACATTTATAACCTGAATCCTTCTAGGCCCCCGCAACTTTGCTTACGGAGTCGAACACAGGGACAAGGGTGGTAGTGTTGAGAACTCTGAATCGACACGCTACACTCCGGTAGGTATGAAGAGATAGTAAATTCCCCAAGGGGAAACAGTAAGATGTCACAAACAAAACAAAGAAAATTATCTCCAACTGGAGTTACAAGAATGATTTAAGGTTTTAGTCATTTATCAGTTTTTAGAGGTTTTCATGCAATAGGAAATAAAAAGACCAAACTAGGGCTAAAGTAAGGTGCGAAGGATAAACTTTAGTAAAACAAGCCGCAGTAGGAACATCCTGTACCCCTCCTCTCAGAGCGGATACTTCTAACCAAGCATCAACACCCCTCTCGAGGTTGCTGGACTGTAAGTTAGAGTGGAATGTTACTGAAGCAACTCCGTTTCAAGCACTCTCGTACTCTAGAATCGGACCAAACACTAGAGCCACAACACATCTCTCGAAGTTGTTGCGACGGGAAAACACGATTCGGTAGCTAAGCGAAACGTGATCCAACATGCAAGCTAGAGTTCAGATATTAAACATAGAAGTCATCCAACAATTACACCAAGCATAGAGCAGCAAGCGATTAAGCTTTTCCATTTCCATAAACATTAAAGGTCTTAATTACAGTGCATAAGTAAAGAATTAAATAACATAAATAAAGATAGATGTCGCCTTCTTGATGTAGAAGGACGATAGTCCACTGCAGCTCTCCAGCCCGATACCCGTCAGGAGCCTAGCCCGATACAGCAGTGTCGGGCGGTGCACCCTCTCGGGCGGCACACCGTGACGGCCAACTGTATCGCTCAAGGACCCTGGCCGATACGCTAATGTCGGGCGGCACGCTATGACGGGCGAAGCGTATCGGGTTCGATATCGTGTCTGGCATGGAGCGATGCATCCACTGTCGGACACTTGTGTCGCTCATCAACGTTGGCCGATATCAGCCTGCAGTGTCGCCTGGGACAGTCCTAAGTGAACCATCCCCTCCCTCTCGGGATGAGGAAGAGCTCACCTAGAGTTGCCCGGTACGAGCACTGAGGCACGATACTCTTGCTCTCGCAGTTTTCCTCTGAAGATCGCTCAAAATTCCCAACTATGCGAACCTGTCTTTTCGGCTTCCTGTAGCTGCTATTTATAGGCAGCAGTTGGGGGAAGTTGTGGTGCTCGAAGCGCCACGTGTCCTCCTTATTCGCGGGTCGGTGGATGGCTGATATTGTATCGCTCGGCACAGGGGTGTCGGCTGTCGGTTACGTGACAGACGGTGCCTACCGGTGGGTGGCTTGTGTCGTGCGACATGCTTGGGTTGTCGTGTCGAGCTTGGCTCCCTATCGGGTAAAAGACGTGTCATCCTTCAATTTCTTTTTGCGCGGCATCCCCGTATCGCACGTCGCTATGACGCGCTACCCTATCGGGCAGTGCTTATATCGGGCGTCAGGAAGGCCGAAAGCGGGTGGAGCTTATTTGTGGGCCGGGACGACCTTATTGACGATAAACGTACCAAAATGAGGAAAAACTCTGCAAAAAATGGAAATATTGGATTAAGAGCGTGGTTTGGCCAATTATTGCAAAAGTACTTATAAAAGAGAGGAAAACAGTCAAAAGGGCAGTTTTGATAACAGAAAAATAGTCTAAAATATCACAAAATTTGGTGTTATCAGGTCCTCGTTTGGAAGATCATCAAGACTTCTTACTTCTTCAATGGAGGTCACCTTTGACTTCCATCTCTTTAGAAGAGATCTCAAGATCTTTGAGTTGATTGTTCCTCTATCCAAAGTATGTCCCAAAGCAGCTAGGTCGTTGATGATGATGTTGAGTCTTGAGTACATATCTAAAAATCCTTATTTCTTCCCCATCTTGAAGTTTTCTAGGAGGTTTTGCAACATGTAGATCTTTGCCTTCATAAATGATGCACAACTTGTCCCATATCTAATAGGTTGTATCCCATGAGGAGATGTGGTTGAACTCGGATGGAGTGAGGGATGTGTAGAGGATGTTAATTTCTTTGGCGTTGATCTGTGCATTCTTTAGACATACTTCATCCCAAGTTGATACAACTCCAGTTGGCTCCTTGTAGGGTGCAATCATCACTGTCCACATATCAAAGTTCATTCCTTGAATGTAAAATTACATCCACCACTTTCAATAGAGGAAGTTGGTTCCGTCAAAGGCAGGGGGCGCATGGAGAAGCCTCCCTCTAGCCATATTCTCGTCTCATAGGAGATTTGTTGGAGAAGAACCTTGCTATGATACCACCTGTTGGGTCTAGGGCTCAAGAGGAGGTGAATAGAGCTTCACAACTTACACAAGAATAGTTAGATCTTTAAATTATATCAATTGAAACCAAATGCTAAAATTGAATTTGAGGTCATATCTAAACAATCATAGAAAGGATGTGAGAGATTGAAACAAATACTTGGACAAGGTGTTTAGAGTAGTTCCAATCTCCAAACTAGGAGACTGTCAGTCCACTACCTAAAGAGGTCAACCTCTAGGACATTGCAATCCATGAATACTTATATTCTATTAGAAGACATACAAGAAGACCACCTTACATCCAAGAGCTTACCTATCCAAGAGCTAGTCTTCTACCTCACAACAGGTCTTACCCACTCTTGTAAGTAGCTTAATTCCTTCTCCTAGGACATCTCCTCCTTGCAACAAGTCTTCAACCTTGAGGATTTACCCACCAAGCTCCTTGGATCTTCTTCCTTATCCTTCTCCTTCACTTGGAGAAGATCTTCACACCTTCAACCTTGAAGAAGAAGAACAACTCCTCCTTCACTCGGAGAAGATCACTCCAGTCTTTGCTCTTTGAGAAAGAGGATTGGGAAGATGGAAAGATGTAGAGGTTTACAAAGTAACAAAGAGGTTTCTCTTTTACAACATGCTTAACTCACTCATATTCACAAAATGCTTTATAAATGAGAGAGAGAAAGAGGCTCAAAGGGTTTTATCACACTCAACTATAGCAAGAACCAAGGATATCATGAATTAACAACTTTAGAATGAACTCTAAGACTCCTATTTATAGCTGGGGGTGTTCCTTTGAGTGTGGGATCACTTAAGAGCAAAAAATGGCCATTTTACAACTTGCAACAGTTCTATTTTTGTTTCTAACAACTCTCCAACGATTAGAATCATTTTTTTGTGTTTTCCATACAATGCATTTGGTTAAGTTTCAATAAAGGTAACTCGACCGATGCACTATCCGACAAAACTAATTTTCAAACTATCAGTCGAGTTTGTCCTGGGGTAACTCGACCGATAAGCCAAAATCAACTTTAGTTAGAAAGTTGGTCGATCAAGTTTTGTGAGTGTACAACTCGACCGATGCAACTATTTCCAAAAATCCATCACAAATTAGTCGAGATTCAAACTTGACCGATTAAAGTATTGTGACAAATATTCTAAAATGATTTTTAAATGATCAAATAATGGAATTAAGTGTTCATGGGTTTCTCTCATCTTAGTTACAAATCATATCATCAATACAAATGATTACAAAAATATACTAAGGTAGTTTGAAGTGATTTCTACAAAAGTGCATTTGCATTGCTTTTGACTTGAACTTGGACATGTTAGGACTTGTGTAATTTCATCTTTTTCATATACCTAATGTCTGAAATCAATCCTAAACAAACACATTAGATACATGTAAACGGAATGGTTAAGTCATTATCAAAATATAAACAATGTATAACTCTCAAATCAACAAGACGTACACAATCGTATTATACCAGAAAGACATACGATACGAGGAAAATAAATAGGACATAGAGAAGAGAGAAGTAGACATTAGTATATTGTACGAGAAACAAAATATGTATGAGACATACAATATGGGAGAGGAAAAGAAGTAGGACGTAGAGAAGAGAAAAATACAAATTAATACTGTACAAGAAATAAATATGTACAGTTTTTACGAGACATACATTACGAGAAACCAAAATAAGTAGAACATAGAGAAGAGAGAAATACACATTAATACCATACGAGAAACAAATACGCCCAGTTTTTACGAGACGTACAGTACGAGAGAGGAAAAGAAATAGGACATAGAGAAGAGAGAAATACACATTAGTATTGTACGAGAAACAAATATCTACAGTTTTCTTCGAGACGTATAATACGAGAGAGGGAAAAAAGTAGGAGATAAAGAAGAGAGAAGTACACATTAATGTTATATCAGAAATAAATACGTACAATATAAGAGAGGTAGTACATGCGTATACTACGAAAGATGAGAGATGTATATATATCTCATATTATACTTTCTCTAAAGTGTTCAACATTAGTCTTGTTAGAAAATATTTTCTGTAAGAAATCTATTGATTTTTATTTTGGAGAAAAATTCATTATAAATTGAGAGTTATAAGCAAAATAATTTTCTCTCTTCTTTTTTCCAATACTTCTCATATTATTATTTTGCCAAAATATATAATTATTAGTACTCCTTGAAAGTAGTTTTGTAAGGACTCTAATCTTTTCATTTCAAAAAGGATTGGCAGCCAAATTTATTACTCGTGCTTCTATGAGAGCATTTATGTAAATTGAAAAAGTCTAATGCTTTTCGTTTCATCAAAAAAATTGTGAATTAAAAGTTATGAACAAAAGAATATTGTCTTTTTTTTCTCTCTCTTGTTTACTTCCTTGCTCATTATTACATGTTGGACAAGTATACAGCAGCACCCTGTTCCGAGACCCGTGGGCAGGCGGGTGGGCTGTCTATGTATATTGTCAAGAGTGTTTTCTTTCTTGCATCTTCCAATAACTGGAGAGATTTGTAACTTGACGGCAAGCGGCAAGTTTACTGAAGAGAGAAAGGAAGTCTGCACATACTTGGCCTCCAAAAGTTCAGAAGTCAAGTTTGTTGAGCATCCAAGATATTGCATAACTGTATTGAGAGCAGTGATTAATCGCTAATATCCATGCTAAATAAGGGAGTTACTTGGTCATCAAACCGCTGCTAGAAAAGAGAAGCCATATAGGGGCCTGCCGCATTGAATTCAGGGAGTTGGTAGTTAGCTACCACCGTGTGGTTTTGAGTAGAGAAGGTAGGCGACAATGACACATTGACAGGTGACACGGCGAGGAAGATGATTCTTACCTACCTCTGCCTAGCGAACTTACTTTTCTTTCCACCACTTTATGTGTGGCCCGGTCTTATCCACTTCCACGTCGACGACGAGATTGAAGAAACTGTGTGAACCATGAACAAGGATAGTCTCAATCTGAAGTGAGTCACTCTGTGTCGTCTGGGGGGCAGAGTTGGATCAGCGCTCTGTAACGGGAGCCGCGAGGCACGCGACATAAGATCCTTTGACTGGTGATCCGGGACTTCTATGTCGTTATGATACATCTTAGGAAAATGATACTTGGACACAGTTTGATATTATAAAAGACACCTAATAAATAAAATATATTATTATATTTGTTTTTATCATTGTTTTGTAGTGGAAAAGGATAGATATGTCCCACTTCAAATCCAAAAAGATGTATCCCACTTCAAATCCAAGAGAATAATGCTACATAGAGGCAAAATTGCATCCCATTTTTGACAAATTTTAATATTTAACTTGTTAGATAACAAAAGGAAAGAGGGAAACATGGCCGGTTGTAGCGCGGATAGTTCGGAACGGCTTGGTCCCCCGGGGGTCCCGGGTTCGATACCTCCCGTTGCGCAATCGTATTTACCAACTTCTTGAGTCATCCGGACTGTGACACCTGTTTGGAGAGCGGGGGGGGGGGGGGGGGGGCTTCGGCCCCTGCAGATCTAAAAAAAAAAAAAAAGAGGGAAGCAACTTACTTCCCTCGTTTTTTTGTTATCTAGCTGGTTAAATATCAAATTTCGCCCCAAATAAGGTACAGGCTTGCCTCTCTATAACAAATCTCATTCCAAAGTGAGTCCAGATTGGCTATGTGACATAGCCCACATCCTAAGGCCGACGTGACAACTGGACGATGTTGTGTTTGGCAACGCCATTAATTAATAGCAGTGGCCCGACGCTGGACGTGTGAATTAGCTGTGATGAGATATTTGTGTTATGTGGTCGCTGCTAGACCCTTCACAATAAATTAATGTTTAAAAACATTGCGGTCAACAAGGTTTAAGTTTGCAACGTGATTAGCATGGTGCTCGTGGTCAATTGCCACTACACGAAGCGGCTATTGGGAGCGGCCTATGCATGGAGTCCCAGCAATTTAGTCTAGCAACGTTCGGCTTTTCGTTACTCTACCCTTGTGGGCCTGGCCCAATTTCCCCGCAGTAGGTAACGGGAATACAACCCCCACGCTTTCATCACAGGTGCCGCATGATGCGGTTGGTACTCGATTTTTTGGCGACTGGGACAAGAAGAAAGCAAATAAATGAAAGAAAGAAAAGAAGAAGAAGAAAAAGTACTCTTGTCCTGATTTTCCCTCCAACTTTTTTCGTTATTATCTCTGCAGTACATCTTTTTTGGGTGTTATCTTGGATCTGATATCCTCGGTAGACCTCTTGACGTAGTTACAGGTTGCTATTTGGATAACCAATGTATCTATTCGCTTGATTGTGATTTTCTTGAGTTGAGGGGTCAACAATTGAGATGAAACTGTGTATCATATTTTCATATTTGCAGTAGATCTATGTGGATTGCCTCTCATTTTTTCCCTCATCGTCTTGTGAGTATTTACCACATAAATTTAGTACTCACTATGAAAAGATATTGGAATTTTCACCCGCATAAGTTTTCCAAACTTAAAGCGTCATATAATATGCATGTTAATAAAAATGGGAAATGTGTCTCTGTCTTGTTGTTCATTTTTTGTTTGAAATAAAAATGGGAAATGTGTCTATGTCTTGTTGTTCATTTTTTGTTTGAGGTACAAATGCTTACTTCTGTTTTTGCACTTTTATTTGGTGTGAAGACTTTTTTGAAAAAATTGTAATATGTTATCATCTCAAAAAATGTGTAGGGGTAGAACTTGTACTTCTAGATACAGACTAAAAGTAGTTGTTGGTGTTGTCGCCTTGTCATTACAACAACAAATTGTCTTTTTTTTTGGAGAAGTTGCTTGTCCTTAAATCTCCACCCAAAGGCCTCATCCTCTACGTCGCCCACGTGGATGTGGGCACTCTTGGTGCACCACCTTGGTGGCCACGAGCGAGATGAACTTCGAGTTGTCGACGTGTTAGCTTCGTTCACTCTCATTCTCCTCTTATTCTGGGTTGTTGTTCTTAGGGTAAATTTCTCTCTATATAACCTAAAGAACTCTTAGACAACTTATTTCACAATATATGTGTTTCCCATTCGACGTTCATCTCTTTATATAGAAGAGTCATGATGTTGGATTTAAAATTAAGAGAATAAAAGTGTATTGTCATAACAGTTAGCTACAAGTCTACTTTAAAATAATAGATGTTTTCATGCATAACAATGTAGACTAAATATGCCTAAAACAAGGCCATAACACCATTGGATCATAACATAAAAGAAATAAGGTGGAAACACACATCCATCAGGTGGAATATGCGTGCCTTTTAGAAGTATATTTGTACATAAGTACTACTATTCTAAATATTCTAATCAACATGTAGCATGCATAAATAGAATGGCAAGAGTAGTTTTTTTGTCAATTTATCATATAAAGGCAAAGCAGAAGGGGTCCAAAAACCCATTATAAAAGTGTAAATTAACAATCACATGCATTTATATGGATCCCAATCAAGAAATATAATTGTCCAACAATTGAAATTTAAGTAAAATTGATAGTTTAAAAGATGCTTCAATTAATGAATTTAGGTTTAAGTAAAATAATGTCCAAAATAAGATAGAGGATGTACATACCTCGAAAGTCATGTCTACTTATTTAAAAAATACTCCTATGGTAAAACATGGTCTTCCAACCTAATCCCAATACATATTTATATTTAGACTTATATTTATATTAACAATGATTACTATGATTGATAAAACCTTGGAAATGTGTTTTTGGGAAACTCCGAGTTAGACCCTAAAATTCACACCAAAAGGTTGGAAAAAAATATAACTCCTCCTTGATTGTATTGAAGATACTTTTATGTATCTCTTGAATATATGCTTGGCTATTTACTTGGATGAGCTACTGTTCCCTATGATTAGTCTTCTGTTTTTCTATACTATATTTTAAAAACCATGAAAACATAAATTGCATGCCCATTATGACTGCCCGTATATTGATAATGATGATGATATTGATAATGTTGATAATGTTGATATTGAGTACAACAACCCCCATTTGGAGGTGGGACTTGTACATTGGCTTCCTATGTTCCTATGGTGAGAAGGAGCCTAGTGACCTTCCCTATCACGTTGGGGTAATAGTCACACAAATTGTATAAGCATGCTTCTCGAATTACAGCATAATGGGAACTCATAATAAAATTCGAATTGCTTGAAAAACTTGTCGAATAAATGTTGGTTTTGCAAATTGTTTGTTATTCTTTTGAATATAAGTCCTGCCAAGTATACTATTTTGTTATAAATCGTTTTGTTTGATTTTGATAGCGTATCATGCAATTGCATGATTGTGTCTTGATTTTCTTGATTTTAGGCAATACCAATGGAATATTGAATAAGACCGCTTCCGCACTCATACACTCTGATGACAAAGATAAATCAAGTATATCTCCATATTGGGTTAGTTTATTCTTTAGTTATCTAGTTTTTGAGTTATTTATTTCTTATTGTATATGTCAGTGTGTTAGATCCTATTGGGCCACTCAGGGACGAGCACTTCAATCCCTTTTCTACTGTCTAGGCAGTGGGATTGGGATTGGGGTAAGAACAGTTCTGTGATAGTTGGTATCAGAGCCTTCACACTCCCATATACTTTAAGTAAATAACTTCTCAGGTCTCTTACACCCAAGAAACCCTAAAGTCCATAATGGTGAAAATTAAGGTGTCTAGGCTCGGGGTCCTGACATAATTTCTCCTATCTATTTTCATAGTGGCTGAGATCCCCCGCTCTACCTGGCCTTAATTGATCCAGAACTAGACCTAAAGGTTCTCTTGTGAAACCCTAGAGAGTCTTCTAGCATCTCATCTTTTTTTTAAGGACAATCCCAAGCCACCCATGTAGATGAAGATTAGGTAGTCTTCTCATCTCATCATGTGGTCCTTCTCATGACCTTTTATCACTTGATGTCTCGATTATGGGTAGCTTATGCATGGGAAAATGAATATCACTAATTTTTTTGAAAGTTGATACTATGATCTGACCTTAATTTAAAAACTCGATTTTGATCAATTAATTTTGAAACCAAATACTCATGTATGATCCCTAATATCATGAACACTCAAATTAGTTAAAACTTGACTATATGATTCCTATGTTGAGGTAAATTTTGATTTGGTGAAATTAGGATGACTTGTACCTTATACCTCATCGTTGATGAGGTCTCTATTTGATTAATGTCCATGTTGCCCTATTATTGATTAAACCTAAAATATAGTTAATAAAACTCGTATCCTACTTTATACACACCTTGACCATGCTATCAAATGACTAAGTCTAAGACTCACAAAATCATGATATAAGACTATGATGAAAAAAGTAGTTTTCTTATTGACCATTGATGCCTTTTGCAATCTAGATTTTGATATTATGCTCTAATTCCTCGAATGTCAAATTCAAATCCTCAATTTTCAAAATTTGTCACTACCTTGATATTGAAAGAAATAATTGCAAATCTTGACATTATTGACCTATTATCTTAAATTTTGATCTTATGACCTTGATATATATGATTTAATCATGGATACTCTCCCTATTTGAATAAGCTCAATTAATAATGACTAATGTTAGTAATGTGCTAGATTAGGGTGGTAGTTGACTCATGACTCCCCTAACCTAGATCACATACCTATTTTGACTACCTCTAAGTTTTCATCCTATCGATTATTTAGAGTTTTGAAAGGTATTCCCTTTCACCCTATTTTGACTGGTAGACCTAAGCCTAATAGGTTGAACCCATGGTTGATACTCGATCTTGAATATTGGTTTAACAATAACCTTGATATATGAAAATTTTGAATATAACTTGTGGTTTGCTTCCTATATAGACCCAGGTCTAGATCATTCATCACACTTGGATACAATGATAATAAAATCTTGATATGTTGCTCGAATATTGCTTGAATATTGTTGCTTAAAATTGATTATAGATGAGTGATCTCCACTAAGGTCTAGATAGGAATCTAAACCCTAGCTTCAAAATTTTGGATCTATGACTTTTGACCTTTGAAATATTGACTCTTGATATTGATTAATGGAATTGTGATTCAGGATTATCAATCTCAAATAATGATACAAATCTTATGATCACACTTTTTGGACATTAAGATGTATGACTAATGACTTATCCCAAAATTTTGAAATGATGACTATATTGACTCTCTCGATTTATGACTTAGGGTTTAGCTCTCATTAGGACTAGGGTGGGACCTCCCATTGATTTTGAGCTCAAAAGCATGAGATTGAAAGTATGATGTTGTCTTGAAATGCTGAAATATGAAATCCCAAATCATGGATGTATAACCCCACCTGGGACAATGTAGAAGCTAAGATCCTGAGATATTGGGACTGAAAGTCACCTTGTGAATTTGAACTCTATTTGTTTGTATCTCCATATTTGTGACACAAATAATGACTTTGGACAATGTATGTGCTGACCTTGATAATCAATTGCTCGATGATTAAATGATGTTAGTACTAAGTTGGTTATGATATGGAACATGGAATTCCAATTATGATGATTGTATTACTTGAACTTTGAGGACATGATTTTGATTATATAATTGAGAATGTTCTAGTATTTGAGGATATGATTTGAATTTAGATAAGTCCCAGTTTTGAGGATGTTTTTGAATTTTGGGGACAAAATTCTTTTTTATGGAGGGAAGGATGTGACAAAGTGGATTTTAGCATTATAATAAAGTTATCACTCTTTTGCCCTCATTATACCTACTAATGGTCTCAAAATTATTTTTCTTATCTTCATAATCATTGTTGATGCTAAAAAATCGAAATATGATGATCAATGTGGATTTTATACATGTTATAAACACCTTAAATTTGATTAATTCATCACTTTGTCCAAAGAATCAAATTTATCCATCAAACTTTATCATTTGATTCTCAAACTTTTTCTAGATATTCTATACATTTTTTTGAAGCTATGGTCCAAATTTCATCCCATTTGGACATTCCTATAAGTTTCTATGAATTTTGGAAGTTCTGTACTAAAAATCCCTTTATTGGCCTTTTTAATCACTCTTTTTCCATGTCATCGATCCGTTGCAAAGGGAGGGGACGAACTCCAGCCCTTGGATCTGACCTGCATAGATCATGGCCAGATCTAGTGGCCATTTTATCATCTTCTACCTCTGCAATCAGCGGGGAGCAGTGAATGAGAGCCCAAAAGTGAGATCTCCCACTCGCAACCATAGTTCGAAAATCCAAGCGAATAGAAATCTTGTTCTCACAAATTCGAACTCAACGGGCCCAACCTTGACCATGTTTAATGCATTGAAATTCGGCCAAAATGAGCTCTTTGCTCTCCCCTCTCCTTCTGGCGGCCATGGCTGCACGTAGACCTTGATCAACCCCTAAACCTAATCCTAGTACTATATAAACCCCCACAAAGGACCCCCTCCATCTTTTCGCAAGAGAAGCCTTCATTTTGGAGCTTGCAACCCGCCTCTAACTCCCTGTTTTACCTCCCCGACCTCCTTGTTGTTGGTGCGGTGCTGCCGCCTAGCCCATTTGGGCGTCTCCTCCTCACAACGCCTTACCACCGCATGTGACCATCGCTAAGCTCGCGAGATCATGGAGATGTTGGACGACCACCTCACTTCCTCCATCAGCCACTCCTACCCCAGATCTACCTTGCGCCGGTGAGGCTCCTCTTCCTCCTCACGAGGGACCTGCATGAGGGACATGTGCGAAGGGAAGAAAGGTCCCTGAACCGCTGGGTTCAGTTCGACCCACGGGGCCCAGTAGACCCGACTCAGTTGAACCAAGGTATGAACCAAGAAATCAAGTAATCAAGTCAGCCATTTTAGCCTTTGAACCAGACCTCCAAGCAAGAGGGTTTCCTTGCCAACATGGACAAATCTCGACCACCGTTTACACATCGAATGACCCACTATTTTCTGATTTAAGGTAATTTACCCCTCCTCTGCTCAGATATTCAATTAGATGTACATATCTTGTTTTAATTGTAGAAAATACATCCTAGCTCCAAATATTATGAACAAGTAGTCTATCTTGATCAGAAAAATCCAGTGAATCCATTAAAAATACTCCTAAATCCTAATTCCAAATGATGCTCACTGATATAATTAAATCTATATCTCTTGCTTATGTAATTGGTCTAAATAACTCTATTTGTGGTTAATCTTGACTAAATGTTGAAAACCCTTGATTTAGACTCTGATTATTCTTATAACCTAGATCTAATATATTTGAATCATCTACTCTTGAAAATAAATCATTGTGATCTAGATCTTTTTACTGGATTCAATCTTGATTATAATGAATATGAGTAATCTTGATATTGATCTTAACCTTGCTAAACACTTGATATACTTTGACCCATCAACCTGATCTGGAATTCCAATGATGCTAAGTATCTTGATGATGATCTAGAAACTTGAATGATGACTCAAATATTGATTATTATAATTAGGGTTAGCAAATATATTCCTAAAATACCTAGGTAGATCATCCATCCTCGAATATGTTTGACACTTGAATAAATATTGAAATCTTGATATAATGTTGACTCCAAATGAATGATCTACCTTAGGGATGAATAGGAATGGAAAACCCTAGTCTGGTGTACTTGGTATTGGTGTATAATATGATCTTGACCCTCGATCCATATCTTGATTGATCTAGGAACTACTTGAGACCATGATCTTCTACTCTTGATGTTTTATATTCAAAATCTTCAGTGAAAGGCACGCTATTATATAACTCCTCCTTGATTGTATTGAATATACTTTTATGTATCTCTTGACTGTATGCTTGGCTATTTACTTGGATGAGCTACTGTTCCCTATGATTAGTCTTCTGTTTTTCTATACTATATTTTGAAAACCATGAAAACATAAATTGCATGCCCATTATGACTGCCCGTATATTGATAATGATGATGATATTGATAATGTTGATATTGAGTACAACAACCCCCATTTGGAGGTGGGACTTGTACATTAGCTTCCTATGTTCCTATGGTGAGAAGGAGCCTAGTGACCTTCCCCATCGCGTTTGGGTAATAGAGTCACACAGATTGTATAAGCATGCTTATCGAATTACAACATAATGAGAACTCATAATAAAATTCAAATTTCTTGAAAAACTTGTCGAATAAATGTTGGTTTTGCAAATTGCTTATTATTCTTTTGAATATAAGTCCTACCAAGTATACTATTTTGTTATAAATCGTTTTGTTTGATTTTGATAGCATACCGTGAAATTGCATGATTGTGTCTTGATTTTCTTGATTTTAGGCAATACCAATGGAATATTGAATAAGACCGCTTCCACACTCATACACTCTGATGACAAAGATAAATCGGGTATATCTCCATATTGGGTTAGTTTGTTCTTTAATTATCTAGTTTTTGAGTTATTTATTTCTTATTGTATATGCCAGTGTGTTAGATCCTATTGGGCCACTCAGGGACAGGTGCTTCAATCCCTTTTCTACAGTCTAGACAGTGGGATTGGGATTGGGGTAAGAATAGTTCCGTGACAATGCCACCACCTGCACCTAGGCCACCGGCTCACCAAGAAGGACAGGGAGCCAGAAAGACTTTTGGACGACTTCACCAGGTCGGAGCCACAAAATATGTTGTTACCGCTGATCTAATAGATGCTGATATGTGGCTGACTGAGCTGGAGAAGGCCTTCAGAATCCTCAATATCCCAGAAATTGAGAAGGTTAGACATGCAGTGTAGCTTCTTAAAGGGAGTGCTGGCCATTGGTGGACTATAGAAGAAGGCAAAAGGCCAGGTGTTGAGATCGGATAGGAAGTATTCCGACGAGAATTCGTCAGTAGATATTTCCCTAAGACGTTTCTAGATGAGAAATCTCTCAATTTGAGAGGTTAAGGAAAGGAACAATGAACATTAGCAAGTATGAGGCTAAGTCCATGGAGCTTTTGCGGTTCTGTCCGCATATGGAAACTACTGATGAAGAAAGAATTCAGCATTTTGAGAAGGGATTGAATGCCGATTTGACTACTCCCGTGTCTGCTTTAGAAAATAGGGAGAGGTTTGCCACTTTTGTAGAGTCCGTCAGATGTATAGAGAGGTCTGTGACTGAGAAGTGACAGACTAAGAGTAAGAAGGTGTATACTCAGTTCCAAGGACAAGGGTCCAAAAGTTTCAAGAAACTGAGGTTTCTGCACTAAATGCACCACCAAGGTTCAATATCTAGATGCAATGGACGTCTAATAGGGGTAGAGGCCGTAGTTTACCACCGGAGGGAGCCCACATCTCAGCATCTGTGTCGGTAACAGGACCACCCAGGCTACAGTCAGGGAACAGAGGATGTTTTATTTGTGGAAAGATGGGGCATTTGATGAAAGATTGTCGAGCTAGAGAAGCAAGTGTGACTCAACCTCAGAGGCAGAGTCAACAAGACTCTCAGAGGTGACAGATTCCGAGTAGCGCTAGAGGACGTGGACAAGCGTCCCAAGCTAGTTCGGCAACACCTAACAATCGAACACATGGTCAACAACAAGCTACGGTGAGATTCTATGCAATGAATCAACCAGAAGCAGTAGTCAACCCTCAGGTTGTGACATGTCAGATGGAACTATTTCATTCTGATATGTCTTTATCCTACTTCATATATGTTTTAATTGATCCGGGTGCTACGCATTCCTTTATCACTAGAAGAGTGATCCATGACTGCAACATGACTGTTAGTCATAGAGCAGATAGTTTTTTATTAGAAACCCCTTTGTTGGGATCTACAGTTCTACAAGAGGTGTTTTCTCCCAGCATTCTTTCCTTTTCTAAACATCACATTCAGGTGGATCTTATACCACTTGGGATATATGGGTTTGATATAATTCTTGGGATGGACACCCTAGAAAAGTATAAGGTTGTCTTGGATTGTGAGTCCAAGCAAGTTGTGTTCACTGGTGAGGGTGATACATGGATCTTTCAGGGAGATAGAAAGATTCTTCCAACCTGTCTTGCGTCAGCCATGGTAGCTGAAAAGCTGATGAGGCAAGGATGTTTTGCATTCTTGGCACATGTAGTAGACACCACAACGGAGAGTTCTAATCTTTTTGAAGTTCTGATAGTTAGGGAGTTTGAGGATGTATTCCCTGAGGAACTTCCAAGTGTACCTCCGCCCTGAGAGATTGATTTTGAGATTAATCTAGTTCCAGGCACGCAACCAATAGCACAAACATTGTATAGAATGGCACCAACCGAGATGACAGAGCTTAAGAAACAACTACAGGAGTTGCTTGAGAAGGGTTTTATCCAACCGAGCACTTCACCCTGGGGTGCTCCGACTATAGGCAGTTGAATAAAGTAACTATAAAGAACAAGTATCCTCTGCCAAGGATTGATGACTTGTTTGATCAGTTGTGTGGTGCAACTATCTTTTCTAAGATAGATCTGAGGTCGAGATATAATCAGTTGCGTATCAAGGAGAGTGACGTACCTAAGTCTGCCTTTAGGACAAGGTATGGTCACTATGAGTTCATAGTTATGTCATTTGGACTAACTAATGCACCAGCTGCATTCATGGAACTCATGAATAGAATCTTCCAGCCTTTTCTTGATCAGTTCATAGTAGTTTTCATAGATGACATCCTGGTATATAGTAGAGATGCTCAACAACATGAGCAACACCTCCGTCAGGCTTAACTTTTCTAAGGGAGCATAAGTTGTATGCTAAGTTTAGCAAATGTGAGTTCTGGCTACCAGAAGTTTTTTCCTAGGACACATTATATCTACCTCAGGTATCTGTGTTGATCCTAAGAAGGTAGAATCTATCCTACAATGGGAACAACCGAAGACACCAACAAAGATTCATAGTTTTCTTGGACTAGCAGGCTATTACAAGAGGTTCATTAAGAATTTCAGTTCTATAGCTTTACCCCTAACCAAGTTGGCCAGGAAGGAAGTTCCTTTTGTTTGGAATGACAAGTGCCAACAATCTTTCCAGTTGCTGAAAGAAAGATTGACAAGTGCACCTATGTTAGTGTTACCTGAGTAGGGAAAGGGGTACATAGTCTTCTATGATGCATCTAAGAACGGTTTAGGATGTGTGTTGATGCAGGATAAGCAAGTGATTTCTTTTGCTTCTCGACAGCTTAAGAAACACAAGGAGAATTATCTGACACACAATCTAGAACTAGCTGTTGTGGTCCATACTTTGAAGATCTGGAAACATTATCTCTATGGAGAGACATTCCATATTTTCACAGACCATAAGAATCTAAAATATATCTTTTCACAACATGAGTTGAACATGAGGCAACGCCGCTGGATGGAGTTAATCAAGGACTATGATTGTACAATTGATTATCATCCAGGGAAAGCCAATGTAGTGGCTGATGCTCTAAGTAGGAAATCATCATCACCAGCCCTAGATAAAGAACAATTGAACTTCTTAGTTTTCTCTAAGAGAGATATGCTTATCTCCTTAAGGCAAGATAATGTACAACTTAAAGTGTCATTGTTAGTCGGGCTGTTAGCTGAGATGCAAGTGAAACCTACTCCGAGACAACAGATTAAAGAAGCACAGCAAGTTGATACTGTGATTCAACAGATTAGGTCAGAGTATGGTAGTGAGAAACGAGATGGCTTCCATGATTCAGATGATCAGGTAGTCTGTTACCATGGTAGGATGGTAGTACCTGATGTCAATGACTTAAGGAAGTTAGTTTTAGAAGAATCTCATTCTTCAAAGTATGCCATGCATCCAGGGAGCACCAAGATGTATCATAATTTAAAAGATATGTATTGGTGGCCTAGTTTGGATAAGGATGTTGTTGAGTTTGTTATGCAGTGTCAAGTGTGTCAGCAGGTTAAAGATGAACATCAAAAGCCCGCAGGAACAATGCAACCTTTGCCTATACCTCAGTGGAAATGGGATCATGTGACCATAGACTTTGTGGTTGGTTTGCCTAGAACAACCAAAAGGTCATGATTCCATATGGGTGATAGTTGATAGGTTGACAAAGACAACACATTTCCTTCCTGTCAAAACAATCTACACTGCTGAGAAGCTTGCATAAATATATGTAGATGAGATAGTGTGGTTGCATGGGGTTCCATCTACTATTGTATCTGATAGAGGTCCCCAGTTCATGAGTCATTTTTGGGAGCAGCTCCATAAAGCTTTGGGTATGCAATTAAGGTTTATTACAACCTTTCATCCTCAGACAGATGGGCAATCTGAGAGGATTATACAAACTTTGGAGGACTTTCTTAGGGCATGTGTACTTCAATCTGTAGGAAGTTGGGATCTACACCTAAGCTTGATAGAATTTGCTTACAATAATAGCTATCAACATAGTATTGATATGGCACCATATGAGGCATTATATGGTAGACGTTGTAGATCTCCTTTATGTTGGTATGAAATAGGGGAGTACCAACTTTTGGGTCCTGAGCTAGTACATCAAACAACTGAGAAGATTAAAGTAATACAACAAAAATTGAAAGCTGCCCAGGATAGACTGAAATCTTATGATGATAAGCGTCTTAGACCCTTAGAATTCCAAGTTGGAGACAGAGTATACCTCAAGGTCTCACCTTGGAAAGGTATCCTTAGATTTGGGAAGAAGGGCAAGTTAGCTCCTAGATTTATGGGGCCTTATCTGATCATTGAGAGGATGGGAAAGGTAGCATATAACCTGGAGTTACCACCTGAGTTGCATAGATTGCACCCAGTGTTCCACATTTCCATGCTAAGGAAGTGTCATCCTGACACAGAATTAGTTCTGCAACCTATGTAGGTAGAACTAAATTATGATATATCATATGTTGAAGGACCTGTGTTGGTTCTTGATAGAAGAATCAAAAAGCTGAAAAAGAAAGACATATGTTTTGTGAAAGTTCTTTGGCATCATCATGGCATTGAATAATCTACGTGGGAGCTAGAGGAAGAGATAAGGAGGAAGTACCCTTCTCTTTTCTCTTGATGTTTTTGTTGATGATTTCGGGGACGAAATCCTTGTAAGGGGTGGATAACTTGTAACATCCCTGACCTGGGTTATGCTTTAACCCTAGGTGTTTTGCTTAATAAAGTTGATTAGATGCTTGCTCTTATCTCTTGAAAAGTAATTAAGGCTCAAGAGGAACTTATATTTCAATTTTAGTCCTTTTTGAACAATGTTGAAAACAATGCTTTGATTATTGTTGGACTAAAGTGCAATTTACCCAAGTTGAGGGGTTAATTTGCAAATGTTA
The DNA here is from genome assembly GCA_963693085.1 of Alisma plantago-aquatica. Classification (NCBI taxonomy): domain Eukaryota; kingdom Viridiplantae; phylum Streptophyta; class Magnoliopsida; order Alismatales; family Alismataceae; genus Alisma; species Alisma plantago-aquatica. The sequence goes on along the minus strand of OY856411.1, from coordinate 1,065,504,493 downwards.
CATGATAATATGTTCCTCATGTGTTGAAGCATCATGAGAATGAAGATGATGCAGAGATATGGCTTGTGAAGTCCTGAATACCAAGAAAGAGTTGATTAAACAATGTTTGTACATTAAAAACCTAGTTTTGGGGTAATGTGCAATTTACCCAAAACCTAGGGTTCAATATGCAAAATTTCACTTCAATAAGGTCCCTAATGTTTCTTGGCATCATGTAAAGTAAAGAAAATGAGAGAGGCATCTCATTTGTACCTCTTTGAAGGAGAGAGTATCTTGATATTAAAATAATCAAGATTTAAGCATAATTGAAACCCTAATTCAATTTAATGCAAAAATAATTATATTAAATGGATTGATCTTCAACCAAAATTGTATAGGTTGAAATACACATATATGGACGTCCTTGTTCCTTGAAAAGGCAAAGGAAATATCTACGTGAGTGGAGAACCCACTCATATTAAGAAAATAAAAGGAAATATCCACTAACTTATGGATATTATTATTATAAAGGTTAAGGTGCTTAAATTGCTTTCCTGTAAATCATGGATAATGGAGAGTAATTAGGAGGTGAGGAAGATATCTTTGCATGCAAGGAATTGAGGGGGGAGAGGTGGCACCAATTTTGGAATTAAAATATTTTTATAAGGCATTTCTCTCTCATTGATTTTTCTTATAAAAACACCTTTTACAACTCAAATCAAAGGCTTTTTCGAATCCACTTCTTCTCTTTGCTTGCAAAACGACCAAGGGAGCTTTGGAGGTCTAGGAGGACGACCCCCAACCTGTTGGTAAGCTTCTTGACTTCCTTTCACCTTAATTCCATGGTGGAAATAAAAAATCAATGCATGATTTCTTCTTATCTCGATCCCATCTTCAATTCTAACCATTCCTTTTCACTCAAAGCTTAAGGACCAGCCTTGGGATAGTGAAAGGATTTGCATCCACCATTGTTGACGTGAGCTTAAAGCTTTTAAGCTCAATTGAAGGTGGGTTATATAACTTGAACCCATTACATTGTTATTCAATTATCAATCTTGCAATTATATTGATTCCTTCTTCTTCTTGATCAATTGCACATTGTAATTGCTAATGTTATGAAATCAGTAGCAATATGAACTACATGAATGAAGGTATATTATGATGACATAATCTTGGGCACTTTTCCCAAAGAAATTCTATTCCTATCGGTTTCAACAAATTGTTCAGTTGGTTTCAACAAAACCGTTTGAAATCAAACAGTTTCATCAAACTGTTAGAAACCAAACAATTTCAAACCGTTTGGAAGGGTTGACCACAGTTGACTGTTTGGAGATTATATGCTAGTATTGATGGTTGATGACCCATTAAATTTAATTGATTGATTCCAAAGGGTTCATCAGTTGAAGGTTAATCAATTATCAAACCCTAATCGGGTTAAGTGCTGAAATTTCAATTGGTTGATTTAAAATTTTGGGTTGATTAACCCAAACGGTCTCAAGACCATTTGGAGATCACCCAAACGGTCTCAAGACAGTTTGGAGGTCAACCAAGACCGTTTGGAGGTCTAGGGTTGAGTATGGTGAAGTAATTGAAGGTCCAGAGATAACAAGTTGTAATGCAATCAATAGTTCAATTGGTGATCAATCTAATGATCTAAACCCTAATTGAATTTCACAAATTTTCAATGATGGATGGGGAAAACGGTCTAAAGACAATTTGGAGGTCATCCAAATGACCTCAAGACCGTTTGAGGTCAGGTCATATCATAGCTTGATGGCGATTTATTGATTTCAATTGAATCTGTTCCACAATGTTAATCATTGAAGGTTCCTCGATTTCAAAACCCTAATTGATGGTTTCTTTATTATAAATCCTAGTTCAATTGGGTTCAAAACCCTAATTGATGGTCCAATTGAAGGGTGATTCAATGGTTCAATTGATGAATGAATCAAGGATTAAATTGATAGTCGGTTCATTGATTGAAACCTTAAATTGTTTAAGTGTTGAAAGAGCTTTTTGGTCCATTCGGTTTTGAGAGGGTTTGGACCAAACGGTCTTAAGACCGTTTGAGTCCAAACGGTCTCAAGACCATTTGGGTCCAAATGGTCTCAAACCGTTTGGAGACCCAAGTCCATTCGGTTTCAACACATTTCTTGCTTAAACGGTTTCAAGGGTAATTGGCCCAAATAGTTTCAAACCATTTGAGTTTTGAGAGACCAAGACCATTTAGGGTCTAAGTAATCAAAACCATTTGAGGTTCAACATGGTTAATCCATTTGGATATCTAATGTAACTGAAAATTCAATTGGTTAATCCATTTGAACACCTAAGTAATTAAAGGTTCAATTGGTTAATCCCATTGGACATCTGATGTAATTGAAGGTTCAATTGATCAAACCTTTTAGACACCTAATGTACTTAGGTGAGTGGTACCCTTAGTGGGATTAATCATTGATGCATAATGATGCAATAATTCAATACATCATGCTAACCCTAAATGCATGAATTTGAATAAAGAGTAGATTCAATCTAATTAGGAATTGAGTAATGGACATCCTAGAAGGGAATGAGAGAAAGATATTCATACATGTATAATAATCATGTCCAATACATTCAAAATGAATGGGATATATAATTAGGGTATGATCCTTAATAAAGAGATCATGAAACTCTAATTGAGTTGATTGATGAACTCAAACCCTAATCAAGGGTTATATTAAGTGAAACCCTAATCAAGGGTGATGTTAAAATGAAACCCTAATGTTATGATGTCATGTGGAACCCTAATTAAGGGTGAAGCCATATGAAACCCTAAGTGAGGGTGATGTCATGTGGAATCCTAATCAAGGGCGATGTCAAGTAAAACCCTAATGTAATGATGTGATATGAATTTCTAACCTAAGATGATGCTATGTAATGAGATGAGAAATCTTAATATGAAGTCCTAACCCTGATAAAGGGTAAAGGTATGTAAAACCCTAATCTTGGGTTATAGTGCATGAAACCCTAATTTTGGGCAATATGATGATAAACCATAACCCTAAGTTGGGTAATGAGTTAAGTATTCCTAATTGATATGAAATGGGAAATCCTAACTCTAATGAGGAAATAGTAATGTTACTCTTACACTGCATAGTGCTAAAATGAGATTGATATAACTATTATCATATGCACTAATCATGCAGGTATCATGTGATGTTGGACATAGCCATGTATGAGCTATGATGTTTTATTAATGAAATTGCTTTATGGGCCTTGTGAGCCATAATATGATGTGCTGCTTAGTGAGAGGTAACAAGATATTAATGGGCTTTAAGATCCATGTGAGATACTTGTATTGCAAATATTATGTTTACCTTAGTCAGATGACCTGAAGGTATTAGTTACTTGATAAGTGGTAACAAGTGTTTTGATGAATTAATGGTTTGAATACCCATATTTCATAATAATTATGTTGAGATATGAATATACGGATGTGAAAAGGGATTTGAGATCCGAATGTTCTGTAAAGCTTTGAAAAGGACTTGATAAATGCAGTACTCATTCTTTGTAGCATTGTTATAATGAATTATGATTGAAAACATGATTGATGCTAAAAGAATATGGTAATGTACTTAATTAATCAAGTGAAATCTTATCATGTAGAGCCCTATCCATAGATCCATCATTGTCAGTAGTTTGGTGATAGTCAAATAGGTTTTCCTACGGGAACTCCTGGAGGGCATACTTTTGAGTATGTGGGGGTTATGGGCGCAAATATCCTTACGCCCTAATGGAGGAATTGATGTGAGGTAAACATTAAATCTCTCAATCCTTCATTATATATGCCAGGATGGATGTATCATTAATCTCCTAAATTCCGGGATGGATGTATCATTAATCTCCTGATGATCTTAATGCCAGATCGATGTGAGATAAATATAATATATCATGATTGCGAAGAGAGTACATCATGCCATTGTAACTCTAATAGCAAAGTTGCCAGTACACCCTGGAAAGCTAATTAGCAGAGACACAAGATGTCCTACATTTGGTCCTCACACTAACTAAGGAAGATGAGGTCATGGAAACCCGGCTCTTCTATTGACCTATGTATGGTACCGATTTCGATTTCGCAATGGTCGGTTGGAGTTTGAGCGGTATACCTCATCTCCTCAGGGCTTAAGTGTGATTGTAAAATGTAATCAACCGTGTAGCATATTTGCTTAAGGTTGAAATACGAGAATCAATGATTGATGTTGCTTTGCTTAGCATGTCCTAAATGGATGAATGTTATATATATTTTTCATACTCCTTACTGGATAAGTAACATGCTGCTTTATCAAGAAATAAGTGAAGTGCATTGAATAAATAATAATGCTCTATTCTGTATAGATATTGAATTATCTGTTGTTAAATACTTATGCTTCTTCTGCTCAGTTTTATATCATTAATTGCAATAATAATGTTTCTGGCGGAGAGTTATATCTCTCGCTGAGGCAATTTTCAAGTGTCTCACCCCCGTGGGGTCCAACTTTTTAGGTAGACACCGAAGAAGAGGCATGAACCCTACAACAAGGGAAGAAGAAGAAGAAGAACAACAACAACAACATCAAGGACAACAGTGAATTCTCAGGTGGAGACACTGGTTGTCTTATCCTGTAAATAGAGAGTCATGTGTGTCGTCTCTGTACTCTTAGGTCCTAGGAGTCAGTAGTTAGTTTAAAATTGATCTGAGATTTTGGCTTGATGCCTCGAGATTTTTATAATGCATGTGAATAGCTTAACAATGCACACTTGTAACTCTCGAGAAGAAATGGTACAAGAGATGTACTAGTAAAACCAGAATGTAATCGAATTACTTAGTTCTTGTTATAAGAGTTTTCCTATGTTTGGGTCTCTTTGAAAAAAGATTTAATTTTTAGTGATTTTCAGTAATTCCGTTCTTAACGAATGCTTCCTCTTAAGTAAATCATGTTTATGTAAGTTGGATGCCACAGAATCCTAGATACCCTTAACCTTGAACTTGTAGGTTTTATATTGTAACTCTTATAATGGAATATAAGGAGTGAGACATGATTGAAAATCCTTGATTTTAACCTCTCTAGGTAGTGGACGTACATTTCCTAGTTTGGAGGTTGGAACAACTATACATATCTTGTGTTATCTTGTTCTTGTTCAATCTCTCTCTCTCCCTTTCTATGTATGTTTAGTTGCACTCAAAGTTCATACTTGCAGTATTATCTTGGGATATAACATGAAAGTCTAATGAATTTTATTTAATTGGTTTTTAGCTCCATTCACCCCCTCCAGAGCCCATCATTGATCCAAAAGTTGTTACATCTTCTGATTTTATGTCCAGGGGAAACTAACAAGTCAATTAGGGATATTAGTTACAACAAATTCTAATCTACCCTAAAATAATGAATTATGGGTACTATGAGGTGTCTAACTAAAAAGTGTTAAGAAAAGGGAAGAAGGGGGTTTGGGTTACAACACAGTCGAATAGCGGCCTTGAAGAAATGATGGTTAACCTATATGCCTAGAAGTGAGTATGTTAAAACACTCCATCCCCTTTAAAGAGGATTTCTTTCTCTATATCCAACCGTCACTAGCCAAGTGTACCAACTCATATTTCTAAATCAATCTAAGGTTTATATTATGATTAATGTAGTGTATTATGGTACATCACTCCATATCATACTTACTGTGAAAACCCCATGTTGAACCTACATTACTCACGCGTCATGTCTCCACAGTCCTCGCATATTCAAGGTTGAGATAGGAGAGTTTCACCAAAACATACATTATCTTAACAATGCTACATTCATCATGGCTACATATGTTGTTATGACAATATCACCGTCTTCTAATCATTTCATGAGATTACTTGCTTGCAATTTATAGATCTTACAATTACTTTTAATTTTCCATCAACTAAGTGTGAATGATCAATTTTCTAGAGCTAGGTTTCCTTTGGTTTTATTCAGATTGCAATCACTTAGTTGGTGGACTAAGCCTATATATGTACAATAACCTCAACATATCTTACCATGATTTCTGTAATATTTTTTTCATAACATTTTTAAGATTAACTTTACAAGTACAATTGTGGTATAACATATATATTATGTCTTCTTGGTCTCTCAATATTAGGGTTATATCTTAGGTTTATTATATTTCAAGATTTTGACAAGGATGATTAATTCTATAGGGTCTCATGTCCCAACATTCTATGTAGTCTATTAAGAAGACTAGGGTTTTTGATATAACATTATGTTTTTTTTACCTAATCTAGTACTTCAATTTGACAAGACTTCACCATTTAACATAACTGTGTGTAAAAAATTAAATTTATTTTAATTATGAAATAACTTTATAGTGATTATTTTAGGAAGGCATACTCATTAAACCTGATTAGGTGGTATCATAATTTGTTTGACCTTATTACCAAAACTTACCTAAGTATTACTTAATGCAACTATTATTGAGTTATTTCTAAGTAATGTTACAATTCTAATGAATAAAGTGTACAAGACTCCATGCTCTACAAGGGTTAAAATATAATCTAATTAATCCTCTAGAGATGCTAAGAGGGTGGATCAACTAGGCCTTATATATCCACAACTTATTATGCATACACATTGTATCAGACATAGGTCTATGGTCTCATGGTTGATCATAACATCCCAGGGTTCTTCACTGAAGGGACTCTCTACTACTCAAACTTCCTTGTGGTGGTGACTTGATCCCAAAACCTCGATAAAATTTGAAAGATTTACTTTTGTACATATAATTTTATAATGAAAATAAATTTAGTGATAAAATCATTGTGATGGAAATTCAAAATTGGCACCAATATCAATCTAAGAACCAATCTAGTCACCTTATACAACACAAAACATGTACTATTATTCTATCATCACTTCATTCCACTAGAAAGGTCTAATTCTTCAAACACCTAAAAGTGTGTACGATTGCATCTCTAATATATAAGCAGAGGAGGGATATGGGTTTCCTAATATGCATATTTTCTTCTATCAAACCCTAATAAGGAACGACATCCACCATTTCTCATGTGATGCTTAATCATAATTTACACTGCCTCATCTTGAGAACTAAGGGAGTCAAAAGATTATCCAATACTATAGGAAGATATTTAGGGTTTTCCTTTATTTTTATTTACAACCATAGTATATCCACAAGGCAAGGTGATCATATAGTCAAGTGACTCATATTAATCACTAGATAAACCCAATACACTATCGGTGATAAGAGAGTGAGCACTTAAGTATAAACACTAAAATTTATAGTCTTTCCTCAACTGACTCTTATGTTTGCGGCATAACAAGCTCAATGAGGATGTTATACATCCCTTAGATAGATAAATCTAGGTAGATCTATATACACATACTCTGTGTTTAAGCCAACACATGCCTAACCATAAAATATCTAATTTAGGTAATCACCCAGTATCAAAGTAATCATATCAATTATAAAACTTACTCAGGATTTTGTGTTTGTCATCCATGTGCTTGCTCAATACCCAAAGTGAACATATGAGAGGCATTTTAGAAGAACAACGAAGGAAAGTGATCTAAGATAAGAACTAGGTTTAAGCCTAGCTATGAGTATTCAAGTCAACTCACACTTCAAGTTCTCAAACTAAATAGCAAGAAGAAAGGAGATGTTATTCAAACTCCACAAGAGTCAACTCATAGGTGGTGACACTTCCACCTCCTTAAAGAGGGAAGGGATGATCACAATTACTCAAAATTGAGTCTCAACCACATAGGTAGCTGGGGGGTGGAAGTGACAAATTTAGTCAGGTATTGCACCCCTAGTTGGTGTTCCGAGACTTACAGATAGGCATAATGAACTTTATAATATTACTTGAATACCTAATTAAGGAGCATCATTAGACAATTTAAAATGGTAAAGTCACTATTTGTTTAGGCTCTAATACCATTTTAGAAAGAGTGGGACCCAAGAGGGGATTTACTCTGGTTAGAGAAATATAAAATCATCCTATTCCACAAAATGGAGGAAAGGGGGAATTTGATTATTTCCTAAATGGTAATTATTATAGAGCAAGATATTGAATAAGTAGAGGAAACAAAACTATTACAATGTTGCATGATGATTCATTTACAATTGTCCCTCACCATCAAAAGTGGAATGGTAAAGTAAAAATGTTCCATCTAATAAATCTTATCACAAGAAAGACCTATTATAGAGGGCAACCCGACCATTCCACACTATCCTAAGGTTTCAATACCAAATGTATGCAATCTTTATGCATCCTTTTCTTCTAATGTACCTACACATAGGGGGAAAGGGAGTAGCTCAAGTGGTGCGGCTCGACAATCCCCTATGAAGGGACTCAGGTTCGACTCTAGGCAAAAACCCACAGAGTGCAATAAAGACTCCATGTAACTGAGTGCGTCGTGGTGCCCCCATGTATGCGGCTGGTTCCGGGGTTTACCCTTGGCTGGGTGGGGTCCAATAGTGGTCGATCCCGGGAGGGGTTCCTCATTATAAATAAAAAATGCACCTACACTTAGGTGGAAGGAAACATCACCCGGAATATGTGAAATGAGACATAGTTTAGCAAAGGCTAAGTATGTACATATAAAAAACATTAAGGGCATTTATATTACATTTAAGTTGTAAAAAGAGATTGTAACACACAAATTTTCTAAAACATGTATATAACTGAGAAAAAACATAAATCTCATTGGGAGTGTCACAAACATGATGTTCATTGCATTAAAATAGAGTTTATTCTACAAAGACATGAAAATAAATAATTATCATACTCAAGTCCTCAAGATAATATCCATGCTTTACACTAATGTGTGGTTATCTTAACTTGAAAGTAAATCTAAACTAATAATCTATTGTAGTTGGTACCCAACTAGGTTTTGCCTTCTAGATGTGTCCTCGAGAAGTATGTTCCTTGTCTAAGCTCCTTAATACTTCTTTCCTACAAACATCGTGTCCTCATCCATGCAAAGGAAAATAAAAACATGTTAGAGTAAGTGGCACTGAGTAACATTGTAAGAATTTAAAATATAACATACTTATGAGAAAACTTTGAATTTAAACATGATAAATATTGAACTCTGATCATGTCATCTTTATTTATCTTAATCATTCTCTTGGGTTGAATATGTTGTCCTTCATCCTTACATTACTCACACAGAGCTTACGCTCCCAAGAGCTCATTGCTCACATAGAGCTTATGCACCCGAGTGCTCATTTCTCACACAGAGATTATGCCAAAAAGGCATCTTAATCTTGGAAGAAACAATCATAATTCATCCAACATATACTTAACATTGATCTTGAGCATAATAGCTTCAAGCATTAAATTTGACTTAGAAAGCATGTGCATATTATGATTATAAGGACCATGACCTGAGTTTTAGGGTAACCCTATTTTCTTTTGATTTATTATGTGCTTATGACCTTGATCTAATCTTTTGAGATGTAATTAGAGCTTGTGGTGTGCTTAAGTTTTTAGTTTGAGCTTGTTTAAAGGTTTTTTGTGATTTTTGTGCTAGTTTTGGTGCAAAATCCAAATTACCCAGTGAAGGGGGTTGATGTGAAATTTTCCACCTCTAGAGTGTTCCCTCTCTTTCTTGACACCATATAGAGGAGAGAGAAAGAGGAGGGAGCCTTGTTTGAGCTCTGGATGAGGAGTTGACACCTTAAGGGGGATTAGGGTTTCCATGCATGTTAGATGTCTCGACCCATGAGTATGATGGGTTATCTCGACCATGGGTCGCGACCTAGGTTTGTTTTGGGGGTGTTGTGGTCGAGAAACCTCCTCTATAGTGTAGGGTAATAACATAGATAGTCTAGGGAGGTATTGGGTCACCTAACATGTGTTGTCTCAATCTGGGGTTGATGGTGGTACCTTGTCTCGACCTAGATAGTGATAGGTGGTGTTGCGACCATGGATGGTGCAACCAAGGAGGATCGCGACCGTGACCATGTGGGAATCCATGGTGGTCGAGACACTACCTATATTGTATCACCATATCTTGCATGTCATGCTTAAGTGGTTGCGTGTTGACCTTTTTAGTATACAAGTGACCCTTGGGTCCCCTAGCATGTTGACATCTCACCCTTTGCTCTCTCTCTCTCTCTCTCATCTTTCAGCTATATAACCCCTTAACTTTCTTTGTTTACAAACTTTTCAGCCATCCATCTTCTTCCTCCTTCCTTGCTTGTTATTGGTGCTTGGTGAAGCAAGGAGGTTCGTCCTTGGAGCTTGGGGGATCAATCTCCTCTTGCATATGGTGGTGGTGGTGGTGATCCGAGCTCATCTTCCATCCTTGGTAAGTGTTTGTCTTATAAGTTGATGTCTCTTTTGATCTCCGACCTTCATCTTATTCTCTTTTCTTGTCCCTAGACCATGTTTCTTGCATGGTGGTTGTTTTGGGAGAGAAACTCCTCATCACAAGGGTCATAGACCATGTCTTGACAAGGTACACCCAAGTGTGAAGAGGATTTCTCCGCTCTTTCCCCCTTTATCTTTTTGTTCGGTCAAGAGATTCTTTGCTTATTTCCTTGGGCTATCTTTGACCTTGGTGTCTTCTCCTTCTAGAGGTTCTCTTGTGGCCGAGTGTGGAGCTTTTGGTGAAGCTTCTTCATCCCTTGGATCGTGTGCTTGGAGCTCTTGATCTTGGAGTTTGAAGCTCTTGGTGGTGATCATCTAAAGGTGGGTTATATAACACTAAACCTACCCTACTATTACACTCCTTTATACATTTTGTTGATGACTTCTCTCTATCAAATGCTTCTTATTCATGCTTGTACTTAATGGTAAATGATGCAGGGATTTTGAGTCGCATTTATAGGTTAATTTCATATGTGTTTTGTGTGGTTATGTGTCATTTTATGACTATAATAGCATGATTCATTTCCTTCAGCCTATAATCATTGTATGCATCAAATTTTTCTTATTTTATCTTATTCCGTATGAATTATCAAATTTCTCATATTTGATTTGTGTTTTTCTCTAGGTTTTAGGTACTTTACATCCCAGGACCCGTCGATACCATCGACGGATCCGTCGATGCTATCGACATGGGAACAGTGACCAGGCCAGAGGGAAAGTATCCAACTTGATACCATCGACCACGCTGGTCGATAGTATCGAGATGCCAACAGGCGGATTCCAGAAATTGAAGAAAGCGTCGGTACCCTAGGGGGTCGATACCATCAACACCCCATTGATGGTATGGACACCGTCAGATCAGGAAATTGTTCAGAACGATCACGATTGAATGGCTGGGATCTTTTGGTGCCCGTAAGTTGTACCTATACCTAGAAAAAGGCAGCCCAAAGCAAAGGATCATGTTCTATTCCATTGCACGAGTCTCAGAGAAGAGGAGAGCGAAGAATGGAGCCCAGAGCTACGCCCCAGACATTTCTAGAGCCGCAGACGGACAATTTCACCGTCGAAAGGCTGCAGAACGTGTGTCTCACACCGAGGATCATCCAGATCTTCTCCGTTTCAGGGGTTACACCATATTTTCATTCGTTTCTCCATGTTTCCCTCTTTCTTCTCCATGTGTACTGTTGAGATGAACATGCGGGGCTAATCCCCATTATCCTTAGGATCGGGAGTAACCCGGGGAATCATAGTATGACAATGTTATATTAATTATCATAATTTGTCTCACTTTCCCGTGATATGTTATCATGTTTCCATTGCAATTTACTATGCTTGATCACCATAGTCAATTTTTAATATCGTTAATTACTTCTGACAGAGAATTAGTGGTTGAAAAGGCACGATTAACACATTAATCAATAAATTCCTTAGACAATATAATGTACGATTAATGGTGGATACTTAGAGAAATAATTAAAGCACCTTGATCTAGAGTATAAGTTACGTAGTGAATTGTATCACGGAAGCGAGCAATTATGACTACGGGCCATAATTAGGGAAAGAGAACGAATTATGTCAATTGTGTAGATTTGTGTGCAGTGAGACCTCGCGGTGAAACCACAATCCTAAGGATTCCCATTTAGTTTGATTAAACTAAACATTTAATCACCGCTCCCTTTTGTTTTCTTTTTTACTTTATTTTCTTTTTAAAAACCAAACAATCAACTTTTCCAATCGGTCTAGCTGATCGTGACCAGTTAGTAGTAGTCTACTGAAATTTCCATTTCACTGAGTTTGACTCGAGTCTCACAAGGCCTATATTACAGTGATACAACACTTGCATTATATGCACGACTTTAGCGTGTCAAGTTTTTGGCGCCGCTGCCGGGGAAACGGTAAATTTTGGCACTAGAAGTGCTGCAAGCGGCCACTCTAGGCCACTTTTTATTTTTATTTGAAATTTTAATTACTGAGATTAATTGTCTATCATTCAAATTCTTTATTTGTCTAGCACTGTACTTATTCAATTTTCCACATTTTAGGTACTAGTGCATGGTGAAGACACGTAGTAGGGACTACGCATAGTCAACACCTGAGGTTCTACCTTCGGGATCTGAAGACGAGCGGATAAATACACCACCCGAAGATGTTGAAGAAGAACTCGAGACTTTTACAATGGCCGAGGAATAGACTATATGGGAGAAGATTAAGGCTTCTTCTTCCTATGCGCAGAAGGGGTCAATCAAGAAACAAGCTATGAACATACCCAGTTACAAGATTGACCCAGGGTTGATCCAGTTGGTCAAGTCATAGGCTTTCCATGGGCTCAAAAATGAGGACCCAGTGGCCCACATCAAAACATTTGTGGAGAACTGTGACATGGTGAAGGTGGATAAGTTTCCACAGGAAGCCATTTACCTAAAACTGTTTCCATCATCTCTGGAAGGAAATGCAAGGGAGTGGCTTTACAATTTAGATGACAAATATGTTGAATCTTGGGACATGATGATTGAAGTTTTATTTGAACGATATTCCCCGCCCAAGAAGACAAATGATCTTGTTAGAAGGATCCATAACTTCAAACAATAGGCCGGCGAGACATACTCGGAGGCTTGGGAGCGATTCAATATCATGCTGCTAAGATGCCCACATCATGGGCTTGATCTAGAAACCCAAGCAAAGATTTTTTTTTTTATTTTGCTCTTAATGAACATGATATGAGTACTCTAAACTCAGCTGGACTAGGGTTCTTTCTAAATAACAAAGGTTCTAAGTGTCGGGAAATTTTGAAGAATATGGCCAAGAAGTAGTCTCGGGGTGAAAGAGATGCACCGGAACAGGTCAAAGTTGCAGGTGATGTAAAGGCCATTCAAGAATTAAATGAGAAGATGGACCTACTGGATAAGAAACTCTTAGAGAAGGAGAGCAGTGGGTCTGAGGAGGAAAAATATGCAAAATATATGCATCAACAGGGCCATAGGAGCAATGACTACTCTTGGAGAAAGGATAAGAAATTTTCATGGAAGGATCCAAATAATTTTTTACAAGACCCGGAGCAAAAACCACAACTGAGTGCAGAGGACAAGAGCAATGAGTTTCTCAATCAAGTAATAAATCAAAACCAAGAGCTGATGAATACATTCGGCAAGCAAATTCAGCCACATGGGGGATTTCTGAACTGGTTTGGTCAGACTCTACAAAGTCATGGTGCACAAGTGAGGACTCTAGAGACAACCATGACCCAAATTTCAACTAAGGTAGCTGCGTTGAAGCAAATCATTCAACAAAAATCAGTTGGGAATGCAGAGCCCGTTCAACAACATCAACATGTTAAATATATTTCAGTCTGCAAAGCATCAGAGCTTCCTGTTGAGGAGGTACATGAGCAGAGTATCATGCGTATAGACTTGGAGGACAAACCCAAAGTTCCATACTCTCGCAGCTTATATGGATTGCCAGGAGGATGTGGGATGCCATGCAACTCTCTCCAAGATTCCACCATTGTTGTACCCACACCTCAGATTTCTAAAGAGATTCCTAGTCCGGAAGAGCAGGTGAAAGTTGTACTTCAGAGTGGAGCAACCACTAGCAATACGGAGAAGTGGCCACAAGTCATGCCATCCACAGATGATGTACCAAATTTGATCCTGAACGGTGGCATTGAAGCAATCTTAGGGGAGGAGCCCCTAAAGTTCCATATATACCACCGCACAAGTGCATAAAGGAGCCAAGCGTACCATTCCCAGATAGTTTGAAGTCGAGGAAGGAGCAAAGGCACTTTAGGAAATTTCTTGAGATCTTCCGGAAGCTCCACATCAACATTCTGTTGGTGGAATATATCGAGCAAATTCCTTCATATGGAAGATTCATGAAAGACATCATCAACAAGAAATGGTGGATCAAAGATACAGATGTTGTATGTGTCGACGAAACAGTAAGTTCTATGATTCAAGGAAGGTTGCCAAAGAAGAGAAAATATCCATGATGTTTCTACATCCCATGTTCCATAGGTGGACAACATTTTCTAAAAGCACAGTGTGACTCAGGAGCAGGCATTAATCTTATGCCATTGGCCACTTTTCAAAAGCTGGGATTAAAGAAGCCAACACCAACTTACATGACAATCGAGTTGGAGGATGGATCCATTGTTAAGCCACAAGGTATATGCGAGGATGTGCTACTCAAAGTTGACAAATTCATCTTCCTTGTTGACTTCATGGTAATGGACATGCATGAGCTAGAAGGATGTGAGATGTTATTAGGAAGGTCGTTCTAAGCTACATCTGATGTAATCACTGCCATTGGGTGAGGCTACTTGATGTCGGGGATTGGTAAAGATAGAGTTGAGTTTAAATTTCCAAGTGAATCATTAGAGACATCATTTGACAACCCAGGTTAAGGTATCCGTATCGTCTAGCCCAATATGTTAAATGAGACGCTTGTTGGGAGACAACCCAACCTTGGTAGATTACATGGTTATCTCTTTAAATTTTTCATATTCCTAGATAGTTTTCATTAATTTAGCACTTAGTCTCTAAAAATTATACCTTGATATGTTTGTTGAGTGTTCAGGCTGGGAAACAATCGATACCATCGACGCTTGGGTCGAGGGTATCAAATTTGGAACATCAATAATTTCTGCCGAAACTTCATCCCGGCGATACTATCGACGGCCTCGTCGATGGTATCGACAAGGGAACAGGCACATAGATGCTCAAGATTCGATGGTATTGACCAATCCATCGAGGGTAGTGAGATGTCTGACGTGGCAAATATCGCACTAACAAATTCACTCGGGGTTGAAATCCCTAAGATTTTACCAAAACCTCGTGCAATAATATCACCCGCAAGCGGACGAGTCTTATCGCAGTATAGTTAAGGATCGAATCCCAAAGGACAACGTTTTTAAGAATATTTGTCGGTCGAATCTAGCTCAAGTAAGACTAATATTGGACGATGGTTGATTAGATGGTCGAACTTCATCATGACATGCATAAAGTTGATATAAACTCAGTCAATACTTTGATAATTGAACCAATTAAGTAATTTTGTACATTTTGATATCTAGTAACTGAAATTGGATGTATTGACTCAAAAAGGGCCCAAGAAAGCGACTGAAAATCATGATGAATATGTATTCATCAAAACACCCCGAACTTGAACGTTTAACACAAAATTCGAAACAGTCGCCAAGTGAAAACTTTCTGGTCATGTGATTGCCTCCTCTTCACATCACAATTATTTCCTTTTTGCTTAGTGTGACTACACATCTCAACTTCCTGAGATCATTGTACACATCTTACCATATCTTCGTTCTTGAGTTTGCTTTCCAACTTCACTTCCTCCTCACTTTTTCCAACAACAAGCATGTCAAATAGGTTCGTAAGAGTCCAAAGATACCCGCATAACAACAAGTGTGCATCTGATCTGACACTGGTGTATTTCAGGGTGGTGGAGGCATTTATTTGTGCCTTTAGGTGGAAAAGGGAGTGAAGGGAGGTATGGAAGGAAGAAATAAATCTCTCCTCTATTCGACTCGAGATTTTTATTATATTATTTGTAATTTCATTTATTGCATTTTTTGTGTGAATCTCTCCTCTATTCGACTCGAGATTGCATTTCTTTTTGTGTGTGCTTTAGCATATTTTCTTGGTGGTACGCCCCCTATTTAATTGTGAGGGGTATGAAAGAAGCAGATATAGAGGGAAGTGGCGTGCCACCCCAAATTTAGGGTTTGACACTATTTTGGCTATTTTTGTTTCTTTTTTATGAATGGAGCGGTACAAAGATGATAGAAGAAGTGTAGAAGAAAGTTCAGATCAGAATGCAACTTGATTTACAGTTTGGTGCACCGGGTTGTTCTCTTTATCATACTATACTCAAATAATGACTTGATGAGGATTCGGTGGGGATTCCATATTGTTGTTCCACTAGTTAGTTAGGAAGCATGATGTGTTTGATTCCTATCAGTTCGACAGACACTTGCCATTTTTGCATAAAGATCATGATGTTAGGATTCATAAGCTTCACAAGATGATTTCAATCAAAAAGCTAGTTTTCATAAAGTGGTCCTTTTGAGGATCTGCTTCGAATAAGGAGGGTATAATGATTCAAAATGCATAGAGATTGAAAAAGTGTCAAAACTTCATCTAGTATCTGTTCAAATTTCTTTTGAAAACTTTAAATTTTGAAAATTTTATTTGAAAATTTAGGTCAAAAATGCGATGATGAAATCTTAAGTTTGATTTAGATGGGTGAAGGTAGAAAGTAAGGTACGTACGATGATGAAATATTAAGTTTGATTTAGATGGGTGAAGGTGGAAAGTAAGGTACGTACCACCCACCCTCCACCCCGAACTTAGAAATTTGTTCGTCCCGAGCAAACTCTAAATCCGAGATGGAGTGGAATTTGCATGCCGTTTGGACCACCGGATGTGGTTGCGTTCTAATAAGCTTGCATCCTCCATCTAAAAATCTCGAAAATGAAGACCAAATAGAACTCAAATAGCATCTTGTGATGCAATTTTATTTAGTGTAAAAATATTTAAAAGGTAAAAACAAAATTAAAGAAAAATCCTAATTCAAAATTAGAACTAAATACAAATTTTATTTATCGGGTTGCCTCTCGACAAGCGCCTTTATTTTACGTCGATGACACGACATCATTCCTTCAAATTCTACAATGGATATGTTGGATTGGTGAGATCCAACATTGTCTCAGAGCCTGTATCAGCAGAGGTGAAGTATCTCTTCAACCACTGACCATTTGCCACAAATTCACCTGACTTTTCACTCCATAAAGAGAAAGCACCATGTGGGTAGATGCTCTTGATAATGTAAGGCCCTGACCAGTGAGAACGTAGTTTTCCTGAGAATAACCTCAATCTAGAATTGAACATAAGAACTTGGTCTCCTACTTGTATGTCCTTTCTTTTTAGATGGCCGTCATGCTAAAGCTTCGTAAGTTCTTTATAGATTCTTGCATTCTCGCAAGCTGTCATCCTGAGTTCTTCCAGCTCTTAGAGTTGTAGAATCCTAGCTTGGCCTACTTCCTTCATATCAAAATTAAGTTGTTTAATTGCCCACCATGCTTTGTGCTCAAGCTCAACAGGCAGGTGGCAAGCCTTTCCATATATTAATCTAAATGGTGTAGTTCCAAGGGGAGTTTTGAAAGCAGTCTGGTAGGCCCACAATGCATCATTGATTTTTACTGACCAATCATTCTGATTGCGGCCTACAGTCTTTTCCAGGATAGCCTTGAGTTGATGGTTAGAAACCTCTACCTATCCACTCATTTATGGATGGTAGGGTGAGGCTATCTTGTGTGTTACACCATACTTTCTCAGTAAAGCTTCAAAGCTTCTTTCAAGGAAATGATACCCTCCATTATATATCACAGTACACGGGACTCTGAATCGGGGGAAAATGATATCTTTGAACAATTTGATGATAGGTTTGGAATCACTAGTGACGGTTGGTATAGCTTCAACCCATTTTGAGATGTAGTCCACTACCACTAGGATGTATGAAAATCCATGAGAAGATGGGAATGGACCCATGTAGTCCACCCCCCAAACATCGAATATCTCTACTTCTTGCCACAGATTCAGTGGCATCTCATCTCTCTTTGTTATATTGTCATATCTTTGACATTTGTCACAAGATAAGACAAAGTCATGGGAATCTTTGGATATGGTTGGCTAGAAGAATCTACATTGCAAAACCTTCAAGGCAGTCTTTTTAGAGCTCATATGTCCTCCAACTGGTCCTGAGTGACATTGCTCCAAGATAAGTTGAGCTTCTTTCTTAGCAATACATTGTCTATATAGACCGTCATCACATAGTTTGAAAAGGTACGGCTCATCCCAGTAGTACTATTTCACATCATGCATAAATTTCTTCAGTGCATTTTTGGTGCATTGAGGATGAATAACCCCAGCAATAAGGTAGTTCACAAAATCTGAGTACCATGGTGCAGCTTCTGAGGCCTTCATTAATTGTTCATCTGGAAGGGAGTCATTAATCAAAATCTTCTCGATGTCCAGTGTGTGGATGCGACTAAGGTGGTCTACCACCACATTCTTTGTACCCTTTTTATCTCTTATCTCTAGATCAAATTCTTACAGGAGAAGAATCCATCTTATTAACCTAGGTTTTGCATCTTTCTTTGCAGAAGGTAACGAATGGCAGCGTGATCTATGTAGACAATGACCTTTGAACCAATTAGGTAGGATCTGAACTTGTTAAAGGCATGCACGACTTCTAGAAGTTCTTTCTCAGTAGTAGCATAACTCCTCTGAGCTTCATCAAGGGTCTTCGATGCATAATAGATCACATAATGTTTCTTTTCTATACATTGGCCCAAGACAACACCCACAACATAATCGCTTGCATCACACATAATTTCAAAAGGATGGTCCCAAGCGGGATCTCTAATGATGGGTGTGGTTGTAAGGGCATGCTTTAGTTTGTTGAAGCTTTTAACACATTCTTTGTCAAAATTTAATTCAGCATCCTTTAGTAACAAATTTGTCATCGGCTTGGTTATCTTTGAGAAGTCCTTTATAAACCATCTATAGAAACCTGAATGACCTAGGAATGCTCGAACTTCCTTTACATTGACAAGGATGGAAAGGTTGGAAATCACTTCGATTTTGGCCTTATTGACTTCGATCCCTCTATAGCTGACCCTATGGTCGAAGACAATGCCTTCCCTTACCATAAAGTGACACTTCTCCCAATTTAACACAAGATGTGCTTCTTCATATTGTTTGAGAACAAGGGAGAGGTGTTTTAGACATGAATCGAATGAATCTCCGTACACAAAAAACCATCCATGAAAACTTCCATAATTGTTTCAGTGAGACCGGCGAATATGGCAGCCATGCAACGCTGGAAGGTTGCAGGTGCGTTGCAGAGGCCGAATGTCATTCTTCTAAATGCATATGTTCCAAATGGGCAGGTGAAAGTAGTTTTCTCTTGGTCGTCTGGATGTATGGGTATTTGATAGAATCTAGAGTAACCATCGAGGTAATAGAAGTATTCTTGATGAGCCAGCCGCTCTAATACTTGATCAAGAAAGGGCATTGGAAAATGATCTTTTCGAGTTGCCTTGTTTAACTTCCTATAATCAATACACATCCTCCACCCTGTGACTATTCGAGTGGGGATGAGTTCATTGTTTTCATTTTGTATTACAGTTGTTCCACCTTTCTTCGGGACTACATGCACTGGGCTCACCCATGGTGAGTCTGATATCGGATAGATTATTCCAGCAATGAGCAGTTTAATGACCTCATGACAGACTGCTTCCTTCATATTTGGATTCAATTTCTATTGATGTTCAATATTTGGCTTGTGATCTTCCATCATAGGGATCTTGTGCATACACAACGCTTGACTAACCCCAGTGAGGTCACTCATCTTGTAACTGATGGCTTTCTTTCTTTCCCTTAGTTCTTTCAGGAGTTTATCTTCTTGTTTGGTCGTTAGATCAAAATTTATAATAACTGGACAAACCTTGAGATCATACAAAAATACATACTTCACTCCCTCGGGCAGGGGTTTCATCTCAAGGGCTTCTGGTTTTTCATATGTTTCTTAAGTAGTTTCCACAGCCTTGAGTTCTTCAAAAGTAGCTTTAACATCTTCTCTCGCAGTGTCAAGGTCAAGGACACACTCATTTAACTTGTTCATTGATGGAATTATTAGCAGATGGGTTTGTTAGAGTTACTTCTAAAGGATCGTCTTGTTCATATTCCTCTTGTGTGAGGAGTGATATTTGCTCAATGCAGTCAATCAGATAGACTTCTTCATGCATGCTTGGTCTTCGCATGCTTTCAAAAACTTTGAATTTGAGAGTTTCTTTACCAAGTCTGAGCAGCAATGTTCCTACTTCAACATCAATTAGAACACTTGCAGTGGCAAGGAACGGAAGTCCAAAGATGAGATGATATCTGGGGTCTTCTTTTATGTCCATGATGACGAAGTCACATAGAACATAGAAATCTTTTCCTACCTTGACAGGTACATCCTCAATAATTCCTAACATGTGTTTTATCAAATTGTCTGTGAGTTGTATGGTCATGCCAGTTGGGAGAAGTTCAGCAAACCCAAGCCTTTTGCAAAGGCTGAGTGGCATGATGGAGATGCTAGCACCAAGTTCTGCCAGACCTTTCTTACATGATGAATCACCGATATGGCATAAAATCCCAAAAGATCTCGGATCTTTCTGCTTCTTTGGCATCTTACTCTGGATGATATCTGAATTGGTTATAGCTAAATTGACTATCTCATATTCTTCAGTTATATATTTCCTTGTGAGGAGAAACTTTAAGTACTTTGTCCAGGCTGGTATCTCAGCCAGCGCATCCAAAAAGGGTATATCAACATGAAGTTTCTTCATGGCTTCCTTGAACTTGTTGAAATGGGTATCAAGCTTTGTCTACCTTAGACAAGCTAGAAAAGGTATACGAGGTTTGTATACAGGGATATCGGGTTCTGGTGATGCTTCTTCCTCTTCTTGAACAACCTTCTCAGAATTTTCTTTGTCCGGCTTACCATTAGTTACTAGTTCTTTTGGTTGAGATTTAGGAGTTGTGGAGTCTTGTATAATCACGGATTCATCCTCATCTGTTACAACCACATGTTGCTTGATAGGAGGATTAGAATAGTCTGTTCCTGACCTGGTGGTAACAGTGTTCAGTTGTTCTGGGTGTTTAGGATTGTTCTCTGGTTGGACAGCAAAGACTCCAGCAAGTGGCTTTATGCTAGCTGCGAGTTGAGCTAGTTGAGATTCAATAGCCTTCTGTTGGGCTTGCCGGTTAGCTATCATAGTTTGTTGAGTTTGCAACATCTTTTCAATAGTTGTTAACTTGTCATCAGAAGAGACACGACTTGCTTGTTGTCCTTGTTGTTGATAAGGAACTTGGTTAAGACTCTGGTACTGGGAACTGTTTTGATAATTATTGAAGTTCCTGTTCTGAAAGTTTCCCTTGAAATTTCCTTGATTTCCAAAATTCTATTGTTGATTATATGGAAATCCTGGTGGGCCTCGTGGTTGATTGTTCGAACCAAATTGATGCGAGTTCACTGCTCCAGAGGGGTTTCCATATTGAAAACCTAGATGGTTCCTATTCTGATTCAGATTGTAATACCCTTGGCCAGGAATGGTGTTAACAACAATTAAGATTCTCCATTTGACTATTATCTCCTTGCCCACATGCGTTGCTCAGAACAACATCGTAGAGAACATTGCATGCTAGAGTGGAATGGTCAGTACTTTTACATTCTTCACAGAACAATGAAGCTGACTTAATATGTTCTTGTTGTTGAGGGGGTGCACGTTCTCTTTTGAATGCAGTAAGGGATGATTCGATATGATCTTGCTTGGAAACTAGGAGTTTGAGGGTTTCAACGATTGACTTGTATTTGGGAATAACTTCAGCCATAGCAACCTTCAACACTCCTTTTCCTACAAACCTTCCCCAATTAGCGTGATTCTCATCTCCCAGGGTGATGACCCTCCATGCGTTGTCGTAACTTTGGCGCATGAAGTTTCTTCTGGATGAGGAGTCTAAGAATCTCTTGATATTATCATCTACACCCCTATAGAAAATTTTGATTAGTTGATTCTTAGGAATTCCATGGTGTGGAAACTTACGTAGAAGCTCTTTGTATCTATCCCATGCTTCAGCAAGGGTTTCTCCAGGGACTTGAGTGAAATTTGTTATCCGTCCCCTAATTTCATAGGTGAGAGAAGGAGGGTAGAACTTTTCTAGAAATACATTTTGAAGTTGTTCTCAAGTGGTGATGGGTTCACTTTGCAATGAATTGTACCAGCTTATTGCTCTATCAGCAAGTGAATACTTGAAGAGACAGAGTCTGATGGCATCATCGGATACTCCATTTTGCTTTGTCATAGCACATAGATCAATAAACCTCAAAAGATGCTCCTGATTATCCTCTCCTTGTTTGCCATAGAACGTGCTATTTTGAAGCAATGTGATCCAATGTGCTCTAATCTCAAAATTGGCAGCATTGGTGGGAGGAGGTTGTACTGGGTGATGAATATTAGCAGCTTTGGGGATTGAGAACACTCTAAGATCCTTTTGTAGTTCTGCAACATGTGTTGCTGCTTATGTTGCTTGAATTTCTTCTTGAACCCCAACTTTAGCTTCTTACATGAATCTTTCTCTCTGTGCATTAAGGGCTTGGGCCACCCTTCAGGCTATTTCTTCCTCTTGAGCCATTCTTACTTGGTTCTCTCTGATCTGATGATGAAACTAATCTGATGATGAAAAGTTTTGTCTATCTCAAGATCAAAGCTCGCTGTGAGCCCGAGACTGACCGAACGGTGCATACACTATGCTTTGGGTTGTTCCTAAAATGGAAAGATCTTTCTGAATTAAGGGTGATGGAATGGAAATGAATTCAACCAGATGGTCAATTATATCAAAAGCAAAAGCAAAATCCTAGATTAGCCTTAAGAGAACTGGATTTGACTAACTAATTATGTTGTCTCCGACAACGGTGCCAGAATTTGACGTGGCAAATATCGCACTAACAAATTCACTCGGGGTTGAAATCCCCGAGCTTTTACCAAAACCTTGTGCAATTATACCACCTGCAAGCGGAGGTGTCTTATCGCAGTATATTTAAGGATCGAATCCCAAAGGACAACATTTTTAAGAATCTTCGTCGGTCGAATCTAACTCAAGTAAGACTAATATTTAGAATGATTGATTTGGTTGAGGTTAATTAAACTAAATGCAAGAAAGTAAACAAGCAGAATTAAAGTTTGTTCTAGATTAATGATATGGAATCATTGGGATGGTATCGGGTTTCACCACCACTGCACATGAAAACACATAACATCCAGGCAAGCATCTAATTATCCAAATGGAACTGCTGCGAACCCTCCCAGAGGGATGTTTAGGCCCGCGTAAGCATCCCCTTAGGAATCATATTTCTCGTCACCATCTGGATCATGCACTTACGGTTTCAAAGATACAACATCTAATATGATTGCGGCCCTCCCCGATGGATGATTAGACCACAGAAGTGTCATTGTAGGCTAGATGGCTCATTCCCTCGCGGATCATACACTTACGACCTCAAGGAACCCCATTCTATTTCTAGTCTGGGAGTCAACCGTGCTAATCAACGTATATGTAGGCAAGTAGTCTGTAAACAAACACCGACGATTAACAAGAAGATACAACATCCAACTAAGGCTGTGGTCCTCCCTGAGGGATGTTTAGACCACAGAAGCGTCATCGTAGGCTAGATGGTTCGTCCCCACACAGATCATACACTTACGACCTCAAGGAACCCTATCAGATTTCTCATCAAAGAGTCTACCTCATTAATCGACATTCTATACTACAAAGAGAAGAACAAGATGAAAGCAATCAGGTAATCAACTACAAGCATATCAATTAGCAACGAAATGAACAGTTATATACATTGCCTTGGAATGTTTAAATGGAAAGACATGATTGCATGGGAAGCGGGGCTTGTCCCCGTACCCCAGCGAAAGTGGACTATTCACTCATGATGTGAGAAATAAGAAGAATAAGAAAGAGAGAGGATTCTTCCATGAGCATGATGTAGAGGGTGGTCGCAGCTCAGTGAAGATGATGTGGTCTTCTATGTCATGTCAGAGCAGATCTGGACGAAGAATGAGGGACGCCAAGACAGACCGGGTAGTCTTTCTCACTCCTCCTTCCTTCTCTTCTCGGTCTCCTTGATTGCAGCATGAGCGTTAGGTGAAATGACAGTAGTGTGGACGGAACTGGATCAGACCTGTGTACAGGTAGCTTGTCGGAGTCCCAGAACTGATGCATAAATGAGGACCCTTGTGGTCCTATTTATAGGCTTGGATGGGGTCCAAATGGTTTGCTTTATAAGTGATCATACAATCTTCAATATCCTTTATCAAATGGTCTTGGAAGTGCCTATATCAAATGGTCTTCTTTATCAAATGGTTTGGGAAACTGATTGCCTCCAAACGGTTTGTTGTTTCGATCTTCAACTTCATTCGGTCTTGCATGCGGGTGATCATTCGGTCTTGGATTATCATCCACTCAAACGGTCTTCAATGAGCCTCCATACGATCTTGGTAATTTGGTTCTAACAGTTTGGGAACCGATACATACCAAATGGTCTTGGACTTCCCATCATTCTGCACTGACTGACAAAATGGTCTTGAATTATTGTAATCCAAATGGTTTTGCGTGCAAGACTCCAATCGGTCTTGACTTCTCAGAATTCTGTAAAATCGATCCCTTCTCCATCGGTCTGCTATCCGCAGCTCCAAACGGTTTCCAGTGACAGCTACAAACGGTCATGAAGATCGTTCGTCTTGATCAATTGGTCTTCGTTGGTCAGTCTTAGTGCCTCTCATGCTCAAACAGTCCTCGCATCTGTACGCCAAGCGATCCTCGGAGATGGCATGCTCAAACGGTTTTGGTTTCACGATCTTGCTTCTCGTGGATACAGTTATATCGGTCTTGAGACTGTGCTAATAGCACAATGGAGAGGTGGGCAGGTCAGGGCAGTGCTGATGCTGCTGCTTGATGTGGTGGAGGTGCAGGTGAATCCGACGGCATGGGCGAGGTGTTGTAGAGCTAGGGTATGGCGAGAGGAAGAAGGATGAAAGGAAGCGGATGCGGGAGGTTTGCTTTAGTTAGCATGGTTACAGGTGGATGTTGGTTAGGGTTAGTCAGTGTGGTGGAAGGAGAAAGAAGAATGTGGTGGACGTTAAACGGTCCCTGAGGTGTGTTGCTCTTCATTCAGTTTGATCCACTTTTACACCAAACGGTTTGGAAATCTTGCTCAAACGGTCTGCATTTCTTCCTCAAAACGGTCTACGTTGGTTTTGGCTCTAACGGTTTGGAAATCGATATGGCCAAACGGTCTCGATATATTGAGAAGCAAATGGTCTTATGTCTGTGGCTGCCTAACGGTCTTCACGGCTGATCGGTTTGGTGTCAAACGATTTGCAAGACCATTCGTAGCTCTACGATTGATCGAACAATCGCGAGGAAGCGACGTAGTGGGCACAGTGGTTGAGGACGGTGGCGACACTAGTTGCAGGTTGCAATGATGGCAGGAGGAAGGAGGGAAGTGGGAGCGAGAGGTCCTTCATTCGGTCTTAAATAGATCACTCAAATGGTCTTGAAGACTGTATGGAGGTGGAGACCGATTGAATGAGATATTATGGTGAGACCGAATGGATGAGAAAGGTGGGCCCCACTCAAAGGGGTTTGATTTGGATGATGGTTGATTAGATGGTCGAACTTCATCATGACCTACATAAAGTTGATATAAACTCAATCAAGACTTTGATAATTGAACTAATTAAGTAAATTTTGCACATTTTTATATCTAGTAACTGAAATTGGATGTATTGACTCAAAAAGAGCCCAAGAAAGCAACTGAAAATCATGATGAATATGTATTTATCAATGTCTGGAGATTTTCAAACCAAGCCTTCTCAGTAATCTCGATACCATCAATACATTGGTTGATGGTATCGATACACCAAGCATAGTTGCAGGGCCAGACCTCACGAGGAGCAAAGGCATATGCAGATGTCGATACTATCGATGCAACGCAGATGGTATCGACGCACACGTCAATGATCTACAGTCTTCATCGAGCGGTCCACAATGTGTATCCATGGACAGTGTTGATGGTATCGACACCTTGTCGCTGCTATCGATGGACCGTCAGTAGTGCCGACCACACTTATAAAAGAGAACAAATTCTTTCCATCAAATTTCAAGGGCAATTTCCTACTTAGGATCCCAGTGGCCACCAGTACCCGCCACACCCACCACCAGAGCAATAAAGGGGTATCACTATTCCACCTCTTAAGTCTGGATTTGAACTATGAGGCCATAGTTGAATTCAAGCTTAGGAGGGGTGTTGGAACAACTTCTATCTAGTTTTTCTTTATTTTATTTCATCTTTCATTTGTTTTTGCAATTTTCATCTTTCTTTATCTAGTGTAATCAGTGGAGTCTAATTTAATTGTATGTCAACTCGTTTTCACTTGGGGCTTTGTGAGAAAATTATTTTTAATGAAAAATCCTTAAGAAATTGTAAGTTTGTCTTGTGAGAACTTGAGGACATTACTTGTGAAACTCATTGGGTCGGTCAACTTTAAAACATTTGATCATGATTGTGTATCTATATGGTTCATGTTAAGAGGATTGATATGATGTTGAGCCTAAACCAACCAAATGATAATGTGACTTTAATTTGAAGTGAGAGAGAGAAACCCCTTGATTAATTGGTACACAAGTCAGTAAGGAGGGACATATAATTCTATCTGAAGGTTCTGTCAATTAGTCTTGTGATCTGATCCACCGCAATTTCATTCACTCTCCACCATAAGAACTGGGAGCACATTACTATCTTTCACTCTTTGATTGAATCCCACATAGATAGGTCATGCATTACTATTATTTTGCATGTTTTGCATAAAAATGGAAAAAGAAAGATATAGAGTAGTTATACATGCACATTATCCTTAGGTGCATGTCATTTAGTTGCATAATTGTCATAATGAAGTGCATTCACATCTTTTGAGCATATAGTTGTACATCATGTGTTGTATGTTCTTCTGAAAAATTAAAGGTGTTGAACTTGTTGCATACCGTCCTAATAGAATGCATCGAATGTGCCAGTTAGAAAAAATGAGAAGGAAGCCCAACAAATAATCCATTACCATTTATGAAAATGAGGGCTTGAAGAAATGAATGAAAAAGGAAGAAAAAAAACTTGACACGCTAAATCTGTGTGTATAACGTAAGTGCATGTATCAATGTAATATAGGCCTTGTGAGGCCCGAGTCGAACTCAGGGAAATGGAAATTTCAGTAGATTACTACTAACTTGTCGTGATCAACTAGACCAAATGGAAAAGTGATTGTTTGGTTTTTAAAAATAAAATAAAGTAAAAAGAAAACAAAAGTGACCGGTGATTAAATGTTTAGTTTAATCAAATTTAATTGGGAATCCTTAGGATTGCAGTTTCACCATGAGGTCTCACTGCACACAAATCTACACAATTGACATAATTTGTTCTCTTTCCCTAATTATGGCCCGTAGTCAGAATTGCTTGCTTCCACGATACAATTCACTACCTCATTCTAGGTCAATTCCACGCCAGTAGTAACTTATACCCTAGATCTAGGTGCTTTAATTATTTCTCTGAGTATCCACCATTAATTGTACATTACCTTATCTAAGGAATTCATTAATTAATGTGTTAATCATTCCTTTTCAACCACTAATTCTCCGTCAGAAGTAATTAACGATATTAGAAATTGACTATGGTGATCAAGCATAGTAAATTGCAATGTAAACATGATAACATATCAAGGTAAAGTGAGACAAATTATGATAATTAATATAACATTGTCATACCGTGATTCCCCGGGCTACTCCCGGTCCTAAGGATAATGGAGATTAGCCCCGCATGTTGATATCAACAGTACACATGGAGAAGAAAGAGGGAAACATGGACAAACGAATGAAAATATGGTGTAACCCCTAAAACGGAGAAGATCCAGATGATCCTCGGTGCGAGACACGCGTTCTACAGCCTTCCGGTGGTGAAATAGTACATCTGCGGCTCTTGAACTGTCTTGGGCATAGCTATGGGCTCTGTTCTTCTCTCTCCTCTTCTCTGGGATTTGTGCAATGGAATAGAATATGATCCCTGGATTTGGGCCGCCTTTTCCTAGGTATAGGCATGACTTACGGCCGCCAAAAGATTGGAGTCGTTCGATCATGATCGTTCTGAACAATTCCCTAATCCAACAACGTCGATACCATCGATACGGTGTTGATGGTATCGACCCCCTAGGGTACCAGCGCTTTCTTCAATTTCTAGAATCCACCTATTGGCATCTCGATACTATCGACCTGGATGCTTTCCCTCTAGCCTGGTCATTGTTGCCATGTCGATAGCATCGACGGATCTGTTGATGGTATCGACGGGTCTTGGAATGTAAAGTACCTGAAACCAAGAGAAAAACACAAATCAAATCCAAGAAATTTGATAATTCATACGGAATAAGATAAAATAAGATAAATTTGATGCATACAATGATTATAGGCTGAAGGAAATGAATAATGCTATTATAGTCATAAAATGACACATAACCACACAAAACAAGTATGAAATTAGCCTATAAATGCGACTCCAAATCCTTACATCAAACTCCCCTAAGCTTGAGTCTTGCTCGCCCTCGAGCAAAAAAACTTTAAAATATGATTGAGAGGGTCAACTATAGAACATAATCACAAAATTGATATCTCAATATGATTCCCGCCTGCAATTCACATACCGACCCTTACCAACCACGAAACGATAACTACCCTTCAGGCGATAACAATCATTCATAAGAAATGTCTACCCCAAGATCAACGAACACCATCAAATAAGGCAGTTAACATAATAGAATCTTCAGGTTCAGTCTTGGTGCATCTTGTGATCTCCTATCTACATTTATCATTTCCTAACTACCATCTAAATGGAAGCAGATCTCCTGATATACATGAATTAGGAGAATATCATGGGTGGCCTACCACTTAGAGAAATGGGTGGCTATGGAAGAAAAGGAAGCACAATATAGTTGATCATGCAAAAACAAAAATGAATACCTATCATGATGCAAATGCAAATGAAAATGCCCTAATGCTACATTTTTGGTGGAATGATGCATGTGCTATCATTCTGTCTTAAAGTGAGATGGAATATCTAAGTAACTACACCATGTGCTTGTTCTTCTTAATATACGGGTGAGAACATGTTCCTTTCTCCCTCTTATTCATACTTTTTTTTCTCTTTCATTTTTTTCAAGCCCTCATTTTTATAAATGGTAATGGATTATTTGTTGGGCTTCCTTCTTTTTCTAATTGGCACACTTGATGCATTCTATTCGGAGGGAATGGAACAAGTTCAACACCTTTAATTTTTTAGAAGGACATACAACACATGATGTACAACTATATACTCAAAAGATGTGAATGCACTTTATTATGACAATTATGCAACTAAATGACATGCGCGTAAGGATAATGTGCATGTATAACTACTCTATATCTTTCTTTTTCCATTTTTATGCAAAACATGCAAAAATAATTGTAATGCATGACCTATCTACGTGGGATGCAATCAAAGAGTGAAAGACAGTAATGTACTCCCAGTTATTATGGTGGAGAGTGAATGAAATTGTAGTGGATCAGATCACAAGACTAATTGACAGAACCTTCAGATAGAATTATATGTCCCTCCTTACTGACTTGTGTACCAATTAATCAAGGGGTTTCTCTCTCTCACTTCAAATTAAAGTCACATTATCATTTGGTTGGTTTAGGCTCAACATCCATATCAATCCTCTTAACATGAACCATACAAATACACAATCATGTTTAAATGTTTTAAAGTTGACCTACCCAATGAGTTTCACAAGCAATGTCCTCAAGTTCTCACAAGAAAAACTTACAATTTCTTAAGGATTTTTCATTAAAAATCATTTTATCACAAAGCTCCATGTGAAAATGAGATGACATGCAATTAAATTAGACTCCACTGATTACACTAGATAGATAGTGGATCCTAGAAAATAGTAAATCTAGCAATTGAAAAAAAAAACTAAGATAAAGAAAGATAAAATTGCAAAAACAAATAAAAGATCAAATAAAATAAAATAAAACTAGATAGATGATGTTCAGCATCCCCTAAGCTTGAACTTGACTATGGCCTCATAGGCGAAATCCAAACTTAAGAGGTGGAACAACATCTATCTAGTTTTTTTTATTTTATTTGATTTTTTATTTGTTTTTGCAATTTTTATCTTTCTTTATCTTAGTTTTTTTTCAATTGCTAGATTTACAGTTTTCTAGGATCCACTATCTATCTAGTGTAATCAGTGGAGTCTAATTTAATTGCATGTCATCTCATTTTCACGTGGGGATTTTTGAAAAATGATTTTTAATGAAAAATCCTTAAGAAATTGTAAGTTTGTCTTGTGAGAACTTGAGGACATTAGCGTATATGTTAATTGCATGTCATCTCATTTTCACCATAAGAACTGGGAGTTATGCATCAAATCAAATCTGATAAATTAGCCTATAAAAGTACCTGAAACCCAGAGAATAACACAATCAAATCTGAGAAATTTGATAATTCATACAGCATAAGATAAAATAAGGTAAATTTGATGCATACAATGATTATAGGCTGAAGGAAATGAATCATGCTTTTATAGTCATAAAATGACACATAACCACACAACACAAGTATGAAATTATCCTATAATTATGTTCTATCAATTAGTCTTGTGATCTGATCCACCACAATTTCATTCACTCTCCACCATAAGAACTAGGAGCACATTACTGTCTTTCACTCTTTGATTGCATCCCACGTAGATAGGTCATGCATTACAGTTATTTTTTCATGTTTTTCATAAAAATGGAAAAAGAAAAATATAGAGTAGTTATACATGCAGATTATCCTTAGGTGCATGCCATTTAGTTGCATAATTGTCATAATGAAGTGTATTCACATCTTTTGAGCATATAGTTGTACATCATGTGTTGTATGTTCTTCTGAAAAATTAAAGGTGTTGAACTTGTTCCATGCCCTCTGAATAGAATGCATCAAATGTGCCAGTTAGAAAAAAAGAGAAGGAAGCCCAACAAATAAACCATTATCATTTATGAAAATGAGGGCTTGAAGAAATGAATGAAAAAAAGGAAAAAAAGTATGAATAAGAGGGAGAAAGGAACATGTTCTCACCCGTATATTAATAAGAACAAGCACATGGTGTAGTTACTTAGATATTCCATCTCACTTTGAGATGGAATGATAGCACATGCATCTTTCCACCAAAAATGTAGCATTAGGGCATTTTCATTTGCATTTGCATCATGATTGGTCATTCATTTTTGTTTTTACAAGATCGACTATACTGTGCTTCCTTTTCATCCATATCCACCCATTCCATCCACCTGTTTCTCTATGTGGTAGGCTACCCATGATATTCTCCTCATTCATGTATATCAGGAGATCTGCTTCCATTTAGATGGTAGTTAGGAAATGAGCAACATAGATAGGAGCTCACAAGATGCACCAAGTCTGAACTTGAGGATTTTATTATATTAACTATTTTACTTGATAGTGTTCATGATCTTGGGATAGACATCTCTCATGAATGATTATTGTCACTTTAAGGGTAGTTGTCATTCCGTGGCTGGTAAGGGTCGGTATTGAATTGCAGGTCGAAATCATACTGAGCTATCAATTTTGTAATTATGTTCTTTAGTTGACCCTCTCAATCATATTTTAAAGTTTTGTTGCTCGAGGGCGAGCAAGACTCAAGCTTAGGGGAGTTTCATGCAAGGATTTTGAGTCACATTTATAGGTTAATTTCATACTTATTTTGTGTGGTTATGTGTCATTTTATGACTATAATAGCATGATTCATTTCCTTCAGCCTTTAATCATTATATGCATCAAATTTATCTTATTTTATCTTATGTCGTATGAATTATCAAATTTATCAGATTTGATATATGTTTTTCTCTTGGTTTTAGGTACTTTACATCCCAGGACCCGTCGATACCATCGACGGATCTGTCGATTCTATTGGCATGGCAACAGTGACTAGGCTGGAGGGAAATCATCTAGCTCGATACCATCTACCATATTGGTCGATAGTATCGAGATACCAATAGGAAGATTCCAGAAATTGAAGAAAGCGCTGGTACCCTAGGGGTCGATACCATCGACACCCCGTCAATGGTATCGACGCTGTCGGATCAGGAAATTGTTCAGAACGATCACGATTGAACGACTGTGATATTTTTGGCGGCCATAAGTGGTACCTATACCTAGAAAAAGGTGGCCCAAAGCAAAGGATTGCATTCTATTCCATTGCACAAGTCCCAGAGAAGAGGAGAGCAAAGAACAGAGCCCAGAGCTACGCCCCAGATGTTTCTAGAGCCACAGACAGACGATTTCACCGCCGGAAGGCTGCAAAACGTGTGTCTCGCATCGAGAATCATCTGGATCTTCTCTGTTTCAGGGGTTACACCATATTTTCATCCATTTCTCCATGTTTCCCTCTTTCTTCTCCATGTGTACTGTTGAGATGAACATGCAAGGCTAATCCCCATTATCCTTAGGACTGAGAGTAGCCCGAGGAATCATTGTGTGACAATGTTATATTAATTATCATAATTTGTCTCACTTTCCCTTGATATGTTATCGTGTTTCCATTGTAATTTACTATCTTGATCACCATAGTCGGTTTCTAATACCGTTAATTACTTCTGACGGAGAATTAGTGATTGAAAAGGTACGATTAACACATTAATCAATAAATTCCTTAGACAATGTAATGTACGATTAATGGTGGATACTCAGAGAAATAATTAAAGCACCTAGATCTAGGGTATAAGTTACTACTGGCGTGGAACTGGCCTAGAATGAGGTAGTGAATTGTATTGCCGAAGCGAGCAATTCTGACTACGGGCCATAATCAGGGAAAGAGAACGAATTATGTCAATTGTGTAGATTTGTGTGCAGTGAGACCTCGTGGTGAAACTGCAATCCTAATGATTCCCACTTAATTTTATTAAACTAAAAATTTAATCACTGCTCACTTTTGTTTTCTTTTTACTTTATTTTCTTTTAAAAACCAAACAATCAACTTTTCCATTCGGTCTAGCTGATCGCGACCAAATAGTAGTAGTCTACTAAAATTTCTATTTCCCTGAGTTTGACTCGGGCCTCACAAGGCCTATATTACATTGGTACATGCATTTGAATTATACGCACGGCTTTAGCATGTCATTAAACCCTAGAGTTTGTTTGGTAGAGTTATCTTGGTTGGTCTAAAAGCAATCCAAAACCCTAATCGTTTTGTACCTATTTTGATAGGAAATGTGTTATGAAGGTTTTTCTCTATGTCTTGCTCTTTATCTTGCTCTCATGCATGGTTTTTTTGCACCTAGAGGTGAGAGGGGTGTTAGGTTCGGTTTTGGTTATCTTAAGCATGGTTTTCTCTTCCTTGGATAAGGTTCTTCCTTGGTAGTTTCTTAATCCATGACTTAGGGTCTTGGTGACCTTTCGTGTATGGCCTTTTCTTCATGATAACTATAGTTTCACCCTTGGTTTCAGTTCTATTTTGGTGACCTAGATGTCAACTCTGGGTGTGGTCGTGACACTTTCCTCTTGATGGTGACGACCTATATAGCCCTTGGACAAGATACTCCTTTGTAGTTGAGTTTGATCTTCTGATAATAGGTTGAGACACTTGGTGTGTGGTGGCTTAGTTACCCTTGGTGGTGTTGCTTTATTACTACTTTGTTTGGGTTGAGACACAACTCTAGTGTGTTGGGTCACGACCATGAGGGTCTTAGGTCATGACATATGTTGGTGGTCGAGACAGTTTGGACGAGTTGGAACCCTAACCCTAGTGTCACGGGCAAAACATGATCTAAGTGTTGGTTGCGACATATACCATGGTGGGAGGTCGCAACTTGTGTAGTTAAGTGGTAAATATAGGTGATGGTAGGTGGATATGAACACTTAATTATGTTCATATATGAATGATACATAAGCTCTATATATGCTATTTTGAATGTATTCTGGTCAACTATAATAACATTTCCTAATCTCTATACACTCCAAGATGGTGGAGGGTTATGAGTCTAGGGTTGTTGGTTGAACATTGCTTTGCAAACCCTAATTGGCTAAAGAGGAAACTCTAACCCTAATAATGATAAGTGATCTTGCTTGTTTCTCTATCATAAAGGATTATGCTTTTATGTTAGTATCTCTCTCTTGCTCATCTAACCATGCAGGTGTTATGAGCTTCATAATCATAGCTAGTTTATGTATGGTGATTATGGTATGACATAGGTTGAATACGCCCTTGTGAGGCATGTTAAGGCACTTGTGATAGAGGAATAATGTAAATGGGTCCTATGACCTGGTAGTGACTTGTTGTATAATGTGAGATGGCTTTTCCCAATGATGAGTTGAGGGATTGGTATCCGACGATGTATGGCCTAATTAATGATGGTGTGAATGGCAATAATGCATGCATCTTGTGGTGATAGTGTGACAAAGTCACACCTTATACATTTTATATCTTCTGGAGTTGTGTTATACCCTTACTTTTGTAGAACTTGTTCTAGCTTTGTACATTATAACTTGATTGATGTTAAAAGGCATTTAAACAAGATTAACTGGTCAAGTGGAACATGAACATGTAGTTCTTCCCTGTGCCATAGATCCATCTCAAGGTCAACACTTGCTGGATGGTGAAACGGGCTTTCCCTTAGAGGAAGCTTGGAGTCATATACTGTCGAGTGTATGCATTCACAGGATTGACTGCGCACCATACCCTGGAAGAAGTGTGGCTGCGAGCCGTAGCTCAGTGATGATGTTGCTTATGTGGTTTCAAAAGATTGGCTACGGGACATACCCTGGTAGGAGTGCGGATATGGGTTGTAGCTCAGTTTCACTAGTGTTGTGACCTCTACCGAGGTGGGCTAGGACTTTTACTGTTTGACTATATGTCATAGGTTGTAGTTGATCGGTATGTCTATGTTATGTACTCGTGTATTGACCATGAGGTTTGGTGAGTTCATGGATTCTGAATCTTCCATGGACCTTGTATGGCACCAATTTTGACTTAGTAGTGGTTGGTTGGATTTGGGTGGTATGACTCAAATCCTCGAGGCATAATAAAATACTTAATCATCCGTGTAGAATACTTGCTTAGGATCAAATATGAGAGCATTGGTTGTAGCCTTGCCTTGCTTTTGTACATGTTAGTCGATAGAGAATATAGATGTTATTTGTATTCCTTATTAAATTATTGATTGTTCTACTATTCAACAATAAGTGCCTGATATTGCTTAAATTGCTTTAATCAATAGTTACATATCATTTAACTGAATCTTCCCAGCTTGCTTAGTTCTGTATCTACTTGCTTTAGTTATCTATGCTAATAATAGTGTTGGTGGAGAGTTATATCTCCTACTGAGATTTGAAATCTCACCCATTGGGTTTCCCACATCTTTTAGGTGGACGTGCATGAGGAGATAGAGATCGTGCAACTGAGGTAGAGCAGCAGCAAGGAGGACAATTCCAACTAAGGTTGGGAATGATTTTTGTGGTCTTTTGTGGTTAGAGTCCTAGAGTCGTCCTTATACACTCAGGTCTTGGGAGGAATTATGTATGTTCCTCGAGGGTGTTATCGATATGAATTTTTGGTTTATGTGCCTTGTTGTATATAGTGGGTTGTTGTACATGTTTATGTAAATGAAAAGATATCACATGTGATAGGTGGCCTTCTATGGGCATGTTGTAAATAATGATGCTTAATGGTATATAATTCATATGGAAAGTTTTTTGATCCTGATGTAATATGTTTCTTGATGTTGGTTCTTGTTGTAATCAATTTTTATTTTTAGTGTTCTTCAATAATCCATTGTAGAGTTTGTTTTAATCTCATGGTTTGTGGTGTGTGGCATCATAATGATGATAACAATATATAACAAAGACATAATGAGAAACCATATTCTAATTCATAATCAATTTTCTTGTAATTATTCATTAAAGCATGTACTTGATATTATTATACTTGAAATTCATGAGTATAATTGAACATAAAACCCTTTACCCATACTTATTACTCATAGTACATGAATTCACTTACCTTTATTAAAAAAAACCTAATTGATCCTTCTAGGTTGAAGGAATCATAATTACTTCTTTGGATCGATCAAACCCTAAATATCTTGTTCATAATATATATCATGTTAATTTGTATTTTATTTATCATCTCAAACCCTACTATTTACTTCTTAGCAAACTAGGGTTTTTTCGAATGAGAAATAGACTCTGAAACTTAGAAAATAAAGTTCTTTATTCAAAACCCTTTCCATATCATATTTTTGTGAATTTTTTGGATATATCATTGATTTATTATGAATTTGTGAACTATCGACCAATCAGGAAAAAGGGGGAAGCGATGTAGGTATATAATGGAAGAAGAACATGTCTACTAAGATGGTACAATCAAACTAGGCCACCTTGACAGGGTCCATTGCACGGTCAACGCTCTCCAAAACAAAAGCGAAGGACCATAATGTCCATGGCAGCGGCTGAAAAAATAGAATACATCTTGGGGTAAAAGTGGAAAACATTGATTGGTTTTGTTCTTCTACGATCATCCAAGAACAAGTAGGAAGACGGTAAGAAATCTTGGGTCTGAACTCAAAATCTATGATTGATCATAAGCAAGTGACCACAGAAACCAAAGCCTAAGGTCCATGTGATCCCAACGAACCAAGGTTATGACCCTTGAGGTGTCAAGAACACCAATGGTGCAAACCGCCATGGCCATCTAGGAGGAATGGCTAGATCACCACTAAAAGAATATTAGAGTCAATAAACAAGTGATTAGGTGTTTCTAGAAGTACAAGGTGGAGCTAGTATCACAAACATGAAGCAAAAAGGCAATTGGAAGACCTTCGTTGGCCGCAAATTTTAGATCTAGATGAAAAGAGGGACACCATTGAATACATGTAAATAATGAGGATTGAGGGTTTATAAATATTTAAGGGGTTTCGAAGATCC
The DNA here is from genome assembly GCA_963693085.1 of Alisma plantago-aquatica. Lineage (NCBI taxonomy): Eukaryota > Viridiplantae > Streptophyta > Magnoliopsida > Alismatales > Alismataceae > Alisma > Alisma plantago-aquatica. The sequence continues at coordinate 1,065,467,445 of OY856411.1, read as the reverse complement.
TCCTGTGAGTTTGTTAAATGTGGCGGAGCTCAGGCTTGTTCCTCCGTGGTTTCTCTTATAGGGATATACAAGTAGAGAAGGGGAGGTGGATGTAGGGTACTCGAGGGAGAGTTAGGACTAGATATTAGTTCCTTTGTGTTCGTTGAACATTTTTAGGGACTTACTTATATAGTTGGAGGTCTGGATAAGCCTAGGTATGTCTCACTAATCGAAACAAGAAATGACACGATACCATTGGAAGGACCCTGACCTATATTTTGGGCTTATTCTGTTTGCTTTGCCTGAACCTTGTGCTTAGTTGCTTGTTAATCACCTTTAGTGGTGAATAGGGTATGCTTGTGTTTTATTGAGTGTTGGAGGTGCTACTTGCTAAATAACCTAAGTTAGGGTTGAAGAGCAATATTGTCACCTTGAGAGACGTCTTTCTCTCTCTTTGCTTCCTCTAGAGTTGAGAGGAAGGTTTGGGCTCGTGCCTTGAGTTGTCTTGGGCTTGGTTGAGCTCTGTTGGGCCTTGTTTTTTCTTTTTTGGGCCTTGCCTTGCTTTGAGGAGCCATATATCGGGAAAGGACCACCTTGTGTCGGCCATGGGGGTGTCACCCATGGGTGTGTCAGTCAAGGTGGTGGTGTGTGTCGACCTTTGACCCCTTTAACCTTCTTGCTTTGGTTGTGTCACCCTAGCTTGGATATGTGGCCGATCCTTGGATGAGTGGGTGGCATGGCATGTGCATGAGGTTTGCAAGGTGGTAAGATGTTGGACATGTGTCCCTAAGAAGGGCGACACCTTGCCTTGGTTCTCCTTTGATCCTCATCTATATATGCCTTGCCTTTCTCTTCCTTAGGAACCCTTTAGCTCTTTGTTTCTCCTCTCTTCCTTAGTGCACGATACACCTACCCTTTGGTGTGTTTGGTGGCCGATACAGCTTGGTGGAGCAAGTTGGTGGCCGATCCTCTTCTTGAAGTCGTCTTCTTCTTCTTCCTCTAGCTTGGTGGCCAAACCCTAGGTGGACCTTGTTTCCTTGTGGTGTGCTTGGAGCTAGGAGCTTTAAGATTGGAGCTTTGGAGCTTGAGGAGTTTGCTTAATGTGGGTTACATAACTCCTAACCCTGACTATTATACCTTATTTTATATTGCATGTTCATATATGATCATGATCGGCCATGCATGTTGTTAGATATGTCTCTTGCTCTAGCATGTACCTTTAATCCTGTAGATATTGTGATATTGTTGTTGTGGTTGATGTTGTGTACCTTTGGATCTAGTTGGCCGAACCATAGTTGGGGTTTTCTCGTTGAGCAATACCCCTTTCTCTCCTTGGTTTTTGAGACGTGAGTTTGAGATCTAGTGATGTGGACAATACCCCTCTCTCATTTAAATTGAGAGGTGAGTCTACATTCTAGTTTCTTGGGCAAAACCCTCCTCTCACCATGGATTTGAGAGGTGAGTTTTTGGTTATGTGATGACCTAAGTTGAGGTTGATCCATCATGTTGCCCGATTGGTGATGGAGGTTGTACAAAACCCCTCTCTCTTGGTTGTTGAGAGGTGAGCCGATTCTCTTAATCTTTTTGGGTTTTGATGATGGTGGGCTTGAGCTTGAAGATGACCTTGTCGAGTTGGGCTTGATGCCTTGCACGATACACCCTTAATGAGTTGCTGCCTGACACCTCTTTGTCTTGGCCGATATGGCATTTTGAGTGTTGTTGGCTTGATGCTCGTTATGGCCCTCTTAACCTTGATGGTAACCTTGGGCAATAAGCCTTGATCTAGAGGATCCTTCGACCTTATAGATGTTGATCCTTGGCCGATAGAGTGCTTAGTGGATATCCTTAGTTGAGATCCTTGGGCGATATATGTTAGGATGGTCTCTTAAACGGTATGGGTCGAGTGGTGCACCTTAGTGAGTATCTTGGTGGTGACTGATATGATGTGTTGTGTCTTGTTGGATGATAAGCCTTCTCAGGGTGCCTTGGTATCGGTTGTTGTCATGAGCATGGTGGGCGCTACAAGGCTGAGCTTGGACACCATGCTGCTGGCTGATACCAGTGTTGAACGTTAGGGAAGTTGTTGCATGTTACAAACCCTCACTCTAGTTGGACAATGGGCTTTCTTGTGATGCCTTAGTGGTCATCTTACACATGGATGACACGATTTGTCCGACCTGAGGGTCCTCTAGACGACATGGTTTGCTGGTTGGGCAATAGGCTCCTTAGGCGTTATGGCCTTGAGCGCTATGAGTTTGGTGGTTGCCCGACATGAAAACCTAACCCTAATGGGTGATAGGGTCTTGGATGATAAGAGGTGCCCATGTGTTGCCCGATACCACCTTGTAGTTGCATGCACGATGCACCTTGCCTGACACCATGTGAGCTGGTGGATTCTTGTTGCATGATAGGTGAAGTGATGGGTTGGCTGATATGTTGGTGAGCTTGCTTAGGGTTGGGAAACCCTAGCCGATGCTTCCTTTGGTGAGGGTATGACCATAACCAATACATCTTGTGGTGAGGGTTGGCACTGCTCGCCATACCTATAGTGAAGGTTACAGGAGATTTGATGAGGGTTCTGATAACTCAGAATGTATATAGCTTATAGTTCTCTATTAATAATGATAATATAAGTGATATGGTGTAATCACCTTGAATCCTGCAACTCTGATGATGAGATAAGATGATAGGTTGTGAACCAGGAAGTTCGGAAGGATATGATTTCTATAGCTTATGTGTGATATACTCATGGATGTTGCTTTATACTTGATAAGCACAATAATCATGTTAATCTATGATGGCTTCAGTTATCTCTATGAATGTGTATACTAACCATGCAGGTATTTTTATGTGAACTCATAGCCTGGTAAGAGCTATGAGATGTAAGTGCTTGAGTAGTACCATGTGGCAATGAGATAACAAGTTGATAGGCCCGAGGACCTGATCTAAGACTGAGTGCCTAGTTGAGGTGTTATACTCTAAGGATGAAATAAGGGATGCGTTCCCAGAATGTTGATGCATGATTATGATGCCTTGAGAGATAGTTGTTGATATATTGAGGGATTGAGGTCCCAGGACAATATGATGATGGAAATAATGATATAATTCTATAAGGTTATGTTTATGCTTGGTTGCCTCAACAACTCACTTAAAATATACTAATCAATCACAGTGGAACATATCATGTAGTTTTCCCTGGCCATAGATCCATCATCGTCAGTATCATGGTGATGGTGAAACGGGTTTATCCTGCAGGATTTTCCTAGAGCGCATATTGTTGAATATGCGAGGTTTTCCCCTAGCCTAAAATAGGAGGAATCTAAGTACCACTATGAATATATGGAGCATGGTGAACAGACCCATGACTCAGGATATGTGATGATGAGCATGATGCGTTCATGGCTCATATATATACACTAGCACCTATGATGAAGTGAGCTAGAGATATGGGAAGCTTGCGGAGCTGACCCAGAGGCTGAGGCCTATAAGCATAAGACTGTGGTCTTGCTTGATGATTCGTGTACTGACCACGATAAGGTGAGGTCATGGAGTCCGGATCTCCTTAGACCTTGTATGGAACCGAATTGGGCTTCACAGTCAATGGTTGGATTTGAGCAGGGAAGGCTCACTTCCTCAGGGAATAATAAAATGTAATACAGCCGGATAGTATATGCCACACAGAATAAATACAAAACATTGTTTGAGGCCTTGTTTATAGATAGTCCAGTTACCTACTTATAGTTTCTTATATGATCTTGATATCTTGTGCTAAGTTCATGTAATGCTTATCTTGTCAATCATGTTCCATAAATAGAATATGGATATAGGCCTCATGGATATCCCGGTAAGGATGATAGATAATATAGTCTTGCTCAGTATGCTGCTCATAACAAGTTATCTGTTTTATCTGCTTTTATCTTATAAGGTTTATAGTTGTGGCAGGGAGTTATGTTTCTCGCTGGGACTGTGTGTCTCACCCCGTTGGTTTACAACCTTTTTAGGTGATCACTCTAGATGTGGTGGTGATCGTGAGGTTGCGGCCGAGCAGCAAGAAGAGAAGTAGAAGGAAAGAGATGGACATGTTACTGTTTTGGTGGTTTTGTAGTAGAATCCTAGAGTCATCCTTGTACTCTTAGGCCCTTGGAGGTGTTTGATGACGTTTCATGATGACTAGCTGATGTAATTTTGGTATATCCTATTGCTGGTCGTATGTGGCCCGTTATGTATGTATAAACATGTGACGAACTCTGGTGCTGTCAGTATAGTTGGTTTTGATAAGCTGAGCACATATATCAAAGCTCGTAATATTTTTATAACATGTTTCTGATGCAGGATCTGGATGCAAAAGTTCTCTTATGTATGCCTTCTGCAATCGGTTTTAATTAACCCATGTTTTGGGTAATATGTGGTTTATGGTGTTTTTGCACGTTTTTGTGTGGCATTTCATTGTCTGTGTGATAGCGGGGTGTCACAACCATGGTTTTTCTAGGAGTTAAAAAAGGGAAACCCTAACAAATTGGAGATGAGTCAAATTGGGAAGACCAGTCAAATTTACTGGAGATGTTTTCTTTTCCAAATCCTCAGAGGATCACGATATAAGTGGCAAGTGAGACTACACAGACTGTAGAATCCCACTGTAATGAGAAATCAGGTGAAGGAGAGAGTCCCATTGCTCATGGTTGCACTCGAGTCTGAGTCTGACCCAATTCAGACTCCTCCCTCCACATGACACATGAAAAATGGAGAACTTTAGGAAAATGCAACATATTAAATAGATTATTGATCATTTAGGGTCCAAACTTTATAATTTATTGCCTATTTACATTGAGTGATCAAACAAGGTCGTATTGAGACCAAACTTTGCATGATGACTAAATAAATAATGAGGATCCCTAATATCATCTTATCATTTTAGGTTTGAAAGTTAGAATGATATGTTATTTCCTTTTGAACTACAATCTCTATTCAATTCTCTAGGATTATCCAAACTCATAATTTGGATAAAGCCCCAAATTATCTTAACAAACTCACCTAAAAATTATCAGTCCATATAGTGAATATTAGTTTGGTTACTTTCACCTTAAACCCTAAATGTTACTTTCCAAAAAAATAGGGTTTCCATTTTGGGATTCCTTTATAAGATTTCAATTTTTGGGGTGTTACAATTCTACCCACCTTAAATAAATTCCATCCTCAAAATTTCCGCATACTACCCACCTTAGGGTTTTACTTATTTCTAATTTGCAATACTCAACATGTATTTCCATATGGTAAAAACTAGGGTTAACCTAGATCAGACCTTCATCAACATCATACACCATAGCAAAGATTCTTGTTTGTCTCTTTTCTATTCGATCTGGGTTAGGGTGTTGTCTGGCATCGTTCCTTGCTTTGACCTTGAGGCATTTTGACTTCTTGTGATTTGGGTCCCCACATAAGTAGCAAAGTCCTGTACAAAATCTGCGTACTCCACCATGCGTCCTATTGCATGTTGGGCAAGGCTTCCTGATGTATGGTTCTTTTGGGGCTTTTTCTTCTTGTCATTATGATTATTGGAGTTGTTGTGGGAGTCGTTGTCTTTCTTCCATGTTCTACCTGGGTGGTCTTGTAATTCTAGTGCAACATCTAGGGAACCTTATAGGGTGTGATGTCCTCATCCGAATAGAGAAAAGTTAATGTCTTCCTTGAGACCCCTAATGAAATTCTTCATATCGTGTCATTCATCATAGTAATAACCATACTTCTATAAAAAATTGAACTTCATGGTGTACTGTGTGACTGTCATATCACCATGTTGATGAAGGCTATTAACTCCTGTTCTTTCTTCTCAACCATAGCCTCAGAAGGATTCTGTGAATTCCTCCCATGTGAGTGGGGGAGAATCAACTTCATGAGATCCTAGTAGGTTCTCCCACCAAGTACTAGTAGCACCTTTGAGCATGTGAATCCCAAAATGAACCATGGATTGTTTAAGGCAATCTAGGTCATGGAAAAAATGTTCCATGCTCTGCATCCAACTTTCAGTTTTGCCCACCACATCCAACTCTTCCTCTCTAGCAAAAGAATCAAGCTTGATCTTCAAGAACTCAACTAGGAAAGATCGGGATTGACCTTAGGGTTTCCTAACTGGTCCTCTCCTCTTCCCATGGAAGTGGCAAGGGCCTTGACCAAGACATCAAAGGGCACCATGGGAGTTTCTTCTCATGGAGATACCCAGTGGTCTCCTATGCTGTGAGAATCATCTTCATCCCCACCACAGGAATCTCATTGTTCTTCTTAGGTGCCATCCACGAATGAGGACATAAACTAGATGAGATTCTGAGAAAAGCCATGTGGCCAACTATATTTTTAAGTCTGATACCACATTGTAACACCCCAGTTCTCTAAAACATGTATATAACTAAGCCAAAGCATAATTCTCATTGGGAGTGTCACAAACATGATGTTTATTGCATTAAAATAGATTTTGTTCGGCCAACACATGAAAATAAACAATTCTCATACTTAAGTCCTCAAGATAATATCCACACTTTAAACAAATACATGGTCTCTTAACTTGAAAGTAAATCTAAACTAATATTCTATTATAGTTAGCACCTCACCAGTTTTTGTTTTCAGTATTTGTCCTCAAGAAGTATGCTCCTTGTCTAAGCTCCTTAATCCTTCTTTCCTGTGAACATCGTGTCCCATCCATGCAAGGCAAAATGGAAAACTTGTTAGAGCAAATGACACTGAGTAACATTATAAGAACTGAAAATATATTATGCTTGTGAGAAAACTTGAATTTAAATATGATAAATATTGAATTCTTTTCATGTTCATCTTTATTGTTGTCCTTCATCCTTATATTGCTCACACAGAGCTTATGTTATCAAGAGCACATTGCTCACTCAAAGATTATGCACCTGAGTGTTTATTTCTCACACAGAGTTTATGCCAAAAAGGCGTCTTAATCTAGGAAGGAACAATCAGAATTCATCCATCATATACTTAACATTGATCTTGAGAATAATAACTTAAAGCATTAAATTTAACTTAGAAAACATGTGCATATTATGATGATAGAAATATATGAGAAAGACAAAATGAGAAACCATAATTTGATTAATTATCAATTTTCTTATAATAATGCATTAAAGCATGTATTGGATATTATTGTACTTGAAATTCATAAGTATAATTGAATATAAAGCCCTTTATCCATACTTGTTACTCAGAGTGCATAAATCTACTTAGCTTTCTTGAAGGAAACCTAATTTCGCCTCCTAGGTTGAAGAAATCCTAGTAACTTCTTTGGGTCGATCAAACCCTAATTATCCTACTCATAATATATATCATATGCATTTATGTTTTATTCATCATCTCAAACCCTAATATTTACTTAGAAAACTTGGGTATGTTTGAATGAGGCATAGACTCTGAAACTTAGAAAATTGACTTCTTTATTCAAAACCCTTTACAAAACATATTTTTTGAAATTTTCAGATATATAGTTGATTTATTATGGATTTGTGGACTACCGGCCAATCTAGAAAAAGGAGGAAGCCACATAGGTATATACTGGAAGGAGAACATGTTGCAATCTTCTGAGATGGACTAATCAAATTGGGCCACCTCGACAGAGCCCTCTACATGATTAGTGCTTTCCAAAACAAAAGCAAAGGACCACAATGTCCATGGCAGCACACAACAAAACAAAATATATCTAGGGGTAAAAGTGGAAAACATTGATTGGTTTTGTTCTTCTATGGTCCTCGAAGAATAAGCACCAAGACAACAAGAAAGCCTGGATCTGAATTCAAAATCTATGGTTGATCATCAACAAGTGACCATGGAAACCAAAGCCCGGGATCCAGGTGATCCGACGAGCCAAGGTTCTGACCCTTGAGGTGTCAAGAACACCAATGGAACAAACTGCCATGGCCATCCAAGACCAATGGATGGATCACCACCAAAATAATATTCAAGGTGCTAAACAAATAATTGGGTGTTTATGAAAGTTCAAGGCGGAGCTAGTATCACAAAAACAAAGCAACAAGGTGATCGAAAGACTATCGTTGGATGTGAATTTTAGATCTAGGTGAAAAGAGTGAAACCATTGAATACCTAAAAATAAGGCAAATTGAGGATTTAGAAAGCTTTAAGGGGCGTTGAAGATCCTCCTATGAGTTTGCTAAAGGTGACAGAGGTTAGGCTTGTTTCACCGCAGTCTCTGTTACAAGGAGATACAGGTAGAGAAGGGGAGGGGGATGTAGGGTACTCGAGGGAGAGTTAGGACTAGATATCCATTCCTTTGTGTTCGTTGAATGTTTTTAGGGGCTTACTTATATAGTTGGAGGTCTGGGTAAGACTAGGTATCTCGCGGTGATCGAAATAGGGAATGCCATGGTGTCATGATGTCACTAGGAGTCTTCAAAAAGGGAAACCCTGAAAAATTGGGGATGAGTCGGATTGGGAAGACAAGTTGAAGTTACTGGAGATGTTTCCTTATCCAGATCCTTAGAGGATCGATATATAAGAGGCATGTGAGAATACACATACTGTAAAGTCCCTCTATAATGAGAAATCAAGCAAAGGAGAGAATCCTATAGCACGTGGCTGCACTCGGGTCTGAGTCCAACCCGATTCAGACTCCTCCCTCCACATGACACGTGAAAAAGGGGAAATTGGGAAAATGCAACATATTGAATAGATTATTAATCATTTAGGGTCCAATCTTTATAATTTCTTATATATTTACATTGAATGATCAAATAAGGTCCTATTGAGACCAAACTTTGTAGGATGATTAAATAAATAATGAGGATCGCTAGTATCATCTTATATTTTAGATTTGAGAGTCACAACGATCTGTTATTTCCTTTTTAAGTATGATCTCTATTCAATTCTCTAGGATTGTCCAAAAATAGTTAGGGGCTCATAATTTAGATAAAGCCCCAATTATCTTAACAAACTCACCTAAAAATTATCAAGCCATACAATGAATATTAATTGGGTTAATTTCACCTCAAACACTAAATGTTACTTATTGAAAAATTAGGGTTTCCATTTTGGGATTTATTTATTATATTTAAAATTTTGGGGTGTTATAGAGATGTTCCTACAAGAAGGGGGCTATTTTCAATTAGGTAGTTGAAAAGAATTATAGTAAGAAAAATGAAATATATAAAAAAATTCAGATTACAAGCATGAGAATAGAAGTGCCTTGCATAACAATTAATAACAATTCCATTTTAAAATAATAGGTGTTTTCATGCATAATAATCACTACTACATTTTGGCCAATAACGTCGCTGTCTGTAGGGTCAGTTTTTTTGAATAACCAACCTTATATGTCTACAAAAAAACACGAGCACCACTTAAGACCTCTTGAGTCAGTTTTCTTAAAATAACTGACCTTGTAGTGTAACTCTATAGGGTCAGTTTTCCAAATAACTGACCTTATATGTCTATAAAAATGTGGGCACCACTTAAGACCACTTGGGTCAGTTTTCTTAAAATAATCGACCTTGTAGTGTATCTCTATAGGGTCAGTTTTCATAAAATAAGCGACCTTATAGACAATGGGATTAGAAAGCCCATTAAAGTTTCCCGCGGAAAAAATTTTCTTGATTTTGGCTTCGTGCCTCGATCTATAGGGTTAGTTTTTCCAAATAAATGACCTTATATGTCTACAAAAAATGCGAGCACCATTTAAGATCTCTTGGGTCGATTTTCTTAAAAAAACGACCTTATAGGGCATTTCGGTCAAAAAAAATTCTTGACCGAGTTGAATTTTGAATCCATTTTCCCTTCGTTCATGTATAAGTACCTCTAGGGTCGGTTTTTTTTCCTTTTAACCGACCTTGTAGGTCTCCTCAGTCGAAAAAATCATCGACCGAGTTGAATTTTGGATCCAATTTGCCTTCACGCGTGTATAAGTACCTCTAGCGTCGGTTTTTTCATTTTAACCAACCTTATAGGTCCCCTCGGTCAACCAAATTGTCGACCGAGATAAATTTTGGATCCATATTGCCTTTGCGCGTGTATAAGTACCTCTAGGGTCAGTTTTACCCTTTTAACTGACCTTGTAGGTCCTCTCGATCGATGAAATTCTTGACCGAGGTCACCTCGGTCGAAAAAATCATCGATCGAGTTAACTTTTGGATCCAGTTTTCCTTCATGCGTGTATAAGTACCTCTAGGGTCGATTTTTCCCTTTTAACCGACCTTGTAGGTCTTCTCGGTCGACGAAATTCTCAACTGAGGTCACCTTGGTCAAAAAAATCATCGACCGAGTTGAATTTTGGATCCAGTTTTCCTTCGTGCGTGTATTAGTACCTATAGGGTCAGTTTTTTCCTTTTAACCGACCTTGTAGGCCCCCTCGGTCAACCAAATTGTCGACCGAGTTGAATTTTGGATCTAGTTTTCCTTCGTGTGTGTATAAGTACCTCTAGGGTCAGTTTTTTCCTTTTAACTGACCTTGTAGGTCTTCTCGGTTGACGATATTCTCGACTGAGGTCACCTCGATCGAAAAAATCATCGACCGAGTTAAATTTTGGATCTAGTTTACATTCGTCTGTGAATAAGTACCTCTAGCGTCGGTTTTTTCATTTTAACCGACCTTTTAGGTCCCCTCGATCGAATAAATTCTCGACTGAGGTTCGCTCGGTCGACGAAATTCTTGACTGAGTTGAAGTTTGGGTGTTTTTTATTTACCCGACACGGGCACCACTTATCTCTTGGGTCATTTTTTGTTTTAACCGACCCTACAGGTCGGGCTCGGGGCTTGAAGTGGCCGAGACCTACTTCTTTCTCTCCCGCGAGACCAAGTTTCCTTTCTCTCCTGCGCATCCGAGACCTACTATTTCTTTCTCTCCCGCGCCGAGACCTACTTCTATTCTCCCACGAGACCTACTTCTTCTTTCTCTCCCGCGCCACTGAGACGTACTTCTTCTTTCTCTCTCACGCTATCGGGACCTACTTCTTCTTTCTCTCCCGCGCCCCAAAGCTTTCTCTCCCCTTGTCATTGTCATCATCCGAGAGAATAGGAGCTCAAAGTGGATCTTGAAGTGGCTGACACCAAAGTGGAGCTCAAAGTTGTCACTGCCACGGTCGTAGAGGTAAGACTTTCCATTTATATAGGTCTATCTATACCCGCCGTGGTACCGCTGCCACCACCATGGAAGCATCCAGGTCCACTCTCGGTCGACAATTTGTCGACCGACAGTCCACCTGCGTGTGGCATCCAGGTCCACTCTCGGTCTACAATTCGTTGACCTACGCGTCTTTAACTAGATAGTTATATTGTTTTTCCATTTTATATGATTGATAACCCAACCAATAATAAAAGCATGTATTTTTGCATATGTAATTATTATATAAATTCTAGAAATTAATATGAGATTAGATATGTGTACTCCCAGATTGACACTTTAGGGTTTATAGATGAGAATCATCAATGCATGATGTTTAACTTAATATATAAATATGAAAATAGTACCTTTATATATTAACTTAGAAACTTGTTCAAAATTTACTCATTAGGAGTAAACTTTGGATAGTCCCCGGTTTGGGACTAATTTTGGATATTTAATCTCACTTAGGATGTAACTGTATAATGTATGTTTAGTTTTGAAGAAAATTTTAGTAGGATTTCCTCATTTGTTCTCTGGGTACATATGTGAGTGGTTATTTTCCATTTACATCGGTTGTGATGCCCCATTCAAACAAAATGTCATTAACTAAGTAGAAGCGATCATTAATAGTAGATTACTGAAAATCACAAAAAATTAAAACCATTTATAAAGAGATCCAAACACAAGAAAACTCTTTTATTAAGAACCAATGTATTTTATTTACATCCTGGTTCATAAGTACATATCCCTTCTCAAGGATTACAAGCATCAACTGCTCTGTTAAAACTATACACATGCAGCATAAGAACCTCGAGGCATCAAGCCAAAATCTCATATCGATTCATTAAAAGTACTAACTACTAACTCTGAGGACCTGAGAGTACAGAGACGACACATAGGACTCTCTATACAAAAAAATATGACAGTCAGTGTCTCCACCTGGAATATCACTATTGTCCCTGTTGTTGTTGTTGCTACACTTCCCCTTCTATAGGGTTCCTGCCTCTTCTTCTGCGTCTAACTAAAAAGGTTGGATCCCACAGGGGTGAGACAATTGAAAATTTTCCCAGCAAGAGATATAACTCTCTGCCAGTAACATTATTATTGCAGTTTAATAGGATGAAACTGAGCAGAGGAATCATATATATTCAGCAACAGATAAATCAATGTCTAAATAGATTAGAGAAATATTCTTATTCAAAGCATTTCATCTATAACTTAATAAAGCAGCATGTCACTTATCCAATAAGGAAATGAAGAACATGTATAACATTTATCCATCTAGGATATGCTAAACAAGGTAACATAAACCAATGATTCTCATATTTCAACCTTAAGCAAATACACTGCACGGCTGATTACATTTTACAATCATATTTAAGCCCTAAGGAGATGAGGTATACCGCTCATACTCCAACCGACCATTACGAAATCGAAATTGGTTCCATACATAGATCAAGGAAGAGCCGGATTTCCATGACCTCATCCTCCTCAGTCAGTGTGAGTACAAAATGCAGGACATCTTGTGTCTCTGCTAAATAGCTTTCTAGGGTATACTGGCAACTTTTCTATAGGTGTACTCTCTTCACAATCGAGAGATTTCATGTTTATCTCACATCGATCCGGCATTAACATTATCGGGAGATTCGTGATACATCCATCCCGACACATATAGTGAAGAATTGAGAGATTTAATGTTTATCTCACATCAATCCCACATTAGGATGTAAGGATATTCATGCCCATAACCCCCACATACTCAACAATATGCCCTCCAAGAGATCCCCTAGGAAAACATGTTTCACCATCACCAACTACTGACGATGATGGATCTATGGCCAGGGCTCTACATGATAAGATTTCACTTGATTAATTAAGTACATTACCATATTATTTTAGCATCAGTCCAGTTTTCAAACATAAAATATTATAATAAATGCTACAAAGAATGTGTATAACTTCTATCAAGTAATTTTTGAATCTTTATAAAACATTGGGATCTCAATCCCTTATCACATCATGTCATTCTCATCCCTTAACATCTCATCATCATGATTATGGAATATGGGTATTCAAACCCTCAGTTCATCAAAGAACACTTGTTACCACTTATCAGGTAACTAATACCTTTAGGTCATCTGACCAAGGTAAACATTATAGTTTCTACATAAGCATCTCACATGGCTCTCAATGCCCATTTAATTTCTTGTTACCTCTCACTAGGCAACGAAGAATATTATGGCTCACAAGGCCCATAAAACAATTTCAATAATAAAACATCACAGCTCATACCTGGCTATGCCTAACATCTCATAATACATGCATGGTTAGTACACATGATAATAGTTATATCAATTACATATCAGCACCATCCAAATATAAGGGTAGCATCACTATTCCCTCATTAGGGTTAGGGTTTCTCATAATATTGCCCAATATTAGGGTTTCATGCATTATAACCCAAAATTAGGGTTTCACATACCTTCATCCTATATTAGGGTTTCATATGACATCACCCTAGATTAGGGTTTCACACATCACTTCACTGCATTAGGGTTTCATATAACATCACCCTAGATTAGGGTTTCATATAACATCACCCAAGATTAGGGTTTCATATAACATCACATAGTATCACTATGGATTAGAGTTTCACATTACATCATTATCTTGAATTAAGGTTCCTTACAACTTTTCCCCCAAATTAGGGTTTCATTGTAACTTTACACGAAATAAGTGTTTCATGAAGCATCCTCTTAAATTAGGGTTTTTCATAATAATAATCTGAATTGGGATTTCTCATATCATCACCCTAGATTGGGGTTACACCATTACCCTATATTAGGGTTTCACCTAGCATTGCTCTAAATTAGGGTTAGGGTTCATCAACCTTCTTGATTAGGGTTTCATGATCTCTTTATCAAGAATCATACCCTAAATACATATTTTGTTCATGTTGAGAGTGTTGAGGGTTAACCACTACATGGTCATTATACATGTATGAATTTATCTCTCTCTCATCCTTTCTAGGATATTGATTACTCCATACCTATCAACTTGGATCAACCCATTATTCAAGTACATACATCTATGGTTATCATAGTGTATTGAGTTACTACTTTCACGAGCATCAGAAGTTAACCACTCAAAAGGTACTAATCACCTAAGTACTTGAAAGGTACAACCATTGTAATTAACATTGAGATACATCATTAACAATCATAGGGTTAATTGATCTTTCATAGCTTTGAGACTATTAGGTCTCCAAACAGTTTTGATACTTTTGAACCTTCAAACGATTTTGACCTCGTTGACCTTTAAACGATTTTGAGACCGTTTGCCTTCCAAATGGTCTTAATACCGTTTAGGCATCTAGGGTTGAGTCTGTTTTGTCTTAAATGGTTTAAAGACCGTTTGATGCCTTCAACCCTTGAAACCGTTTGATCAAATTAACCTTGAGACCAAATGAACAACCCATCATTGAAACTGATTGAACATCAAACGGTTTTAAGACTGTTTGCCCTTGAAACGGTCTTGAAGACCGTTTGATCTCAAACGGTTTCAAGACCATTTGGACTCAAACGGTCTCAAGATCATTTGATCCAAACCACCTTGAAATCGAATGGATCAATTAGGGTTTCTTAAACAATCGATTTAGGGTTTCCACTCACTGAACCATCCAACATTAAGATCATTGAAAGTAGATCAACTTGTAACCCTTGGATCTCCATCCATCCATGACTCCTCTTGACCTCAAACGGTCTTGAGAATATTTGATCTCAAATGGTCTTGGGACCTTTTACCCTCAAACGGTCTTGAGACCGTTTGAGCTAATCAACATAGAAATCGACTCAATCAATTTAGGGTTTTAACCAATCAATCCGATTAGGGTTTGTAATCAATGGATCATCCATTCTTGAAACCATTATAATTATATCATTTTTGAACCATTGGATCTTCATTCATCCACATCAGAAATTGACCCCAAATGGTCTTGAGACCGTTTAACCTCAAACGGTCTTGAGACTGTTTGATAACCAAACGGTCTTGAGACCGTTTGATAACCAAACGGTCTTGAGACCGTTTGGTCATCAAAGTTGAAGATCGTTTGCTCATGATATTTATTAAGGTGTGTGCTACGATGACATCATAATCTTCAAGCTAAAAACCTTCGAAATTTTTTGTGATCTTTATGGTGATTTCAATAATTAATCAAAAGGAAATTCGGGAATGAAAAAGGAATCAACATATAATGAAGAAATGGAACCAATAATAGCATTTATGGGTTCAAGTTATATAACCCACCTTCAAATTTGGATCCAAGATTCAAGCTTCACGTCCTCAATGGTGAATGAAGCTTTCTCAACTGTCCAAGGTCTGTTCTCATTCTTTGGATGCAAAGGATGATCAAGGTTGAGCATTGAATGAAGAAAAGAAGAAAATTAGCATTGAATTTCGATTTCCACCATGAAATCAAGGTTGAAGATGACTATGGAGCTTACCTACAGGTTGGGGTACATCCTCCTATTTCTCCTAAGCTCCCTTGAGCTTGGACAAAGCAAGGAAAGAAAAAAGGGTCGAAAAAAACCTTTCGTGTGAGTGAAAAATGGAGTGTATATAAGGGAAATTCAAGAGAAAGAAAGTGTTATAAAAATTATTTATTTCCCTAAATTGGTGCCACTTATCCCCCTTACTTCCTTGCATATGAATCCATCATCCTCCCCTTCAAAAACCTCTTCTTTATCCATGAATTAAAAGAAAACAAATTAAGCACCTTAATCAATATAATAATAATATCCAAAAATTAGTGGATATTCCTTTTTCTTTAACAAATGTGAGTAGGCTCTCCACTCACGTTAGATATTTCGGTGCCATTGCAAGGCAAAAGGACTTCCATTCTTATATAAATTACATCATCACATTTTTGTTTGAAGGGCACTTCCATTAATATATTTATTTTTGCATTAAATTGAATTAGGGTTTCAATTATGCTTAAATCTTGATTATTTTAATACCATGATTCTCTCTCCTCCAAAGAGATTCAAATGAGACACCCCTCTGATTTTCTTGTCTCTAATTGATACCAAGAAAATTAGGGACTCTCCACAAGTGGTATTTTGCATAATGAACCCTAGGTTTTGGGTAAATTGCACATTACACCAAAACTAGGTTTTAATGCACAGACATTGCTTAATAAGCTCTTTCTTGGTGCTCAGGCTTTCACAAGACATACCTTTGTATCATTCTCATTCTTATGATTCTTCAACACTTGAGGAACATTTTATCATATAACATTTGCAAGTTAACCCCTCAACTTGGAGCCTTAATTACTTTTCAAAAGATAAGAGAAAGCATATAATTATCTTTCTTAAACAAAACATCTAGGGTTAAAGCATAACTCAGGTCAGGGATGTTACAAATTATCCACCCCTAACAGGGATTTCGTCCCCAAAATGATCAATAGAAAAGAGAAGGGTACTTCCTCCTCATATCTTCCTCTATCTACCACATAGCTTCTTCAATGACACGGTGATGCCAGAGAACTTTCACAAGACATATGTCTTTCTTTTTCAGCTTTTTAATTCTTTTATCAAGGATCATCACAGGTCCTTCAACATATGATATATCATCATTTAATTCTACCTCTATAGGTTGCAAAACTAACTTTGTGCCAAGATGACACTTTCTCAGCATGGAGATATCGAACACTGGATGCAACTCATATAGCTCAGGTGGCAACTCTAGCTTATAGGCTACCTTTCCAATCCGTGCAATGATTGGATAAGGCCCCATAAATATAGGAGCTAACTTTCCCTTCTTTCCAAATCTAAGGACACCTTTCCAAGGTGATACCTTAAGATATACTATGTCTCCAACTTGGAATTCTAAAGGTCTTCTCCGTTTGTCGGTGTACGACTTCTGTCTATCCTGTGCAGTCTTTAATTGTTGTCGTATTACTTTAATCTTCTCAGTTGTCTGCTGCACTAGCTCAGGACCCAAAAGTTGATATTCTCCTATTTCATACCAACATAAAGGAGATCTACAATGTCTACCATATAATGCTTCATATGGTTCCATATCAATACTGCGTTGATATCTATTATTGTAAGCAAATTCTAACAAGCTCAGGTGTAGATCCCAACTTCCTAAAAACTGAAGGACACATGCCCTAAGAAAATCCTCCAAGGTTTGTATGGTCCTCTCAGATTGTCCATCTGTCTATGGGTGAAAGGCAGTACTAAACCTTAACTGCGTAGCCAAAGCTTTATGTAGTCATTCCCAAAAATGACTCGTGAACTGAGGACCTCTATCAGAAACAATCGTAGCTGGAACCCCATGTAAATGCACTATCTCATATATATATTTCTATGCAAGCTTCTCAGTAGTGTAGGTTGTTTTGACATGAAGGAAATGTGATGTCTTAGTCAACCTATCAACTATCACCCATATGGAATCATGACCTTTGGTTGTTCTAGGCAAACCAACTATAAAGTCCATGGTCACGTGATCCCATTTCCACTGAGGTATAGGCAAAGGTTGCATTGTTCCTACATGCTTTTGATGTTCAACTTTAACCTGTTGACACACCAGACACCGCATAACAAACTCAGCTACATCCTTCTTCAATCCTGGACACCAATACATATCTTTTAAGTTATGATACATTTTGGTTCTCCCTGGATGCATTGCATACATCGAAGAATGAGCTTCCTCTAAGACTAACTTCTTTAAGTCATTGGCATCAGGTACTACCATCCTACCATGGTAACAGACTACCTGATCCTCCGACTCATGAAAGCCATCCCATTTCTCACTACCATACTCTGACCTGGTCTGCTGAATCATAGTATCAGCATGTTGTGCCTCTTTGATCTGTTGTCTTAGAGTAGGTTTTATGTGCATCTCAGCTAACAGCCCGGCTAACAACGATACCTTAAGCTGCATATTGTTTTGCCTCAAGGAGATAAGCATATCTCTTTTAAAAGCACACTAAGGTGTTCAACTGTGCTTTATCTAAGGATGGTGATGATGATTTCCTACTTAGTGCATCAGCCACTACATTAGCCTTCCCTAGATGATAATCAATTGTATAATATGTTGGTATGTATGCCCTGAGAGCCAATCATGGGATGATTGGTGGGATACATTAAGATTGATTTGATAAACATCAAAGGCAAGCTTCCAATTCTTTTTGGTTCAGTCATATGAGATAGTGATAGAACTGATTGAATTTCTAGATAATGATAGTACTCAATGACGTATGCATTCAGGTTGAGGACCTGAACGATGAGATCATACATATGCTAAGAGTTTGTACATTCTCATTATGTCCCTAGTCGGATGTCATTGTGGAAGGTAGATAGACAACAATGACACACAAGACTAGATTGTGGTGTTGGTTGATGACAGAATCTCATTAGTCATGATATAGAGATATCAAACCAAACACATAGGTACTTGTTAGAGAATAAGTGTACCGGACAGACCCACCGTGAGTTTGACACATGGAACCATGCATGACATGGTAGTCACAGTCAGTACTCACAGTGATGGTGGTGAGTGTGATTCTTTGACCTGAAATCACTACACTCAACACATGTCGTTGGGCACACTTTGACATCATCAAACACAGTCCTGAAACATGGGTTGTTATAAAGGTGATGATTGGGTGGATTTGACACATGGGGCTTTTGAGGGGTGAGTGATAGATATGGGATTTGTCCCTCCTGAGGGAGTTTGATATCTGAGGCCACTTGGTGAGTAGGATTGAGATAGGTGTGTGCACGCATGTGTGAATCAGTATGTGATATTGATGTCATACATATCTCGTTCAAACTACTATGAGATCGAGAAACTGAATGAACGTTGACAGGATGACTGTTCCATGCCTCGAGTTCATTCGGGATATCAGTGATAAAGGAATTATACATTCATTGTAACACCATTCATGGATTGTAGGATTGAAAGTTGTTCTCCAACTTTCAACTTTCACTTGGGTAGCACTGATGTGTGACTAGGCACCGCTCTTTGCTTGTGAAGTCATAAGTGTTATGGACTTTCACTGCCAACGTGAAATGGACCTGCAGGGTCACACACAAAGGATTTAACCTGGAAGAGGAGTTTTGTCCACAAGAAATGTTTCGATTGATTACTAAATGAGTTTAGTAGTTCAATTAAACACTCAATCAATTGATGGCTCAATCTCATAATGTTCAAGGTGTTGGACACATTGATTGGAGTATCGGATTTCAATTGACTGATTCTACACAACCTGCACTCCCAACCGATCGGTTCATGAGATGAACCGGTCGGCTGAGCTTGGTGAACCGGTCGGCTCAAGTGTTGAGCCGATCGGCTCAAGATCAGGGTGAACCAATTGCTTCAAGTGTTGAAACGATCGATTCAACTGGTGCAACCAAGCAAGTTGGGAAAGTAAGATTGGTGAGAATTTTCCTTTCATTTCAATTGCCCAATTTGATTGGGAAATAGGATTGGTATTCGATACCAATTAGAAACAAAAGAAGGAAAGTCAATCGGGAACCAACCTGGACCACCAACCGACCAGTTCACTTGTGAACTGACCGGTTGAGGTGTCCCAACCGATCATTTGAGGTGTCAACCGACCGGTTCAGGTCCCCGACCGACCATTTCAGTTGTGAAATGATTGGTTCAGGTTGCGAGTTGGTTGCTTTTGTGAAAAATCTTGAACCCTTCTACTCTTGCTTTTAGTCCTGCATTGCCCGGGATGGAGAAACATGTCCCATGACCCTCCTATATATAGGGGTATTGGGGGCTTCTCAAAAGGACAACTCAGTGCAACCAGTTGCTCTGCAAAGTTGTCGTTCTCTCTGGTTTTAGTAACCGAGAGAGCCCGAGAAAGTGCTATCGGCAAAGGGAGGCGCAACAAGGGAAAGACAACTGCAGTTGTAACTGGAGGTAGGAGAGTGTGTTGGAGACTAGTACGTCAACAGGAGGGTGCGACTCCTTCCAACTCCTTGTGGGACAAGGAGTGTGGAGTTCCAGGTGGTCCGTGTGGACTACTTCAGAGGAGGGAGGTTTCTGCCGCTCAGGAGGACAATTGTCAACCCCGACAGTCCCGGTGAGAGGAGGAGTCGTATGTCTCGGTGCGACCAGGAGCTGCACAGACACCGTATAAGACCGGAGGTGAAGACCGCACAAGGCACGAGGTATTGTCGCCGAGCAAGCCTCGGGACAAGGTATGATTCCACAAACCATCCTTTCCTATTATATAGACGTTGACGCGTTTCCTTGTTTTGGGTTTGGGGGAAAAAAATTTTGTTTCTGCTGCCTTATCTGGCTTCCCTAAAACCCAACAGTGGTATCAGAGCCACGTCAACTGCTCTATACTTTGGGAATATTGATATGATCAATTTTGGTTTGTCGCCTTTATTTATTGCATACGATGCGAATAAAAATTGGCTTTATGCATGTCCAATCCTAAATCGACAAATCCCAATTACATATATGATATGTATTATTAATGCACTCGATACGCGTCACCATTAAACGAGTTTTTTGGTGGATGTATAGCATGGTTATGGCCAATAAACCCTATATGTGTATGGTTGTATGTGGTTGCTTGCATCTCAGTCTGCGCACTGATCTTCCCTCTCCTATTCCTGATGTAACTCGAAATAATTCGAGATTCTTTCCTACCTTTGCTCCCCCCGAATGTAACTCAGGGTTTCCCTTTTAAGCAATGTAAAATTAGGATAGATTTTATTTCCTGTTATGTCAAAGCACGAAGGACATCCAGACGACAGCTGAGATGATCGGTTCAAGACGTGAACCGATCGGTTGACGTTCCAGACGATCGGTTCAAGGAGTGAACCGATCAGTTGATGACCGGTTCGAGGAGCGAGACGAGCGGGTGGCGGCCATGATGAGATGCACAATGACCAGGCGAACCAATCGGTTGGAGGAGCCAACCGATCGGCTGGTGGCACACAGACGACCAGGCCAGGAGGAGCAGTCAATCATGTGATGAGTTGATGTAATACAAAGGCAAAGCACAGAGTTCATCTTGTACAGGTTGCATGTGATGTAGACCTAGATGACCGTGATTCCTCTTGGCTCGAGGAATCACATTAGGACGGCCATAATCATCGCTCTTATCATTTTGCATGTTTTCTGTGGGATATAGCATGTATATGATACGTACTATGTACTGTGGTGATTGGATATGTATATGTATATAAAAACCAAATCCCTCCTTAAATGTTAAGTTTTAGATGCCTTCCAAATGCAACACACGTGAAAAGCTAGATCGACCAAGTGTGGGCACGCCCAAGCGTGGTGCACCGTCTATATCGTGGAAGCGTGAAGGATGAATGTGTGGGTATGCCCAAGCAGGGTGCATATTCATCGTGTTGGCTTTGGGTCGGACTTAACAAGGTGACCTAGATAGGATCTAACACCTTGAGGCATGGAGATACTCATGGCAAGGAGTTGCATATGACATCTTATCAAGAGTTTCATATGATGCAATTGGCAAGAGTTGCCTACCTGAGAGATCTAAGTTGTGGGTGACAGCCCAAGCTGGTCCATGATTTAGAGGATTTCAGGATCTTGCCCACTAGAAGGTTGTACGCTGCAATCTTCCGAATTGATGGTGAGGGCTATCAATTTGAACTAAAATAGTGGGAGCGATAATTAATTAAAGGCCTAATTTTATCGTCAACTTTTCAAATCAATCAAACAAGTCAAAAAGATTTTTGGACTAAAATTGCATATATTTCCTTTTGTTAAAATAAATGGTTAATCAACAAATCACTTTATTTGCGATCGGTCTTTGAGACCAACAAATTAAATGGGAATAATTCCATGATTGGTTAGGGTGATGAGAAGTGTTCTCAATCAAAGAGTGAAAGCTCTAAGTCCTAGTTATACCAAGACCAGATAAACTCAATCCCACCACATCAATGGTTGAAAGTATGCTTATGGAAGCATACCGAGGAAGACATTGATGAGGAGTGCTTGATGTTGTGTTCTCTGAACTATGAGTTGCAGAGACAACATGAGACATATGATGTCTCCAAGACACTGTCCTAGTATGTCATGACAGAAGGAGATCCAGTAAGGTATTCACACACTCAATGTGATTGGGTATGTGGAAAACCTAAAGGATTCCCTTTGAGCCAAGGGTTGGCTATTAGTATGATACTGCAAATGTTGCGAGAATCATACAATTCATGATAAGCTACAACATGAACAACTTTGACAAGCGTTGACAGAGTTGTTGGACATGTTGAGGATAGTAGAGGCAAAGATGAAGAAAGACAAACCATAATATTTGATGTGATCAAAGAAAAGGTAAATCTTAAGGGCAAGGACAATGGCAAAGCAAAGAAGTGTTCTGATGTTAGCCAGTAATCCAAGCCGTCTTCATCCTCAAGGCACATGGGGAAAGGGTGTATGAGGTAATTGCCCTCTATATCTAGAAGAACAAAAGAAGATGAAGGAGGGGATGGAGATCTCCACCTAAGGTATCATGAAATGAACTGCTTCTTTATCTGAGGTATATGATACCAAGATATGGATATGTCATATATGATATGCAATATCCACAAAGAAGTGATGGACTTTGTGAAAGGACCAAGAAAGGAGTACCCATCATTGGAGAAAGTGTTGTTGCCATACATAGGAGTACCTTTTAGTTTATTTCAGCCTAAAGGGCACGAAATAGAGTTGAGAACTTCTATTTCATATATTGCCAATAGATAGAAACACTTTATTTTTTGCATATTTTATGACAATGATGGCAATTAATAAAGTTGATGTTTCAATCTTAAAGATATGATCTTTGTGGCAATGCCTTTTTTATCTTGTGATACATGGTATGCATAAGATAAAATGATACCTAAAGTTATAGATAACTCAAACAATCAAATTAGCATCAATCATGAGAAATTCATTTCTAGTTTCCATGTGATGGATAAATCTAGACTCTTTTGGTTAGAGAACCAGTAAGAGACATGAATATCTTGGACATGATTAATCAATCTTCACTAAAGGTAGTGGGAGAATGATTATCCAATTAGGTATAATACATGTGATGTATTTACATACCTATTGGAGTAAATGCTAATACTTCAAAAGGTGTTTAGAGAAATACCAATATGAATATCTTGAAGTGTTCAAGAATATCATAGATGAAGTACGTATTTGGTAAAGTGTTAATTCTTGATGAGATCAATGAATGAAATACTTAGAAAAAAATGTTTGAGATCCTTATGAGTGATTATGATAGTGTATCATAGTGAGCTCATGATTAAGGCATAGTGATCTCTAAATAAAAAAGGAGTCATACTCTAAGGAGTTAGAGAATGATTATCAAATAACTAAATTCTTCTTAAATAAAGAATACCCTACATTGTGAGTTCTTATATCATTGACAGATACACCTCAATTATCTATGTGATGAGTTGTTCATGTGATGAGTCAACTATCCAGATGAATATGAGGAACCGAATTTTGAGTTATGGTAGATAAACATTACATCCTAATGACTTCCATGTAAACCATAAGGTATGACCTTGATGGTAGCACTCATTGGGATGAAATCCATAAGTGTGAATAAGTCTTAAGTGTTAACACACATGGATAACATTTTGAGAAGGATGCACTAGTACAGAAACAGCGTTCAACGTCGCTTTTAGAGGCTTCGGTTTTTTAGTAAAACCGACACTACTCACATTAAACATCGGTTACTAAGGACATCCGACATCTATATTTGAAGACCAGCCAGACACGGGTATCACTTTTCATTCAGTGTCAGTTGAAGAAAAAAAACCGACGCCTAAAGTAGCCCGCGAAATCCAATTTTTTCGAGCAAAAAAAAACTGCGCCAAAGTATCAGATACAATATCAGTGTTTTAGCTAATAACCGACGCTGAATGAAGATAAAATTTGTGCCAAAAGTTCTAATATGGGCGTCGGTTGTCTTATAATAACTGACGTTATAAGTGTGCGCACGCCGTCCCCACCAAAATTTTTACACCCCTATTGCGTCGGTTTTTTATGGAAACTGACGTCGTTAGGCTGTAGCGTCGGTCATTTAAACAACTGACGCTTATGTTTAACTTAACAGCACCAGTGCGAGTGACTCTTCCCCTTTCTCTGTTTCATTCCCAATTCTTCAGTTAGGTCCGGTGATTTCTTGCTCGTCGCCGCTCGGTGCTTCTGCCGGTCGTTGCTCCTCACCTCTCGTCGTTGCCGCCCCCGCCAGTAGCTGCTTCAGTGCTCTCCTCGCCGCCGCCAGCTTCCTGCAAGGTAACCCTTCGATCGTCCTCCTTTTCTCCTCCGCCGCTTTCTTTCTCTGCCGCCGCCGACCTGGACCTCACCCAGGCGGTGCCTAAGCAGGTGCCAGGGCACGCCTAGGGTCCCAAGCCCAGGTACCCTGCCAAGCTATGCCTCTGGGCGGATGCTTGGGTGGCGCCAGGGTACGCCTAGGCTGCTGCTGGGGTTTGGATTCATCTACTGGATTGAACCCTAGATCAACCTATACAAAGGATGCCCAAAACATGCACTAATTTCACCAAGTCACCCCAAAAGCCATTGAAAAATATTCTTTTTTTAGAGAAGTCAAGAGGCATTCTTATTCATCCCGCCCTCCTCTTGCGAGCAAATTCAAATCAAGTTAACAATAACTAATAGTATCTGCATAATTAAATGAGGTAGTACTACTACCCTGACATAGGTCCCTTACTAGGAGATCATAGATCTCGGAGGGGGGGAGAGTATACTGAGTGTAACTCTCATGCTGCTTTGAGTGGATTTTTGCTAGGCTGTCGGCCACACAGTTACTCTCTCTGTAGATGTGGGCAACCGACCAGGTCAGTCTGATCAGTGATCTAATCCTCATCACCAGCTTGGCATATCTAGGATTGTCCTGCCAAGTGGATTTGGCCAGTTGTACAACCGTAGTAGAGTCCGTTTCAAAGATGGCTATGTCTACATTATTTGCATTTGCAATTTCCATAGCCAATAACAATCCCCTGAGCTCAGCTTCGATGACGTCTTGAGTATGAATTAGTTGTGCAGCTCCACCTCTCCATTTACCTTGGCCGTCTCTGACCACCATCGCGCAAGCTGTGTGGTTTGGTTTCACGGCTGCATCAGAATTGAATTTTAGTGTGTTCCACCCGAGAGCTTGCCATTCTGCCTTCTTGTCTGTTGTCGTGTTCTGTTCATAATCGTTCACCATGAGGAAAGCCTGGATTTGGTTACAAACCTCCTTGATGATAAATCTGACTTGCTGTTGCGGATTAGTTACTTCGCCCTGGATCGCTTGCCAATTCCTACAGTTCCATATATGCCAGCAAGCGGTTAAGAAAAGGATCGTGGCCTCTTCTGAGTTTCCTATTTGTTCCTGAAACCATTCAGCGAAGCTGCTATTGCTGAAGAAGCAAGTATTTCCCCTGAATTGATGAAGCACTGACCACACTGCCTTCGCTTGGGTACAGTCCCTAATAGCATGGATCGTGGTTTCTTCTTCTAAAAGACAGCATGGGCAAGTAGCATTAGTGCTGATATATCGCCTTACTCTTCTCACATTAGTCAACACAGCCTCGTGCAATAGTAGCCAAGCACAATGCTTGATGCGGGGAGACACTTTGGCTTTCCAGATCTTCCTCCACGCCCCATCATTAGGTCGGCAATTTCCCTCCAACAGCTTGTGGTAGGCAGTCTTGGTCGAGTAGAGACCGGATTTGGTGTGGTACCACACTCTAATGTCCTCCCCATCGCTGTCTCTGGGAACATCCAGCTTTGTAATCGCATCTACTATGGTAGGAGGGAGCCATACATTTAGGAACGTGGTATTCCAGTTACCTTGGAGATCGGTGAGGCTGCTCACTCTCAGGTCAGTAAGATCAGCGGGAATTGGATTCAGCGTGTGATGTTTGAGGACTTTCCCATTTCTCCACCACTTATCCTCTCATACCTTGATGTTGTGGCCGTCCATAGGTACTAAGTAGGAGTTGTTCTCGATAAAGGTCTGGCCTTCGAGAGTTGCTTTCCCAAGCCTCGACAGGTTTACTCCTCCCCATTGAAAAATATTCTGATTGTGTTTATTTATGAACTGATTTCACCAAGCTAGTGGAATTTTTTTAAAGTTATTTACTAATTGTGTTTATTTAATTATGTACTTATTTTTTATGATTTATTCATCTACTTATTTGTATTTTTCATCTACTTATTTGTATTTTTTGTCTACTGTTTTTTATTTAGTTATCTACTCATTTGAATTTATTTTTGTACTGCTTTTGAAATTATATAATCATCTAGTGATGTAACTTTATCACAGGCTCATTATGAACCATTAGATCTAGATCTTAGGGTATCTCTACCATCCTAACTATGAAATTGGTAACTTGTTTCCTTTTTGAGTATATTGACAATGTTAATCACCTAACTTGAAGAACTAGGATATGAATGATGAAACTAGGATTGTAGGTATAAGAATGACAGCACATGTATTTGTTGGCCTAGAAACTCGTCCAAGATTTACTCATTAGGAGTAAATCTTGGATAGTCCCCAGTTTGGGACTGTTCTTGAACACCTAATCTCACTTAGGATGTAAGTGTATAATGTGTATTGAGTTTTTGAGAAAATTTTGGGAGCATTTCTCCGTTTGTTATCTAAGTACATATGTACTTAGAGAACAGCAGGGAAATGCTACCGAAATTTTCTCGAAAACCCAATACACATTATACACTTACTAGTGACATTAGGTACGTTCAAGAATGAGATAGGTGGTACACATTTATTATATATAAGAATGACAACACATGTATTTGTTGGCCTAGAAACCAGTCCAAGATTTACTCATAAGGAGTAAATCTTAGATAGTCCCCGGTTTGGGACTGTTCTTGAACACCTAATCTCACTTAGGATGTAAGTGTATAATGTGTATTGGGTTTTTGAGAAAATTTTGGTAGCATTTCCCCGTTTGTTCTCTAAGTACATATGTACTTAGAGAACAACAGGGAAATGCTACCAAAATTTTCTTGAAAACCCAATACACATTATACACTTACTAGTGAGATTAGGTGTTCAAGAATGGGATAGGTGGTACACATTTATTATATATAAGAATGACAACACATGTATTTGTTGGCCTAAAGTTTTAACCATGCAAAAACTCTAATTTGTTAACCCTAGACCCTAATCTTGTTGTAATATATACTTGTTTTCTCTTTGATCATAGAATGGATATATCATGGATGTCCATTCGCAATCGCTGCACCCCAGAGTTTATTTCTGGTCTTGACCAGTTTATTAGATTTTCCGAGGAACATAGGAAACAACCTAGAGATAGGTTCTACTGTCCATGTAGGCATTGCGGTAACAACTTGAAAGTCAGCACTGGTGACAAAATCAAAAGTCATGTCATGTGCAACGGGATTGTACAAGGCTATACAGAATGTCACTGGCATGGAGAGATTTCAAACCCAAAACCATTAGATGTCAATAACAGTGCTTGTGTGGAAGAAGAAATTGTCTACGATGACGTAGATGTGAATGAACCAGTTCCAATAGACATCGTTGATGCGATGTTGGATAGTTGTGGGGCAGAGCACACCGTTCCACCTCCCATTTTTAGAAACATTGTGCATGATGCTGAGATATCGTTATACACAGGTTGTACTAAGTTTACGAAGCTTAGCGCTGTGTTGAGATTATATAAGCTGAAAAATAACAATAGACGGAGCGACAAAAGCTTCACGTCATTGTTGTCTTTGTTGAAAGAAATGCTTCCTGAAGGAAATGAGCTGCCAATCTCAACATACCAGGTAAATAAATTGTTGTGCCCAATGGGAATGGATGCCAAGAAGATACACGCATGCCCGAATGATTGTGTATTATTTTAAAAGGACTGTGTGGATTTGAAAGATTGTCCAAAATGTGGTGTGCCATGGTATAAATTGACGACTTCGGGGGAGTCCAAAATGGGTTCTCCTTCCAAGGTGATGTGGTATCTACCTATAATATCACAGTTTCAACGCTTGTTTGCCAATCCGATAGATGTGAAGAATTTGAGGTGCCATGCAGATGTTAAGAAAAATAATGATGGGATCCTACGACATGCGTCTGATTCCCCACAGTGGAAGAAGATTGATCTATTGTACCCTGAATTTGGTGAAGAAGTCAGGAATATAAGACTTGGGCTTTGTACATATGGGACGAATCTGTACGGGACATTGAGCAGCCAACATAGCACTTGGCCAGTCATGCTTGTTATATACAATCTTCCTCCGTAGATTGGTAAATGTTAAGGTGCCACAGGGTTACTCATCCAACATCCGTAGATTGGTATCAATGAAAGATCTGAAGTTGATAGGTCTTAAATCTCATGATTGTCACACCCTATGCAACAAATATTGCATGTGGCCATTAGATCTATATTGTCGAAGCATGTAAGGTTTGCAATCACCAGACTTTGTTTCTTTTTCAACAGTCTGTGCAACAAAGTTATTGACCCTGATACTCTCGATAAATTGCAAAGAGAAGTGGTTGATACCCTATGTCAGCTTGAGATGTATTTTCCTCCGTCGTTCTTTGATATCATGGTATATCTTGTTGTCCACTTGACTAGGGAAGTGAAAATGTTGGGACCAGTTTTCTTGCATTTGATGTATCCCTTTGAATGATACATGAGCGTTTTTAAAAGTGATGTTTGAAATCATTATCGGCCTGAAGGGAGTATTATCTAGGGTTATGTGGTGAGAGAGGTTATGGATTTTTGCAATGACTTTCTCAGTGGTAATGACACTCCTGATAATGACAAGAATATTGAGGAGAAATTTGGCAAAGGAATTTTGGGATCACGTGTGAAAGAAATCAGCCATGAGCAGTTGGAACAAGGTCACTTGTATACTTTACACAACATGGACGAAGTGAACGTTTATATCGAGGAACATACCAATTTCATCAAGAGACAATATCCTCGAGTGAATACAATGTGGCTTGCTGATGGAGCTAGGACTTACACCAAAAGATTTTCAGTCTTCCAATGGGAGTCCCAGAATTCTATCACCAAAAACCCTAGAGAGGATTGATGTCTTCCCTAGGTTTACCTAGAACTGGTGCTTAGATAACAACTCCAACCCCATAAGAGTATGGAAGCCTTATCATAGTACAGATTTAGGATCAAACCCAAAAGACAACAGTCTTGTTGCAAGCAACAAGATGGAAAACGTACAGCACTTCACTTAGTTATTTTACTAATTGGCACTTATATCAAAAGGTTGGATTTTGATTGGTTTTTAGACTAAAGCATGAAAAGTAAATAAAGCAAGTAAAACTAAGATTTAACAAATGATGATGAACCACTGGGGTTAAGCAGGTATTCACCACCGCTACACATGCATTGTATATGTACTAAACAAGCAAGACTCATAAGCTAGATGCATGGATGTTCCACAAGACCGATGCCTTATAAGACAAGAGCGATGCATTGCATCCAAGGATGTTCCACAAGACCGATGCCTCGTAAGACAAGAGCGATGCATTGCATCCTTCGATGTTCCACAAGACCGATGCCCATATAAGACAAGAGCAATGCATCGCATCCTTCAAGGGTTAAGTAGCTCTCATTCGGTACATCTCTACGTGTCAATGAAGATATGTAGTCTTCCAAAGAGAGAATCTTACTCAACCTCATGAAACGTGCATCTAAAACTAACAAGCGAGCGATAATTATCAAATCAAATAGTATCTTTGTAGGCCTAGTCTCCTAATCGGATAACCTAGCTACGAGAAGTGCAGGAATGTTGCAACGCCAGCCGTTCCCGATCAAATGGTCACATGCTTTACATCATTCCCCTCGCAAAGTGTGTTCCTCGACTTACCAAGGTTACTTCCATACAGATGGAAGCGAAACGGATGATAGTGAGTTTACTCCACTCTTTGAGATACACTCCTAGACACCGAAACGGATGCGTGGTGGATACACACACCAGAAACCAACACTAAATCGGTATTCGAGTCTCGAGAGCGGTCGTAGACAAACCACAACAAAAGACAATAGATGCATACAAGAACGTGGCCATCATTCAAGCATGTATGAAACGATTTAGTATTAAAACAAAAGGATAACATCTTTTTTAGTACAAAATACAAGACATGGGCAGCGGGGTTAGTCCCCGCGCCCCAGTGGATGGAACTACTCGCTCCTCATAGAGGGAGCAACAAAGGAGGAGGCAAGAAGAGATAGAAAGAACATCATCTCCACTGAGGAGAGAAGGTTGAACCCTTGGTGGAGAGAGCAACGATCTCCACCCTTCGCAGCTTGCTTGATGACGGATCTTCTCCTCTCACCTTCTTTGTTGATGAGAGAGAAGGTAGCTTTGCAATGGAATGTGAGTCTCAGACCGGCAGCCTCGGGCGGTGGATGGAGTTGTTCTGGTAGTAGAGAGACAGCCTCTGGACGTCTGGACTCCCCTCAGGGATGGCCCTTGAGGTCTTATTTATAGGCCTTGAGTGAGGTCAAACGGTCTGGAGACCGTTTGGGTTCAAATGGTCTTGAGACCGTTTGGCGTCAAACGGTCTTGAGACCGTTTGGCGTCAAACGGTCTTGAGATCGTTTGGCGTCAAACGGTCTTGAGATCGTTTGGCATCAAACGGTCTTGAGACCGTTTGGAGTCAAACGGTCTTGGGACCGTTTGAACTCCATGCGGTCTTGGGACCGTTTGAACTCCATGCGGTCTTGGGACCGTTTGAACTCCATGCGGTCTTGGGACCGTTTGGCTTCATGCGGTCTTGGGACCGTTTGAACTCCATGCGGTCTTGGGACCGTTTGGCTTCATGCGGTCTCGGGACCGTTTGAACTCCATGCGGTCTTGGGACCGTTTGGCTTCATGCGGTCTCGGGACCGTTTGGCTTTATGCGGTCTCGGGACCGTTTGGCTTCATGCGGTCTCGGGACCGTTTGAACTCCATGCGGTCTTGGGACCGTTTGGCTTCATGCGGTCTCGGGACCGTTTGGCTTCATGCGGTCTCAGGACCGTTTGGCTTCATGCGGTCTCGGGACCGTTTGAACTCCATGCGGTCTTGAGGTTGGTTTATTCTTTTATGATTTTTTTGTGCTCTTTCTGCAAGTGTAAAAGGAAAAGGTTAGTTTTATGATGTATTTACAAAAAGGGGGAAAATTAGGTTTATGTACCGTATAAACGTAAAAAGAGTATAGAAAACTAAAGAAAAAGACTAAGATAAACTACTAAAATAGGAGGTTATCACCCCCCCTAACTTAGAGTCTAGCTTGTCCTCAAGTTAGATAGAGCTGAGACATGAAATGGCGAGGCGATCTTAATTAGGGTCTCCATACTCTTGCTTCAATTCTTGACCTGAGTTCCCCAGGGGTCATATCGAGGCTTATTGCATGCCTTGATTCTTTTGGATTTCGAGAGTTGCTTGGATCTCAGGGTTTTTCCGTATCTCAAAATTTGCCTTGGGACCACATTTATTTTGTGCATGTCGTTGACTCTAATCAACTTTATACCTCTCTAGAAACCTACTGGAAGCTAGAGAGGGTATGAGGGTTGGCTAAAGGCTTTGAAGTGTAGCTCCCCTTCGAGTGGGGGAGGGGCTGTCTATGCTTTTTAGGATCTCACTACCGGGCACGACACATCTGCCTTTATGAGGGCAGCTGAATGTACCGGCCGGGCAAGTCCTTTATGAGCCTTTTCATATACTTGGAACTTTTAGGGTTTCACTGCCGGACGCGACACATCTGCCTTTGTGAGGGCAGCGGAATGTGTCGGCCGGGTGAGCCCTTTATCAGTTCTTCATATAGGTCCTTATGCGTGGCACAACTCTCATGATTTTATTCGTCTCTCTGGATTTTATTCAAAAACTCACAGGCTTGGGTTTTGGAATGAGGATTTATTTTGGGCGGCCAAGCCTCTTTTATTTTGAAGAGAGGAAAGCTGTTCTTAAAGTTTTTCAGCATGCACTTATTTGGTTTGTGGTCCACTTGCAGAACTTTTTGATTCGGAAGTTGCCTAATTTCCCTCTCATCCTCGAGATCTCGGCTTATTTCTGCCCTGATTTTGACCTGTGGAGAGTCAGATAAAGAATTGAAGCAAAAATACGGGATCCATAGTAGGTGGAAATTGATAAATCGCCATTTGATGTCTGAGTGCTATTTACTTGCAGAGACTAACATGATTCTAGGGTTAGTTGAGGTGACTATTTTTGAAAAAGAATTGTGAAAAGAATTAAGACTTAAAGAATTGTAAAAGAAAAAATTTTAAGAATGAAGAAATGTATGGAAAAAGGAAGTATAGAAGTTGATACCTAGCCCTTGTCTAATGTATCCCCCCCCTAACTTATCACACACTCTGTCCCCAGAGTGGCAAAGTGATAGGTTGAGAAATCATTAGAACAAGGGATGCAGGTTTAGGTAGATTTTCGTTTGCCCCTGGAGAACTGAGTAGTGTAGATGCGAACTGCCCACGTAAGGCGTGGTAGTCCACGTGAGTCATTTCCTCCACTGGTCTTTGGAGAACGATTATGGTGTAAATCTAGTAGAGGACGTGGAAGCCGCAGTCGTTGGATTGTCGTATTTGCTGGGGGCATTTGTGGCAGAAGGCGGGGCGAGTAAAGTGTTCTTTGTTGTATGCCTTAGTGTGCTGACTCAGAAGCTCTATTAATTTCGCAGCGCACTCTTTTGCCGTTTCTTCTGTTGGCGTCTTGGGCGTTACGACGTAGTGTCGTTGTCGGGCGTTGAACTGGCTGTCAGAACTGTTGTATATTGTAGTTGTTCCATCTTGGAGGTTAGTTGCCAGAAGAATCTAGTGTCCTTGATGCAGGATTGGTAACATGATGAACTTCGGCGTTGTATGTTGGAGATATGCGATCAACGCTTCCGTTGTGCCGAAGTTTTTGAGTTTGAGTAGATCATCCTTCATGTATGGGGACTGTTGGATAAATTGGATATTATGATAAATCCCTTTGTTTCGATGATGACAAACATTTCATTCTTATTAATCTAACGAGCTACTTAAGTGTGCAGGAACAAGGTGATGACAAAGTTCTAGGGAATCCTTACGCTTGAATGTTTATAAATGTCATGCAATGTAATCATATGTAAACTTGTACAAACATATAATGTACAAGTACTTAGACTTCATGTAAATCAAGCGTTAGATCTCCCTAACTAAACACTACACTTAGTTAGGACATCTCCTTCTAATAGGATCACATAATGCACACTCATGCACTCACTTAGTATCTTAATTGAAAGATTGAAAACAGAGTCAATCTCGGTCGACCACACTCCTCGACCGAGACACTCTCGGTCGACAAACTTCTTGACCGAGATTGACCAAAAGTAGTCGTTAGACACAGCAGTTGACAGTTGCAAATAAACGTTAATCCAGAGAGCCTGTCGGTCGAAAAATCCTCGACCGACCAGGCATCTCGGTCGACAAGTTCTCGACCGAGATGGTCTCTGACAGCAACTGCAGAATTAATTAACTAGCCGTTGCTAATGCGCCTAACTTATTCCTAACGGCTAGTTAAGCACTAGGAACCCCCTAGAAGTTGTCTAGAACGTCCTTAAGCATACTTAGGCCATTCCTATAAATAGGACAAGCCATAGGACACTAGCATACACTTATATACTCAATTGTGCAATCTTTGAGCATACACTACATTGGCAATCTGTTTAGAGCAATAGTGCAATTCCCACACTTGTTATACATTCATATTGCTACCACTTCGTGTCCTATAGACTAGGATCTCCTACACATAATAATCACATTGCTATATATCTTGGTTGGGAGATCCAAACGCTTGATATAGGAAAATCAAGCCTTGTGCTTACAACGGTATTGTAATTTCTGTATTTCTTTCTTGTTCCTATTTATTCCTTGTACTCTCCTTGCTACTCCTAGGGTTGGAGGCTGCGGATTGGAGAGGGTGGACTTCTCAGGTGGAGAAGGGGACTTCAAGCTAATTCAAGAAGGCTATCGCACGGGAAGCTACTTCAGAAGGCTGGTGCAACGGGTGTTGGTGCATCTACTTCAAGGGAAGGCTGCTTCGAGTTGGGCGATTACTTCTAGGTGAAGGCTGCTTGAAGGGTTTAGGGAAAAGAAATGTATTTTATGTAAAATCCTTGTGAGGTAATAAAATAATTTCTTTTCAAATCCCGGTTGGGTAAGCAACCGGGTAGTGGACTGACTACCTTAGTATTTGCTAAGGCTAGGAACCACTCTAAACCCTTGTGTCTCTTTGTCCAATCTTTCTTTGTGGTTGCTTGAGTTTAAATTATTTTAAAATCTCTATAAAACTCTATTCACCCCCCCTCTAGAGGTTTTCAATTGGTATCAGAGCAGGCTTCAAGGAGCCCTAACAAGGTCTTGAAGAGATAAAGGGAGGAGGTGACTACAACCACAAGAAAAGGAGCTTGGACCAATGTGCGACAAGTTGCAATTGGTGCTTAGGAACAAAGCACTCTACTTCTAGATGTCCATGGAGGTCAAAGAAAGAAGATACACATAAAGAATGTTTCGTTGCTACAATAAGTGAGGAAGAAGAAGAAGAGGTAAGCTTGCTTGATTTACCTAAAGAAGAGTTAGTTACTATTATTGAAGAAACACATAACAAATATGTTGAATACAAAAAGAAATTGAAGAAATCAAATAAAGAAAATGATGATCTAAATGCTAGACTTCTTGAGCTTACATCCGAAAATGACGATTTATATGCTAAATTGAATACTCTTGGTTTTGAAAAAGATAGCATTATGTCTGACAATCGTACTTTGAAATCATCTCTAAGTAATAGTGAAGTGAAAATTTTCACTCTAGAGACTAACTATGATCTTCTATGTCAAGAAAAGACTGAATTGCTTGCAAAGTTAAATGATATTCAAAAACAACCTATATTGTGCACCCATGTAGATTATGACAATATAGTGAAAGAAAGAAATATGTTATCATCCAATCTAGATCAAGCAAAATTAGATATCAAGAAAAGAATGGATGAGATCGTTAAGTTGCAACAAGAAGTTAGTAAGTTAAGCAACAATGGAATCCTTGATAGAATATTAGAAAATTCCTATCATCACATAGGGAGAAGATGACTAGGTTATAAGCCTAATGAGAAATCCCATCAACAACCTAGAAGAACACAAGCGAGTCAATCCGCTTATATACCTAGAGGCACAAAAATGTATATACCCAAGAATAACCTAGATCAAAACTATAGAAAAAGGCTTGAGGTTGATTCAATTTGTTGTCATTATTGCTCACGCCTTGGACATTATTCTTTTTCATGCCCATACAAGAAAAAGCATGTTGAAATGGTATGGGTTCCAAAAACCCCAAATTAAATAGGTTCGACTAAGTTGAGATATGACCATAGACCTTAATTTGTATATCCTTATGTCTATCTCAACTTAACATTTAGGGATAACAAAATCAAATATTAAAATGATTTAACAGCACCTTGATACACATACGTTTATCTCAAACTGCTACATTGTATGTGAAAATTATTCTTGAAAGATTCTATTTAATCATTCTTTTATTGCACATTTCTTTTTCAGAAATACTTGCAATGAATAAAATGTTTCAAATAAATTTTTGTGTGCTTTTATATTTTAGTCTATCCAAAGTAATCTTAAATTCATGAATGGATATTATTCTTGAATATGCTTCACCATATTTGATGTCCTTATTAAGCTCTCATAATTAGTACACTTTAATGTGTCTCAAATTGATATTTGCAAGCTATCTGCAGAACTCATACTTCGCATATGAATGATTCATACTGGAAACCTGCAGAATATGCCTCTTGGTTAAAATAAAAATTTGACCAAGGGGCGCTATGGTCGTAACCAAGGGCGACCTAAAATAAACTTTGATAAAAATTGTTTATTTGAACATTATTTTATTGAACTTTATCTTAGCATATTTTTAAATCAAAACATCAAATCATTTGTGGTAATTAGAAGCCTTAAATATTATTACTCCCTTGGAATATACATATGCTCTACAAAAATGTTCTATGATTTGCATTAAGATTCAGCCAAAAATTGAACTCAGTAAGTTAGTCGGTCGACAAATGCTCGACCGAGAACCACTCGGTCAGCCCATCTCACTCGACCGACAAACTCTAAACAGACTCAGTATCAGACAAACTGTCGGTCGACGAGTGCTCGACCGAGACCATGTCGGTCGACAAGCGCTCGACCGAGAAATAGCCGTTGGATATGACCGTTGCGACCCGACCGTTATGACCGTTTTCTTTACCGTTGGAGGACCAAGTGGCGCGTCTGCAACTCGACCGTTGCGGACGCTCGGTCGACGAGTCGTCGACCGACCGGGTCGCTGGAATTCTATAAATAAGTGCAAAAACGAGCCACTTACTCACACTTGCATTTTCTTGCTTCCATAGTCCATCTCTAGTGCAATTTCGTGCAATCCTTCAGCACCCTTACCCTCAAATCTTCCTTGCTTCTTCTCCACTCTCAAGAAACACAATGGCCTCATCATCAACTGTCCGTGGGAAGAAGAAAGTTGCTGGAAGAAAAAGAAGAGAAGAGAGGGAAGCCACTCCGCCACTGACGATCATCAATGACATAGCTTTCGTCGACGGAGATGCTGGAGATAGATACTTTCGGCTTTCCTCTAAAGCTCCTCTTCCCCGACGTCCGGTCGAAGTGATGGACTTCATCAACATAGTCGACCTGGAGCATCTCTTTGGAGTACAAAAGCTAAAGGACTTCATCAATCCATCCTTTCCTTCCTACTCCATTAAGGTAGTCAACGAATTCTATGCCAATCTTCTATCCCACACCGAAAATGACATCACTTTCTTCTACACCATGGTCAATGGGCATAGTTTTAAATTTTCCGAAGGGGATATTCTTGACATGCTTGAAATTGATATAGATGAATATCAAGATTTCCTTGACCTTTCCACTGGCAATCCAATAAACTTATTTTCCCATGATGACCACACCATTAGTCTTAGTGATATAAAAAGAACCATATTTCAAGCAAATACCACTTGTCATGAAGATAGGGGAACCTATTACGCAATAAACCTAAAACCGGCATGTAGAATAGTAAACCTCATTGTTTCCACCAACATACATCCACGAGCCAATAAATCCGAGGTTCCTATCTTCCGTATGTGTCTAATTTATGCTATTATCAAAGAAATTCCCATCAACTTCATTCGCATAATACTTAAAAATATGCTTGAGTTTTCTGGCAATCCACCATATGCCGATTTTGTATGCCAGATTACTCAACATTTTCTTAAGTCAAACATTGAAGATATGGGATACATATGGGAGCGTCGACCACCGAAGATAAGTAAGAACACCGTAGAGAAGATGGGAATTGACTTTGGCCATAAAAGGGCAAGAGTAGAAGGAGAGTCATCACATCAGGATATACCACCCCCTCCTCCTACTAACCTTTCCATTGATCCCATCCAAAATACCCTTACTTATATTGCTGGCTCCCAATACCATCTTAGTAGACAATTAAACTACAATCACCATGCCATGACATACTTAAATCAAAGAATGCAAAACCTTTCTCCTAACCAAACCGATGAATATCCGCATTCTTTAAACCCTGGCATGCTCGACCCATTTAACCCCTCATACAACTACTATCAACCTCCACCTTCACCATCAATGGATCTTGCACATACTCAATTTTCTTCCATACAATTGCAAGACATAGCTGCTCACTTCCGTTTTGACCGAGTTCCCACTTTCCTGGAAGCATATGCGTTGACTACAACTGGTGCTTTGGATTGGAAAACTCTGGTCCAATACTATGGAGCCGAGCCATTTCTTGGGAAAGATCCGGACATCGATGTAATTCTTAAATCTTTCCTGTGAAGTGTTGGAGTTATAATAGTTGTAATACAAATGATTAGTCAAATTCTATATGATTGTAATCTTCTTCATGATATTGAATGAAATTTGCATGGTTATTTGTTTGGCTTATGATGACATCTTCAAAATATGAGTTATCAGTTCATTATTGTAGAGCATAACAAATAAGGGAATAATCATAATTAAAACAGGCAACTATTACAAATTAAAATTAAATTTTCAAATAACAAAATAGTTCTCCAGAAACATTCTCGGTCGAGAAACTGGTCGACCGAGAACATTGTCGGTCGAGCAACTGTCGACCGACTGGGTTTCTGTTTTTCCAGATTGACAAAATTGCATACATCTTTGTTAAAATCTTGGACATTTTATGTATTTGCTGAGTATTCAAACTTTCATTTGAGATATCTATCGAAGGGGGAGCAAAGCATAAGAAAAAGGGGAAAATCATTAAAACTTTGATCATTGTTTAAAAGAAGCTTTCAAAAACTTTGAAATCACTATGTATAACTGAATATTTTCAAGAAAGTTATGAATTTATTGAAATTGGTATCTTGTACTTGAAGGAACTCTCTATCCAAAATGGGGCTTAACATCCCTTGCATTTGGATGGAGACATTTTTAGGTACTCTAAGCTTAGAGGATTCTCATTTAATCTAGGGCTTAACATCCTTTGATATATGAGAAATCCATATACATTTCATCATATGCTTAAAGGTATCTCGTTTCATTTCAAGGCTTCACATCCTTTGCGAATGATTGAGAAACAAATTATGGATAAATTAGATAAAAATCAATGTTCCTAATAGGATATCTAATTAAGGGGGAGCATTATATTAAGGGGGAGAAGAAAAATAAAACATTCAACTTTGGATATCTTTTTGAAATGACAAAGGGGGAGAAAGAATATAAAAATATATATAAAAGAGTTTTCATCACATCTTGGCCAGCACTTACTTGAAAAACATAAATGGCTACAAAAGGTAAATTTTCAGGTATGAAACTCATATACTTTATATTTCCTTATTTCATATTTAGGAAATGTTTGTCATCTTCAAAAAGGGGGAGATTGTTGGATAAATTGGATATTATGATAAATCCCTTTGTTTCGATGATGACAAACATTTCATTCTTATTAATCTAACGAGCTACTTAAGTGTGCAGGAACAAGGTGATGACAAAGTTCTAGGGAATCCTTACGCTTGAATGTTTATAAATGTCATGCAATGTAATCATATGTAAACTTGTACAAACATATAATGTACAAGTACTTAGACTTCATGTAAATCAAGCGTTAGATCTCCCTAACTAAACACTACACTTAGTTAGGACATCTCCTTCTAATAGGATCACATAATGCACACTCATGCACTCACTTAGTATCTTAATTGAAAGATTGAAAACAGAGTCAATCTCGGTCGACCACACTCCTCGACCGAGACACTCTCGGTCGACAAACTTCTCGACCGAGATTGACCAAAAGTAGTCGTTAGACACAGCAGTTGACAGTTGCAAATAAACGTTAATCCAGAGAGCCTGTCGGTCGAAAAATCCTCGACCGACCAGGCATCTCGGTCGACAAGTTCTCGACCGAGATGGTCTCTGACAGCAACTGCAGAATTAATTAACTAGCCGTTGCTAATGCGCCTAACTTATTCCTAACGGCTAGTTAAGCACTAGGAACCCCCTAGAAGTTGTCTAGAACGTCCTTAAGCATACTTAGGCCATTCCTATAAATAGGACAAGCCATAGGACACTAGCATACACTTATATACTCAATTGTGCAATCTTTGAGCATACACTACATTGGCAATCTGTTTAGAGCAATAGTGCAATTCCCACACTTGTTATACATTCATATTGCTACCACTTCGTGTCCTATAGACTAGGATCTCCTACACATAATAATCACATTGCTATATATCTTGGTTGGGAGATCCAAACGCTTGATATAGGAAAATCAAGCCTTGTGCTTACAACGGTATTGTAATTTCTGTATTTCTTTCTTGTTCCTATTTATTCCTTGTACTCTCCTTGCTACTCCTAGGGTTGGAGGCTGCGGATTGGAGAGGGTGGACTTCTCAGGTGGAGAAGGGGACTTCAAGCTAATTCAAGAAGGCTATCGCACGGGAAGCTACTTCAGAAGGCTGGTGCAACGGGTGTTGGTGCATCTACTTCAAGGGAAGGCTGCTTCGAGTTGGGCGATTACTTCTAGGTGAAGGCTGCTTGAAGGGTTTAGGGAAAAGAAATGTATTTTATGTAAAATCCTTGTGAGGTAATAAAATAATTTCTTTTCAAATCCCGGTTGGGTAAGCAACCGGGTAGTGGACTGACTACCTTAGTATTTGCTAAGGCTAGGAACCACTCTAAACCCTTGTGTCTCTTTGTCCAATCTTTCTTTGTGGTTGCTTGAGTTTAAATTATTTTAAAATCTCTATAAAACTCTATTCACCCCCCCTCTAGAGGTTTTCAGGGACGCCATGTATGTATCTGGATTATGTTGGCCAATCTGAGACTGGTAAGCTGTCATGAGGCTGACAGAAAGTTGCCCCTTATCTTGCAAAGTCTCTCGCAGTGAATCGGCCATCACGATAATGTCTT
Organism: Alisma plantago-aquatica; assembly: GCA_963693085.1. Classification (NCBI taxonomy): domain Eukaryota; kingdom Viridiplantae; phylum Streptophyta; class Magnoliopsida; order Alismatales; family Alismataceae; genus Alisma; species Alisma plantago-aquatica. Next base: position 1,065,426,858 of record OY856411.1, on the reverse strand, counting down.
GAGACATGAATACTATGCCATCTTTTTCTGCGGAAAGATTCGCCATGATGATGCGCATTTCAAGGTCGGTGAGGCCTTTGCAAGAATCGCGATCAAAATTAGGAAAAGTTGGTTTAGTGGTGTAGGCAGGATCGTTCTTGCTGGTATCTTCTTCTGGCGACTGGTGTTGTTCAGATTCTTTCAGAATTTGGCGGAAGGGTCACCGTTGTCGACGTTGTACAGCTGAATAGAGATACCTTGGAACATCATCTGGTGACATAGTCGGATCGTTGAAATATCTTCTGTCACAGATGAGCTCCATGGCATAGCGTCCTCGTAATGAATGGAAGTCTTCAGCTGCCAAGTCGGTGAAAGGAATTTCTTGGTTCAGCGCTTGGATATGTCGGATGGTGTAGAAAGTGTTGTCCCCAGATCCCGTGGTGGCTTGAACTGGAGGGTTAATGATTCTGAACCAGGGTTGGCTCCAGTCTTGACGAAGAAAAGGGCGTACAGCCCAGATTACTTTGAGCAGCCGGAAGGGTATACACCGGGCTTCACCTGCAGCGTCTCCGACGAAGTTTATTATGCCGGCTGGTAGCTCGGCGCTATTGAAGTTGTAAACTTTAGCGTCCCTTGCTTCGATATCCACTATCATAAAAAGCCAGTGGTCCGAGACTTGGAATGGCATTGTGATATAGCGTGCCCGACGCGCTAAACCGGCGCGCAGCCGCTCAATCGACCTCGCGCGCAAGCTTTTGTGTAAAAGGCCAAAAGACAATGCGGGTGAAGCGTTGAAGGCTGGTTGTATCCGTTGTTTACTTCTATAGATTTCTATACAGTTGGCGAGGAGGACACAGAAGATTGGCATTGGCATCGTAGACCGGGGTCGGAGGATGCAACAAAAATTTTCACGTGTCAACGTACGCCTGGTTTTTGTATTCTTGTAAACTATGCCGTCCCCCGCTTTTGCATCGTCTACTATAGTGTTCAGGATGAAGATGTCCTGAGCATCTAAAGTAGAGATGGCTGTCATATCAAGATCGTGCATTTTTTGTGGGAGAGGAGGTGGCGGGGGGAGGTCTTTTGGTGGAGGGGAGGCATGCTGTTCGGGGGCCTCTTCATGGCCTTTGAGGTTGTCGTCTAGATCGGAGGCGGAGTCAAGATCTACGTCAGTATCTAGACTCACGCGGTCTGCCTCGTCTAGGTAAGGGGGAGAAGGTGTTGAGGAGGGGGGAGAAGTTTTTGGCAAGGTAGCGCTGGCTCCTAGTATGCATTGTTGGAGCTCAGCGAAGGCTGCATCCTTGGCAGTTTCCCTCATTGACCCCATAGCGGAGTAATCAAAGAATTGGTCCCCGTAAGAGATGTTTACGTTGTCATGCTGTGGGGACTTGGGGTGGTAGTCACTTTCCTGGTGACCTTTATCAGACCCTTTATGGGAGGGTCCTGCTGCGTTCCCGGGGTCTTCACCGTCATCGTGCTTGTCTCCTGAAGATGTGTCTTTATTGGAGTCAGCAGATGAATCGGATTCGTCTTCTTTTTCATCATCATCGTCGTTGTCGGCCGCAGCTTCGTCGGTTGTCTTCTTGTTAGTCGACTTTTTGCACCGCCGGTGAGTGGCTTGTAGCTCATCGAAAGCCACTTGCAGATGCTCGTGTTTCTCGAGCAGTGCGTCGTGGGCTTCTTTGAGATCTGTGTATCTGCCCTCGGCGGAGAGGAGGCGTGCTGTCAGATCTGTGACTTGGGCACGTAGTTGTTGTGTTTCATTGATATTAGCTTCCTCTTAATGATGATGGAGCTGCGTAATTGTGTCGTCGATGGTGGCCAGGTGCTTGCTTAGCTCTTCTTGATTCTGCTCAAGCTTGCGGAGATTCTCTTGCAGAGGGTGAGTCTGGTTAGAGATCTCATCGACTTTTCTTGTCGTAGCTTCTTGCTGGCGCGTTGCCCCAAGGATCAGGTCTGGCAGGTTGTTAGTGTGGCTGTTGATAAGCTCAACTTGCCTAGCCACTTCATCCTGTCGTTGCTGGATGCCTTGTAGGACGACAGGAAGAGCTCGATGTTGGTTGTCGATCCTGGTTACCTGTTTAGATAAATCCTATACACAAGAAAAAATAGAATGTAATAGGTTAGAAGGGTCGGTGAGGAGGTTTCGGACAGCGTCAAATTGACGGCCGAAATCCTCACTGATGTTAGTAAGGGGGGCCCCAGAGGTGGAAGGGTGATGTGGCTGGGGCCTATGTGGGATGGTGGTAGTGTCTTGCGGAAGAGACACTGATGATGGCCCGAACTGCGTAGTGACTGTTGATGAAGTCACCAGCGGTGGCAGGGTGGTGGCGGATGTGAAGAGTGGTGGTATTTGTGGCGAAAAAGGTGGCACTGATGATGAAGGGGTGGGAACTGTGGATGTGAATGGAAAGGTGGTGAAGTCGGGTATGGAGGTGGAGAAAGGGAAGCCCGATGTTAGGGTGGGTGAAAAGGTGGATGTGAATGTTGGTGTGGATGTGGGGAGGAAAGTAGTGGTGGGGGCAGCGGAGAGCTGCTCATTTAGACTCTGGATGAAAGAGTCAAATGAGGAAGTTGTTAAGATTTCATCATTGAACCGCTCGTCCTCCGGGTTTGGGCGGGACGTTGGTGTCCCCGACAGCTGTTGGGCCTTCAGCAACCTCCTAGAAGGTCGTTTGACAGGGACTTTTGTAGGTCGAGCTGTCGGAGCTGTGATGCTCATTTCAGTTGGGCCCGCAGTTTGTTTCTTTGCAGCGGGTGTGACCGAAGCTAGTAGATGAGTAAGCTCCTCGTCAGAAAAGAGGAGCTGTGACATATCATAGTGTGCTAGCTCCGGTAACGGAAGGAGGGTTCTTGATGACTTAACCATCGGGCAGAATACATAGTGTAATTTTCCATCCTTTTCTTTGATTATAAACGAATTTTTCAAAGATTGTTCATTTGTAAGGATGTCGCCCTTTATTTGCGTGCATTGGGGTAATAGCCTGTCCATCTTAAAAAATTTAATTATGGATGTGACATGGCCCCCCAAACAGATCTCTATCCCTATGAAGGCGGCGGATAATTTTTGGACCATCAACCGTCCGATGTTGACTGGCCTTCCGTTGAGGATAGACCAGAGGACAAAGAGGTCTGATATTGTAACGTTTCCTCCTTCCGTTCTCGGAAAAAGTGCGCCAGCTAGGATTTTGTGCAGAGTGCGCACAAATCTGGAGTGTATGTTGGACGCTTTGCATGTTTTGGCGTCGTATGTGGGAATCCCAGTTAAGCTTTTCCAGAATGTGTGGCGGTTGAATTCTGGATGATCAGTTGCCACTGATTTGGCCTTTTTTAGCTGCTCCAGGTCGTCAATGAATATTGAATTTAGCATATTCTCTATTAAGACGACGTTGCTACCGAAGATTTGGGTGAAAATCCTTCTATCACCCCCATCTTGTGACCTATCTGCAATGTCGACGGGCTCCTTTGTCAGGTAGGAGAAGAATTCCGCTGTGGGCTCAATGTAGGATATTTCAGGTATTAAGCACAACCTGGTAAGGTTGGCTTTTTGTAGCGCTTTGAAGATGCGCTCGTGAATTCCCATTTTAGCTAGTATGCTGGAGCAAACATACTTGGTTGGTTTAAGGGTTTTATCAGTGGTGATGGAGGTTTGGATGGATAGGTGCTCTGGTGGTGGTATTGGGGCGGTGATGGGAATGAAGGTGGTAGGGATGGTAGCTGCAGGGGTGGTAGTGGTAGCAGCAAAGGTGGATGGTTTGGTGAAGGGTTGGTCCATGGCAGATAGAGGGTGGACTTGTTTTCTTGCCCTCTTGGGGGGCTGCCCAGATGCAGCCTTTGCAGCTTTGCGTTTTCCCTCTATCTCTTGGGCAGAGGAGTCTTCATCGGGATTCGGTATGTAGTCTGATCCTTCATCATCGTCAGAAGAGATGTGCTCGATGTCCTCTTCAGGGGCCTCACCCAAGCATTTGGTGAGGCGAGTTATCTCACACAGGACGTCGATGATCTTGGTCTTGGGAGGGACGGCGCTGGTGGTGTTGTAAGTGTCCCTGATCTGTATGAGCCTGTCTCGCTCTTCCATCATCTGCTCCCTTGTCAGAGCAGGGGCAGTTCCTGAGCCGGAAGTTTTGTTTGCTGGTGACGCCATTTCTGAAAAAGAATAAGAGTTTCATAATTAGAGAAGATTTGAAACAAAGTAAATTTGATTTGTAGTTATATCTTTTATATTTTGTGAAAGCAAAAGGGAAACGAAAACCAAACGGTTTCAAGACCGTTTGGTCCCAAACGGTTTCAGGACCGTTTGGTTCCAAACAGTTTCGGGACCGTTTGGTTCCAAACGGTTTGAGGACCGTTTGGTTCCAAACGGTTTCGGGACCGTTTGGTTCCAAACGGTTTGAGGACCGTTTGGTTCCAAACGGTTTCAAGACCGTTTGGTCCCAAACGGTTTCGGGACCGTTTGGTTCCAAACGGTTTCGGGACCGTTTGGTTCCAAACGGTTTCAAGACCGTTTGGTCCCAAACGGTTTCAAGACCGTTTGGTCCCAAACGGTTTCAAGACCGTTTGGTCCCAAATGGTTTCGAGACCGTTTGGAAAGCGAAGAGTCGCAGGTCGCTGGCGCGGGAGAAGGTGGAACGGCGCGAAGGTGAAGAACGCGCCGGCGCCTTCGAAAACGATGAGAAGAACGGTGACGGCGATGAAAACGATGGGAGAGTCGGTGAAATCTTTTGACAGCGACGGCGATGGCGGAGCAAGAGATGTCGTGCGATGGTAAAGGGAACAGCACTGGCGCCATGATGGTGGTGACAGAACGGCGCGGCGACGAAGGCGACGGGTCGGTTGATGAAACCATTCGATAACGACGGTGATGGCAGCGTAAGCAGCGACTAGCGACGGAATGAGCAGTGTGGAGTCGCCGAACTACCTTGCGGAAGGTGGACGGCAGGGTGACTTTGCGCGGATGCAACAGGAGCAAGAAGGGAAGTTCTTCGCACGAAAACTCTGGAGAATTCGAAGATTCGAAGAGAGAAAGACGGAGGGGTAGGGTTGATATTTATAGTGATTGGTTGGTGACCTTTTGTATTCCAAACGGTTTGAAGACCGCTTGATCCCAAGCGATCTCAAGACCGTTTGGTCCCAAACAGTTTCAAGACCGTTTGGTCCCAAACGGTTTGAGGGCCGTTTGGTCCCAAACGGTTTCAAGACCGTTTGGTCCCAAACGGTTTCAGAACCGTTTGGTCCCAAATGGTTTGAAGACCGTTTGGAGTCCAAACGGTTTCAAGACCGTTTGGCTCCAAACGGTTTGGAGACCGTTTGGAGGGGCACAAAGGGTTTGTATATTTTTATGTTTGTTTTTGAGTATGTATATTATTTTTTTGTATTTTGGTTTATGAATTTTTATGTTGTTTGTTTTATGTATTGTTTTTGTAGTTTTGATTATGTAGATTTTTTTTTGTATTTTTAGATTAATGATGAAAGAACTTAAAGAAAGCAAAACAAATTCAAAAGAAAAATAAAAGACTAGAAATTAGAGAAGGTGATACTGAGGTCTTGGGTTGCCTCCCAAGAAGCGCCTTGGTTTTATGTAGCTGGCTCGACGAAGTTAAAACATTATTATGCTGCTGTCATAGTATTTGATTGCTCATGTCTATTTGGTCCATGTTTAGGGTTCGATTCAGGCTGCCCAGCGAAAGTGCCTGTTGGGGGTTTCAATTGTGCAGCAATCTGGGCAAGCTGTGCTTCAACTGCCTTCTGTTGAGCTTGTTGGTTGGCCAGCATGGTTTGCTGAGATTGCAGCATCTGTCTTATTGAAGATAGCTCATCTTCTGGCTGCGCAGTAGCATTTTTCTGAGGGTTTTGGTTTTGGGACTGTTGAGTATGCAACTGTGGGTGAAGTGGGGGATGAGTGTACTGATAGTAGGCTGATTGATTTCTAGGGTAATTAGCCCTAGGGAAATTGTTCCTTGGGTTCCCTTGATTTTGGTTAAAATTGTTTGGAAACCCAGGAGGCAGCCTATTGTCAAATCCCCCTTGTGTCTGATGTTGCGGATTCGTAGTTCCATAGGGATTCCCATACTGGAACCCAGGATGGTTCCTTGGTTGACTGGGATTATAATAAACTTGTCCGGGAATAGTATGGATGGAGTTGACTTGCTCTGGAATCTGATCTTCAGCCTGATTAGTGATGGCCTCATAGGATTGTGGTGGTGGATGCAGATCCATCATCACGTTATAGAGCATTCCGCAGGAAAGAGTCGGATGATCCGAAGAATGACAAGCCTCACAGGATCCTGTGACAGCTTTGACTTGATGAACCAGCGGGGTTTTCTTCTTATCAATTTCCCCTAGAGTTGTTTCAAGGGTTTGCTGTTTATGAGCTATTGTCTTCAAAGCTTCAGCTATTGACTTTAGTTCCATAGATTCCTCAGCTTTAAAGACTTTAAGGATGCCTTTTCCGGCTGACCGCCCCCAGTTGGACTGGTTTTCAGCTCCTAAGGTAACGATTTTCCAGGCATCTTCATAATTTTTCCTCGTGAAATTTCCTCCAGATGAGGAATCTAGGAACTGTTTAATGTCATTGCTTACCCCCCGATAAAAAGTTTCAATCAATTGATTCTGTGAAATTCCATGATGAGGGCATTTGCGTAGGAGTTCCTTGAATCTTTCCCATGCCTCAGCGAGGGTTTCTCCAGGTAGCTGGGAGAAATGGTTGATCTGCCCTCTGATTTCATAGGTCAGCGAGGGTGGAAAGAACTTCTCCAAGAATTTTTCCTCTAGAGGGGCCCAAGTGGTTATGATGGGTTCTCTGTCCAATGAGTTGTACCAACTCAAGGCCCTTCCAGATAAGGTGAAATGAAACAGGTGGAGCATTATTGCGTCGAAAGCAATACCAGCTTGCGGGACCAGGCGGCATAATGCCTTAAACCGTTTCAAATGGTCCATGCAATCGTCTCCTGAACCTCCTAAAAAGGAAACTCCTTGCATAATCTGGATCCACTGGGTCCGAATCTCAAAGTTTGGGATGTTGATGATCGGAGGCCGGACCGGGTGGTTGTCTTCGTAATTCTTCGGGACAGCATAGTCCCTCAGTTGCTTGTTTCGTAATTCGAGCTGAGCAGCCTCGGTCTCTGCTCTTATGCGGGCTTGCACTTCTGCTCGTATCTCCGCTTGTAAACGGGCACGGGTGTCTGCAATGAGTTGTGCCCATTGTGCGGCGATAGCAGCATTGACTCTCTCCATCACCAAAGCGGCTTGATGCTGTTCGTCAGCCATTTGACTAGCGCGTTGGCGATTGAGACGGATTCTGCGGTGGAAACTTCTCTCTACCTCGGAGTCGAACTCCGGATCAGGGGAGAATCCTCGATTATGCGGTGATTGCATATACGGGTTCTACCTGAGTAAAAAAGAGAACACCTTTAGATAATGGAGACAATATGAAAGCTTCAAGAAGATGATGAGTTATGAAAAAAGAAAGTGTAAAAATCCTAACCAACTAGAAAAATAAACTAAGTGAAAAACTAACGTTCCGTTGTCCCCGGCAACGGCGCCATTTTTTGATGGAGCTAGGACTTACACCAAAAGATTTTCAGTCTTCCAATGGGAGTCCCAGAATTCTATCACCAAAAACCCTAGAGAGGATTGATGTCTTCCCTAGGTTTACCTAGAACTGGTGCTTAGATAACAACTCCAACCCCATAAGAGTATGGAAGCCTTATCATAGTACAGATTTAGGATCGAACCCAAAAGACAACAGTCTTGTTGCAAGCAATAAGATGGAAAACGTACAACACTTCACTTAGTTATTTTACTAATTGGCACTTATATCAAAAGGTTGGATTTTGATTGGTTTTTAGACTAAAGCATGAAAAGTAAATAAAGCAAGTAAAACTAAGATTTAACAAATGATGATGAACCACTGGGGTTAAGCAGGTATTCACCACCGCTACACATGCATTGTATATGTACTAAACAAGCAAGACTCATAAGCTAGATGCATGGATGTTCCACAAGACCGATGCCTTATAAGACAAGAGCGATGCATTGCATCCAAGGATGTTCCACAAGACCGATGCCTCGTAAGACAAGAGCGATGCATTGCATCCTTCGATGTTCCACAAGACCGATGCCCATATAAGACAAGAGCAATGCATCGCATCCTTCAAGGGTTAAGTAGCTCTCATTCGGTACATCTCTACGTGTCAATGAAGATATGTAGTCTTCCTAAGAGAGAATCTTACTCAACCTCATGAAACGTGCATCTAAAACTAAAAAGCGAGCGATAATTATCAAATCGAATAGTATCTTTGTAGGCCTAGTCTCCTATTCGGATAACCTAGCTACGAGAAGTGCGGGAATGTTGCAACGCCAGCCATTCCCGATCAAATGGTCACATGCTTTACATCATTCCCCTTGCAAAGCATGTTCCTCGACTTACCAAGGTTACTTCCATACAGATGGAAGCGAAACGGATGATAGTGAGTTTACTCCACTCTTTGAGATACACTCCTAGACACCGAAACGGATGTGTGGTGGATACACACACCAGAAATCAACACTAAATCGGTATTCGAGTCTCGAGAGCGGTCGTAGACAAACCACAACAAAAGACAATAGATGCATACAAGAACGTGGCCATCATTCAAGCATGTATGAAACGATTTAGTATTAAAACGAAAGGATAACATCTTTTTTAGTACAAAATACAAGACATGGGCAGCGGGGTTAGTCCCCGCGCCCCAGTGGATGGAACTACTCGCTCCTCATAGAGGGAGCAACAAAGGAGGAGGCAAGAAGAGATAGAAAGAACATCATCTCCACTGAGGAGAGAAGGTTGAACCCTTGGTGGAGAGAGCAACGATCTCCACCCTTCGCGGCTTGCTTGACGACGGATCTTCTCCTCTCACCTTCTTTGTTGATGAGAGAGAAGGTAGCTTTGCAATGGAATGTGAGTCTCAGACCGGCAGCCTCGGGCGGTGGATGGAGTTGTTCTGGTAGTAGAGAGACAGCCTCTGGACGTCTGGACTCCCCTCAGGGATGGCCCTTGAGGTCTTATTTATAGGCCTTGAGTGAGGTCAAACGGTCTGGAGACCGTTTGGGTTCAAACGGTCTTGAGACCGTTTGACGCCAAACGGTCTAGACCGTTTGGCGTCAAACGGTCTTGGGACTGTTTGAACTCCATGCGGTCTTGGGACCGTTTGAACTCCATGCGGTCTTGGGACCGTTTGGCTTCATGCGGTCTTGGGACCGTTTGAACTCCATGCGGTCTTGGGACCGTTTGGCTTCATGCGGTCTCGGGACCGTTTGAACTCCATGCGGTCTTGGGACCGTTTGGCTTCATGCGGTCTCGGGACCGTTTGGCTTTATGCGGTCTCGGGACCGTTTGGCTTCATGCGGTCTCGGGACCGTTTGAACTCCATGCGGTCTTGGGACCGTTTGGCTTCATGCGGTCTCGGGACCGTTTGGCTTCATGCGGTCTCGGGACCGTTAGGCTTCATGCGGTCTCGGGACCGTTTGAACTCCATGCGGTCTTGAGGTTGGTTTATTCTTTTATGATTTTTTCGTGCTCTTTCTGCAAGTGTAAAAGGAAAAGGTTAGTTTGATGATGTATTTACAAAAAGGGGGAAAATTAGGTTTATGTACCGTATAAACGTAAAAAGAGTATAGAAAACTAAAGAAAAAGACTAAGATAAACTACTAAAATAGGAGGTTATCACTTGCTAGAGAGCATAACAAGACATTTATTAAGTGGTTTGAAAATAAAGTCTTACATCAACTATTTCAAACACCAGATGATATTACTGAAACTATCAAATGCCTCTCCATTAAACCAAAATTGACTATTATATCTTATGAAGGGTATGACATTAATGGATTCACATATTACACAAAGCGCCAAGATGATAAGAGTGTCATCCAAAACAGTGGGGTCACCCTTCAAGCATCGACTATGTTTTTTGCAAGTGCAAAGGATAAGAGTCCACATGAAGCTAAAATGTCATATTACGGTGTCATTGAAGACATATGGGAGTTTGACTACATAGATTTCATAATTGCGCTCTTCAAATGTAATTGGGTTGATAATACCAAAGGAGTTATAGTGGATGAATTGGGTTTCACTTTAGTGAACTTTGAAAAGATTGGCGAGAAGGGTGAACCATTCATATTGGCATCACATGCGAAACAAGTATTTTATATCGATGATCCTACAAATGATAAATGGTCGGTTGTTCTTCATGGTAAAAGACATTTCATTGAAGATCCTATATATGAAGAACAGTACTATGATAAGTATGATGACTCCAGTCCATTCTCAGTTGGGTTGCCAACACCAGCAAATATTGAAGCTAATGATGACTTGTATGTGCACGGAGATCACAATGAAGGATTGTTAATTGATAAAAAATCGCAATATTAGAGGCATGTTTATATTTTTTTATATGTTTTATTTTTCTGAATGTGAACATTACAATGTGAATGTGAACTTTACAATGTGAATTTTATAATGTGAATTACTTTATAATGTGAACTTTACAATGTGAATTACTTTACAATGTGAATGTGAACTTTACAATGTGAGCTTTACAATGTGAATGTGAGCTTTACAATGTGAATTACTTTATAATGTGAACTTTACAATGTGAATTACTTCACAATGTGAATGTGAACTTTACAATGTGAGCTTTACAATTTGAATTATTTTACAATGTGAACTTTACAATGTGAATGTGAATTTTCAGATGGCTGAGCATTCTCCTGATGACCGTGCTGATGATTACCGTGAGGGCGAGGACATCAATGTGCCACCTCACAATGTAAGTTTTAAAAATATATCATATATTTATATCTATATGTCCATTTATAGTTATATCTTGAAAATGTGTTTATTTTGTCAAATTTTAGGTTGATGATGCACATGTACCATCTGAAGCACTTGAGGCACTTGATCAACAACACCAAAAAGTTGACAAGAGAAGGGGCATCACTATGATGAATAAGTTAATAGTGCAAAAGGGCAATGGACCCAAACTTGTTGTGGATTTTGATAATGCAGGAAATGCATCTGGTGTGAATCACAATTCATTTGTTTCATATCTTGGGTATGTTACTCATAGCCATTGCGGTTGTAAGATAGATTCTTGGCATAAAGTTTCTAAGGAGAAGAAAGACGTAATATGGAAGGATTTATGCGTGAGTTATTATTAATTTGCAATTCTATTTTGTAGATTACTAATTTTTTGGATACTAGTTAATATCAATTGTATTTTGCAGAGTATATTTGAATTGGATGAAAAGTTGCATCGTAAATGCGTGATGCAACGCTGTGGGAGAGTCCTAAGGAACTATAGGACAAATCTCACTTGAGAATACATAAAAGAAGCTGACAAGAGGAAGAAGACAGCCACTGAACAGTGGAACTTTCTAGACAAAGAAGAATGGGACACGTTTGTTGCTTCAAAACAAACTGATGAATTCAAGGCATTAGGCGTCAGTCCCAATCGCATTAATATATGTTGTATTCACCTATTCAAGATTAACATTTACTGTTACTAACCAAATCATTAATGTGCATACTAACTAGGCCCTCAGTGAGGCACAAAGATCAAGGCGTGCACTGAATGTGCATGACCACACAATGGGTCCAAAGGGGTATGCAGGCATTCGCCAAAGACTACAGTCTGAGGCTACTACTCAGTCTGCTACTACTCAGGAGTCCTCCACTATAGGTAGCACACCTCTGCCTCGCCATGATGTCTGGATAGCTGGGAGGCAAAATAAGAAGGGAGAAATAAGGATGCCCGCAACTGCTGAGGCGGCTGCAAAAATGGTAAAATACAACTCTTACAGCAATCATTCGAATATTGATTATTTGCGGTGTTTACTTAATTACAAATTTTTTTTGGCGATTAGCGGGAGCTACACGAGCTGAGGAAACAAGGCAAGTTCATCCCTGAGGGCACAAGGGATGAATTGACAGTTGCTCTGGGTAATCCAGAGCATCCTGGAAGTGTTAGGGCTGCAGGTGCTGGTGTGGGCATCAAAGCTTTTTTTGGGCCAACCCAGCGCAAACATGTCCCAAAAGTGGGACTTTCACAAGAAGAGGTAACATATTTTTTCCTTGTAGATGTTACTGTAAAAGAGAATTCAATAATTAGAATTTGATGTTTCTTTTATCCATGTATAGGTAGATAAGCTATTTGATAGGAAACTCGAAGAAGCAATGAAAAAGTGGCAGGCGTCTCAGACTGCCACTTACCAGACAGTACCTATGGTGTCTCCTACTACAGGCTCTACTCCTACTGCAGAGGTTGGGAGTAATCCTATAGACCCACCACCTAGCAAATCCGTTGTAAGTATTTTTATGACATAGTAACTAGTTTTTTAATTCAAGATGATATGTATATATGAAATTGTAGTCATTTCAAAAAAAGATGATATGTATATATGTATATAACATTCTTTACACAAAAATTTGTAGGGGTTGAAGCCATGTCGTCTAAAAGTTAATGAATATGTCATTGCAGAGGCGTCGGCTTACCCATCCCTACCAGGGGAAATGTTTCACGGGTCTCCATTACCAGCTGGTTGGATTCGTATGAGTCCGGTACATATATTCCCCAAGTGGATGGATCTTCCATTGTCATATGCCCACCCAGATTGTGAAATGCTTGGTGAGGCAGAAGGCGGAGTGATATTGTGGATAAAAGCAGATGTCATCTTTGCTGAAACTGTATGGTAAATTTACATTACGTTAAATTGTTAGTGTGTGTATATGATGTCAGTTGATCTGAAATTATTATTATTATTATATATATATATACATGTTAAAAAGAAGACACCCACAGCATCTAGGCCTCCACTTCCACCTCCTACATTACCCAGTTGGGTTCCACAGGACCTACCTGTCCTGTTAGGTCCTAACTGTAGGGGTATGGCAATATGGTTAGGCGAACATGATATAAATTGCCCTATAACTGTTTCTATAGATTCAGATGTTGCAGGTCAATCATACGAAAGCAAACTATTTTTACAAGATATTTTGGAGTTGTTTCGATATGATTGGCTAAATACATCTGTGATAGAGCTATGGATAAGGTGAGATCTTCTTTATACATCCATATACCTTGTGTAGGATCTGGTGATCTGGTTTCTTATTTATTAATGCATGCGTAATTAATACATATTTTGCAGCTACTTAGACAAGATATGTGCAGATTTTTCATTCGAACATGTAGGATTTTTTATTCCATCTTTGATTAGTCTAGTAGCTAAAGACCCTCCGTCAGTTCAACAATACTGTTGTGAGGCTTTTACAATTTTTGCTCAAAATAAGAAGACGATGATAATGGCTCCATTCAATGTAGAGTAAGTTTACTTTGCTTATTATAATTTAGACTTAAGAAAATTACATTTTTATTGTGGATTTTGAGTTATTAATTTTTAACTTTTTTACCTCTAGTGGTATGCATTGGGAGTTACTGGTTATTGTCCCCGAGACGTTCACTGTCTATTATCTAGATCCTAAGGGGAGTAAATTGAATACAAAATATGGACACATAATGAAAATGGCATTATTCCGGTGAGAAATATTTCATTTTCATATCTGTTAACATATGTTATTACATTACTATTTAATTATGCAATGTACTGCGTTACATTAACATGTAGGGGTTTTGATGAGTTCAAAAAGGCTGGAGGAAAGGTCCCCACTAAAAAGAACCATCCAATAATTTGGAAGAACATGAAAGTAAGTTCCCGACTGCAATATATGTATATATTATTTATGTGAACAATGCTTAATTAGTTGTATTTTTTAATATTTTGTATGTTTGAATTTATAGTGTGCTACACAAGATAACGGATGGGCATGTGGATACTATGTGATGTGATTGATGCACATGATTATCAAATATGTCGCAATGGACATCGATTGTATTGCTGAGGTATTATATAGTCTCATTAGATAATATGAAATATATCAATCTTATTTAAAGCTCATTAATTATATATATACATCATTCTCTTTACAGGTGTTGAAAACTGACCACACTACAGGAACGGCCTTACCAGATGTACATGCTCCCTATACGACGGGAGAATTAAATGAAGTAAGAGAAGAATGGGAAACAGCCATACAAATAGTGGGGGGGTTAAGATATAATTGGGATGTTGATAGAGAATAATGAAATGATATTTTGTAAATGAATTTCTGAATTATAATATATGTGTGAATGTTTCTACATGTCTGGATATTTCTACATGTGTCTGAGTGAAAATGAATGAAATTGTTGGTTGCTATATGAATGTTTCTATATGTGTGAATGTGAAAATGAATGGAACTACAGATTGCTAGCTACATGAATGTTTCTAAATGTGTGAAAATCAAATGGAACTACAGGTTGCATTGCTAAATGTGTGAATATTTTTGTTGTTAATTTTGCAGGTTTGTGGACTGTTGTTGGCTGATATCAATGGATGTCGTAAAACCTGCAGTTCATAATTGAACTGCAGGTTTCTCATCCTACGACCAGCCATACAGCAGGTTTGCAGACTGACAGAAAAAAAAAATAGGCGTCGGTTATTTGTATAAAACCGACCACCACATCGTTACAGTGTCAGTTTCTAATAGTAACCGATGTCTATTTCCTTAACACCACGGTCGTGCTGGCCAGCATGGCCGTGGCAGCGGACCAAAAATAGGCATCAGTTATTTGTATAAAACTGATGCCACATCGTTACAGTGTCGGTTTCTAATAGTAACCGACGTCTATTTCCTTAACACCACAGCTGTGTTGGCCAGCACGGCCATGGCAGTGGACCAGATACCATGGTCGTGTTGGCCAGCACGGACGTGTTGGGAGTGCACGGTCGTGGCAGCGGACCAGACACCACGGCCGTGTTGGCTAGCACGGCCGTGTTGGGAGTTATATGACGTCGACCGACGCTGATAGTGCCCAAGATGGCGCCCTTCTATGGCGCGAAGGTATATGGTGTCAGTTTCTTATCTAATAACCGACGCCTATAGTGCCCTGCTGGCACATTTTCAGTGGCACGCGAAGGGTTTTGGCGTCGATTTTTTAACCGACGCGTAACGGCTGGGCTTTTAGCATCGCCCACATAGGTGTCACTTAGAAACCGACACTAAAGGCCTTAAATAACCGACACTATAGGTCGGTTATGTACTAGTGATGATGCTTGTTGACTGCAACTTAATGACTAAGACATTTGGCATATGGATACTAAAACCGCATTTCTATGAGGAATAAAACAAGGATGTGTATGTGACACAGCCTATAAGGTTTATGAATCCACTAATGCAAATGAAGTCTATAAGTTACAATGGACTAATCAATGTGATTGATTGAGTATAAGCAACTTAGAATTGGATCTTTACTTTGATGATATAGTCAAAGGGTTTGACTGATATGTCAAAGATAAAGGAGGGATCTGTGATTTAGTGGGAGCGTGTTCACATTCCACATATTGATGTGAAATGGAAATGTTCTAGAATGGAAATCCAAAAGTGGAAATTATCTTTAAGGAAGATAGAGATGATTCCTATGTGATAGGAATAGAGATCTATAGAGATAGTTCTCAAAAACCTCTTGACCTGAAAAGAGAAAGCATACATTGGCAATCTGTACTGAAGAGTTCAGTATGCACAGATTCAGTGGGAGAAAACTTGTCCATGTTACATGGAGTTGGTATCCCAAGGCCATGTGTCCAATTCTTATGAAGAATGGGAACACTAAGAATAGATATGGATCTATCATGTATGTAATCATCCCATTATCTTGCATGTATCAACGTGGCAAGAACAAAATGCATTCATCATCTTGTATGTAGGACATGGCAATATGATGTGCTCATCCTGATAACTCGTATGTGAGACATGACGAGTGGATGTCTGTCTACTTCCAGTAAGGGTTACTGGAATACCATGAGAACTTGATAAGTACTTGGGAAGTACTAGTTCTATGGAGATAAGGAAGAGCTCGATGTAAAGAGTTACATTGATGCGAACTTCCGAAAGGATAGAAAATTAATCGCAAAATATATATAGGATGTATAAAAGTGAAAGTTTGTTGATAATTGGAAATGTTCCAATAAAACCATTTAAAAGGAAATATCGAGTATCTATGTGTTAGAGAACAGTAGTGGATACTATATGGATCTAGAAGTTCATGAGATGAACTTATAGATATTCCGCTCATTGATGACAAGTCTGGAATCCTTGATCATGCAATGTGGCTAAAGGTTAGCAAAGGAATACAAGATCGCATATTATGGCAACTCCATCTCATACATATGATGTACAGCGAAGAGATGAGAGACATGCAATTTATACTGACTTTGGCAAAGTGTTGCCATTACTCACTATGTTGGCACTAGAGCACAATAACATGTGGGACATGTTTGAAGATCACTATGAATATGATTCAAGGGTGATTGGCTCGCAGTGCAAGTGGGAGTCTGTTGGTATGTATTCCCTGAGAGCCAATCATGGGATTATTGGTGGGATACATTAAGATTGATTTGATAAACATCAAAGGCAAGCTTCCAATTCTTTCTGGTTCAGTCATATGAGATAGTGATAGAACAGATTGAATGTCTAGAGAATGACAGTACTCAATGATGTATGCCTTCAGGTTGAGGACCTGAACGATGAGATCATACGGATGCTAAGAGTTTGTACATTCTCATTATATCCCTAATCGGATGTCATTGTGTAAGGTAGATAGACAGCAATGACACACAAGACTAGATTGTGGTGTTGGTTGATGACAGAATCTCATTAGTCATGATATAGAGATATCAAACCAAACACATAGGTACTTGTTAGAGAACAAGTGTACCGGACAGACCCACCGTGAGTTTGACACATGGAACCATGACATGGTAGTCACAGTCAGTACTCACAGTGATGGTGGTGAGTGTGATTCTTAGACCTGAAATCACTACACTCAACACATGTCGTTGGGCACACTTTGACATCATCAAACGTAGTCCTGAAACATGGGTTGTTATAAAGGTGATGATTGGGTGGCTTTGACACATGGGGGTTTTGAGGGGTGACTGATAGATATGGGATTTGTCCCTCCTAAGGGAGTTTGATATCTGAGGCCACTTGGTGAGTAGGATTGAGATAGGCGTGTGCACGCATGTGTGAATCAGTATGTGATATTGATGTCATACATATCTCATTCAATCTACTCTGAGATTAAGAAAGTGAATGAACATTGATAAGATGACTGTTCCATGCCTCGAGTTCATTCGAGATATCAGTGACAAAGGAATTATACATTCACTGTAACACCATTCACAGATTGTAGGATTGAAAGTTGTTATCCAACTTTCTACTTTCACTTGGGTAGCACTGATGTGTGACTAGGCACCGCTCTTTGCTTGTGAAGTCATAAGTGTTATGGACTTTCACTGCCAACGTGAAATGGACCTACAGGGTCACACACAAAGGATTTAACCTGGAAGAGGAGTTTTGTCCACAAGCAATGTTTAGATTGATTACTAAAGGAGTTTAGTAGTTCAATTAAACACTTAATCAATTGATGGCTCAATCTCATAATGTTCAAGGTGTTGGACACATTGATTGGAGTATCGGATTGATTGAAATCACAATTGACTGATTCTACACAACTTGCACTCCCAACCGATTGGTTCATGAGATGAATCGGTCGGCTGAGCTTGGTGAACCGGTCGGCTCAAGTGTTGAGCCGATCGGCTCAAGATCAGGGTGAACTGATTGCTTCAAGTGTTGAAACGATCGATTCAACTGGTGCAACCAAGCAAGTTGGGAAAGTAAGATTGGTGAGAATTTTCCTTTCGTTTCAATTGCCCAATTTGATTGGGAAATAGGATTGGTATTCGATACCAATTAGAAACAAAAGAAGGAAAGTCAATCGGGAACCGACCTGGACCACCAACCGACCGATTCACTTGTGAACTGATTGGTTGAGGTGTCCCAACCGATCGTTTGAGGTGTCAACCGACCGGTTCAGGTCCCCAACCGACCGTTTCAGTTGTGAAACGATCGGTTCAGGTTGCGAGTTGGTTGCTTTTGTGAAAAATCTCGAACCCTTCTACTCCTGCTTTTAGTCCCGCATTGCCCGGGATGGAGAACCCTATCCCATGACCCTCGTATATATAGGGGTATTGTGGGCTTATTAAAAGGATAGCTCAGTGCAACCAGTTGCTCTGCAAAGTTGTCATTCTCTCTGGTTTTGGTAACTGAGAGTGGCCGAGCAAGTGCTACCAAAAAAGGGAGGCGCAGCAAGGGAAAGACAACTGCAGTTGCAACTGGAGGCAGGAGAGTGTGTTGGCGACTAGTGCGTCAACAGGAGGATACGACTCCTTCCAACTCCTTGTGGGACAAGGAGTGTGGAGTTCCAGGTGGTCCGTGTGGACTACTTCAGAGGTTGGAGGTTTCTGCCGCTCAGGAGGACAATTGTCAACCCCGACAGTCCCGGTGAGAGGAGTCGTCAGTCCCGGTGCGACCAGGAGCTGCACAGACACCGTCCAAGACCGGAGTTGAAGACCGCACAAGGTGCAAGGTATTGTCACCGAGCAAGCCTCGGGACAAGGTATGATTCCACAAACCATCCTTTCCTATTATATAGACGTTGACTCGTTTCCTTGTTTTGGGTTTGGGGGACAAAATTTTTGTTTCTGCTGCCTTATCTGCCTCCCCTAAAACCCAACATAATCGTAGTCCTTGATTAACTCCATCCAGCAGCGTTGTCTCATGTTCAACTCATGTTGTGAGAAGATAAATTTTATATTCTTATAGTCTGTGAAAATATGGAATGTTTCTCCATAGAGATAATGTCTCCAGATCTTCAAAGCATGGACCACAACAGCTAGCTCTAGATCATGTGTCGGATAATTCTCCTCATGTTTCTTAAGTTGTCAAGAGGCAAAAGAAATCACTTGATTATCCTGCATCAACACACCTCATAGACCATTCTTAGATGCATCACAGAAAACTATGTACCCCTTCCCTTGCTCAGGTAACACCAACACAGGTGCACTGGTTAACCTTTCTTTCAATAGCTGGAAAGAATGTTGAAACTTATCATTCCAGACAAAAGGAACCTCCTTTCTGGTCAACTTGGTTAGGGGTAAAGCTATAGAACTGAGGTTCTTAATGAACCTCCTGTAATAGCCTGCCAGTCCTAGGAAACTGCGTATCTCCGTTGGTGTCTTTGGCTGTTCCCATTGTAGGACAGATTCTACCTTTTTAGGATCGACACAGATATCTGAGAAAGATATTACGTGTCCTAGAAAAGAAACTTCTGGTAACCAGAACTCACATTTGCTAAACTTAGCATACAACTTATGCTCTCTTAGCAAAGTTAAAACCTGACGGAGGTGTTGGTCATGTTTTTGAGCATCTCTACTGTATATCATGATGTCATCTATGAAGACTACTATGAACTTATCAAGAAAAGGCTGGAAGATTCTATTCATGAGTTCCATGAATGCAACTGGTGCATTAGTTAGTCCAAACGACATAACTATGAAATCATAGTGACCATACCTAGTCCTAAAGGAAAACTTAGGTATGTCACTCTCCTTGATATGCAACTGATGATATCCCAACCTCATATCTATCTTAGAGAAGATAGTTGCACCACACAACTGATCAAATAGGTCATCGATCCTTGGCAGAGGATACTTGTTCTTTATGGTTACTTTATTCAACTGTCTGTAATCAATGTGTAACTGCATAGATTCATCTTTCTTCTTAACAAAGAGAACCAGACCACCCCATGGTGAAGTACTCGGTCAGATAAAACCTTTCTCAAGCAACTCCTACAACTGTTTCTTAAGCTATGCCATCTCAATAGGTGCCATTCTATACAGTGTTTGTGCTACTAGTTGCGTTCCTGGTATTAGATTAATCTCAAAATCAATCCCTCAGGGTAGAGGAACACCTAGAAGTTCCTCAGGGAACACATCTTCGAACTCCCTAATTATCAAAACTTCAGATTGATTAGGGCTTTCCATTGTGGTATCTATCACATGTGCCAAGAATGCAAAGCATCCTTGTCTCATCAGCTTCTCAGCTACCATAGTTGATACAAGATAGGTTGGAAGAATCTTTCTATCTCCCTGAAAGATCCATGTGTTACCGTCATATGTGAACACAACTTGCTTGGAATCACAATCCAAGACAACCTTTTACTTTTCTAGGGTGTCCATCCCAAGAATTATATCGAACCCATGCATCTCAGGGGGTATAAGATCCACCTGAATGTGATGTTCAGAAAAGGAAAGAATGTAGGGAGAACACACCTCCCATAGCATTGTAGATCCCAGCAAAGGGGTTTATAATAACAAGCTATCTACCCTATGACTGAAAATCATATTGCAGTCATGAATCACTTCTCGTGTGATAAAGGAATGTGTAACACTCGGATCAATCAAAATAGATACAAAGTAGGATGAAGACATATCAGAATGAAATAGTTCCATCTGACCTGTCATAACTCGAGGGTTGACTACTGCTTTGGGTTGATTCATCACATAGAATCTCATTGTTGCTTGTTGTTGACCATGTGATCAGTTGTTGGATGCTGACGAACCAGCTTGGGATGCCAATACACATCCTCGAGCACCACCTGAAAACTATAGCCTCTGAGAGCCTTGCTAACTCTACCTTGGTGGTTGAGTCAC
Organism: Alisma plantago-aquatica; assembly: GCA_963693085.1. NCBI lineage: Eukaryota > Viridiplantae > Streptophyta > Magnoliopsida > Alismatales > Alismataceae > Alisma > Alisma plantago-aquatica. Next base: position 1,065,406,194 of record OY856411.1, on the reverse strand, counting down.
ACTTACCTCTCTAGCTCGACAATCTTTCATCAATTGCCCCATCTTCCCGCATATAAAATAGCCTTTGCTTTCCCTCTGTGGCCTAGGTGGTCCTGTTACTACTACTGATGCTGAGCTGTGGGCTCCCTCTGGTGGTAAACTACGGCCTCTACCCCTACTCGACGTCCATTGCGTCTGGGTATTGAATCTTGGTGGTGCTATTGGTGCAGAAAATCTCGATTTCTTGAAACCTTTGGACCTTTGTCCTTGGAACTGTGTATACACCTTATTACTCTTAGTCTGACGCTTCTCAATCACTGACCTTTCTATCCGTCTCACGGACTCCACAAAGGTGGCGAACCTCTCCCTATTTTCTAAGGCAGACACATGTGTGGTTAATTCAGCGTTCAACCCCTTCTCAAAATGTCGAATTCTCTCTTCATCAGTAGCTGCCATGTGTAGATAGAACTGCAAAAGCTCCATGAACTTAGCTTCATACTCGCTAATGTTCATTGGTCCTTACCTTAACCTCTCAAACTGAGAGATCTTATCATCTAGATACGTCTTGGGGAAGTATCTACTGATGAATTCTCATCGAAACTCTCCCCATCTGACTTCAACACCTGGCCTCTTACCCACTTCTATTATCTACCAGTGGCCAACACTCCCTTTTAGAAGGTACACTACATGCCTTACCTTCTCTGCTTCATGGATATTGAGGATTTTAAAGGCCTTCTCCAACTCAGTTAGCCACATGTCAGCATCTGCTGGGTCAGCTGTACCATCATAATATGTGGCTCCAACCTGGTGAAGCCTTTCAAAAGTCTTGCCAGATCCATGTCCCTCATCGTGATTTGGTGCCCTAGGAGCAGGTGGTGGCATCATGTCCGCCATATGTGTCATTGTTGCCATAAACTGCCCAAATAGAGTATGGAAAGTTGGGTTTTCCAGTGCAGCTTGGTTAGGCTGAGGATGTTCAGGTTCTGGTTCCTCCCTATCATGATCCCTTGCACCTCTTCTTGGTACAGCAATGCTGCTCTCAGCAGCATGTTCTTCATGTGATCCAGACATCTTTAAGTTCTTCTTATCCTCCTATATGAACAGAAGACACTATCAGATAACTAGAAAATACTAGAACAGACTCAACAACCTTAATCCTATGTCTCTATAGACTCAACGAACCTCGAGCTCTGATACCAACTAAACTGTGATGCCCCATTTGAACAAAACATCTTTAACAAAGCGGAAGCGGTCATTAATAGCAGATTACTAAAAACCACTAAAAATTAAAACCATTTATAAAGAGATCCAAACATAGGAAAACTCTTTTATCAAGAACCAATGTATTTTATTTACATCTTGGTTCATAAGTACATATCCCTTCTCGAGGATTACAAGCATCAACTGCTCTGTTAAAACTATACACATGCAGCATAAGAACCTCGAGGCATCAAGCCAAAATATCAGATCGATTCATTAAAAGTACTAACTACTAACTCTGGGGACTTGAGAGTACAGAGACAACACATAGGACTCTCTATACAAAATATGAAAGCCAGTGTCTCCACCTGGAATATCATTGTTGTCCCTGTTGTTGCTGCTGCTGCTCTTTCCCTGCTATAGGGTTCCTGCCTCTTCTTCTACATCTACCTGAAAAGGTTGGATCCCGCGGGGTGAGACAATTGAAAATTGTCCCAGTGAGAGATATAACTCTCCGCCAGAAACATTATTATTGCAAATTAATAGGATAAAACTGAGCAGAGGAATCATATATATTCAACAACAGATAAATCAATGTCTAAACATATTAGAGCAATATTCTTATTCAAAGCATTTCAGCTATAACTTAATAAAGCAGCATGTCACTTATCCAATAAGGAAATGAAGAACATGTATAACATTTATCCATCTAGGATATGCTAAACAAGGTAACATAAACCAATGATTCTTGTATTTCAACCTTAAGCAAATACGTTGTACGGCTGATTACATTTTACAATCATACTTAATCCCTGAGGAGATGAGGTATACCTCTCATACTCCAACCAACCATTGCGAAATTGAAATCGATTCCATACATAGATCAAGGAAGAGCTGGATTTCCATGACCTCATCCTCCTCAGTCAGTGTGAGTACAAAATGCAAGACATCTTGTGTCTCTGCTAAATAGCTTTCCAGGGTATACTGGCAACTTTGCTATAGAGTTACAGTGACAGTTGTACTCTCTTTGCAACCAAGATATTTCATGTTTATCTCACATCGATCCGGCATTAACATTATCAGGAGATTCGTGATACATCCATCCTGGCACATATAATGAAGAATTGAGAGATTTAATGTTTATCTCACATCAATCCCACATTAGGATGTAAGGATATTCATGCCCATAACCCCCACATACTCAATAGTATGCCCTCCAGGAGATCACGTAGGAAAACTTGTTTCACCATCACCAACTACTGACGATGATGGATATATGCCCAGGGCTCTACATGATAAGATTTCACTTGATTAATTAAGTACATTACCATATTCTTTTAGCATCAGTCCAATTTTCAAACATAAATTATTATAAAAATGTTACAAAGAATGTGTATTACTTCTATCAAGTACTTTTTGAAGCTTTATAAAACATTGGGATCTCAATCCCTTGTCACATCATGGCATTCTCATCCCTTAACATCTCATCATCATGATTATGGAATATGGGTATTCAAACCCTCAGTTCATCAAAGAACACTTGTTACCACTTATCAGGTAACTAATACCTTCAGGTCATCTGACCAAGGTAAACATGATACTTGCTACATAAGCATCTCACATGGCTCTCAAAGCCCATTTAATTTCTTGTTACCTCTCACTAGGCAACAAAGCATATTATGGCTCACAAGGCCCATAAAACAATTTCAATAATAAAACATCATAGCTCATACCTGGCTATGCCCAACATCTCATAATACCTACATGGTTAGTGTGGCATCCAACTCACATAAACCATGATTAGATTAAGCGGAAGCAATCACAAACAGCGGATTACTAAAAATCACTAACAATTAAAACCTTTTTCAAAGAGATCCAATCATAGGAAAACTCTTTCAACAAGAACCAATGTATTACATTTACATCCTGGTTCATAAGTACATATCTTGTACTATCTCTTCTCGAGGTTTACAACATCAACTGCCTTGTTAAAAGCTAAACACAGACGGCATAAGAATCTCGAGGCATCAAGCCAAAATCTCAAAATATTCATTAAAAGTACTAACTATTAACTCAGAGGACCTGAGAGTACAGAGACGACACATAGGACTTCTATCTACAAGACACGACAGATAGTACACTCCACCTGAGTTGTCACTACTGTCCCTGCTAATGCTAATGTACTTCCTCTGCAAGATGTTCTCAGTCTCCTTCGTGCTTGTACACCTAAAAATGTTGGATCCCACTGGGTGAGACGATTGTAATTGCCCCAGCGAGAGATATAACTCTCCACCAAAAACATTATTATTGCAGCTTATTGATATAAAATTGAGCAGAGGATAAGTAGTTTAAAGCATTCCCATCTTTTAAAGCATTGCAACTATTTATGATAGAACAATAGATCATCTATTCTCTTAGTAAGGAATAGGAAGAACATGTATATCATTTATCCATTGTATTATACCATCATGTCAAACTTCTCTTGTGACACTCATTCTCTTGATATGTCACCCATGAGACATTCTTGTTTCAATCTATTGGCCTTAGCCAATCTGCTAAACAGATATGGGATTATATCTACCATGTACTCATATATCATTAATACAGGCATTGGGTTATTACCAATCTTATGTCATCATTACAGGCATTGAGTTATTACCAATCTTGTGTCATCATTACAGGCATTGGGTTATTACCAATCATGTGTCATCATTATAGGCATTGGGTTATTACCAATCTTGTGTCATCATTACAGGCATTGGGTTATTACCAATCCTGTGTCATCATTACAGGCATTGGGTTATTACCAATCATGTGTCATCATTACAGGCATTGAGTTATTACCAATCTTGTGTCATCATTACAGGCATTGAGTTATTACCAATCATGTGTCATCATTACAGGCATTGTGTTATTACCAATCATGTGTCATCATTACATGCATTGAGCCTCTGCCAGGTATTGGACTCTTCCAAAACTGATTACACCGCCAGGCATTGGACACTGCCAATCCTGATTTCACAGCCAGGAATTAGACTTTAACCAACCCTGATTACACATCCAGGCATTGGACTTTAACCAACCATGATTACACAGCCAGACATTGGACTTTAACCAACCCTGATTACACAGCCAGGCATTGGACTCTAACCAATCCTGATTACACAGCCATACATTGGACTCTAACCAATCCTGATTACACAGCCAGGCATTGGACTCTAACCAATCCTAATTACACAACCAGGCATTGGACTCTAACCAATCCTGATTACACAGCCAGGCATTGGACTCTAACCATATTGATTACACAGCCAGGCATTGGAATTTATCCAATCCTGTTTATAGGCTTCATGCCTCTGCCAGGTATTGGACTTTAACCAACCCTGATTACAGGCTTCATGCCTCTGCCATGTATTGGACTTTAACCAAACCTGATTACAGGCTTCATGCCTCTTCCAGGTATTAGACTTTGACCAAACCTGATTACACAACCAGGTAGTGGACTCTAACCACTCCTGATTACAGGCTTTATGGGATATAAATTCCTTTTAACTCATCATTGATCATCACATCCTTCTCTAGGCTTTGAACCCTGAGGTTTAGCCTTCATAGATTTTCACATTCTTTATTGAATACAATCGTTCCTTTTATTAAGTTTATTAAAACATTATCATTTCTTACAATAAATTTCTATAATCATCTTGGTACCTCTTACTATACCACAATTTTTCTCATGGCTCATAAGGCCCATAAAGTATCTTGTCACCTCTCACTAGGCAACATATAACCATATGGCTCACAAGGCCATTACACATCTTGTCACCTCTCACTAGGCAACAACTAATCATATGGCTCACAAGGCCATTACACATCTTGTCACCTCTCACTAGGTAACAACTAATAATATGGCTCACAAGGAAAGTACACATCTTGTCACCTCTCACTAGGCAACAACTAATCATAAGGCTCGCAAGGCCATTACACATCTCATCACCTCTCACTAGGCAACAATAACATATTACCTTATGTAATACAAAAGTAACACCACTATTCCCTCAATAGGGTTAGGGCTTACTATTCACGTCACATTAGAGTTTCTCATGTCCCATTACCCAATTTAGGGTTAGGGTTTCCCATCTCTCATTAATTAAGATCTCATAATTATTAAATCAACCTTAATATATTGCTCCACACCTCTAGGAGCATCCATTAACATCTCGAGTATTCAATCATGTTTATTGCTCTTAACATTTATCATTAAATGATTATCAATACAAGGTATGAGTTCATTTCTCATCCTTATCATGGTATGATTACATCATACTCATTAGTTTGGCTTAACCCCATTCTCAAGGTATATTAGCACATACTTATCAAAGTATATCAAACTCATTACATCTCATTGTAACAATTTACATAACACTCTTCATGTGTTTCTTGTCCAAGAATATTGGATTTGAGGTGCATCAAGGTATATCAACCCTGGAATGCTAAAAGTGATATCTATCATATCTTAATGCACCACTTTCCTCATCACTTCCAACTTACTTGAGTTATCAACTTATCTTGGATTAAGGTATTTCCCATCTTAATACTTTCATCCACTAACCTATCACTTTTATCATGAAGTGCATAGGTCACACGCAAGAATGGTCCAACTATTTTCAATGATATGGACTCATTTCAGGTTAAGGCATTGCTTACTATAAAGTTTCCTATAATCAATTATTTAGGATATTTCACCTTTGTAAGGAATTGCCCACTATTTTATCATTATAGTTCTTGCATACCATTACCTAGTGATTAGGGTTTTGGTTTATCGTCATATTGCCCAAGATTAGGGCTTCATGTATAATAACTCAAAGTTAGAGCTTCACATACCTTCACCTTGTATTAGGGATCCTCATCATACCATTGCATAGGGTTTCACATGGCATCACCCTTAATTAGGGTTTCACATGGCATCACCCTTAATTAGGGTTTCACATGGAATCGCCCTCAATTAGGGTTTCACATGGCATCACCCTCAATTAGGGTTTCACATGGCATCACCCTTAATTAGGGTTTCACATGGCAACACCCTTAATTAGGGTTTCACATGGCATCACCCTTAATTAGGGTTTCACATGGAATCACCCTTAATTAGGGTTTCACATGGCATTGCCCTCAATTCAATTATCCACAATTAGGATTTGCTATTCATCCCACTCAGGGCTTCCGATCAATTACCCATAATTAGGGTTTACTAATTATCCCAATTAGGGTTTCATCTTCCATTACCCATAACTGGGGTTTCTTATATCATCACCCTTAATTAGGGATACATCATTACCCTAGATTAGGGTTTCACTTAAGATTGCCCTATTTTTAGGATCATGGCTTATTAACCCACTTGATTAGGGTTTCATGATCTCTTTATTAAGGATCATACCCAAATCACATATTCTTCATGATTAATAGTCATGTATGAATCCTTTTTATCATCCTCTCAACTTAATTAGGTTACATCAACCTTTCAATCAAGTACATATAACTATGATTGACATAGTGTACTGAGTTATTGCTTACTTAAGCCTCAAGGGTTAACTCATCTAAGAATTATCAATCACTTAGTATCTTAAAGGTACAACCCTAGTGATTATCTTTGAGATAGATCAGTAACAATCATAGGGTCGTTTTATCTTTCATCAACTTAGGTTTCCAATTGACTTAATCACATTGAAACATCCAAACGTTCTTGACCATTGATGCTCCAAACGGTTTGAAACTGTTTGAAACCATACGATCCTGAGACAGTTTGACCCCAAACGGTTTCAAGACCGTTTGGACTCAAACGGTCTCAAGACTGTTTGGACTCAAACGGTCTCAAGACCATTTGGTCCAAACATCCCTTGAAATCAAAAATCCAAAAGAGGTACTTCTTCAACTAAACCGATTAGGGTTTTGCATCAACAATTCCTTCATCAATTGGATCATTGAAGTCCATCAATGTATGATCCTTGGATCTTCAACCCTCAATTGCAACCATTAATCATCCAAACGGTTTTGGTTGACTTTGTCCAAATGGTTTAAAACCATTTAAGGCTCCAAACGGTTTTAACCTAACTGTCCAAATGGTTTGAAACCGTTTAAGACTCCAATCGGTTTTGAACTTACTTGACCAAACGGTCAACTCAACCCAAACGGTCAAATCAATATGTACAAAAGGTTTGAAACCATTTAAGGCTCCAAACGGTCAACCATCCCATTCAGTCAACCATGTTCAAATGGTTTGGAACTCCACCTCCAAACGGTTTGCAAACCATTTGGTCACTAAACGGTTTGGTGAAACCGATTGGATCAAAAGTGTTGAAATCATTTGCAACTAAAACTTATTGAGATGTGTGCATATGATGATGTCATCATCATCAAGCTTCAACCCCTCAAATTTGACTGCCATTCTCATGATAGTTTCATCAATTATTCAAAGGAATATCAAGAAGAACAATTGAACATAATGGATTGAGAAATTGAATTCAATAACAATGAATAAGGGTTCAAGTTATAAAAACCGCCTCCAAAGGAGCTTCAAAGCTTCAAGCTCCACGTCTTCAATGGTGGATGCAACTCCTTCAACTATCCCCAAGCTCGTCCTCAAGTCTTTGAGTGAAAAGAAAGGCTAGGGTTGAAGATTGAATGGAGAAAAGAAGAAATCCATCATTTATTTTCGATTTCCACCATGAAATCATGGTTGAAAGTGATCAAGAAGCTTACATACATGTTGTAACTCGTCCTCTTGTTGCTCCTTAGCCCCCTTGATCGTTTTTCAAGCAAATAGTGAAAGTGGATTCGAAATTCCCCTTTCAAGCTATGGATAAATGAGCTTATATGCATTTTTATTAAAATTCATTTTAAGAGAGAGAAAGTAGGGGATAACTCCTCCATTTCCTTGCCACTTGCCCCCTTATCTTCCTTATATACGAGGCTATCTTCCTTGCCTCTTATTCCTCTCAATTATCCATGATTTAAAGAAAAGCAAATTAAGCACCTTAAATCATATTATAATAATATCCATAAGTGAGTGGATATTTCTTTTTCTTATAATAATGTGAGTGGGTTCTTCACCTCCTTAAGATATTCTCGTTGCCTTTGCAAGGCACATGGTCGTCCATTATTTTGAAAATTCCTACCTCACCTTTTGGTTGAAGGGTTCTTCAATTAATATATTTATTTTTGCATTAAATTGAAGTAAAGTTCCGATTATGCTTAAATCTTGATTATTTTAATATCAAGATTCTCTCTCCTCCAAAGTGATTCAAATGAGGCCCCCCTCTCACATTCTTGCATTCACATGATGCCAAGAAACACTAGGGACCCTCTAGAAGTGGTATTTTTCATAATGAACCCTAGGTTTTGGGTAATTTGCACATTACACCAAAACTAGGTTTTAATGCACAAACATTGATCAACAAGCTCTTTCTTGTAATTCAGGCTTGTGGAAGCAATACCTCTGCATCATTCTCATTATTATTATGCTTCAACACTTAAGTAACATTTTATCATGTAACATTTGCAAGTTAACCCCTCAACTTGGGTAATTTGCACTTTAGTCCAAAATAAGCAAACATTGCTTTAACATTATTCAAATAGGACCAAAATTGAAACATAAGTTCCTCATGAGCCTTAATTACTTTTCTCAAGATAAAATCAAGGATCTAATTAACTTGCTTAATAAAAACTCCCAAGGTTAAGGTATAACCCAGGTCAGGGATGTTACGGTTAGTACACATGATATTAGTTATATCAATTACATATCAGCACCATGCAAATATAAGGGTAGCATCACTATTCCCTCATTAGGGTTAGGGTTTCTCATAATATTGCCCAAGATTAGGGTTTCATGCATTATAACCCAAAACTAGGGTTTCACATACCTTCATCCTATATTAGGGTTTCATATGACATCACCCTATATTAGGGTTTCACACATCACATCATTGCATTAAGGTTTCAGATGACATCACCCTAGATTAGGGTTTCACACATCACTTCACTACATTAGGGTTTCATATAACATCACCCTAGATTAGGGTTTCATATAACATCACCCTAGATTAGGGTTTCATATAACATCACATAGTATCACTATGGATTAGAGTTTCACATTACATCTGTAACATACTGAAATTCAGGGTCTTCCCTGCAATTTTCCCACTTTTGAGCTTTTCTTTGCTTTCTAGTCCATTTGGACCATTTTCATAAATTTCCCTTGTTTTATATTCTTTTTGGACCCTGGTGCAATTTGAGCACAGTTAAATGTTTAAAATCACCTTTTCCCCCATTTATGTGAATGGAGGGGTGTTTTCACAAATAACCCAATTTAGTAGATAATTTAGGGTTAATAATTTAATTTGGTCATTAAGGATGGAGATAAGTAGATAATATTAATTTGGAGTTTTTTGGATAAATATATTAATAATAATAAGCATTTGAATTAATTATGAGTATATTAACCTCTTTACTTTCTCTCTCCTCCAATTTAATGATAAATGTGTGAAAATATATTTAAAGGTTGATATTTTGCTCTTAATATTCATATATAGCTATCACCTCGAATTTGACTCACTAATTCCATTAATATAGTTATTTCATTATAATGCACACCTTTTAATGTGTTAAAATACACTTTAATGAGCAATATCTTAATTGAGGGCCTTATTGGATATAATTACGAAATCTAATGGTATAGCATCGTTCTTAATGCTAACATGAGCATGTGGTCCAAATTTGGTGTCATTTGGACTTCATTTGACCCTTCAAATCCAGTTTATGAGCTTTTAATAAGATTTAACTAGGGATTTTAATCGATTTCATTTATATCAATTTGTCACGATATAGTTCCGTTATTTTTTTTTTGTCACGTGGACAGCCAGCCCTTATGCGCAGCATCCAACGGTGGTCTTTTGCTTCCGATTAGATCCGATGGTGGAGAACTCATCTCCTACCTCATACCGTTCGCGGGTCGCTGAGCAGAGACGACTGCTGGGTTCCTCAGAACCGTCCTCACACCCTCCTTCATCATTGCGTGTGATTCTTATCCCATTGAGTTCGGCTCTCGACGATGGATTGAATGAGCCCTAGCTCATCGTCTACCTCACTAGTTTGACGAAATGCCCAAACGAGGTCTCCTCCTCTTCCCCGTCGTGAGTTCGCAGAAGGTGCTAGACACCTCCTCACGCCTATATAGGGCTATGGGAATGACCGTCGGGCTGCTAACTTTCTTCCTCCTCCTTCAATTTCTCCCCGTGCACCCTGGATTCCCCGGTCCTACTCAGCCTTCTTCCCCGGGAATGGTGACCTGCTGCTCTCTACTCCAACCATCTCCGCCCAATTGATCGTGAGGTGAACAACTTCGACACCCGCTCTTCCTGTTTCCAACTTTGGTTTGCCCTGCGACGCGCTTGTTTTCTCGGTCCTGTAGACCGCTGGCGAGCTCCACCGCCACCATGCCTGTGTGGTGTTTCCTTGCTCCTCCGCCCTCACCGAAACCTTCATTCTCTACGGTTTTCTTCCGTGATCCTGTTGGAGTCTTCGGAAGTACCCTTCCGCACTGTTTTCCTTAAGTTTGGCCCCGACCTCTTTCTCCCTATTCCGGCCCGGTTCCTGTGTTTTTGAGCACGCGACTTCGCTTCTTGTGAACCTTTGTGACCGTGAGACTCTGGGGAATTCGTCCACTATCTCTGGTGGCAACGGCAGTGCCTTAGTGGACATCGGGACCAGGTTGTCACGATTCCAGAGTGATGCTCGAGCCATGGCTCGAAGCAGCAACATACCTGGAGGTGAGTTGACCCTGGAGTCCCTGCTGCTTCAATCGATCGATTTTATATCGCAGGGGCATTATCGTCAATTCGCCCCTGTGTTCTTCCTCCCTGTGCAAATAATCGGAGGGTCCAAATGACTGATATGCCCTCGTCATTTTAATCATTTTGATTTAACGAGCAAGGTATTTTGGTCATTTCACCATTTATTACATTGAATTGTATTTTGATTTAAATATCTGTCACTCTATAGTTTTCCTGATTTCTGATTGGCTGAGATCATTTAATTCATAATAAATGAATCCTTGGTCAGAAAAATACGAATAAATAGTCGACGGAAAGGATTTTTAATTTAGAATCTGATTTTGTGGTTTTTGAAGCCTGATTCCAAAGTATTTTTCGAAGTTTTCCTAAGATACTCTTTTAATGGTTTAAATGTTCTAAAATACATAATAAATTCATTTTAACCCCAAATTAGGTAATAAAATATGTTTTATTATTCATGAGAATATGACTAATCTTTTGGGCTTGGTTTTAAACCCTAAATCGTGGTTTTGTAAAATTAGGGTTTTTCCTATATATTATGTCTTTATATATATTAATACATGTGTAATTATGTAACTAGGAAATGTGGATGGATTGCAATCAACTTGGTGAATGTTTATGGTAAATAATTAAAAACAGGTATGTGAACCCTATGTATGTGCAACCTATTTTGTATGTGAATCATATATATATGTGAACATCCATGGTGAATGTGAAATCTATGTGGAATGATTATTGTGCAAACTACCTATCTTTCAGTTGGGACTTTTCCAACCCCACAATCACTATGGTGCTAGCCTTGTTATCCTTCTAATTTCATTTATTGGCTCTTTACTTATTTTATGCCATTGTGGCTCATTCACTTGAATCATGCTACTACATATGTTGCCTCCTTTACTTGGAAATGATGTAATCTTGTTAGTGCCTATGTTGGCTTATCCTTTTGAAATATTTGGAACGTTGTATAATGTTGTTTCTTGTTGACTCTTTTACTTCTTGGAGCTCTTGGATATGGTTGTGACCTATGATGGTCTTTTTATTTATTTACTTGGGTTTTATTCCCAATGCTATATTGCAATCTTGTTACTTTCACTATACTGCCAAGTGACTATTTAAGCATGATGTATTTTAGGCCAAATGACAATGTAGTGTACATGAGTACAAACCACCCACAGGGCACTGGGGTTTTAGTCCCCCTACCGGGAACTGGGGTTTTAGTTCCCCTGCCATTTTATATATTAGGCACTGGGGTTTTAGTCCCCCTGCCACTTTTTAGGCACTGGGGTTTTAGTCCCCCTGCCACTGGTGAGGTTCGGTAGGTGCCTCACCCTACATTGAGATGACTTTGTGTCTTAATATATTCATGCTATGTGATTGTTATTGTGGTGATTGTATATGGCAGTTCTCTTATTCTTATTTGAATATCTATCTCATTCTCTTAAACTCTTGTAGCATAGAGAATCCTTTATTATGCAATGTTGTTGATTATTCCTTGTCCAATACTTTCTTTTTAACACATACCTTTTATCTCTCTTTTTTTGGATGACCCCAACCATCTAGGTTAGGATCAGAGTGTGCATGGAAGCTTGGTGAACCTAAGGCTAAGGATAGGAGAAGAAGTGGAACAGATAGTTTGCATGATCCTAGTTTCTTTTATGTTATATAGTTGTTTTTGTTTGGAGACAATGTTGTATTAGTCTAAGTTTTCCTCTACCTAGATCCTTGTTTTTGTATAAAGATGTACCCCAATTGGGAAAAATTTGTAATGTACTCTTTATACATTTTGAATAAAGTCAAGATTTAATTCTTCCGCAGCCACACAATTGGTGATTTGTTTATCATGTTTAATAGTAGAGACTTGGTCTTTACAGCATGGTATCAGAGCATCAAGGTAGTCGGATTCTTGACTAATTCAAAATTGTCTCCTAGATATAACCCTTATCTTATATAGTTTCCCTTTAGTTAGTTTTTCACCTTAGAGTTGACCTAGCATGAAAGTTTGATTTAGTATCATAATAATAATTAATTAAAACTAAAATTTGTCAACTTTTTGGTGAAATGTCTATTGAGTAGCTATTAGAGCAAGAAGTTGAAAGTGATGGTGTCTAGAAAGGGTCAGAGCTTGGGGGCTGGCAATATTTTCCTCCACCCCACTAGCTTGGTCACGAGGACTCCTGAGCTCATATGACCTGGCCTGACCTGATCTGAAACGGATAGCTCGAAATAGTCTACCTTTAGACATTACCTTATTGTTGAGTAACCTTTATAACTCTTATATGATGATTTGACTTCTTTTCTCAAACAAAAAAAAAATCATCTTGTAATCCCTAAGTATCTTATATGAGCCTTAGATTTCCATGTTTAGGGTTAGTGTACCCTATGCTATACCTCGGGCTGGAAGATAGATTTTAGTAAGACTTTTAATGTTGGGCTTTATACCCTTAAAATAGTTTGACTTAGTCAACCCTTTGAGTGGAATGGTGGTGTAGTACCTTGTAGATTTAGAGGTTGTTGATTTCGAGGACGAAATCCTCTTTAGGGGGTTGGAGTTCCTCAATGCCTTGAAATCAAGAAACTCTAACTCCTTAGACATGGGTTTAGTGAGAGTTGAACAAACCTAATATGATTGTAATTCATCTTGTTTGCTTATGAACAAATGGATAAGTCATATAATTCCCATGCTTGAACCTTCACATATAGGCTTGATGCACATAATATACAAGTTACTAATGGTGTATATACATAATGTTGGCTATGCCCCCCCCCCTAATGATAAAATATGTACGGATAATGCACCCTAAGGATGCTTTAACATGTAATGATCATGTTGACCTAAACCCTAATAGGTAATCATATAGCCTTGACAACATATACATATATATACCCTTAATGTCTTTCATGATACATTAGTGACATTAGGTATCATCATCACATAATATACCTTAATGCATATAAATGGATTATAGTCACTAAGTTATCAATACATGTAAGTTATATCACCTTGTTCTCTAATGAACACCTCATCATAACTTGATATATTAATGGGTTGCATCATATTCACTAAAATGCATATAATGACTCTAATATGATAATGAATAATTGGATTCACATAAATATTCATAAATGCCTAATGTGAATTAAAATATGTATAGTTTATAATATGAAGTAATGGACGAAAATGATTAATGATGTCATTAAGATGAGTATAAAAAGATGGTATGAAAATGTGTAATATGAACATTATTTGGAATTATTATAGGCTTAATAACTTGTTGGATAATATTAACCTTTTTACAAAATAATTTGTGATAATTCTACATGATAGTTTTAAGAGGATAATGGAAAATGAATTCATGTTATTAAGGTTTTTTTAACCTAATACATTAATTGATGTTGAAATGGCTTAGTAAACCCTAATTGTGCTTAAAACCCTTGATGAGGGAAATACACATATTGAGATGTAATTGTTTTGAATAAAATGTGGCACAAGTAGTAGTATAATATATATGTTACCTCTTCATGATGTAGATTATACTAATAAGGCAAAAATGTTAGTTTAAGTTTAATAAAAGGTTATAGGTTTTGTGGAAACCTTAGTAGCACCTGACTTATGTAGATTTTATGTGGTACCCTAGATTAAGGGTTATAACCTAGTGTTTAAGGTTGGGTTGTTGCACACTCACCCTCTCTTTCCTCTTGTTGTGATTTCGGGGACGAAATCTTCTTTAAGGGGTGGTGTGCTGTAACATACTGAAATTCAGGGTCTTCCCTGCAATTTTCCCACTTTTGAGCTTTTCTTTGCTTTCTAGTCCATTTGGACCATTTTCATAAATTTCCCTTGTTTTATATTCTTTTTGGACCCTGGTGCAATTTGAGCACAGTTAAATGTTTAAAATCACCTTTTCCCCCATTTATGTGAATGGAGGGGTGTTTGCACAAATAACCCAATTTAGCAGATAAGTTAGGGTTAATAATGTAATTTGGTCATTAAGGATGGAGATAAGTAGATAATATTAATTTGGAGTTTTTTTGGATAAATATATTAATAATAATAAGCATTTGAATTAATTATGAGTATATTAACCTCTTTACTTTCTCTCTCCTCCAATTTAATGATAAATGTGTGAAAATATATTTAAAGGTTGATATTTTGCTCTTAATATTCATATATAGATATCACCTCGAATTTGACTCACTAATTCCATTAATATAGTTATTTCATTATAATGCACACCTTTTAATGTGTTAAAATACACTTTAATGAGCAATATCTTAATTGAGGGTCTTATTGGATATAATTACGAAATCTAATGGTATAGCATCGTTCTTAATGCTAAAATGAGCATGTGGTCCAAATTTGGTGTCATTTGGACTTCATTTGACCCTTCAAATCCAGTTTATGAGCTTTTAATAAGATTTAACTAGGGATTTTAATCGATTTCATTTATATCGATTTGTCACGATATAGTTCCGTTATTTTTCTTGTCATGCGGACAGCCAGCCCTTATGCGCATCATCCAACGGTGGTCTTTTGCTTCCGATTAGATCCGATGGTGGAGAACTCATCTCCTACCTCAGACCGTTCGCGGGTCGCTGAGCAGAGACGACTGCTGGGTTCCTCGGAACCGTCCTCACACCCTCCTTCATCATTGCGTGTGATTCTTATCCCATTGAGTTCAGCGCTCGACGATGGATTGAATGAGCCCTAGCTCATCGTCTACCTCACTGGTTTGACGAAACGCCCAAACGAGGTCTCCTCCTCTTCCTCGTCGTGAGTTCGCAGAAGGTGCTAGACACCTCCTCACGCCTATATAGGGCTATGGGAATGACCGTCGGGCTGCTAACTTTCTTCCTCCTCCTTCAATTTCTCCCTGTGCGCCTTGGATTCCCCGGTCCTACTCAGCCTTCTTCCCCGGGAACGGCGACCTGCTGCTCGCTACTCCAACCATCTCCGCCCAATTGATCGTGAGGTGAGCAACTTCGGCACCCGCTCTTCCTGTTTCAAACTTCGGTTTGCCCTGCGACGCGCTTGTTTGCTCGATCCTGTAGACCGTCGGCGAGCTCCACCGCCACCATGCCTGTGTGGAGTTTCCTTGCTCCTCCGCCCTCACCGAAACCTTCATTCTCTACGGTTTGCTTCCGTGATCCTGTTGGAGTCTTCGGAAGTACCCTTCCGCCCTATTTTCCTTAAGTTTGGCCCCGACCTCTTTCTCCCTGTTCCGGTCCGGTTCCTGTGTTGTTGAGCACGCGACTTCACTTCTTGTGAACCTTTATGACCGTGAGACTCTGGGGAATTCGTCCACGATCTCCGGTGGCAACGGCAGTGCCTCAGTGGCCATCGGGACCAGGTTGTCACGATTCCAGTGTGCTGCTCGATCCATGGCTCGAAGCAGCAACATACCTGGAGGTGAGTTGACCCTGGAGCCCCTGCTGCTTCAATCGATCGATTTTATATCGCAGGGGCATTATCATCAATTCGCCCCTGTGTTCTTCCTCCCTGTGCAAACAATCGGAGGGTCCAAATGACTGATATGCCCTCGTCATTTTAATCGTTTTGATTTAACGAGCAAGGTATTTTGGTCATTTCACCATTTATTACATCGAATTGTATTTTGATTTAAATATCTGTCACTCTATAGTTTTCCTGATTTCTGATTGGCTGAGATCATTTAATTCATAATAAATGAATCCTTGGTCAGAAAAATACGAGTAAATAGTCGACGGAAAGGATTTTTAATTTAGAATCTGATTTTGTGGTTTTTGAAGCCTGATTCCAAAGTATTTTTCGAAGTTTTCCTAAGATACTCTTTTAATGGTTTAAATGTTCTAAAATACATAATAAATTCATTTTAACCCCAAATTAGGTAATAAAATATGTTTTATTATTCAGGAGAATATGACTAATCTTTTGGGCTTGGTCTTAAACCCTAAATCGTGGTTTTGTAAAATTAGGGTTTTTCCTATACATTATGTCTTTATATATATTAATACATGTGTAATTATGTAACTAGGAAATGTGGATGGATTACAATCAACTTGGTGAATGTTTATGGTAAATAATTAAAAACAGGTATGTGAACCCTATGTATGTGCAACCTATTTTGTATGTGAATCATATATATATGTGAACATCCATGGTGAATGTGAAATCTATGTGGAATGATTATTGTGCAAACTACCTATCTTTCAGTTGGGACTTTTCCAACCCCACAATCACTATGGTGCTAGCCTTGTTATCCTTCTAATTTCATTTATTGGCTCTTTACTTATTTTATGCCATTGTGGCTCATTCACTTGAATCATGCTACTACATATGTTGCCTCCTTTACTTGGAAATGATGTAATCTTGTTAGTGCCTATGTTGGCTTATCCTTTTGAAATATTTGGAACGTTGTATAATGTTGTTGCTTGTTGACTCTTTTACTTCTTGGAGCTCTTGGATATGGTTGTGACCTATGATGGTCGTTTTATTTATTTACTTGGGTTTTATTCCCAAGGCTATATTGCAATCTTGTTACTTTCACTATACTGCCAAGTGACTATTTAAGTGTGGGCTCTGATCTCCAAACCACGATATAAATATGATTTAAACTTAGCGGAAACGATTCGATTAGCAGCGGAATACCAAAAATCATCAGAAATTAAAACCTTTTGAGATAAAGCATTGAAATCATAAAACTTCCTTCATAAAAGGAGATAAACTGTTTACATCTCAAATAATTACTTCTTGAGTAATTATATACAACATGATACAAAATCTCAAGAACTCATAACCAAAATCTCAGACCAAAAGACTCCAAGACCTGAGAGTACAGAAGACACATAGGACTGACTCTAACTACACCACATGGTAGGCTAAATCTCCACCTGAGATTTTACTGCTGCCCTTGGTGCTGCTGCTGCTGAGACTGGTCACCTGTAGACATGTTCCTCCGTCCTCGACGTCCACCTAAAAAGTTGAAGTCTACGGGGTGAGACAATTTTACATAATTGTCCCAGCGAGAGTTATAACTCTCTGCCAGAAGCTTTATTATAACACCTTAAAGAATAACTTAAGCAGTAACAGCTTCAAAGTATTCAACATCATATATAATAGTAAGCATGAGTTCAACAGTTATGAAACGTGAAGACATTTGCACTATACAGTGTAACATCAATCAATCAATTCGTAGTTATCTCTAACAGGTATACTACGCTGTGGATTATGTTTTTCAAACATTACTTTTATGCCCTGTGGAGATGAGGTTTACCACTCATACTCCAACCAATCACTGCTAAGTGCCTCGGTATCATACTAGGTCATCAAAAGAGCCGGATTCTCATGACCTTCACCTTCCTCAGTCAGTAAGAGGATTACTTGTAGGACATCTCGTGCCTCTACTATAATATCTTACCAGGGTAATCTGGTCCTTCGCTATTTTAGAGTTACAGTGGCGTTCTGTACTCTCTTCGTCATCAGGAGATTTCATGTTTATCTTTCACGGATACGGATATCTGTGCTTTCTTCGTCATCAGGAGGTTTCATGTTTACCATCCACTGATACGGTATGGGATTGTAGTGAAGGATTGATGGATTACACATCTACATCAAACACCTACACTAGGATGTAAGGTTCTACACATCCATATACCCCACATACTCAAAAGTATGTGATCCAGGAGTTCCCTTGGGAAAACCTGTTTCACCATCATTTGATCTCTGACAATGATGGATCTATGATCAGGGCTCTACATTACACTTGATTAGTTAGGTACATTCAGTATTCTTTTAACATCATACATTGTTCTTCAAACAATAACATTAGCATAACAGCTATGAAATGAGAATACTAAATGTAACAAGCCTAACTCTCATCAATCATCATTTCTCAATACATTCATCACAAGTCATCTCTAAAGCATGACCTTGATGGTATTTGTGGCTCTCACAGCCCATTTTAATCCATGGGTTGCCATTGACAATGCATCAGGATATATCATTATTCATAAAGCTAAAGCATGCTTTCAATGAATATAGTTTCATAATCCATACCTGGATATGATCATCATCTCATGACAACCTGCATGGTTAATTCAACTGATAACAGTAAACAATTCATTCTAAAAGTTACACTTTCAAACTCTTAGAAGAGTCAAGTTCCCCAATATTCATCAATCAGGGTATACTATTCACAATACATGTCCTCACCCTAGAATTAGGGTTTACTATTCACCTCATGGCGAATTGAACTCATAACATCATCATGTATGAGAAACATCATCATTAAAGCTCCTAGATAAGATTAATATTCACTTAAACATCATAATTAGGGTTTCCATGATCTCACATAGGTGGATCATACCCTAATCAAGCACATTCATGTGTATTGAAGGTACTTTACTTAAGTTTCAACTATAAAAGGGTACTTTCTCTCTCTTATGATACTTTCTCTCTCCTCTTACTAGTAGATGGTGATAACACCACTCTAGATCAGGTTGGGTTAAGTCCTCATTGACTAGCATAAGCCAAAACATCATTAACATGTAATTAGGGTTTTATTAGAAAAAGGTATTACTCAATTAAACCCCTCAAGGGTATTTTGGTAATTTACCTCATGATCACCATCATGGGTCAATTCATTAATCACTTAGTCCCTTAATGTTCTAAGTTACCATTAGGGTTTAGATTAGATCACCATTGAACCAATTGCTACTTCAAGTGATTATGCATAAATAACTTTGAAAACCTCCAAACGGTTTCAACCTTCAACCACCAAACGGTTTGAAACCGTTTGGGTGCGTTGACCGTATACTAGGTTTGACTCCAAGACCGTATGACCTCAAGGTCGTATGCCCAAACCGTTTGGGCTCATACGGTTTGAAACCGTTTGGGTCTATACGGTTTGAAACCGTTTGAGTCTATACGGTTTGAAACTGTTTGATCAACTTGTCTTGAGATCGATTGGTCCAAACGACCTTGAGATCGTTTGAGCCCAAACGGTCTTGAGACCGTTTGGACCCAAACGATCTTGAGACCGTTTGGTCCCAAAGGGCTCAAACCGTTTGGACCTCCAACGTGGTTCAAAGGTTACAAATATTTATGATTAAGTATGTTGAAGCCCTCAATCGGCCAAAGACATGTTAACCACTTATAAATTGAGTCAATTAAGATGAGCCTAAATCAATTGGACACCAAATAAACCCTCAATTGAAAGCCAATTAGGGTTAAGTCCATCTCAATTAGGGTTTCAAATTGGATGGTCATCAATATTCAACAATGTGAATCAAATCAAGGTTGAACCTATCAATTGACCTCCAATTAGGCCCAAACTTGGCCCAAACGGTCTTGAGATCGTTTGGGCATCATCCAAACGGTCTTGAGACCGTTTGCCTAAAGTTTGACCAAAAACCAAGTTGGTTGAATTACGGTTGAACTCCAATTAGGTTTAAAATCAGCATTTTTATAATTCATCAACTTATTGCAATTGGACCCTCAACCTATCAAATTATCTCAACCTTAGACCTTCAAACGGTCTTGGGTTGTGCCCAAACGGTCTTGAGACCGTTTGGAGGAACCCCCAAACAGTCTTGAGACCGTTTGGGTCCTTCAACCCAAAACTCAACAAGATCTATACTTAAAAATAGCAATTCAACCCGATTAGGGTTAGAATGTTGAAGTACCTTCAACTCTCAACTCGTTTGGAATTAGTCCATAAATTTTGATGAGTCGTTAATTAACATCTTTATGAACTGTAATCTCATACGGTCAATGCTTGGTCAACCATCTTATACGGTCTTGAGACCGTTTGCCCAAAAAGGGCAATTAAAACAGATTGAAAATCTGAACTTAATTCAATTGGATTTGCTAATTGATTTGCTCATATCTCACGATTCCTTTGGAGTTAACCTCTCAAATTTTGTGGGTGATTAGACTACATAATTATCAACAAGATTTTCATACGGTCTTCATTTGGTCAATGCGGCCAAATGGTCTTGAAGACCGTTTGCCTTCATACGACCCTGAAACCGTTTGCCCACCAAACGGTTTTGCAAACCGTTTGGGCAATTGGTTGGGACCGTTTAGTAAAGTGGAAAACGTGGATAAGCATAGGAATTAACGCCCTTATCTTATACCTTAAGATCAGTAGCAGTTCTTCACGATTTTGCTTGCAAGGATGCAAGGGAAGATATGGAAGAAGAAGAACTAGCAACTATATGCATAGAAAAAGATGTATAATCAAAGCATAAGGTTTAGAGTTATAAAACCCGCCTAAAGGTTGTTCCTTGAGCTCCAAGCTTCCAAGATCCAAGATTTAATGGCGTCTTTGAGCTTCCATAGGTCGGCCAAGGTGAATTCTCCAAGGAAACGTTGGAAAGGGAAGGCTAGAAAGATAGAGTTAGGTGAGCTAGCCATGAATCCAACCTTGAAAATGAGTTTCCTCCATGAATTCAAGCAAAAGGGATGATCCTAACTTACCTAGGACCCTTGGTCGTTCTTCTCTGCTCCAGATCTAGCCTTGGTCGGTTTTGATCAAGGGAAAAAGAAATGAAAGGGAGAGGATTGTTCCCTTGCTAAGTGAGAAAAGTTGTATATATATACTTAAGTGAAAATTTCAACACAAGGACATATGTTTTCCTCATTCCTCATCTAAGTCCTTCCTTTATTCCTTGCACGTCCCCACATCTCATTTCTAAGGACAAACTCCTTCTAAGGTCAAGAATTGAAGGCAAAGAGGATCAACCCATCACTAAAGCATACACATAAAAGGGTTATTATACATACACCTTGATTATTCAATCACAAAGGTGTTCTTTATTATATGATTATTCAAATGAAGTGACATTTTCATCATTTCTCTTCTAAATGATGCTAAAAGTCATAAAAGATATTTTATATTATGTATTTTACTAGTTTCACCCTTCAAATTTGGTAAATTGCATTTTATTCCAATTTAGGGTTTTTAAGCACAATGATCATTCCACAAGCTGCATCTTGATGCTCAAGCTTGGGAAATCCTTCTTACCTCATCATATTCACTCATATGATGCCTCATAATCAAAAGAACATCTCAACCTATGAACATTGCAAGTTAACCCCTTTATCTGGGTAATTTGCACATAGGTCCCTGCATTACAAAACAATGCTACAACTTTGTTTATAAAGGAGCCAAATGAAAGTAAATGTTCCTGAGGAACTTAATTACATGCCAGGGAGTATCCACAAGTATATTATTACATATTTAGGCAAAACTTCCAGGGTTAGTTTATAACCCAGGTCAGGGATGTTACAAATTATCCACCCCTTCATAAGGATTTCGTCCCCAAAATCGATAAAACATATTAAGAGAAAAGAGCAGGATATTTCCTTCTCGTCTCATCCTCTAGTTCCCAAGTGGCTTCTTCAACACCACGATGGTTCCAGAGGACTTTCACAAGGCTTATATCTTTCTTCTTTAACATTTTAGTTCTGTTATCTAGGATTGACATTGGTCCCTCCTCATATGTTATATCTTCATTCAATTCTACTTCCATTGGTTGTAGAACTGACTCGGTGTCTGGGTGACATTTCCTTAGCATGGAAATGTGAAAAATAGGATGTAACTTCTACAACCCCTGAGGTAATTCTAGTCTATAGGCCACCTTTCCAACTCTTTCAACAATTGGATAAGGTCCCATAAATCTAGGAGCTAACTTCCCTTTTCTTCCAAAACGAAGGACTCCTTTCCAAGGTGAGACCTTGAGATACACTCTGTCTCTAACCTGGAACTCTAGGGGTCTACGACGTTTATCAGCATACGACTTATGCCTATCCTGTGCAGTCTTAAGATGTTGTTGTATAACTTTAATCTTCTCTGTAGTTTGCTGCACAAGATCAGGACCTAACAACTGGTGCTCACCAGTCTCATACCAACATAAGGGTGATCTACAACATCTACCATACAAAGCTTCATAGGGTGCCATATCAATACTATGTTGATAGCTATTGTTATAGGCAAACTCTATCAAGTTCAGATGTAGATCCCAACTCCCGGTAAACTGGAGAACACGTGCTCTCAACAGGTCTTCCAAGGTCTGTATAGTCCTTTCCGACTGTCCATCAGTCTGCGGATGAAAGGTTGTACTAAACCTTAGCTTGGTGCCTAGGGCTCTGTGTAACTGTTCCCAAAAACGACTTGTAAACTGGGGACCTCTGTCAGAAACTATAGTGACAGGAACTCTGTGCAAACGCACTATCTCTTGAACATACAACTGGGATAACCTTTCAGTAGAATAGGTTGTTTTGACAGGTACGAAATGTGTTGTCTTTGTCAACCTATCAACAACTACCCAAATGGAATCATGTCCTTTGCTTGTCCTGGATAGGCCAACAACAAAGTCCATGGTCACATGGTCCCACTTCCCCTGTGGTATGGGTAAGGGTTGCATTGTTCCTGCAGGTTTCTGGTGTTCAGCTTTAACCTGCTGACACACAGGACACCTTAGAACAAATTCAGCTACATCCTTCTTCATCCCGGGCCACCAATATATGTCTTTCAAGTTTCGATACATTTTGTTGCTCCCTGGATGCATAGCATACCTCGAAGAATGAGCTTCCTCCAGAACTAACTTCCTCAGATTATCTACATCTGGTACTATCATCCTCCCATGATAGCATGCCACTTGGTCATCTGACTCATGAAAACCATCTTGCTTCTCACTACCATACTCAGATCTAATCTGCTGAACTGCAATATCTACTTGTTGTGCCTCCTTTATCTGCTCTCTTAGAGTAGGTTTAATATGCATCTCAGCTAACAAACCGGCTAACAATGACACCTTCAACTGCACATTGTCTTGCCTTAAAGAGATAAGCATATCTCTCCTAGAGCATACTAAGGAACTTAGTTGTGCTCTATCCATGGTTGATGTTGTTGATTTCCTACTCAAGGCATCTGCAACCACATTGGCCTTGCCCGGATGGTAATCAATAGTACAATCGTAGTCCTTGATTAACTCCATCCAGCGACGTTGCCTCATGTTAAGCTCATGCTGAGAGAAGATATACTTAAGGTTCTTGTGGTCTGTGAAAATCTGGAAGGTTTCTCCGTAGAGATAATGTCTCCAGATCTTCAAGGCATGAACCACAGCAGCTAACTCCAGATTGTGTGTCGGATAATTCTCCTCGTGTTTCTTAAGATGTCAGGAAGCAAAAGAAATCACTTGTTTATCCTGCATCAACACACATCCAAGTCCACTCTTGGAGGCATCACAGAAGACTACATATCCTTTTCCTTGCTCAGGTAGCACAAGCACAGGTGCACTTGTCAACCTCTCCTTCAACAGTTGAAAAGACTGTTGACACTTATCACTCCAGGAAAAAGGAACATCTTTCCGGGTTAACTTGGTCAAAGGTAAGGCTATAGAACTGAAATTCTTAATAAACCTTCGATAGTAACTAGCTAATCCCAAGAAACTTCTAATCTCCGTCGGTGTCTTCGGTTGTTCCCATTGTAGAACAGATTCTACCTTTGTAGGGTCAACACGAATTCCCGAGGCAGATATCACATGTCCAAGAAAAGATACCTCCGGCAGCCAGAACTCACACTTGCTAAACTTTGCATACAGCTTATGTTCTCTTAGCAAGGTCAAAGCTTGGCGAAGATGCTGCTCATGCTGTTGAGCATCCTTGCTATAAATCAGTATGTCATCTATGAAGACGACAACACACTGATCAAGGAAGGGTCGAAAGACTCTATTCATGAGTTCCATGAATGCAGCTGGTGCATTGGTTAGTCCAAACGACATAACCGTGAACTCATAGTGACCATATCTTGTCCTAAAGGCAGACTTGGATATGTCACTGTCCTTAATGCGGAGTTGATGATATCCAGACCTCAAATCTATCTTTGAGAAGACTGTTGCACCACGCAACTGGTCAAAAATATCATCAATCCTCGGCAAAGGGTACTTAATCTTTATTGTTATTTTATTGAGTTGTCTATAGTCAATGCACAACCGCATTGATCCATCTTTCTTTTTAACAAACAAAACCGGAGCACCCCAAGGTGAGGTACTCAGTTGAAAGAAACCCTTCTCAAGTAACTCTTGAAGCTGTTTCTTGAGTTCTGCCATCTCAGCAGGCGCCATCCTATAAGGAGTCTGGGCTATAGGTTTTGTATCTGGGACCAAATTGATTTCAAAATCAATCTCCCGAGGTGGTGGTATACCAGGAAGTTCTTTAGGAAACACATCCTCAAATTCCCTGACTATAGGAACTTCAGCAGGGTTGGGACTCTCCTTGGTAACATCTACCACATGGGCCAAGAATGCATAACATGCTTGCCTCAACAGCTTATCAACAACCATAGCTGATACAAGACAGGTGGGCTGAATCTTTCTTTCACCTTGAAAGATCCAAGTGTTGCCTTTATCAGCAAACACAGCCAACTTGGACTCACAATCCAAGACAACTCTATACCTTTCTAAGGTATCCATCCCAAGGATTATATCAAATCCTTGCATATCAAGTGGTATAAGGTCCACTTGAATGTGATGGTCAGAAAAGAAGAGGATGCAGGGAGAACATACCTCTTGCAAAACGGCAGACCCACTCAATGGAGTCTCCAACAACAAACTATCTACCCTATGACTAACCGTCATATTGCAGTTACGAATCACTCTTTGAGTGATAAAAGAGTGTTTGGCACCTGGGTCAATCAGAACAGATACAACACAGGATGTAGACATATCAGAATATAAAAGTTCCATCTGACCTGCCACTACCTGTGGATTGACCACTGCTTCTGGTGGGTTCATCGCATAGAATCTCGTTGTCGCCTGGTGTTGAGGTGGTGCTGATGATCCAGCTTGAGACACTTGTCCACGTCCTCGAGCTGCTCCTTGAGATTGCCTTCTCTGAGATCCCTGTTGACTCTGCCTCTGAGGTTGTGTCACACTGACAGGCCTAGATCGGCAGTCCTTCATTAAATGCCCCACCTTCCCACAGTTGTAACAGCTTCTCTCCAGTTGTTGGGGTCTTGGTGGTCCAGTAACTGACATTGATATAGAACTATGAGTCTCTTGTTGAGGTAGGCTTCGTCCCCTTCCTCTACTAGGTGACCACTGAGTTTGGGAACTGGATCTGGGTGGTGGAGGGTTAGGTGCAGAGAATCTCGATTTCTTGAAATCCCTAGATGAAGAACCCTGGAACTGTGGATATCTTTTCTGGGTTTGCCTCTTCTCAACCACAGATCTCTCTATCCTTCAGACTGACTCAACGAAGGTAGAGAATCTCTCTCGGTTTTCTAAGGCAGACACAGGGGTTGATATATCAGCATTCAAACCCTTCTCGAATCTCCTGATTCTTTCCTCTTCTGTGGCAGCCATGTGCGGACAGAACCGCAGAAATTCCATGAACTTAGCTTCATACTCGCTAATGTTCATCATGCCCTGCCTCAATCTCTCAAACTGAGAGATCTTCTCATCTAGGAAGGTCTTTGGAAAATATCTATTGATAAATTCCTGACGAAACTCTTCCCACGAGAACTCTATCCAGGTCTCTTCTGCTCTTCCATATTCCACCAGTGACCAACACTACCTTTGAGAAGATAGACAACATGTCTAACCTTCTCAGCCTCCGGGATATTAAGAATCCTGAAAACCTTCTCCAACTCTGTTAACCACAGATCAGCATCTGCGGGGTCGGCAGTCCCAAAGTACTCGGTAGCTCCGACACGACGAAGTCGCTCGAACGTCTTACTGATACCTTGTCCTTCAGGCTGGGCAGGTGCCCTAGGTGCAGGCATGGGCATCCTGTCGGTTATGTGTGTCATGGCAGTCATAAACTGCCCAAACATCGTCTGAACTGCTGGGTTACCCATATCAGCTGGGTTAAACTGGGGTGGTTCAGGTGCAGGCTGTTCTATTTCTGGAACCCTTGCACCGCCTCAAGGTGCACTAGCACTACTCTTTGCCACGTACTCATCATGTGGCTCAGCCATCCTTATGTATCTTCTTCTCCTGAGGAGCAGAAGATTCTATTAGATAAGGAAGAGATACTAAGGATAGACTCAACATCCTAAATCCTATGCCTCTGTAGACTCAGCGAACCTAGAGCTCTGATACCACTTAATTGTGGGCTCTGATCTCCAAACCACGATATAAATATGATTTAAACTTAGCGGAAATGATTCGATTAGCAGCGGAATACCAAAAATCAGTAGAAATTAAAACTTTTTGAGATAAAGCATTGAAATCATAAAACTTCCTTCATAAAAGGAGATAAACTGTTTACATCTCAGATAATTACTTCTTGAGTAATTATATACAACATGATACAAAATATCAAGAACTCATAACCAAAATCTCAGACCAAAAGACTCCAAGACCTGAAAGTACAGAAGACACATAGGACTGACTCTAACTACACCACATGGTAGGCTAAATCTCCACCTGAGATTTTACTGCTGCCCTTGGTGCTGCTGCTGCTGAGACTGGTCACCTATAGACTTGTTCCTCCGTCCTCGACGTCCACCTAAAAAGTTGAAGTCTACGGGGTGAGACAATTTTACATAATTGTCCCAGCGAGAGTTATAACTCTCCGCCAGAAGCTTTATTATAACACCTTAAAGAATAACTTAAGCAGTAACAGCTTCAAAGTATTCAACATCATATATAATAGTAAGCATGAGTTCAACAGTTATGAAACATGAAGACATTTGCACTATACAGTGTAACATCAATCAATCAATTCGTAGTTATCTCTAACAGGTATACTACGTTGTGGATTATGTTTTTCAAACATTACTTTTATGCCCTGTGGAGATGAGGTTTACCACTCATACTCCAACCAATCACTGCTAAGTGCCTCGATATCATACTAGGTCATCGAAAGAGCCGGATTCTCATGACCTTCACCTTCCTCAGTCAGTAAGAGGATTACTTGTAGGACATCTCGTTCCTCTACTATAATAGCTTACTAGGGTAATCTGGTCCTTCGCTATTTTAGAGTTACAGTGACGTTCTGTACTCTCTTCGTCATCAGGAGATTTCATGTTTATCTTCCACTGATACGGATATCTGTGCTTTCTTCGTCATCATGAGGTTTCATGTTTACCATCCATTGATACGGTATGGGATTGTAGTGAAGGATTGATGGATTACACATCTACATCAAACACCTACACTAGGATGTAAGGTTCTACACATCCATATACCCCACATACTCAAAAGTATGTGATCCAGGAGTTCCCTTGGGAAAACCTGTTTCACCATCATTTGATCTCTGACAATGATGGATCTATGATCATGGCTCTACATTACACTTGATTAGTTAGGTACATTCAGTATTCTTTTAACATCATACATTGTTCTTCAAACAATAACATTTGCATAACAGCTATGAAATAAGAATACTAAATGTAACAAGCCTAACTCTCATCAATCATCATTTCTCAATACATTCATCACAAGTCATCTCTAAAGCATGACCTTGATGGTATTTATGGCTCTCACAGCCCATTTTAATCCATGGGTTGCCATTGACAATGCATCAGGATATATCATTATTCATAAAGCTAAAGCATGCTTTCAACGAATATAGTTTCATAATCCATACATGGATATGATCATCATCTCATGACAACCTGCATGGTTAATTCAACTGATAACAGTAAACAATTCATTCTAAAAGTTACACTTTCAAACTCTTAGAAGAGTCAAGTTCCCCAATATTCATCAATCAGGGTATACTATTCACAATACATGTCCTCACCCTAGAATTAGGGTTTACTATTCACCTCATGGCGAATTGAACTCATAACATCATCATGTATGAGAAACATCATCATTAAAGCTCCTAGATAAGATTAAGATTCACTTAAACATCATAATTAGGGTTTCCATGATCTCACATAGGTGGATCATACCCAAATCATGCACATTCATGTGTATTGAAGGTACTTTACTTAAGTTTCAACTATAAAAGGGTACTTTCTCTCTCTTATGATACTTTCTCTCTCCTCTTACTAGTAGATGGTGATAACACCACTCTAGATCAGGTTGGGTTAAGTCCTCATTGACTAGCATAAGCCAAAACATCATTAACATGTAGTTAGGGTTTTATTAGAAAAAGGTATTACTCAATTAAACCCCTCAAGGGTATTTTGGTAATTTACCTCATGATTACCATCATGGGTCAATTCATTAATCACTTAGTCCCTTAATGTTCTAAGTTACCATTAGGGTTTAGATTAGATCACCATTGAACCAATTGCTACTTCAAGTGATTATGCATAAATAACTTTGAAAACCTCCAAACGGTTTCAACCTTCAACCACCAAACGGTTTGAAACCGTTTGGGTGCGTTGACCGTATACTAGGTTTGACTCCAAGACCATATGACCTCAAGGTCGTATGCCCAAACCGTTTGGGCTCATACAGTTTGAAACCGTTTGGGTCTATACGGTTTGAAACTGTTTGAGTCTATACGGTTTGAAACTGTTTGATCAACTTGTCTTGAGATCGATTGGTCCAAACGACCTTGAGATCGTTTGAGCCCAAACGGTCTTGAGACCGTTTGGTCCAAATGGGCTCAAACCGTTTGGACCTCCAACATGGTTCAAAGGTTACAAATATTTATGATTAAGTATGTTGAAGCCCTCAATCGGCCAAAGCCATGTTAACCACTTATAAATTGAGTCAATTAAGATGAGCCTCAATCAATTGGACACCAAATCAACCCTCAATTGAAAGCCAATTAGGGTTAAGTCCATCTCAATTAGGGTTTCAAATCGGATGGTCATCAATATTCAACAATGTGAATCAATTCAAGGTTGAACCTATCAATTGACCTCCAATTAGGCCCAAACTTGGCCCAAACGGTCTTGAGATCGTTTGGACATCATCCAATCGGTCTTGAGACCGTTTGCCCAAAGTTTGACCAAAAACCAAGTTGGTTGAATTACGGTTGAACTCCAATTAGGTTTAAAATCAGCATTTGTATAATTCATCAACTTATTGCAATTGGACCCTCAACCTATCAAATTATCTCAACCTTAGACCTTCAAACGGTCTTGGGTTGTGCCCAAACGGTCTTGAGACCGTTTGGAGGAACCCCCAAACGGTCTTGAGACCGTTTGGGTCCTTCAACCCAAAACTCAACAAGATCTATACTTAAAAACAGCAATTCAACCCGATTAGGGTTAGAATGTTGAAGTACCTTCAACTCTCAACTCGTTTGGAATTAGTCCATCAAATTTTATGAGTCGTTAATTAACATCTTTATGAACAGTAATCTCATACGGTAAACGCT
This sequence comes from Alisma plantago-aquatica, assembly GCA_963693085.1. Taxonomy (NCBI): domain Eukaryota; kingdom Viridiplantae; phylum Streptophyta; class Magnoliopsida; order Alismatales; family Alismataceae; genus Alisma; species Alisma plantago-aquatica. The sequence goes on along the minus strand of OY856411.1, from coordinate 1,065,375,903 downwards.
TGGTCAACCATCTTATACGGTCTTGAGACCGTTTGCCCAAAAAGGGCAATTAAAACAGATTGAAAATCAGAACTTAATTCAATTGGATTAGCTAATTGATTTGCTCATATCTCACGATTACTTTGGAGTTAACCTCTCAAATTTTGTGGGTGATTAGACTACATAATTATCAACAAGATTCCCATACGGTCTTTGTTTGGTCAACGCGGCCAAATGGTCTTGAAGACCGTTTTCCTTCATACGACCCTGAAACCATTTGCCCACCAAACGGTTTTGCAAACCGTTTGGGCAATTGGTTGGGACCGTTTAGTAAAGTGGAAAACGTGGATAAGCATAGGAATTAATGCCCTTATCTTCTACCTTAAGATCAGTAGCAGTTCTTCACGATTTTTCTTGCAAGGATGCAAGGGAAGATAGGGAAGAAGAAGAACTAGCAACTATATGCATAGAAAAAGATGTATAATCAAAGCATAAGGTTTAGAGTTATAAAACCCGCCTAAAGGTTGTTCCTTGAGCTCCAAGCTTCCAAGATACAAGCTTTAATGGCGTCTTTGAGCTTCCACAGGTCGGCCAAGGTGAATTCTCCAAGGAAACATTGGAAAGGGAAGGCTAGAAAGATAGAGCTAGGTGAGCTAGCCATGAATCCAACCTTGAAAACGAGTTTCCTCCATGAATTCAAGCAAAAGGGATGATCCTAACTTACCTAGGACCCTTGGTCGTCCTTCTCTGCTCCAGAGCTAGCCTTGGTCGGTTTTTAGCAAGGGAAAAAGAAATGAAAGGGAGAGGATCGTTCCCTTGCTAAGTGAGAAAAGTTGTATATATATACTTAGGTGAAAATTTCAACACAAGGACATATGTTTTCCTCATTCCTCATCTAAGTCCTTCCTTTCTTCCTTGAACGTCCCCACATCTCATTTCTAAGGACAACCTCCTTCTAAGGTCAAGAATTGAAGGCAAAGAGGATCAACCCATCACTAAAGCATACACATAAAAGGGTTATTATACATACACCTTGATTATTCAATCACAAAGGTGTTCTTTATTATATGATTATTCAAATGAAGTGACCTTTTCATCATTTCTCTTCTAAATGATGATAAAAGTCATAAAAGATATTTTAGATGATGTATTTTACAAGTTGCACCCTTCAAATTTGGTAAATTGCATTTTATTCCAATTTAGGGTTTTTAAGCACAAGGATCATTCCACAAGCTGCATCTTGATGCTCAAGCTTGGGAAATCCTTCTTACCTCATCATATTCACTCATATGATGCCTCATCATCAAAAGAACATCTCAACCTGTGAACATTGCAAGTTAACCCCTTTATCTGGGTAATTTGCACATAGGTCCCTGCATTACAAAACAATGCTACAACTCTGTTTATAAAGGAGCCAAATGAAAGTAAATGTTCCTGAGGAACTTAATTACATGCCAGGGAGTATCCACAAGTATATTATTACATATTTAGGCAAAACTTCCAGGGTTAGTTTATAACCCAGGTCAGGGATGTTACATTAAGCATGATGTATTTTAGGTCAAATGACAATGTAGTGTACATGAGTACAAACCACCCACAGGGCACTGGGGTTTTAGTCCTCCTGTCGGGCACTGGGGTTTTAGTCCCCCTGCCATTTTATATATTAGGCACTGGGGTTTTAGTCCCCCTGCCACTTTTTAGGCACTGGGGTTTTATTCCCCCTGCCACTAGTGAGGTCCGGTAGGTGCCTCACCCTACATTGAGATGACTTTGTGTCTTAATATATTCATGCTATGTGATTGTTATTGTGGTGATTGTATATGGTAGTTCTCTTGTTCTTATTTGAATATCTATCTCATTCTCTTAAACTCTTGTAGCATAGAGAATCCTTTATTATGCAATGTTGTTGATTATTCCTTATCCAATACTTTCTTTTTAACACATACCTTTTATCTCTCTCTTACTGGATGACCCCAACCATCCAGGTTAGGATCAGAGTGCGCATGGAAGCTTGGTGAACCTAAGGCTAAGGATAGGAGAAGAAGTGGAACACATAGTTTGCATGATCCTAGTTTCTTTTATGTTATATAGTTGTTTTTGTTTGGAGACAATGTTGTATTAGTCTAAGTTTTCCTCTACCTAGATCCTTGTTTTTGTATAAAGATGTACCCCAATTGGGAAAAATTTGTAATGTACTCTTTATACATTTTGAATAAAGTCAAGATTTAATTCTTTCGCAGCCACACAATTGGTGATTTGTTTATCATGTTTAATAGTAGAGACTTGGTCTTTACAACATCATTATCTTGAATTAAGGTTCCTTATAACTTTCCCCCCAAATTAGGGTTTCATTGTAACTTTACCCGAAATTAGGGTTTCATGAAGCATCCTCTTAAATTAGGGTTTTTCATAATAATATTCTGAATTGGGATTTCTCATATCGTCACCCTAGATTAGGGTTACACCATTACCCTAGATTAGGGTTTCACCTCGCATTGCCCTAAATTAGGGTTAGGGTTCATCAACCTTCTTGATTAGGGTTTCATGATCTCTTTATCAAGAATCATACCCTAAATACATATTTTGTTCATGTTGAGAGTGTTGAGGCTTAACCATTACATGATCATTATACATGTATGAATTTCTCTCTCTCTCATCCTTTCTAGGATATTGATTACTCCATACCTATCAAATTGGATCAACCCATTATTCAATTACATACATCTATGGTTATCATAGTGTATTGAGTTATTACTTTCATGAGCATCAAAAGTTAACCACTCAAAAGGTACTAATCACCTAAATACTTGACAGGTACAACTGTTGTAATTAACTTTGAGATACATCATTAACAATCATAGGGTTAATTGATCTTTCATAGCTTTAAGACTATTAGGTCTCCAAACGGTTTTGATACTTTTGAACCTTCAAATGGTTTTGACCTCCTTGAACTTTAAATGGTTTTAAAATAATTTGCCTTCCAAATGGTCTTGAGACCGTTTGGGCATCTAGGGTTGAGATCGTTTGGTCTTAAATGGTTTGAAGACCGTTTGATGCCTTCAACCCTTGAAACCATTTGATCAAATTAACCTTGAGACCGAATGAACAACCCATCATTGAAACTGATTGAACATCAAACAGTTTTAAGACCGTTTTCCCCCTAAATGGTCTTGAAGACCGTTTGATCTCAAATGGTTTCAAGACCGTTTGGACTCAAATGGTAGACCGTTTGGTCCAAACCACCTTGAAACCGAATGGATCAATTAGGGTTTCTTAATCAATCATTTAGGGTTTCCACTCACTGAACCATCCAACATTAAGATCATTGAAAGTAGATCAACTTGTAACCCTTGGATCTCCATCCATCCATGACTCCTCTTGACCTAAAATGGTCTTGAGACCATTTGATTTCAAACGGTCTTGAGACCGTTTATCCTCAAACGGTCTTGAGATCGTTTGAGCCAATCGACATAGAAATCGACTCAATCAATTTAGGGTTTCAACCAATCAATCTGATTAGGGTTTGTAATCAATGGATCATCCATTATTGAAACCATTATAATTAGATCATTTTGAACCATCGTATCTTCATTCATCCACATCAGCAATTGACTCCAAATGGTCTTGAGACCATTTAACCTCAAACAGTCTTGAGACCATTTGATCACCAAACAGTTTTGAGACCGTTTGGTCATCAAAGTTGAAGACTGTTTGCTCATGATATTTATTGAGGTGTGGGCTAATATGACATCATCATCTTCAAGCTACAAACCTTTGAAATTTTTTGTGATCTTTGTGGTGATTTCAATAATTAATCAAAAGGAAATTCGGGAATGAAAAAGAAATCAACATATAATGAAGAAATGGAACCAATAATACCTGCCTTCAAAGTTGGATCCAAGGTTCAAACTTCACGTCCTAAATTGTGAATGAATCTTTCTCAACTATCCAAGGTCTGTTCTCAAGTCTTTGGATGCAAAGGATGATCAAGGTTGAGCATTGAATGAAGAAAAGAAGAAAACAAGCATTGAATTTCGATTTCCACCATGAAATCAAGGTTGAAGATGACTATGGAGCTTACCTACAGGTTGAGGTATGTCAACCTGTTGCTCCTAATCTCCCTTGTGCTCAGCCAAAGCAAGGAAAGAAATAAGGGTCGAAAAAAACCTTTCATGTGGGTGAAAAATGGAGTGTATATAAGGGAAATTCAAGAGAGAGAAAGTGTTATAAAAATTCTTTATTTCCCTAAATTGGTGCCACTTATCCCCCTCACTTCCTTGAATACGAAGCCATCATCCTCCCCTTTGAAAACCTCTTCTTTATCCATGAATTAAAAAAAACAAATTAAGCACCTTAATCAATATAATAATAATATCCAAAAATTAGTGGATATTACTTTTTCTTTAACAAATGTGAGTGGGCTCTCCACTCACTTTAGATATTTCGGTGTCATTGCAAGGCATAAGGACGTCCATTCTTATATAAATTCCATCATCACATTTTTGGTTGAAGGGCACTTCCATTAATATATTTATTTTTGCATTAAATTGAATTATGGTTTCAATTATGCTTAAATTTTGATTATTTTAATACCAAGATTCTCTCTCCTCCAAAGAGATTCAAATGAGATGCCCCTCTGATTTTATTGTCTGTAATTGATACCAAGAAACATTAGGGACTCGCCATAAGTGGTATTTTGCATAATGAACCCTAGGTTTTGGGTAAATTGCACATTACACCAAAACTAGGTTTTAATGCACAAACATTGCTTAATAAGCTCTTTCTTGGTGCTCAGGCTTTCACAAGCCATACCTTTGTATCATTCTCATTCTTATGATTCTTCAACACTTGAGGAACATTTTATCATATAACATTTGCAAGTTAACCCCTCAACTTGGGTAATTTGCACTTTAGTCCAAAAGGGGCAAAACGTTATTTTCAACATTATTCAAAAAGGACTAAAATTGAAACATAAGTTCCTCTTAAGCCTTAATTACTTTCCAAATGATATGAGAAAGCATATAATTATCTTTCTTAAACAAAACATCTTGGGTTAAAGCATAACCCAGGTCAGGGATGTTACATCGGTGTACTTGGAGAACTTAGGGGAAATGTTGTTGAAAGTTTCTTCAAAATTAAATATACATTATACAGTTACTAGTGAGATTAAATATTCAAAAATGGGATAGGTGGTACACTTTAGTATAAAAGTAATTAACTTCCTATTAATAAAAACTTACAATTTATAGTATCAATATAAAATGCTCAATTTTATAATTAATTTTAATGTGATCTAGAAAATGGATCAAAGTTGGATGTCTATCAAGAACCGTTGTAGTCCAGAGTTTGCCAAAGGCCTTGATGAATTTATCAGATTTGTTGAGGAACACAAAAAACTACCTACATATAGGTTCTATTGTCCATGTAGAAATTGTGGTAATAATTTGAAAGTTGATATTGTTGAGGAAATTAAGAATCATGTCATATGCAATGGGATCATACAAGGTTATAATGAATGGTATTGACATGGACAGAAATTTAGTTATGGATCAAAAAATATCGATACTAATAGTTGTGGTATAGAAGATATAGATAATGATGATAATGTCAATGATGAACCGATTTGGGATGACCCGATTCAGGATGATATGGTTGATGAGATGCTACGTAGTTGTCAGGACAATGTCATTGATCCACCTTCTTTATTTGCAAACATTATCCATGATGATGAAAGATTGTTATATAAGGGTTGTACTAAGTTTACGAGGTTGGGTATTGTGATGTGATTATATACTCTTAAAGCTCAAAACTGGTGGATTGATAAGAGTTTCACTTCACTGTTGTCTTTGTTAAAGGAAATTCTTCCTGAAGGCAACGAGCTTCCAATTTCAACATATCAAGCAAAGAAAATAATGTGCCCAATGGGAATGGAGGCTAAGAAGATTCATGCATGTCCAAATGATTGTGTGTTATTTCAGAAGGACTACAGTAATTTGATAAATTATCCAAAATGTGGCGCGTCAAGGTATAAGACCACAAATTCAGCTAAGGCTAAAAATGGCTCTCCTGCCAAGGTGATGTGGTATCTACCAATAATACCACAATTTCAACACTTATTTGCTAGTATAGATAATGCACAAAATTTGTCTTGGCATGGGGAGTTAAAGACCAATAATGATGGTGTCCTACGACATGCATCTGATTCACCACAATGGAAGAAAATTGATTTATTATACCCTCAATTTGGTAAAGAACCAAGAAACTTAAGACTTGGAGTATGTACAAATGGAATGAATCCCTATGGTACATTAAGAATCCAACATAGCATGTGGCCTGTTATGATTGTTATATACAATCTTCCTCCTTGGTTGTGTATGAAAAATAAGTATGTCATGTTGTTAATATTGATATCAGGGCCCAAGCTACCTAGAAATGATATTGATGATTATCTTCAACCTCTAATTGATGACCTAATGAAACTATGGGAAGAAGGTGTTATGACATATGATGCTTCACGTAAAGAGATCTTTAGTTTGTGTGCTATGTTGTTTTGCACGATTAATGACTTTCCAACTTATGGAAATCTGTCTGGATATAGAATAAAAGGATACAAAGCATGTCCTATTTCTGAGGAAAATACTAATTCAATCTGACTGAAACATGGTGGTAAAATCTTATATCTTGGTCATCAGAGATTTCTCCCACAAGTGCATCCTTATCGAAGGTAACGCAAAACCTTTAATGGATCAACTGAGGAACAAAGTGCTCCTAAACCTATACCAGGAAATGATGTATATGACAGGGTGAAAGATATTGTTAATGAATTTGTAAAGGGTTCAAGTAGTCGTACTCTCACACGTGACAAATATCTATACAAGAAGAGGTCAATATTCTGGGATCTTCCTTATTGGAGATTCTTGTCAATTAGACATTGCATTGACGTTATGCATGTTGAAAAAAATGTTTGTGATAGCATCATTGGTACACTATTGAATATACTGGGAAAGACTAAAGACGACATCAAATCTATAAAATATTTAGAATTAATGGGTATAAGAAAAGAATTATCAGCGGAGATCAGGGGGTCGCCGCACATATTTACCACCAGCTTGTTACACTTTGTCAAAGCAGGAGAAAAAGACTTTCTGGGAGTGCTTGTATAATATTAAGGTTCCACAAAGATACTCTTCTAATATTCATAGATTGGTATCAATGATGGATCTAAAGTTGATAGGTCTCAAATCTCACGATTGTCACACATTAATGCAACAAATTTTACATGTGGCTATTCAATCTATATTGCTGAAGCATGTAAGGTTTGCAATCACAAGACTATATTTCTTCTTCAATGAAATATGCAACAAAGTGATACATCCTGATACTCTCGATAAATTATAGAAAGATGTAATTGTTACCATGTGTCAGCTTGAAATGTACTTTCCTCCTTCAGTTTTTGATATCATGGTTCATCTTGTAGTACATATTACAAGGGAGGTGAAGATGTTGGGTCCAATTTTCTTACACTGGATGTATCCATTTGAACGTTACATGAGTGTTTTTAAAGGTGATGTTCGGAATCGTTATCATCCTGAAGGGAGTATTATTGAGGGTTATGTGGCTAGGGAGGTGATGGACTTTTGCAATGATTTTTTGAATTGCAATGAAACTTCTAGTGATCTAAAAAAATCCCATCACACTGAATCTTAATGTGGCAAAGGAACTCTGGGAGGACGAGTGAAAGGAATAAGTCATGAGTTAAGGGAAAAAGTACATTTATATATTTTACACAACATCGATGAAGTTAGTAGATACATCACAGAACACAATGATCTTATCAAGAGAAATCATTCGCGATCTAGTTCAATGTGGCTTGCAAGAGAGCATAATTGAACATTTATTAGGTGGTTTGAAGAGAAAGTCTTTAATCAACTATCTGAATCACCGAATAATGTTGCTGAGAACATAAAATGGCTCGCCTTTAAGCCAAAAATGGATGTCATGGCGTATGAAGGTTATGACATAAATAGATTTTCATACTACATAGAGCGTCAAGATGAAAGTAGTGTAGTTCAAAATAGTAGGGTCACTGTTCAAGCTTGTTATTTGTATTTTTCTAGTACCAAAGATAAAAGACCACGCAAAGCTGAGATGTCATATTATGACATCATTGAGGACATATGGGAATTGGACTATACAAATTTCAGAGTTCCTATCTTTAGGTGTAATTGGGTTGACAAAAACAAAGGAGTTTTAGTGGATGAGTTGGATTTCAAATTGGTGAATTTTGAAAAGATTGGTGAGAAAGATGAGCCATTCATCATGGCAGACCAAGAAAAACAAGTATTCTATATTGATGACCTAGAAAATGAAAATTGGTCTGTCGTTCTTCATGGAAAAATATAGTTTACTGTAGATCATATAAATGAAGAAGAATACTACGAAAAGTATGATGATTCCATCCCATTCTCAGTTGGTTTCCCAAGTGTAAATGTTGAAGATAACACTGATGAATACTATAAACGTCAAGACCATGCTGAAGGAATTTTACTTGACTAATAACTCAACCAATACTAGATGCACCTATTCTTTGAATTATTTATTTTATTATCATGCAAGCACGTAATATTTTAAATATACATCATATATCAATCAACCACTTATGCTTTTATTATCACTTATGTTTCTTTTATCATGTATACTTGCATATTCCAAAATGGCAAGTGAAGATGAACATTCTGAGCATATGCACCATGAGGATGGTAGTGGTGATGCTAAGAAAAGTAGAGGTCTGACACTGATGCGTAGGCTGCAAGAGCTCAGGGCCAAAGGGAAGAAATTGGCAGTCTAGTTTGATGTCACAAGAGCACCTATTGGGGAACATGCTAATTCTTTCAAGCATTACGTAGGGGCGCACTAGTACATAACTGGCCTTTAGTGTCGGTTATTTAAGGCCTTTAGTGTCAGTTTTAATGTGACACCTATGTGGGCGCCGCAACCCTTCGCGTGCCACCAAAAACGCGCCAGAAGGGGGGTATAGGCGTCGATTATTAGCCCCGAAACCGACGCCATAAACCTTCGTGCCACAGAAAGGGCACCATCTGGGGCACTGTCGACGTCAGTTTATTAGTGATAACTAATGCCATCTCACCCCCTGCCACGGTCGTGCTGGCCAGCATGGCCGTGTTGTCTGGCCCACTGCCACGGCCGTGCTGGCCAGCACGGCCGTGGTGTCTGGCCTCATTAGGGAAATCGACGTTAGTTATTGATAACCGACGCCACATCACATGCATTAGGCATCATTTTTAATTATTTATCTGACGTTGTAACCATTTGTCGTCGATTTTAAACAAATAATCGACGCCTATTTCAATTTTTTTAATCAATCCGCAGACCTACTGTGGCTGGTCGCAGGATGAGAAACCTGCAGTTCAGTTATGAACTACAGGTTTTACAACACCCATTGATATCAGCCAACAACAAACCACAAACCTGCAAAATTAACAACATTAATTTTCACACATTTAGCAACCTGCAGTTCCATTTGATTTTCACAAATGTAGAAATATTCATGTAGCAATCTGCAGTTCCATTCATTTTCACATTCACACATATAGAAACATTCATATAGCAACCGGTCATTCATTTTCACATTCACACATGTATAAACATTCAGACACATGTAGAAACATTCACACATATTATAATTCAGAAATTCATTTACAAAATATCATTCTTTAGTCATTATTCGCTATCAACATCCCAATTATATGTTAAAACCCCACTACTTGTATGGATGTTGCCCATTCTTCTCTTACTTCATTTAATTCTCCCATCTTATAGGGAGCATGTACATTTGATAAGGCCTTTCCTGTAGTGTGGTTAGTTTTAAACACCTGTAAAGAGAATGATGTATATATATAATTAATGAGCTATAAATAAGATTGATATATTTCATATTATCTAATGAGACTATATATAATACCTCAAGAATGGCATTGATGTCCAATGCGCCATATTTGATAATCATGTGCATAAATCACATCATATAGTATGCACATGCCCATCCATTGTCTTGTGTAGCACACTATAAATTGAAACATACAAAATATTAAAAAATACAACTAATTAAGCATTGTTCACATAAATAATATATACATTGCAGTCGGGAACTTACTTCCACGTTCTTCCAAGTTATTTGTTGGTTCTTTTTCTTGGGGACCTTTCCTCCAGCCTTTTTGAACTCATCTAAACCCCTACATGTTAATGTAACACAGTACATTACATAATTAAATAGTAATGTAATAATATATGTTAACGAATATGAAAATGAAATATTTCTCACCGGAATAATGCCATTTTCATTTTGTGTCCATATTTTGAATCAATTTAGTCCCCTTAGGATCTAGATAATAGTCAATGAATGTCTCGGGGACAATAACTAGTAACTCCCAATGCATACCACTAGAGGTAAAAAAGTTAAAAATTAATAACTCAAAATCCACAATAAAAATGTAATTTTCTTAAGTCCAAATTATAATAAGCAAAGTAAAATTACTCCACATTGAATGGAGCTATTATCAGCATCTTCTTATTTTAAGAAAATTTGTAAAAGCATCACAGCAGCATTGTTGAACTGACGGAGGGTCTTTAGCTACTAGACTAATCAAAGATGGAATAAAAAATCCTACATGTTCGAATGAAAAATCTACACATATCTTGGCTAAGTAGCTGCAAAACATATATTACGTATGCATTAAAAAATAAGAAACCAGATCACCAGATCCTACACAAGGTATATGGATGTATAAAGAAGATCTCACCTTATCCATAGCTCTATCACAGATGTATTCAGCCAATCATATCGAAACAACTCCAAAATATCTTGTATAAATAGATTGCTTTCGTATGATTGACCTACAACATCCACATCTATAGAAATAGTTATAGGGCAATTTACATTATGTTCGCCTAACCATATTTCCATACCCCTACAATTAGGACCTAACAGGACAGGTAGGTCATGTGGAACCCAACTTGGTAATGTAGGAGGTGGAGGTAGAGGCCTAGATGCTCTGGGTGTCTTCTTTTTAACTTGTATATATATATAATTTCAGATCAATTGACATCATATACACACACTAACAATTTAACGTAATGTAAATTTACCATACAGTTTCAGTATAGATGACATCTGCTTTTGGCCACAATATCACTCCGCCTTCTGCCTCACCAAGCATTTCATAATCTGGGTGGGCATATGGCAATGGAAGATCCATCCAGTTGGGGAATATACGTAGCGGGCTCACACGAACCCAACCAGCTGGTAATGGAGACCCATGAAACATTTCCCCTGGTAGGGATGGGTAAGTTGACGTCTCTGCAACGACATATTCTTTATTTTTTAGACGACATGGCTTCAACTCCTACAAATTTGTGTAAAGAATGTTATATACATATCATCTTGAAAATATATCATCTTGAAAAGACTAGTTATTATGTCATAAAAATACTTACAGTGGATGTGCTAGGTGATGGGTCTAAAGGATTACTCCCAATATCTGCAGTAGGAGTAGAGCGGGATGCCATAGGTACTGTCTACTGAGTGGCAGTCTGAGATGCCTGCCACTTGCTCAGTGCTTCTTCGAGTTTCCTATCAACTAGCTTATCTACCTATACATGGATAAAAGAAATATTAGCTTCTGATTATTGAATTCTCTTTTACAGTAACATTATAAAGAAAGAATAGGTTACCTCTTCTTGTGAAAGTCCCGCTTTTAGGACATGTTTGCACTGGGATGGCCCAAAGAACGCTTTGATGCCCACACCAGCACCTACAGCCCTAACACGTCCAGGATGCTCTGGGTTACCCAGAGCAACTATCAATTCATCCCTTGTGCCCTCAGGGATGAATTTGCCTTGTTTCCTCAGCTCAGGAAGCTCCCGCTAATTGCCAAAACAAAAATTTGTAATTAAGTAAACACCATAAATAATCAATATTCGAACGATTGCTGTAAGAGTTGTATTTTACCATTTTTGCAACCGCCTCAGCAGTTGCGGGCTTCCTTATTTCTCCCTTCTTATTTTGCCTCCCAGCTATCCAGAAATCATGGCGAGGAAGAGGTGTGCTACCTATAGTAGAGGACTCCTGAGTAGCAGCAGACTGAGCAGTAGCCTCAGACCGTAGTCTTTGGCGAATGCCTGCATACCCCTTTGGACCCATTGTGTGTTCATGCACATTCAGTGCACACCTTGCTTTTTGTGCCTCACTGAGGGCCTAGTTATTATGAAAATTAATGATTTGGTTAGTAACACTAAATGTTAATCTTGAATAGGTGAATACAACATATATTAATTAAATTGGGGGTGACGCCTAATACCTTGAATTCATCAGTTTGTCTTGAAGCAACAAATGTGTCCCATTCTTCTTGGTCTAGGAAGTTCCACTGTTTTGTGGTTGTCTTATTCCTCTTGTCACCTTCTTTTATGCATTCTCAAGTGAGATTTGTCCTATAGTTCCTTAGGACTCTCCCACAGCGTTGCATTACACATATATGATGCAGCTTTTCATCCAATTCAAATATACTCTGCAAAATAGAATTGTTATTAACTAGTATCCAAAAAATTAGTAATCTAACAAATAGAATTGCAAATTAATAATAACTCACGCATAAATCCTTCCATATTATGTCTTTATTCTCCTTAGGAACTTTATGCGAAGAATCTATCTTAAAACCACAATGGCTACAAGTAACATACCCAAGATATGAAACAAATGAATTGCGATTCACTCCAATTGCATTTCCTGCATTATCAAAATCCACAACAAGTTTGGGTCCATTGCCCCTTTGTGCTATTAACTTCTTCATCATAGTGATGCCCCTTCTCTTGTCAACCTTTTGGTGCTGCTCATCAAGTGTCTCAAGTTCTTCAGAGGGTACATTTGCATCATCAACCTAAAATTTGACAAAATAAACACACTTACAGGATATAACTAGAAATGGACATATAGATATAAATATATGATATATATTTTTAAAACTTACATTGTGAGGCGGCGTATTGATGTCCTCACCCTCACAGTAATCATCAGTACGGTCATCAGGAGAATGCTCAGCCATCTGAAAGTTCACATTCACATTGTAAAGTAATTCATATTGTAAAGCTCACATTGTATGATCAGTGATTGCGAATGGACATCCATGATCTATCCATTCTATGATCAAATAGAAAACAAGTATATATTACAACAAGATTATGGTCTAGGGTTAACAGATTAGAGTTTTTGCATGGTTAAAACTGTAGACCAACAAATACATGTGTTGTCATTCTTATATATAATAAATGTGTACCACCTATCCCATTCTTGAACACCTAATCTCACTAGTAAGTGTATAATGTGTATTGGGTTTTTAAGAAAATTTCAGCAGCATTTCCCCGTTGTTCTCCAAGTACATATGTACTTAGATAACAAATAGAGAAATGCTGCCGAAATTTTCTTAAAAACCCAATACACATTATACACTTACATCCTAAGTGAGATTAGGTGTTCAAGAACAGTCCCAAACTGGGGACTATCCAAGATTTACTCCTAATGAGTAAATCTTGGATGGGTTTTTAGGCCAAAAAATGCATGTGATGTCATTCTTATATATAATAAATGTGTACCACCTATCCCATTCTTGAACACCTAATCTCACTAGTAAGTGTATAATGTGTATTGGGTTTTCAAAAAAAATTCGGCAGCATTTCCCCGATGTTCTCCAAGTACATATGTACTTAGAGAACAAACGGGAAAATGTTACCAAAATTTTCTTGAAAACCCAATACACATTATACACTTACATCTTAAGTGAGATTAGGTGTTCAAGAACAGTCCCAAACCGGGGACTATCCAAGATTTACTCCTAATGAGTAAATCTTGGATGGGTTTCTAGGCTAAAAAGTACATATCCACTACATGTATTTGCTCACTTACATTGCATCACTCACAATTAGAGCATTATTAAATAATAAATCAAGAATTCAACAGTTTCAAACATGCAATAATTCACAAATAGAGCGATAAGATTCACTTTGTACAAACATACATGGCATAATTCAGGCACAATAGCAAGTGTTCATTGACCCGATTCAACATTATAAGAATAATTTTAGAAGAGTAATAATATTTCCTAATTGAGAGTATATGAATTGTCCAACAATTGGAACAAGAGCAAGGTATTGTAAAAATTGCCTCATTATGGGAAAAATTAGTCATAATAATGCCCAATCATGTTTAAATCAAACAAAATATCACATGGGTTTGAGAAAAAATTAATATCTCAAAGATTAATATCACCGACACATGAGATTATGCTAGAGTTAATATTATGTCTTCTGCAGTCATTTAATCTAAAAAATCACTCCTTTTAAAAAATTAGCCACACAAATACACACAAATGTAGATGCATGTTCATCATCAAGATAATCATTACACATAAATGTAGCTATTCGATTATAATTGAGCAATATAGCACAAAATCAACCAACACGGCTGTGCTATGCAGCACGGCCGTGCCAACCTGCGATTTCACACGGTCGCGGAGCAGGGTACCTGCTTGAGGGCGGAGGAAGAAGAGGAGGAAGAAGAGCAGAGCAGGTACCTTCAGCGGCGGCGGCGGGGAGAGTAGTAGCAGCGAGCGGCGGCGGTGCGGGGAGAGCAGGTTGTCAGAGCAGCAGAGAAGGTCGGCGGTGTGGGGAGAGCAAGCTGTTAGAGAAGGAGGAGAAGGCCATCGGAGCAGCGAGCTGGGGGCAGAGGGAAAGCAGCACCAGAGGTGGGCAGAGGACCAGCAACTGAGCAGAGCAGTGTGCGATCGAAGGCGGCAGTAGAGGTGGGGGCAGAGGAGAAATCGCTGGACCAAACCCTGGTAGCGCGAGAATGAATAAACAAAGAAAGGGAAGAGTTGGGCTCGCGCGGGTGCTGTTAAGTTAACATTAGGTGTCGGTTCTTAAATAAAACTGACACCTAAAACTAAAGGTGTCGGTTCTTAAATAAAATTGACGTCCAATTGGACATTCCTTTATCCTAATTTTTTTGGCGGGGACGGCGCACGCACCCTTATCACGTCGGTTATTCTAAGAAAATCGACGCCCATATTGGAACTTTTGGCACAAATTTTATCTTCATTTAGTGTCGGTTATTAGGTAAAACACCGACGTTGTATCTGATACTTTGGCACAAAATTTTTTTTCTCAAAAAAATTGGATTTCGCAGGCTACTTTAGGCGTCGGTTCATTTCTTCAACTGACACTGAATGAAAAGTGATACTCGTGTCTGGCTGGTCTTCAAATATAGACATCAGATGTCCTTATTAACCGATGTTTAATGTTAACAGTGTCGGTTTTACTACAAAACTGAGGCCTCTAAAAGTGACGTTGAACGTTGTTTCTGTAGTAGTGGTGACAGTGTGCAGTAAGGTGCCAATAGATATAGAAAATTGGCATGATGTTTCTAATGCCTTAAAAGACCTCCTATGGAAAGATATATCTGTGAGTGGAAGTGATATTATTTTAATATGTTTTTGTTTATTGATTCTAATTTAGTTTGCTTGGAAAGACATATCCTTTTTAAGACAATATTATTGCTTCTTTTGCATGTATAAGGTGTTTTTCATCTAAATGAAAAAGATCACAAGAAAAAAGTGCTACAACGTTGTGGTGTACAATGGAGGGCTTTTAAGACATATCTCAAAAGAGAATTTATAGATAATCCTAAACAAAAGAAGAAAGCAACAAATATGTATATTTTTATAGATCTTGAGGTGTGGGAAAGATTTTTTGTAGCTAGGAACACGGAAGAGTTTCAGGTAATAAAGATTGTGATGTATTGTATGAATCTTTAATTTTATACAATTAAGGAGGCGAATATTTTTATATATGTTTGCCAAGTCTAAATTGCAATACCTCATTTTAAATGATCAGGCTATTCACGAGGCCCAAAAGGAAAGACGGGCCAAAAATGTGCATGACCATCGCTTGGGGCCCGGTGGTTATGCCTTCCGCCGCCAACTACAGGAGAAGCAACTCTCTTATGGAGAAGAGTCTAGTACAACTCAAGCTGAGCATCCACCCCGACACTTGTACTGGATTGATGCTAGAAAGAATTGAGCAGGTGAAATTGTCAACCCTACAACTAAGGAGGTGGCACAAAATATGGTAGGTTTATCCCAACTAAGTAAAGAGTAACTCCCACAAACTTAGATTTATTTATATCTAATTGATATTGTGATTTAATATTTTTATTAAGTATGAATAGATTGATCTCCACGAGCAAAGGAAGGAAGGAAATTTCATCCCAACTGGCCACATGGATGAACTATCAGTTGCTCTTGGTACGAAGGAGCATCTTAGCCGTGTTAGGGGATTAGGAGTTGGTGTAGGATTCAAGTCTTACTTTGGCCCTTCGCAATCTAAAAGAGGTCGTGCAGGAGGTCTTACACAAGAGGAGGTTGAAACATTAATAGAACAAAAAGTAAAAGAAATAATGTCTTCATTTCAGCCTACTCAACCTTCTCAACCTATTCATACGGTGCGTCTCTCAAGTGATGAGGTACAAGCCCATGCTCCAGTTGTAGAAGGTCATGGGAGCACTCCCAATGACCCACCACAACAATCCACAATAAGTTTTTGTTCTATATGTTGTGTTATTATGATATATATATATATATATATATATATATAGAGAGAGAGAGAGAGAGTCAGGCTAGAATACACTCGAGTGTATCCGGAGCGGAATACACTCAAGTAGTTTTTCATGATGCAATATTTTTTTTGAAAATCTAATCCATTGATCTTATTAAACATCTTGTGAACAACTCATACACAAAATTTGAGCACATTTGGATATGTATAACTCATGTTATGAAGACTGCCAAAATTATGCATTTCAAATTAGTTTCGCGCGTCGATTTTGTTGCCCTTGGATGAGTGACTTACACTCATCCAAATGAGCTCAAAATTTGTATGTAGCCTATTTTAGTATGACGGTGAAGATCAACGGTTTACATTTTCAAAAAAATAGTCTTGATATGCAAACACACTTGAGTGTATTCGTGTGATCCGTACACTCGAGTGTATTCTAGCCTGACTCTCTCTCTCTCTCTCTCTCTCTCTCTCTCTCTATATATATATATATATATATATATATATATATATATATACAGTTGTAATAGGTATCTGGTTTACCGCTTCGTATATAACTTATATTATTTCAATTCTAGGTTGGTATGAATTGTAAACTTGCAGTGGAGGTTCCAGAATATAATGTTGTGGTAGCGGGCAAGGTATACAACCTTGTTGGTACATTGAATTGCCAACAAATTACGGATGACATTTGTCGTGTGTCCATCCATCTTGAGTATGACGGAATGGGGGACAAATCACTACCCGTACCTAATCCTGAATATAGTACAATTGAAGAAGTTGAGGGTGCTATGGTGGGTTGGCCTAGACACTTGGTTATCAATTACACGGTATACCTTAATTCTACCATATTTTTCATATTTGACTACATATATGAACTCGTATAATATAAGTATGTAATTTAATTAACAGGTTTGCAAACCAAAAATTAAAAATTCTACTAGTCGTCCTCCTATGCCCAAGCCATCTTTTATTCTGAAATCCACATTTGATGAGTTGCGAAGTAAATGTAAATGTTTGTGTTGATACTGAGCCAACCAAAGCTCTGGATTACAAATGTCGATCAATTTAAC
Organism: Alisma plantago-aquatica; assembly: GCA_963693085.1. Lineage (NCBI taxonomy): Eukaryota > Viridiplantae > Streptophyta > Magnoliopsida > Alismatales > Alismataceae > Alisma > Alisma plantago-aquatica. Next base: position 1,065,358,171 of record OY856411.1, on the reverse strand, counting down.
AGAAGATACAATTGGGAGGGACTTTGACGGTTATATTTTTCTTGATGATATTATAAAGTTGTTCTGGTATGATTGATCAAATACATCAATAATAGAAGTATGGATAATGTAAGGATCTATCAATATAGAAAATTCTAATACACATTTTTAGCTTATTTCTATATATGGAAATAATTACAAATGTTTTACAACCATTTATATATCGAGACCACAAACTTTGATATAAGAAATGTTGGATTCTTAGTTCCTTCAATCACTAGTCAAGTGGAGACACATATTGAGGATGTGAATGAGTACTTCTCTATTGCATTCAAATATTTTTCTAGTGAGGGGAAGGAAATTATCCCAATTACTTTTAACGTCCATTAAGTATTATTATTCAATATAATTTTAATAATGAATAAAATTATTTATTTTAATGTTTGTTTTATTCTTATTCAGAGCTAGACATTGAGAATTAGTGGTGATTGTCCCAAAATTGATGACTCTTTATTATCTTGACCCAATGGGTAAAACAACAAGGGGTCACAAACTAAAATTGCCAGCTATGGAGTAAGCATAAATTTAGTGAATGCTTCAACGTGATATTTCTATTTAGAATTTCTATTTTACCAACTATCGTTTAATTGATAGGGGTATAAAGGCTTTTCGTGAAGCAGGAGGACAAATACCCAAAAAATTAAAGACATTGACTTTGAAAAATGTTAAGGTAGCTACTTTGACAACTGCTTAGTCTTATATGTATTAATTTTCAACTCTTATATGTCAACCCTTATAGTCTTATCTCAACCCCTATTTATAGTAGTTTACTAACATTAAGTATAATTCGTTATTTGTAGTGTCCTATACAAAATAATGACTGGGCTTGTGGCTACTATGTAATGAAATATATGCAAACTATTATCAAACAAGCATCACATGACATTCAAACTATAGATCAGGTAATAAAGAATAACATCATAAATTTACAAGTGATTGTAGTCATTTTATAAAATATTAGCATGTGCATTTTCTATTACAGATCTTTACAACTTAGCCTTACACACATGAGGACTTAAATGAATTTTGAGAAGAGTGGTCAAATGCTTTTCTAAATGAAGTCAATATAGCATTAGATTAAATATGTCAACTCCATTTATGTGTGTAGTTTTAGTACTCTTTCATATTTACTTTTGTATCTGACATTTAATATCATCTCAGACTTGTAATCGATCATTTGTAAATTATGATGTGATTATGTGTAACTCAACTGAATATATGAATCATTTTTGTTATGAATGTGTGGTTTGGAATGGTGACGGTTGAGCATCAATGCTCCCCTCTCCCATAATATTTGAATCTTCTTATTCTTCTGTTCTACTTCTGTTTCTACAGAAACTTTAAAAAAAATTGTAACTTCTAGCGTCGGTTTTCTTAAATAACCGACCCTTAGCCTTCTAGCGTCAGTTTTACTTAATAACTAACCTGATAGGTCCTCTATAAGGTCGGTTATTTATAAAAAAACTGACCCTAAAGATTGAATAACCACTTCAGTTTACACTCCTCGGTCGACAATTTTGTTGACCGAAATCTTTTCGGTCGACAATTTTCTCGACCGAAGGTCTATCGTTCGATAATCTTCTTGACCGAATAAATCTCTAATGCTTTAGATAGTACTTTCTTGGTCGACAATTTACTCGATCAAAATAATCTCGGTCGAAATATTTCTCGACCGAGATAGTTTACAGGGTCTTTTTTTGGAATAAATGACCTTACAGACTCTTCATTCTCGCTTGAAATAATCTCAGTCGAAATATTTCTTGACCGAGACAGTTTATAGGGTCGGCTTTTTTAGAATAACCGACCTTACAGACTCTTCTTTTTCATCAATGAAATAATCTCGGTCGAAATATTTCTTGGCCGAGACAGTTTATAGGGTCGGCTTTTTTGGAATAACTAACCTTACATGCTCTTCTTTTTCGCTTGCGTCAGATTTTTTACAACCTCTTACGTCGGTGTTTGCTCTGTCAGGTCGGTTTTCTTTGGTCAAAAAAATTGACGCTATAGAGAAAATTCTATAGCGACGACCACTTAGGAGTCGGTTATAAAGTGACGCTACAGGCTTAAAAAAACCAACACTATAGACCATTCCTGTACTAGTGAATGTAGACTAAATATACCTAAAACAAATCATAATAGGATAGGATATTGGCCTAAAAGAAATAAGGGTGGAAATGCAAACCCTTGGTGGAATATGTGTGCCCTTCATAAGGATGGTTATAAATAAGTACCACGATGCTAGATATTCTAGTCAAACATGTAGCATGCATAAATAGATTTACAAGACTAGCAATTTAGTCAATTTATCATATAAAGGCAATCAAAGCAGAAGGGGTCCAAAGACCCATTATAAAAGTTTAATTCAATAACTTCATGAATTTATATGGATCCCAATTAAGAAATATGAATGTCAAACAATTGAATATTAAGTAAAAATTGATAGTTCAAGAGATGCCTCAATTAATAAGTGTAGGTTCAAGTAAGTTAATGCCAAAAATAAGATGAATGATGTACATACCTCGAAAGTCATATTTACTTATCATATAGTACCCCGATAGTAAAAATTGAGCTTCCAACCTAATAATACATAATTATTTTATATTAATAATGATTTGTATGATTGATAAAACTTTAGAAAAAAAGTGTTTTTGGGAAACCCAGAGTTAGACTCTAAAAATCACACCAAAATGTCACATGGATGTTCTTGATTTCAAATATATATATATATATATGATTTTTTGGAATACATGTATTTAGATGTTGATTTTACAAGTTTATTGTATTTACTACAATTTAAGAAAAAAATATGCAGAGAAAGGTTAATAAAATGTTGTTTAATCAATTAAATCATATCCAGTTATAGGGGAATCATAGTTCGTTGACCGCTTCAAAACTAACGTGATTAGTATAGGAACTCTAGGGTAAATGACTAAATACCTCTACTGTGAGCAACAAAATCAAGTTCAAGAATGGGCATAATGGGAATTGTCAATGATATTATTAACCCATTTCATGATCTTCCCCTTGTTCTCATGTATTCCCTCTAGGAATCCTGTAGGGGTTTTTCTTCTTAGCTGCCATGAGTTGGAAATAGGAATATGGGATCAAAAGTCATGACCATGCCATTGTAGGATATTGGCCACGTCTTGTGATGTGTGAAAAGGGCAAACGGGGTACAAGATCATAGAATGGGTGCTAAGTTGATGAAAACTGAAGTGAGTCCATCCTGATAAACCTGAATGCACCCAGGAGAAACAAATCTAAGATCTAGAATTATTTTTGGGAGGACTAATGTGAGAAGTAAAAAATCCAGACCAAATGATCAATTCAAACATGAATGCCAGTTCTTGAGGAACCCAAAAAGGCCAAAAAGAGGGAAAACCATGGTGTAATCTACCAGTCTATATCTACATAAGAAAGGAGAAATGGGTATTGGACATTTACCACAATTCAGAAATCCTGAAGTTCTAATATGGCTTTAGGGCTCTAGATGATCCTCTTGGACTACATTCTGCATCCTAAACACCTCCTAAAAGCATTGACGGTGGAATTCTGGCAAGCAGCAAGATGTTGGGTAGGGAGGACCAAATGGGTAGTGCAAAGTGAGGAAGAAAGATAGGATGGAGAATAGGATGGATTAAGGGTAATCCTTGTATGTAGAATTGATCAGTGGTGGTGCGAACTGTCTTCATAGGGTCCAAGCTAATGAATATGAAAGTCAAGATTGACTAGCCAATACAGGGATCCCTAAGAGGAATTTATGGTTGAGGAGTACCTTGCGGATCCTAAGGGTGATCTAGAAACTGTAGCAGAGGCACGAACTTGGTTGTTGATGCATTAATACTCTAAGGTAGGGACATTGTGCACGAGTTTTAGGTATTCCATCTCTAGGGTTTGAGAGAGGGTGGTTTAGGGCTCACTGGATTGTTCAAGGGAAGATGGACCTAATGGAGAAGAAATCATGAGCGATGGTTGAGGTATGAGAGAAAACAATGTGCAATACCTCACTATGTTGAATAGTCTCTCTTTCACATGGAGGAGACGGGTTGGGAGATGAAGTCTTCTATCTGGTTGCCTGACCTGATAGGCACATCCATGCGGCTAAACATGTGACATTTAAAGGAAGATAAAACTTGGGTAAAGAAAAGAGTACCATGACACTCGACTGAAATCAATTAAATGAACTACACTTATATCGTAGTTTCTATCTTACCTTTAAGGGTGTATTTTATATCCAATTAACCCCAAAATTGGCATATTAGCTAGTTAGGATGTGAGGAATATGAATTTGGGTTTAGATTTTCAATTTGAGATTATTTGTGTTGTATTTGTCCCATTATACACTTAATCATCAAATTATATTTTTAAGCTCATCCTAATGATTAGATAGGGTAAATCCTTTTGAGTTACATTCAATTCTCTCACTATATGATCCTAGGTCATACCAAGGTGTTCAATTATGATTGAGACTATAGTTTGTTTTTATTATTCACCAATTTCCCATAGTTCAATTATTAGGGTTATTACATCCAAAGATTTCGATTTCCATGGGATACTAGTTAATTAGTGATATTAGATCCCAATAAAGTCTAATCTACCTTAGAATAGAGAATTATGGGTACTAGGAGGCATTTAATTGCAAAGGGTCAAGAAAAGGGAAGAAGGGAGTTTGGATCACAACATAGTCGAATAGGGGCCTAGAAGAAAGGATGATTAGCCTATATGCCTAGAGTTGAGAATGTTACAATATGTATGATCGAGAGACAGATCCAACTAACTTTCTTGGCCTTCGACCATGATGAAGGAAGACATCCCAGATCCTACCAACATGCTCCACAATGAGCCCTCCCTTCTTTGGAGCTATTAAAAGTCAATGTTGATGGCTTTGTGCAGAAGAAGATCTCCAATGCAAGAACTAGCTTCGCAGTGAGGAATCAGAATGACATTTGGATCCAAATCGGTGTTAAGGAGGCCCAGAGTTAGGATGTGTTTGAAGTGGAGCTTCTTGCCATTTTGCGAGGGGCCCAAGTTGTGCTTATGGAAAAGGGACCAACATCTTTAAATAAAATAGCAAAGTAGCTTGCTCATCTTTATCAAGTATCCACATGAATCTTACCAAGTATTTTCCGATTACTTATGATTTCAACCAATGCATGTGTGCTAAACCTAATATAACCCTACATTACAATCTTAGGCCTTCAATTTACTAGTTAACAGTTTAGCAAAATGGGCCACCAAGTCCAAAATCTCTTCGTGTCAATGGAATGTATGTCATGTATATTGAGACAAGTTAATGGCAGCCAATATGTAGTTTGATCCCCTTGTGTTAGCCTTCAACCCGAGAGCAGAATGAACTAGAATCTCGATGTCTATTTCCAAAAAAAGAAGTATCGCTTCAACTGCTTATAACGCATTACAAAGCTATAAAAAGGGGTTAGTCTTGTCTAAATTTGCCATGGCTAACCACAAACATCATGTGTTTTGGCAACGTGACTTCGCTTACTTGATCTTGTATTAGTTCGGCCTATAATAATTGCCCTTGGTAGCCCTGCGTGAACCATTTTTGTAGGGCCGCACCTTTGGCTCCTATATCTACAAGTGGGCTTACCGTCGTCATTTGTCATACCTTATTCCTATAGATATTATATTAGTATATTTAAAAAAAGACAAGAGTTAGAATATATAAACAATACTTGTAAGTAGTCCGTCTATTCGCTAGTAATCAAGTCTAATTAACGTGATCGCACATTAACCACGCAATCAGCTAACCTGAAACACTAACCTTACACGTAACATCATCCCCCCTTTACACATGTAGATGTAGTAAAGATTAGATAGACAACATCCTGCTTCCTCCGCAACCTAAACCTTTTTTTTAGATAATAACCGCAACCTAAACCTTGCCTTGGGCCGTGGGTAACCTGTTTCCTTTTGTCTTTGCGGGTTTCCGCCAAACAGGTATCACAAAAAGCTATTGTAAAACATAACAGTTTTCAAGTTCAGTGAACACACCGTATATTATAGGCTGGCTTTTACTTATTTGGTCATCGGTACTGCTCTCTGCTAACAAGCTGTTGGAGAATTCAGCTCCGAGGCAAGAAAAATAGCGTTGTGCATTAATGCCGCATTAGATGAGTGGGACACTTTCCAAATCCAACTGGTTTTTGCTATATAAAGTATAGAAAAATTCTAGAGATAGTCATCTTCCCACCTGCTGGCCCACCCAGTTTTGAGAAATGAAAACTGACACCAGCTGTCATGTTGTCAGTAACAATTAAAGCAATATAAGATGAGAGAAGTAAAAGAGAAAGAAAATATTTTTGTCCATAACTTTCAATCCGGATTATATTTTTTATAAAATAAATTGCATTAGAATCATTGTAAGACTAATGTTGACATACTTTGAAATAATGATAATATACGAGAAGTATAATATTCATATTTTAGGATACCATACACATGTTTCAGGTACAGATGTACAATATTCATGTTTACAGTACATCACCTTTGTATTTTCCCCAAATCATGTACAATAGCTACTTGTTCATCTACGGAGTCGATTGAGCTAACTGTAGCAATGAGTTTATTACTGTACTTTTGAATGAAGGGAATCAATGATTAGTTGTTCTTAAATAATAGTTGAAAGCAGTACACTTTAGTAAGCGGTGTATGTCTTTAGTGAAGTGTGAATTAGTTTATATATGTATGATATATGGTTATCGACATTCTTTTATACATGACATGTCTCGTACTATACTAACAAGATCATCAAATCATGTCTTATTGTTATGTCTTATACGGTACATCTAGTAATGTTTAGTGTCTAATATTATACTTTGTATTACAAAATGTGGTTGTTAGTATTGTACTTCTTGTAGAATGTGTGTGTATCCTTGTATACAATTTTGATCAAACGTTACATTCTAAATGTATACAAAAATTAATATAAATGATAAAATGTACAATATTTATGGATTTGTGATAAAATATTGAGTGTGAAAAATAAGGATGCAATTAGTACCATACGTCTGTAGATATTATGAATGTGAATACTTTAAAAAATATATAATGTGGTTATTAGTACTGTACTTCTGGTAGTGTACTTTTTATTATAAAATTTGGTTGTTAGCACTGTACTTCTTGTAGAATTTGTGGATATCCTTGTATACGATTTTTGACCAACACTACATTCTGAATATATGCAAAAATTAATATAAATGATAAAATATACAATACTTATGGATTTATGACATAATATGAAATATGAAGAAACAGTACCTAAAATGTATTGTACTTTTGTATACTTCTCTCATCTTAATATATTTTTTATATTATTTTTTAAAAGTATGTCAATATTGATCTTGATAAAAAAGTATTTTTATAACGAACCTAATGTTATTTATTTCGACCTAAAATTCCTTACGATTTAAGAGTTATGTACAAAATATTTTTTCTTTTTCTAAGTTTTTTTCTTCTTTTACGGTGTATTACTTTTTTCTGCCACATCAGCATTGACCACACATCCCAACTACCAGATGGATGACCGGATGAGTGGGCGGGCGGGAATGTGTAGCGTAGCTCAAATTATATGATATACATGAGTTTAGCATTTATCGCCATTTCCAGGGCCATCGAATAGTTGCCATCGAGTCCCTATCGGCGGCTATCGTTGATATTGTCGTTTCTTCCCCCTTTTTCTTACTTTCGGCTCTTTTTATAAATTGCGTTGTGATTGGGTTGATGCCAACCAGCTTGATCAAAGGAAAGCAGGGCGGGGACAAGCGAGCTCTGCATTTATCAACAGATGCTTCTGATTTCTCGAACATGATCTTGCTGTACCAGACTGGTTGGTTGCAGCACATCCACACCCCGAGTGACAGCTGACAAGTACAGGAACAATAATGCCATGGCGACAACCAATTTACTAGACTGCGGTTCGTGAGCCCTTTTCAATTTGAGAAATGCTAAGTGCATTTTAGAACTCAAAATAAAACCTCAAAACAATCTTCATCACATGTTACAGAATATAACAAATAAAATATAAACAATTTCCACAACATATTACAAGGTATAATAAATAAAATATATTTATTTTATTTGCTATATATTGTAACATGCGGTGGAGATTACTTAGGGTTCCATTTTTAGGTTCCAAAATAAGTCTACATAGCAAACCTCTTTCAATTTTAGGTTCACTTCATTAATAAAAACTGCTGGCTCACTCTCCGTATCACTAGACTGTGTGAAAAACAAGGCATACGTGTAAGCCACTTGGCGACTATAAACCGAATAGGCCGCTGGAATATATCACGATATAAACAAAGCATATATATATTTGACGATCTTTGTTAAAGAATGCAAATGTGGGTTCACTTCATTAATAAAAACTGTTGGCTCACTCTCCGTATCACTGGACTGTGTGAAAAACAAGGCATATGTGTAAGCCACTTGGTGACTATATACCGAATAGGCCGCTGGAATATATCACAATATAAACAAAGCATATATATATTTGACGATCTTTGTTAAAGAATACAAACGTGGACCCCACAACTACTCACAGAGGTTGGAGTTGAGAAGCATAAGTAAGTCCGGGGAAAGAAGAAGAAAAAAAGTAAGTCCGGGGCTGTTGTAATGCACGGGCGGCACAAAACAAAAACATTGGCAAGAAAATAACACAGTAATTGGATCTTGACATGACTTGGGCCTCCGACTTAGAACAATGGTCACATAGCCATTATGTTGTTTCGTAGACAACATTTTATTCGTTATTTATCAAGTGCTCTTAATTAGGATTACCATAGAAGAATTTGCCTGAAGCTTTCATTATGTGATGTAATCAACATTGTGCTTATATCGTGGGAGAGAGAGAAGAGAAAATTTCTTCTTTTTTAATGGTAAAATTGAAGATACGTAAGCTTTCAAATTCAAAAAAATCTCTTTATATGAGATACAACACAATCATGTACACTAAAATAATAACAACCCCCGTGGACAAGGCCAAACACCAAACAATAACCAATGAAAACAGATTTGACGAAGAAGACCACAAATTCTATTAAGCAAAAACCTTCACAATATTACAAGGAATGCCGCTTTCTCACAATCTCGTGCCCACAATAGAATTTTTTAGCCTACTCTTGTTCTCCCTTCTTTTAACTATCTTTTTGGTTTTGCTTTTGTCCCACAACGTTGGCGCACAATGTTGTTCCATGTTGGCACACCTAAAGTTACCACACGCTGGAGCCCACACACATCGACACACTGTATCATACGACATTTTGTCTTATTTATAGTACTCATCTAGTATTTGATAAGACAATCCCAAAAAAAATGCTAACCGACAAAAGGCAGTACCAGAAGGTAAGCTAATCTGTTAAAAAGAATAATGGAGAGATAATGCCAACAGTAAGACTAATAAAATATGATTATATTGAGATGTCTTACAACTAATTACAAGCATTATATATAGGAGTCTAGACATGATAGTACTCATGTACTCAGCAATATGAGACCAAACATATAGAACCAATACTTACTCTAATACTCCCCCTCAAATTGGAGTATCTGTAAAACGCATGTCAGGCTTGCCAAGACAAACTCAAAATATAAAAAGAAAGAGATACACTAAGCTCATACAAAAAAATCATTTCTTCAATTTTCTTCTCATGCTATCTTGTTCTGCCTTTGGGGCATGTGCCAGGTAACGACATTGAATTTGGGGTTGTTGCATCCGAGCGCAACAACGAGACCTTCTTACTGGAAGATGACGTAAGAGGATAATAAATTTCATAATCTTCTTGTTGGAGGTGATGTGGGCGCTGAGGGGGAAGAGAAATGAGAAGTCTTGATCTTAATTATGATCTGCATCTTTTTCTCCTAAAAACATGAGGTACTCGTAGACGAGGAGTAGAAAGTGGTTGATGATAATGGTCATATAGGGCATGACATTGTACATCTGCTTGTGTTGTTTGGCAGAGATACGGGTGCAAAGCCTGAGGTAGGATGAGAGGAAATTAGAGGTGGAGGTGACCCCATCAGAGATGAGGAGGCTTGGACTGGAGATAAGAAGGTGGCAGATGTGCTTGAAAGGTGAGGAGGCTAGGAGGAGGTTAAAGGGGACATGGGGGAGGATATCTCTATCATGTGTGGATGGGGTTGCCCGCCAATATGGCTTGAAAAAGAAGTGGAGGAGAGATTGACAGTGGAATTAGAACTAATTAGCAATGAGAAAGAGAAAGGGAACAACATGGTGTCCGGGTCAAGGAGCACAAGGGTCCACTAAAGCCTAAAGGTGAGGAGAAATCAAGAAGAAAAAGAAAAGAAAATAGAAGGGATGAGATGGAGTGGAAAGAAAATTGGAAATCAATGACTTGGAAAGCAAAGAATAGATGTGGAAGAAGAAGAAGAAAAAAATGTTGAAAGGAAACAAACTACAAATCACAGTAATTAGAGAAGAAGGAAGGTTGTTGTCTTGGAGAAAAAAGACATATCAATGACTTGGAGAAGAAGGCAGATGGATGACTTGGACAGAAAGGAGGTGTAATAGAAAAATAGGAAAGAGAGATAGCATTAGAAAAGAAATAGATGAGAAGTTAAAAGTAAAGAAAAAATTGCTAATAATTAAGAAAGGAAACTGGCAAGTTAATAAAGAAAATTAACAGAAAAGGAAATAATTGACAATGCTATAAAAAAGAAAAAATGTTGCTATAAAGGGAGAAAGAAAAAACTTGGAAGGACTAAATATTACCAACACAAAAAGGCCTACGGGTGGCATACCAAGAGAGGAGTCACCGCCCGTTGGCTAGGAGTGACTTTATTTTTCTCTCTCTTATAAGATCTTGGTTTTGATACCATATAAGACTGGTAAAATATGATTATATTGAGATGTCTTACAACTAATTACAAACCTTGTATATATACGAGTCTAGACATGGTACCACTCCTCTACTCAGCAATATGAAACTAAACACATGGAACTAGTACATACTAGAGGACATGTCATAGACCACCTTCAATCTAACTGCCATATTTTTTATAATAGAGAATGTCAATCTCACTTATGACATTCATGTCAAGTTGGCAAACATTTTGCCTTCCCTTTTATGATTCTCACTCTTTGACAAATTCTCCATTTGATATTATTCATATCCACTTCTGGACCTCCCATGTTGAAAGTATTATTATCAATATTAACTTATGCTTTTAGATGATTACACTCACTTTTTATGGTTGTTTTCATCAAAATATAAATATGAAATTTTCTTCAAGTTTCTTCAATTTCTTTCCTTTATTGTTACCCAATTAGGATGTGAGATAAATTCATTTCAATATGACATGGGATATGATTTTGATAATTGTCAATTTTACAACTTTGTTGCTACTCATGGCCTTATTTTTCGCTTTTCTTGCCCCCAAACATCCCCCAAAATGGAAAAATTAAACATTGAATTTGTCATATCAACAATATTGTCCACACACTCCTTTCTCATGCCTCCCTCCCTCCCACCTATTAAGTTGAAGCCCTTCACAACATTCTTCCTTCCAAAGTGTTAGCCTTTCGTACACCCACATTTGCTCTCTATCTCAAGCATCCAACTTACGAACATCTTCGTGTCTTTGGTTGTCTTTACTATTCTGATATTGGTGTTATGGCTCACACAAGTTAGCTCCCAACTCAACTCGATGCATCTTTCTTGATTACTAGAACAACCATCATGGATACCGCTGCTTAGAATTAGCCACACATAAGTTATCATCTCATGCCATGTCACTTTTGACGAGAGCATCTTTCCTTTCGTTGACCCTTCCACATACATCACATCCACATATAATTTCCTTGATCCCGATTTCATGCCTAAACCCATTCTCCACCACTTGCTACAGCCAAAAATGCCATCAAATTTCCCAACCACTAACGTTGCAACCCTACCCAACCAACCATAGTTTCCAACAGTAGATTCACTATCTCCATCCACACCACAACCCTCTCCTCTTCCATCCAACTCCCCCCCACACATGCTATGAAAACCCGCTCCCAACATGGGATTTACAAACCTCGCACTCCTATGAACTTTATAACCAAACCATCCCCCGTATTACCATAATCTATCCTATTACAAAATATCCCACAATTGCTCTTTCTTATCCTAATTGGAATGCAGTTATGCATGATGAATATCATGTGTTATTATATAACAATACATGGACCTTGGTTCCTCACCCTATTGATGTTAATATTATTCGATATATGTGGCTTTTGCTTCAAAAGTTTACTTTGGATGCTTCTCTACAATGCTATAAAGCACATTTGGTTGTCAATAGAAAATATCAATAGGTGGAGGTGGATTTTGATGAAATATTTAGTCATGTTGTTAATCTTGATACCCTTCACAATGTCTTAACTACTGCTATTTCTCATTCTTGGCATATTCATTAGCTTGATGTCAAGAATGCATTTCTACATGGTGACTTAAATGAGACAGTCTACATGCACCAGCTGCCTGGGTTTACAGATCCATTCAATCCTCGACATATCTTCTTATTATGAAAATCGTTATATGGTCTGAAGCAAGCACCTCGTGCATTGTATCAATGATTTGCAACTTATATTACACTGTTGGGATTTGGAAACAATACTTGTGATTCATCCCTATTCATTTATTGGCACGGTGAAGATACAACTTATTTATTATTATATGTGTATGACATTATTGTAACTGCTTCTTTAACTATCCTCCTACGTCGTACCATATACCTTCTTACACGAGAGTTTTCCATGAAAAATTTGGATATTCTACATTATTTTTTGGGTATTTGTATTACTTGCGATGCTCCAATCTTTTTCTCTCTCAACAGAATTATGCCCAAGATATTCTGGCATGTGCTTCCATGTCCTCATGTAACCGGTACATACTTTAATACCAATAATTAATAGACAGGAGGAGAGGATGATGCTAAACATTATATTGGACTCCAATTCTATCCAGTTTTAGACATTCCCAATATTGTTATACAATATCTACTATCCTAAAAAATAGAATAAGAAATATTATCCTAATAATCTCCACCTTGGATCTTATCCATTGAAGTATAATTGCTTCTCCCATAGAATTATCTCTCGTTCTTCTTCTATGCTTCCACCCTCAAAAATTGCTTTCGTTTCTGGAAGCACTTTACCATGCAAGCCTGTATGGAATGCGTGTCTAGGATTAGTTGCCCAGACCCTTCAGGTGAATGCTCCTTGTGGGGACAGTTTTAGAAACTATACCACCTTCATATGTGGTTGGAAGAACCACATTCTTCACACCTTTGGCCCCCATGCCATAGGTTGTGCCTTCTCTAAGCCACACCCATACAATGGCACCGTGTGATTGGTCCTACCACGTCTTCCTCCTTCAAATAGTTGACAGCTTTACCTCTACACATGTTAAAATTTACAGCTAATTTTGTAATCTTGCACCAAACTACTTTTGAGAGTTGAATACATGTAGCACTATTCGGGTTTATGACACCCACCACCCATGCCACTGCTTCACCTATACCTCCCATTTGGTAGACCTCTCATTAGCCGCTCCTCTTTTGGTTAGAAAAAATTCAACCAGTCGATAAATCTAGGTAGCCTCTGTGTCTCCTTTCCCCTTGTAAGTAAATAGCATGACTCCACCTTGTGTTGATATTTCACAACTAGTGGATCTGTGCCCTCTTAATTTCACAATAATGTTGCCATCAAGATTTTCTACCTAATGGCCTCCAACGGCAGTTGTCGACATCATCATATTTTTATGTGCCTCCCATACTTTCTGATCGTCTCACATGAAACCTTCACTGGTACTACTTGAAGAATCCTTTAATGCTATGGAAGCCTTCCAATCCAAGGAAATCCCCTTATGTGACATACAATCCAAGCATCCACACCAAAACAATAATACCCCCATTCGACAAGGCCAAACACCAAGCAATAACCAATGAGAACATATTTGGAGAAGAAGACCGCAAATTCTATTGAGAAAAAACCTTCACAAGATTATAGGGATTGTCGATCTCTCACAATCTCATACCCACAAGGAATTTCTTAACACACTCCCTTTCTTTCCCCTTTTGGCTATCTTTTTGGTTTCCCCTTTTGGCCCATAACGTTGAGGCACAATTTTGTTCCTCGTTGGCACACTCAAAGGTAGCACATGTTGGAACCCACACACATCGACACACCACACTACTACAGAATGGGGTATGGCATTGATTATTTTAGGCATTCCGCATCGGTTCCTAACCGACAACCAAGTGAGCGACATTTAAACTCCACCATTCATCATTGGTTACAAAAACTTACAACAATAATTTATATTATCAGTTCCTTGTTAGGACCGAACCCACAACGTAACCAATAGTGGGCGACATTTGTTATCTATTTTGACCTTTTGGTTGTCAATTCCAAGAAAAGCAACCTGCGTCGTTATTGTTTCCTCGTCGGATGGGTAATGACAAATAATTGACGTCGAATTCCTGATGTCAGATTTATCAGTGATTGAGCGGGAAAATTTTAGGAATGTGTCAATGATTTTTTGTAAATAACCGACGACGAATTAGTATGTAGTAGGTTATTTCCAAATAACTGATGATAAAGGTATATTTTTTATATATAGTGGGTCTGTAAACCTACTGTCTAGCCTGCTAGCCTGTCTGGACTATTGTTCTTCTAAAATCAAAGTTTTGAAGAACAATTGGTTCTCTATAAGCATCACGGCATAACAACATGCTGACAACCTGCAAGAGAATATTTTATACAAAGTAGACACAAACATGCCACATTCTATCATTTTTCTTCATTTCAATTTCACACAAACCCATGAACTCACAATTCAATTATTTTATTTCTCAGCCACACTCTAATTCATATATATATATGTGCACAAATAAACATCATTCTTTTCCTCATGCCTTCACATTAATTTCACACAACATATACACTTAACATTCAATTCACACTCATAAAATGCATATCAACATCAGTTGCCGTCTTAGATTTTATGTCACAATTTAACATTCAATTCACATTCACAAAATACATATAAAAATCTGACATCAAAGTTTGAACTTCCAAAAAACATCAATCAACCGTTAACTTTTCCATTTAAGTCCATAAATCCGATGAAGCAGGTTGCCCACTGTTCACATAGGTCATTCATCTGCTCCAATGTATAGGGTTCAGTCTTTAGAAAAAACTACAAAGAAAATGAGAATTCTGATTAGATTTGATTATTATTATTATCAAATGAGACTACTTCATTAATATGGTCCAAGACTAATAACTTATGCTATCTATACATTTTATTTGTTCCGCGTGATTGACAATCACATGCATATATAGTATCACATAATATGGTGCATGTCCAACCATTATCTTGTATATGATCCTATAGATTCGCAATTTAGATTAATAGAATGTAATTAAGTAGAGTTGGTCATATCTTATGCAATTGAATGAGAAGACTATACATCAACACTTCTCTAAGTTACTGATTTCTTTTTCTTATCTACCTTCCCTCTGCCTATACAAAATGCTTTCACTCCCCTATTAGTTAACTTAGCTTATATTGCATTATTAAACTGTTATATATGCAAATATTAACAAATATTTTGGGCACTGAAAAACTATACTTACACATGAATCGTCAATTTCATTGGGTGTGCCTCATTTGGTGGCAGTTTTTCACCCAAAGGGTCAAAGAGATACACACTCCAAGTCTCGAGAACAATCACTAACAACTGTCAATGCCTATTTCTGAGTGAATAGAAAGCAAATAAAATTAAAAAAAAAGTCTCACAACAAAATTGTATTCATAGGCTAGACATATAAACAACAAGACAAAAACTTACCTAATGTTGAAGGAAGCTAAGATCTCATTCTTGGAAGCATCAAAATACTACATCACAGTAGTAATGTATTCTTTGACACCACTTAGATCTCTAAGTGCATCGCTAATCAATTATGGCATTAGAAACCCCACATTTTCTATTCTGAAGTCACGAGTCGTGTAATACAAATAATTGAAAAAATATATAGCCAATATTTAGTTTATATGTAGAAAATAATTAAGTAATTTTCAAATATGGCGGGGTATTCACACTCATTGTATCCAAAGTTTTATCAATGATGTGTTCAGCCAATCATACTTAAATATCTCATAAACATCTATCAACACCACAACATTGTCCCACTGCATACCTATCGTACCCTCCCAAGGCTAATCATGATGGTATCTATTTGGTCAATAGTGTCTAACCATCTTGTCAACGTCTGGCAGCTGGGCCTAAAGAGTTATACAACTCTTATGGAATAAAATGGAGTGGAGGCTTGGGAACCTTAGGGGGCTTCTTAGGTATTGTAGGCTACATACATATATTATAATATTAGCCTTCAATTATTTTATATAAGTTTCAATATACATTTGTCATATCTAAATAAATATAAGGAGTTGTTTGAATCATCTTGGAAAGTCACATTCTACCTCTCTGACTATGGGGCATTTGGGTGCTTTATGGGAGAGGTGTGTCGCTCATTCGTGGAAAGACACATATGACTCTCACACGATAGTGATTAGTGGGAAGAGGAATCTCATGAACCACATCGACGTTATCAGCCTCAGCACCTACCATGACGTTGCCTACTGGAACATCAATGGCAAGACGACATTTTCTAGCCTTCCACATTTTTGTGAAATATAATATTTAATTTGACAAACATAAATATTGACTTGAAGGATTATTTTATCATGACATAATATAAATTGACTTGAATAAAATCTTAACCTGGTTGTGTCATGCGGGTCCAAAGGACTACTCCCAATACACTATGTGGGCAAGTGATGAACATATTCTTGTGACTGTTGGAGAAGCTTGCGCCACATGAGAAGCTTTATGTTTCTCCAAGGCTGCATCTACAATTCTCTGCACATACTCTTCGTCCACTCCCCATTTCTTGGTTGTTTGCACTTATGTTGGGATGTGCCAATTTTTTTTATCCAATACCCAGCTCCAACGCCCCTAACACCTCCACGATACCCTTCTGTCCCTAGAGCAACTGTCATTTCATCATGTGTGTCCTGAGGAGTGAACTTGCCCTCCTTTGCTTGGGTAGCCAACTCCAACTAATTATCATAAAAATAGACTAATCATTAAAACATAACAATCTAGTGAAAAAAAAACATGGTCATTGTGGTGAAATCAAGAAATTTACCATTTTATCTATCATCTCCTATGTTTCTTGGATGGAGATTTCTCCGGCTTTGTTTCTCCACGCATCTATCCACTCAATATAGCGAGGCAACCATCCAGAAGAAATAGAAGACTCATCAGTAGAAGGTCCTTGTTGTTGTCCTTGCTCTTGTTGTCGTTGTAGCTCTTGGTCTCATTGTAGCAACTCTCTCATCATGCGGCATTTCCAATAACCACATGAACCCAACAAGTGGTTACTCATATTTCTTGTCATGCTTGGACTTTTGAACGACATGAAGGGCCTGATTAATTCATACAAGTGATATTTTTAAGTAAGCATAAGAAATCATAAAAATATAATTAATTCAATACATGGAACACATATGTTTCTCTCTGCCAAACAAACTCCTTCCAATCATCTTGATTAATATAGTTCCATTTAAGATAGGGTTCCTTCTTGTTTCCATAGACATATTCTTGTGTGAAAATTGTCTCCAATCTCTATGCCTTCTCCCGACGAGCTGAATAACATACTTGCAATGCAACTTTTCATCAAGTTCATATCGGCCCTAAAAAGGTTCAACATTCAATATTGTTCATAAATGTTAAAAGAAAGAATATGAAATATACTATAAAAATATAACTTCATTTATCTCACATCTAACTCCCTCCAGATGAGGTCTTTGTGGACCGTACTTGCGTGTATCCAATCCTCAACAAGGAGAGGAACTTTGTTTCGAGCAAGGATCCCACAATAGTTGACAAACTCTTTAGTAAGTGGTGTGCCTACTTCATTGAATTCAACGATACCCTTTCTCCCTTGCATATTTGTGGTGTCTTTCATCACAGTTATCCCTCAAACTCCCTTACGTTTTGGGTTATCAACATCGTCAACACCCTAGTCAGGATGTTCAACATCTTCATGCTTATTATCATTCTTCTCCTGGTCAGATGCCATCTATAAAATCAAAAGTAAACAAATGAAAAAAGCCAGATCACATATAAAATCAACATTGTAAAAATTCAGATCACATATGAACAAATAAACATGCTACATAATGCAAAAAAAAGTCATATCACATATGAACAAATAAACATGTTACATAATGCAAAAAAAAAGTCAAATCACATATGAGCAGTATACCTTAAACTAATATCCCTTCCATGTGATCTTCACATGTATAGTCATTAGTGTTAGATTCAAAATTTACACATGGTAAGCCAATAGAAATAGAATAGACTCATAATACTTATCATAGTACTCTTGTTCATCAATAGGATCTGAAATGAAGTATCTTTTCTCATGAATAACGACAGACCAATTTTCTTTTGCAAGATTTTCAATATAGAATACCTATTTTGCTTGTAATGCCATGATGAAGGGTTCATCTTTCTCACCTACCCACTCAAAATTCACTATCGTGAAATTGAGTTCGTCAACTACAACTCCTTAATTTTTATCAGCCCATTTACACCTAATAATGGAACTCTAAATTCTATGTAGTCAATTTCCAATATGTCTTCAATGACACTGTAATAACACATATTTCTTTCACGTGGACTCTTATCCTTGGCACTAGAAAAATACAATGAAGTTGCCTGAAGGGTAACCCGCTATTTTGGACGACACTTTTATCACCTTGACGTTTTTTTTAGTACAAAAAACCATTTATGTCAAACCCTTCATAAGATGTAACATGGGTCTTTGACTTATATGAAAGCCATTTGGTAGTTTATGTGACATTATTTGGTGTTTGAGATAGTTAATGGAATACTTTCTTTTCTAACCACCTAATAAATGTTTGATTATGCTCTCTAGCAAGCCACATCAAACTAGCTTGGGGATAACTTCTCTTGAGCTCGTTGGTGTGTTCGGTGATATAAATACCCACATGGTCAATATTGTGTAAAACATACAAGTGTGCTTGTTCCCACTGCTCATGATTGATATTTATTTGTCTTTCTCCCAAAATAGCTTTGCCTAAATAAACATCAGGGTTGACAATATTAGTAGGAGTTTTGTTACAACTCAAAAGGTCATTGCAAAAGTCCATAACCTCCATAGAAATATAGCCCTCAATGATACTCCCTTCGGGTCAACAACGGTTCCAAACATCACCTTTAAAAACACTTATGTACTGCTCAAAAGGATACATCCAATGCAGGAAAGCTGGACCCAACATTTTCACTTCACTAGTCAAATGGACAACTAGATGTACCATGATATCAAAGAATGAAGGGGGAAATATTGCTCAAGTTGACATAGGGTAATGACCACTTCTCTTTGCAACTTATCTAGAATGTCAGAATCAATTACTAGTCTGCATAGAGTGTTGAAGAAGAAGCAAAGCCTAGTGATTACATACCTTACATGCTTAGGAAGAATGGATCAAATAGCCACATGCAATATATGTTGCATTAGAGTGTGACAATCATGAGATTCAAGACCTATCAGCTTTATATCCTTCATTGATACCAATCTACGGATATTGGCTGAGCATCCCTGTGGTACCTTAACATTACACAAGCACTCACAAAAAGTTCTCTTCTCCTTTGTAGACAAATTGTAACAAGAAGGAGGTAGATATGTATAGTGACCTTTGGTAACTACTTTTCTTAATTCTTTCCTTATATCCATTTCATATAGGTCCATTCTGGATTTGATGTCATCTTTAGTCTTACTTACTATATTCAACAGAGTGCAAACAATGTTATCACAAATATTTTTCTCAACATACATGACATCGATATAATTTCGAACCATCAAAGAACTCCAATAAGGAAGATCCCAAAATGTCGACCTCTTTTTGAGTAAAGAGGATTCATCTGTGCAAGTAGTACACAGTCTCTTATCAAAATGATTTATAATATTGTTTACTCTTGCATAAACATCCTCCCCTAACATATGTTTGGGGCACTTCGTCCCTCAGTTGAGCCATTGAATGTTTTGCAAAACTTTCGGTAAGCATGCACCTTTGGCAGAAACCTTCGATGACTAAGATATACAGTCTTGCCACCATGTTTTAGTCTAATAGAATCTGTAATTTCCTCACATATAGGGCATGCCTTGGTTCCTTTGAAGCTGTATCCAGACAAGGTCCCATAAGCAAGTAAGTCATTAATAGTGTAATACAACATAGCATATAAATTAAACAAATACAACATAGCATATAAATTAAACATCTCTTGGTGCAAAGAATCATAAGTCATCACACCTTCTCTCCATAGTTTCTTGAGGTCATCAATCAAAGGTTCAAGATAAGCATCAATATCGTTGCCAGGTTGTTTGGGGCCCGATATCAACAATGACAGTATGCCATACTTATTCTTCATATACAACCATAGATGAAGATTGTATACAACAAGTATGACATGCCTAGCACTATGTTGGCTGCTTAATGTTCCATATTGATTCATCCCCTTAGTACAAAGTCTAAGTCTTAAATTTTTAGATTCTTCACCAAATTTAGGATACAATAAATCAATCTTCTTTTATTACGGGGAATCAGACACATGTCGTAGCATACCATCATTGTTTTTCTTTACCTCTGCATGTCAAGATAAATTTTGTGCATCTATGGCACTAACAAACAGGCATCGAAACTGGGATATTATAGGAAGATACCACATCACCTTGGCAGGAGAATCAATTTTGGTCTTACCTAATGTCGTCCTTTTATATCTAGACGCCCCACATTTTAGACATTCTTTCATATAGATATAGTCCTTTTGAAACATCACACAATCATTCGGGCATGCATGATCTTCCTAGCCTCCATTCCCATTGGAAACAACATCTTTTTAATTGCATATGTTGAGATTGGAAGTCCGTTGCCTTCAGGGAGAATATCTTTCAACAAAGACAACAAAGAAGTGAAGTTTTTTTTCTCCATCTATTGTTAGCCTTCAAAGTATACAATCTCAACACACCGCTCAACTTCATAAACTTAGTACAACCTAAGTATAACTGATTTCTCACCTCGTGCACAACACTTTTAAATAAGGAGGGGGTCTGTAGCATTTACCCTGTAAGTGTCTTGCATCACATCAACCATGTCTGCCAAAAATTAGTTCGTTCTCATCAACATCGTCAACATTTCGTCTTGGAAACAACTACTACTACCTACATCTATCGATCTCATACTAGGAATCTCTCCATGCCAGTACTATTCTGTATAGCCCTATACAATTCCATTACACATGACATGATCATGTCACCAATGTCAACTTTTAGGTTTTTGTTATAATTCCTACGGGTCAATAGAGCCTATCTCCATGTTATTTTCTATGTTCCTCTATAAATCTTACAAACTCATCAAGACCATTTATATACTCTGAAGTGCAGCACTTTGGTTTTGACACCAATGATCTATCCATTTCTATGTGATATGATCGGAGATGAGTAGCTCATCAGGTTCTAGCTAGTAAGTTAATTTTAGGGAAACAATTGCTTGAATTATTGTGCCCTAATCATCTAGTAGCATTCAGATTCATGAATGTGTATGACATGTCCCATTCTTGAGTACTTCATCTCACTAGTAATTGTATAATGCGTGTTTGATTTCAATAAATTGTAACAACATTTCCCCACAGTTCTCCTAGTACACCGATGTAGATGGGCATACACCCACCTACATATGTACCCAGTGAACAAAGGGGAAATATTGTCAAAATTTATTGAAATCAAACAAACATTATACACTTACATCCTAAGTGAGATGAAGTTCTTAAGAATAGTCCAAAATTAGGGACTATCTAAAGTTTACTGCTAATGAGTAAATCTCGGACGATTTTCTAGACCAAATTAGGGTTTATTCACAAATTAGGGTTTATTCACAAACTAAGGGTTATTCACCAATTAAGAGTTCATTTAAAAATTAGGGTTTATTCAAAAATTTAGAGTTAATTAAGATTCAACCTAAACATCATTGTCATATCAAGTTAATTCGGAGTCATTTTTCATGCAAGTGTAATCGTTACAACATAGATGAGATCACCATTAAATACTTATTTGATTGCATAATTTAGCATGAATCATCATTAAGTACATGGTTACATATATGCATTCATCACAATCATAGAATTCATCACAATCTAATTATTTTTCATCACAATTAACTATTATTTTTATTATTTTCATCAAAATACGGTTAAAACAAATTCAAAATGTCCCCTCTTTTTTCAATAGACCCATAGAATAGATTAGAATTAATGTAACCTAATTATCTCCATCTCCCTTCCCCCTCTCCTCCTTTCTCCTCTCCTCTCCTTCCCCTACCCTAGTCTCAAATATGAGAAGAAACTATACTAAGGCAGGGGAAGGAGAGGAGAGGAGGAAGGAGGAAAGAGGAAAGGGGGAAGGGAGATGGATAAAGATGAATAGGACATTAGACAACAAGCAAGTAGGGATTTTAGGATAGGGGAAGGAGAGAAACATGTAAAGGTGGAGGAGGAAGAGAATGCGACAATGAAGGAAACAACAACATTGTCCTCAACTATGGTTTCTCCTCAGCGTCATCCTCACTCATCCTCAGCAGTGGCAGAGAGGAGGCGGTGTCGGAGACAGCAAAAACATCTTTGGCGACGGCGAGCAGCAGTGGCGATGATAGCAACAGTGGCGAAGAGGAGAGAAATCATCTGTAAAATCACCGGACAGATGAATCGCAAGAAAATGCGGGTAGGGAAAAGAGGGGGGAAAGGGGTTCTCATGGGGTTAAGTAAGACATTCCTCATCAGTTATTCGGAAATCCAACAAGGGATATTATTCCTTGTCGGTTACAAGGCAAAAACTGTAGACATACATACAACTTTCTTGTTGACTGTCAATGACTAACTGCCGCCTAACCTTGCTACCTATCAATACATACATCATCGGTTGCATATAAAAAAAACTATCGAGAAATATGAAGTGGGGGTAGGAAAATTATAGCGGGTCACATGGAGAAAACATCTTCCTCATCGGTCGCAACCAGAACAACCGCAAAAAAAGTCTAATTATTTTTTTCAGGACAGATGGTGAGTGTACCACTTTATCCCATTGATTTTTTAATCAGATATGACTACATCGGTTTTTTTTTAGGTAAATGAAATGCCTACAAAAAATTTATGTGAAATTCTATTTTCGCGGGTGATATATAGCATCAGTTTGTATGATAAGAGACCGACGACAAAAAGAAAGTGCAATCTATGTTTTCTTGACTGGTCAATCCATGGTGGTTGTCTACATATAACTGACACTATCGATACTACTGTCAATTTTCCTTTAAAAACAACTGAAGCCATAACCCCATTTTGTAGTAGTGCCATATCAAATGACAATATTTCTTATTTATACTCCTATAATACTCGATAAGAATATCCCAAAAAGTAATGCTAACCCACAAAAGGTAGTACAAGAGGATAAGGATAATCTATTAAAAAGGATAATGGAGAGATAATGCCAATAATTAATAGTCAAGAGGAAAAGATAATGTCAAACATTATCTTGGAATCCAAGTCTATCCAATTTTAGACTTTCAAATATTGTTAGACAATATCTAATATCCTATTAAATAGAATAAGAGACATTATCCCCAAAAAATGTTTACATAAAAGCTTTTTTAGATCCCGAGCTATGGGATGCCAATCCTTTTTGTATGACAAACACTAAGACCTAAAGATAAAATCAAAAGAGGTCGACGATCGTAACATCACATTTCTATTTGTGATTTATTAAAGGGTGACATAAGAGAGAAACATAGTCACCATCTAGCACCCTGAAAATATCAAAAGCAAATAGAAGAAAGTAGTACTGATGGTTTTCTTCAGACGATGCGCTATGCTTACAATTTTTTTATAGTCGTATGATATCACTACTACAGATCCTGCCTTTGGCATCAGTTATTTAAGCCCTTTTTGCGACGGTTTCCAAGCGACGCCTATGTGGGCGCCGCTAAAAGTCAAACCCTTTCAGCGTCGATTTTTCAACCGACGCCAAAATGCATCGCACCACCGAAAATGCGCCAACAGGGCCCCATCAACGTCTGTTATAAGTAACAAAACCGACGCTATAATCATCCGCGCCACAAAAAGGGCGCCATCTAGGACTCTATCAGCGTCAGTTTTCTACTACTAACCGACGCCATATCATCTACCGCCATGGCCATGCTGGCTAGAAGGGCGTGCTGGCCAGAATGGCACCAGTTTTCTACTAATAACTGACGCCATATCACCTACCACCACGGCCGTGCTGGCCAGGTTGTCTGGCAACATTAGGTGGCAATTTTATACTATTAACCGACACTGTAAACCTTTGTTGTCGGTTTTAGACAAATAACTGATGCCTATGATTTGATTTTTTTCTTATCAGTTTGCAGGCCTACTGTGGCTAGTTGTAGGATGAGAACATGTAGTTCAGTGGAACTGAACTGCAGGTTTACGACATCCATTGATATCAGCCAACAAACAGGCCACAAACCTACAAAATCAACAACTATTATTTTCACACATTCACACATAGGTAGATACATTAAGACATCATTTCAATTTTTACATTCACACATGTAGAAACATTCAGACATGGAGAAACACATGTATAAACATTCATTTACAAAATATCATACATGTATAAACATTCATTTATAAAATATCATTCATCATCGCTATCAACATCCCAATTATATCTTACAATCCCCACTGCTTGTATGAGTCTTGTCCATTCTTCTCTTACATCATTTAATACTTCTATCGTATATGGAGTATGTACATCTTTTAAGGCTTTACCTGTAGTGGGGTCATTTTTAAACACCTGCAAAGAGAATGATGTATATATAAGTAATAATATATAAATAAGATTGATATATTTCATGCTATCTAATGAGACTATATATAATACCTTAGGTATGACATTGATTTCATCTGCATGTTTGATAATCATGTCCATAAACCACATCACATAGTATGCACATGCCCAACCGTTGTCTTGTGTAACACACTATAAAATAGATACAAAATATTAAAAAAATACAAATAAGCACAGTTCACATAAATAACATATACATTGGAGTCGGGAATTTACTTTCACATTCTCCCAAATTATTGGTTGGATCTTTTTACTGGGGACCTTTCCTCCAGCCTTTTTGAACGCATCTAAACCCCTACATGTTAATGTAACACAGTAAATTACATAATTAAATAGTAATGTAATAACATATGTTAACGTATAGAAAAATGAAATATTTCTCACCAGAATAATGTCATTCTCATTACGTGTCCAACTTTTAGATTCAATATACTCCCCACAGGATCTAGATAATAGACAGTGAACGTCCTGGGAAGAATAACTAGTAACTCCCAATGCTTAGCGCTAGAGGTAAAAAGGTTAAAAATTAATAACTCAAAATCCACAATAAAAATGTAATTTTCTTAAGTCCAAATTATAAGCAAAGTAAACTTACTTCACATTGAATGGAGCTATTATTATTGTCTTCTTTTTTTGACCGAAAATTGTAAAAGCATCACAACAATATTGTTGAACGCTATCAGGGTCTTTAGCTACCAGACTAATCAAAGATGGAATAAAAAATCCCACATGTTCAAATCCAAATTGTTTACATTGAATTTCGACTAAGTAGCTGCAAAACATGTATTACATATGCATTAATATATAAGAAATCAGATCACCAGATCCTACACAAGGTATATAGATGTATAAATAAGATCTCACCTTATCCATGCATCTATCATTGATGTATTCAGCCAATCATAGATATACAACTCAATAATATCTTGTATAAATAGAGAGCTTTCGTATGATTGACCTGCATAATCCGCTTTTAAAGAAACAACTATAGGGCAATGTATATTATGTGCGCGTAGCCATACTGCCTTTACCTTACAAGCAGGACCTAATGGGAATTTTAGGTCAGTTGGAACCCAACTTGGTAATGCAGGAAGTGGAGGTGGAGGCCTAGATGCTTCAGGTGTCTTCTTTTTAACCTGTATATATAATTTCAGATCAATTGACCTCATATATACACATTAACAATTTAACGTAATGTAAATTTATCTTACAATTTCGGTAGTGTAGACGACATCCGCTTTGGACCACAATATCACCCCACCTTCTGCCTCAGCAAGTGTATCAATATTCGGGTGGGCATATAGCAATGTAGCTTCCCTCCAATCGGGGAATACACGTATTGGGCTCACACGAACGTAACCCTATGGCATTGAAGCCCCGTGAATCATTTCCCCAGGAAGGGACGGGTAAGCCTGCGCCTCTGTAACAATATAATCTTCAGTTTTTAAGCGGCATAGCTTCAACGCCTACAAATTTACGTAAAGAATATTATACATATATACATATCATCGTGAAAACATATCATCTTGAAAAGACTAGCTACTATGTCATAAATAATACTTACAGTAGACGTGCTAGGTAGTGGGTCTACAGGATTACTCTCAACATGTGCATCAGGAGAAGAGCGGGTCGCCATAGGCTGATTGGAAGCCTGAGATGCCTACCACTGAAGTATTTCTTCCTTGACCTTCTTAGCAACTATATCCTCGACTCTCTTATTCTCCTATACATGGATAAAAGAAACATTAACTTTTTATTATTGAATTCCCTTTTGCAGTAACATTCTAAAAAAATTATAGGTTACCTCTTCTTGTAAAAGTCCCGCTCTTGCAATAGGTCTGTGCTTGGATGACCCAAAGAATCATTTGATGCCCACACCAACGCCTGCACCCCTAACACGTCCAGGATGCTCTGGGTTACCCAGAGAAACTATCAATTCATCCCTTGTGCCCTGAGGGATGAAAGTGTCATGTTTTCTCTGCTCGTACAACTCCTGCTAATCACCATCAACAGAAATTAGTAAGTAAACACCACAAATAATCAATATTCGAACGACATGCATTGTTGAGTTGTATTTTACCATTTTCACAGTCGTCTCAGCAGTTACGGGCTTCTTTATTTCACCCTTCTTATTTTGCCTCCCAGCTATCCAGACATCATGGCGAGGCATGGGTATGGTACATGTAGTAGAGGACTCTTGAGTAGCAACAGACTCTGCCTGTAGTCTTTGGCGAACACCTGCATAGCCCTTTGGACCCATTGTGTGGTCATGCACATTCATTGCACGCATTTATCTTTGCGCCTCACTGAACGCCTAGTTAGTATGCACATTGATTTGGTTAGTAACACTAAAGGTTAATCTTGAATAGATGAATGCAACGCATATTAATTAAATTGGGAGTAACACTTAATACCTTAAATTCTTCAGTTTGTCTTGAAGCAACAAACATGTCCCAATCTTCTTTGTCCAGTAAGTTCCACTTTTCAAGGGCTGACTTCTTCTTCTTATCACCATCTTTTATGTATTCTCTGTTGAGATTTGTCCTATAGTTCCTTAGCATCTTTCCAACGCGTTGCATCATGCTTTTACAATGCAACTTCTCATCCAATGCAAATAGATTCTGTAAAATAGAATTTCTATTAACTAGTATCCAAAAATAGAATTGCAAATAATAGAATTTGTAATCTACAAAATAAAATTGCAAATAATAATAACTCACGCATAAATCCTTCCATATCAAGTCTTTCTTCTCCTGAGGAGCTTTATGCCATTTATCATACTTAACACCACAATGGCTTCGAGTGACACACCTAAGATAGTTTACAAAATTATTGAGGTTCACTCCAATTGCATTTTCTGCATTATCAAACTCCACAGCCAATCTGGATCCACTGCCCCTTAGTGTTGTTAACTTCTTCAGCAGAGTGGTGCCCCTTTTCTTGTTAACTTTTTGGTGATGCGCATCAAGTGCCTCCAGTGCTTCAGAGGGTACATGTGCATCATCAACATAAAATTTGACAAAATAAACACACTGAATTAGTCCAATATAGAAATATAGGATATATGACATAACTAGAAGATAATGAATTTCTATAGAAATATAGGATATGTTTTTAAAACTTACATTGGTATCCTCACCATGCTCATCATGCTCATCATGGACATCATGGTCAGCCATCTGAAAATTTCATTAAAAAGGCAAACATTTAGCATTTGTATTAACTAGAAGATAATGAAACATCATATTTGAAAATGATATTGATATTAAAAAAACAAACATTTAGCATTTTATATAGTTTACATATAAAAAATGAAACATTGAAAAATGAAACATATAAAAAAATATAAACATGCATGCCTCTAAAATTGCGATCTTTTATCAATTAACAATCCTTCATTGTGATCTCCGTGCACATATAAGTCATCATTAGCTTCAAGCATTCACAAAAAGCTTTCTTCTCCTTTCTAGACAACGTGTAACAAGCGAGAGGTAAGTATGTTCTTTTATTACCCATTTCATGTAATTATGTTAATACTGACCTTATTCCCATTTCACGTAGGTCCAATATGGATTTTATCCCATCTTTAGTCTTACCTGGTATATTCAACAGAGTACCAATGATGTTATCACATACATTTTTCTCAACATGCATGACATCAATACAATGCCTAACTATCAAAGAACTTTAATAAGGAAGATCCCAAAATATTGACTTCTTCTTGAATGAAGAATTGTCACTCCGTGTGGCCATAGTACATTGTGATCTCTTACCAAATTCATTGACAATGTCTTTTACTCTTTCATAAACAACATCCCCAGGTATAGGTTTAGGTGCACTCCGTTCCTCATTCCATCCATTGAATGCTTTGTGCTTCCTACGATACATATGGAATTTTGAAAGAAACCTTTGATGAACAAGATATACAGTCTTGCTGCCATGTTTTAGTCTTATTGAATCAGTGTTCTCTTCACATATAGGACACGCTTTAGCTCCTTTGACACTATATCCAGACAAATTTCTGTATGTTGGAAAGTCATTAATAGTGCAAAACAACATAGTGTGCAAATGAAATGTCTCTCTTTGTGAAGCATCATAGGTCATCACACCTTCACCCCAGAGTTTCTTTAAGTCATCAGTTAGAGGTTCAAGATAAACATCGATATCATTTCTAGGTTGTTTAGGGCCCGATATCAACAACGACAACATAACGTACTTATTTTTCATACACAACCAGGGAGGAAGATTGTATATAATAAGCATGACTGGCCAAGTGCTATGTTGGCTGCTCAATGTCCCATACAGATTCATCTCATCTGTACAAAGCCCAAGTCTTAGATTCATGTCTTCTTCACCAAATTTGGGGTACAATAGATCAATCTTCTTCCACTGTGGGGAATCAGACACATGTCGTAGGATCCCATCATTATTTTTCTTAACATCTGCATGCCACCTCAAAATCTTCGCATCTATCAGATTTTCAAACAAACGTTGAAACTGTGATATTATAGGTAGATACCACATCACCTTAGAAGGAGAACCAGTTTTGGACTCCCCCGAAGTCGTCAATTTATACCGTGACACACCACATTTTGGACAATCTTTCAAATCCACATAGTCCTTTTCAAATAATACACAATCATTCGAGCATGCGTGTATCTTCTTAGCCTCCATTTCCATTGGGCATAACAATTTCTTTACCTGGTATGTTGAGATTGGCAACTCGTTTCCTTCAGGAAGCATTTCTTTCAACAAAGTCAACAATGAAGTGAAGTTTTTGTCGCTCCATCTATTGTTAGCTTTCAACTTATACAATCTCAACACAACACTAAGCTTTGTAAAATTAGTACAACCTGTGTATAACGGTATCTCATCATCATGCACAATGTTTCTAAAGATGTGAGGTGGATCGGTGTGCTCTACCCCAAAACTATCCAGCATCGCATCAATGATGTCTACTGGAACTGGTTCGTTCACATCTACGTCATCGGAGACAATTTCTTCTTCCACCCAAGAACTGCTATCAACATCCACTAGTTTCGGGTTTGAAATCTCTCCATGCCAATGTCATTCTATATAGCCTTGTACAATCCCATTGCACATGACATGACTTTTGATTTCGTCACCAGTGCTGACTTTCAAGTTGTTACCGCAATGCCTACATGGACATTAGAACCTATCTCCAGGTTGTTTCCTATGTTCCTCGGAAAATCTAATAAACTGATCAAGACCAGATATAAACTCTGGGGTGCAGTGATTGCGAATGGACATCCATGATCTATTCATTTTATGATCAAAGAGAAAACAAGTATATATTAGGACACGATTAGGGTCTAGGGTTAACAAATACATGTGATGTCATTCTTATATATAATAAATGTACATTTACCACCTATCCCATCCTTAAACACCTAATTTCACTAGTAAGTGTATAATGTGTATTGGGTTTTCAAGAAAATTTTGGTAGCATTTTCCCGTTTGTTCTCTAAGTACATATGTACTTAGAGAACAAACGGGGAAATGCTACCGAAATTTTCTTGAAAACAAAATACGATATTATACACTTACATCCTAAGTGAGATTAGGTGTTCAAGAACAGTCCCAAACTGGGGACTATCCAAGATTTACTCCTAATGAGTAAATCTTGGATGGGTTTCTAGGCCAACAAATACATGTATGTTGTCATTCTAATACCTACAATCCTAGTTTCATCTTATATATAATAAATATGTACCACCTATCCCATCCTTGAACACCTAATCTCACTAGTAAGTGTATAATGTGTATTGAGTTTCAAGAAACTTTCAGCAGCATTTCCCGCTGTTCTCCAAGTACATATGTACTTAGAGAACAAATGGGGAAATGCTGCCGAAATTTTCTTAAAAATACAATACACATTATGTATTTACATCCTAAGTGAGATTAGGTGTTCAAGAACAATCCCAAACTGGGGACTATCCAAGATTTACTCCTAATGAATAAATCTTGGACATGTTTCTAGGCCAACAAATACATGTATGTTGTCATTCCAATGTAAGTTTTTCACATAAGCAAGTTTCGCTTGCTTGATGTGCTATCAATACATGACATAACCTTTCCTCAAAAAAAATGTTGTCATTCCAATACATGCAATCCTAGTTTCATCATTCATATCCTAGGTTTCATGTAACATCATTTAATCTAAGTATCATATCTATAACATTGATTTCAACATTTTGAGTGTCCATGCATGTTCATCATCTTGGATAGATATGTAAATATTAGGGTTTCATCACAATTGATGTTAGGGTTTCATCACAATTTTAGGTATCATATAGAGTATGTAGATGTTAGGGTTTCATCATGCAATAGGGATTTAGATGTTAGGGTTTCATCACAATTTTAGGTATCATATACCCTCTTTTCTTCCTTCTCCCTCCTTACCAACAGCAAGCACAGCCGTGTGGGCTGGTCACGGCTGTGACTGTGTTGGTAAGGAGGGAGAAGGAAGAAAAGAGGGGTGCCAAGGAGCAAGAAAAGGAGGAAGAAGGGTAGCTACAGGAGTAGCGAGCGGGTGGCTGGAGTAGCAAGGAGGCGGGCGACGACCAGGAGCAGGAGACCGGAGACTAGGGCGGCGACTAGGAGCAGGAGACTGACGGTGGCGTCAGTGGGAGGAGAAAGATCAGGCGGCGGCATGACGGGGAGAGAAGCAATGAGCAGTGACGGCGCGCGGGAGCAACGACGGCAGGATCGACCAATGAAGCAGGCGCGGCGGCGTCGTCATCGGGAGGAGAAAGATCAAGCACAGTCATTTTCATGATGAAACAGAAGAAAGGGGAAGAGTCTCCTTCTCACGGGGACTATTAAGTTAATAAAAGGTATCAATTATGTTAATAACCGACACCTAAACAGAATCAACGTCGGCTGAATATAACAACCGACGTCAATTGGACAATCTTTTACCCTAAAATTTTTGGCGGGAAGGGCGCGCAAACCCTTATCAGCGTTGGTTATCCCACGAAAACCGACACCCATATGGTAAAATTTGTACACAATTTTTATCTTCTTTAGGCGTTATTTATTAGGTAAAACCCCGACGATGTATGTTACACTTTGGGGGCAATTTTTTTCGCTCGAAAAAAATGGATTTCACGGGCTATTTTAAGCGTCAGTTTCTTTTCTTCATCCGACGCTAAATAAAAAGCGATACCCGTGTCTGGCTGGTCTTCAAATATGGATGTCGATTTTCCTTAATAGTCGACGTGTAATGGTTATCAACGTCGGTTTGGTTAAATAACCGACGCCCCGAAAAGCGACGTTGAACGCTGTTTCTGTAGCAGTGTATGCATAGTTTCCTATTAAGAAGTTGTCAGAAACACTGTCTGTGAAAGGAGAGACATCTGTAAGATCAACACAAGTGTGCTTTCCATCAACCAACACATATTAAGATGTCCGCTGACATGGGTAGTGCAAGCCATCATGTCGTGTGCCAAAAAAATAGGGACTTCTTTGATTGCTTTAATCCAACATGAGAAATAATGTCAACTAGAACATCTCGAACAACCTCATGACAAAATTTAAATCTAGGACAGACACAACAATGTGCAAGATGGTCATGGAAGGAGTCAAGATCAACAGATTGACAAAGAGGACAATGCTCATTGCTCAAATAAAGGGGATACTGAGTCGATAGTCTAGAATAAGGTCAATATTCAAATGGTGACATACATAAGCCAAAACCATCAATAGGAACGACAAGAAGAAAAATCTTGTGCATGGTCAGCCTATAGAGAAGTGTGAACTACTTGTTACCATTATGACAACTCAAGAGCCTTGAACTTCTTGAAGACCGATGTTGTATTAAGCATTTGTCAAAAGAGACTATGCCTTTAGGGTGGCAGAATGAGTACATGAAAACTTGGACCAGTAGAAGGATGGCACTAGAGCACATAATGCCGCATAAGCAGTGTCAAATGTGGCACCAACATGAATAGAATTGAGTCGATGTAGAATATGATCTTGCAAATCTCTACTATGGAGTTGGGATGCAACATATTCATAGATACCAATATCTTGAGCAATAGAAATACCCAACCCTCTGAGACACATAGGAGGTGTGACTAGATGCCATTATAGATCACCAAACCCTTGTCCATCACCGACAGTGATACATGAGAAGCAATGTTACAGCCCACAAAGTCCTCCCAGGAAGAAGAAATAGACTCTGATGACATTGGTAAAAGTGAGAACAACAACTTTGGCATCCCATTGTAGGATATCACATTGTGGATCATTGAGTGAAGCAATTTGACGCATTATATCAAGCAATTTGGCTACACACTTCCTCCAATACATCCACAACAAGGCTCAGATTGAATGAAACCAGACCACCAAGAATCTTGACACCACACGTGGGCTAAGATATGTCAAGAGGAGAAATGCCACACTCTGGGGCTCTCCGAGGGTCATATGAAGGCCAATAGATTTTTGTCTTTTCGATATTGATATGAAGGTCAAAATCTAGATCTAGAGCTTGAGAAAGATATGACTACCTTAGACACTTCAAAAGTGTCACCAATGATAGTGCCATCATCTATGTAAAAAGTCAACAAGTCAAGGTTGCATACATCTTTCAAGCAAAAAATACAGAGATGAAGAGATAAGGAAAAACAAAGTGGCCCAAGTAGCTAGCCTTATTCGACTCCAGCAGGTTGCTTCATTCAATTCAATTTGAAGGAGTAAAAAGAGAGTTTTTTTAATTTCGGATCAACTTTACTCGAAGAACAGTTTCAATTACAGTTTGTATCACATCCCAATTTTCAAAACTAATTCGAACCTTAGAATGGTATTTATCTAAATAAAAATAGTTGAGGTTTTTAATGTAAAAAGACCATAAGATGGTATTTCTGATAAAAAATTGAAGTAACTAACATGGGATTCTAAATGCATTCTTCCCTTTTTATGTGCATGATGTTTTACAATTAACTTAAAGGCATAAATATTAATCTTCCCTTTCCTATTTTCTCTCTCCTACCATTAAGGATGTTTAAAAGAAATAAAGGATAAAGAGAAAAGAAGTGGAATTCGAGAATACAAATGTGGAATACATGGCTTGCACAAAAAGTTCCCCTTTTTTCTTAATATAGTTTTTAAACAAAAAGAAAGTATAAATGGTTTATTTTTTTTCTCTCCTCCAAAAAAGTTTTTCTAAATGACATAAAATGTACAAGACATGACCTTTGAGTGAGTAATATTTGATTATCTTGGAATTTGACTCCAAGGAACACAAAGGAAAGTATCTTCCACTCATTCAATCCATTAATGCATTACAAGTTATAAGTTAATGACCAAACATGTAAAATATGGGCATAATATGGTCAAAATGGAAATATAAGTATCTAGGAAGGATCTAGACCACTTTTTGGACATATGGTCCAAATTTGATTAATTTTTTACCATGTTTCACTCTCAAATTTAATTCAGAAACTTTTCCCTAACGTTTGACTAAGATTTGATTACAAATTCAATTAATGCAATATGTAACGACTATGATTCCATATTTTATTTTGTTACACATTAAATTCATTCACCTTCCTTCCCCTTCTTGCCATTCAATGGTCGATATATAATCTCCCCACAATCAAATGACTCCAACATCATAACGAACCTGGGTTCTTCACAAAATCAGAACGTCTGCACAATGTTTTCTTTTGATGACCCATTCTCCCTCATCAATGCATCTAATTACGAGATTTATTCTCTTATGGACTTGTCTCCCTCTCCCAATTCGAATGATCCCTCACACACACTCTCTCTTTCTCACTCTGTTGACGAAACACCCAATTAGGGCTTCTCACCCCGGGCGCCCCCAAGTTACAAAAGTCACTCTAGGCCATTAGATGTTGTTATAAAGGGGCAAAAACGTTCCTCGGCCCTAGATTTTAGCTCCTCCTCTGTCAATTCTGCCTCTCGTTCCTAGTCTACTCAATTTTCAAATCAACCGACCTCCGACTCGCCTCACCCTTATCCACCACCTTCGATGCAATTGATCACCCAACAAGCACCACCACATGTCCTTTGTTTTCTAGTTCTTACTCTTCTCTATGATTGCCCCAACTGCCACACCCTATAACTACTTTCATAGCTCTCGCTGGCACCTTCAACCATTGCACTTTAGTGCCTCCTCAGCCACACAAACTCCTTCTCTATCTTCAACTTGCCATTGTGATGGATTTTTGATCTTCACATACTCATTGTATGCCCTCCCACGATGGTTTGATCTCAGTTTTGGTTCCTCTGTCTTCACACTGTTCTACAATGAACTTGGGGCACATTGGTCCTTTCCTCCTTACGAATGTTGCTTCGGGTTCGCCTGACTCTCTAAAACTCACATGTGATCTTAGCTTGGCGAGCATGATCTAGGTTGCATGGCCTTGATCGAAGGCTCCATGCCCGGTGAAGCTCCTGGGAGTCGAGGGCCGCATGGAACAATGGCAAGGGTGATGTTACCCCTCTGCCCTAGTTACTTCAATTGTTCATTTTTTTAGCATGGCTGTTTGCGTCTTTTGACCCTGACATTAGAGCTTTACCTACATGTTCAAGTTTTGAGCGGGGCTAGCACACGTGCATGGCTATGACTAGGCCACCTCAGACAAGAGCCATCGACGAGTTGGATTTTCTGGCTGCGTGGAATTTCTTTGAATTTTAATTGATCAGCTGTCTCAAAATTCATAGTAAATCAAGACTTTATTATAAAATTGTGAATAAATACTCATTAGAAAGGATTTTTGGTAAGAAATCTGATTTTAGAGTTTTCAAATTATGTTTTGCTTAGCTGTTCCAATGTTTTCATGGGGAGCCTTAAAACCCTAACTTTTGAGTAATATGATCATTGATGTAGTAATATGAACTGAATGAATCCAATAAGTAACCCTAACCCTAGTTTTCATCAACCCAAATACGATATAGGATCAACACAAGATATTGATTTATGATGTTCAATAATTATGTGTAGGTACTTAGAGCCTAATCAAGACAAGGGAAGGTTTGACTTAGGATTTGATCATGATCAGAGAGACCAACTTAGGATCCACTTTGCACTAAAGTAAACGGGCCATGCTGCTGAGTTCACACATTTATGGTTGATTGAATGCTAAGTATAAAGTAGATGTTATGATTCAAGTTCAATGCTTTAATCATGTTCATTATATCAATTTCTTGATGATTGTTATGTCCTATGGTTAATATTAGAGATTATGATTAATGGTTCATGAAATTAAAGTTTGAGTTTCAAGAGGGAGAAATCCCAACATGTTAAAGTTCAAAGATCATGTTAATGATTAAGTTAATTGGAATTGATCAGATTTTATTTGCCCTCGGTCATGGACCTCAACAGGCCGTCAAGGGATTTCCTAGAAATCATTTGCTCTTAAGTGAGTGTCATAAAGAGGCTCAATTCTTCATGTTATTAATGATTCAATCATGCTTATAGTTAATTAATGTCAACTTTTCTTGCATATCTATTTTGGTTAATGTTATAAAGTATGCATTTTTCCCCCTTTACATGGCGGGGGACATGATGTCCCGAGGAGTTAGAGCAAAGGTGAGGTGTTACAGTTTGTCACATTGGCGCCAACATTTTTGCAGTTTTAAACAATGTTTTCAGAACCGAACCAGTGGTCGCACCGGTACTGACTCAAACCGGATTGAGTCGGGTTCAACCAGAGTGGTTGAACCGGTTGGACCAGAAATGATGTCAGCATGACATAAAAAAATATTTGAACCGAAAAAACCGAACCAGTCACCATGATAAAAGGCAATTAGCGGTCAGACCGGTCAAACCGATTGAACTGCACAAGTTATATATATATTTGAATATATATACATTATATATGTATGTATATAAATATATATGTATACGTATATATTATTATGTAGATGTACATATACATTCACACATACATATATATATGCATATATATAAATATACTTATATTTGTACATATATATATATATATATATGCATTCTACCTTATATATATATATTTGAATATATATACATTATATATATATGTATATAAATAGATATGTATACATATATATTATTATGTAGATGTACACATACATATATATATGCATATATACAAATATACTTATATTTGTACATATATACATATATATATGCATTCTACCTTATATGTATATTTTCTATATAAATAAATACATACATACATACATACATACATATATATATATATATATTGTTGTGCAAATGTATACATTCATATATATAGAGTCAGGCTAGAATACACTCGAGTGTACGGATCACACGAATATACTCAAGTGTGTTGGCATATCAAGACTATTTTTTGCAAAATGTAAACCGTTGATCTTCACCGTCATACTATAAATAGGCTACATATAAATTTTGAGCCCATTTGGATGAGTGTAAGTCACTCATCCGAGGGCAACAAAATCAACGCGCGAAACTAATTTGAAATGCATAATTTTTGCGGTCTTCATAACATGAGCTATACATATTCAAATGTGCTCAAATTTTGCGTATGAGTTGTTCATGAGATGTTTAAGAAGATCAACAGATTAGATTTTCAAAAAAAATATTACATCATGAAAAACTACTTGAGTGTATTCCGCTCCGGATACACTCGAGTGTATTCTAGCCTGACTCCATATATATATATATATATATATATATATATATATATATGCATTCTACCTTATATGTATATTTTCTATATAAATAAATACATACATACATATATATACCATATATATATACATATATGTAAATTCCTATATGTATTCTACCTTCTGTTTTTTTCTTCTCTTTGAACCAGTGGTTCAATCCGGTTTGGTCCGACCGGCTGGTTTGACCGGTTGGACCGTATTTCTGACCGGTTAGACCAGAAAAAAACACATTACCAATTTTTTAGGCTTCCGGACCGGTCAGCTCTGACCCAAATTTACTCTTCTATATTGAGATTAATCTCACCCGACAACTTATGATCCAAAACACGCCTAAAATGAACTGAGTTTTTAATTGCCCATATCGTAATTTCCACTACGGATATAAAGGTTTACCAAATATACTCGGAGTCCATTCTAAACTACAATTACTTGGAGAAACGTTTGGCAGTAACAGGGAGCACAAAAAGCAAACCGTCACAGCACGACATTGACGGTGCGGAGGCGTGGCGTTGGGTCGTGGTCTGGTCGGTGACAATGGCGAGTGCCGCCGGTGAAAGCATAAAATATGCACCGCCACAGCCGGCTGACATCCGGCAAAACAGCAAGTGCAGGGACGTGAATGCTAAATTCTTTCTGCTGATACTCCCCTGCTGCTGCAGCAGAAGTTGCTACACGATCAAAGGGCCGGCCAGGTTCGCCACGCCACGTCCGCCGCACCGCACTTCTCGGGTATCGTCGTGCCGGACAAATCGAGTGCCGGTCTGAGGGGCCGCCACCGGGCTGGTACACGCGGTGCGAGTGTTTCCTCTACGGCTCTCTACGTGCCCGCATAACTCCCCAAACCAATGTAAATCGTGCTCTCAGTCGCCTCCTGTCCGGCTCGCACAGTCACATCGTCTAGACACTCGCCAGGCTCGACCGGACCGGACCGGGCCGACCGAGAGGCTCAGACCAAAATCCCAGACGTCCCCCGCGCGAATATCCCCTGTGGGTGCTGCCTGGTGCCATAGTGCCATCAACGGCGAAGTCAAGACTCGAAAAAGATGAAAACCAAGAAAAGGGGAAAAGACCACACTATTAAACTCTATCCTCCCAACGCAACCAACCCGTGCTTCTCCCCGCCCTTTTTCCCCTTCCCTTCCACCTCTTTCGGACTTTCACCCCTCCTCTTCCTATAGTCCTACCTCTCCTGCTTCCTCCTCACCCCTTCTTTCCGCTTCCGTGCATCACAAGGGAAGCACAAACGATACTGAGGTGAGGGGCGGAAAGGATCGCTGAACTGAAAAGGAATAGTAGCGACAAACAAGAAAGGGGGAGAAAGACGGAGAGAAGAAGAAGGGGGCAAAGTATCGGCAGTAGGGAGATAGTGGTTGTCCGTCTTCTCTTGTCTCCTCTCTCTATCTCTCTCTTCGTGGGCAAGAGACGATGGACTTGCTGCTTCCTGAGCTCTTACTCATGGCGTCCCTTTCCTTCCTCCTGGCCTTCTTCCTAGCCAGGTTCGTTGCGTCAGCTACTCCTGCTCCGGATTCTTCTTCCGGAGACGATCGCCCGTTGCTCCACGCTGCCGCCAGGGACCGGGTCGCTGCTGTTGATGATGCTCCGGGAGCCGCTGCTTCCGGTACTGCTCCTGGAGCGGATAGGGAGGACGAGTTGGGGGAACAGCGGGAGGAAGTAGAGCCGGAGGCGGAACAAGAAGAGAAGCCTAGTAGCGCTGCCCCTCCTTTGGTTGCGGACAGCGGGCTTGATGATCATCGCGGCCAGGACGGCGGCCGCGGGTGGCGGGACGTTGAGATCGTCGGGCTGGCGGACCAGGAGGACACCGAATTGTTGCCGGGACTATCATCGGACGAGGCAACCGGAGTTCTCGAACCGGTAGACCTCGACTCGCAGGGGGAGAAGCTAGGTGTCCGCCAAGTCCACGTCACCTCGGCGCGCGACCCCGAGGTAGAAGACAAACCGGAACCCGCTGCTCCTATCGAGGAGGTCCGGGCCGGGACCACCGCGTCTGCGACTGCTACTGGGACTACGATCGCGATCGCTACTCCAGGAGAGGGTCTTCTTTCTGAGGATGCCATCCGAGCATCCGACCCGGGACCCCGCGACGAGGCAGAAGCCGAGAGCACCGCGGTCGAGGTGAGGCAGGTCAAGGACGCGATCATGCCGGAGGAGAAAGGCCGGTTCGATTCCGATGTCGATTCTGACGACGACTGGGAAGGGATCGAGTCCAGTGAGCTCGGAAACCTCTTCTCTGCTGCCTCGTCCTTTGTCACCAGCCCCGCGGGGGCAGAGGCTGTCGCAAAGCTGCCCGCCGATGTCCAGCTGAAGCTTCACGGCCTCCAGAAAGCCGCCACCGAGGGACCCTGCTATGAGGCGCAGCCTATGCCGCTCAAGATCGCCGCCAGAGCCAAATGGTACTCACTTACTGGCCGTCTTCTCTAATTGATTTTTTCCTGAAAATTCCTTTCGTATTGCTATTCTTGAAAACGGGTACTGAACTTCTTTTTTGCTTTCTCGTCATGTACCTCGTCTCCACATTGACGCACTACACATTATTATCACACCACAGAAATAGTGCGCTCTCTCGAATGTTCTTTCCACACCTGATGTCCGCTATTTCGCTCGGTAGCTGGTTGTCCCCCGTTGCCTCCCTTTTTCGTTTTCTGTTACCACTTACTACAATGGGGACGGTGAGAGTCATCTCACATTTACCTTGCCCTTACATGAATGTACATTACATTCGGTTGCTGTAAATAGGCAGCAGAGACTTTGGTTATTCACGGATGACATGTGCCTGCTGTGCAACCCAAAACTGGTTTTCCGTTGCATTGGCGGACATTGTTTTTTTTTTTTTTAACAAGTTACCAAAATGGTCCAACTTTGCCTTCCGCATCAAATACCTAAATAAAGTTGGGCCGCACATGTCCCTTTTTCTGACAGTTTGTATGATTATAGGATTTTC
This sequence comes from Alisma plantago-aquatica, assembly GCA_963693085.1. Lineage (NCBI taxonomy): Eukaryota > Viridiplantae > Streptophyta > Magnoliopsida > Alismatales > Alismataceae > Alisma > Alisma plantago-aquatica. The sequence goes on along the minus strand of OY856411.1, from coordinate 1,065,317,429 downwards.
TTGTGTGAATGATTGGGGATTCTATCGGTCCCCTGGTCTGGAACCTGAGACCTTTTACTTTATGTACCTAGATGCTTACCAACTAGAATTCACCACATGCAGGATTGTTAGAAATTTTGTTTGCCTCTGTCCAGTGTGCGTGTTCTGACCGTTGCATACATCTGACCCTTTCTTTACGCTCCAATACAGCTAGATAGATAAGCCGTCTCCTTTTCCGCTTGGACATCTGAAGTGTCGAAGCATTACCTCATTGTGAATTGCTTATGATAGCCGTTTCTTAGTTATGCCTCAAATTATTCTTAAAAGTTAGGTCAGCTATGGTGTTGCATACTTGCATCAACAGACAATTTCTGTAGAAAATGTAACCGTGACGTACTATATGATATCTTGTTATGCCATTACCCTTATATTCCTATGGACTCTGTTTTTCTTGTAAACATATAGTAAAATCAACAATTTTGCTCTGACCATCTGTAAATCAGGTATTGGTTAAGGATAAATGCCACAATTCGTTTTTTTATTCTGTGTGGGCATAGTTACAAATTTAGGATTTGGGATGCTTTCAGCGAGGTTGAAAAAATTGGAATCTGGGAAGTGTGTGGAAATTTAGATAAAATGTGTCAACCATGGAAATTTAGATTAAGTCCAGTCAAATATTCACGAAGTGAAGTCCTGCACCATGGTTTAAATGATCAACATGTGTTTGGTTGGGAATGGTGAGAAATCATTGATTTTACTCTTTTGTTTGGTTGCTGACTGTTGTATATAGATGAAGTATGCCAATAACAGTGTAGTGCCTGAACGGGTCCTGACTGCACACCTTTTCTGGCGCGCTACAAAATGCATGAATCGCGGTCAAAACAGGAGGTGCTGGTGCCTTGCAAAACAAGGAGTCGGTACTCCTTTCACCCAACCAAACAGAATAATGGTCTAAATCAATGAGTTTGTTTGTCATGAATGCGGTTGGCATCCAACCGAACAGTGCCTTACCAAAGTTGTTACTATCTCCCATTAACTATGTAAGTGAAAACCATAGTACAAAACTACTGGATAAAATGTCACTGAAAGATTTTAGAAGTAATTCTTATATTTTTTATATGATTATCCCTTACCAGAACAAACATCTCTATTCTCAGTGCATTTTGTTTCTTACACATAATATTGCCCATCTTGTTATACTTATTTTTCCTTGATGTTTTTTTAGTCAACAAAACTCCTAAATAATAGGCAACCACTGCCACCACTTTTAACCGCCATGCACTCTCAAATCATCATTTTGTATTTCCTATGTTGGTATTCACTGCATCAACTCGACTCATTTTATTTCAAAAAGTCCTTTTTCTCTTCACTGAAATTGAATGAAAACATTGAAAATGTCTCAAGTATGAGCTTGGTTGGTTGGTATCATAGTTGTGAAGACATCCAGTCAGTGACCCAACTTGCTTAGGTAACTAGGGTGACCAGGCCGATTAGTCGGTCGCCTAGGCAGGTAATTTTATGCATATAAACTAATATCATATATATATATATATATATATATATATATATATATGTATGTATGTATACAGAACATATAATAATACAACACATTTGTTAAATAATGTCCTATAACATCAAATGAGTCATAGTGTATTTGTATTCATCAAATATCTATCATGGAAAGAAGGTTAGGTACTCTAAAGATGGCATACAAGTATTGATTTTAGTACTCTAAAGTTAAAACTAGTGAATATTTTGAATCTCTGCAATTGAAATAAGAGTTAATACAATAAAAGCGTAGAAAAAAGAGATGATATTTAGACTTGTAATAGATCATATTCCAAATGTGTAATGTAAAAGCTAAACAATTTTGTCGAAGATAACATGACATGCTTCCATCAATCTGCAATATTATAAAGTCTTGCAAACAAAAAACCAAAATGGTATTCCGGTTAAGTTGTATATAAATGACAAAATATCAGTCTCAACATGTGAAGAATACACTGGATATCTAAAAGCTATAATTAAATAACAAAAAAATTAACTACATGGGCCCAATGCCAACCCAGCCACACCTAAGTGGCCACCTGGAAGATCAGTAGCTCGATCACTCAGACCAGTCAAATGACTAGCTGACTAGTCGGCCTAGCCGGGCGCCAATCCAAAGCCCATTTATAGGCGGGCAGCCCTCTATTGATCAGTCGACCAGGAAGCAACTAGTCGCCTCGCCTGACTCAACAACTGTGGTTACTATTTGTCTATATCCATGTATGCGATCCTAATAATATCTTCCTTCAACATCTTTTATTTTTGGTCGGTTTCCTTCAACGTCTTGTCCACAGAAATACCTATAGTTTCTTAGTTTATTAGTACTTGATTAACAAAGCTAAAACCAGATCTTCTGCCCCACAAACAAACTATTTTGACTTTTTTTAATAATTATTCTATATCACAATTTCCAAATACTTGCAATCAAGGAACCTTCATAACTTGTTTCTAAGTTTCTTCTTCTTCTTGGGCTAGCTTCTTTACATGTTTCCTTTCAAAGTTAACGCTTGCTCATTTTGCATTACAACTAATTGTTGATGTCATGGGACCTGTTTCTTTACTTACACTTGCCGGAGGTGTGTAAAGCCTTCCTTGTCTTTTGACACATCTAGATCGCCGTGTCAGAGGCCCCTTACTCAACAGTTAAACACACGTATTGATGCAACACATTGCTAGGTAGTGATGCTCCCATCTATAATACTATGTGGATCCATGTCTAGAACTTAAAAGTGACAAAGTTATTTCGCTGGCTGTCAACCTATCACCAGTGGTCATCCTTTTTCTAGGCGTGGGACCATGTTGCTAGGCAGTGATGCTCCCAACCATGAGGATCCATGTTCAGAACTTAAAAGTGACAAAGTTATTTCTCTGGATGTCAACCTATCACCAATTGCCATCCTTTTTCTAGGCGTGGGACTAGGCTACTTATGCATATGAGTAAATGTGCTGCTAGTATAGGTATTATTGTTTTATCTACCACAGTAATCTACCTATAAATGCAAAGTCTACAGGGAAAAGGGATGCATGTTATTTGTCTATTCATTATTTCAAATAGTATACAATTAATCTTTAGTTATTTTGATGCATCTCAGATATTGAAATATTGAACTCTTTGGTCACTACTAATGAAAGGTTATATTGCACAAAAGCAAATAAGTCAATCCATTTTCATCTTGTTTTGGTGAATGAGATTTTGATTTTGTAATTTTTCAGATCTTTTTTTGTTCTCTTTGTTATGCATTTGCTTCCCACTATAAACCGTTTGTAAATCCTGATGATCAATTTCCTATGCCATTTCCATTATCTCTAATAATTATTGTTATGTTATGTGCTTGCTGGTAAATTATTGTGCAGTGTTTTGTTGTATATGACTTCATTCCTCTTCAAATATAGTAATTCCGAATTTATATGTTAGATTTGTTTATTTTTCTTAATGAGAACAAAAAACAGTTATGCATAAAACTCATCCTGAATTACTCAATGCTTTCTAACTTCATCAATAGACACAATATATTTGAACTTATCTAAACGAACATGCAAGCATATGTGCAAATTGACACTGAAAATTAATGATTTTAGACAAACAAGGGCATGTCCTGTAGAGCTAGATGTTAGTTTGTAGTTTAAAAGCTAGTAATATAACAACAGGGTTGTCAGCTGCTATGTATGAGTGATGGAGCACCCTGATTACATTGTGCAAGGCATGCTTGGCAAAAGTTGGGAGACATGAATCCCGAGGTAGCTATGGAGCAGTACATTGGAGTGCTATCTGAAAGAGTTCCTGAATGGATGGTGGAGAAGCCTGGTGTAAGGAACATCACATACACTATTTTAGTTTAATTTTAGTGGCTGACTATTTATCAATATTGCTGTATGGTGGAAGCAGGAGGAAAGCACACAAGGGAAGCCCAGTAACTCTTCCAAGCAAAGCCAGCCATTGAGAGAGATCAAAAGGTAGTTTCTTATTTTGAATATTGTTGTAATGTTTTTATTTCCATTCCCCGACATTTTATATTGCTATGTTTATATTGAGAGATTTGTAAACTTTTAGCAGGAAGCCTGCACTCAACTGAATAAATTTGTCCCAGCTGGTCCGTCTGTGCAACTTGTCAAGGTCTAGATAAAGGTGATTATTTCTTCTATAAACAAGTGAACACAGTTAAAATTGTTTCTTTTGTTAAACAAGAGAACACTTCATAGAATCTGATGAATGTTTGTGTTAGAAAGTATTATAGGCCAATTTAATTAATAGGTTAATTAGTTTATGGGCTCAGGTGTCTCGGCCCATATAGTCTTACTTGAGTCCCAAGTCTGTAATGTTTCCCCCTTTCTCCTATATATAGGACGGGGGTGTTCCTTCTAATATAGGACAACGCTTCCCTCACACTTTTCAACAGTTTGAATTATGATTGCATCAGCTGCTCAAGGGGGTTTATTCTCATTAAATTATTAGTAACATGAAATTTGAGCCTCACCACGTTTTAATAACAATAAGACGGAGATTTATCTTATTAGGTAGTGCCATGCTGGAACCAAGTCTTACTGATGTTTGTCACTAGAACTAAAATATTGTCCCAATAATCTTGGAAGGAGATTGTTCAAGGAGGATCTGAGTGTTACCAAATAATGATCACTTCTCTTTCCCCTTTTCTTGTGCGAAATTATCTATGGTGCAAGCACATATATACACAACAGGATTAGTGGAACACAATGGTGGGGTTATGTTCTGTATATCCAACCTGGATGTTTACTAACAGATCATGCGAAATAAAGGAACCTTACCCTAAAATCTTGTTCGGACAACATGTACCGAAGGTAATCTAGCTTAATACTCAAATTTGAAGTACATACTTGTCAAATATTGTTTTGACGTTATAGACTATATCTAAAGGGTCTCTCTTCCATTTATAAAATTAATAGTTGAATACTCGACTATAATTACTAGTGCACTCGAAATTCATAGGGTCCCTCTGCCGTGAGCCCAGTACCCAGTACCTATTTTTTGTGCACAACTCTTTTTTGGTAAGAGCATGGGAAAATTATATGAACAATAAAAGGTGGATTATTTTTACCAACTAAGCTGATGTTGTAGTCCAGGTGGGCTTGCTATACCAACAAGATTTCCAACAATGTGTTTGGTCAGGAATCATCAAAGTGCAACATTTCTGCTGCTTTGTCCTAATTGATGCGTGCCTAATGTACTTTTTCAGACATGAGAGATGTAAACTGTGTGGACAAGACAAAGTTTATGCTATTTGTTGCTAAGAGTGTCAAACTACTATACTGTTTCGAAACAAGTAATCTCCACTAAACTGTAGCTGAGTTCCTAATAGAATTATTGCATGGATAAGTGAATTGTCAATGATTTTTGTCCATCAGAAGGTTCATGCAGAATCTGAATCTAGATTCATATTTCCCTTAGGAAATCAGGACACTGTCAAGTGGTTGACTCTGGTGGAATTAGATACATTGATCATTCAATAGTGTTGTATGACAGGGTAGATATGTAAAGTACCGAAAAAATTAAAATTGGAAGATGCTAATGCTCACACTCCTCAAGATGGGAGTATGAATATCATGCATGCTAGCTTATGACATAGATTTCAAATGTTTGATTTCTCGAGAGTGGGGCTTGATGAAGAGGTTTCCTGTGTAATCCCAAGTCTTTAAGTAAACCAAAGGTCTTATATGACATCATACTATCATGAACAAAATGGCATTCTACCTCGATATGCTTATCTCTCACATGAAACACTACAACACTAGCAATATAGGTGACTTTCCTGTTTGGATAAGCAAATAGGCAAAGCAGAAAAAATTTGGAGTCCAAATTCAAGTGGCATCCATGATAACTTGCCAATGGCTCGTGCCATCACCTTGTGCTCAAGCTCTGCATTAGGTTGGGTCACTATATTCTTCTTTTTACTATGCTAGACTTCTTTGTAACTAAGTCACCACCAACCACATTGAAGATGGATCCCCTGTTAGAATAATGCCGACATGATCAACCTATGAGTATCTATGCAGATGATAGAAAAAGATTTTTCTAGGACATGTCTTAGATAACATAATAATTCGCAAACAGTTCGAGTGACTGCTATTGAACTTCCACAAACCAGTTGTCAGCACTAATAGAGAAGGAAATTCCTTCTGTATTACTGGCAACTATAATAGTATGACAACTAGATGCTTGTTCCTCTTTTCGTCAAATTTTTCTGAGTTTTCATCTCGAAGGGTTGTGGTTTGATCCATAGGAGATTTTTTCTACTTTGGACGCTAGCGTGCTGGTTTCATCAAGATGGTCTAGAGTTCACTTCCTCTAGGACAAGAGACCCCACCAATGTTGAGGGCCATCTCGATTATCATGAAGTACATAGCTTTCCGAAATACTTAGTGTCAAAGTTTGAATAGATATACGTGTGAGCTATCCTAGAAATATCAGTGCCGGAGATGTCAATATCATTTATGCTAAAAACCAGAAGCATTATACACGCAACAGTCTTAATAACTAACACATAATGTGGTAACTTATCATACAATAGTTTTAAGTCTGTGGATCCCACTGGAAACGGCCCAGGCGGCCGCCTAATCGGCCACCTAAGCACTAACAGGTGCTGGCTGTCTAATCCAGGCCTTAGGCGGCTGTTAGGCGCTGGGCTGTTAAGCACTTACTTTTGGGCTGCTCAACCCATCTAAGTCCCGCTTCAATAGCTGTTTTGGGCGGCCGCCTCGACCCATCTAACTAAAAATCGGCTCTAGAGGCCCTGATTAGATTAGTTTTATTGATTTTCTTGCTGCTTTTATACTTGTATGGGTATTACTTTATTTTGCATCTAGTGAATTAGTTTTACTGATTTCCTTGCTGTTTCCACTGATTCCTGATTAGTATTACTTTTTTGGTGCCATACTTATTAATATAACTGATTCGTAGTGAAGTATGAAATAATTAATACATACTTGGTTATTTACAGTTGCTGATATAAAATAGAAAAGGTGTTTATTTGATGTGTATAAAACAATCACAGTGCTCTCTTTTATAGGATACGAGAGTAAAACATAAAATAGGGATAAGCGATATGGGATAAAAGAACGGCTAATAGACAAGACAAGTTTAAAGCCCATCACACAACAAATAACATAACATAACAAAACTAGTAAAATATATATACTAATACTTCCTCTCAAATTGGAGCATAGATATCAATCATGCCCAGCTTGTCCATCATGACAGTGAATCTGGCCTTTGGAAGAAGCTTGTTGAAGACGTCTGCTACTTGATCAGAAGTATGTGTATATGGAGTGGAGATCTGGCCTGATAAGGCAACTTCCCTCACAAAGTGACAATCCACTTCAATATGTTTGGTGCACTCATGGAAGGTAGGATTGCTGGCAATGAATATAGCTGCTTTGTTATCGCAATACATGGGAATAGGTGTAGAATTAGAAATACCAAATTTTGTCAGAAGACCACAGACCTATAAGAGTTCACAAGTAGTATGAGCCATTGCTCTATACTTGGCTTCAACACTAGAGCGGGCAACGACAGTTTGTTTCTTGCTCCGCCAGGTAACAAAGTTACCTCCTATAAAAGTGCACTAGCCAGATGTAGATTTGCAATCTATCTTGCTTCCTGCATAATCAGAATTGGAGTAGCCTATGAGTTTACAATGCCCATGTCTCCTATAAAACAAGCCTTAGCCTGGAGAACTCTTCAAATACTTCAGTATATGTCATACAACTTCCCAGTGACACTGTCTAAGTTTATCGAGGTATCTGTTGACTAGACCCACTGCAGAAGTGATACCAACCTTTGTAACAATAAGATATATTGGTTTTCCTACCATTCTGCAATATTGTGGATGGTCAGGGTTTGGAGGAGAACCATCATCATCCCAATTAGTATTGGAATATAAGGGAGTAGCAACAAGTTTTTCCCCAAGGATTCCTATTTCAGACAAGAGATCCAAAATATATTTTCGTTGTGATAAGCATAGACCTGAAGATGAGCGAGAAACTTCAATGCCCAAAGAATATCTTAATTTGTCCAGATCTTTGGTGACAAAGCGTCTTTTCAAGCATTCTTTAGTAGCCTGGATGTCTGCTTGTTCACTACCAGATAATATGACATCATCAACATAGACAATCAGGATAACAAGACCAGATGAAGTTTTCTTAATAAAAATAGAATGACCAGACTGAGATTGGCGGAAGTTGAACTTTTGAAGAATAGTACTCAGTTTATCAAACCAGACACAAGGACTCTGTTTCAGGCCATAAATAGCTTTTCGCAGGCAGCATACTTCGGAAGACTCCCCCCGAGTAACAAATCCAGGAGGTTGCTCCATGTAAACCTCCTCATGTAGATCTCCATATAAAAAAACGTTTTTGACATCTAATTGGAATAAAGACCAACCGGAATTTATTGAAATAAGCACACGAACAGAGTTCAGGCTAGCAACTGGATAAAAAATCTCAAAATAATCAACGCCATATGTCTGAGTATACCCCTTGGCTACAAGGCGAGCTTTCAACCGCTCAATAGTTCCATTTGGTTGATACTTGAGTTAAAGATCCAACAACAGCCTACTAGGTGCATCAACTATGTCCCATGTATGTCGATCAGTAAGAGGCTGCATTTCAGTTTCCATAGCTTGACGTCATGCATGATCCTGAAGAGTCTAAGCAGTAGTTTTAGGAATAGAAACAGTAGATAGAGAAGAAGTGAAATTGATTTGTTCCCAGGTTAGAAGTAGAATAGAAATTACCAATGGGATGTTGAGTGTAAGATGTAATCCCTTTGCGTACATTTATGGGAATATCTAAGTCAGAAAATACTTGAGATATAGGTGGATCTGCCGACGAGGATGGAGGAATTGGAGGGGCCATGGAGGGAGTTGTAGCTTTTGGTCTTCTTTGATATACTTTTAGTGGAGGATTTGGTGTAACAACCGTATCCGATAAATTAGTATCATCGGTGACATGTAGAGGGGTATCAAATAGTAAATCAGGTGTCGGAGTAGAACCTGCTGTAGAGTCGAACGACGTATACTCAAAGAAGACTACATCGACACTGACCATCCACCTTTTTGTAGAAGGATCATAACAATGGTACCCTTTCTGGGTCCTAGAGTACCCCAAGAAAACACATTTGGTTGCACGAGGATCAAGTTTAGTCAAAACCAGGACGCAAGTTTTTAACAAAACATGTGCTTCCAAAATCCGAGGCACAACAAAGAGATGGGCATCAGGTTATAAAATTTGATATGACACTTGATTGCCAAGAACAGAAGAAGGCGTGCGATTAATAAGGTAACTTGCAGTAGAGATGGCTTCCGGCCTGGTGCCACTTGGATCTTTCGAATTTATAAAGGACCTGGTCTAACACACTCACTTAGACCAGTCACACATCACCTGCAAGCGCATATGATCGTGTTGTAGTATAGGTAAGTGGCAAGAGAAGGGTCAATCCATAGGGAGACACTAGAGCTAAGTTAGTGTGGGCTACGTTCCTAAAACAGAGAGTAGGGTTTTTAGGGTTTAAAGTTGGTTTGGTTTTATTTGCGCTAATGGCTTGAACAAGAAAGGAGACAAGACAAGAAAAACCCTAAGTTAACCGTAAACACACAATTCTAAATAACAAAGAAGGCAGCTAATTAAGCAAGAGCACAAGATTACACTAGACTAGCAATTAAGAAATAAAAGCAATTAGAAACTTAAATTACTACTAACTAGATTAAACAAACACAAACATGCACTAACTACCCTAGTAGGGTTTAACTACCAAGAACAAGACAATTGAATAAGGAGCAACTAAAGCAATGAACTAAACTTGCATGAGCGAGCTAAGAGAGCAAGATGGGTTTTAAGAAAGTTATGGGAAGAGTGTGCTGTTTGTGGGAATGTCACATGACTCCAAGTTGAGGGGTGATATATCATGCAAATCCTATATTTTCATTCTAGATTGCCAAACTAAACAACAAGATAAGTGTTATTGGATTTACCCTAAGCTACTAGTTGTCCATGGGTGGTATCATAGTTTCTGATGCGGCCAGGCGGTGGCCCTCCCTAGCTGGACGCCTAGGGCGACTAGGACGACTAGGCGGTCTCCTAGACATTATTTTTTTTACATACAATATTATACATATACAAATATATACTTGAATATATTCATCATCATGATCATTATCTAAGCCTCGGTCCCAACTATGTTGGGATCGGCTACATGGATCCTTCGTTTCCATTCAGCTCTATCATGGCCATATTCTGGTTGAGATGTAGAGATTCAAAATCTCTCTTTATAAGCTCATCCCATGTTAATTTAGGATACATATATATGTTATTTATATATTATGTTATGTATATAACTATGCATATATGTACGTGTTACTTATCTAGCCCTCTCAAATTTATTAAAATGACACCAAAACTGTAAGTAAATGAGACAAATTCAATATCAAAAAGAGACAATAATAAGTATAGTACACTAGAGTCAATAAAATGTTGCAAGAAACACCTAATTGTTCGTTAATATTTTAGATTCACTATCACTTCAGGGTTGAAGTACTCAATATTGAATCAGGAAAAAACATATCACACAACACAAATATTATAAAACAATGGAGCCCAGCAGTCAATCAAGCGGCCGTCCAACAGGCTTGCGGGTCGCCCAGGTCGAAGTGCATCTTGAATGCAATACCTGTCAAGTCAGCCAAAGTTACAACTCACTCTTTTGCACTTTTTACATTCCTATTAGCTTAACTCATGCTGACGCAGTGACTAGTGTTGAGGCTTGATATAGAAGTAATGCACAACACCAAGTATCTCCTGGATGAGTCGTTCAGACATGCTGTTGAATTGAAGGTGCAATATGTTCTTGATGTTTCCTTTGGTGATTCTTCTTTCAATGAAATGCCGGGAGTTTCACAACTCACAAGTAACAGCAGAAGCCTGGTTTACTGGTGTTATATGATACTTGCTACTACGGGCTTCGTGTGCATCACTTATTAATGATTTCAAGACAAGGCTACACATAACAAAACAAAGGTGACATATAAGAAATCATATTCACGGAAAGTTTATTGTATCATCTTGACACATAAGTGATTAGGAATTTTATTCTTGATTGCAGCAAATCTTCATGGTCGAGTCAATCATCTTATGAGTAGCCAACTTTGGGGCACATAAAATCAATTTGAATTGAGTATATATTGAATTTCTCAACACTTAATGATGTGGAACACATCGTGAAGAAGAAGATCAAAGAAGATAAACGACAAATCTCAAATTTCAATTCATATTCAACTGCCCGGACATAGGCCCCAAAGCTGGCTTTTATAACACTACATGACTTGACCCTTAAGTAATAGAAATAAAATCCTATTTAACAAAATTCGTAATTAAATAAAACCTAAAATAAAGAAAAGCATAAAACATTTACGACTAAGCACATAAACTAGATAATTTGCGCTTAGGTCCCTACATATTAAAACAAAGCAAAAACAAGTAGAATAAAACCTAGTATGTCCTACATCACTTAATCCCTTAGGAGATCAATTTGAGTGGAGTACATTTTAAACTCATGTCCATGCAGCTGCGAATGTAGAGCTTTGACCTTATAAAAACACGGGCTTGTACTGTCTTGGATAAGCTGATCCTAGATGTTGTTGATATTTCTTTCAAGGATCATTTGTATATCAATGCCCTACAGTAGATGCACAGTTATTTCTTATTTCTATGTTCTATTTCTGAGTATCCCCGTATCCCGAGCTGAGCTAGATTTTCTGTTTCAAGTGGGTCTACTGGGATTTGAAACAAAACCATTATGGATAACAAGATCAAAGGCTTCTCCTTACTATTTGATAAAAATTATTTGAATTGATTCAAGTTTTGCGAAACTCAGCTCCCCTTTACCTATTTTTTCTACCTTCATCCCCAACTCAATCAGTTCTGAGTATCCTAAGCTTTATGCTTCTCCCAGCAAACTAAATACTCCATAAAATTGAGATCCTAAATTCAGTATCGATCAGCCATTGGATGATGTATATGTAAGTTGCTATATCAACTTGTAGTACTAGTACAAGGCCTGGCTGAAAACTGAACCACATAATGGAACCAAACCTATCAGTTTGGTTTGGTTTTGAGGAGGCGAGCTGTTTAGTTTGGTTTAACAAATTATAAAAACTTGGAACCGCTGATTAGTTTGATTAAGGGTACAGTTTAATTAGATAAAATTTAACTTAACTTCTTTGTAATAGTTAAATGTTTGCATTAGCTTTAGGACAGGTTTTAATACAAGGCCTGGCTGAAAACTGAACCACATAATGGAACCAAAACTATCAGTTTGATTTGGTTTGGTTTGGTTTTGAGGAGGTGAGCTGTTTAGTTTGGTTTAACAAATTATCAAAACTTGGAACCGCTGATTAGTTTAGTTTGATTAAGGGTACAGTTTAATTAGATAAAATTTAACTTAACTTCTTTGTAATAGTTAAATGTTTGCATTAGCTTTAGGACAGGTTTAAATTTTGTATATCTATACCATTATGTGCACTCTCCTTTTAGCTAGTGTAGGTAGGTAATATTTAGGTGTGTTAGTAAATCGCTACTTCTCATCCGAATGGAATCTTCTAAAATACCGAAAATATGAATAGGAACACCACAGTTCAGACTTCTAGCTACAGGTTTAGGTGGCGAAAATGCACTGTGACTCGCAGCAGAGTCAGCTGCGAACACATAATTTGGAATGACACATGCTCAACAGAACCATATACGAGTTTACAACAGCAGCTATTCACTGCCACTTCCAAACTTGAAGTTGAAATACCACATTACTGTATAAAATAATGGAGTTTTACATGTATTAATCCAAAATGGGCCTTATGCTCTACAGTTTTTTTTGTCCATATATATAGAAAACAGAAAACTTTTATTTGATGAGTCTAAAGCAAATACAATGCACTCTCTTTTATACAGTAAGAGAGTAAGTGAGAAATAGAATTAGGCAATACGAGATAAAAGGAAAGCTAAAGACAAGATAAGTCTAAAACACCCAATAAAACATAAAGCATGAAGCATATATAATACTCCCCCTCAAGCTGGAGCATAGATGTTAAATTTGCCTAGCTTGTCCTCCAGTGTAGCAAAACGAGTTTTGAGAAGTATCCTGGTCAAGATGTCAGCAACCCGATCTTCTGTTTGGGAATAAGGAGTGCAGATGCGACCAGATAGAACATAATCATGAACAAAATGACAATCCACCTCGATATGCTTGGTGTGCTCATGAAAAGTGGGATTGCTGGCAATAAATGTGGCTTTATTGTCGAAATGCATAAGAATAGGAGTCCTTGGACCGACATTAATACACAAGCAGTATGAGCTATAACTCTATGTTCTGCGTCGGCACTAGAACGATCAACCACGGTCTGATTCTTACTACGCCATGTAATTAGATTCCCTCCAACAAAAGTGCAATAGGCAGAGGTAGGTTTCCTGTCACATCTATTATCGACATTAATCAAAATCAGAATATCCAATCAGTTTGCAGTGTCCATGTCTATGATATAGTAATCCTTTTTCTGGAGAAGATTTCTTAAGGATATGTCAGACAACATGCAAATGACATTGTTGTGATTTATCCATATACCTACTAACAAGTTCAACAATAGCAGTAATATCAACTCTAGTCGTAGTAAGATAAATAAGCTTACCAACCAATCTTCTGTATTATTCGTTATCAGGGTAGGGTGGTGAAGATTCATCATCCCAATTGGTATTGAGATCGAGAGGAGTGCTAGCAAGTTTAATACCAAACATGCTTGTTTCTATCAATAGATCTAGAACATATTTGCATTGTGAAAGACAGATGCCAGACAAAGATCTCGAAACTTCAATCTCCAAGAAGTATCGGAGTCTTCCAAGATCTTTGGTAACCAACCAAGTGTTGTTCTAGATATTGTTTAGTAGATAAAATACCATAAGTATCATTGTCGAACAAAATTATATCATCCACATAGACAATAAGAATGACAAATCTAGAAATGATTTTTTTAATGACAACAAAGTGATTCAAATGTGAGTGTCGAAATCGAAACTTTAGAGGAATCTGGCTCACTATACCAAACCAAGCTCATGGGTTTTGTTTTAGGACATAAATCGCTATCTTGAGTCTAACATACTTTGGAACAGTCTCCTTGAGTAACAAAATCATGCGGTTGACTTCCTCATGCAAGTCCCTATATAGGAAGGTAATTTTTTAACATCAAATTGAAAAAGAAGCCACTCATTATTCATAGCAACATATATAAACACTTGTACAAAATTAAGTCTGGCAACATAGATTTTTTTTTTGAAAATAGTAAATCCCATAGGTTTGAGAATAACCTTTTGCTACAAGACGTGCCTTTAGCTGTTCAATCAAACCATCAGGTTGGTATTTAACAGTGAAAATCTAACAACAAACAATAGGGCCATGGCATTCAACACGATCCCAATCTGGCGATTGTGAAGAGCAACCATTTCAGTTTCCATAGCTTGACGCCAGACAGGATGCTTCGTATAAAAATAGCAGAGTGAGCAGTAGTAAAATGAACAAAGCTAAGTTGTAGAGTAAAAATTACTAGTCGAATGCTGAGTGCAAGAGCGAAACGTTTTCTCTGACTATGAGAAGATGTATGTCTGTGAGAAGATGTATGTCAAAAGTTACCTGGGAGGTGTTGTGATCTCCTGATGGAGGAGTTGGTTGTTGAGGGGACATGGAAGGGACTGTAACCTTGGTTCTTTTCTTATACACCTTTATAGGAGGAAGAACTTTAGTTGCTTCAGTAGAATCATGTTCTACCACTTGAGGTAGGGGAGTGAAATCCAACAGATCACTCGATAAAGCAGACTCCTTTCTAGAGTAATATGACATGTGTTCAAAAAAGACAATATCCGTACTGAAAAACTACGATACTGTCTTGTGACACGATCATAACCCCGATATCCTTTGAGTTCGTGAATATCCTAGAAAAACACACATAGAGGAGCGGGGATCAAGTTTAGATATCCCAGGGTGAAGACTCTTAACAAAATAACTACTACCAAAGATGCGAGATGGTACAAAAAATAAATGCGCATCGCGATACATAAGAGAGACAGAGACTTGATTGTGCAGTATAGAAGGCATGCAATTTATTAAATAGCACACAGTAGAAACAATTTCAGGACAAAATTTTGTAGGAATATGATAATGAAGAAGAATAGTGCGTGCTACTTCAAGAAGTCTGCCACACCATTTTGTTGTCGTGTATAAGAGCAAGAAGTTTGATGAATGGTACCCCGAACAAACAAAACTGATCTACTGATTTTTGTATAAATTTTAGGGCATTATAAGTTTTAAAGATTTTAACAGTTGAATTGAATTGGGTTTGAATCTCAATGAAAAAGGTGGTGTTAGTGTGCAAAATATTATTGCGAAGAGAAACAACCAAGTTGTCCTACAATAGTCATCAATAAAAGTCATATAGTAACAGAATCCGGATAGGCTAGAATAGAACAAGGTCCCCACATATCAGCATGAACAATATCAAAAAGATCTTTAGAAAAAATTTCTTTTTCTTATAAATACAATCCGAGTCTGTTTGCCAAATTGGTAATATATTCACACAAATTATTTATCAGAAATTTCAGGAAAAAAAATCTCATTTTAGCAGCAAAAGGATGTCCCAGACTGTAGTTTCATTGTAGACCAATCATAGAAATTGATGACAGAATAGTAGTAGATTGCGACACATTAAGGTAGTACAGTCCGTCAGGCCCCTCATGATCGGAACCAATCCTCGTCTTTGTGCAGAGATCCTGAAACACACAAGCCTCATGATCAAAAGTGATTGAGCATTAGAGGCTCTTAACAATTCTATTCACAACTAACAGATTAAGTGAAAATCTTGAAACATATAAGACATATTTTAATAGAAGACTTTTCTATAGAGATATAGTTCTGATTCTATGAACTGTAGACTGAGTCCCATCAGCTATGGTGACATGATGGATCCTAGTCATTTTAGATAAGGTAGTAAAAAGTGAAGAACAAGCAAAGATATGAGCTGAAGCTCCTGAGTCAGTGACCCATTTATTTTTACCTTAAATAGCTAGAGATGCAAGTAAAGCAGAAAAACCTCTGTCAAGAGTTGGTGTTTGTGAGGATATATGAGTCTGAAAAAGTTTTTCAAACTCCGAATGAATCCACTTAACCACGAGCTGAGTTGAACTGGATGTAGCAACAATTAAATCTTCAGAGGCATCGGAGGAGACTTGGTTCGCCCAGACAGGTGCACCATATTTTTCTCAGCAATGGTCCTCGTTGTGATTCGTGCATCCACAAAAGTTACAGAAGTGGTTGGCAGTAGGAGGTTGAGGCTGTCCTCATCCGGGGCCAGGAGGAGGACCTCGTCCAAAATGCCAGAAGCATGACCTCGTCCAGGAATGCCAGAAGCATGACCACTGCTACCACGACTGCGACCATGTACACGTCCTCGACTAGAGTCATGGGAAGCGGACCATAAGGACGAAGTGATCAGAAAATGTAGCAGGTAAGGAAGACATGGAAGGAAGGCGTTGAACACGCTTGAGAACATCCCTCAGCGTGGGTAAGGGATCACTAGATAAGATTTGGTCAACTACACCAAAGATAGAATGAGGAAGTCCTGCCAGAAAATGAACCAGCTAAAGTTCATTGTGTTGCCACTGAACTTCCTTGATGTCAGAAAAAATGGGATGATATACTTCGTATTCATCCCAGAGTGTCGAGCACTGCTTGTAGTAGCCTTCGATAGATCTATCAGTTGAATACTCCTTTTTCGCCAGATTCTTGAAGATCTCAAAGACCTTCTTTGGATTCTTTTGGTGAGAGTACACATGAGATAGTTGATCCCACATAGCTTTATCATTCTGAAGGTGAAGGAGAGACTGGTTGATCTTTAGTTTGACACTATCCACCATCCATGTTATAACTCCGAAATCATCTTTGGACCACTGAGTGTAGGCTTGTTTGAATTTTTCATCAGTTGTACCATCAAGGAGGAGTTTTGCATCAGTAGAGATATGAGAATAACGCCCTTGGACTTTGACATATAGTTTAAAGGACGCTGACTAAAGATGATAGTTTGATCCATCAAGTTTTACGGTCGTAATAACAAAGCCTGATGAAGATCTGTGGTTGTCTTAGAAGCCGGAGTAATGACACATATAGAAAAGTAGCAACACTAGATCTGGATCAAGAGATCTGAGAAACCCACATAGGGGTAGTGAAGAGCAACAAAAGATCTAAATCAGTAGATCTGAGAAACCCGCATAGGGACAATAGAGAGTAGTAGCAAATATGGATCAGTAGATATGAGAAAATCACATAGGGGCAGTAGAGAGCAGAGAAGGACCTACACCACTACAGTGTGAGAGTTACTCCATGTGGCGTCGACAGACAACAAAGATGGTCCTTTTAGATCTTCAACATATTATTTTAGAAAGTGTCAAGAGACGAAAGAGGAAGAGGAAAGGTGGGCTGGTGGTTGGTGGAGGAGAGGGAAGGGAGGTTGGTGGAGGATAGGAGGAGAGGGAAGGTAGGTTGGTGGAGGCGAGGCTATGTGATGGGGCAGTAGCGGCTAGGTCTGGCAGGCCGGAGGCAGCAGGGGTTGTTGACCTAGAGGTTATACATTGTCCATATTTTGATAATGACTTAACCATTACATTCATATGCATATAATGTGTGTATTCAAGATTGATTTCAGGTGTTACGTACATGAAAATGATCAAAAATCAAAAGCCCTAATTTTGCTCAACTTCAAGCCAAAAGCTATACAAGTGTGTAATTTGGGAAATCCATGTAAATGACCTTAGAATAGTTTTGTAATCACTTATATTGATGAATTGACTTGTAACTAAGATGAAAAAATTGATTGGGACACTAAACTCCAAGTTTTAATCACTTTTGATGCACTTTAGAAAATTGATCACATGCAGTCAATCGGTCGAGTTTGAATTTTGACCGATCCTCTTGGATCAATTCTCTGAAGAGTGCATCGGTCGAGTTGTGGTTTCACAGAACTCGACCGATCGAGTAACTGACCAATTCGATTTTTATTGGTCGGTTGAGTTTCCTCAGGATAAACTCGACCGATGGTTTGAAAATCGACTTTGTCTTTTACTCTATCGGTCGAGTTACCTTTATTGAAACTCGACCGATTGCACTGTACGGAATTTGTAGAAAAAATGATTGTGACCGTTGGTGAGCTATTTGATCAAAAATAGAGTCGTTGCTTTGAGCAAAAACGGTTATAAATCGGCCCAAAGTGTACCCCAACCCAAAGGGGCACCCTCAACTATAAATAAGACCTCTTGGAGTTCATTCCAAGGTTGCTCATTCACTACATGCTTGGTCCTAGCCTAGTTGAGAGTGTTCTAACCTTTGACCCCTTTCTCTCTCTCTACTTTCAAGTCAAATTCGTGAGTATGAGTGAGATAGGTTCCTTTGTAAGAGAGCTACTCCCTGTATTGATGTAAAGCTCTCCACCTCCATCTTCCTATCCTCTTTCCTTTTGAAGAAAATGTTGAAGATCTTCTCCGAGTGAAGGAGAAGGAGTTGCTGTTCTTCAATGTTGAAGAAAGCATGGTGTTCCAGATCTCCAAATGAAGGAGATAGGCAAGACGACGCTCAAGAAGAATAGGTAATCCCTTGAAGGCCGAAGACTTGAAGGAGTGGGTAAGTCCATGTTGATGGCTGAAGACTCCATGGTTCAAGTGGATAAGCTCCTTCTATAGGTTGAAGATTCTTGCTTGAGGTACTAAGCCCTTGGATGAATGTGGTTTTGTCTTGTAATCTTGTGATGGAATATAAGAGTAGCAAGATTGCAAATCCTAAAGATTAACCACCTCTAGGTAGTGGAATAAGCCCTTGGATAAATGTGGTTTTGTCTTGTAATCTTGTGATGGAATATAAGAGTAGCAAGATTGCAAATCCTAGAGATTAACCACCTCTAGATAGTGGACTGACATTGCTCCTAGTTAGGACGTAGAACCACTCTAAACCACCTTGTCCAAGTACATGCTCTTCCTTGTCTCTCATCCTTGCTCTGCTTGCTAGTTAAGACATCAAATTGCTGTTTGTTTAAGTTTTTGCACTTAATATAATTTGGTTGTCTAATCCGTTTTGTGAGAATTGTGAAGCTCTATTCACCCCCCGCTCTAGAGCCCTTGAACTGGACATTTGTGCTAGCTTCACGGTTTCAATGTCTTCTCTTTTCTTTCTCAAGATCAAGTCTTTTAGAAACTTTGCGTAGGTGATGATGAAGCTCCACCAAAAGCTCCACTCTTGGCCAAAAGAGCACCACGAGAAGGATAAGACACCAAGGTCAAAGATTGATCAAGAAAAGAGGGCAAGAAATCCTAGGCCGAACCAAAAGAAGAAGGGAGAAAATAGGAGAAAACTTCCTCTCACTTGGGTACCACCTTGCCAAAGCATGGTCTATGACCCTTATGATGAGGAGTTTCTCTCCAAAACGACCACCATGGATGATCCATGGTCTATGGCCAAGAAAAGAGAAGAAGATGGGGTAGAAGATCAAAGGAAAATGTCACCAAAGAAAGTTAAACACTTACCAAGGGGTAAGATGACCAAGAGTCACCACAAGGAAGTTGATCAAGCTTCAATACTCCACATGCAAGGTAGATCAGCCACCAAAGCTCCAAGGTCAATCCTTCTTTGCTCCACCAAGCTCCAAGGACGAGCACAAGAGAGGGAGGAAGAAGGAAGGCCGAAAAGAATGCATGTTTGAAGAGGAGAGGGGTTATATACATGAAAGAGGAGGGAAGTAAGGTGGAGATGATGTGTCAACACCTAAGGGCACCAAAGGGACACTTGTCCACTAAAGAAACAAACATGCAACCACTATATGCATGCATGCACAAGATGGTGATACAACCAATGTTGGGTTTCGACCACTTAGGTCCCCAACAAATTCATTTTGGTCCAGACACATCAAGAGTTCTAGACAAACATACTATTAAAATAATGCCAGAGTGCGAGGGGAAGAAGGGAGGAGGGGCTGGGGCAGTGGCTGGAGAAGAAGGGCTGGCGGCAGCAGGGAGAGGGGACGATGGTGGCAGGGAGAGGGGGTGAAGAAGGGGCGGCGGCTAGAAGCAGGGTTTGGGGAGCATAGGGAAAGATTAGGGAGGATCATAGCTGTCTAATACCATACAAAATGAGAAAATCTTTTCTTGATGTATATAAAACAAAGACAATGCTCTCTCTTTTATAAGATAAGAAAGTAAGTGAGAAATAGAATTTAGCAATATGGGATAAAAAAGAAGTTCAAACAAGGCAAGTCTAAAGAACACAATAAAACATAAAGCATAAAACATATATACTAATAAGATATATTTAGCAGTTTCTGGGATTACTATTTAAATAAAAATATACTGAACCAAACGACAGAAATGGGTTGATTATAAGTATACAGTTAGGTCTGTTTTAAACTATGTAATCTGATATGATGAGTTCAGTTTGCTGTTTTAGTGGTAACCAAACCGAACGGAACTATGCCAACATGTAGTTGAAGAGTAGGCTACCTGAGTCAATTTAAGTAGTCGTTGTTTATTTCCTCTTTTATACTAACAGTGGAAACCATTAATTTGTGAGACGCTCAGACATTATAATCTAGAGAATATTTTAAATCATGAAGCACGTATTAATGATTTCACGTGTTCTTGTTTCTCTTACGTACGGACATATTACTACACTTATCTCATTTTAGAATACTAGTAAAATGATGCCAGAGCTAAAAGTTTAGAGGCAGGTGTTACAAATGATATTCTCGCATAGACTACATGATAATCAATAATTTTCTGCTATATTTTCCCTAATCATGTCTCTGTTACAATTATTGTTGTTTTGGTAGTTCTACGCAATCTAAGCATCTGATTCTATAATATGTTTATCAACTGCATGCTTTCGGTAATTTTTTTTATAAGGTTTCCGTATTACAAAAATATCTTGGCAGACAGTATTTGTTTCTTGTGATTCCTCTATCAATCTTTGCATTAGTTGTAGGTTTTATTATTAGCAAGCTTCACATCATCAAATGTGGACAACCAAGCTAAAAGTTTTTGGATAAACATAAACTGCATGCTAATACATCTGAACTAATTTTGATCCTTGTGCTGCAAACATTATCCATGCAATCACGCAGTCATACACGGGGCACAAGTAATAGAGTATAGCCCATCATCAAGCTCCCACGCCAATCAAATCCCCCCCTCCCTCCCTCTTCTCTGCTATCATGAGTGCAAAAACTGTTGCACTTTTTGGCTTCAACACCTCCAATTCACTTACAGACCTCCCTCCTTACTCCATAGCGCCCCGCACCTCCCCACCCCCCACCCCAGGGCCGTTGCAAACATTTTAGAGGCTCCGGGACAAAGATAAAAAATAGGCCCTCTGTATACTCTTATTTAACAAATTTAAATAAATGCAAGTTTAGTTATAATTGTCAAACTTTCATATAAAAAAATAGTAACATCAATGCAAACAGATTTAGATTGCAACTTCTTATTTACTGTATTAACAATATATAAAATATAATGCCAAATAGCACTAACCTACAACAAGAGATGTTTACAAAAATAAAATTGTGGGCCCCCGTCTTTGTTGGGCCCCTGACCGTCGCCCATGTTGGCCACCCCAATGGGCCGGCCCTGCCCCCCCCCCCCCCCCCCCCCCCGCCCAAAAAAAAAAAATCATGTGAGTGGGTATATGGTCAAGTGTTAGTATATTTTATTTTAAAGAACTGATTGTTCTGGATAGTTTCTTAGTCGACTTTATTTTTTTATAAAGCAGAATACTCATTCTAGTAGCATGCTTAGTTGCCATTTGACCTTGTTTCATCTGGAAGACACTAACCAAATTGCTCATCTTCGTTTTAATATTTGAAGCTCTTGGGATGTTGATGGCTCTTCTGATGCACCATCATCTCTTGCCCAACTCTTCCCCAGACTCGGGAGACCTCTGCACTAGTGTTGCTGCCGGAAATCCTTTGCTTGACCTTATTTTGTGGCTAGTCAAATAAACACT
The DNA here is from genome assembly GCA_963693085.1 of Alisma plantago-aquatica. Taxonomy (NCBI): domain Eukaryota; kingdom Viridiplantae; phylum Streptophyta; class Magnoliopsida; order Alismatales; family Alismataceae; genus Alisma; species Alisma plantago-aquatica. Next base: position 1,065,295,306 of record OY856411.1, on the reverse strand, counting down.
GTGTAGGTTATGATTGTGTACATATTTGATGCAGAATTTGATACATGAGACGTGAGTCATGATGTGGGAAGGCTGCAGGCCCTTCTTTACCATGCTTGTATCTAATTTGTTTGTCTTGCATATTTCCGCACCACAGATGACTCCAGTTTACTCAACTAGGTTGCGTGAATCAAATATAATGAAATAAAAATACGACCCATAGTTTGATGACTACCAAAAATAATCGGATTCGATATATGGGCGATCTGCCTTCGATATATTAGAGTCAATATTGCATGGGCGCTCATGTCAGGTTTGATACTAATATAATTTGTTAATATGCTGCTGAAAGAAAAGTGCATCTTGGCAGGGGTAACTTTTGATTTCTTGCAGACTGAATTTTGTGGCTAGGATCAGGCTATACTATGTAGGGCTATAATCCTGAGTGCATCGTCCATCAGAAAAATCTAGTCTCGTTCTGTCTTGTTTAGCAGCCAAAGTACATTTGTCATGCATTTTTGTTTACTCAGTATCTCAATGGAAACTTAGGAAAAACGAAGAAGTGATTGTAAGAGGCTGCAAAATGATAATGTTTTTTTGCCGGTAGGATGACGCTTGGGGCTCGATTGGTGGGACTTGGATCCCGTCAGAGTGCGAAAATCACTGTTTGGTTATTTTTCCTATGGCCGCAGTGAATAAAAAGCAGCATCTATCTGTCTTCGAATTCGGTAGGCGATGCAGGGCATGGTAACACACTTAACTGCACCCAAAATAGGTTCATTGCTAATTCTAATTTCGTCACATTTTCCAGACCAGTAATTTGGTTTGGAGGGAGGGAGGGAGTCGGTTATTTTTTGTAACTAGACGTGCACGTTATAATTCACGCATGATTCTTTTTAAAAAACAAGATATTGACAATATTGCTCATGTGCTTGTAAGATGTGGAGCAACAATTCTTTAATTTAGTCAGAATTTTAGATTAATAGGCTTGTTTTCTTGTTGTGGGCTTTTTGGTCACATACAAACATAATGATCAGAAAAGGCTATATAGTGTCCATGGAAATATTGGACAGCTTACGAAATTTATACTTTAATAAAACACACTCTTATTCTGGGACGGTCATACACAAACCCTTTAGTCTTCAAGGTATGTCCCGAAAAGGTATAACGTTATTTGTTTATTAAACTAGTGAGGTGTTGTTTGCCCTTTTATGTAGCTTGAAAAACAAAGAATCGAAAGTGTAATTGTTTACTTTACATTGTTTATTGCACGTGTCACATTTATTTATTATATGTTAGACAATACACGACAAGAGCATGTACGTTGTAAAAACAAGATGGTATATTTAGTTCATGTTATTTTTCTATACCTTACAAAACAGAGATGTTAGGTTTTGATTGTTAAGTTTTGCCATACAAGTTTGACATTAAGGGCTTGTTATAAAAAAAATGTTTACTTGTATCCTTCCACAAACCACTTGTCTACTTATAGGTAGTATATTTAAAAAATGGTTAGCTCAAGTTAATGTATCAGACTCTCTGCTATGCTTCATTAACAAGTGTGTACATTGAATTAATATCAGTTGGCATTGTTACTACAACTCTAATGTCGTTACCTATAATAAACACGATATTGGTAGGCAATTTCTCATGCTCAATTACCAAAGTTATCTTCTATATTTTTAGGAGGAGCTAAGGCCTATTATGAACACACGAAGAGGTTTCTAAGGCTCCTCCTGTAGTGACCCAACATGATTTGAGATTTGATTATGTGACTTTGGTATGACTCCCATCATGATTTATCGATTGAGCTACCAGTTAATTTCCAATTACTAAGCCTCTTAACCATGAATATGTAAGTACAAGGCTCAATAAATTCTAACATCAATGATGTAAAATATCAAGAAAAGTGGAGTTTGGATATTTTCTTAATGCATGTCTCGCTTGATATGCCCAAGCTTGGTGATGATCTCGATGAACCACCCTACATTTTCGGTCCCATTGGAATGAAGCTCAACCTTAATCTAAATTATAATCACTGAACATTTTCCTTCATCACTTCACATCAATTTAATGACAAGGTTTGTGGAGCAAGATGTGAGAACCCATTACACTAAACGAGATTACTCAAAACATAAAACACAATCAATCACTAATTAATCACATATCCAAAAATATGGGTAAATTAAAACCGATTTCAGCGTCAGCACTCGCTCATAAACATTTACATAAGATCCCAAAATCTTTCTTATATCCATACTATGTCAAGAATTTGATACAAATTGATCTATCGCCTATAGACACCCTTCTTTCGTATTTTTCTCAAAATTGAAGAGGGTCAAGAAGGCCCTACAAAAGTGGAATAGAGAAAGTTTTGGAAACATTCATCAGAAGAAAGCTGATCTGGAGGACATTATTTTCAACACACAAATATCCTTTGACGAGAATCCAACTGCACTAAATGAAGAAAACCTTCGCTTAGTAGAAGAGGAGTTACAGTCTGTCCTGGACCTAGAAGAATCTATATGGAAAGAGAAAGCTAGGATTGACTGGCTTAAGGATGGGGAAAGAAACACTGCTTTCTACCACGCAGTGGTGAGATCAAGAAGGAAGAGAAAGCCGATCAGACGAATATCAAATGAAGGGGTGAATTTCATCACTGATCCTAAGTAGATGGCTGATTTGGCTGCGAAGGAGATATCAGATTTTTACTCTACAGAGGTAACTATAGATGAAGAGGCTCTTGAAGAGTTCCTACACCTCATACTAAAGCACAGTATAAGAGACATGAGCTCTACACTTACTGCCATTCCCACCACACATGAGATCGAGCATACCATCAAGGAAATGGATCCTAAAACTGCCCCCGGACCAGATGGTTTCACTCTCATCTTCTTCATCGCCGCGTGGGACATAATCAAAGATGATCTCACAAGATTAGCTGAGGCTTTCTGTAACATCCCTGACCTGGGTTATGAGTTAACCCTAGGTGTTTTGCCTAAATATGTAATTAAATCCTTGTGATTATCTTTTGGCATGTAATTAAGTTCCTAAGGAACATACATTTTCATTTCTGTCCCTTTTAAACAATGATTGTAGTATTGTTTGGTAATACAGGGACCTATGTGCAAATTACCCAGGTAAGGGGTTTAACTTGCAAATTTCACAAGTTAAGATGTTCCTCTGATGATGAGACATCATATGAGTGAATATGATGAGGTAAGACGGATTTTCCAAGCTTGGGCATCAAGATGCAGCTTGTGGAATGATCCTTGTGCTTGAAAACCCTAATTTGGATTAAAGTGCAATTTACCCAAATATGGGGTGAAACTTATAAAATACACCATCTAGAACATCTTTTATGACTCTTGACATCATTTAAAGTAATAATGATGAAAGGGGCACTTCATTTGAAAAATCATATAATAAGGAACACCTTTGTAATTAAATTACCAAGCTTAAGTATGGAAACCCTTCATATATGTACCTTAGTATGCATGTTGGTTTTTCTACCCTTAGATCTTGAGTTTTGGTGGGCTTTGCATAGGATTATCATGCTTGTACGTTCCTTAAAAAGAAGGAGGGACCTAGTTGTGAAAAGGAGGAGTAAGTTGTCCTTATAATGAAAATAACCCCAAAGGTACTTATACACTTTCCTTTGCAATCAAAGGCAACATTTCCCTTTCACTCTTCACTTATCTCTTGCTGTGGCCGACTAAGGAAGGAGCTCAGGAGCTCAAGGGGATGAGCAACATGTTCTAGGTAAGAGAACACCACCTTCTAGCTTGGATTCATGGAGGGAATCCATGTATAAGGTTGGTTTCATGGCTAATTCACATAGGTTTCTTGTTCTAGCCGATCATCCCCATCTTTTCCTTGGAGAATCACCTCTGGCCGAGTTGTGAAGCTCAAGACGCCATTAAAGGTTTGAAGCTTGGAAGCTTGGAAGCACTAGGAACCACGTTTAAGGCGGGTTTTATAGCTCTAAACTCCTAGTTTTATTATGCATATTTTTATTCTTGCTTTTGTGCTTAGTTCTTCTTCTACTTCCTTTCTTCCTTGCACTTTTGCAAACAAAACGGTGGAAGAACCGACCTGAACAGAGGTTGAGGATGATGGGCGTGGTTTCCTAGGTCACTTTATGAAACGACCTTGGACCCTTTTGGTCCAAACGGGTGCAACTCGTTTAAGGCCAAACGGGTTCAACCCGTTTGATCTCAAACGATCCTGCAAGATCGTTTGGATCAAAACGACCCCAAGACCGTTTCATAGGGTTGACCAAGGTACGACCATTTGAGGGTCTGTTCATAATGTATTGAATTTTATTCCTACAAAGAATTATAATCTAATTCCTAACCAATTGAGAGTTGAAGGCACCTCAACACCCTAACCCTAATCGGGTTGAAATTGCTGATTTTAAATATAGATCTTGTTGAGTTTTGGGTTGAAGGATCCAAATGGGTTCAAAACCATTTGGAGTTCACCCAAACGGTCTCACACACGTTTAGTGACACCCCAAGACCGTTTGGAGGTCTAGGGTTAAGGAAAATTGATCAATTGTAGGTCCAATTTCAATAGGTTGAAGAATTGATAAAAGTGCTGATTTTAGACCTAATCAAATCAACTTAGATTTTGGTCAAACTTTGGGCAAACGGTCTCAAGACCGTTTTTAGGTCATCCAAACGATCTAAAGACCGTTTGGGCCAAGTTTGGGCCCAATTGGAGTTCAATTGATGGGTTCAATTACAAATTGTTTCACATTGTTGAAATTTGATGATTAGCCGATTGGAAACCCTAATTGAGTTAGACTTAACCCTAATTGGCTTTCAATTGAGGGTCAAATTGGAGTCCAATTGATTGAGGCTCATCCTAATTGACTCAATCTGTAAGTAGTTAACATGGCTTTGGCCAATTAAAGGCTTCAACATAGGAAACCCTATTCAAACATAACCTATGTGTCACCTTTTATGTTCATGCGGTTTGGACCCAAGTAAGTTCACACTCGTTTGAGTCCAAACGAGTTCACACTCGTTTAAGTCCAAACGAGTCTACACTCGTTTGATCTCAAATGGGTTCACACTCGTTTGATCTCAAACGGGTTCACACTCGTTTGATCTCAAACGGGTTCACACTCGTTTGATCTCAATTGGGTTCACACCCGTTTAGACTCAAGTGGGTTCACACCCGTTTAAGATCAAGTAGGCCCACACTCGTTTAAGGCCCAAATGGGTTCTAGGTCGTTTGAGGTTAAACGAGTTCAAGGTCATTTAAGAATCAAATGGGTTGAAGGTTGAAGGTCAAACCCTAAACCAATTGGAGATTTTCAAGGTTGATTATTCTTAATCACTTGAAGGTGTAAATGATTCAATGATGATCTAATCTAAACCATAATGGTAACTTAAGATATTAAGGGACTAAGTGATTAATGAATTGACCCATGAGGATGATCAATGGGTAATTTACCAAAATGCCCCTGAGAGGTTTAATTGCGTTATACCTTGTTCTAATCAACCATAATCACTTGATAGTGGTGATTTGGTTTACGTAAATCAAAGGGGACTTAACCCAACCTAATATAAGTGGTGTAATCACCATATACTAGTGAGAGGAGAGAGAAAGTACCATTTGTGGTGGAAACTCAAGTAAAATACCTTCAATATACATGAATGTGCATGATTAGGGTATGATCCACTTATGAGAGATCATGGAAACCCTAATTATGGTAATTGGTGAATCTTGATCTTATCTGAGGGCTTTAATGATGATGTTTCTCATACATGGTGATGTAATGAGATTAATTCACTATGAGGTGAATAGTAAACCCTAATTCTAGGGTGATGACATATATTGTGAATAGTAAACCTTAATTGATGAAAATCAGGAAATCTAACCCTTGTAAGAGTATGAGGGTACAACTCTTGATATGAACTGCTTACTATTATCAGTTGAATTAACCATGCAGGTTTTTATACATGATGGTGATCATATCCAGGTAAGGATTATGATTTCATATTCATTGGAAACATGTTATTAGCTTTATGAATAATGACATATGTTGATGCCTAGTAAGTGGCATCTTATGAGAATGATAGGTTGTGAGAGCCATGAATATCATCAAGATCATGCTTGACAAATGACTTGTGATTAGACGATTGAGAAATGATAATTGATGTGAGTTAGACTTGATACATTTAGTATTCTACTTTCATAGCTGCTATTCTAATGATTAATGTTTGAAAACATGTATGATGTTAAAAGAATACCGAAATGTACCTAACTAATCAAGTATAATCATACCATGTAGAGCCCTGATCATTGATCCATCATTGTCAGAGACCAAATGATGGTGAAACAGGTTTTCCCAAGGGAACTCCTGGATCACATACTTTTGAGTATGTGGGGGAAATGGATGCGTAAATCCTTACATCCTAGTGTAGGAATTGATGGAGATGTATCACAATCCATCAACCCTTCACTACAAATCCAAACCAAGAGATGTACCACAAATCTCCCAAAGAAAAAACAAACACCGCATCGGTGAGAGATAAACAAGAAATCTTCCGATGATGAAGAGAGTACAGAACGCCACTGTCACTCTAAAATAGCGAAGGACCAAATTACCCTGGTAAGCTATAACAGCAGAGACACAAGATGTCCTGCAAGCAATCCTCTAACTAACTGAGGAAGATGAGGTCATAAGAATCCGACTCTTTTGATGACCTATGTATGATACCGATGCGACTTAATAGTGATCGGTTGGAGTATGAGCGGTATACCTCATCTCCGCAGGGCATAATAATGTTTGTAAAACATAATCAACCGCGTAGTATATCTTCTTAGGTTGAACTACGAGATACAATGATTGATGGTTACACTGTTTAGTATACATGTTCTTCATATTCCTTAAATGTTGTTGTTTTACTTGATAACAATATGCTGTTGATTACCTTAAAGCTTTATTGCTTATGTTGATCTGTGATTTCTATAATAAAGCTTATGGCGGAGAGTTATAACTCTCGCTGGGACAATTATTTAAAATTGTCTCACCCCGTAGATTTCAACTTTTTAGGTGGTCGTCGAGGACGAAGGAATCAATCTTCAGGTGACCAATATCAGCAACAGCAGCATCAGAAGTAGCAGTAAATCTCAGGTGGAGATTCAGACTGCTGAGTTGTGTAGTTAGATAGTCAGTCCTATGTGTTCTCTGTACTCTCAAGTCCTTGGAGTTATGGTCTGAGATTTTGATTTGACTCTTGAGATTTTGTATCATGCTGTGTATAATTACTCAAGAAGTAATTTAATAGAGATGTAAACAGTTTATCTCCTTTTATGAAGGAAGTTTTATGGTTTCAATGTCTTATCTCAAAAAGTTTAATTTTTCATGATTTTTAGTATTCCGCTGTTAATCGAATCGCTTCCGCTGAATTTAATCGTGTTTATCTCGGGTTTTGGAGATCAGATCCCACACTTTCTTTAGAGGCGAGAGCTGCCACCGGAGTCTCTTCTGCTGCAGAATTGTGCTTATCCCCAAGAAGGATGTATCAGAGATTTTACAGTCTGATTTCAGACCCATCTCGGTGGAAAATGTCACCCCGAGGATTCTAGCTCGAATCACGAGTAGTTGTTTAGTCAGGTATATGCCTTCACTCCTTTCAGATGCCCAAGGGGCGTTCCTAAAAGGCAAAGATATAACTAACCATGTGAGGTTAGCTAAAGAGATGATACATGACATTAGACAAGGTGGTCAGGTGCCAAATATGATGATCAAATATGATATGTCAAAAGCATACAACCGCGTACAATGGCCGACGTTGAGGAGGATTCTGACTGCATACAGCTTCTTGAAGGACACAGTGGACATATACCTTAGCTTCTTTACTTATTCCCGGGCCACTATCACTTTGGGAGAGACGACTGCAGGTTTCTTCAAGATTGATAAAGGTTTGAAGCAAGGAAATGCTCTATCCCCTTTCCTGTTCAACCTGTTCAAAGATATGCTTAGCCGAAGATTCTCACTGCTAGCAGAACAACAAACGATTTCCAGATTCAAGACAAGATGTGGCGGTACAGCCCCTCCTATTCTACTATATGCAGACGACATGGCCATTTTTCTAAATGCGGATGACAACTTAATATAGGTCACAAAACAGACGATAGAGGCGTACGAGAGAGCCACGGGTCAACTAGTGAACAAAACCAAATCTACATGCATCATTGACAGTAAAGACCCTTCCCAGATCAGCCACATTTCTACAGCGATCGAAATCTACGAAGTCAAAGAAACTATTACATATCTTGGGATGCCCATATCCATTGGAAGAAATCGCCTACATGAATACGATTTCCTCATTGAAAAGATAAACCAAAAAATCGCCTCATGGAAGACACGCTTCCTATCGTTCGCAGGGAGAAAGATGCTGATCAATCATGTCCTACAATCTGTATCCGTTTACACTGCTGCCGCGCTAGGAATTCCTGAAGGTATAAGCCGGCGTCTTGAAGGTATGATGTCAAGATTCCCGTGGGCTGACAGATCCAACAATACAAGAAAGGCTTGGTTGGGTTGGCACAAGGTCGCGACCCCCACTGAGATAGGAGGGCTGGGAATCACTCCCCTAAAGGTGATTAATAGCTCCTTCCTTATTAAGGTGTTTTGGGAAGTATTACAAGGAAGATCTACTTGGGCCTCATATTGCAGGGACAAGTATTCATCTAGTTGCGTCAACCACTCGAGAACATACCCAAATGACTTAAAACTCAGCGCTAATGCATCTAGCTTTTGGAAGAAATTATGGAAGACCTTCCCCATTATGTTACCACATTGCAGATGGGTAGTGGGAAAAGGTAACATTAGTTTATGGGACTCGCTATGGTGTGATGAGCACCTCAAAGAATATGCCCTTCACAACAACGATCGACATCCTTTCTTTGTTAAGGATTTCTGGGTTGACGAAATGGGATGGGATTGGAACTCGCTACAACAGATCCTCGACCCACAAGGACTTATGCTAATTAGGCAATCAACTGCTATGATATCGAAGACGGAGGATGTAATGATATGGGACCTGAATCGTGGAGGTCAGTTCACTCTTAGGTCAACCAAGAGATTGATACAAGGGGTTCAAGATAACATGAACAACCATTTTCATGAGTTATGGAACCTCGACAACCCAAAAGCGAGCACGATGATATGGAAGTTTGCATACAGAGCTGCACCTACTGACGAGAACATAAGGAAATGCCACATACATATGGTGTCAAGATGCAACTGCTGCGAGAACTATCATGAAGAATACACTAATCACCTGCTGTTCCACGGTGAAGTGGCCCTTTTTCTATGGGAAAAATTTAAAAGTATTACAGATACCCACACACCTCAGGACATGGTGTCTCTATTAAGGCTTTTAGCTTTGCACAGATTGAGTTCCTTCCCCACATGGTTAGCTAGTAGGATAGCACTTCTCATCCCTATAACCATCTAGAGGTATAGATGCAGATCGAGATTTGATGACAGCACCAGAACCATACAGATGGATTGGAATTACTTGACGTACTGTTTAAATAAGATCATCAGTAACAAATCTTTTAGGAGGAATTTCGATAATAGTTTTTGTGAAGTACTGAGTTCGGCAGGAATTGACGAACCACGAATTAAGATCCGTCAGATATCACTGGTAAGATGGGAGCCACCTGACCTCCATAATCTGAAACTGAATCTCACTGTTGGCAGGGATAAGGACCCTCTGGGCAACAATAGGAGATGGGCGGAAGGTATAGTCAGAAACCATGGTGGCCGTATATGTACTATGTTCAGAGTTTGGTTGAGAGCTCGAAACTACACTGAATCACACCTTATGGCATGTATTGTTGGCCTCAAAATAAGCAGAGACCAGCACTTACACATCTCGTCCATAGAGGTGGATGATCAACAATGTTATGATATAATCTGGAATAAGGAAAAGGAACCATGGAGGATGACTCACATAATACGAGAACTCAGAAAGGAGATTAGAGATGCCTACATACTAGGAAATGTAGTCCATAAAGTGGTTAACTCCATACCAAGAGAGATTGGCAAGATGGGTAAGGAGAGTGCGACTCCCATAATTGTCTCGGATGTGAGGAGCATGCCCCCCCAAGGTTAGGGGGATGGATGTTATGGAGAAGAATGGTATACCTTACATTACCCTTAGATGGAGGAAGGCTGAGTGAAGTATCCTTTTTTCCCTTGTTCTTCTAGTTTTACGTTTGGTTATGCATGGGTTTTTTTATGGGAAAATACTCGAGTTATAAGAGTGGGAGATGTATTTTGTTCTGATGATTTGGCCCATAAGAGGGGTGTGGGATGAATAAAACAAACCCCTGGCTTATTTTAAAAAAAATCTATCGCCTTAGCCACAACATATATACACACGAGAACAATATTCATATATGTCACACAACCAAGCATTAACATTCTAACAAAATCCTGATTCATTTGAAACATCATATACAAACTTTTCCTACCCGGACCTGAGAGTACATGGATGACTCTAGTTACAGATGCATGGATAACATGCTAAACATAACTAACAACATGAGATAGCTAGCATCATGATTATAATTAGTAGTAGCAGTATAGTTATCAACATAAGTATGGCTACTGTATGTATGCATTTACAATCTTAAGCATATCCACAACATAAGTATATCTACTATCTCTTAATTGCACTAAGCATCATCTTTATGTAAAGATAACAAACAAGGGTAATCATCCAATGTGAAACGTTGTGTATAACCCTAAACAAATATGCTACACGACTATCTTACATCTTTTATTATGCCCTGAGGAAATTGAGGATACCACTCAAAATCCAACTGACCACTACTAAGTCAAAATCGGTGACATATAAGATCTAGGAAGAGCCGGACTCCTAAGATCTTCTCCACCCCCATACAGTAGGGGTCTACCACAGCGACACATAAGGTCAAGCTGCTAATAGCCTAGTCCGTCCTTGGTATAGGTCACGACACTAGTGAAAGGATGTGGGTACACATACCTACCATCTGAGGTACAACCACAGTTGTCCTCCAATCTTATCACATATATAATCACCGAGACACGATTGCAGCCGTTATCAATCACATCAGATGTATGAGGCATGGCCATAGCAACCTCCACAATATGCATTGTGGATGACAAGGATATATCCTCAACTTTCCACCCCCTCATACTCAACAATATGCGCTCCGAGTTTCCCTTAGGAATACTTGTTTCACCATCTAGCAAATTCTGACACTCAGATGGATCTATGACACCTGATGCTACATGATTAGAGTTTTACTTGATTAGTTATGCCAATTGGGTGAATTAAGGTTGCATCAAACAAGTGGACATATAAACCCTAATTTACTTCTAGCAAGCATATAAATATCACAACTTTGAAAAGATATAAAATGTGTGAAACATAATTTCTCATCTCATCATCACATGATACTATTCACTTTCTATTCATGAGACCACACTAGTCATCATACTATCACAAGATAATAATCTTTTTCACAATATCACAGGGTATCAACCCTTATCAACATAAGAGAATTACACCTCATTCAAGGCTCAACCTTGCCCAAAGGTCATTAAGACTATCATACTATCACAGGATATAAATCCTTTTCACAATATCACAGGGTATTAACCCTTATCAACACAAGAGGATTTCACCTCATTCAGGACTCAACCATGACCAAAGATCATTAAGACCATCATATTATTCCATGCAAGATCATCATTATCTTTGCATGCCTTATAACAAGGCTCAACAACATCACTTATATATAATACACCAGATCAATACAAAATTGCATTAATGAACTAGGTTATATTCATAAACAATCATAGCAGGGTTATATTAATATTAAGAACATTCCTTTATTACATCAACATGCAATGAATCTAGATATTATTAACTTTCATCATATTCATAATGTACATATTTAGCATAAGAAAATATCAACCATGTGGCTATGATAACCACCAATTAACATACCAATGTTATGATCATGTTAAGGAGGTTATTCCACCATCATTCCATCATATAAGAATGTTAAACATGAATATTCATCTTTATCTATTTGCATTAGGGTTAGGTTCAACATGATAAATTATATGAATGTTACTAAATATCACTCATACCCAAACCCTAACCCACAACATCCCCATTGGATCATGGATGCATAAGGTGAAGCATCACCATCACATTCCATACCATTCTCAAGTATGAACCCACACATAAATCAAGGTATAATGATTGGGTTATAGCATACCAGGGTTTCAACAACAGTAACAGAGTACTTCATGATTGCATTAGTCACTCAAGGACTTTTCATAGCCAATTACCATCATTTAGTTATATTAAAGCTAGGCATAACGAGCTATACCTCATTAGGGTTACATATCAGCACAATATGGTTATCATCCCTTCTATTCATATGAGTGAATAGGTAAGACTACCTTATTAAGGGTAACCCTCTATTTGTTCCATCATCATTCAACCCGTGTCACCATACCACGATGTCACCCAAAACCATTGGATGTTTAAAAGGTAAGATCGTTCGTTGTTTACATAAGTAAACACCTTAGATAAACCACATATCAAGTCCTTTATTTGTACTCTAGAAAGAGTCACCATCTAACCCTAGACATACCTTGATTAAAAACATAAAAAGTTCCTTTGAGAGTAGGGTAAAACCCACAATCGACTGTTAAGTTAAAACAAGCCATCCATTGTCAACAAGTAAGTTCCTTAAGTTGATCATATAAAAGAACCATATAAATCCCATTATTAGGACCAACATATTAAATTATACATAATTCCACTTTATTGGAGGAATAAAAATTAGATCTTGACCATTGGGTCAAGTTCATATATTAAAACCATCAATTACAGTATAAGTTCGACCATTGCATCAAGTGACCCAAGAAACCATTGGTCTAAGACTTAATTGATGCTAAAACTATATGATTAACTCACTATAGATTGTAGAGACCTGTTCCACCATCATTAGTGATCATTAAATCACTATTGGTTGTTAGATCAACACTATATTCATTAATCAACATCAAATATTAAGCTGATGTCATCATTGATTGATACCATCGGTAGGGTACTTAATGGTTGATCATTATACTTCTAATTGATCCAAAATCTGACCTAAGGGGGTGACCATAGGTTGTCACCATCATTTTACACCCTTGATCACGACCATAAGTTGTTATGAAGATAACACTATAGGGTTGTTGCAATGGTACCATCATCGGGTCATGGTTTATAGAAGAAACCAGCTTTAAACCCTAAAATTGACCATTGTTTGATAGGTGCTTAGCACCATAGGTTGTCAAAACAACCTAATCCAAGTCATATAATACCTTAGGAATAATGTACACATGATCAAAGGTTCATATATAACTGAAATCAGAATAGAAAACATTATAAAAATCAAAATCCTAATCAAACATCGCTTTTTAGTTCATGGATCATCATTTTCAAGCAAGAACATGACCTAGAAAGCTTATGGTAAGCAATAAACATGGATCAAGTTATAAAACTTACCTCTAATGAGAAGATAAAATCCCACACAGAAGAAATCTCAAGAAGTTAGGGTAGAAAATCTAAGAGTAAGCTATGAATTCGTCCATTTAGCACCTTTCTTCATCAAATGAGCAAACCCTAAGCATAAGGAGCAAGAAAGATAGGGTTTTAGAGCTTTAGAGCAATTTCTATCATGGAACAACAAGGTTCCGACCTGGAGAAAGTTAGGAGGAAGGATAACAAAGAAATAGATAGAGGAAAGAAGGGAATTCTTATACTTTTAGGTCAAGATCACTAGAAGGAAGCTTTTTTAATCCTAAAATGAAGTCAATTTCAACCTTAGAGCCTTTCTCCAAGAAGATCCCCACTTTCTTCTTCCTTGAGCAGAAAAATTCATAGCTGAACAGAGGGAGAACTATAATGGGAGAAGGAAGGAGGTGGTGGAGAGAAAATGACTCATTTTGATTCTTGGGGATAAATATATGACACTTTAAGATAAAGAAAAGGAAAAAATGAAGTTATAGTATCTATCCAAGTGTCCATGGCCTTAATTTATTAAGAATATACAAGCACACACACAAGAAGCTCCCCCAACATGTGTATAGACCTGCTTAGATTTATTTTTTCAAATTTCTCATCCAATCAAATAATTCATTAGTTGATAGCTACTAAAGGTAGCTCATCCGTGAAGGGAAAAACCCTAAATTATCCTTGAAGAAAACACCTTCAAACCAATGTTTAAATAGGCACCCCATGGCTCAAAAAGATAAAAAATGATGATAGAATATCCAAGTAACATAATGCAAATGACAAATTGTAAATAAAACCTCTCAATTGGGTAAATTGTAGAAAATTCCAAAATATGCATAAAATTGCATAACTTGCTCAAACAGTGTCCAAATTGGACCAAATTTGAAACTTAAGCTTGTATTATGATTTCAAAGCATATAACAAGATTATATTAGGGTTATAAGAATTAAATTATGATAATTAAGCTTGTTCAACTCATTAAGCAAGTTTAGGGGCCTTACAACTATAAACCCCTAATAGGGATTTCACCCCCAAAATCCAAGGTATACAAAGATGGGTACTTACTTTGCACCTCATCCTATTACCTTCACAGGGATACTTGCATATAATGGTGATGTCACATCATTCATACATATCTCATCTTGGGTCAGCACAAAAATGCCCACATAAGAAGACATTTGTAAATATGGAACATAGAAACTTGTTGTGCCACCTGTACAAATCTAATAGTAACTTTCAACTTTGGGACTCGATTGTCATCTTGAACTATTCTATATGTTGTATCACACATCATTCAGAGGCCACACTCAATGGATCTTACCAAACATAAAACATAAGGTATCTATTATCATATGCAACTTTTCAAGGTTTCATCTCTATGATCCTTTAATGGTTGTTGTAATCAACAACTCAATCAACCATGTAGGCACCCTCTAGTTTTCAAGAAATTATGAGGAATATGTTTTTAGAGGATTCTCCAATCATATCAATGGTGGACTGACCATCGATTTGGTTGAAGAATCATACACTTGTATATATCTGTTAACAAATATAACTTCCTGATTGACCTTGTTAGGGGTGGAGCAACGACATTGTCTTCATCTTATCAGGACTCACATAACATACTTAACAGAGGTATCATAACTCTTAGAGGATACCCTAGCCAACCCCCAAGTCACTCTTGTTCAACTTGTCTCATAGCCATTGCTACTTTGGTAACCCTAAGGTTTTTGAAGAAATATTGATCATATTTTTGACCATATTTGAAATAGTTTGACATGTCATCATCAAAGGTTGATATAACTTGTATGACATGTCTGTAACACTCTGTTCCTCATATTCATAAATTCTATTTGTACATTGGTTAGTCTATAGGACATAACTCTAAACTCATCATGGTCATGTAAATTATGTCATCCAATCTAAATCTTATGCATTGATATTTAATCATAGGTTTATCTTAAAGGAACATGGTATCACATATCTATTGACCAATAAACCTTCTATCCTTGATAGTGGTCTTGTCCAACTATCAATAAACCATACACAACATTATAGAATCACTTTTATTTTTCCTTCATAACAACATTTAAAGGGTCATCATCAACTCTCTCTCTAAGGGAGAGGAATACTTGTAATGTTCATTTAATAAATATCTTCAACCTTCACATACTTCCCATACTATTGACCTATCTTGGATACTAGGATTCATTACCTTGGTATCCACCTCATGTGCTATAAGGAACTCACATCCTTATATCATCTACTTTTACCAACATAATAAATTTCAAAACATATAAGAGGAGTCTCCCAAATTATTGGAAGGTTCAAAAGCAAACTCATCACAAACTTTATGATCTTGGAACCATAGTCCAAGCAACCTTATGCTATAATAAGTGATCCACCTTCGTGTTTGCAGTGAATCCACACGTACCAAGTGGCAATGATCCACTTGAAAGCTGTGCCCTAGAAAGGAAAGACACAAAGGGAAACACACTTCCCATACCATAGTAGTATTTTTTAAGAGTCACTAGCAAAAAGGTAACCAATTCTATTTTCATTATGCAGGTTAAAACTTCATATGTATCATTTTACCTTTTTCATTTTGGGTTCCTTGCCATTAGCATAGGAATCATAATGATTAACATATCTCATTACTCCTTCCTTGATGACTATTTATCCCACTAGTGTATGTTCTCTTATGTTATTATGTTTTTCAACCACTTATCAATAGGTAAATCATCATATTCCACATTTTCTTCATTAAATCAGGATCATCTCCCTTAATTTCTTTCACATGCCATGCTAATTTTTCATTAAAACTTTCTTACACACATAGGTTGTTTAGAGATTAACTCAGGTTCCACCTTATTTCTTTGTCAATGTTTCCATTCATCTTCTCATTTTGTACTTGTTATAGGAGTTCTCTCTATCTTATGTGGATTTCATACCTTGATTCACTTTATAAGCATAGACTTGTTTGTCTTTTACTTTATTATCTTCTTGAATCACATCTTCAAGAACTCCTTTTTCCTTATTTGTATTCAAATTTAGATTTCATGGTGTTGTATCTTTCTCTTATATTTACCAAACATTCAAGTTTTGATAGATAATGATGCAATTCTCATCTTCTTTAAGGTAGGATTGAGATATTCACACCATAATTTCTTATTTGTTATACTCTTTAGATTGTCTCAAAATGACTACTTGATCAGAGTAATCAGAAAGATAACAATCTAAGAGTTCCATACTTACCTTTCTTCAATAATTGAATACCTGGTCAGGGCACCCAAATACTGAGATTAGGCAGTATGCACCATATTTTTGTGTCATATTCTTAACTTAGACGTCATCCTAGTCTTAAGTCCTAGTGTCCTTGTAGTCTCAGCAAACCTAAAGCTCTGATACCAACATGTGAGAACCCGTTACACTAAATGAGATTACTCAAAACATAAAACACAATCAATCACTAATTAATCACATACCCAAAAATATGGGTAAATTAAAACTGATTTTAGCGTCAGCACCTGCTCATAAATATTTGCATAAGATCCCAAAATCTTTCTTATATCCATACTATGCCAAGAATTTGATACAAATTGATCTATCACCTTAGCCACAACATATATACACAAGAGAACAATATTCATATATGTCACACAAACAAGCATTAACATGCTAACAAAATCTCGATTCATTTGAAACACCATATACAAACTTTTCCTGCCCGGACCTAAGAGTAAATGGATGACTCTAGTTAAAGAGACATGGCTAGAATGCTAAACATAACTAACAACATGAGATAGCTAGCATCATGATTATAATTGGTAGTAGCAGTATAGTTATCAACATAAGTATGACTACTGTATGTATGCATCTACAATCTTAAGCATATCAACAACATAAGTATATCTAATATCTCTAAATTGCACTAAGCATCATCTTTATGTAAAGATAACAAACAAGGGTTATCATCCAATGTGAAACATTGTGTATAACCCTAAACAAATATGCTACACGACTATCTTACATCTTTTATTATGCCCTGAGGAAATTGAGGATACCACTCAAAATCTAACTGACCACTGCTAAGTCGAAATAAGTGCCATATAAGATCTAGGAAGAGCCGGACTCCTAAGATCCTCTCCGCCCCCAGTCAGTACGGGTCCACCACAGAGACACATAAGGTCAAGCTGCTAACAGCCTAGTCCGTCCTTGGTACATGTCACGACAATAGTGAAAGGAGGTGGGTATGCATACCCTACCATATGAGGTACAACCGTAGTTGTCCTCCAATCTTGTCACATATATAATCACCGAGACACGACCACAACCTTTCTCAATCACATCAGATGTATGAGGCATGACCATAGCCAACCTCCACAATATGCATTGTGGATGACAAGGATATATCCTCAACTTGCCACCCCCACATACTCAACAATATGCACTCTGAGTTTCCCTTAGGAATACTCGTTTCACCATCTAGAAAATTCTGACACTCAGATGGAACTATGGTACATGGTGCTACATGATTAGAGTTTCACTTGATTAGTTATGCCAATTGGGTGAATTAAGGCTGCATCAAACAAGTGGACATACAAACCCTAATTCACTTCTAGCAAGCATATAAATATCACAACTTTAAAAAGATATAAAATGTGTGAAACATAATTTCTCATCTTATCATCACATGGTACTATTCACTTTCCATTCATGAGACCACACTAGTCATCATACTATCACAAGATAATAATCTTTTTCACAATATCACATAGTATCAACCCTTATCAACATAAGAGGATTACACCTCATTCAGGGCTCAACCATGCCCAAAGGTCATTAAGACCATCATACTATCACATGATATAAATCATTTTCACAATATCACAAGGTATTAACCCTTATCAACACAAGAGGATTACACCTCATTCAGGGCTCAACCATGCCCAAAGGTCATTAAGACCATCATATTATTCCCTGTAAGATCATCATTATCTTTGCATGCCTTATAACAAGGCTCAACGACATCACTTATATATAATACACCATATCAACACAATATTGCATTAATGAACTAGGTTATATTCATAAACAATCATAGTAGGGTTATATTAACATTAAGAACATTCCATTATTACATCAACATGCAATGAATCTAGATATGATTAACTCTCATCATATTCATAATGCACATTTTTAGCATAAGAAAGTATCAACCATGTGGCTATGATAACCACCAATTAACATACCAAGATTATGATCATGTTAAGGAGGTTATTCCACCATCATTCCATCATATAAGAATGTTAATCATGAATACTCATCTTTATCTATTTGCATTAGAGTTAGGTTCAACATGATAAATTATATCAATGTTACTAAATAGCACTCATACCCAAACCCTAACTCACAACATCCCCATTGGATCATGGATGCATAAGGTGAAGCATCACCATAACATTCCATACCATTCTCAAGTATGAACCCACACATAAATCAAGGTATAACGATTGGGTTATAGCATACTAGGGTTTCAACAAAAGTAACAGAGTACTTCATGATTGCATTAGTCACTCAAGGTTTATTCATAGCCAATTACAATCATTTAGTTATATTAAATCTAGGTATAACAAGCTATACCTCATTAGGGTTACATATCAACACAATATGGTTATCACATAATTTCTCATCTTATCATCACATGGTACTATTCACTTTCCATTCATGAGACCACACTAGCCATCATACTATCACAAGATAATAATATTTTTCACAATATCACATGGTATCAACCCTTATCAACATAAGAGGATTACACCTCATTTAGGGCTCAACCATGCCCAAAGGTCATTAAGACCATCATACTATCACATGATATAAATCCTTTTCACAATATCACAGGGTATTAACCCTTATCAACACAAGAGGATTACACCTCATTCAGGGCTCAACCATGCCCAAAGGTCATTAGGACCATCATATTATTCCTTGCAAGATCATCATTATCTTTGCATGTCTTATAACAAGGCTCAACGACATCACTTATATATAATACACCAGATCAACACAATATTGCATTAATGAACTAGGTTATATTCATAAACAATCATAGCAGGGTTATATTAACATTAAGAACATTCCTTTATTACATCAACATGCAATGAATCTAGATATGATTAACTATCATCATATTCATAATGCACATGTTTAACATAAGAAAGTATCAACCATGTGGCTATGATAACCACCAATTAACATACCAAGGTTATGATCTTGTTAAGGAGGTTATTACACCATCATTCCATCATATAAGAATGGTAAACATGAATACTCATCTTTATATATTTGCATTAGAGCTAGGTTCAACATGATAAATTATATCAATGTTACTAAATAGCACTCATACCCAAACCCTAACTCACAACATCCCCATTGGATCATGGATGCATAAGGTGAAGCATCACCATAACATTCCATACCATTCTCAAGTATGAACCCACACATAAATCAAGGTATAAAGATTGGGTTATAGCATACTAGGGTTTCAACAAAAGTAACAGAGTACTTCATGATTGCATTAGTCACTCAAGGACTATTCATAGCCAATTACCATCATTTATTTATATTAAAGCTAGGTATAACAAGCTATACCTCATTAGGGTTACATATCAACACAATATGGTTATCATACCTTCTGTTCATATGAGTGAATAGGTAAGAATACCTTATTAAGGGTAACCCTCCATTTATTCCATCATCATTCAACCCGTATCACCATACCACAATGTCACCCAGAACCATTGGATGTTTAAAAGGTAAGACCTTGGGTTGTTTACATAAGTAAAAACCTTAGATAAAACACCTATGAAGTCCTTGATTTGTGCTCTAGAAAGAGTCACCATCTAACCCTAGACATCCCTTGATTAACAACACAAAAAGTTCCATTGAGAGTAGGGTAAAACCCACAATCGACTGTTCAGTTAAAACAAGTCATCCATTGTCAACAAGTAAGCTCCTTAAGTTGATCATATAAAGGAACCATATAAATCCCATTATTAGGACCAACATATTACATTATCCATCATTCCACTTTATTGGAGGGATATGTATTAGATCTTGACCATTGGGTCAAGTTCATATATTAAAACCATCAATTACAGTATAGGTTCGACCATTGCATCAAGTGACCCAAGAAACCATTGGTCTAAGGCTTAATTGATTCTAAAACTATATGATTAACTCACCATAGATTGTAGGGACCTGATCCACTATCATTAGTGATCATTAAATCACTATAGGTTGTTAGATAAACACTATATTCATTAATCATCAACAAATATTAAGCTGATGTCATCATTGATTGATAACATTAGTAGGGTACTTAATGGTTGATCATTATACTTCTAATTGATCCAAAACCTGACATAAGGGGGTGAACATAGGTTGTCATCATAATTTTACACCCTTGATCATGACCATGAGTTGTTATGAAGACACCACCATAGGGTTGTTGCAATGGTACCATCATCGGGTCATGGTTTATAGAAGAAATCAGCTTTAAACCCTAAAATGACCATTGTTTGATAGGTGCTTAGCACCATCGATTGTCAAAACAACCTGATAAAAGTCATATAATACCTTAGGAATAATGTACAAATGATCACAGGTTCATATATAACTGAAATCAGAATATGAAACATTATAAAAATCGAAATCCTAGTCAAGCATAGCTTTTTAGTGCATGGATCATCATTTTCAAGCAAGAACATGATCTAGAAAGCTTATGGTAAGAAATAAACGTGGATCAAGTTATAAAAGTTGCCTCTAATGAGAAGATCAAACCCTTTACAGAAGAAATCTCGAGCAGTTAGGGTAGAAAATCTAAGAGTAAGCTATGAGTTCGTCCATCTAGCACCTTTCTTCATCAAATGAGAAAACCCTAAGCATAAGGAGCAAGAAAGGTAGGGTTTTAGAGCTTTAGAGCAATTTTTACCATGGAGCAGTAAAGTTCTGACCTGGAGAAAGCTAAGAGGAAGGATAATAGAGAAATAGATGGAGGAAAGAAGAGAATTCTTACACATTTAGGTCAAGATCACTAGAAGGAAGCTTTTTCAACCCTAAAATGAAGTCCAACTCAACCTTAAAGCCTTTCTCCAAGAAGATCCCCACTTTCTTTTTTCTTGGGCAGAAAAATTCGCAGCTGAATAGAGGAAGAACGAGGTTGGGAGAAGGAGGGAGGTGGTGGAGAGAAAATGGCTCGTTTTGGTGCTTGGGGATAAGTATATGACACTTTAAGATAAAGAAAAGGAAAAAGTTGAAGTTCTAGTATCTATCCAAGTGTCCATGGCCTTAATTTATTAAGAATATACAAGCACACACACAAGAAGCTCTCCCAAAATGTGTATAGAACTACTTAGATTTCCTTTGTCAAATTTCCCAGCCAATCAAATAATTCATTACTGGATAGCTACTAAAGGTAGCTCATCCGTGAAGGGGAAAACCCTAAATTACCCTTGGAGAAAACACCTTCAAACCAAGCTTTAAATAGGCATCCCATGGATAAAAAAGCTCAATAATGATTATAGAATATCCAAGGAACATAATTCAAGTGATAAATTGCAAATAAAACCTCTCAATTGGGTAAATTACAGAAAAGTCCAAAATGTGCATAAAATTACATAACTTGCTCAAACAGTGTCCAAATTGGACCAAATTTGAAACTTAAGCTTGTCTTATGATTTCAAAGAATATCACAAGTTATATTAGGGTTATAATAATTCAATTATGATAATTAAGCTTGTTCAACACAAGATGTCTTACACAACCACTTTGGTTTATTGAACAACTGTAATATGATCAATAAACTAAAAATGCTTACTTTATCATTATGAATAACTATACCCTTTGCATCTACCCATGAATTTACTAATCAAATTTAGGTACACAAGTTCACTTCAACTTGTCATCAATGTCAATAGTACTTCCATACACGTGATGCGACTGCTTGGTAGAGAATCAAGTTAGAATTAATGTATTAATATTAACATATCTCAATGGTATTGATTTGTGTCCATTTAAAGATATATTTTAAATTTGGAAAACTTGTGCAAGTGTCAAGTATATATTTCACATCTTAAATAATACTTTGGACTTGTTTAGGAAATGGTAACATGACAAGAGGGATGTTTTTTCATACTTGGTGCATATTTCTCATACTAGTTTCTTTTCACATTATACTTCGTCAGATGTGTGAAATTTATGTTGTGAGTATATGGTAATTATTATCCCCAAGTCTCTTGGTGTACTGACATGAGATGTTCTTGTAGCCACCTTTTCTATACTTCCCATGTCTTTATAGGTATCTTGTGTTGTGATGCATACACTAGCTTTAATCATTAAAAATATATATGCTAATCCCGTAAATTCCTTAACCACAACATTTACCCATGGGTTTAGAGTATTTTTATTATGTGAACAATGCTTTAAACTTTCACAACTTAACAAAATATCAACTGAACTTAACCAAAAAGTAAGAAATATTAAGTTCCATTGATTGGTTGTTTGATGAAAAGGAGAATTATAAACCAGTTGTCGTACAACTTGATTCACACCCATAAGAATTTTCTAATGTGGTCTTCAACTATATGACTTGAACACGAGATTGGATGCCTACAACTGAGTGTATCATTTTCATATATCTATAACATGGATATGCCATATGAGGTTTGAACATACATGGAAAAAGGATGGAAAAGACTACAATGTTCTTTTTCTTGTACTTTTGGATCAAATAAAGACAACTTAATGCTATAGTAGGTTAGTACTCATTTAACAACATCAGAAGAATGAGACAACAATAGTGGCACAAAGGTACCATTCGATCTGCTACAACACAATGGGGATATCATCTCCCATAACTTTCTAGATATAGTTCCAATATGTTAGTAGAGTGTATAACTAGATCAAAGATATGGTGTTGATGAACAATGGATACATTAATATGACATTGAGCATATTCAACATCTTTGATACCAACAGACACAAAAAGTTTTGTTTACCATGTACGATGCCTCCACCACTTTAATGTCCACCTAACACAGTGATAACTAAGAAAAACATATTTTTTGAGGAAGGTAGTCTTAAGCATCATAAAAGAGTAAATTGTCAATATTTCTTGGAATCCATTGGATTTCTTAATACCTAAATATATAAGTTTGAGATATCAATGACATTTGCATCCAGAGGAGACCAAAGGGAGAAATAAACAATGATAGATTTGTCATGTCAATAGGCCAAGAAGGCCCGAGGTCTATGATTTGTCTTAAATTTCTTTAGTTTGTAGGACATGATTAAGGATATTGCATATTTTTTGGGAGTTCTAACATGTTTAGGTGTTTCACTGATAGGTGAACATTGTGTGATGAATATCAAAAGTCATTTTAGAATAAAATTAATGAATAAAATTCACGGAGTGTGGTTTTTTTGTAATGTGATTAAAAGATATAATTCACTTAGAATATAGTTGAAAGGCTGACTATATTTGTTTCGTTATAGGAAATTCACACTATTAGTTTTTTTTTTTATCTTGTAGCTCTTTAATACAGGGTGTAATGTTGATTCATAATTGTAGGATCATTAACTCAGAAAGTGAGAATGTTTATATTAGCCTTAGTTTGATAGTTCCTATTGGACGAAGAGGAATTAGATATCTTAAACATACATACTTTAAGAAATCACAATCTACTATTTGCTGCATGCTTGGTGTAAAATGAGGAGAAAGCACGTGAAAGTGCAACATACACTAAGAGAATCAAGTATAAGTAGGTTAGTGGCACGATAGTAAAAGATGATAGTATGGAACAAAATATTTATCCATGGGATACATTAAGAAACTATTAGAAACCATTGACAGATCATGGTGTTTCCGTTTACAATGGAATTAAATTTGATATTATTCACATAAAAATTTGGTCTAAAAAGACATTGGTCAAACCAATCATGAATATAATATTGAAGATTACTTGGCTCTCTAGCTTACTTGCTTTCCTCTATAGAGAACTGGGGAAAATATTTGGTTGATGCTTCATAGGGATATATATAAAGAAAAGAATGACCAACATCCACTAGGATGTGGCGTAGGTGCATAAGAAATACTATAATCTTTTTGGTGTCCCAATTTATAGAAAAAATATAAAACCAATTTCCACATATTCCTGCTGAGAGGAAGGTTTACCACAAGAGGAGATGTGTAATAAATTTAAATGGGATCCTTTGTAAGTTAAAAGTTCTCGGTAAGTCGTGACTATAACGTGACCAACTTAATGATTTCATGGGGCCATATAACTCCTCTACGGCTTTATCTAAACAAAATGCATCACGATTTCTGAAGCCATTTCAGTTGTAGGCTCCATAGCTTCTTTCAACTATCAATTAATGTTACTATTATATATGTCCAAAATTAGCCTTTAATACAATTCTTACAACATACATTGTGTATCTAGTTCTGCATTAAACATTATGGATATTCCATTTTGGACCAAGATATGAGGTTCATGATCATACTACTATCGGAAAAACCTAAACATCACCATCAAACCATAACCATGTAGTATAACAACCAAAAACCATACAAAAGTCATCAATTAGTAACTAAATTGGACTTGTGACAACATGTTTACATAGACTTAGGTATTTTGCACGCATATATCAGAATCCAAAAAACCCATTCTTGGATTATCATGCCAAAA
The DNA here is from genome assembly GCA_963693085.1 of Alisma plantago-aquatica. Classification (NCBI taxonomy): domain Eukaryota; kingdom Viridiplantae; phylum Streptophyta; class Magnoliopsida; order Alismatales; family Alismataceae; genus Alisma; species Alisma plantago-aquatica. Next base: position 1,065,269,976 of record OY856411.1, on the reverse strand, counting down.
CCATACAAATAACCCAAAGTGGCGAAATCCCACAATAAGTGTGGATCTGATACACGCCTACACAAGCCCCTAAAAGACATCTCTGCACGACATTCTCAACAACATTAACGCAGTCAAAAGCATTTCTACAACAGCTCAAGGTCTGACATAAGCATTGATCCATTACACGCCTATGTATTTTATTTTAAGAGACAAGATATTTAGGTTAACTCTTGATGCCTCTCCTTGATTATGTTTGAAACTTCAATTGACGCGCCAAACTGCCTAGACCATCCCATCCCTATACGTAATACAAACTTAATCAAGAATTGTACACATGAAGATGCTGGAGAGACGATTTCCCTAACGTTAGTGTACAACCCCTTATTAATGAATCCAAGAGCCATGCCTGTGTCTGCTTATGTACTTTCTTAACGCCAAAGAGGACTAGAAGGATGTTCACTACCAACCAACCCACCGTGAATAAATCCAAGCATAATATAAGTTTTCAAGATTGCATCAAGGGATTCCAAGATAGTGTGATGATACGAGCATTGGATGACCCCTTTCTACTTTTTTCTCCACATTCCCACATTTTCCCTCTTAGGCTTAGTTTGGTTGGACCGAAAATGAAGGTGATCGATTGAAACTACTCATTTTTTCGAACTATTTCTGTCTGGTTGCATGCAGTCATAACTCCATGGCGGAAATGAACTCACACCTGCTGATCGTTTCTGTAGAAATTTGAAGAAAACAAACCGCGGCCAAAAAGGGTGCGGTTCGTTTTCCTCATCGAACGCAGCGCTGTGGTAACCACCTATTTCCCTCCCGCCCTCCCTGTTCTTATTCTGCAACACCGGTGACCCTCTCACTCTTCACATACCTTGTATCCCAGAGCTTGCTGTGAACTGTTTCGGTAACTGCACTCCGTATAATTCTGTCCGCAAAGTACTCTCTACCAAACCAATAACAAATCAAATCGTCCAGTTAGAGTTCTGTTCAACCAAACGAAAATATCGTGTTCCAACTCCTCAGTTTTGATTTCCCGTTTTCAAACTATTAGTGTGGGTTGGTATTACATCCAACCAAATTAGCCCTTAGTGTTGTTACAATATTGTGGTTCACCAAAGTTTAAACCGATTCTTCTCATATTTCATGCTCATTTTTCTTGCGGGACATGAATTACCACCAAAGTGGGTGAGCTAGGGTGTTTAACCACTTCCGAATTCTTAACATAAAGCCTTCCTGGACTCTCAAAATGCAACTCATACCCTTTTCAGTGATTTTTGATACAAAATTTCCAATTTTCTAAGTTCTCCTGAATTCACTTAGTAGAGACACCATTTTAGGCACGCTTGATTTACCGTGTTTAGGTGGATTTGTATGAATGCGGTAATCACAGAGTCCCGGTACAATTATTTTCTGGATTTAAAGAATTCTGCAGAATTGAGTTTTATGTTTAGCGCTGTATTGCTGAAACGGATGACATATAGCCCACTTCTTATGCAGAGTGTTGCCGTGCGTCAGAACGAGGACAAGTTGCTGGAGATTGGCGCCTGGCCGTTTTAAGAAGGATGACTTCATCCAGCGTTTATGCATGTTGCCAAAAAGTGCCGGATTATGTCCACTTGTCCAGTCCTATAAAGTAAACATAATTTTTTCTCTATCGGGATCAAGAAATGCAATCCAATCCTACTGAAAGCAGGTAACCAAAGTGTTTAAAAAAAAAAAATATAAGCCAGGGTCGATGTTATTCATCCCACACCCCTCTTGCGGTATCGACATATTAAAGTCTCATTCAAAGTGATCTACAACATAGGTGGAGAATGAATACGTGCCAATACATGCTCTAAAATATATATTTTTCTAACTCTTAGCGATATGATGCTAGTGACGTCCGGATTTTTGAGACTTTTAGGTGTTGTTTGGTTCATGATCTGATCCAGATTAGGCGTTGTCTTTTTGTACCACATATGCGCTAATTCCGATTGACCCAACACAGTTCTAGTCTTATTTTATTTGGTAGAAATCAGTCTGACGGGGTCTATTTTGGGTTCCGTAATCCTGTAATTCAGACCAAGTCGGTCATGCTCGTAGTAGGATTTCAAAATCCAGTTCGGATTTGACTTTTTCTTCTTTTGTGTTATTTTATTATATGCTAGATTAAAATCACAAGTAACGAGACCAATCCAATTTAATGAGTGCTTGCTATGGGATAAACTAGCAAATACAAACAGGACCAAATCCATATCTATTGACTAACCCAATCCGAATTTTATAATCTCGATCTTGAACCAAACATGGGCTTAGTAGTAGGCATCAAACCGTTCGATGCATGTTTCAAACCTCTACTTTTGTTTCAGACATAGGGAGCCATTGATATCATTTTTGGTGCTTGGAGAGGATACACACTAGAGGCTTGTCATTGATATATGCATATGTAGGGTTTTATCCCTCCTAGTATCAGCTTAATCACCATTTATGATTTATTTTCTTATCTCTTGTATAGGCGTGGAATGGATACAAACTTATGCATTAATGCTTCAATTTATATCTTATTTGTAGGAAAAAATACGTATGATGCCTTAAAAAGATAGGTAAAGCTAGCTTCTATGGAAAATAACTGTCTGTATGGTTATTCATACATAACTATGTCACAGATTAATCATATATAAACTACTTAGTTGAACATTTATTTTACTATATGCATGTTTAATATAACTACTAAATTGCTCATTGATATCAGATATAACTATGGATTTATGATGCTCTCCACATGTTTGGTTAATTCCATTCGTACAAGGAACAATATTCATGCCGAGACATAGGTAGTAAGGGTAGCAAACACAATGTTTAGTCTAAAAAATGTTCGGATTACTAGTAGTGACATGGCTTCCTTGAAAGTGATAATCCTTAGCCTCGAATGTACCCACTCCCTTGCATGTGAGATTGTTGTGGTTCTATAATGATGAAGTATATTGAGGATACTACCTTTAACTTGATCACTCCAAAGACCTAATAAAGGTGAATAAATATTCAATGTAGAGAAGATTAGAACCTTTTTCACCCATGCAGGTGCAGATGGGAGGATGTTACCAAAGGTCTGTCAAAAATTTATAAATTATCATAAGTTTTCTTATATATTGAAAATATATGTTGAAGGAAAATGCAATTATTTCCACTCTTATCAACTTTTAACATTTTTGAAAGTTTAAGCCTTTAACAAAATGATTTTTTAGATTTTTAGATATTTTAAAATTCAACCTTTCTCCAAAAAATCTAACCCCCTTTTCAACTTTCAAAATTTTGAACATGCAATCCTTTCTCAAAAATCTAAACCCTTTCCCTTTAAAATTTCTTAATTTTAAAAGCACAAACTTCTTTCAAAGAAAAGTATTTTTCAAACTTCAAATGTTTTAAATATAAAACCATTTTTTAAAATAAAATATTTTAAAATTTATAATGTTTTTGTAAATTCAACTTTTTTCAAACATAAAATGTTTATTTTAAAAAATTCAGTTGACAAAAATTAGAATTCTTTCTCAAATTTAAATATATTTTTCAATTTAAGACTTTCTTTTTGAATTTTAGATCCTCTTTTTCAAGCATTAACATTTTCCCAAACTATTTTGGGTTAAGCAATCTTGTCTATAAATTAGAAACCCTTTTTCAAAAAGAAAATCATTTTTTCTATAAATTCAAATGTATTTGGAAATTCCAAATATTTTAGACACCCCTTAAATTCAATCTCAATGAACCTTTTCAACTTTTTTATTCAAAAGTCCAAACTATATCTTTCCAGGAGAATGTTCATAGAGAGGCAACATATGGTAGTACAACAAGATTTTAGCACAATAATTTGCATGAAGTAATTGTTGTAATGCAATCCCTTGTCAAGATTGTAACGAGATTGCTTTTCCATATGTATTGAAATAAATTTACCACTTTATATTTTATTCTATTCTCCAAACACTAAAGGAACGTACCACATTCCCCAACCATTCCTTGAGAAGACCAATCTATTAAGTCCTACTTCCCTATTCGATCCTTCATAACCGTTTCTAAACTAGGGGCAACATCTCATCAGGAAAGTTAGGAATTCCTTTCCATGAAAAGAGTTTCAACCTCCGCAACACTGCATAGCCTCCATTTGATATTTGTTGATAGCTATGCCCAAAGATATCATCATGTCTACCCGAAAGAGGCATTACATCAAAATCTTAAGAAAATAAACAAACCTGATGAGTTACTCATTTCTTGAAATATACCCCTCTTATCTTGAAGCAAGTTATTTTTTCATTTTAGGTGATTCCTTGATTTCTTTCTCATTATTCATTCTAGGAATACACTTGTTGCCAATCAAAGACTGATGTTCTTGCAATCTAGAACAAGAAACAAGATGTTTCCATCGTCCATGCCAACATATGCACCTACAATATATGATCCATAGACAAATACAAAAATTCCACCTTCAGGTATCAATAATGATTTAAAATTTTGAATGGAAGAGCACCAAAATCCTTACCGCTCTCACATTCTACAATAAATTCTATCATTGGGTCAAAACCAAAGGACCGATCATCCATAAGATTACAAGAATCCTAGTAATGAGAAAATTGAGATAACTGAGTAAGAAGAACAACAAGATGCTAGAGTCATTTAGGAGATGGCTCATGTAATGTTGATGAAAGTATATAAGGTGACATGATCACAACTAAAACTGACAACCATAATGAATTAAGGCCCAATCCTGAGCTTCCATTTCCAAAAACTACCTCAAGGTGAAACTAATGGAGTATCTCAACTCTGACATATTCCCTTCATCATCTTAAAATTCCAATGACCCCAAATGGCTGTGCTTATCAAAGTAATCCTCTCTACAACACTCTCACCAACACCCTCATATATAGGTGATCATAGAGCAGATCCCAAGGACCCCAATGATCCCCTCCATGTCTATGATCACCACTTAATGGTCCAGAACAATGAAAAAACTTGGTTTTAACAAAGGCATTGTAATAGCACATTCAAATACTAGATAGCATGATCTATGCACTACAACGGTCCAAGACAAGGAACCCCTTTCCATGAACACCATAATAGCTGCCTTCCTTACAACTTCAAATGTCAGGAGTTAGAAAAGTACAATGACAAAGGAGATACTTTGGACATGTGATAAGCTTACTGCATAGATGTGATAGAACTACAGGGGAAGGACAAGCTCCATATCCACTTATTTCAACAGAGTTTGATAGGGCCAACATTGGTATGCTATAATGGCATTTAGCTTGAAAGACTATGAACCTTGGAAGATCTTGATGAGTTTTTTTATAGAGAAATATGATTTAAACATTTAAAAATTCTAAAGAGAGAGAATATATAATTTTGCAAATAGAAAGCAAACAATTTATTCATGGTTTTTGTCGATAAATGGAGGGAAATGACTTCTCAAGTTATGGGAAGGAAATTATATTAAGACCACCTATATGATTGTAAAGGCATTCCTTTTGATAATAGCAAGGTCACTAATGATTTTGATACACTCTTCATACAACCAAATGATCAATGTAGGAACACACATTAAGGTAGTAGTAAACTCTGGGATATATAAGCCACTAGGGAGCAAGGACAACTCACACCAATTGTACAAAAACTACTAAAGAAACATTCACTCGAAGGCAATTGAAAAGCTATAGAAACGATCCCAATGGTGTATGAAACTAAGTCATCTATAGGGATAGGTGTGATCATACTTGTCAAGGCACACTCTAGGCATGCCTAGGCGTCTCGACACTCAAAGGGGGCATGCCTTTGCCAAACCTTGACTTATGATTTCCTTGAGTCATTTTTGTAAGCTCTCCACCTCATATAATAGTTTTTTAGTAAATTAAGTCACCATGTTCTAATCGAGGAACTTTATCCATGCTCAAAGCCTACTTTCTCTATTTTTTGGGATTAGAACCATCAATATCCAATTATTAAATATGCTTTGGTTTGCATCTTGGATATGTTTTCCTTGTTGTTTTAATCTTGTGGCAATTTAGGGGATCAACTTTAAAATCAATGTATATACCAACATATATTACCATAATATATATTTATTTAAATGAAAACATCTATAGTAACACTGCATCCTATGTTATCATAAAAATAATCTAAAATTAAATGTGAATTATGCCTCCTAAGCATGCTTAGGTACCAAGCCTTTGTGCCTTAGCGCCTTACCGACTAAATAAGTGTAGGAACATCACCATGCATATAAACCTTACATAAGGAAAATCATTCCCAATTATCTATGGGATGTCATCTCCAGAATCACATATAATGTTTACAACATCAAAAATGACAGCTGCTCGATCACAAGCCCCAACACAAATGAGATAATAAATTTACCAAAAGAAACTCTACAAGTTTAGCTTTCTAGGAGATACCAATATCTTCCATGAAGAGAATTCCTTCATAAAGCTCCCTCAATCAAGACCATTATCAAACCCTACCACTTTAATACAACACGCAAACACACCGTGAGTTCCATCGGGCTGTAGGACTTTACAACAAAATGTAATACACTAAAAAACTCTATTGAAGATCTTATATAATAAGGAAAGATTCACATAGAAGATTTGAAACAATCTAATCAACACAATGAAGTGGTCTTGATAGTTTTTGATGAAGATGAGGTCAGCTACAGTAGGATCAATTAGTATCAAATGTTATCCTTTAAATGACTAGGAGGTCTACATGATTGAGTCCATCATGATAAAGGGGCAAGACAAAACTCTTGATGAAGAACCAATCATACCAGGTGAATATATCCTAAAGGATGTTGCTAGATACACCAAGGAAACTATCATAAGGTATGATGCTAAGGTGGCTAAAGAAACAAAATAAAATATTTTTGTGAAGCTAAATAGGCAATGGTCATAAAAAATCACCAAAAATTCTAGAGAAACTAGATAGGGAAATGAAGATAAAGATGCTGAGATAAAAAATACAAATACCATCAAGATCATTGAGGCGACATGAAAGATGAAGCCTACTATAATTGCTGGAGCACCAAAATAGTCCCCAAAACCATCTACTAAGAATCCAATTGTGATTCTAGGTTGAAAGAAGTACATCACATAAAAGACACTTGTGGTGATATCTGATGGATGTTCTATAGGAAAACAACATGTTCTAGTTGTCCTAAGAATCAAAGCATCTGGTCACAAACCAGGGGCATGCATAGTGGTTGTCATGACTTCTACAATAAAGTTTGCCAATACAACATCGTGTCTTGTGACCAAACTTAAGTCTTTTAGCTTGGAATCTCTTGACAGAGTTAAGATGAAAAGGACACCTTGGTAAACAAATGAATTTTTACACGGTGTCGCTACCTAAGTACCATACATATCACACATGTGAGAATATTACTCATCTAGATAGAGTAACCTAAAGGAAGAAAGCAATTGTTAAATAACTAAAAAATGTGCAACCTGACAAAGAAAAACCATCAAAAGAGTAGATGCTAGCTAGAGGGTTTTGAAATAAGACATCATTAACAAATTTAGAAAAGTAAATACTAAATTTTGTCCGGGAACTGCACCAGTCATCACGTATGCACAAATAAATGCGTTGAGTGTATTGCAAGGATATTACATCTAAAAATAAAAATTTCCAAACTCCCTCAACAACATGTATGATAAATTATTTCAAAACCAAATTTTACCTTTTCTAATAATGAAATCATGTAAAAATTCATGAACAAATTCTTCTAAGTGAGTGCAACCTATTGTGGTTTACATGTTCTACACATTTTGGTAGATGGAGATTCATGATTGAACACATATTTGTTAATACTGTAAATCCATTACACTGATAGCATACCACTACCAGTGGCTTTAGAGCCTTTGATGGCATGTTGTGAGATGTTATGGGACAATTGTATCTTAACTTGAAGACTGAACCAAGACATTAGACATTTTATTCATCATCATGGATGTAGATATTGACTTTAATATTCTCTTAGGTTTCCCATGGATGCATGGAGTATAAAGTCATAGCGTCTTCTTAATATTACTATCTAAAGTACAACAAAATTTAGAGTATTGTTGTCATTAGAGGGTGTAACATACTAGATCTCAGACCCTACCCTGGAAGTTGACATTTTGGACTTAGCCAAACAAGGTTGAAGGTTAGACCTAAATAGATGCTTAGTATAACACCAATGAGATAATACATGTATATATCACCTTAATGTAACCTAATGTTCTAACATTAATCTTAGGTTTATAATGGATACATAAAATATGCCATATAACTCATTTTGGTGGATATATAAAGATAAGAAACTTAATTGGCTGAATAATTTAGATAATGGTCCATTAATGGGAAATATGACATATCTCATGAAAAGAAGTCTCAAAAGTGGAAACAAACTTCAAATTCAAAATCTACATATCAAAATTAGCCTACATGTCAAATTTCATGTAATCCTTGAAATATTAAGATAAGTTTAGGAGAGAGAAAATGAGTAAAGACATAAGTTATGAATAATGTGACTATATAACTTCAAAATATGGAAATAATGGCAAATTCATATTCAAAACATCAAAGATAACTTGTGGATGAAGTTTGGTCCAATTTAAATGTTGTTTGTGCAAGTTATGCAATTTTAGGTACATTCTGGACTTTTATGCAATTTACCCAATTAGGAGATTTTATTTGCAAGTTGTCACATGCATTATAATCCTTATATATTACCTTACCATTCTCAAGTTTTTGAACCATAGGGTGCCTAGTTACACCTTGGTTGGAAGGTATTTCTTTCCAAGGGCATTTTAGGGATTTCTCTCTTTATAAATGAGCTTATCTTTAGAAGCTATCAACCAATGGGGTTATTTATTTGATTTGAGGTCGGTTGGGATAGCCTATAAGTGTCCATAAACTGACATTTGATATTCAAGAAGCCTCTATGAGATGTCCTCTTGCGTGGCCATGAAATCCCTAGGCTAAGGACACATGGAAAGCTCCATGGACACCTCATGCTTGACTTCTTCCTTATCCATTAGGGTTTGTATGTCCATAGGCACCCTTAGCATTGGACACATGGAAAATAACTTGACACTTCGTGCTTGACTTCTTCCTTATCCATAAAGGCTTTCATGCCCATGGACACCCTTATACATGACACATGGAAAGTCTCATAGACACCTCATACTTGACCTCTTTCTTTATTTAGCCATACCTACCCCTTCCCAACTCCCAATTCAAAAATGCTTGCTATCCTTTATTCCCTCTATCTTAGAGCATCATTCCTACTTTGTTTTTCCACTAAGGTACTGTCCTAAGGTAAAAGGAGGTTCCCACCTTGGTGAAGAAGGCTCCTAGGGTTCCAAATTTCTCTATTTAGGATTTCTTAAGCTCCTCCTTGGCGATTTTGACCAAAAATAGTAAGTTCTCTCCTCTCCTTGCCTATTTTGATGATGTTTGTCTTCCTTCAACCTTCCTATAGGTCAGAACCTTGGTCTTCCATGGTGAAACCCCACCTAGAGCCCTTAAACACCCCATCTCCATGTTCTTTTGTTAGGGGTTTTCACCTTTAAATTGGAGAAGGTGCTTCTTGCTCGAGATAGAAGCTTTGTTGGAGAAACCAACCTCTCTAAGCTTGTCAACCTTACTTATTGGACCTTTCTACTTTCCCTAGAGGTTCTTTGGAGGCCTAGGCTTGACTTGGACTGTTTAGACTCTAAAGTTGAGGTATGATGGATCCCCTATTCTTCTATGTTGAGCAATTCACCTATGCTTATTCATTCGCTTTGTCATATAGACATTAGCCTACACACAATGTCTTTTCTTTTGAAAATTATGGTTCATGTGAGCTACCTAATTTGATATTGATCATGTGATCATGGATATTCTTTTGAACTCTTATCTTATGCTTTGTTCATGATGGAACTCTAAAAGATGACATGTGATGTCTTTTGCCCACTTATGAGGTGGACGCATATGTTGGTCACTTATGTGGTGACTAGTTTATATATTCTGACTATACTTTTTAATTGCCTCTACATTTAACATGCTATGTGATTAAGTAGCACTAGAGTAGTGTAATTGCATTGGTTTTTATGGTAGATGTGTTATTTTCTGCCGAGCAGATGTGATATTTTCTGCTCTTTTGGGATGGAAATGAAGCTCATACCTAGGGCAAGATGTGTGATTCTTGTCCCATGTTTTATATATTTGGGAGATTGGCAATATTCCTTTATCTATCAGGTTTCAAGTTTATGAGACTTGGCCGCCTTTGTGTTTATATTGGTCTAGGGCTATGTTTATCTCACATGCATGTAGGTTGATGATATGGGGTGTGTGCCCTAATTCTTTACATGTGCTTGCGTGACACAATATTTATGTTTTATTAGTGACAAGTATTCTTTTGTTATCATATTATTTCAATTCCTTTTCTCTTGATACCCATTTGGGTGGTCCTTATCCTTTCTATGGGAAACCTTTTATATTTGATGTCCTTTATTCCATATATTGCTCAATTTCCTATTTAGTATGCACATACCAGCCTTTGCTGATGTCATCCATTTTGTCTTTTTGTTGGGTTATACTTCCAACCTAGGTGAAGGACTTGGATGATAAGGCATGACGTTTTGGACTAGCTTAAGGAGTTAAAGCTTGGAGACAAAATTGTTATGGTTTAGATTTCCCTCTACTTAGATCCTTATATTGTATCATACATGTAAACCCTTACGGGATATTATGATGTACTTTTGTAATAACCTTGTGATAAATTGAATATAGTCAACATTTTTATTCCACTGCTATAGTTTGGTTGTTTTAAATACCATTTATTGAAATTTGAAAATGTTACACCTATTCCATCATACCTTTGAGTGTGTTTGGAATGGATGTTTTATTCTTCAAATCTTTAGTATGGGGGTGATCTCACCTCCTTACAACATGATATCAGAGCCCATAGTAGTTTAAATCTGACTATTTCAATTTTGTCCTCCATAGTTAGTGTTATGACCCACATCAAAGTTAACTAATAAGTACAATGATAATAGCATCATCATGTTAATTAAGATAAGTTAAGTGCTCATGTGGTGATTAGTGCTTTGATCAAGTGTTATAGTCTATTAAGCATAATTTCATGCCTTGCGAAGGTAGAGGACCTCGTGCTTGCAAATTTACAAAAGGAATCACTTCAATTGGACCTACAAGGCAAAAGTTATGCCATTTTTATGTTCTTTGGACCTATAGTGCAAATTACCCATTTAATCGGCTTTTATTTATTTCTTCCTTATCCCTTTCTTCCCAAATGAACCAAGCCACCATTTAGTTTAAGCGGCACATACCTGCGCTCGATTAAGCAACATGGGAAGAGGAGAGGTGGGGCGATTTCGAGCCCTAGCTTCATTTCCAGCATCACCTTACTCCACCTTCTCCTTCCTCCATCTTTCCCTCCTCATCCTCGCCCTAATCTGCAACCCGACCTAGATGCAGCACCGGAGACCAGCAACAACAGCTGCAGCTACTGCGGCGGCAGCTACGAGCCGCCTTGGGTGTGCAAACCTCCAGGGAAGGGTGCCACCGACTTCGGCCTTGAGGCTTAGGCTCAAATCCACAGCCTCTTAGCTGCGAGCATCACATAATCGAGCTCGTCTCTAACCAACAGGGAGGTACCCCATCTAGTCCGAGAAGCAGCAGCTGTATTTGTGGCTTTGTGCCACCTTGTTCGTGAGGTAGCACTCTAGAACGACACCAATAGCTTTGTCCTTGACGTCTGTGCACAAATCCGCAGCCGCGAGAAACACCTAGCTGCGTTTGTAGCTTGTTTCCTCCACATGTGTGTGAGAAAGTTACTATTTGATTGCAACACATTGAAATCCAGATCAACCGAGGTTGAAGATGACCCTATGAATGCCCGAAAATAGGCTCTGGACGTGTTTCCAGACGAATTCGGACATCCCAAATCGTTGTGAGTAGAATTTCACTCACCAAGCAAGATTTAACTCCAGAAGTCAGATAATTTCAGTTGAATCTGCATTTTTTTCTGGTACAACGGTTATCAGATGCTGTGTAGTATTGGTGATGCCTGACTTTTATTTCACAATTTGCTTCTTTACGCTTTGAATAATCTAGTTTATTATCCAATTCAGTGTGGTTCAGACTAGTGGAATTACATGGTTGATCGAAACCTAAGTTATTCAGTTTAAAAACCAAAATTAGTAGAACACGACCAATAACTGTACAATTTGGGTATAAACCCAGGCTGTGAAATTTTAGCAATTAATTTGATGCATGATTTTAAAGAAATGATGATGACATGAAAATATTCAATGAAAACCCCAGTTGCACGCTCTCTGCTATGTTTAATGTGAGTGATTTAATATTTACACGAGTTGGCACATTTCTTAGAAATATCAGTAGAATTCCTTAGTTATTATTAATAATTTGTGTCATAATAAGTAATTAACTCTTAACTGAGTTATGTGATGCACAAACCAGGACTAGGGTTAATGTGCACATTTTTTTGAGGAATTTTAGATAATTTACAGATGCTATCGACGATTTCTCATATGTCGAGTAATTTACTCTTATTAGTGCATTAAGAGGTCCAATTGCATAATTCTATTGTATAAGTGCCAAGTTGACATGTATTCTGTTTATTTAAGAATTTTAGTCTGCTTGCATTTACAGTATGTTGATTTCTCAGTGAATTACAACGTTTGAGTATATTGCACTGCCAAGTTAGAAGTGATATACATGTTGTACTTATAAGTTTCAGATAAACAAACTCGGTACCATAGAGATACCAAAGTCAAGAATAAGTAAGAGAGAGATGCAATGTAGCAAGAGCTTTTCTAGATTAATAAAATATTAGATTAAGGGCCATGCCACCGTAGAATCCCTATGTGAGGTCTGCGCCTTAGGGATGAAACGACCTACCCTGGCAGTGCGTCCAGTATACATGGGTCGAAACGCACCCATAGAGTGTGTGGGGAGATGAAGACCTTGAGGAAGTCTCCTAAGAGAAGATAGGTTACCCAACATGAATCGGAAGTCCCAGTGGTAACCCATAGGTACCCACAGAGCGTACCATGTTGAGGCCCACAGAGCATCTCAGACCCTCCTCTTGTGTACTCAGCCTAGAGGAGGAGTCCAGTTTACGACACCATGGGAGTGTCGAAGCCAGAGAGCCAGTTTTCCTGTTGCAGACCAGGATAGTAGTCAGACTTAGCTATCCCGGGGTGTCGGCTAAGTCTTGTATGGTGGGATCGTAGTTCACTACGAGTCTTCATATGTAGAGTACAATGCATATGATCAGGGCATAAGATAAAATATGTTCATATAGGTTCACAGAGTTCCTTATAAGTTAAAAAGTTAAGAAAGATTTGAGTTTAGATTCGTATCAGTTGTTCTTTAAATGAAATGTTGATAATCCCTATTATTTAATTGTAACTATAGCTTGTAGCAGTTGTTATTTTAATGAGATGTTGATATTTCCTGATATTTAAACTATATTGTTTTAGATCTGCTCAGTGTAGTATTTCTTGTATATTATTCCATAAAATAAACATAAAATGAGTTATCTGCGATGGTTGGGTGAAATTCTATTCACTGAGCCAGTAGCTCACCAACCTACTGAAACATTTTTTTCAGGTCAGCGTCAGCATGAGGAAGCTGAAGGATCATATCACCCGAGTTATTAGAAGGTACTTCATAGTTAGATAGAGGTCTCTTAGTCCTTTCCCCTCATTCCTTGGGCACGTGGTGTGTTAGAGAGAGAATGTGGTGTAATAGGTAGTTTAGTTTTCAGTTATCTATTGTGTTTCATATTCCACACGAATAATGTAATATGCCATGTAAGTTGGTCTTCCTTCCTAGTAAGGTTAATGGTAAGTTGCTTCGCAGTTTAGTATGATTTGATGTTATTCAAGTTATAAGATTTTCCTTTAAGTTAATTCTAAATGATTAAGTAAAGAAAAGGTTAAGGGTGGTTTATTGAGGGTGACTCCCCGATCTTCAGGGTCATTAGAGATGGCATGAGGATAGGGGGATGATAGTTAATTTGGTATCAGAGCATAGGTTGAGTATGTAGTTACTATAAGTCAAGGTTAGGGGACGACAAGAGACCAATAGGAATAAGATTAGGGTGTTTTCCTTCTAACTACAATTTTCTAATAGGAAGTGTTCTGTTATACTTTTCAGATGGCAGGAAGAGGACGTGGTCATGAGGACCAAGCTGAGAGCCACATTGGACCTGATCCTCAGGTGATGGGTCCAGGTGGTGGAGATGATGTGGATGAGGCATCAAGGATGTACAAAATGTTTCTTGAGACTAGGGAAAAGTAAAAGATGGAGAGGCAAGCTTCTACCTCGAGCACCAAGGACCCGATGAGATCCTATGAGCTGGTTAAGAAGCTTGGAGGTACTGAGTTCAATGGAACTACGAACCCTACAGTGGCAGATGAATGGCTGAGACAGTTAGAGAAAGTGTTCTGTCTGATGGAGCTGTCTGAGGAAAGACAAATCAATCATGCAGTTTATTTGCTTAAAGGTGATGTAGAGCTCTGGTGGCGTGGAGTGGAAGATAAAAGGAGGGACACAATACTGACCTGGAAGGATTTTTTGATGAATTCCATCTTAAGTACTACCCACCTACCTTCCTGAGTGAGAAGATAAGACAACTATAGAATATCAGACAAGGAAGTATGACAATTGGTGAATACGAGGCATATATCACAAGCTTGGAAAATTTCTGTCCACAACTTGTTCCTAATGATGTAGAAAAGTGCATAAGATTTCAAGAAGGATTAAGATCAAAGATTAGACACACCATTTCAGCCATTGGTCAAAGACATAGAGAAAACTTTGGGGAATTTGTGGAAGCAACGAGACGTGTAGAAGAGTTAGTTAATGCTGATAAGCAGAGTGAGAGTAAGAAAAGATCTGGAGATTTTATTAGAAGGGGACAAAGTAGTGGTGGATACAGAGGAGGTGGTGGTTTCTTTTCAAAAATAGGACAAGGACTTGGCTGTTTTGGTAGACAAGGATCTAGTTTTTCATCAAGTGGAGGAAGACCCAATTCTGGAAGATGGAGTACACAGTCTACATGGACACCACCAACTAGGTCTTCTGGATCATCGATTTCAGTGATAGGTCCACCGAGGTGAGAGACGCGAGCATGTGATATCTGTGAAAGACCACACTCAGGACAGTGTTGGGGAACAAGGTTTTAAGGATGTCATCAATGTGAACAGATGGGACATATCAAGAGGAATTGCCCCCGGTTACAATAGTCAACATCATAGGGTTCCCAGTCACAGTACCAGAATGTTCCGAGACATGCTCCAGCTGGAGGACCCAGTTCCTCTGTAGCTTCAGGTTCCTGAGGTGGTGCAACACCTAGTGCTAGGGAAGGACAATGAGGTCATCGTGGGAGAGGAAGAGGTTCATGACGCTTCTTCTCTTTGACACCACAAGAAGGTATTGTTTCTTCCCGAGTGATTATAGGAGAAATGCTTTTCTTTAACATCGTTTCAGTTACGATTTTGATAGATATGGGTGCTACTCATTTGTTTATACAACGTTCCTTAGCTTGTGAGCTTAACCTATTAACCCAGGAGTTACCACTTGAGTTGTTGTTGAGGGTTCCTTTAGGTGAACCGACAGTGTTGACAGAGTTTTATCCCGAATGTTTGTTGCCTTTTGGTGGTTACACCATCACGGTTAATGTTATACCCCTAGATGTTAACTCTTTTCAAGTTATCTTGGGTATGGATTGCCTAGAGAGCTATCGAGTTCAGCTCGACTATTAGAAGAAGGAGGCTGTCTTTCAACAGGGTGGATTTTCTTGTGTCTTTTCTAGAGACATGAAAGTTTTGCCTACGTGTATCATATCAGCCGATGTAGCAGATAAGATGTTGTAGAAAGGTTGTGAGGCATTCTTGGCACATGTAGTAGATACCCGAGAAAAGAAGAGCAAAATCAGTCTATGGGATGTTCTAGTGGTTTGTGAGTTCCCGGGTGTTTTCCCAGATGAGTTTCCAGGTCTACCTCCTGAAAGAGAGATAGACTTTGAGATCCAGGTGTTGCCAGGTAGTCACCCTATAAAACTTCCAACCTACATAATGAGACCTACAGAGTTGAAGGAACTCAAGATCCAGTTATAGGAATTACTGGATAAGGGTTTCATTAGACCTAGTTCTTCACCATGGGGAGCTCCAATCTTGTTTGTGAAAAAGAAAGACGGTACTATGAGGTTATGTATAGACTATAGACAGTTGAATAGGATCACCATCAAGAATAAGTATCCATTGCCAAGGATAGATGATTTGTTTGATTAGTTTCATGGAGCGATGATCTTTTCTAAGATAGACTTGAGATCTGGATATCATCAGTTGAGGATAAAGGCTTCAAATATTCCTAAGTCAGCTTTCAGAACAAGATATAGGCATTAGAAGTTTTTGGTCATGTCATTTGGACTGACTAATGCCCCATCAACTTTCATGGATATGAGGAACCAAATTTTCAAGCCATTCTTAGATCAGTTCATAGTTCATAGATGACATTTTGATCTACTCCAGAGATGATGAGAAACATGAGCAACATCTGAGGATAGCATTATAGTTGTCGAGACAACACCAGTTATATGCTAAGTTTAGTAAATGTGAGTTCTGGTTAGCTGAGAAGTCTTTTCTTGGACATGTCATCTCAGGAGATGGAGTAAGTGTTGACCCTAAGAAAGTCGAGTCTGTTCTATAGTGGGAGAAGCCTAAGACTCCTACTGAGATCAAAAGCTTCTTAGGATTGGCAGGTTACTACATGAGGTTCATTCAGAACTTCAGTGTCGTAGCGTCACCTCTGACACGCTTAACGAGAAAAAATGCACCGTTCGTCTGGTCAGACAACTGTGAGAAGAGTTTTCAGATCTTGAAGAAGAGGTTGACTACAACACTAGTGTTGATCCTGCCCGAGGTAGATAAAGGCTACATAGTGTTTTGTGATGCTTTGAGGACATGTTTAGGCTGTGTGTTGATGCAGGAAGGCAAAGTAGTAGTTTATGCATCTAGACAGCTTAAGAAGAATGAGGAGAATTACCTGACACATGATTTGGAGTTAGCCGCTGTAGTTCATGCTGTTAAGACACGACGTCACTATCTTTATGGTGAGGTGTGCCAAGTGTTTACGGATCATAAGAGCTTGAAATATATTTTCACCCAGAAAGATCTGAATCTTAGACAGCGGAGATGGTTAGAATTGATCAAGGATTATGATGTAACGATAGATTATCATCTTGGAAAGGCGAATGTGGTAGCAGATGCCCTCAGTAGGAAGTCAAGTTCAACAGCTGATGCATTCTCTATGGCATGTTTCAAGAGAGACCTGCTAGTAGAAATGCGGAAGTTGAACTTAGACTTAGGGGTGATAGAGTAGAGTGGTTTGATTGCACAGATGCAAGTAAAGCTTACTTTTTATGATCAGATCAAGGAACTTCTGTAGAGTGACAGTGAGTTACAACAGATCATGCATGACATGACAAGAGGAAAAAGACCAAAGTTCAGGTTTTCAGATGATGGTTTGTTGTATCAGCATGACAGGTTGTGTGTACCTGGAGACAGTGATTTGAAAGAACATATTCTTGAGGAAGCACATGCATCGATGTATGCTATGCATCCAAGAAACACTAAGATGTATAGGAATCTCAAGGAGTTGTACTGGTGGTCAGGTATGAAAAAGGATATAGCTGAGTACATGGCTAGATGTAGTGTGTGCTAGAAGGTTAAGGCTGAGCATCAGAAACCTACAGTTACCTTGCAATCTCTTCCTATACCAGAGTGGAAGTGGGAACATATCACAATGGATTTTGTGGTAGGGTTTCCTATGACACCTAGAGGTTGTAACTCGATATGGGTGATTGTGGATAAACTAACTAAGTCTGCTCACTTTCTTCCTGTTAAGTCAACCTTTGATGTCCCGAAGTTGGCTAAGATATATGTGGATGAGATATTCATGTTGCATGGTATCCTAGTTTCAGTTATATCAGATAGAGATCCTAAGTTCACATCCAAGTTTTGGAATCATCTGCATCGTGCTTTAGGTACAAAGTTGAGGTTCAGTACAACTTTTCACCCACAGACGGATGGTCAGTCAGAGAGGACCATTCAGACTCTTGAGGACATACTGAGAGCATGTGTCTTGCATTTCAGTGGAAGTTGGGAAGAACACTTGAGCCTTATAGAGTTAGCATACAACAATAGTCACCATTCCAGTCTTGGTATGGCCCCGTATGAAGCTCTGTATGGAAGAAAGTGTAGATCACCTGTATGTTGGTATGAGGTGGGTGAAAAAGAGATTCTTGGACCTGAGATAGTGGATTTGACCACAGAAAAGATTACAGTGATCAGAGAATAGTTGAAAGCTACACAAGACAGGCAGAAGAGTTACGCTGAGAAGAGACACAAACCTCTTGAGTTTGAGGTTGGTGATGGCGTGTATTTGAAAGTTTTACCATGGAAAGAAGTGTTGAGGTTTGGAAAGAGAGGAAAACTAACTCCTAGGTTTATGGGCCCATTACCTGTCATTGAGAGGATTGGACATGTAGCCTACATGTTGGATTTGCCATCCGAGTTTGCTAATCTACATGACGTATTTCATGTATCGATGCTGAAGAAGTGTTACCCTGGTACAGAGAAGATAGTGGACCCAGAACCTGCACAGCTCAGGACAAATGTGTCCTATGTTGAAGGACCTATTTAGATAGTTGATCGGAGGATCAAGAAACTCAAGAATTGTGAGATATCGTTAGTGAAAGTTATATGGAGAAACCACAACCTAGAGGAAACCATGTGGGAGATTGAGTCAGAGATGCGTAACAAGTTTCCATTTCTCTTTTAGGAATTTCGGGATGAAATTCTTATAAGGGAGGGAGATTGTTATGACCCACAACAAAGTTAACTAATAAGTACAATGATAATAGCATCATTATGTTAATTAAGATAAGTTAAGTGTTCATGTGGTGATTAGTGCTTTGATCAAGTGTTATAGTCTATTAAGCATAATTTCGTGGCTTGAGAAGGTAGAGGACCTCGCGCTTGCAAATTTGCAAAAGGAATCACTTCAATTGGACCTACAAGGCAAAAGTTATGCCATTTTTATGTTCTTTGGACCTATAGTGCAAATTACCCATTTAGTTGGCTTTTATTTCTTTGTTCCGTATCCCTTTCTTCCCAAATGAACCAGGGCACCATTTAGTTTAAGTGGTGCATACTTGCGCTCGATTGAGCAGTAGGGGAAGAGGAGAGGCGGGGTGATTTTGAGCCCTAACTTCATTTCTAGCATCACCTTGCTCCACCTTCTCCTTCCTCCATCTTTCCCTCCTCATCCTCACCCTAATCTACAACCCGTCCTAGCTGCGGTGCCGGCGACCAGCAGCAGCAGCTGCAGTTGCTGTGGCGACATCTAGGAGCCACCTTGGGCACACAAACCTCCAGGGAAGGGTGCCACCGACATAGGCCTTGAGGCCTAGGCTCAAAGCCACAACCTCGTAGCTGCGAGCAGCACACAATCGAGCTCATCTCTAACTAATAGGGTGGTGCCCCATATGGTTCAAGCAGTAGTAGGTGTAGCCGTGGCTTTCTGCCACCTTGGGCGCGAGGCAGCACTCAAAATGGCACCAATCGCTTCATCCTTGAGGTATGTGCACAAATATGTAGCCACGAGCAGCACCTAGCTGCGTTTGTAGCTTGTTTCCTCCACCTATGCATGATAAAGTTACTGTTTGATTGCAACATGTTGAAATCCAGAGAAACCAAGGTTGAAGATGACCCCGTGAATGCCTAGAATTAGGCTCTGGACGTGTTTCCAGATGAATTCGGACATCCCGAACCGCCGTGAGTAGAATTTCACTCACCAAGCAAGATTTAACTCCAGAAATCAGATAATTTTGATTGAATCTACATTTTTCGCTGGTAACAACGGTTATCAGGCGATGTGTAGTATTGTTGATGCCTGAATTTTATTTAACAATTTGCTTCTTTACGCTTTGACTGATCTAGTTTATTATCCGATTCAGTGTGGTTCGGACTAGTGGAATTACATGGTTGATCGAAACCTAAGTTATTCAGTTTAAAAGCCAAAATCAGTAGAACACGAACAATAACTATACTGTTTGGTTATAAACCCAGGCTGTGAAATTTTAGCAATTAATTTGATGCATGATTTTAAAGAAATGACGATGACATGAAAATATTCAATGAAAACCCCAGTTGCACGCTCTCTGCTATGTTTAATGTGAGTGATTTAATATTTACATGAGATGGCACGTTTCTTAGAAATATCATTAGAATTCCTCAGCTATTATTAATAATTCATGTCATAATAAGTAATTAACTCTTAACTGAGTTATGTGATGCACAAACCAGGACTAGGGTTAATGTGCACGTTTTTTTTGAGGAATTTCAGATAATTTACAGATGCTACCGACGATTTCTGATATGTCGAGTAATTTACTCTTATTAGTGCATTAAGAGGTCCAATTTCATGATTCTAGTGTATCAGTGCCAAGTTGACATGTATTCTATTTATTTAAGAATTTTAGTTTGCCCACATTTACAGTATGTTGATTTCTCAGTGAATTACAACGTTTGAATATATTGCACTGCCAAGTTAGAAATGATATACATGTTGTACTTATAAGTTTTAGATAAATAGTCTCAGTACCATAGAGATACCAAAGTCAAGAATAAGTAAGAGAGATATGCAATGTAGCAAGAGATTTTCTAGATTAATAAAATATTAGATTCAGGGCCCTGACACCGTAGAATCCCTATGTGAGGTCTGTGCCGTAGGGATGAAACGACCTACCCTGGCGGTGCATCCAGTATACGGGGGGCGGAAAGCACCCATAGAGCGTGCAGGGAGATGAAGCCCTTGAGGAAGTCTCTTAAGAGAAGATAGGTTACCCAACATGAACCGAAAGTCCCGGTGGTAACCCAGAGGTACCCACAGAGCGTACCATGTTGAGGCCCACAGAGCGTCTCAGACCCTCCGCCTGTGTACTCAGCCTAGAGGAGGAGTCCAGTTTATGACACCATAGGAGTGTCGAGGCCAGAGAGCCAGTTTTCCTGTTGCAGACCAGGACAATAGTCATACTTAGCTATCCTGGGGTGTCGGCTAAGTCTTGTACGGTGGGATCGTAGTTCACTACGAGTCTTCATATGTAGAGTACACTACATATGATCAGGGCATAAGATAAAATATGTTCATATAGGTTCACAAAGTTTCTTATAAGTTAAAGAGTTAAGAAAGATTTGAGTTTACATTCATATCAGTTGTTCTTTAAATGAAATGTTGATAATCCCTATTATTTAATTGTAACTATAGCTTGGAGCAGTTGTTATTTTAATGAGATGTTGATATTTCCTGATATTTAAACTATATTGTTTTAGATCTGCTCAATGTAGTATTTCTTGTATATTATTCCATAAAATAAACATAAAATGAGTTATCTGTGATGGTTGGATGAAATTCTATTTGCTGAGCCAGTAGCTCACCAACCTACTGAAACATTTTTTTCACGTCAGCGTCAACATGAGGAAGTTGAAGGATCATATCAACCTAGTTCTTAGAAGGTAGTTTGTAGTTAGATAGAGGTCTCTTAGTCCTTTCCCCTTAGTCCTTGGGCACGTGGTGTATTATAGAGAGAATGTGGTGTAATAGGTAGTTTAGTTTTTAGTTATCTATTATGTTTCATATTCCGCATGAATAATGTAATATGTCATGTAAGTTGGTCTTCCTTCCTTGTAAGGTTAATGGTAAGTTGCTCCACAATTTAGTATGATTTGATGTTATTTAAGTTATAGTATTTTCCTTTAAGTTAATTCTAAATGATTAAGTAAAGAAAAGGTTAAGGGTGGTTTACCGAGGGTGACTCCCTGATCTTTGGGGTCATTAGAGATGGCACGGGGATCGGGGCATGACAGTTAGAATCCTTGCCTTATCTTTAAGTGACATGTTTGCCCTAGAGTTGATCAATAAATGATGAAGGGTTGATTTAGGATCATATAGTTTCACATTAGAATAATGATGAATAGATCCTTAAAATACTTACAAGTAAAAGATGCATAAGTAACCATAGTAACTTTAGGTTGTTTAGCTTGGCCTTTAAGCAGCTACTAGGACAAGAAGTTGAAAGCAAAGGTGTCTAGAAAGGATCAGGGTTTGGGGGATGGAAAGATATTCCTCTGGACCACTATCTTGGTTTATGAGGACTCCCAAATCCATATGATACCGGCCTATCCTGAGCTGATATGAATTGTTCAAAATAGCATGCTTTTAGGGAATAGTAGCCTTAGACATCTATATGATTTATCTTTAGGGACCCTAATATGTTGAACTAGTCTCCCATGTGTAAAGATTTGTTTGAGGATGGATAAGAGAAAGTTAACCAATAGTTCATAGTTAGTCTTTACAAGTTATGTTTCTTTTTTTGCATGATGCTTATGTAGTTAGATGTAAGGAAGTGTAGTTGAACATTTTGTACCTAAATAATAGTTTTGAATTAATAAGATGAATCCTTTAAGGGGTTGTTAATAAGTTGTTTTCTTATATGTGGATGTTTTGATTTCAAGGTCAAAATCCCTTTAAGGGGTGGTGTACTGTAACATACTAGATCTCGGACCCTACCCTAGAAGTTGAAATTTTGGACTTAGCCAAACAAGTTTGAAGGTTAGACCTAGATGTTTAGTGTAACCCCAATGAGATAATGCATGTTGAGATCACCTTAATGTAACCTAATATTCTAACATTAATCTTCAGTTTATAATGGATACATAAAATATGCCACATAACTCATTTTGGTGGTAATATGAAGATAAGAAACTTAATTGGATGACTAATTTAGATAATGCCAAAGATATGGCACCCAGATGGTAAAAGTACTGATGTAAGACCGAGAGGTCTCAAGTTCGAAACCCCCCGGCCACGGGATGAATGAATGGCCAATTAAAAAAAAAATTTAGATAATGGGCCGTTAATGGGCCATATGAAATATCTCATAAATAAGGTATCAAAAGTGTAAACAAACTTCAAATTCTAAATCTACATATCAAAATTAGCCTACATGTCAAATTTCATCTAATTTGGACAACCTTGAAATATTAAGATAAGTTTAGGAGAAAGAAAATGAGTAAAAGACATAAGTAATAAATAATTTTATTATATAATTTCAAAATATGGAAATAATGGAAAATTCATATTCAACATATCAAAGATAACTTGTGGATGAAGTTTGGTCCAATTTGGATGTTGTTTGTGCAAGTTATGCAATTTTAGGTACATTCTGGACTTGTCTGCAATGTACTCATTTGGGAGGTTTTCTTTGAAAATTGTCGCATGCATTATAATCCTTATATATTCCCTTAACATTCTCAAGTTTTCGAATCATATGGCACCTAGTTGCACCTTGGTTTGAAGGTGTTTCTTTCCAAGGGCATTTTAGGGATTACTCTCTTTATAAATGAGCTTATCTTTAGAAGCTATCAACCAATGGGGTTCTTTCTTTGATTGGAGGTTAGTTGGGATAGAATATAAGTGTCCATAAAACCGAAATTTGATATTCAAGAAGCCTCTATGAGCTGTCCTCTTGCATTTCCATGAAATCCCTAGGCTAAGGACACATGGGAAGCTCCATGGACACCTCATGCTTGACTTCTTCATCATCCATAAATGTTTACATGTCCATAGGCACCCTTAGCATTGGACACATGTAAATTAACTTGAAACCTTGTTCTTGACTTCTTCCTTATCCATAAAGGCTTGCATGTCCATGGACACCCTTATACATGACACATGGAAAGTCTCATAGACACCTCATACTTGGGCTCTTTCTTTATATAGCCATATCTACCCCTTCCCAACTCCCAATTCAAAAACTCTTGCTCTCCTTTATTCCCTCTAGCTTAGATCATCAATCCTACTCTGTTTTTCCACTAAGGTTCTGTCCCAAGGTAAAAGGAGGATCCTACCGTGGTGAAGAAGGCTCCTAGGGTTCCCGATTTCTCTATTTAGGATTTCTTAAGCTCCTCCTTGGTTATTTTGACCAAAAATAGTAAGTTTTCTCCTCTCCTTCCCTATTTTCATGTTGTTAGTCTTCCTTCCACCTTCCTATAGGTCAAAACCCTGGTACTCCATGGTGAAACCCCACCTAGAGCCCTTAAACACCCCATCTCCATGTTCTTTTGTTAGGGGTTTTCACCTTTAAATTGGAGAAGGTGCTTCTTGCTCGAGATAGAAGCTTTGTTGGAGAAACCAACCTCTATAAGCTTGTCAACATTACTTATTGGACCTTTCTACTTTCCCTAGAGGTTCTTTGGAGGCCTAGGCTTGACTTGGACTGTTTAGACTCTAAAGTTGAGGTATGATGGATCCCCTATTCTTCTATGTTGAGCAATTCACCTATGCTTATTCATTCGCTTTGTCATATAGACATTAGCCTACACACATTGTCTTTTCTTTTGAAAATTATGGTTCATGTGAACTACCTTATTTGATATTGATCATGTGATCATGGATATTCTTTTGAACTCTTATCTTATTCTTTGTTCATGATGGAACTCTAAAAGATGACACGTGATGTCTTTTGCCCACTTATGAGGTGGATGTATATGTTGGTCACTTATGTGGTGGCTAGTTTATATATTCTGACTATACTTTCTAATTGCCTCTACATTTAACATGCTATGTGATTAAGTAGCACTAGAGTAGTGTAATTGCATTGGTTTTTATGGAAGATGTGTTATTTCCTGCCGAGCAGATGTGATATTTCCTACTCTTTTGGGATGAAAAGGAACCTCAGACCCAGGTCAAGATGTGTGATTCTTGGCCCATATTTTATATATTTGGGAGATTGGCAATATTCCTTTCTCTATCAGGTTTCAAGTTTATGAGACTTGGCAGCCTTTGTGTTTATATTGTTCTAGGGCTATGTTTATCTCACATGCATGCAGGTTGATGATATGGGGTGTGTGCCCTAATTCTTTACATGTTCTTGTGTGGCACAATCTTTATGTTTTATTAATGGAAATTATTCTTTTGTTATCATATGATTTTAATTCCTTCTCTCTTTATACTCATTTGGGTTGTCCTTATCCTTTCTATGGGAAGCCTTTTATATTTGATGTCCTTTATTCCATATATTGCTCAATTTCCTATTTAGTATGCACATACCAATCTTTGCTGATGTCATCTATTTTCTCTCCTTGCTGGGGTATGTTTCCAACCCTAAGTGAAGGACTTGGATGATAAGGCATGAAGTTTTGGACTAGCTTAAGGAGTTAAAGCTTGGAGACAAAATTGTTATGGTTTATATTTCCCTCTACTTAGATCCTTATGTTGTATCATACATGTAAACCCTTACGGGATATTATGATGTACTTTTGTAATAACCTTGTGATAAATTGAATATAGTCAACATTTTTATTCCGCTGCTATAGTTTGGTTGTTTTGAATACCATTTATTGAAATGTGAAAATATTACACCTATTCCATCATACCTTTGAGTGTGTTTGGAATGGATTTTTTTCTTCAAATCTTTAGTAAGGGGGTGTTCCCGCCTCCTTACAACATGGTATCAGAGCCCATAGTAGTCAGAATTTGAGTATTTCAATTTTGTCCTCTATAGTTAGAATCCTTGCCTTACCTTTAAGTGACATGTTTGTCCTAGAGCTGATCAATAAATGATGAAGGGTTGATTTAGGATCATATAGTTTCACATTAGAATAATGACGAATAGATCCTTAAAATACTTACAAGTGAAAGATGCATAAGTAACCATAGTAACTTGAGGTTGTTTAACTTGGCCTTTATGCAGCTACTAGGACATGAAGTTGAAAGAAAATGTTTCTAGAAAGGATCAGGGTTCAGGGGCTGGAAAGATTTTCCTCTACACCACTAGCTTGGTTTACGAGGACTCCCAATTACATATGATACCGGCCTGTCTTGAGCTGATATGAATTGTTCAAAATAGCATGCTTTTAGGAAATAGTAGCCTTAGACATCTATAGGATTTATCTTTAGGGACCCTAATATGTTGAACTAGTCTCCCAAGTGTAAAGACTTGTTTGAGGATGGACAAGAGCAAGTTAACCCATAGTTCATAGTCAGTCTTTACCAGTTATGTTTCTTTTTTTGCATGATGCTTACGTAGTTGGATGTAAGGAAGTGTAGTTGAACCTTTTGTACCTAAAGAATAGTTTTGACTTAATAAGATGAATCCTTTAAGGGGTGGTGAATAAGTTGTTTTCTTATATGTGGATGTTTTGATTTCGAGGTCAAAATCCCTTTAAGGGGTGGTGTGCTGTAACATACTAGATCTCAGACCCTACACTAGAAGTTGACATTTTGGACTTAGACAAACAAGGTTGAAGGTTAGACCTAAAAAGATGTTTAGTATAACCCCAATGAGCTAATGCATGTATAGATCATCTTAATGTAACCTAATGTTCTAACATTAATCTTAGGTTTATAATGGATACATAAAATATGCCACATAACTCATTTTGGTGGTAATATGAAGATAAGAAACTTAATTGGATGAATAATTTAGATAATGGACCGTTAATGGGCCATATGACATATCTCATAAAAAAGTCTCAAAAGTAGAAACAAACTTAAAATTTGAAATCCACATATCAAAATTAGCCTACATGTCAAATTTCATCTAATTTGGACGACCTTGAAATATTAGGATAAGTTTAGGAGAGAAAATGAGTAAAAGACATAAGTAATGAATAATGCAAATATATAACTTAAAAATTATAAATAATGGCAAATTCATATTTAACACATCAAAGATAACCTGTGGATGGATTTTGGTCCAATTTGGATGTTGTTTGTGCAAGTTATGCAATTTTAGGTACATTCTAGACTTATCTACAATTTACCCAATTGGGAGGTTTTCTTTGCAAATTGTCACATGCATTATAATCCTTATATATTCCCTTACCATTCTCAAGTTTTTGAACCCTAGGGCACCAAGTTTCACCTTGGTTTGAAGGTGTTTCTTTTCAAGGGCATTTTAGGGATTACTCTCTTTATAAATGAGCTTATATTTAGAAGCTATCAACCAATCGTGTTATTTCTTTGATTAGAGGTCGGTTGGGATAGTCTATAAGTGTCCTTAAATCAAAATTTGATTTTCAAGAAGCCTCTATGACCTGTCCTCTTGCATGTCCATGAAATCCCTAGGCTAAGGACACATGGAAAGCTCCATGGACACCTCATGCTTGATTTCTTCCTTATCCATAAAGGTTTGCATGTCCATAGGCACCCTTAGCATTGGACACATGGAAAGTAACTTGACACCTCGTGCTTGACTTATTCCTTAGACATAAAGTCTTTCATGTCCATGGACACCCTTATACATGACACATGGAATGTCTCATAGACACCTCATACTTGACCTCTTTCTTTATATAACCATATCTACCCCTGCCCAACTCCCAATTTGAAAACTCTTGCTCTCCTTTATTTGCTCTAGCTTAGAGCATCATTCCTACTATTTTTTTCTGTTAAGGTGTTGTCCCAAGGTAAAAGGAGGTGCCTACCTTGGTGAAGAAGGCTCCTAGGGTTCCATATTTCTCTATTTAGAATTTCTTACGCTCCTCCTTGGTGATTTTGACCAAAACTGGTAAGTTTTCTCCTCTCGTTCCCTATTTTCATGTTGTTAGTCTTCCTTACACCTTCCTATAGGTTGGAACCCTGGTCTTTCATGGTGAAGCCCCACCTAGAGCCCTTAAACACCCCATCTCCATGTTCTTTTGTTAGGGGTTTTCACCTCCAAAGTGTAGAAGGTGCTTCTTGCTCGAGATAGGAGCTTTGTTGGAGAAACCAGCCTCTCTAAGCTTGGGAACCTTACTTATTGGACCTGTCCACCTTCCCTAGAGGTTCTTTAGAGGCCTAGGCTTTACTTGGACTATTTAGACTCTGAAGTTGAGGTATGATGCATCCCCTATTCTTCTATGTTGAGCAATTCACCTATGCTTATCCATTCTCTTTGTCCTATGGACATTATCCTACACACAATGTCTTTTCTTTTGAAAATCATGGTTCATGTGAACTACTTTATTTGATATTGATCATGTGATCATGGATATTCTTTTGAATTCTTATCTTATGCTTTGTTCTTGATGGAACTCTAAAAGATGACATGTGATGTCTTTTGCCCACTTATGAGGTGGATGTATATGTTGGTCACTTATGTGGTGACTAGTTTATAAATTCTGACTATACTTTCTACTTGCCTCTACATTTAACATTCTATGTGATTCATTAACACTAGATTAGTGGAATTGCATTGGTTTTTATGACAGATGTGTTATTTCCTACCGAGCAGATGTGATATTTCCTGCTCTTTTGGGATGGAAAGGAACCTCATACCCAGGGCAAGATGTGTGATTCTTGGCCCATGTTTTATATATTTGGGAGATTGGCAATATTCCTTTCTCTATCAGGTTTCAAGTTTATGAGACTTGGTCGCCTTTGTGTTTATATTGTTCTAGGGCTATGTTTATCTCACATGCATGCATGTTGATGATATGGGGTGTGTGCCCTAATTCTTTACATGTGCTTGTGTTGCACAATCTTTATGTTTTATTAATGGGAAGTATTATTTTGTTATTATAAAATTTCAATTCCTTTTCTCTTGATACCCATTTGGGTGGTACTTATCCTTTCTATGGGAAGAATTTTATATTTGATGTCCTTTATTCCATATATTGCTCAATTTCCTATTTAGTATGCACATACCAACCTTTACTGATGTCATCTATTTTCTCTTCTTCTTGGGGTATGCTTCCAACCCTAGGTGAAGGACTTGGAGAATAAGGCATGAAGTTTTGGACTAGCTTAAGGAGTTAAATCTTGGAGACAAAGTTGGTATGGTTTAGATTTCCCTCTACTTAGACCTTATGTTGTATCATTGTTGTAAACCCTAATGGGAGATTTTGATGTACTTGTGTAATATTTTATGAAAGTTGAATATAGTCAGTTAGTTTTATTCCGCTGCTATACTTTGGTTGTTTTGAATACCATTTATTGAAGTTTGAAAATTTTGCACCTATTCTAGCATACCTTTGAGTGTGTTTGTAATGGATGTTTTATTCTTCAAATTTTTAGTAAGGGGGTGATCCCGTCTCCTTACAGAGGGGGTAACAAAATGAAAAATATTTCTGGTCTTAAGACTGGTCAGAATGACACATGGAACAACCTCCATGATTTCACTTTTGACACCACCATTTATGTCTTAGGAAAAGACACTAGTCTAGGTAATATGTCTGAAAATTCTTAAATTCTAATGGATGTGACGAATTTAAAAGGACTTAACTCAAAAAAATGGTAGGAAAGTTCAATCAAGGAACTACAAATCCCATATAACTACCTATCAATGTTAGAAATAGGGGAGCAGGATACAATCCCTAAATCATCACAACAATATACACAATCAACATGCATAAACCTAAGAAGACTAAGACTATGCCACTACCCCAAAAATAAAACTAATCAAGCCAATAGGTCAAGGTTGATACTAATTCAAAACCGTGCATGCATCTCTCAACCTAATTTATTGAAGAACTTGATGATGAACCAGAATGTCGATGTTCCTCAAATAGGAGTTCTTTGTCCATGCACTCTTATAGGTTGAACTTAGAAATGAGGAAGAGTTCATGTAAGAATCTACATTTATGATAGTAGAAGATAAGTTCTTCCAAAATTTGTCAAAGTCCCCAATGTAGCTCCTAATGCACTTCATATTTGTATAAATCTCACATGATAATAAAACAAATAGATTTTGACAATAATATCAGTGTCAATGTGATCATAGAACAACTATAAGTTGACAAATAAAATTAACAAGTCCTGATTGTTTATAGGGAAACATGTGCAGTGGAGGTGGGATATGACTCTAATTAGAACAATGCCATATGTCAACTCCCAAAAATTATGGAAAGATGTTAACACATAAGGGGGTGTCTTCATCCAAAGCATTAGAGAAGACAACCAAAGTCTAGAAGGTAAAGTCAAAAAATCTTATCAAACATCCAAGTATCAATCGATGCCGAAGTTCCATAGGATGCACAAACTAGGTGGGTCCTTAAGCTAAAATGCCAAGATCCAGACTCAGAAGACATACATGTATCCCATAACAATCTTTTCAACTAGTTGTGGGGGGATTTAGAGTATCCAAAGTATAATGCAACTCTTGTTAGAAGCATGGCATAGGAGACACATGTTTTTTTGCTTCCATCATTATAAGGACCATGGTACAAATAATTACAACACATTTCAGAAGGAAAATTTTAGGTTCATGAGAGAATCTTTATGATTTAAAGGGGGAAAAGCAATTCCTATATTTAAAGAATCATGTCATCATACCAGAGGATCCTTACTTTTTTTAGGTCACCATGTGTAATATTCTGAATTTTGATCAAATAAAACTTCTTGTTTAGGATAAGTTGTAAAAACAAGCCTTGTTGAGAATTTATTAGTAAATTCAATTGTAATATCCACTGGTTACAGAACGGAGACAACAACACCAAATTCTACCAGGATTGGGTCAATCAGAGGAGATGGCAGAATACCATTACCACTCTCAAAAATGTCGATGGACATTGGATATCCAACGCGGAAGAGGTGATGGATATGGTGGTATCACATTTTTAGAAAATTCTTACTGAACCATCAAGAGGCAACATGTCGAACTTTCCCAATATACCTGGCAATTTCACTCCTCTTAGTGTAGCTGAAACGAATTCCATTACTTCCATACCGCTGGCAGAGGAGGTGTTATCTACCCTGAAGTGAATGAAGTCATTCAAGGTGGCTGCTCTGGATGGAGTGACAGTGGAGTTCCTCCAAGGACACTAGCAGGCCATGGGGTAGTCAGTGATCTACATTATTCAGAACTTGATTGCAGGGGGACATCCATCTAATGGAGTATGCAATGCAACCATCATCCTTATCCCCAAGGTACCTAAACCAGAGAGATGCAAGCAAATCATACCAATTTCACTTAATACATCATCTTGAAACTAGCCTCAAAGTTGATTGCCGAAAGATTGAAGAAATTCATACCAAATTGGATCTCATACGAACAAAGTAGCTTTGTCCCTGGTAGAAGAATTACTGACAACATTGCACTAGTACATGAGATCATCCATAGCATGAGGTGTCGAAGAGGAGCAAAAACCATGGCAATTAAATTTGACCTGTCTAAGGCTTATGACAAAATGTCGTGGAGGTTCATTGAAGAAACGCTGGTGATGGTGGGACTGGCTGCGAACATTAGATAGTTTATAATGTATTCCATTACCGAAGGTAGCTCAATGATAGTGTGGAATGGAAAACAATCATGGGCTTTCAGGGCAAGCTGAGGATTAAGGCAAGGGGATCCATTATCACCATATTTATTTGTGCTTTGCCTAGAGAGACTATCTCATATGATACAGGAGAAGTCACCACTGCTAGATGGAAACCTATGAATCTGAGAAGAACATGCATCACGATACCTCATGTATGCTTCACAGATGATCTTATTTTCTTTGCTGAGGTGAGCAGAACCCAAATGCGGACCATATTGCAGTGTTTCAAAGAATTTGAGGAAGCCTCTGGTCAGGAGATTTCAACCACCAAATCACACATATATTTTGCTAGGAGTGTTCCACGAGCAGTGCAAAGGTCCATTAAGAAGCTGAGTAAATTTCAAGTTACTGAAAACCTGGGGAAATATCTATGCATTCCAATCTTGCATTCCAGAATTAACAAGCATACTTATTCAGACATCATCGATAAGGTTGAAGGAAGAGTTCAAGCTTGGGCAGTGAGATCCTTATCTCTAGCTGGGAGAGTGTGCTCAGCTAAGTCTATAGTAACAACCATTCCAACTTATGTCATGAAGATGACAACGATACCCTTAAGCTTGAGTGACATGATCGATAGCATTATATGAAGATTCATATGGGGAGAAAGTCACAAGACGAGGTTGGTTTCTCTAGTGGCTTGGAACAAGGTTACATGCGCAAAAGTGAATGGGGGCCTAGGAATCAAGTCTATGAGGGAGTGGAATGAAGCACTTCTGCTAAAGAACTCTTGGGAGGTGGCGGCTGGGTGGAATTCCATCTATTTTAATGCAATCAAAATGCATTCTAACAACACTATGTCTGGGAAGGCGATCACGACATCCAGACTGGGACAAGTGACGATTGCTGGTAAGGGTTTCATCCTAAATAACTCCATGATGATGCCGGTAGGAAGGACAACTATAAATGTATGGAATGATGTCTGGGTGAAGCTGAGATTCAAACTGAAGGATCACACTAAGCGAGCAATTCCTGAGGATCTGAATGATTTGATGGTGAGCTGCTTGGTGCCAGACACAGGAGAATGGGATAAAGAGTTTTTAAGTTACAGGTTTGATGAAGATGTGGTACGGTCCATTATGGCAAAGGATACTCCAGTCGTATCCATCCCTAGAGACCACAGAGCATGGTTGCACACGACAGATGGGAACTACTCCTCAAGTTTAGCATATCATATATTAAGAGAAGGAGGGAAATTGTATGCCAAGGTGACTGGAAGATGGTGTGGAGACTACAAGTACCATCCAGAGTACGCATGTTTGCATGGTTGGTCCTCCATGGAGCTCTAATGACGAAAGGCGTATGGCACGACATATGACCCAGGAAGGATTATGTTGCAGATGTCGAGAGGCAAATGAATCAACCATCCATGCGCTAAGAGATTGTGTGAATATGAAGGACATCTAGCGACACTTCCTCATTCCATGCAAACAGAATTAGTTCTTCAAACCGATTACCATGGGCAGATGGTTAAAGATAGCACATGGCATTCTAAGCATCCCAAAGGAAATTTTTGGACCATTTGTAGCACTGTGTGGGGGTTCAGAAATACCGAAATCTTTGAAGGTGAGATCAAGCAGATCAAACATCAAATTCGATACATCTAGAAGGAAATAATGCATACAACTGAAGCTTGGGCGAGTGACATATCCACTCAATGACTGATCAGAATCGGCGTCTGGAACAAATCGGACTGGGGACAGTCAAGCTGAATGTGGATGCGGCAGTACATAACAAAGGAGCTGCGGTAGTGGCGGTTGCTAGGGATTCATATGGTTTCTGGCTAGGGGGTGGTCGAGGAAGATCGATTGCTCATCTGTCATGACAAAAAAATTAGCAGGCATACAGTTGGCTCTAGATCTAATTCAGATGAATGCATGGACTAATTGCATAGTGGAAACAGACAACTTAATGGCTATGAAGCTGATGGATGAGGAGGCAGACAATTACCCTAAGTACGCATACTAGATGAGCCACCTAAAGAAGGTGTAACAACCCCGCCTCCTAGTAACCCCCAATTAAGGGAGACCAAGAGGTCAGAGCCGTTATCCCAATTAACAGGATCAAAGGTTCAACAAATAATCAGTAATAATTATAAAATTCTACCAAACTATACTAAAAGCTGGTATAAAATAAAACTTTGCATTCATTTTTCAAAAACTTGGATATCTACTTCTATCCACATCTGGAGTCTATTCTAACTAATCCTCCTTTGTACTTTAATTCTTATTTAATTCCACATATGCCGCTTTAATGTTTGTCCTTTTCAAACTTGTACCTAAAATGCCGACAAACAAAATGTTGATCAACATATATGAATATGCCGGTATGTGGGGACAACCAAAATTTCACAAATATGGCTAACAATCTAAATATCACAATCAAGTTAATTAACAAGCCAAATTATGCTTTCAGTGTGACATTCTCCACCGCTTTTTCCCTAACCCTGACATACCCACCTTAGGGTTTCTCTTATGCCAATGACTTAAGGCCACCTTCTCAATCCCAAGCTTGGTTCCTGGGGTCACCTCTCATAGTGCCCATTAGTCATTCAATAAAGACCACCCTCTCAATCCCAATCTTGGTGTCTGGGGTCACCACTCATGGTGCCCATGGGTCTTCCCTCCTGGGCTTGACCTTTTTGCATCATCCATCAGGGTGGCATGTAGGTGCGAGGATACACACTTTTATTATTATTGTGATAATCATAATGACTGTATGATTTGCAAGTATGAACATCCAAAATGATAGGTTGAATTCAATGCGATGAATCATCTGGAAAACCTTTGATAAACTAATGTGATTAACCATAATTAACCACATACCTGTCAGGCTGACTTGAGTACAGAAATAATCCAACTAAGCAAGAAATCTAGTAAACAAGAAAGAACACAAGATGTTCTTGAAACATGCATCCAATTTTCCTATCATTGATCAGGACATCAAGGTCTATTAAACCTAGCTCGTTTCCTAGGATTTCTAGTCCACTTTTAGGGTTTCCATTGTAATTAGGGTTTCACTTCATTTTTACTATTTTAACCCTAATTTTATACAATTACCCACAAACCCTAATTATCTCATCTACTCCTCATGAAAGATATTAAGGTTACCTTTTAACAACATATAACCCTAATTTCGGATTGAAGGCACAATTAAAAGTCAACTAAGTCTATTATGCCCCTTTTACATTAAAACTACCATTTTTATCCTTTTAATTCATGGTACGATCTTTAGGCCCAATTATCATCTTTGGTTCCTTCTGGATTAACAACTCATAGTACATTATGGTCTAATTCACATATGAACTCTATTTATTATTAATTCCACCTTTATCCATTAGAAAACCCTAATCACCATATTAAGTGTATTTATCCACAATTAGGAACTTTTATACTCAAAATAGCTTTTAACCGTCATATCTCAGCCTTAATCATGAATTTGAACAACTAAAATAATTAATAGTCATAATTACTAACATTAGGGTTTCAAGGCCCAATAAAGCTCATTTATGCACATGGAACCCTAAATTAATCCAATTACATGTAAGGTTCATCCTTTTAGATCTTGATGTGTCTTTTTATAATAATCAGGTTAATATCAACTTTAATCATCCATAAAACCCCTTTTAATACATTAATCATCTCAGAATAGGGTTTCTTAATCATTAATACATTAAAGTTGATATCTTTCACTATTTTTTGAATTGCAAGAGGAATTAAGTTCGAAATATATTTTTAATAGATTCCTC
Source organism: Alisma plantago-aquatica (assembly GCA_963693085.1). Lineage (NCBI taxonomy): Eukaryota > Viridiplantae > Streptophyta > Magnoliopsida > Alismatales > Alismataceae > Alisma > Alisma plantago-aquatica. The sequence continues at coordinate 1,065,234,837 of OY856411.1, read as the reverse complement.
ACATTTTTCTAAGCAAAATTGATATATTACATGTATCGATCTGAGCTACCCATAAAAAGATACAAATTTTGCAAGATAAACTTACTTGGACCAATGGGATGCTGACACGTCAGCAATCCCATACAACACAGCCGCTTTGGAAACATAACATAATGCCGCTTATACCCTCATGTAAGTGGCTGGTCCTTCAGCCCTTGGAGGGGCAAAAAACATCCAACAACCCTCCGTCTTCTTCCTCCTCACCCGCCCTAGTGCTGCCGCTGAAGCAAAGGTCAGGTGCGGCTCTGCCGCTGCTTCCTGGACCTCGACGACCACTAGGGGTTGCTTGCCCACCTCCATCATGCCTTTACGCACGCGTAGGTGCCATCAGATCATGGCCATGATGGCCGGTTCAAGCTCTCCGGGTCTGCACTATGCGACAGCATGCAGCCATCCTATGGCTGTTGCGTAAGAGCTAGAGCACGGGGACGATGGCCGCATCTCTCTCTGGGGACGTTGGGGCATCCAACATCCATCAAGATCATCTAATAGTTCTTCGTTGCTCCATAGACGCGCTACTCCTCTATCCAAGGGTTTGCATGAAAAGAACAAGAAGAAGAGAGAGGGTTGCGTGGGATCTCTCTTGAACTCTAACCAGAGGTTCTACCCCTTATATAGGGGAGGGTATCAAAACCCTAGGTTGTTCATCCACGAGATTTGAGTCTCTTTCCAAATAGGAAACCAAGTTCCTTCATAAGAAAGCAATCTTCTCTCTCTTAATTATATTCTTAATAAACCATATTTATTGGATATTTAGGAATTAAAAAATTCTCTCTCTTATTCTCTTTATGCTTGACTTTTAACCCATTGGCATGAAATGATTCTTTCTTATAGTAGAAAATGCCTCTTTTTAACAATACCACAAAATTCATTAATTACCTATCACATTATCCTCTTATTTTGTATTATTTGTATTTTCTCTTTCTTTTTCTCTATTGGGGCTCTTTTGACCCCAAAAAACTCTAATATTTTGAAATCTTTTTTAGTGGATACTCATTATCCTTCTAGATGCATCTATATACATTATTTCTCATTATTTTACTTATTTCTTTATTAAAATATCTCTTTTTGAGGATTTCTTTTTATCTCTCTTTTTATTTTCCTTTTTGGAATTCCTTCTAATATTAGAAACCTTATGGATACGAAAATCCACCAAAGATGACTCAACATACCTCTTTCCACTTATTTTCCACATTTTATCATTGTCTCTAACTTCTTTATTAATAAAGAAGTATTTAATTGATCTTTTCTTTTCTTGTTGCATTATCATTGCAACTTTGGACTCCTTGGGACCCAAGGAACCCAAGAGGCACGAAATCCTCCTTTGAATAATATTCCTTTGCCTTCTAGAGATTTCTACATCTTTCTTTTCTCCATTTCTTTACTAATGGAGTTTCCTTTGTCTTTTCCTTGTTAATGGGCCCAATAGCCAATAAATCCCACAAAAAAACCAACAAGGATATTGTAAACGAAATCCTTTTATTCAAAACAAATATATCATTATTTGTTCAAATATCTTAAATAGGAGAAATTACATTTCTCACCAAAAGAACCAAAAAATTGGGGTTGTAACAGAAAGAGAAACCCGAGAACGTGACAATACAGTATGCTATCAGAGAAAGCAATTCTGTTGCAGATAAGCTTGCCAAATACCAACTCCGTCACAACTCACAACAGGAGTACTAGGACACACCTCCCAGTTGTTTCATGAGTGTATACCGCTCGGAAGGGCCTGCTAATATTATGTCAAATAACTGTGATCCAATGATTCATCCTAGGACATACACTAGGAGAAATGAAGCATGTATTAGACAACAACTCAAATAAATAAAGTCCTTTTGATTAAAAAAATTTATATACTGAAAAATATAATTACAGTACTTTTTTTCAAAATATGAAAAATAACAATTTGGTGGACAAGCACACAAGTATGTAGCTGGATGGAAAGCAAGTAGCTTATGGAGGCAAGCATATAGTTGGGTAGCAAATAGGTAGCTTGAGCAAACAAACTACTTGGTAAAGTAAGAAGCTTAGTGTCATTCTCCTCTTTTAAACACCTAGCACATCCTAATGTTTGACACCTATCCTACCATGTGTCATCTAATCTTTGATAGATATCTTAAAATGACACATATGCATCCATTGTGTCATACAACCATAAATTATCTCTCATTAGAAGACACATACACATCCATGTGTCATTAACACTAAAAATCATCTCTCTTTTGATGACAAACATATACCTATGTGTCATCCATATACATTTTGCAATTAGGACCATGCTACCCTCCATCATCCCTATAAATATAAGCCAACTCCACTCAACTTAATTCATATTCCAAAGATCTTGTCCTTCCATGAAAGAAAACGTCCCCTTGCTTCTTTTTATTCCTCAAAGACAAGTAACCCTCTCCCTCTCTTTAGAAACCATAAACCTTTCCCTCTTCCACCACTATAGTGAAGTTCTTCTTGGAGAACATGTTGAATAGGAGAGTTACTCTGGCAACATAGTGTATAACCTCCCAAGGTTTGTTCCCTACATGTAATTCCTAAATACCATTTTGATATACTAGCTCTCTATCTCCCCTTGACTTCATGCTCTCTCTATTTTTCTAATAAGAATCTATTATAAGAAAAAATTCTATTAAAATACTCTTGAAATTTGATCTTATCTCTCTGTCTTTAACCTATTTCAACATCACACTTCTAGGAAAGGTATGAACCTCACTTCTTGTAATAGTCTCTTATTCAAGCATCAATGGAAAGTATTATTTTGTGTATCCTTTACTTCTTGACTTAATCTCTTGTATCACCATCAGTGAAAAGTAAGGTTTATTTTGGTTTAGTATAGTTAAATATCATCTTCACTCTGTATCATAAACCCCGATATAAACGTTAATGAAAAGTATAGTTTAATATGAGTTAATATTGTTTAGTATGATATTCCATTCTTATAATGATCTATGCTATCAACCATCAATGAAAAGCATGATTTGCATGGTTTGGTATTGAATGTAGAATATTTGGCATACTTCATATGTTTTGTAAAGAATGAATAAATGATATACCATACACAACTATTTTATTAATAATCTAGAGTTGAATATTAATGAATTTTCTTTCATTACCGTAAGATCTTACAATATATTGGTACCTATCATCCTTTAAAATTGAATTAAGATTCTAGATGATAATCAAGCATGCCTTTGTGCATTCTAGTTCTATTATCTTTTAATTTCCTTTTTCTTTATTTCTCCCTATTAATTGAGTCATGTGATATTGTTGGAAAGTGGAATTCCATTAGACATTTGTAAGGTGACTAGGAGCCTGTTTCACTGATGCCTATAGCCAATAAAGAGGAAAGGTTATTTGATTGGTTGTGTGTTCGTACGGAGGGACTCCCTAACCTCGTGCATGCTCCTGGTCATAGATTTATCTGATTCAAAGCCACAACCCCACTAGTTTATATTTTAGGTGTTATAGTAAAATACTCAACTAATGATTCATTTATTCATTGTTACCTTTTGACCTCATTAACTTTGACTAGCCATCATAATCAGTTGTTTATCTTTGATGATATCCTTTTATTTCTAAACCATTATATTGGGAGATGTGTTGGTAACAGGGTCAACATGTCTTGGCTGGGGATTGATATATTTGGGATCCGAATCTAAGTCCCTTGGAGTCAGGGATGGATGAGTATAATGCTCTACCATACTCAGGCACACACTTAGGTTAGTCATGTAGAATCAGGCATGATCATATTAGTAATGGGGAATAGACTCCAGAGGAGATTAAGCATGCTAACTAATGATACTTCAAGTGGAATTTTGTGCAAGAAGCACCCTCTTCCGGTCTTAGAAATGTGAGCAGTGGCTGCATGTAGTAATTTGATTCATTTTATAGAGCATGCAATGTGCATGAGTGGCTGGGGGTGTGCTGGTTCTTTCGAGCCAGAGGTGCACACACTAGCCAACAAGAGGTGACTAGATGCACTCCACGGAACTCGAACACACAAGATCTCTTGAAATTTATAAAAACCCTAACAAGACTCGATCACAACACTAAATAGGTCACCCTCAAGAGCACGAGGTACTATTTTAGCATAGGTGATATACAAGAATAGGGGACGATCCTCAGGGACAGAGGGGGCAGTAGAGCTAAGTTATAATTGGCTATGTTCCTAGAGCAGAGACTAGGGTTTTAGGATTGATTGGTTGTTTTGATTGTTAACCTAAGTGAACAGGTAAGTAAAGGCAAAATGAAATCTAAGTTATCACAAACCCTAAATTGTCCTAAGCAAGCAAGTCTAAGGAACTAGATTAATCAATTAGCTAAATAGGAGAAAAGGTTAACTACACTACACTAGTAGAGCAATTAGCAACTAAGAGCTAAGTTAACTACTAGAGAGAGTGAGAATCTAAGTTAACCCTAAAGAACAAGACTAAGCAATTGATTAGATTGAGCAAAAGCAACTAAACTAGATTAGCATGAACAGGCTAAGAAGGCAATATGGGTTTTAAGCAATGAGATTAGGATAGGTGGGCTATTTGGGAATGTAACATTGATATTAGTTGGGGGAAGTTATTAAACAAGCATGGTTCTCAACATCCATCTAGATTACCAAACCAAACTATAAGGCAATTACTACTAGAATATACCCTATACTACTAGTGGAAGACTAGGGTTAGGTGTAATTCTAGTAGGATTTTCCAAATCTAGGTTTCTAGGGTATGTGGTATTGGGCAATTGAGAGCCAAGGGTAGGAATGGGAGTAGAGATGAGGGGTTTTCACCTCATGCTACTAGCCATCTAGCCTTTAGAAAGCTCTAGGCAATTGCACTAATCACACTTACACTAGTCACTTAGATCTCACACTCACTTTTAGAAGGAGGGATATGTATGTAGGAATAAAGAGGGATAGCTAGGGATCCACTAATTGGACCTAGGATACATTCCTAAGATTGCTACATACACTCCAATTCCTCCTAGAAGCTAAGTGTCATCAAGCATCTCAAAATAAGCAATTTAGGATCACATGCAAGATAATATGTATGAGATAAAAGCATGGTGCAATCATCATAAACAAAAATGAGTTCATTACAAGTTAATCTCCCCAACATGGTATCAAAGTCATATTTTTACCCCAAATAGCCCACCACTAAGGGTTTAACTAAACATGATCATACAAAAGAGAAAGAAAAATAGGAGAAAGGAGGTAGGATCCATGGAGCTTGGGGTAGCTTCTCTTCCATCACCTCCTAGCATTTTGGGGACAACCTCCCTCCTCCAATGGTGTATATGGGCATGAGAATGGATGGGATTATGGAGGAAAACCTAGAAATCTAGGTTTCCAAAGTGGAAATGAGGTGGAAATGGTGGGTAGAGAGCATAAATGCAAGGAGGATGCAATGAATGCTCTAGAGTGGGTGGAGAGGAGTAATGGAAACTGGGGAGAGTGTAACCTTCGTGCTCCATTCTCCAACTGTGTATATATAGGTGGTGGGGAAGCACTTGGGTAAGTAGGGGTAGAATAGGAAAATTAGTGTAGAAAATGGGTAGGGTTAGTTGGCCACCATGTCCATGTTTGGGTGCCACGACCGTGGTGGGGGTTGCATGGCACAGTCGTGGGGGTGTGGACATGTCTAAGTTGTGAAAGGGAATGGAAAGGCTATGTATATGTAGTGGCCATTACCGTGGCAGGGAGCTACGGTCGTGCTGGGTAAGGGGTACCATGGCCGTGTTGAAGTACCACAACAATGTTGGAGGAGGAGGTTGTCTTTGTCTTCAGTTCACTGTGGACGTGGGGAGCACCATAGGCAAGGCGGTCTTCAAGGGCCATGACTGCGGTGAATGGCCATGATCGTGGTCATTCACATGAAAAATGGGCCACCTCTCTGTTGATTTTGGGGGGCGTTGTGCATAATTCCAACGGCTGTTGCGGGAGGCCACAACCGTAATGTCTTCTACTGGCCATGGCTATTCTAATGGCCATGACTGTGTGTCTTCAATGGGTCATGACCATGATGATGGCCACAACCGTGGTGCATTTGGTGCAAAAATGCTGACTTCCCTGTTGATTCTTGGCTATAATTCATAGGACCGTGGTGGATACCCACCGCCGTGCTGGGGTCTTTAGTGGCTAAATTAACTTCAATCTTCATCATCAATGGACATCTTTTCTTGATGTCTAATATTGGTCATTAGGGGTAGGTTGAGGGAGCTTTGGGACCTTCTTTGGACCCCTCCATGAGTAGAGGAACCCTAGAACTCCTTCCTTCTCTCTCATCCTCCAAAGCATGGTCCAAGTACTTGAAAATAATGCAAAGAATGTCCATAAGTGCATTTGATTGTAATACTCATATTGGGGGATTTAACTTGCATTCTACTATGTTTAGATGTGAATAAAATACAAAATGGTACAAGATGGAGCCCTAAAATAGGGCTGCATCACCACCCTAAACTTGAAACATACTTGTCCTCAAGTATGCTCCAACTCAATCTCTCTATAATTTTTCCACAATCAAGAAACAACAAATGCAATGCAAAAGATGAATATTGTTGAATGGGATCAAAAGTGACTAAGTACAAGCATTCCACCTCTCTCCTCTCCTGCTTTCACAAACCAATCATGAAAGGGCACAAAGCATATGAACTTCAGATATAGTGCATAAAACACACAAGCTATCTATATTTCTTTCATGTACTTCCAAGTAGACCGTTTCATGATGGTGTTAATCAAGGATGACTAGGAGTGCTGTTTCACCTTCATGCTTTCAACCTTATGTTTCAAATCACACCAAATGACCCACGTGGTTGTGAAAAAGGGCAAAATGAGCTAGGTTTGATGTTTCCTAGCTCAATGGGTATAAAAATGGAAGAAAGGGTTGTGGTAAGATTTTGGAGTGATATTACATAGAACTATCATCTTTTCTTTACTTAGATGCTCTTAAACAGGAGCACCTTTTTTTGTTTTTGTATTTTTTTCTTTTTCTTTTCCCTTGGAGTAGATAGGACATATGGTGATGAGAGTGAAGTGGTGAGATGTAGGTGTGGCCACCCCAAACTTTTGGAAGTGGCTATGACTGATATGTGCACTTTGGCATCCTTTCATGAGGTAGAGGGGTAAGAAGATGGCGAGTGAATAGTCAGGTCAAAGAGGGTCATTGGCATGATTCTCAATATAAGGTATCCTGCATGAAAATTAATCCAACACTTCATACAACAATATCACACCACATGATTGAACAACTTGAAATTGATACTTCTATCAAGTGATAACATAGGCACTAGGCACTCATAGTTTGCTCAAATCACAATTCAACCAAAACATTCACAAAACCAAGAGAGGTGATGTACATGTAAAAAGTCAAGAATTGATACTATTTAGTAATAAACAATAATAATTCACTTACATTTGTCAAAGGTCATCATTTTTAATCCAAAAAGTAGAGATTGGGTTGAAACACACTTTTAGACAGGAAATCTCAAATTTGGGAAAAATTGGCCAAAACGGTGCCAAGTTGCCTTCGATCACATCTAAGCCTATATTATTGAACTTAAAATAGTAAACAAAAAAATCCTAGCTAAAACATGTAAAAATTACAAAAAATCTACATGATATGAAATGCATGGCAAATGAGAAATTTTTTTGAAAATTACACAAAAATGCATGAAAGTAAACTACATGTATGCATGAATGCAGGCAGGCACACAAGGTGAGGATAGACAAGTAAGAAAGTCAGTCAAATTGTTTTCTCATCTTGCAAAAATTTAGCTCAGGGTACATATATAAGAATGTGGTGAACGAAGGGCTTGCTGCCCTACCACCCCAAACTTTTAAATCATGCTATCCTCAGCATGAAATAGAAGTTTAGAATAGTAGGGAAAAAGGGCATGGAGTCACAGTGGAAAACCACCAAGAGATGGAGTGATCAATGTAGCACTAGGTGAGTAGGGTAGGACCACCATGGTTGTGCTAAGCAACACAGTCGTTCTATCTTTTTGGTCACACAACCATGCTATGTGGCACGGCCATTCTGGACTCCTTCCTGTAGCTTCTCTACTATTTTATAATGTTTTCTCCAACTTTGATCTTCTCCTTGGCTAGATCCTTTTTGCATCACTTTTTGTTTCTTATACCTATACTAACATGATTCACAAATAGAAAATTATCAATTATATCGTATGTGTGTGTTTCTTGAAAAAAATGAAAGTGTGATAAAATAACAAGGTTCGAGAATCTCAAGCCGCATGGGTTGCCTCCCACTAGCACTAAGTTTATAGCCTTCAGCCGCACTTGCTGCTTTCTTCACTAAGTGTTGACACCCATGGTGTCTCCCTTTTCTTCCATAATGATTCTTTTTAGAGTTTTGATGACATGCGATTCATCCCAAGGAGTGTACATCGATCAGAAGTAGGGACTTGATCTCCACTTTTCTAGAGGATCATAGTAACATAGACTATCACCGAAATCTTCTTCACCCAACCGATACCTTTCTTCCTTAGTGAATATAAAGAAGTCAAACTTTCTCCTTTTGTAAGTGACCGTCAGAGTACCCATACACACATTAATCTCCGTAGCCACAGTGGACAAGAAGGGTCTCCCCAATATGAGGTATTCTTTTCCATCAATAGGTCCAGAATCCACAATCAAAAAATCGACGAGTATGCAATTTTTATCCTTTGATCCATTGTTACTGTTGCGTTTAGCAAGATCCCCAAAGGCTTCCTCTTAGTTCCATCACCCAAGATGAGAACACAATCCACTGGTTCCATTTTCTTGAGGCCAATCCATAAGTACATTCTCAATGGCATAATTCTTATCCCTGCACCTAGATCAAGGAGAGAATGCTCAACAGGTTGTGCATCGATGTAGCATGTAATAAGAGGGACTCTCGGATCGTCCATTTTTTTGGAAAACCAATGTCCAAGATGAAATTCACCAATTTTGTTGCAATGATTTCCTTGGGTGGCAATAACACCAGTTTTCTCTTCCCCATGCAAACATCCTTCACCAATGAAAAGAATGGTTTGATGCACACCGTTCCTTGCTTCAAGGACCCTAGGAGATTCATGATACTACTATTCTTTTTTTGGAGAAAGGGCCCTTCTAAAGCCGCATGGAATTGCTCCCCAATTGCATCCAATGTTTCTGCAGCAATTTGTGGGCCTTAAGGAGGTATGATGGTGATTCTTGTCTCATGGGGAGGTTTTCGCTTCCAACAAGGCATTGCATCAAGTGTTGCTATGTCAATGGCATGTGGGGTATCAAACATGATCTTGTCACAATAGGACAGAAGAGTCGAATCTCTTGCACTTTCACCACTTTCAAGAAATGGTGGGACAACTGAGGATGCTTCTACACACTCAATGGGAGAAGCAGAAACTTGGGTGTACTCCATATTCTCAAGAAGTAGGTGAGCAAAAAATTCTTTGGCACTTTCGCAATCTCTACTTGACTCTTCTAGCATCGAGTCATCATGACCAACCTTAATTATTTCTTCCTCCCCTTTTTTAAATATTTTGAGCAGCTTCTCTTCCCCATATTATAGACACCATATTCACTTGTTCATGGGAAGAAGGTGGGGCTTGTGAAGATGAAGGTGGTGGTGGTCTTTGATGAGGCAAGTTAGGATTTTGGAGTATGCAAGTTGGTTGTTGGGGAGGTTGTTGTGGAGGTGGTGGTTGATAGGCGTGTGCTGGCGGTGGGGGATATTGATAGTTAAATGGGAGTTGGTGAGGTGGAAGAGAATATGGATTTGGTGTTCCTTGGTACTGGAGGAGTGGGGTGCTTGGCCTTGCGGTGGGACATATGCACCTTGAGTAGTGCTCACATAACCACCATCATTGTTCAGATTGGCCATGGGTTGATACGGTAGCCTTCCCTCTTCATGGTGAGCAAGTGAGATTGAGATTTGATCAAACCTTTTCTCAAGGTGGCTAATATTTTTCCCTTGAGAGAACACCTCTTTCTTTACCTCATCCAAATTTATTAATCTCCCAAGCACTTCATCTTCAAATTTAGAGTTATACCTTGGCCTTGGTTGCCCTTATCCTTGACCGTTTTCATTGTGTTGTTTCCATGAAAAGTTAGGATGATTCCTCCACTCGGGAGTGTAAGTGGTGGACATAGGATCTTGGTTGTTTTGGTTGCCAAAAGAGTGTAAAGAATGAACTTCTTCATCTACAGAATCAACCGCCATAGTGGATTGACTAGAAGAACCACCATCTTGGCTCTTCATCATATTCATCATGTCTCCCATCATCTTCATCATATCTGGGGTGTCAACGGTGCAGTTTGGAGCATGGGAGGAGATGGAGGGATGTAGTTCTGGATGCAATGTTCCCCTTTAGTAGAAACTCGATGGTGAGAATTTTTAGCAAGGTGTTCAAATAATGGCCACGACTCCTCCGGTGGCTTTGCCATGAATGTGAGTCCACATGATGAGTCAATATTGTTCTGGCTTAAATCTTCAAGCCTGGTGTAGAAGACTTGGACTAGCTTCCACAATGGTACCTCGTGATGGGGGCAGTCGCAAAGGAGCTTTTGGAACCTTTCCCACACCTTGTGGAAAGGTTAATTTTCCTTTTGGGCAAGGGTGGTGATACATCTTCTCGTGTGAGTCAACTTGGCAATTGGAAAAAACTTTTTGAGAAACTCATTCTTGATCTCATTCCAAGTCACCAACTCTGGCTTCAAAATGTACCATTCTTTAGCTTTTTCCTTTAAAGAGAAAGGGAAGAGAATCCTCCAGATGGAGTCATCAGTAGTAGTGAGGGTACAGAAGGTGGAACAAGTCTCAAGGAAGGCATTGATGTGATGGTTGGGATTTTCATTCTCCATCCAATAGTAGGTAGGGAGGAGTCCAAGGAGTGCGGATGGAATGGAGAACTGTTGTCCCGGTATTTGGTCAACTAGGGTGGCAATGGGAGATTGTGGTTCTCTGGGGTGAAATACTTGTGGAGGGGGCAGTTGGGCTGTGGTGGTGGTTGAGCATTTCCATGGGGATTGTTTTCTGCCATGTCAGTTACTTGGTGTTTCTTGTGGCGACTTTGGCATCTCCTCCTACCTATCTCAAGGTTTTACAACACCAAGTCAGTACAAGTATTATGCGTATGGCGCATGCATAGCTATCACCTACACAATACACAAACAAACAACAAGAAACCAAGTTAGAATGGCAATATGCAAAAGTGAACAAAGAATAAAGAATAGCAATGATGAGGGAGATAGGAAAGGATAAGCTACACTAACTAGCTAGGTCGAGTGCCTCTATCCCTGACAACAGTGCCAAAAAGCTTGGTGCTTATGAGCCAGAGGTGCACACTAGCCAACAGGAGGTGACTAGATGCACTCCACAAAATGCGAACACACATGAACTCTCAAAATTTATAAAAACCCTAACAAGACTCAGTCACAACACTAAATAGTTCACCCACAAGTGCATAAGGTACTATTGTAGCATATGTGATAGGTAAGAGTAGAGGTCGATCCTCAGGGACAAGGGGGCACTAGAGCTAAGTTAGCGTTGGCTACGTTCCTCAAGTGGAGACTAGGGTTTTAGGGTTGATTGGTTGTTTTGATTGTTAACCTAAGTGAACAGACAAGCAAAGGAAAAATGAAATCTAAGTTATCACAAACCCTAAATTTTCCTAAGAAAGCAAGTCTAAGGACCTAGATTAATCAATTAGCTAATCAGGAGAAAAGGTTAACTACACTACACCAGTAGAGCAATTAGCAACTAAGAGCTAAGTTAACCACTAGAGAGAGCGAGAACCTAAGTTAACCCTAAAGAACAATACTAAGTAATTAGTTAGATTGAGCAAAAGCAACTAAACTAGATTAGCATGAACAAGCTAAGAAGGCAATATGGGTTTTAAGCAATGATATTAGGATAGGTGGGCCGTATGGGAATGTAAAATTGATATTAGTTGGGGGAGGTTATTAAACAAGCATGGTTCTCAACATCCATCTAGATTACCAAACCAAACAATAAGGAAATTGCTACTACAATGTACCCTATACTACTAGTGGAAGACTAGGGTCAGGTGTAATTCTAGTAGGATTTGCCAAATCTAGGTTTCTAGGGTAAGTGGTATTGGGAAATTGAGAGCCAAGGGTAGGAATGGGAGTAGAGATGAGGGTTTTTCACCTCATGCTACTAGCCATCTAGCCTTTAGATAGCTCTAGGAAATTGCACTAATCACACTTACACTAGTCACTTAGATCTCACACTCACTTGTATAAGGAGGGATATGTATGTAGAAACAAAGGGGGCTAGCTAGGGATTCACTAATTGGATCTTGGAGCCATTCCTAAGATTGCTACATACACTCCAATTCCTCCTAGAAGCTAAGTGTCATCAAGAATCACAAAGTAAGTAATTTAAGTTTAAGAGAAAAAATCACATGTAAGATAATGGGATATGAGATAAAATCATGGAGCAATCACCGTAAACAAAAATGAGTTTATTACAAGTTATTCTCCCCCAACATGGTATCAAAGTCACATTTTTACCCCAAACCGCCCACAACTAGGGGCTTAGCTAAACATGATCATACAAAAGAGATAGAAAAATAGGAGAAAGGAGGTAGGATCCATGGAGCTCATGGTATCTTCTCTTCCTTAACCTCCTAGAAGCTCAGGGATGACCTCCCTCCTCTAATGGTGCATATGGGCATGAGAATGGAGGGGATTATGGAGGAAAACCTAGAAATCTAGGTTTCCAAGGTGGAAATGAGGTGGAAGTGGTAGGGGGAGAGCATAAATGCAAGGAGGATGCAATGAATGCTCTAGAGTGGGTGGAGAGGAGTAATAGCAGCTAGGGAGAGTGTAACCTTCGTGCTCCAACCACCACCTATGTATATATAGGTGGTGGGGAAGCACTAGGGTAAGTAGGGGTTGAATAGGAAAAGTAGTGTAGAAAATTGGTAGGGTTAGTTGGTTACCACAGTCATGTTGGGGTTCCATGATTGTGGTGGGGGTTGCATGGCACAATCATGGGGGTGTGGACATGACCAAGGTGTGAAAGGGAATGGAAAGGCTAAGTATATGTGGTGGCAATGGCTGTGGCGGGGAACCACAGTCGTGTTGGGTAAGGGGTACCACAACCTCATTGAGGTACCACAATCATGTTGGAGGAGGAGGTCATCTTTGTCTTTAGTACACCATAGGTGTGGGTAGTGCCATGGGCAAGGAGGTATTCAAGGGCCACGACTGTCATTATTCACGTGAAAAATGGGCCACCTCTTTGTTGATTTAGGGGGTTGTTGTGCATAATTCCAATGGCCGTTGTGGGAGGACACAACCATGATGTCTTCTGCTAGCCATGGCCATACTGATGGCTACTACCGTGGTGTCTTCAATGGGCCATGGTCGTGCTGATGGCCATGCCCATGGTGCGTTTGGTGTAAAAATGCAGACTTCCCTGTTGATTCTTGGCTATAATTCACACGATCGTGGTGGATGCCCACGACCGTGCTGGAGTCTTCAAGGGCTAAATTCACTTGAATCTTCATCGTCAATGGACTTCTTTGCCTGATGTCGAACCTTGGCCATTAGGGGTAGGTTGAGGGAACTTTGGGGCCTTCTTTGGACCCCTCCATGAGTAGAGGAATCCTAGAACTCCTTCCTTATCTCTCATCCATCCAAAGCATGGTCCAAGTACTTTAAAATAATGCAAAGAATGTCTGTAAGTGCATTTGATAGTAATACTCATATTGGGGGATTTAACTTGCATTCTACTATGTTTAGATGTGAATAAAGTACAAAATGGCACAAGATGGAGCCCCAAAATATGGCTGCATCATGTACCATGGTACTTACAAGTGTTTTGGTAACCCTAATGGACTAAAGTCTTAGATAAGCTAGTTTGTGTGGTTATAGGACACTTAACCAAGGTGAATTGACACCTTCTCTAAGTGTTGTAGCTAAGCTTGTGTATGTAATATGGTCTCCCACTTATTAAGATTTATAAAAGAAATACACAAATATCACTATGTATGAATTATCTTTCATTATGATCTTCAGTATTAGTCTATTTTCTTTTGATATAGTTGTCATTTGAATAAATGATTAAGAATGTAAATTAGTGAGATATGAAAAGTGTCTTGCTGCAATACTCTATTTTCTATCAACCATACTTAGACAATTATCTAACTCTCTTTCTCCCATTTGGGCTATGACAAACCTTTCTTGCCATAGGCTGATCATGTAGATGCAGGTGTATGCATGTATCTTTTCGTAGACTATCTTGAAAGATCCTGGAAGTATTATCAATATCATATCTAATTTTTGGGTTTTGTAGTTTGCTAGACCTATGGGTCATGTAAATATATGTAAAAATTTTCTTCTAAGAAATGTTTGCGTAAATGACTATGTTATCAATATAGTTTTTTTTGGGTTGCATCTTTGATTGGCATTGATACTTAAATTCTATAAACCTCAGAAACCAAGTTGATATATTATGTAATTTGTTTATGGGACATTACACCTAGCACTCAGAAGAAGAAATCCATTTTGTGATATCAATACAATAAAGCACATTAAGAATAGAGCACATACAAAGCCTAAAATGGTTCTCCTTTATGAGAGACATGGGTATAATAGAGGAGAGAGAAAAGTCATGTTGTCACACATGCCTTCAATTCCACTCTCATTCTTAATGTACTTTAAACTATTTTTCTATTACATTTACTAATGCTTTAAACAAGATAGGCCAATTCTAAGTATTATTTTCCTTTTGGTTTCCAATGCCTGCACTTAGGTGTGAATCTCAAGGGTTAGAGTTAATTGATTATGCTAACCAAATTTTTATAGCACATGGCAGCTCTATATTGTTAGAATGAGTGATCCTATTACATGATCATGACTAGCTTAATATGATCACAATACTCTCTTAGAAACTATGCATGATGGATGGATAGTAAGGGATTGGTAATAGATGCTATAGGAATCAATTCATGACTTCAGTGGTTGACTCTGAGGCATAGTAAATGCCCATAGTTTTATTGATTGATTAATTACCATGTGATTTCATTTATTTCAAATATTTTGATATTCATCCATTGGGACATCATTTGAACTATAGGGAGAATAACTTGTCCCTCTTTCCTACAATACTTAGCTAATACTTTATCTTTAGTCACCCATAATCAATAATAAAAAAACTATTTTGCATCATAAATGTTGTTTGTATTTATATCATTGACGTGGTTTATAGATCTTGCATTCTTACACTATTAATTCCTCATCAACGTTACTTAATGTGTGAACCACATAACCTGGTTGATAGTTGTTAGGTTCCTTTCTTTATTCACTTTCAATCTTTGTTGTAGTGATGTTTAGCACAATGTTATAATTTTTTTCACCATGATTTCCTTACATGCACGTCTTCAAAATTGGATGGTGTCCAGAAAAATTATTCTTTACTTAATATTTTTTAGCTTCATGATTTTCTTAATCTTATATATGGATATCGTGTAGTGGTACTTCCCCCTTTAGATTATATGAATTGTTAAAATGTAAAACAAAAAAACTATACAAAACAACATGTGCGTTTACCTTTCTTATTATATGTTGAACTTATGAAACTGGCATTTTATTTTCTTAGGATTACTTCATAGACTACCCTTTTGATTCACATGTTGTTTCTGAAAAAATTGAGCATGCTTAATTGGAAGACTTCAATGATGCTAACATGTAAAACCCTGCCTAATAGATCAGATTTACACTAAATGATCAATGGAGAAATATATCTTGATAATGAGTCTATGGAATTTTATGAAGGATTACATGAAGATGGGGGGAAATCAACTTTCAATTGCATTGTGGTTTTTCGTGTAATATTATTGGTTGCTTTTCATAAAAACCCCTTCACAAATCGAAAGAAAATATTATACTGATCGTTTGTAATACTTACAATTAGAAACTTAGATTTCCAACCAAATTATATACCTAAAGAAGAGATAAAACTTCCAAAAATTGAGTTGGAAATTGGTATTTTATGCTTTACTTAACATGATTAGAATATCACATTACATTGGTAGTTAAAACCACAGATATCAGAGTCAATCAATCCAATTATATTTTGTATAATTGTATTACTCTTGAATGATTAATATTTTAGAAAAATATTTTTTTTATTGGGTGACTGGGAATTCAACTTAGTACTTGAGATATTTTAGGTTAAGGTTTTTGTTCTTTTCCATGAAGATAACATAAGTGAAAATGATTTAAAACCATGAAATTATTGTGAGATGCACAAAACACCAAAAAGGTTGCCAATGTCATTCGTTGTGCTATGTTCATAATGTGAAACTAAGTCTACTCCCCTGTAAGGGCCCTGACTTGGGTTTTGGGATAACCCTTGATGTTTTGCCTAAGTAACATGATTATAACCTTGTATTAATCTTTTGAAAAATAATTAAGACTTAAGGAGAGCTCAAGTTTCATGTTTGAATGTTGTTTGAGCAATCTTTGCTTATTTTGGACCAAAGTACAATTTACCCAAGATTAGGGGTTATCTTACAATATGTCACATTATGGGTGTTCCCTTAGTACTTTAGCATCATAAGAGAGGGAATGATGCTAAGGTGCACCTTGTGGAAAGCCTAAATTCCAAGTTGGGCTTATATGGTTGATGCATATGCTTTATGTGCTAGTTTTGGTGCAACTTGCAACTTACCCAATATATGGGGTTTATGTGCAATTTACCACCTCTAGAGTGTTCTTACTCTCTCTTGGTATAATTTAGAGTAGATAGAGAGAGAAGTGGGCACCTTGTTTGAGTCTTGGTTGAGTGATAACACTCTTGGTGATGTTAGAACCATAGAATGTTGAGTACATTGAACCATAGATGAGGTTGTGTCAAGTTGTAAAGGGCATATGGGGGTTCCTATTAGTTTATAAACCATAGAGAAAGTTCCTTATCAGTTTGTAAATTTTTGGAAGCATTCATGTCAGGATAAGCACCTCAAATAGGTGAAGCCTATCGGTTTGAGACTTCCTTGCAAAGGTGGTATCGGTTTTTACAAAAAGTGACGACGAGTTGTGAATCTTGTCAAGGAAGCTATCCAATGGCCGATACCTCACCCTGGGTTTATCCATAAGATCCTTTCATGTCACGATACACATGTTTTCAAAGTGTCACCATGCATGGACATGTGTCACCCATGTACATATGGTGATGACACCTTACATTTACTCTCTTTCATGAGCCTCAACTATATATACTCCCATTTTCACCTCCTAGTAAACCTTTCCACTCCTTTACCATATCTTGCTTGGTGGATGAACCTAGGATCTCAAGGAGAAAGGAGGAGGTTGAGAAACTTGCCCAAGGTAAATTCATGGTTATCTCCTACCTTGGATGGGCTATGCTTCTCGAACCATGACTCTTTCTTCCTTTCCTTCTTCACCTAGTTCCTTGCTATGGTATCTTCTTTTCATATAGAGGTGTGATGATCAAGTATTATACTCTTGATAAGTCATCTTCAACCTCGGGAACGTGGATCTTGGAAGCGTGATGATTTAGTGGTGATTTTAAGGTGGGTTATATAAATTGAACTCAACTTTATTATTATTCACCTTCTACTATGTAATTCTTGGCGGTTCATTCTCTACTTTAACTTTTCTTGTTCGCAATCATGGTTCTATGAGCTCTAAAGAATATATGGGGCTGCTATCCATGAACTGGAATGGTTATGGACAAAAAGTGGGAGCTTGAAGATGATGAAACTGATATCGGTTTGTGGGAAGCCCTATCTCTATACATAAGTAAATTAATGTAAACTGATACATATGAATACCTAACCCCCAATTAGTTCATTGCATGAGTAGGACTACTATCCTTGTAGTTGTTGAACCTATCACTTAAGGATAAGAATAGGGCAGGCCGATATCTAGATGATAGACAAGTCGATATACATACTTGCACCATTATATGGATGGCCAATATGACTTGTGTTGCTCTAGAATGATATGTTGTTAATCCGATACGACCTTTAGTAAGAAAGACCAACATGTTAGACATCTTAAATAAGATATGCTTTTATAATACTAGCCTATCATAACTAAGAGGTGTCTAATGAAGATAGAGTGTTGAATCATATCGTTTTAGTTGAGTGTAGAAGCCGATATGGCCAACCCTAACCCTAATCTGATATACTCACAAATTTGACACTCCTCTAGCCTGACACAACATGTGAAGATGGGGAAAATACACTCTTTGAAGCTTTGGCTGATACACCAAGTAGGGGTGAGGCCAATGAGTGAGAGAACTAAGGTGTCGAATAAAGGATCACCCGACACAACTCAAAACCCTAGAGGTTGATACTCCATAATGAGCAATGGCCGATTTACAAAGGGATAAGTCAGGCCAATGCACTAGTTGATTGAGTGGCCGATACACTAGTTGATGGTGTGGTCGATACACTAGTTGATGGTATGGCTGATACCCTAGTTGATTGAGTGGCCGATACACAATGTGATGGTGTGGCCGATACATTAGTTGATCGAGTGTCTGATACACAATGAGATGGCATGGCCGATACCCTAGTTGATTGAGTGGCCGATACACAATGAGATGGTGTGGTCGATACACAAGGTGATAGGGTGGCCGATACCCTATAATACACCATAACTGATATACCTTCTCAATCACCTCTAAACCTATACCATTTGATATGCCTTGGCCGATACAAGTAATGGTACCTTGGCCGACACAAACTCATGTGTCTAGGCCAACACAAGGTGTAACATGTAGGCCGATACACCTACACAAACACACCTTGATAAGTGTGGATCTATACACCTTGAATATAATCAATGGATACACTATAAAGTAATGAGAAGGACATACTTTGAAAAGTGTAGGTTAGTATACCCTAAAGAGGGTCAAGTCAACACAACAAGTCAAAGTTGAATCAACATCCTAGTAAGGATGAAAGAGAAACTTGTACGACTCATATGAGAAAGGCAACACCTTATGTTGATAATCAATTAATGATAATTGATGAGAGTAATCATGTATGATTGAATACTTATGGTAATGAAATAATCTCCTAGAAACTAGGAGTTATGATCGAGGGTTGGTGATTGAATATAACCCTGGAAACCCTAATCAATTGAAAAGAGAAACCCTAACCCTAATCACAAGAGGGAACATAACTTGAAATGGCATGATGATAATATTCAGTGATTACAATTAGGGATGTCAATGGGTAAGGGTAAACCCGTTTACCCTTTACCCATACCCTGTAGGAGAAGGGTAAGGGTAAAGGATTTTCTTACCCTTTACCCGCCTACCCGCTACCCTCTAACCCGCTACCTTAGTGGGTAAGGGTAAGGGTAAGCCCTTACCCATACCCTCTAACCCGCTACCCACCAATAATTATGTATAATATATTGAATGTATGGTCATATGTTGTTTGAATCTATGTAATATTTAATTTTATTGGGTCATCATTTTAAATAATACATGATATTCTTTTCTACTTCTTATATAGTTAACTTGGTTGTGTATGGAACACAGTTTTGGAGGTGCAAGACACATGTATATATGTAGTCTATGTTTCATTAAATTATTTGTGGTGTAAGGCAAACATGTATATAATAACAAGATTTAATCTTTAATGTATCATTTAATACATATGTGAGGTAGTGTTATCTATTTTGTTTGTGCTTTATTTTTTTGGATGCTACAACATTTTAGAGGGTATAAGATATGCATGTTTCTAAGAATAACTCTCTATGACATATTGTCCTTTAATATCATTTTAACGTAGAAGTCTTAATCTACTAGGAATAATTTATTTTTTCACACACCAATGTTAGGGTACTACCATTTGTACTTGCATTCAATACAACAATTGTAGAATATTACTTAGAAACATTTTGGATATTTAAAATCCATTATGGAACATCTTGATATTTCACTCAAATAAATGAATGTACTAGCTAGACCATTATTGTTAATATTACCACAAATTTGAAGATGACATATAAATTCCCCACTTAACCCTTACCCTCCCCATTTACCCTGTGGGTAAGAGGGTAAGGGTAAGGGGAGGGTAAGGATATTGGTGGAGTGGGGAATTACCCATACCCTTACCCGCCAGACTTGGTGGGTAAGGGTAAGGGTAAGACCTTACCCTCCCCATACCCTCCCCATTGACAACCCTAATTACAATAATGAAATATTAACCATGAATGCCTTATGGACATATCCAGATATAGCCTATAATGGTTATAATATATTATAGCTTGATTATGCCTTATGAGGCCTATGGAATAATAGTTCCAAAAAAAGAGAGTATATATAGGTCTGATGACCTGGAAAAAATATAATTGCCTAGAAGGTGATGTGGTACTCAATGGTGAGTTTAAGGGATTGATATCCCATGATGAAAATGATATAGTAACACATAGGTGTTCTAACTATTAAGGAATCTTAGACAATACGATATACCTATCATTTTTTTATATTTAAAAATTGAATAAAGGGTTATTCTTTTACAACATGTTGCTGACATTTAAATTGATATCTCTTTTATCATGAGACCCTAACCTTGCAAGTGTTTTGAAATAATAAGCATAGCCAACTATGGGCTATGGTGATGTGACATTATATAGATTGAATGGGCCCTGTGAACCATGTGAAATACTTGAACAACATGTATGATGTTTTTAAGGGTCTTATGATCCAGAGTTGGTTGTTGCCTAATGAGAGGTGACATTGTTCAATAATGAACTAAAAAGATTGAAACCTCGTAGCATGTGATAATCAAGTATATGGGTCTGATGACCTAGATATGATTGTTTCTTAGTAAGAGGTAACACTGTTCAAAGATGAACTGAGGATTTGATACCCAAAACATGTGATTGCGATGATGAAAATAATAAAGGGATGAGATTTCCAGTAATATAATCACAAGATTGATGAATGTCAATACCTGGTTGTATAATCATATGATTGATGAATGTTAATACCTGGCTGTATAATCACGGGATTGAAGAATGTCAATACCTGGTTGTATAATCAAATGATTAATGAATGTCAATACCTAGCTGTATAATCACATGTTTGATGAATGTCTATACCTAGGTGTATAATCACATGATTGATGAATGTCAATACCTGGCTATATAATCACATGATTGATGAATGTCAATACATGGATGTATAATCACATGATTGATGAGAGTCCAATACCTGGATGTATAATCATGGGATTGATGAATATCAATACTTGGCTGTATAATCACAAGATTGATGAATGCCAATACCTGGTTGTATAATAACAGGATTGATGAGAGTCAATACCTAGCTATAATCACAAGATTGATGAATGTCAATAACTAGATGTATAATTATGGGAATGATGAGAGTCAATACCTGGAAATATATTCACATGATTCACTGACATCATACCTTGGTGATATGATCACAAGATAAGCTTGAGATGCTGGTATAGCATGTTAGATAAATGATATTCAAGTTCTTCATATTCCTTCTAAAAGGTTGAATAACCTATCGATTTGTCTTAGATATACGATCAACTCATTTATGGGGATATCTTGTTATTGTTCTCATTATAATTGGAACTGTTTAATATAACTGTTGCTTTATCATTGTCTTTATCTTTAAATAACAATATATCTATGGTAATAATATTGTTGGAAGAGAGTTATATCTCTCACTAGGACTTTTTGTCTCACCCTATGGGTTCCACAACTTTTAGGTCGACTTGCACCTAAAGGTAGTGATCGTATAGCTAAGTGCCGGCAGCAGTAGTAGGAACAACAATAACAACTCATGTTGAGTGTGATGTATGTGTCTATTAGAATAGAGTCCTATGTGTCGTCCTTGTACTCTCAGGTCCTTGGGAGATATTTTTCATATCTGGTTTTATGAACGGTCTCAGTTTTTTCTAGAAATGCCTTGATATATAATGTTGCTTTTGTGTACATTTTGGTAAAGAAACTATTGTCTCATATCCTTGCTATATGAAGGAATGATGTATGTATAAGTTGACAATGATGCAAATGTAAATATGGCCGTGGGCCTTTTTGTGAATAGTTCTTGGCAGTGGATCTTTGTGGAAAATGGCTTAAATTTGTAGTGATTTTTGATAATTAGTAGTTAATGGTTACTTTCGTGTGGTTTAGTGTGATGATTGTTATCATTTGGATAGCGGTTGTCACAAGTTTGGTATCTGAGCAATAGGTTCACTGAGTCTACAGGGACATAGGATTTAGGTTGTTGAGTCTGTTCTAAATGTCCTCCAATATGTCCAATAGTGGTTTTTTCCTATGTAGAAGAAAGTATAAAGCCAAAGGATGTCTGGAGAACATGAGGAACATGCTGCTGAAAGAAGTACCACTGCACCAGGAGAAGGTGAAAATGATCAAGAAAGAGGAGAATGAGTGCCTGGGAATCCCCAGCTAGATTAGTTTGTGTTAGAAAATCCTGCTTTTCATGCTCTCGTTGGGCAGGTTATGACGATAGTTTTGCATATAGTGGACATGATAACATTTCAACCTAGGGTACCAGTTCCCAAAGTAGAATTTTTGGGTTCTGGTAAGACCTTTGAATAGCTACACCATGTAGGAGCTTTAGAATATGCTAGAACAACTGACCCAATAGATGCTGATATGTGGCTCACTGAGTTAGAACAGGCTTTTAAGATCCTTAGTATCCCAAATCCTGACAAAGTCAAGCATGCTGTGTACCTTTTGAAGGGTAGTGATGGCCACTGGTGGGCCATAGAAGAGGTAAAAAGGAATGATTAAGAGGTTGGCTGGGAGGAATTTCTTCAAGAATTCGTCAATAAGTACTTTCCATGGACATACACAAAAAGATCTCACACTTTGATGGTATTTGGCAAGGAACCCTAAAAATTAATATGAGGCTAGGTTTATGGAACTTTTGTAATTTTGTCCTCATATGTCTACTACTGAGCATGAGAGAATCTGGAATTTTGAGAAAGGATTGAATGCCGAGATATGTATCGTGACAGCTGCTTTGGAAAATAGAGATAGATTTGCTAAATTTGTGAAATATGTATGGAGAATAGAAATAATTGTGATATAGAAACATGAGGAAAACCTCAAAAAGAGATCTACACAGT
This sequence comes from Alisma plantago-aquatica, assembly GCA_963693085.1. Lineage (NCBI taxonomy): Eukaryota > Viridiplantae > Streptophyta > Magnoliopsida > Alismatales > Alismataceae > Alisma > Alisma plantago-aquatica. Next base: position 1,065,211,665 of record OY856411.1, on the reverse strand, counting down.
CACAAAAATAGTTGTTTGGTTGTTCCAAATAGTTAAAGTTCTTGGTGCCACCAAAGCATCAAACATTTAGAACACCAATGCAGTGGTCACCAACTAGGAGCAGAGATCGAAGTTCACTTCCACCAGGAGTTCTAAGTGCACCTTTAGTATCTATGAGGATACTTCCTAGGTTACAACATGGGTCCCAAGCCTACCAAAAGTGTGGGTAGATAGTACATCTGAGGTGGCAATGTCAAAGAAGAAATAATAAAGTACCCCAACCATTAAGGTAGAATATGTAGAACTCACAAGGACCACCGTTTAGTGGAGTAGAAGGACGAGGATGAGGACAAGCGTCATAGTATGGTCCATCTACTTCAGGTAGTAGAGGACGAGAGTGACAACATGCGATGACTAGACTTTATAGGTCAAGTCAGCCCAAGACACTAGATGACTAGTAAGGGGGTAACAAGTCAGACATAACTTTTTCATTCTGAATTGCTTTCTCCTTACTTTACCTGTTAATCATAAGAGGAATAGTTTTTGTTTGAATTTCTTTTGGTTAATCTATGGAAACATGAGAAAAGATGAAGAAGATTAGAAATTTATATTCTTTCCATTATTCTCTAAAATTGTTTTTTAATTTATTCTACTCATATAAAGAGTAAGAGGTATGAAAGAGATATCTGGAAGGAACCAGAGATACTAAGTTTTACAACTCAAAAGAGATGTTTCAGGTAATATACATGATACAAAATGAAGTGCATGCTACCTAATCTCAGTATTTGATACCCTGGCTAGGTATTCAATTACTAAAGACAAGGTAAGTATGAAATTCTTGGATTGCTATCTTTCTAATTACTCTGATCAAGTAGTCATTTTGATGTAATCTAAATAGCAAAATGATATCATAAATGTGGCAACAAGATTCATATCACATTCTAAATTATAATAAAGTGAAACTTGAGTAATCTCAGACTAAATATGAGAAAGTATAAATACAAACATCATGAGATATGAAAAGGAAACAATGAAGATAATCCCTGCTAAATAAAGAAAATGAAGAGAATAATGATCCTTTTAGTAAGACAAGGGAATGTTCAAAGAAGGAGTAATGCCATGTAATCATCCTTACAGTTCCTACACCCATGGAAAGGAAACCAAGATGAGACCAAATTGAATAACACATGAGAAATGATAATTCGTATAATAACCAAGGTATATGGGTAATCTCCTTCTCCTTATTAACAATTCATGGATGATGTTGCGGTAATAAGAGAGAGCATGTTTCCTTTATACTTCTTTTCTAGCATATGATGTTCAAGTGAAGTCTTATATCACTTGATATACATGGTTTTGAAGTAACCTTGAGATGGATACTTGAAAACTACCAACTAGGGTTTCGACTTTAGTTCCAAGGTGATGACATTTGAGAATAGTGACGTTTTATGAACCTTAAAAGATGCCATAAAGGTTCTTATGATATGTTTAGGTCTGATAAAGATGTGATGTATCTTTGACATGTGTGATAGATACCAAGGTGAGGAATACCAGTATCTAAGAAATGTCAGTTGTGAATGAGCCCGAGAATATGTCTCTTGATAAGATGATTAAGTGTTTGACTACCTAAGAAGGATTGACTTTGAGATCAATCTGGCTACATGTACTCCACCTATAGTATGGATATCACTTGTTAGGGGTTTATGCACATCATAAATTGACGACCGAAAGGATGCACAAGTTGTAGAAATAATTCCAAGATCTTCTTGGGTAAAGTTCATTAGGTTGAGTGCAAACTCTTAGAATACACCTATCATCGAAATGGATTAGAATACACCTATCATGTTTGCAAGTAAGGAGGATTTGGAAGGAATGTACAATTCTGAGTAGAATTTCTAATCTCTGTCCAGACCAACTAAAAAGAAAAGTACAACTGGAAGTGTAAATAATAGAAGTCTAGTTGTTACAAGTCGTACATGAGCTTTGTGTTGAATCAGCATATCAGAGTAGTGCAGTGGAAGTATGGTAGGTATTGTAATCTTAAGTAAGTGACGTATGCATCTCTAGTCATCCTTTGAAAGAAGACATGCTGAGGTTTGAAAAAGGGTATGGTGAACCTACAAGTTTGAAAATATTATCATATGATACAATAAGTTGAGAAGGTGATACATAAGAAGGAGTTGACCCCTGGGATAAATAAGGATAAGTATGTATGGTGATTTTACGATTAAGAAAATATATTTAGGTATAGGGTTGACTCTGCAACCAGTAATTGAGAGGATACGTTGAGCATGTGCCTTGTACAACAAATTCTGTGTTGACCTTGGATGGAGGAACAAATATTCTGGTCAAGTCTCATGACTTCTCCCTAACATGAAGGAATTATGTGAAACTTGAAGGTGCAATGCATAAGTAATATCTATCTCCTTTTGCCTAGGATTTCGGGGCCGAAATCCTTGTTAGGGGTTTATAAGTGTAAGGACCATGACCTGGGTTTTGGGATAATCCTAGATGTTTTACCTAAGTAATATGATTAGAACCTTATTTTAATCATTTGAAAAGTAATTAAGACTTAAGGAGAGTTCAAGTTTCAAGTTTGGTCCTATTTGAATATTGTTTGAGCAATGTCTGCTTATTTTGGACCAGAGTGCAATTTACCCAAGATAAGGGGTTATCTTGCAATATGTCACATTATGAGTGTTACCTTAGTACTTTATCATCATAAGAGAGGGCATGATGCTAAGGGGCGCCTTGTGGAAAGCCTAGATTCCAAGTTGGGCTTGTATGGTTGACGATTGTGCTTTATGTGCTAGTTTTGGTGCAACTTGCAACTTACCCAATACATGGGGTTGATGTGCAATTTACCACCTCTAGAGTGTTCCTACTCTCTCTTAGTATCATCTAGAGTAAAGAGAGAGAAGGGGGCACCTTGTTTGAGTCTTGGTTGAGTGATAACACCCTTGGTGATGTTAGAACCATAGAATGTTGAGTAGATGAGGTTGTGTCGAGTTGTGAAGAGCATATGGGGGTGCCTATCAATTTATAAACCATGGAGAAAGTTCCCTATTGGTTTGGAAACTTTTGAAAGCATTCATGTCGGGCTAAGAACCTCAAATAGGTGAAGCCTATTGGTTTGAGACTTCCTTGCAAAAGTGGTATCGGTTTGTACACAAAGTGATGACGAGTTGTGATATCTTGTCAAGGAACACTAGTACAGAAATGATATATAACATAACATTTGATGGAGTCGGTTAAACATAGAAAACCAATGCCATAAACCAACAACGTCGGCTAAATACTACAATTGTCACCAATATGTGAAGTTCGATCGATTTACAAAAGACACGAGTACCACTTTTACTGTAACGTCGATTTATTTGCCAACAAAATGACATCTAAAATTACCCAAAAAATACAATTTTCTAGGGAAAACAATTGCCTCCATAATTTTCAATTTGGCGTCGGTTGTACCAAAATTGATGACACATGTTTTGTGCCATGGCCCTATGGAAAATTTTATCCCATAGTAGTCTTTGGTTTTTTGTCAAAAACCGACGACTAATCACCCTTTGCAAGACAAAATTTATTCCCAAATTAGTCGTCAGTTTTTGACAAAGAACTGAGGACTAGGTGTTTTCTTGAGTTGTCCCCGCAAAAATATTTTCCCCCCAATTTTCTTCTTCGACATCGGTTTGTGTTAGGAAATCAACAACTATGGTAACAAATATTTTTGTTACAATATGTCAATAGACGCCAGTTTCTGTTCCTAGAAACTGACGACTAAAACCCTAACTGGGTGCAAATTGTTTTTATTTAAAATTGCACTTAGTGATCAGTTTTCACATGTGTTCGATGCCTATTGGTATGAGGCATCGGTTGTGGAAAACAATTGATGACTAAAGGTAACTTAATACCACCTGTGCAAAACAGACTCTTCCTCTTCTCTATTTCTTCACGATTTCATTAGGGCGGTTCCATTACTGCCGCTGCCACCGATCATCTCCTCCACACCATTGGTCTTCCTCGCCACCGTTTCCACCGCGCCATTGGCTTTCTACCACAGCTGCTGTTGATGTGCCACCACTGAGGCTGCTATGGAGCTACCACTACTGAGGAGTTGCCGGTGAGGAGCTCTGCGCCGCCACTGAGGAGGTTTGGGAGGTTTCCGCCACCGGTGAGGGGCTCTATGCCACTACTGAGGAGCCACAGGGTATGGGAGGAAGCCACCGTCAGTGAGGAGCTCTCCACTCACTACCAGACACCACACCACTATCGCTTGAGGAGCTCTGTGCTAGCTGTCGCCAGAGCTCGGGCCTGACATGAGGACGTTGGAGTACACTGACCGCTTGAGGAACTCACCACTGCTTGTGCATATTTCTATATTTGACACCTAATCTTGTACACATTTCACCCTAATCTTGTATTAACTATATTGCTCAAATCTTATGATCAGTCTATCTAAGATATTAAAACCCTAATGTTAGATCTCTGATTTTGTAGTGATGTGTCACCCTAACATCTACATGAATCCATATTATATGATGTAGATTGATGATGATCATGCATGAGCTAGTTTGAAATTTTGAAATCAATTATGAATCTCTCCCTCCCTAGGTCATGACTAAATTATGTGTAGTGATTATCTTGATGATGAACATGAATGGACAATGGAGATGTTGAAATCAATTTTATAGAATATGACACCTAGACTAGGGTATGCTTAAGACTATAAGATGGTGCTATTGTAAATACATACATGTATTTTGTTGTCATAGAAACACGTCCGAGATTTACTCATTAGGAGTAAATCTTGGATAGTCCCCAATTTGGGACTGTTCTTGAATACTTAATCTCACTTAGTATGTAAGTGTATAATGTATATTTAGTTTTCATGATGTTTCTTCAGGACTTCCCCGTTTGTTCTCTAAGTACATATGTTGTTGGGCATTTGCCCATTTACATCCGTGTACATGGAGAACTACAAGGAAATACTTCCGAAATTTTCTTGAAAACCAAATACACATTATACACTTACTAGTGGGATTAAGTGTTTAAGAATGGGATAGGTGGTACACATTTATTATATATAAGACCCTAAACCCTAATCTTTTAACCCTAAACCCTAATATTTTAACGCAAAACCCTAATATATACTTGTTTTCTCTTTTATCATAGAATGGATAGATCATGGATGTCCATTTCAAATTGATTCACCCTAGAGTTTATTGTTGGTCTTGATTAGTTTATTAGATTTGTGGATGATTATAGGAAATAACCTGAAGATAGGTTCTATTGTCCATGTAGGCATTGTGGTAACAACTTGAAAGTCAACACTGGGGATGAAATCAAAAGTCATGTCATGTGCAATGGGATTGTACAAGGCTATACAAAATGATACTGGCATGGAGAGATTTCAAAGATGAAATTAGTAGATGTCGATAGCAGTGCTTGTGTGGAAGAAGAAATTGCCTCTGATGACGTAGATGTGAACAAACTGGTTCCAATAGACATCATTGATGAGATGTTGGATAGTTGTGGGGTAGAGAACACTGATCCACCTCCCATGTTTAGGAACATTGTGCATGATGCTGAGAGACCGTTATACATAGGTTTTACTAAGTTTACGAAGCTTAGAACTATGTTGAGATTGTATAAGCTGAAGGCTAACAATAGATGGAGCAACAAAGGCTTCATGTCATTGTTGTCTTTGTTGAAAGAAATTCTTCCTGAAGGAAATGAGCTTCCAATCTCAAAATATGAGTTAAAGCATTATTGTGTCCAATGGGAATGGAGGCTAAGAAGATACATGCATGCCCAAATGATTGTGTATTATTTCAAAAGGACTATGTGGATTTAAAAGATTTTCCAAAATGTGGGGCATCAAGGTATAAAATGGCGATTTTAGGGAAGTCCAAAACTAATTCTCTAGCCAAGGTAATGTGGTATCTACATAGAATACCACCGTTTCAATGCTTGTTTGCCAATCTGATAGATGCAAAGAATTTGTGGTAGCATGCAGAGGTTAAGAAAAATAATGATGGGATCCGATGACATGCTTCTGATTCCCCACAGTGGAAGAAGATTGATTTATTGTACCCTAAATTTGGTATAGAAGTCAGGAATCTAACACTTAGGCTTTGTATCGATGGTATGAATCCATATGGGACATTTAGCAGCCAACATAACACTTGGCCTGTTATGCTTGTTATATACAATCTTCCTCCCTAATTGTGTATGAAAGTAAGTATGTTATGATGTCGTTGTTGATATCGGGTCCTAAACAACATGGAAATGATATCAACATTTATCTTGAATCTCTGATTGATGACTTAAAGAAACTCCAGGGTGAAGGTATGATGACCTATGATGCTTCATGTAGAGAGACATTTTGTTTGCATGCTATGTTGTTTTGCACTATTAATGACTTTCCAGCATATGGGAATTTGTCTGTATATAGTGTAAAAGGATGTAAATCGTGTCCTATATGTGAAGATAACACTGATTCAATACGACTAAAACATGGCAACAAGACTACATATCTTATTCATCGAAGGTTTCTTCCAAAATTTGATCCGTACCGAAGGTTGCGCAAAGCGTTCAATGGATGGAATGCGGAACTGAATGTGCCTAAACCTATACTAGGGGATGTTGTTTATGATAGATTAAAAGACTTTGTCAATGAATTTGGTAAGAGATCACAATGTACCATGCCCACACAAAGTGACAAATCTTTATTCAATGGGATCTTCCTTATTGGAATTCTTTGGCAGTTAGGCATTGTATCAATGCCATGCATATTGAGAAAAATGTCTGTGATAACATCATTGGTACTCTGTTGAATATACCAGGTAAGACTAAAGATGGGATCAAATCCAGAATGGACCTATGTGAAATGGGAATAAGGACAAAATTAACAGAAGTAGTTGGTACTGATCGAAGAACATATTTACCTCTTGCTTATTACACATTGTCTAGAAAGGAGAAGAAAGCTTTTTGCGAGTGCTTGGTTAATGTTAAGGTACCACATGGTTACTCTTCCAACATTCATAGATTGGTATCAATGAAAGATCTGAAGCTAATAGGTCTTATTCTCATGATTGTCACACTCTAATGCAACAAATATTTCCTATGGCCATTCGATCTATACTGCTGAAGCATGTAAGGTTTGCAATCACCAGACTTTGTTTCTTCTTCAACAGTCTATGCATCAAAGTTATTGATCCTGAAAATCTCGATAAGTTACAAAGAGAAGTGGTTGTTACCCTATGTCAGCTTGAGATGTATTTTCCTCCTTCATTCTTTGATATCATGGTACATCTTGTTGTCCACTTGACTAGGAAAGTGAAAATGTTGGGACCAATTTTCTTGCATTGGATGTATCCCATTGAATAATACATGAGCATTTTTAAAGGTGATGTTCAAAACCGTTATTAGCCTGAAGGGAGTATTATTGAGGGTTATGTGGCGAGAGAGGTTATGTATTTTTCCAATGACTTTCTGAGTGGTAATGACACTTCTATAAATGACAAAAAATTCACAAGTATTCTGTCAAAGGGATTTTAGGATTATAGATGAAAGTAATCAGTCGTGAGCTGTTGGAACAAGCTCATTTGTATATTTTACACAACATCGATGAAGTTAGTGTGTATATCACGGAAAATACCAATTTCATCAAGAAAAAATATCCTCAAGCCAATTCAATGTGGCTTCCTAGATTGCATAACAAGACATTTATTAAGTGTTTTGAAGATAATGTTTTACATCAACTATCTCAAACACCAAATAATATTGCTGAAAATATCAAATGCCTCACCTTTAAACCAAAAATGAATGTTATGTCTTATGAAGGGTTTGACATAAATGGCTTCACATATTACACAAAGCGTCAAGATGATAAGAGCGTTGTCCAAAATAGTGTGGTCACCCTTCAAGCATCCTGATTTTTTTTCTAGTGTGAAAGATAAGAGTCCACGTGAAGCTAAAATGGCAAATTATGGTGTCATTGAAGAGATATGGGAGTTTGACTACATAGATTTCAAAATTCCATTCTTTAAGTGTGATTGGGTTGATAACACTAAAGGAGTTATAGTGGATGAATTGGGTTTCACATTAGTGAATTTTGAAAAGATTGGTGAGAAGGGTGAACCATTCATATTGGCATCATAGGAGAAATAAGTATTTTATATCGATGATCCTGCAAATGAAAAATGGTCAGTTATTTTTCATGGTAAAAGACAGTTCATTGAAGATCCTATAGATGAAGAAGACTACTATGATAAGTATGATCACTCGAGTCCATTCTCAGTTGGGTTGCCAACACCAAATATTGAAGCTAATGATGACTTATATGTGCATGGAGATCATACCGAATGAATGTTAATTGATGAAAGATCTCAATATTAGAGGCATGCTTTTATTTTTTTAAATGTTAAATGTTAAATGTCAAATTTTTTTGTATGTTAAATGTTAAATGTTTGATTTTTTTGGGTATGAAACTTTCAGATGGATGACCATGAATATGATGATCGTGATGATGATTACCATCAGGGTGAGGCTCCACCTCCCAATGTAAGTTTTACAATATATCTTATATATATAATGTCCATTTATAAGTTATATCCTATATGTGTTTTTTTGTCAATTTTTAGGTTGATTCTACAAAGACAAGTCCTCCTCCATCTGGTGCTTCACATGTGGAAAGAAGGGTCACTACAAGGAAGATTACCCACAATGCAAAAAGACACATCTTCACAAGAAGAAGGAGAAATGACACTCAAGCTGAAGTGGCTCCTCCAACTCAAGCTCAAGTGAAGATTCAAGTGAAGGATCAAGCTCAAGCTCTAGTGATGAAGGATAATGCCATTTTGCTCTTATAGCATCAACAAGTGAAGACTCAAGTGAGGTAAATCTAAACTCTTTAGATAAAGAATCTTTGATTGCTATTATTCATGATATTTGTGCCTCTCTTAAGTCTTCTAAAAGGAAAAAGAAAAAGCTTGCTAAAATTGTTGATAATTTGCATGTAGAATTAGATGATCTTGAACATGCTAATTCTTGCTTGCTTGATGATAAAAATGATTGTATTAGCCAAGTAGACTCTGTTAAACTTGAAAATGCTAGTTTTCTTGATAAGATAAGATTTCTAGAAGCTCAACCTCTTATTCCTGGTTCTAATGAAGAGCATACTTTAATTATTGAATCTCTCATGCATGATATTGATGGTCTTAAATCTGAAAACAAGGACAAAGATTTTGTTTTGTAAGAATTAGAAACAGAAAATGCCTCCTTGCTTGCTAAAATCAATGTGCATGAATCTTGTTCTAGTTCTACTAATAGAGAGAGTGATGTTGCTGCTCTTCATATTGATAGAGATTCTTATTTAACTAAAGCTCTTTGCTTAGAAAATGATCTTTTGCATGCTAGAGATAATATCAATCATTTTTCTTCTACTATTACTTCTCTTATACATGATAATGATAGTTTGAGATCCTCTTTGCAAAGATTCTTAGTTGGTAAAAAGAGTCTTAATGACATCCTACACCATACTACTAAAAAAATTGGTAGACATGGTTTAGGGTATGATAGTAGTCAAAGGAACAACAAAGATAAAGGACCTACAATATTCCATGGAGAATCCTCTAGTTCCAAGACTATGGACACATGCAACTATTGCAATGAAAATGGTCATTATTCTACTTGTTGTACTTTTAGGAAAGCACCCAAGAGCAATAGGACTTGGGTTGCTAAACTAACCCCTCCGGACCCAAAAACATGATTGGGGACCATTTCATCTTTCTTCTTGTAGGTACTTGCAAATGGATTGACTTGAGCTATTGAATTGCAAATTGACTTCTCAATCCACATGAAAGAAGAAAGGTGAGATGTGTAGAGGGTGACAACAAGTGGAAAAAGGAATGGTAAGAACAAAGGTAATATTTTTCTTTCTTATAACCAATCCTAACTTGTTTTTTCAAGATGGTGTTCACTATACATATGGTTTTTATTTTTAGCATGCCTTTATATATGTTTTTATGAAATATATGTGCCTTTTGACAGCTGGTCTGTCGGTCGAGTTTGCCCTATTTGAAACTCGACCGATAGACACCAATGGGTGTTGCCAACAACTGTCATTGGTTGAGTTGTCAATGCACAGAACTCGACCGATAACACTGTGCACAGAATATACATCTGGATTATTGAATGAGAATTTCCCTCTCAACTAGATTTTCTCAACCAATAGCCTTATTCTTTGACACTCTCATTTGGTACCTTTATATATGCATATTGCCTTATTCTAAATTTCCTATCTTGATCACAACTCTATCTCTGTAATTGCTCTAAATTGGTTTATCTATATGTTGCAATTACTTGCTTTGAGTTGTTTTCCAGGTTTTGATGATGATCTCTTTGGATATCTTGGTTGTGTCTAAAATTGCTTCTGTTGTTCTCTAACATGCTACATCTATCTAGGTGTATATCTTGTTTTGATACAACCTTGAGGTTCTTAGTGGTAATCATCTTTTGGTAAGGATGCATATTTGTTAGTGAGTTATATCCTTTCATGCTTCTAAAATTGCATATCTCTTTGTTTGGATATATCTCTACATCTACTCATAGCTTTCTTTATCTTGTGTATCTTTTGGTATCTCTTGCTATGATCTAGATCCTACTAGTAGTCCTAACTTGTGATAACATCTACTAGTAGTTCATATACATGTAGTTCTAACCTTGTTTATAATTGGCATCTTTGCTCATCTATATGCTATGCTGGTATCTTGTCTCATAGATGCTCAAGATTGTTCCTTGAATTGCATATCTACTATCTTGAGTTGCTTGCATAACATTGTGATGCAGGGTACATAGATCTACATTATATGTAGAAATTGGAGTATTTTTTGGATTTTATGCAGATTTGCTCCAGTTTGAGTTTTTGATGCAAGAGTAGTGTTTTTTTATGCAGAAACGACCTTCTGAGCAAGGCTCATTGCTTTCCCATGAGCCCTGATACTTTTTGGGAAAATTCTGTCATCTTGAGGGTTAAAATTGCGCTTTATTGTTTTTCTGCAGCACTTTATCTTGAATTTTGGGTTGTTCTAGTATATATTTTAACTTGCTTTTCTTTCTATCACTACTACAGAAACAACATTCAGTGTCGCTTTTATGGGCGTCGGTTATTTAGGAAAACCGACGCCTATAACATTCAACGTCGGTCATCTAGGTCATCCGACGTCTGTATCCAAGACACGGGTACCGCTTGTATTAAGCGTCGGTTTTTGTGGTAAAAAACCGACGCCTAAAACTGCCCGCCAAAACCAATTTTCGAGCAAAAAAATATGTCACATACGGCATCGGTTATTTACCTCAAACCCGACGCCTATTTAAGATGAAAATTTGCGCGAAAATTTATAGCTTAGGTGTCGGTTATCCTTAGATAACCGACGCCGATAGTGGTTCCCGCCAATTTATTTAGGGCAAATTTTTTCTAATTGGACGTCGGTTTGTTATTAGGAACCGACGCTGAAGACCTTAGGCGTCGGCGTTTTAGATAACCGACGCCCTTTGTGCACTTATTAGCCGCACGATCGATCGACTTTAGGTCCCCTTTCCTGTTTCATTGTCTTCTCCGCCGACTTCCTGCCCCTGCTCACCGACGACGCCGACGACGCCGCTGCTCACCGACGACGCCGCTGCTCACCGACGACGCCGCTGCTCACCGACGACGCCGCTGCTCACCGACGACGACGCTGCCCGACCCTCCGCTGTGCGCCGCCGCCGCTTCCTCTCCTGGTCCTTCTCCGCCTGCCTGCTTCCTGCTCCTTCTCCGCCTGCTTCCTGCTCCTTCTCCTTCTGCCGCCGCCGCTTCCTGTTCCTTCTCCGCCGCCTTCCTGCCCGCCGCCTCCTGCCGCTCCCTGCTGCTCACCGGCCATTGCTGCTCACCGGCCACTGCTGGGAGCTCGCCTGGAGCTTGCCGGTCACTGCCACCACTGCTGCCCTGCCGCCTGGAGCTTGCCGGTCACTGCCACCACTGCTGGGAGCTCGCCTACTGGTTAGTATTACTTTAGTGATTACTTTAATTCAACAATTTGTAGTTTGTTATTTACAATTACTCATCTGCTTGCCGATTTTAATGATTAGAGATACTGATTAATAGTAGGTATTGATGAATACTTAGTTAATTACTGATTTGTTGATTAGTGTTGAAATGAATGTATTGATTAGTGTTGAAATGAATGTGTTGATTAGTGTTGATTAATAGTAGGTATTGATGAATACTTAGTTAATTACTGATTAATAGTAGGTATTGATGGACCCTAATGATACAAATTTTTTATGTTGTAAATGAATGTATGTTTCAAGTGTTGAACCTAATGTTGGACAATGAACAATGAATTTATGTCCCATATAATCCACATTGTTCTTTATATTACTTGTACATTGGTATAAATTAGAATGAACAATCACTAAATTATATATTGTTTGTATGGAGTATGGCTTCATTGTAGATATCTATTATTGTATTTGTTGGCCTAGAAACCCGTCCAAGATTGACTCATTAGGAGTAAATCTTGGATAGTCCCCGGTTTGGGACTGTTCTTGAACACCTAATCTCACTTAGGATGTAAGTGTATAATGTGTATTGGGTTTTCGAGAAAATTTTGGTAGCATTTCCCCGTTTGTTCTCTAAGTACATATGTACTTAGAGAACAGCGGGGAAATGCTGCCGAAATTTTCTTGAAAACCCAATGCACATTATACACTTACTAGTGAGATTAGGTGTTCAAGGATGGGATAGGTGATACACATTTATTATATATAAGAATGACATCAAATGTGTTTGTTGGCCTAGAAACCCGTCCAAGATTGACTCATTAGGAGTAAATCTTGGATAGTCCCCGGTTTGGGACTGTTCTTGAACACCTAATCTCACTTAGGATGTAAGTGTATAATGTGTTTTGGGTTTTCGAGAAAATTTTGGTAGCATTTCCCCGTTTGTTCTCTAAGTACATATGTACTTAGAGAACAGCGGGGAAATGCTGCCGAAATTTTCTTGAAAACCCAATACCCATTATACACTTACTAGTGAGATTAGGTGTTCAAGGATGGGATAGGTGGTACACATTTATTATATATAAGAATGACATCAAATGTGTTTGTTGGCCTAGAAACCCGTCCAAGATTGACTCATTAGGAGTAAATCTTGGATAGTCCCCGGTTTGGGACTGTTCTTGAACACCTAATCTCACTTAGGATGTAAGTGTATAATGTGTTTTGGGTTTTCGAGAAAATTTTGGTAGCATTTCCCCGTTTGTTCTCTAAGTACATATGTACTTAGAGAACAGCGGGGAAATGCTGCCGAAATTTTCTTGAAAACCCAATACCCATTATACACTTACTAGTGAGATTAGGTGTTCAAGGATGGGATAGGTGGTACACATTTATTATATATAAGAATGACATCAAATGTGTTTGTTGGCCTAGAAACCCGTCCAAGATTGACTCATTAGGAGTAAATCTTGGATAGTCCCCGGTTTGGGACTGTTCTTGAACACCTAATCTCACTTAGGATGTAAGTGTATAATGTGTTTTGGGTTTTCGAGAAAATTTTGGTAGCATTTCCCCGTTTGTTCTCTAAGTACATATGTACTTAGAGAACAGCGGGGAAATGCTGCCGAAATTTTCTTGAAAACCCAATACCCATTATACACTTACTAGTGAGATTAGGTGTTCAAGGATGGGATAGGTGGTACACATTTATTATATATAAGAATGACATCACATGTGTTTGTTGGCATTTCCCCGTTTCTTCTCTAAGTATATATGTACTTAGAGAACAGCGGGGAAATGTTGCCTAATCTTTTCCTAATATATACTTGTTTCCTAATATATACTTGTTTTCTCTGATCATAGAATGGATAGATCATGGATGTCGATTCGTAATCGTTGTATGAAGAAGAGTACTATGATAAGTATGATGACTCCAGTCCATTCTCAGTTGGGTTGCCAACTTCACAAAATATTGAAGCTAATGATGACTTATATGTGCGCGGAGATCACAATGAAGGATTGTTAATTGATAAAAGATCACAATTTTAGAGACATGTATGTTTATACAAATGCTAAATGTTTGCCTTTTTCTAGTTAATACAAATGCTAAATGTTTGCCTTTTTCTAGTTAATACAAATGCTAAATGTTTGCCTTTTTCTAGTTAATACAAATGCTAAATGTTTGCCTTTTTAATGACATTTTCAGATGGCTGACCATGATGAGCATGATGTCCATGATGAGCATGAAGTCCATGATGAGCATGGCGAGGATACTAATGTAAGTTCTAAAAACATATCCTGTATTTCTATAAAATTCATTATCTTCTAGTTATGTCATATATCCTATATTTCTATATTGGGCTAAATTAGTGTGTTTTATTTTTGTCAAATTTTAGGTTGATGCACCTGTACCCACTGAAGCACTGGAGCAACTTGATGCGCAACACCAGACACTTAACAAGAAAAGGGGCATCACTCTGTTGAAGAAGTTATTAGCGCTAAGTGGTAGTGGATCTAAATTGGCGGTGGAGTTTGATAATGGAGGAAATCCAATTGGAGTGAACCGCAATAATTTTGTGAACTATCTTGGGTGTACCACTCGGAGCCATTGTGGTGTTAAGTATGACAATTGGCATAAAGTTCCTCAAGCGAAAAAAGACTCGATATGGAAGGATTTATGCGTGAGTTATTATTATTTGCAATTCTATTTTGTAGATTACAAATTCTATTATTTGCAATTCTATTTTGGATACTAGTTAATAACATTTCTATTTTACAGAATCTGTTTGCATTGGATGAGAAGTTGCATCGTAAAAATGTGATGCAACGCGCTGGAAAGATGCTTAGGAATTATAGGACAAATCTGAATAGAGAATACATAAAAGAGGGTGATAAGAAGAAGAAGTCAGCCCTTGAACAATGGAACTTCTTGGACAAAGAAGATTGGGACAATTTTGTTGCTTCAAGAAAATCTGAAGAATTCAAGGTATTAGGCGTCACTCCTAATTTAATTAATATACATTGTATTCACCTATTCAAGATTAGCATTTAGTGCTACTAACCAAATCATTAATGTGCATACTAACTAGGCCCTCAGTGACGCACAAAAAGCAAGGCGTGCACTGAATGTGCATGACCACACTATGGGTCCAAAAGGCTATGCAAGCGTTCGCCAAAGACTACAGGCGGAGTCTGCGGCTACTCAGGAGTCTGCTCCTACTCAGGAGTCTACCACACCCATTCCTCGCCATGATATCTGGATAGCTGGCAGGCAAAACAAGAAGGGTGAAATAAAGAAGCCTGTAACTGCTGAGGCGGCTGAAAAAATGGTAAAATACAACTCTTACAGAAATCGTTTGAATATTGATTATTTGTGGTGTTAACTTACCAATTTCTGTTTATGGTGATTAGCGGGAGCTGCACGAGCAGAGGAAACAAGGCACGTTCATCCCTCAGGGCACAAGGGATGAATTGACAGTTGCTCTGGGTAACCCAGAGCATCCTGGACGTGTTAGAGGTGCCGGCGCTGGTGTTGGCATCAAAGCATTCTTTGGGCCATCCCAGCGCAAACCCAGAGCGGGACTTTCTCAAGAAGAGGTAACCTATTCTTTTTTTAGAATGTTACTGCAAAAGGAAATTCATTAATAAGAATCTAATGTTTCTTTTATCCATGTATAGGAGAATAAGAGAGTTGAGGATTTAGTTGCTAAGAAGGTCAACGATGTAGTTGCTGAGAAGGTCAAGGAAGAATTGATGCGGTGGCAGGCATCTCAGGCTTCCAATACGCCTATGGCGACCCACTCTTCTCCTGATGCACACACTGCGAGTAATCCTGGAGACCCATCGCCTAGCACGTCTGCTGTAAGTATTGTTTATGACATTGTAGTTAGTCTTTTCAAGTTGTTATGTTTTCAAGATGATATGTATATATGTATAATATTCTTTACGTAAATTTGTAGGCATTGAAGCCATGCCGCTTAAGAATGCAAAACTACGTTGTCGCAGAGGCGCAGGCTTACCCGTCCCTTCCTGGGGCAATGTTTCACGGGACTCCAATGCCACAGGGCTACGTTCGTGTGAGCCCGATACGTGTGTTACCCGATTGGAGAGAAGCTACATTGCCATATGCCCACCCGGATATTGATACACTTGGTGAGGCAGAAGGCGGGGTCATATTGTGGCCCAAAGCAGATGTCATCTACACGACTGAAATTGTAAGATAAATTTACATTGATTTAGACTGTTAATGTGTATATATGATGTCAACTGATCTGAAATTATATGTACAGGTTAAAAAGAAGACACCAGGAGCACCTAGGCCTCCACTTCCAGTTCCCACATTACCCGATTGGGTTCCAACTGACCTAACATACCCGTTAGGTCCTGCTTGTAGGGGAATGGCATGTTGGCTACGGGCACATAATGTACATTGCCCTATAATTATTTCTTTAGATGCAGATTATGCAGGTCAATCATACGATAGCTCTTTATTGATAGAAGATATTATTGAGCTGTTTAAGTATGATTGGCTGAATACATCAATGATAGAGACATGGATAAGGTGAGATCTTGTTTATACATCCATATACCTTGTGTAAGCTCCGGTGATCTGGTTTCTTATATATTAATGCATACGCCTATATGTTTTGCAGCTACCTAATCGAAGATCATTGCAAACAATTTGCATTTGATCATGTGGGATTTTTGATTCCATCATTGATTAGTTTGGTAGCTAAAGACCCTGATAATGTTCAACAATACTGTATAGATGCTTTTACAATTTTTGGTCAGCAAAAGAAGAAGATAATAATAGCTCCATTCAATGTCAAGTATGTTTACTTTATTTATAATTTGGACTTTAGAAAATTCCATTTTTATTTTGCATTTTGAGTTATTAATTGTTAACTTCTACTTGTAGCGGTAGACATTGGGAGTTACTAGTTATTGCCCCCGAGACATTCACTGTTTATTATCTAGATCCTGCGGGGAGTACATTGAACACTAAAATTGGACACGTAATGAGAATGCCACTATTCTGGTGAGAAATATTTCATTTTTATATCCGTTAACATCTTTTATTACATTACTATTTACTTATGCAATTTATTGTGTTATATTAACATGTAGGGGTTTAGATGCATTCAAAAAGGCTGGAGGAACGGTCCCAACGAAAAAGAACCAGCCAATAAATTGGCAGAACGTAAAAGTAAGTTCCCGACTCGAATATATATATTATTGATGTGAATTGTGCTTAGTTGTATTATTTTGTATGTTTCAATTTATAGTGTGCTACACAAGACAATGGCTGGGCATGCGCATACTATGTGATGCGATTTATGCATATGATTATCAAATATGCCGCATTGGACATCGATACCATACATGAGGTATTATATATAGTCTCATTAGTTAGTATGCAATATATCAATCTTATATTATTTTTATATTATTACTTATATATATACATCATTCTCTTTGCAGGTGTTTAAAACTGACCACACTACAGGTAAACGTTTAAAAAAAATAAATGCTCCATATACGATGGAAGCATTAAATGAAGTAAGAGAAGAATGGGCAATAGCTGTACAAACAGTGGCAACTGTAAGATATAATTGGGATGCTGATAGTGATAATGAATGATACTTTGTAAATGAATGTTTGTAAATGAATGTTTGTGAATGTTAATGCATGTATTTGAATGTTTCTATATGTGTGAATGTGAGAATTGAATTGATGTCTGAATGAATGTACTTGTGTAGAATTTTGCTTGTGACTTTTGCAGGTTTGCGGCCTGTTTGTAGGCTGATATCAATGGATGTCGTAAACCTGCAGTTCAGAAAACTGAACTGCAGGTTCTCATCCTGCTGACCAGCCACAGCAGGCCTGCAAACTGATATGAAAAAAAAAAAAATATAAATAGGCGTCGGTTATTTATCGAAAACCGTCAGCAAAGACCTACAGCGTCGGTTTTTTAATATAACCGACGCCTTATGTGGCCAAAGCAGTCCTGGAATTGGCGTCGGATATTCATATCAAACCGACGCCTATTTAAACTGTAGGCGTCGGTCGTTTAGTAGATAGCCGACGCCAAACAGGGTCCGCGCCACAGAAAATGGCGTCAGCTAGGGCACTTTCTGCGTCGGTTTTGAGATGAATAACCGACGCAGAAAGTGCCCTAGCTGACGCCATTTTCTGTGGCGCGGACCCTGTTTGGCGTCGGATATCTACTAAACGACCGACGCCTATAGGCTAAATAGGCGTCGGTTAAAAAACCGACGCCGAAGTGTTCGACCTTTAGCGGCGCCCACATAGGCGTCGGTTGGAAACCGACGCCAAATGGGGTTAAACGACCGACGCCAAAGGCCGTTTCTGTAGTAGTGTATGCTTGGACAAGCCCCTATCTGTGCTCTTCTACTCTCCTTATATGTATTTGTGTTATCTCCTTTCTCTTTAACAAGTGATGTTTCTTATTTTCTTCATAACCCCACTTTTTGAAATGACAAAGGGGGAGAAAGGTATGTCTTCTTTTGACAAAATGGGGAGAAGACATGTCTTACATGAAGAGGAGAAAGTATGTCCATGTAAAGGGGAGAAGGTAAATGGGAAAAGACATATATGTGTAGAACAGATATGAGTAGAAGACATAATATTCTATAAACATTATGAAAGCTAACCATTTAGGGGAAATAGCATCAATTGAGGGGGAGTATGAGACCTCCACACACATCAATTGAGGGGGAGCATATGAACTCCATTCTATTGAAACCCCTAGGTTTCTCCGAAGGTATGAATTTACTTAAAAGCTTTCAATACATTTATGGAATGGTTTGTCATCTTCAAAAAGGGGGAGAATGTTGACTCAAGGTCAATTAGGTCAATGTTGACTCACGTCTAAATTGACTAAACCCATGTTTTGATGATGACTAACCATTCCACATATTGGTGTCTAATGTCTCTACTTGAGTGATTTCAGATTAGGTATAGACACACTCCAAATGCCCTAACTTGCACATATATTGGAGAAAAGACAAGTCAAAGTCAATACAAGTGCACATTTTTGTAATATGATGTAAATCCATTAGAATGTTGTTGTAAATCACTTGTAATGATTGTATGACTTGTAATTAAGCTTATAAAAAATCAAGAGCATTTAGATCGAATGTTTAAGCACTCAAAAGCCATTTTCCAAAATTCAAATCAAGGTGTTCATCGGTCAAGTTCTGTGAGTTGCAAACTCGACCGATCCTGATTGGATCTAGAAAATGATTTTTGATCGGTCGAGTTGTGGTTACACAGAACTCAACCAATGGAGTAACTGACCAAATCAATTTTCATTGGTCGGTCGAGTTTTCCCAGGACAAACTCGACCAATGGTTTGAATATCAGCTTTGTCTTTTACTCTATTGGTCAAGTTACCCTTATAGAAACTCGACTGATTGCACTGTACGGAAAAGTACAGAAAAGTGCTTCTAGCCGTTGTGGAGTTGCAACAAGTAAAAATATATCCGTTGCAAGCCACGAAACGACAAGTTTTCGGCCCCAAGTGTTCCCAAAGGCTGAGAGGCATCCCCAACTATAAATGGGACCCCTTGGGCTTCATTCTAAGGTTGAGAATTCATTGCAAAATTCTATGTGAGGTTCCTATTCTATAGTTGAGTGCTTCCTACAGCCTCCTCTCTCTCTAAGCTTAGTCACTTGCTACATCCATTAGAATGAGTAGGAAATCTATAAGAGAGCTAGTCCTATATGTATATCTTGTGAGGCTCTCACTTCCAGCACCTCCCCATCTCTCTTTTCAATCATGAAGATGAAGGTTCTCTCTCTTGGCTAAGAGAGGTGAAGAAGAACAAGGGAAGGCATCCCTTGGTGAAGATCAAGGCTGAAGACTTGGAGCTAGAGTGGGTAAGCCCTTGGTGAAGGCAAAAGACTCTTTGCTCAAGTGGGTAAGTCCTTGGTGGAAGCTTTTTCGAGTGAAGGTGAAGTCAAAGGTGGAAGATCCAAGAATAGTGGGTAATTCCTACAAGGCTTAAGACTTGTGCTAGAGTGGGTAAGTCCTTGGAAGAAGGCGGAAGACTCCTTGCAAAGTGGGTAAGTTCTTGGTAAGGTTGAAGACTCTTTGTATTGGATAGGTAAGTCCTTTGTTTGGTCATATATTGTAAGTATTATGAATGAATATAAGAATACAATGGTTAGGAAATCCTAGAGGTTGACCTCTCTAGGTAAGTGGACTGACATACTTGTAGTTTGAAGTGTGGAACCACTCTAAATAACTTGTCTACTTGTGTTTGCTCAATATCTCTCTCCCTTCCTATGTATGTTTTAGTTGCACACAGATTTCCTATTTAGCAACCTTATCTTGTGATAAATCTTGAAGGTCTAATGAATTTTGTTTAAGTGCATTCAGCTCTATTCACCCCCCCTCTAGAGCATCTAATCACCCATATAGGATCCAACAATTGGTATCAGAGCAGGCTTCTCCAAGCATACTTCAACAAGTAGGAGAAGATGGGTGACTACTAAGGAGGGAGATACTTGACTAGACTACCAATCTTTGATGGAAGTAATTTCCTCTATTGGAGAAGAAGGCTTCAATTCTACATCCAAGGATCATGTCTTGAGATGTGGCAAATGGTGAACAGCCCATACATGCTACCAAAGACAAATATTTAATAATGGGATGAAGCTACCTTGAAGAAAGCAACTTTGAATGCTAGAGCCATGCACATCCTATATGCCTTCATGACCCCCACCGAGTTCAACTGGATTTCGTCATGTGAAACAATCTATGAGGTATTGAGAAAGCTATGCATCACTTATGAAAGGACATATCAAGTGAAGGAAAGCAAATTCTACATGCTCAAAGGGCTACTAGAGAACTTCAAGATCGAAAAGGAGGAGAGGATAGCCAACATGTACTCAAGGCTCAACACCATTGTGAATGGTCTTGCTGTTCTAGGTCATCCTATGTCTAGTGGAGAGATCAACTCAAAGATCCTTAGAACTCTCCCCATGAGGTGGGAACCCAAGGTGACTTCCATTGAAGAAGCAAGGTCTCTTAAGGATATTCCTATTGAAGAGCTCATTGGAAATCTACAAGCACATGAAGCTACACTTGACAAGAGGGAGGAAGTTGAAAGACAAGAGGAGAAAGAACTCAAGAGAATGAAGAAGTCTGAAATCAAAGCTCAAATCAAGGCTATTGTTGGTTAAGCTTCTCCATCCTCTCAAGTTGAAGAAGATGCCATGTACTCCAAGGGTAGATTCTACAAAGACAAGTCCTCCTCCATCTGGTGCTTCACATTTGGAAAGAAGGGTCACTACAAGGAAGATTACCCACAAGGAAAAAAGACCCATATTCACAAGAAGAAGGAGAAATGGCACTCAAGCTCAAGTGGCTCCTCCAACTCAAGCTCAAGTGAATATTCAAGTGAAGGATCAAGCTCAAGCTCTAGTGATGGAGGAGAATGCCATTTTGCTCTTATAGCATCAACTAGTGAAGACTCAAGTGAGGTAAATCTAAACTCTTTAGATAAAGAATCTTTGATTGCTATTATTCATGATATTTGTGCCTCTCTTAAGTCTTCTAAAAGGAAAAAGAAAAAAGCTTGCTAAAATTGTTGATAATTTGCATGTAGAATTAGATGATCTTGAACATGCTAATTCTTGCTTGCTTGATGATAAACATGATTGTCTTAGCCAAGTAGACTCTGTTAAACTTGAAAATGCTAGTTTGCTTGATAAGATTAGATTTCTAGAAGCTCAACCTCTTATGCCTAGTTTTAATGAAGAGCATACTTTAATTATTCATTCTCTCATGCATGATATTGATGTTCTTAAATCTGAAAACAAGGACAAAGATTTTGTTTTGCAAGAATTAGAAACAGAAAATGCCTCCTTGCTTGCTAAAATCAATGTGCATGAATCTTGTTCTAGTTCTACTAATATAGAGAGTGATGTTGCTGCTATTCATATTGATAGAGATTCTTATTTAACTAAAGCACTTTGCTTAGAAAATGATCTTTTGCATGCTAGAGATAATATCAATCATTTTTCTTCTACTATTACTTCTCTTATGCATGATAATGATAGTTTGAGACCCTCTTTGCAAAGATTCTTAGTTGGTAAAAAGAATCTTAATGACATCCTACACCATACTAATAAAAAAATTGGTAGACATGGTTTAGGGTATGATAGTAGTGAAGGGAACAACAAAGATAAATGACCTCCAATATTCCATGGAGAATCCTCTAGTTCTAAGACTATGGGCACATGCAACTATTGCAATGAAATTGGTCATTATTCTACTTGTTGTCCTTTTAGGAAAGCACCCAAGAGCAATAGGACTTGGGTTGCTAAACTAACCCCTCCGGACCCAAAAACATGATTGGGGACCATTTCATCTTTCTTCTTGTAGGTACTTGCAAATGGATTGAATTGAGCTATTGAATTGCAAATTGACTTCTCAATCCACATGAAAGAAGAAAGCTGAGATATGTAGAGGGTGACAACAAGTGGAAAAAGGAATGGTAAGAACAAAGGTAATGTTTTTCTTACTTATGACCAATCCTAACTTGTTTTTTCCAGATGGTGTGCACTATACATATGGTTTTTATTTTTAGCATGCATTTATATATGTTTTTATGAAATATGTGTGCCTTTTGACAGCTGGTCTGTCGATCGAGTTTGCCCTATTTGAAACTCGACTGATAGGCACCAATGGGTGTTGCCAACAACTGTCATCAGTTGAGTTGTCAATGCACAAAACTCGACCGATAACACTCTGCACAGAATAGACATTTGGCTTATTGAATGAGAATTTCCCTCTCAACTAGATTTTCTAAACCAATAGCCTTATTCTATGGCACTCTCATTTGGTACCTTTATATATGCATATTGCCTTATTCTAAATTGCCTATCTTGCTCACAACTCTATCTCTCTAATTGCTCTAAATTGGTTTATCTATATGTTGTAATTACTTGCTTTGAGTTGTTTTGCAGGTTTTGATGATGATCTCTTTGGATCTCTTGGTTGTGTCTAAAATTGCTTCCATTGTGCTCTAACTTGCAACATCTATCTAGGTGTATATCTTGTTTTGATACAACCTTGAGGTTCTTAGTGGTAATCATCTTTTGGTAAGGATGCATATTTGTTAGTGAGTTATATCCTTTCATGCTTCTAAAATTGCATATCTCTTTGTTTGGATATATCTCTACATCTACTCATAGCTTTCTTTATCTTGTGTATCTTTTGGTATCTCTTGCTATGATCTAGATCCTACTAGTAGTCCTAACTTGTGATAACATCTACTAGTAGTTCATATACATGTAGTTCTAACCTTGTTTATAATTGGCATCTTTTCTCATCTATATGCTATGCTTGTATCTTGTCTCATACATGCTCAAGATTGTTCCTTGAATTGCATATATACTATCTTGAGTTGCTTGCATAATATTGTGATGTAGGGTACATAGATCTACATTATATGTAGAAATTGGAGTATTTTTTGGATTTTATGCATATTTGCTCCAGTTTCAGTTTTTGATGCAAGAGTAGTGCTTTTTATGCAGAAACGACCTTATGAGCAAGGCTCATTGCTTTCCCACGAGCCCTGATACTTTTTGGGAAAATTCTATCATCTTGAGGGTTAAAATTGCGCTTTATTATTTTTCTGCAGCACTTTATCTTGCATTTTGGGTTGTTCTAGTATATGTTTTAACTTTCTTTTCTTTCTATGCTTGGACAAGCCCCTATCTGTGCTCTTCTACTCTCCTTATATGTTTTTTTGTTATCTCCTTTCTCTTTAACAAGTGATGTTTCTTATTTTCTTCATAACCCCACTTTTTGAAATGATAAAGGGGGAGAAAGGTATGTCTTGTTTTGACAAAACGGGGAGAAGACATGTCTTACATGAAGAGGAGAAAGTATGTCCATGTAAAGGGGAGAAGGTAAATGGGAGATGACATATATGTGTAGAACATATATGAGTAGAAGACAATATTCTATAAATGTTATGAAAGCTAACCATAGAGGGGAAATAACATCAATTGAGGGGGAGTATGAGAACTCCATACACATCAATTGAGGGGGAGCATATGAACTCCATTCTATTAAAACCCCTAGGTTTCTCCGAAGGTATGAATTTACTTAAAAGCTTTCAATACATTTATGGAATGGTTTGTCATCTTCAAAAAGGGGGAGAATGTTGACTCAAGGTCAATTAGGTCAATGTTGACTCACGTCTAAATCGACTAAACCCGTGTTTTGATGATGACTAACCATTCCACATATTGGTGTCTAATGTCTGTACTTGAGTAATTTCAGATTAGGTATAGACACACTCCAAATGCCCTAACTTGTGCATATCAAATTGGAGAAAAGACAAGTCAAAGTCAATACAAGTGCACATTTTTGTAATATGATGTAAATCTATTAGGATCTTGTTGTAAATCACTTGTAATGATTGTATGACTTGTAATTAAGCTTATAAAAAATTAGGAGCATTTAGATCGAATGTTTAAGAACTCAAAAGCCATTTTCCAAAATTCAAATCAGGAGGTTCATCGGTCGAGTTCTGTGAGTTGCAAACTCGACTGATCCTGATTGGATCGTGAAAATGATTTTTGATCGGTCGAGTTGTGGTTACACAGAACTCGACCGATGGAGTAACTGACCAAATCAATTTCCATTGGTCGGTCGAGTTTCCCCAGGACAAACTCGACCGATGGTTTGAATATCAGCTTTGTCTTTTACTCTATCGGCCGAGTTACCCTTATAAAAACTCGACCGATTGCACTGTACGGAAAAGTGCAGAAAAGTGCTTCTAGCCGTTGTGGAGTTTCAACAAGTGAACATATATATGTTGCAAGCCACAAAATAGCTAGTTTTCGGCCCCAAGTGTTCCCAAAGACTAAGAGGCATCCCCAACTATAAATAGGACCCCTTGGGCTTCATTCAAAGGTTGAGCATTCATTGCAAAACTCTATCTGAGGTTCCTATTCTATAGTTGAGTGCTTCCTACAGCCTCCTCTCTCTCTCTAAGCTTAGTCATTTGCTACATCCATTAGAGTGAGTAGGAAATCTGTAAGAGAGCTAGTCCTATATGTATATCTTGTGATACTCTCACTTCCACCACCTCCCCATCTCTCTTTTCAATCATGAAGATGAAGGTTCTCTCTCTTGGCTAAGAGAGGTGAAGAAGAACAAGGGAAGGCGTCCCTTGGTGAAGATCAAGGCTGAAGACTTGGAGCTAGAGTGGGTAAACCCTTGGTGAAGGCAGAAAACTCCTTGCTCAAGTGGGTAAGTCCTTGGTGGAAGCTTTTTTGAGTGAAGGTGAAGTCAAAGGTGGAAGATCCAAGAATAGTGGGTAATTCCTACAAGGCTGAAGACTTGTCCAAGAGTGGGTAAGTCCTTGGAAGAAGGCGGAAGACTCCTTGCAAAGTAGGTAAGTCCTTGGTAAGGTTGAAGACTCTTTGTATTGGATAGGTAAGTCCTTTGTTTGTTCATATATTGTAAGTCTTATGAATGAATATAAGAATACAATGGTTAGGAAATCCTAGAGATTGACCTCTCTAGGTAAGTGGACTGACATACTTCTAGTTTGAAGTGTGGAACCACTCTAAATAGCTTGTCTACTTGTGTTTGCTCAATCTCTCTCTCCCTTGCTATGTATGTTTTAGTTGCACATAAATTTCCCATTTAGCAACCTTATCTTGTGATAGATCTTGAAGGTCTAATGAATTTTGTTTAAGTGCATTCAGCTCTATTCACCCCCCTCTAGAGCATCTAATCACCCATCTAGGATCCAACAATTGGTATCAGAGTAGGTTTCTCCAAGCATACTTCAACAAGTAGGAGAAGATGGGTGACTACCAAGGAGGGAGATACTTGACTAGCCTACCAATCCTTGATGGGAGTAATTTACTCTATTGGAGAAGAAGGCTTCAATCCTACATCCAAGGATCAAGTCTTGAGATGTGGTAAATGGTGAATAGCCCATACATGCTACCAAAGACAAATATTTAAGAATGGGATGAAGCTACCTTGAAGAAAGCAACCTTGAATGCTAGAGCCATGCACATCCTATATGCCTCCATGACCCCCACTGAGTTCAATCGAATTTCATCATGTGAAACAACCTATAAGGTATGGAGAAAGCTATACATCACTTATGAAGGGACAAATCAAGTGAAGGAAAGAAAATTCTACATGCTCAAAGGGATACTAGAGAACTTCAAGATGGAAAAGGAGGAGAGGATAGCCAACATGTACTCAAGGCTCAACACCATTATGAATGGTCTTGCTGTTCTAGGTCATCCTATGTCTAGTGGAGAGATCAACTCAAAGATCCTTAGAACTCTCCGCAAGAGGTGGGAACCCAAGGTGACTTCCATTGAAGAAGCAAGGTCTCTTAAGGATATTCCTATTGAAGAGCTCATTGGAAATCTACAAGCACATGAAGCTACACTTGACAAGAAGGAGGAAGTAGAAAGACAAGAGGAGAAAGAACTCAAGAGAATGAAGAATGCTGAAATCAAAGCTCAAATCAAGGCTATTGTTGGTCAAGCTTCTCCATCCTCTCAAGTTGAAGAAGATGCCATGTACTCTAAGGGTAGATTCTACAAAGACAAGTCATCCTCCATCCGGTTCTTCACATGTGGAAAGAAGGGTCACTACAAGGAAGATTACCCACAAGGAAAAAAGACCCATCTTCACAAGAAGAAGGATAAATGACACTCAAGCTCAAGTGGCTCCTCCAACTCAATCTCAAGTGAAGATTCAAGTGAAGGATCAAGCTCAAGGTCTCGTGATGAAGTAGAATGCCATTTTGCTCTTATAGCATCAACAAGTGAAGAATCAAGTGAGGTAAATGTAAACTCTTTAGATAAAGAATCTTTGATTGCTATTATTCATGATATTTGTGCCTCTCTTAAGTCTTCTAAAAGGAAAAAGAAAAAGCTTGCTAAAATGGTTGATAATTTGCATGTAGAATTAGATGATCTTGAACACACTAATTCTTGCTTGCTTGATGATAAAAATGATTGTCTTAGCCAAGTAGGCTCTGTTAAACTTGAAAATGCTAGTTTGCTTGATAAGATTAGATTTCTAGAAGCTCAACCTATTATGCCTAGTTCAAATGAAGAGCATAATTTAATTATTGATTCTCTCATGCATGATATTAATGTTCTTAAATCTGAAAACAAGGACAAAGATTTTGTTTTGCAAGAATTAGAAACATAAAATGCCTCCTTGCTTGCTAAAATCAATGTGCATGAATCTTGTTCTAGTTCTACTAATATAGAGAGTGATGTTTTTGCTCTTCATATTGATAGATATTCTTATTTAACTAAAGCTCTTTACTTATAAAATGATATTTTGCATGCTAGAGATAATATCAATCATTTTTCTTCTACTATTACTTCTCATATGCATGATAATGATAATTTGAGATCCTCTTTGCAAAGATTCTTAGTTGGTAAAAAGAGTCTAAATGACATCCTACACCATACTACTAAAAAAATTGGTAGACATGACTTAGGGTATGATAGTAGTCAAGGGAACAACAAAGATAAAGGACCTCCAATATTCCATGGAGAATCCTCTAGTTCCAAGACTATGGGCACATGCAACTATTGCAATGAAATTGGTCATTATTCTACTTGTTGTCCTTTTAGGAAAGCACCCAAGAGCAATAAGACTTGGGTTGCTAAACTAACCCCTTCGGACCCAAAAACATGATTGGGGACCATTTCATCTTTCTTCTTGGATGTACTTGCAAATGGATTGACTTGAGCTATTGAATTGCAAATTGACTTCTCAATCCGCATGAAAGAAGAAAGGTGAGATGTGTAGAGGGTGACAACAAGTGGAAAAAGGAATGGTAAGAACAAAGGTAATGTTTTTCTTGCTTATAACCAATCTTAACTTGTTTTGTCAAGATGGTGTGCACTATACATATGGTTTTTTCTTTTTAGCATGCCTTTATATATGTTTTTATGAAATATATGTGCCTTTTGACAGATGGTCTGTCGGTCGAGTTTGCCCTATTTGAAATTTGACTGATAGGCACCAATGGGTGTTGCCAACAGCTGTCATCGTTGAGTTGTCAATGCACAGAACTCGACCGATAACACTGTGCACTGAATATACATTTGGCTTATTGAATGAGAATTTCCCTCTCAATTAGATTTTCTAAACCAATAGCCTTATTCTTTAGCACTCTGATTTGGTACCTTTATATATGCATATTGCCTTATTCTAAATTGCCTATCTTGATCACAATTCTATCTCTCTAATTGCTCTAAATTGGTTTATCTATATGTTGCAATTACTTGCTTTGAGTTGTTTTGCAGATTTTGATGATGATCTCTTTGGATCTCTTGGTTGTTTCTAAAATTGCTTTCGTTGTGCTCTAACTTGCTACATCTATCTAGGTGTATACTTTGTTTTGATACAACCTTGAGGTTCTTAGTGGTAATCATCTTTTTGGTAAGGATGCATATTTGTTAGTGAGTTATATCCTTTCATGCTTCTAAAATTGCATATCTCTTTGTTTGGATATATCTCTACATCTACTCATAGCTTTCTTTATCTTGTGTATCTTTTGGTATCTCTTGCTATGATCTAGATCCTACTAGTAGTCCTAACTTGTGATAACATTTACTCATAGTTCATATACATGTAGTTCTAACCTTGTTTATGATTGACATCTTTTCTCATCTATATGCTATGCTTGTATCTTGTCTCATACATGCTCAAGATTGTTCCTTGAATTGCATATCTACTATCTTGAGTTGCTTGGATAACATTGTGATGCAGGGTACATATATCTACATTATATGTAGAAATTGGAGTATTTTTTGGATTTTATGCAGATTTTCTCCAGTTTCAGTTTTTGATGCAAGAACAGTGTTTTTTATGCAGAAACAAACTTCTGAGCAAGACTCATTGCTTTCCCATGAGCCCTGTTACTTTTTGAGCAAATTCTATCATGTTGAGGGTTAAAATTGCGCTTTATTGTGTTTCTGCAACACTTTATCTTGCATTTTGGGTTGTTCTAGTATATGTTTTAACTTTCTTTTCTTTATATGCTTGGACAAGCCCCTATCTGTGCTCTTCTACTCTCCTTATATGTATTTGTGTTATCTCCTTTCTTTTTAACAAGTGATGTTTCTTATTTTCTTCATAACCCCACTTTTTGAAATGACAAAGGGGGAAAAGGTATGTCTTCTTTTGACAAAATAGGGAGAAGGCATGTCTTACATGAAGAGGAGAAAGTATGTCCATGTAAAGGGGAGAAGGTAAATGGGAGAAGACATATATGTGTAGAACATATATGAGTAGAAGACATAGTATTCTATAAATGTTATGAAAGCTAACCATACAGGGGAAATAGCATCAATTGAGGGGGAGTATGAGAACTCCATACACATCAATTGAGGGGGAGCATATGAACTCCATTATATTGAAACCCCTAGGTTTCTCCGAAGGTATGAATTTACTTAAAAGCTTTCAATACATTTATGGAATGGTTTGTCATATTCAAAAAGGGGGAGAATGTTGACTCCAGGTCAATTAGGTCAATGTTGACTCACATCTAAATTGACTAAACCTGTGTTTTGATGATGACTAACCATTCCACATATTGGTGTCTAATGTCTCTACTTGAGTGATTTCAGATTAGGTACAGACACACTCCAAATGCCCTAACTTGCGCATATCAAATTGGAGAAAAGACAAGTCAAAGTCAATACAAGTGCACGTTTTTGTAATATGATGTAAATCTATTAGAATCTTGTTGTAAATCACTTGTAATGATTGTATGACTTGTAATTAATCTTAGAAAAAATCAGGAGCACTTAGATCAAATGTTTAAGCACTCAAAAGACATTTTCCAAAATTCAAATCAGGATGTTCATCGGTCGAGTTCTTTGAGTTGCAAACTCGACCGATCCTGATTGGATCTTGAAAATGATTTTTAATCGGCCGAGTTGTGGTTACACAGAACTCGACCGATGGAGTAACTGACCAAATCAATTTTCATTGGTCGGTCGAGTTTCCCCAGGACAAACTCGATCGATGGTCTGAATATCGGCTTTGTCTTTTACTCTATCGGTCAAGTTACCCTTATAGAAACTCGACTGATTGCAATGTATGGAAAAGTGCAGAAAAGTGCTTCTAGCCATTGTGGAGTTGCAACAAGTGAAAATATACCCATTGCAAGCCACAAAACAGATAGCTTTCGGCCCTAAGTGTTCCCAAAGGCTAAGAGGCATCCCCAACTATAAATAGGACCCCTTGGGCTTCATTCCAAGGTTGAGAAATCATTGCAAAACTCTATGTGAGGTTCCTATTCTATAGTTGTGTGCTTCCTACAGCCTCCTCTCTCTCTAAGCTTAATCACTTGCTACATCCATTAGAGTGAGTATGACTTCTGTAAGAGAGCTAGTCCTATATGTATATCTTGTGAGGCTCTCACTTCCATCACCTCCCCATCTCTCTTTTCAATCATGAAGATGAAGGTTCTCTCTCTTGGCTAAGAGAGGTGAAGAAGAACAAGGGAAGGTGTCCCTTGGTGAAGATCAAGGCGGAAGACTTGTAGATAGAGTGGGTAAGCCCGTGGTGAAGGTAGAAGACTCCTTGCTCAAGTGGGTAAGTCCTTGGTGGAAGCTTTTCTGAGTGAAGGTGAAGTCAAAGGTGGAAGATCCAAGAATAGTGGGTAATTCCTACAAGGATGAAGACTTGTGCAAGAGTGGGTAAGTCCTTGGAAGAAGGTGGAAGACTCCTTGCAAAGTGAATAAGTCCTTGGTAAGGTTGAAGACTCTTTGTATTGGATAGGTAAGTCCTTTGTTTGGTCATATATTGTAAGTATTATGAATGAATATAAGAATACAATGGTTAGGAAATCCTATAGGTTGACCTCTCTAGGTAAGTGGACTGACATACTTCTAGTTTGAAGTGTGGAACCACTCTAAATAGCTTATCTACTTGTGTTTGCTCAATCTTTCTCCCTTGCTATGTATGTTTTAGTTGCACACAAATTTCCTATTTAGAAACCTTATCTTGTGATAAATCTTGAAGGTCTAATGAATTTTGTTTAAGTGTATTCATCTCTATTCACCCCCCCTCTAGAGCATCTAATCACCCATATAGGATCCAACAATTGGTATCAGAGCAGGTTTCTCCAAGCATACTTCAACAAGTAGGAGAGGATGGGTGACTACCAAGGAGGGAGATACTTGAATAGCCTACCAATCTTTGATGAGAGTAATTTCCTATATTGGAGAAGAATGCTTCAATTCTACATCCAAGGATCAAGTCTTGAGATGTGGAAAATGGTGAACAACCCATACATGCTACCAAAGACAAAGATTGAAGAATGGGATGAAGCTACCTTGTAGAAAGCAACCTTGAATGCTAGAGCCATGCACATCCTATATGCCTCCATGACCCCCACCGACTTCAACCAGATTTCTTCATGTGAAACAACCTATGAGGTATGGAGAAAGCTATGCATCACTTATGAAGGGACATGTCAAGTGAAGGAAAGCAAAGTCTACATGCTCAAAGGGCTACTAGAGAACTTTAAGATGGAAAAGGAAGAGAGGATAGCCAACATATACTCAAGGCTCAACACCATTGTGAATGGTCTTGCTGTTCTAGGTCATCCTATGTCTAGTGGAGAGATCAACTCAAAGATCCTTCGAACTCTCCATAAGAAGTGGGAACCCAAGGTGACTTCCATGGAAGAAGCAAGGTCTCTTAAGGATATTCCTATTAAAGAGCTCATTGGAAATCTACAAGCACATGAAGCTACACTTGACAAGAGGGAGGAAGTAGAAAGACAAGAGGAGAAAGAACTCAAGAGAATGAAGATGGCTGAAATCAAAGCTCAAATCAAGGCTATTGTTGGTCAAGCTTCTCCATCCTCTCAAGTTGAAGAAGATGCCATGTACTCCAAGGGTAGATTCTACAAAGACAACTCCTCCTCCATCCGGTGCTTCACATGTGGAAAGAAGGGTCACTACAAGGAAGATTGCCCACAAGGCAAAAAGACCCATCTTCACAAGAAGAAGGAGAAATGGCACTCCAGCTCAAGTGGCTCCTCCAACTCAAGCTCAAGTGAAGATTCAAGTGAAGGATCAAGCTCAAGGTCTAGTGATGAAGGAGAATGCCATTTTACTCTTATAGCATCAACAAGTGAAGACTCAAGTGAGGTAAATCTAAACTCTTTAGATAAAGAATCTTTGATTGCTATTATTCATGATATTTGTGCCTCTCTTAAGTCTTATAAAAGGAAAAAGACAAAGCTTGCTAAAATTGTTGATAATTTGCATGTAGAATTAGATGATCTTGAACATGCTAATTCTTGCTTGCTTGATGATAAAAATGATTGTCTTAGCCAAGTAGACTCTGTTAAACTTGAAAATTCTAGTTTGTTTGATAAGATTAGATTTGTAGAAGCTCAACCTCTTATGCCTAGTTCTAATGAAGAGCATACTTTAATTATTGATTCTCTCATGCATGATATTGATGTTCTTAAATATGAAAACAAGGACAAAGTTTTGTTTTGCAAGAATTAAAAACAGAATATGCCTCCTTGCTTGCTAAAATCAATGTGCATGAATCTTGTTCTAGTTCTACTAATAGAGAGAGTGATGTTGCTGCTCTTCATATTGATAGATATTCTTATTTAACTAAAGCTCTTTGCTTAGAAAATGATCTTTTTTCATGCTAGAGATAATATCAATCATTTGTCTTCTACTATTACTTCTCTTATGCATGATAATGATAGTTTGAGATCCTGTTTGCAAAGATTCTTAGTTGGTAAAAAAAGTCTTAATGACATCCTACACCATACTACTAAACAAATTGGTAGACATGGTTTAGGGTATGATAGTAGTCAAGGGAACAACAAAGATAAAGGACCTCCAATATTCCATGGAGAATCCTCTAGTTCCAAGACTATGGGCACAAACAGCTATTGCAATGAAATTTGTCATTATTCTACTTGTTGTCCTTTTAGGAAAGCACCCAAGAGCAATAGGACTTGGGTTGCTAAACTAACCCTTCCGGACCCAAAAACATGATTGGGTACCATTTCATCTTTCTTCTTGTACGTACTTGCAAATGGATTGACTTGAGCTATTGAATTGCAAATTGACTTCTCAATCCGCATGAAAGAAGAAAGGTGAGATGTGTAGAGGGTGAAAACAAGTGGAAAAAGGAATGGTAAGAACAAAGGTAATGTTTTTCTTGCTTATAACTAATCCTAACTTGTTTTGTCAAGATGGTGTGCACTATACATATAGTTTTTATTTTTAGCATGCCTTTATATATGTTTTTATAAAATATATGTGCCTCTTGACAACTGGTCTGTCGGTTGAGTTTGCCCTATTTGAAACTCGACCAATAGGCACCAATGGGTGTTGCCAACATTTGTCATCGGTCGAGTTGTCAATGCACAAAACTCGACCGATAACACTGTGCACAGAATATACATTTGGCTTATTGAATGAGGATTTCCCTCTCAACTAGATTTTCTCAACTAATAGCCTTATTCTTTGGCACTCTCATTTGGTACCTTTATATATGCATATTGCCTTATTCTAAATTTCCTATCTTTCTCACAACTCTATCTCTCTAATTGCTCTAAATTCATTTAGCTATATGTTGCAATTACTTGCTTTGAGTTGTTTTTTAGGTTTTGATGATGATCTCTTTGGATCTCTTGGTTGTGTCTAAAATTGCTTCCATTGTGCTGTAACTTGCTACATCTATCTAGGTATATACCTTGTTTTGATACAACCTTTAGGTTCTTAGTGGTAATCATCTTTTGGTAAGGATGCATATTTGTTAGTGAGTTATATCCTTTCGTGCTTCTAAAATTGCATATCTCTTTGTTTGGATATATCTCTACATCTATTCATAACTTGCTTTATCTTATGTATCTTTTGGTATCTCTTGCTATGATATAGATCCTACTAGTAGTCCTAACTTGTGATAACATCTACTAGTAGTTCATATACATGTAGTTCTAACCTTGTTTATAATTGGCATCTTTGCTCATCTATATGCTATGCTTGTATCTTGTCTCATACATGCTCAAGATTGTTACTTGAATTGCATATCTACTATCTTGAGTTGCTTGCATAACATTGTGATGTAGGGTACATAGATCTACATTATATGTAGAAATTGGAGTATTTTTTGGATTTTATGCAGATTTGCTCTAGTTTCAGGTTTTGATGCAAGAGTAGTGTTTTTTTATGCAGAAACGACCTTCTGAGCAAGGTTCATTGCTTTCCCATGAGCCCTGATACTTTTTGGGCAAGTTCTGTCATCTTGAGGGTTAAAATTGCACTTTATTATTTTTCTACAGCACTTTATCTTGCATTTTGGGTTGTTCTAGTATATGTTTTAACTTTCTTTTCTTTCTATGCTTGGACAAGCCCCTATCTATGCTCTTCTACTCTCCTTGTATGTATTTTTGTTATCTCCTTTCTCTTTAGTAAGTGATGTTTCTTATTTTCTTCATAACCCCACTTTTTGAAATGACAAAGGGGGAGAAAGGTATGTCTTCTTTTGACAAAACAGGGAGAAGGCATGTCTTACATGAAGAGGAGAAAGCATATCCATGTAAAGGGGAGAAGACATATATGTGTAGAACATATATGAGTAGAAGACATAGTATTCTATAAATGTTATGAAAGCTAACCATTCAGGGGAAATAGCATCAATTGAGGGGGAGTATGAGAACTCCATACACATCAATTGAGGGGGAGCATATGAACTCCATTCTATTGAAACCCCTAGGTTTCTCTGAAGGTATGAATTTACTTAAAATATTTCAATACATTTATGGAATAGTTTGTCATCTTCAAAAAGGGGGAGAATGTTGACTCAGGGTCAATTAGGTCAATGTTGACTCACGTCTAAATTGACTAAACCCATGTTTGGATGATGACTAACCATTCCACATATTGGTGTCTAATGTCTGTACTTGAGTGATTTCAGATTAGGTATAGACACACTCCAAATGCCCTAATCTGCGCATATCAAATTGGAGAAAAGACAAGTCAAAGTCAATACAAGTGCATGTTTTTGTAATATGATGTAAATCCATTAGAATCTTGTTGCAAATCACTTGTAATGATTGTATGACTTGTAATTAAGCTTAGAAAAAATGAAGAGCACTTAGATTGAATGTTTAAGCACTCAAAAGCCATTTTCCAAAATTCAAATCAGGCTGTTCATCGGTCAAGTTCTATGAGTTGCAAACTCGACCGATCCTGATTGGATCGTGAAAATGATTTTCGATCGGTCGAGTTATGTGACACAATTTTACTGTGCGTAGAAATGCAAGTGAATGCGTCGAGTAGTACAAGCCTTTTTGAGGCCCGAGTCGAACTCAGGGATACGTGCAATCGTCGGGGACTCCTACTAACTACTCACGATCAACTAAGCCGATTAATAAGTTGAGAGTTGTTTTTGAAATTAAAAGAAAATAAAAACAAAACAAAACAAACGATCGATTAAATGTCGATTTAATAAATTCAAAAGGGTATCTTTAGGATTGCGGTTTCACCGCGAGTTTTCATTGTATTAGATTTTATATAATGCCTCAATTTTATCTCTCTATCCGGGTAGTGGCCTGAAAACATAATTGCCCACTGTCGTGGTGCAATTCACTACCTAAGTCTAGGTCCGTTCCACCTTCGTAGTAACCTATACCCTAAACTAGTTGCATTATGAACGATCTCTCAGTATCCACCTTTAATTTTACACCACCTTGTTCAAGGGATTTGTCGATTAATGTGAATTCCGTCTCTTTTCAGCCGTTAATCCTTCTTTCAAAGTGATTAAAGGCATTTGGTTATAATTATGGTGATCAAGCATAACAATACATTGAGAAAACAAAATCATACCACGGATTTAAGAGATAAAATATGAATTACTATTATAAAATTGTCATACAATGAATTCCCGGGCTACTCCCAGTCCTAAAGACAAAGGGGATTAGCCCCGCATGTTCATCTCAAGCAAGTACATGGTAGAGATAGGGGACAACATATGAAAAACGTGAAATGTGAGGTGAAACTCCTGAACGGAGAAGAACCGGTTGATCCTCCGCGTAGAACACGTGCTCTCCCTCCTTCCGGTGGTGGAATCCGTCTTCTTCGGTGTCTGGATCAACTGGTATGAGCTTCTGGCCTTTGTTCTCCTCTCTACTTCTCCTCGGTACTCTCTGCAATGGCTAATCAGATCTCCCACGTTCGGACGGCCGTCATTAGGTATATCTCCCTCATTAGGTCGCTAATTAACCATGGCCGTCCGATTAAGACCATTCCAAAGAAAACACATATCTTACGGTGTCGATACCATCAACGCGAGTCGATGGTATCGACTTAGTACGGTAGCGGCAACCCTTCTTTCCTTTCGTCTGAGTGCCTGATGTAATCTCGATATCATCGACGTGGGTCGATGGTATCGACGAACCTATAGCGACGGTTTTGTCGTTTTGCATCGCTGTAGCCTCCGTGCGTTGATGGTATCGACTTGGTGTCAATACTATCGACTGCTTCCTCGCCAACAACCTGATGGTAGCTCGATACCATCGACATCCCTGTCGATAGTATCGACTCTTTGCTGATACTCGCGGCTGGCAACCTGTGGTCCGGTCGATGGTATCGACAGAAGCAGAAACTTGTTTTCCCTGAAATTCAAACACGAAACCACATAAATTCACACAAATAATAATATTTTGACAATTAATGCTCAAAACGATGAAATAAAGGGGATTTGACATAAAATAGTAGCAAAGACCAAAGTGGATGAATTATGCAACATTAACCATAAAAATGACTAATAAAAGTATAAAACACATATCAAACAGGTCTATAAATGCGACTCAAAATCATCGCATCAAACTCCCCTAAGATTGAACGTTGCTCGCCCTCGAGCAACTAATCCTTAGAATATAATTGCTAATGTCAACTGAAGAACAACACACCACAACCAACATCCCATATGACTCACACCGGACATTCACATACCGGCCCTCTCTAACCACAGAACGGTAATTACCCTGAAGGCGATAGTAATCATCCATAAAAGAAATTGACCTCAAAATTGATGAACACTATCACATAAGGAAATTAACATAATAAAACTCACCGGTTCAGACTTGGTGCATCTTGTGATCTCCTATACTACGTTGCTCGCCCTAACTACCATCTACATGGAAGCAGTTCTCCCGATATACCTTAGTGAGGAGAAATTCATGGTGGCCGACCAATCCGAGCAACATGTGGATGAAGATGGGTGGTTCATGGAAGAAAGTGGAAGTATTATACAGTTTCAACATGCATAAAACAAAAATGTCCTAAATGATGCAAATGCACATTAAAAATGCCCTAATGCCTAAAATTGGGTGGAATGATGCATGTACTAACCATCCATCTCAAAACGAGATGGACATCTAATTAAGCTACATCATGTACTCAGTTATCTTGAAATGCAGGTGATATTATGTTCCTTTCTCCTTCTTATTCTTGTTGCTTCTACATAACTCTTTTTTTTCTCAACCCTTATATCCATAATTAATAATGAATATTTTATTGGGCTTATTTTTCTTCATACTCAGAAATTTGCACTATTTAGAAGGTATGGAACAATTTAATTCACCATTGGAGAAAAATTGAGATACATGATATACTTTATGCATGAAAATTATGAATGCAACTACATGGCATGCACCTAAGGGTAATGTGCATGTATCACTATTCTACTTTTTTTTATATGCAACACATATGGAAATAAATTCAATGCATGACCTATCTATATGCAATGTTGTCAAAGAAGTTAAAATTGTAAAGTACTTTCAATTCTTGTGGTGGATTGTGAAAAGTAAAGAGGTGGAAAGATCACAAGACTAGATGACTGAACCTTAGAAAGATATTATGTGTCCCTCCTTACTGACCTGTGTAGTAGTTAAGAGGTTTCTCTCTCTTACATCCAATTAGAGTCTCATTACCATTTGGTCAGTTTAGGCTCAAACAACCATTTCCGTCCACTTTCATGAATCATTAGGAGTACAGTTGTGAAATTTTGTTTTAAAGTTGACAAAACCAATCATTTTTGTAGGATATGTGCCCAAGGTTAAACAAGACAAGCTTTCCAAACACACAAAAATTTTAAATTTCCCTTGATTTTCCCATGCACAATTAATGAGATGACACAAACTTTATGACATCCACGATTACACTAGATAGCATGTGGATCCTACAAAAACTAAAATTGCAAGAAACAAATAACAAGAACAAAAACAATAAAGTTAAAAACTAAAAACAATAAAAGATAAAGCTGTTCCAACTACCCCCCTAAGCTTGAATTCGACTATGGCCTCATAGTCAAAAACAAACTTAATGATTGGAACAGTGATACCGGATCACTCCTGTGGTGGTGGAGGCGGGTACTGCGGTGCCGTGGGGTCCCAAGACGGGTACTGCCCCTAGAATGTCGGATCGTACTGGGGCATCGGCGGAGGCTGTGGATACCCCCCAAAATAACGTGTCGCGCTGCACCCGGATCGACCGTCTTGATGCCGCGATCGCCGTTAATTTGTTTGTGCGGATTGGTGACGTGGATGGTCGATACCATCGACGCGAGTCGATAGTATCGACTTCTCTGATTAGGGCAAATCCTCGCGAGGCCCGACCGCCGCCTTTTCACTTGAATGTGTCGATACCATCGACACGCCCGTCGATGGTATCGACTTTCCTGAGTCAATTTCTTCTGTAAATCTTCAGAGATCTCGATGGTATCGACATGCATCTCGATACCATCGACCTGGATTTTGCGATTTGCCTGTAGG
Organism: Alisma plantago-aquatica; assembly: GCA_963693085.1. Classification (NCBI taxonomy): domain Eukaryota; kingdom Viridiplantae; phylum Streptophyta; class Magnoliopsida; order Alismatales; family Alismataceae; genus Alisma; species Alisma plantago-aquatica. The sequence continues at coordinate 1,065,172,768 of OY856411.1, read as the reverse complement.
TATGTCGATACCATCGACGAGGCCGTCGATAATATCGACGCAGTGCAAAATTTGCAGTCGTCAACCTATTCCATGGTCGATACCATCGACCAGTGTGTTGATGGTATCGACTCTGACTCAGCCTGCACAAAGAACAAACCGATCACGGTATCTTTTTTACACTAAAAAAAAATTAAACCAAAACAAATCAACCTACGAATGTACATGAACTAAACTAAGGTACCGATGGTTGGGTTGCCTCCCAACAAGCGCCCTTATTTAACGTCTTAGGCTAGACGACTTTTGGGCACCTCATGCATCCAAAAGTGAAATGAGTTTGACCTCATTCACCTTCCTCTTGTAATTTTAACCAAAGTAGAGATTCAATCTTTGTCCATTCACCAAAAATGTGGTCTCACCATCCCGCACCAAGATTGCGCCGTGTGGTTTGACCTCTTCTACCACGAACGGCCCACTCCACCGGTATTTGAGCTTCCTGGGATGCAACTTCAGTCGTGAATTGAACAGCAATACACTATCTCCTTTCTTGAGCGTGCGCAACTGGATGTGGTGATCGTGGATTAACTTGGTGCACTCCTTGTATATCCGCGAGTTCTCATATGCCGTCATCCGTAGCTCATCCAACTCATTAAATTCAAGCAATCTCTTCCTCCCCGCTCCATCGTAACTCAAGTTGAGCCTTCTAAGCACCCAATGTGCTTTGTGCTCTAACTCTACCGGTAAGTGACAAGCCCGACCATATGCTAACCTAAAAGGCGTGGTGCCTATAGGTGTTTTGTAAGCCGTCCTGTACGCCCACAATGCATCCGGTAGTAGGGCACTCCAATTCTTCCTCGTGGACGCCACCGTACGCTCCAAAATCTTCTTAATTTCGCGATTGGAGACCTCTACCTGTCCTTGAGTCTGCGGGTGATATGGGGTACCTATGTTGTGTTTGACCCCATATTTCTTCAATAATGTCGAGAACTTCTGATTCCTAAAATGCGTACCCCCATCACTGATGATCATTCAGGGCACTCCAAACCTGCAGAAAATGTTTTCTTTCATGAACCTGCACACTATAGTGGAATCGTTAGTCCTTGTGGGTATTGCTTCTACCCACTTTGACACGTAATCAACTGCTAAAAGAATATATAAATTTGAATTTGAGGACACAAAGGGTCCCATGAAATCTATGCCCCACAGATCAAATACCTCCACTTTTTGGAACACATTTAGGGGCATCTCCTGTCTCTTTGAAATATTACCTGTTCGTTGGCAGGAGTCACATTGCCTTACAAACTCGTAGGCGTCTCGGAACAAGGTTGGCCAATAAAGGCCACTCTCCAGAACTTTAGCTTCCGTACGAGAGCTCGCATGGTATCCTCCCGTAGGTAGTGCGTGGCAATGACGGATAACGCTCTCGTACTCCACCTCAGGCACACATCTGCATAGGATACCATCCCTGCATTGCTTAAGAAGAATCGGGTCATCCCAAAAATAATATCGTAAAGAATGGAAAAATATTTTCTTCTCTTGATATGACCAATCTTCCGAGATGATCCCGCAAGCCAAATAATTCACAATCTCTGTGAACCAAGGGTCTTTAGAATTAACTTTCAAAATCTGTTCATCCGGAAATGTCTCGGTTATGGGTATATGTAAATCTTTTTCATCCACCCTCTCTAACCTAGACAGATGATCCGCCACAACATTTTCCATCCCAGCTTTATCCTTGATTTCGATGTCAAATTCTTGTAAGAGCAAAATCCACCTAATTAATCTAGGCTTTGCATCTTTTTTCTCCATTAAATATTTAATTATGGCATGGTCTGTCCAAACGACTACTTTAGATCCAACTAAATATTGCCTAAATTTTTCAAAAGTGAAAACAACGACGAGTAATTCTTTTTCAGTAGTTGTATAATTTAATTGGGCGTCATTCAAAGTCTTTGAAGTGTAGAAAATCACGGCGGGTTTATTGTCCACCCACTGCCCCAACATGGATCCTACCGCAAAATCAGAAGCGTCACACATGAGTTCGAACGGTTTAGTCCAATCCGGCATTTGAACAACCGGCGCAAAAATCAGTTTCTCCTTCAACACGTCGAACACATGTAGACATTTGTCATTGAAATCAATTACAATGTCTTTCTCAAGCAGTTCGGATAGAGGTTTCACGATTTTTGAAAAGTCTTTTATAAATCGACGATAAAATTTGGCATGTCCCAAGAAACTCCTTACCCCTTTAACAGAAATTGGTGGGGGTAACTTGGAAATAACTTCAATTTTTACCGGATCCACCTCTAAACCTTTGCTAGACACCTTGTGTCCTAGCACTATCCCCTCAGTCACCATCATGTGACATTTTTCCCAGTTGAGGACCAAATGTGTGTCCTCGCAGCGCTGTAAAAATTTGTCCAGATTATAGAGACATTCATCAAACGATGCACCATACACTGAAAAGTCATCCATAAACACCTCAAGACAGCGTTCTACCATGTCAGAAAAGATAGCGAGCATACAACGCTGAAAAGTCACAGGTGCATTGCATAAACCAAAAGGCATTCGGCGATACGTGAAAGTCCCATAGGGACAAGTGAAAGTAGATTTTTCTTGGTCCGAAGGATCAATTGAAATTTGGTTGTACCCTGAGTACCCGTCAAGAAAATAGAAGTGCGATCGGCCGGCAAGACGCTCTAGAATTTGATCGATAAAAGGTAAAGGAAAATGATCCTTTAGCGTAGCGGCATTTAGACGGCGGTAATCAATACAAACTCGCCACTCGGTTACCAATCGGGTGGTGACAGGTTCATTTAAAATATTTTGGGTGACAGTAATTCCCCCCTTTTTAGGGACTACCTGTGTGAGACTCACCCATGTCGAGTCTGATATTGCGTAAATGATACCTGCAGCAAGAAGTTTAATAACCTCCTTCTTCACAACCTCCATCATGCTTGGATTGAGATGTCATTGAGGTTGGATCACGGGCTTGGCTCCCTCCTCGAGCCAAATCTTATGCTGACACAATGTAGGGGAAATCCCCTTGATATCTGCAACGGACCACCCAAATGCTCCCCGGTGGTTTTTCAGCACTATCAACAATTGTTCCTCCTCATCCACACTCAAATAAGCAGAAATGATCATAGGTAACTTGTCTGCATCAGCTAGAAAGACATATTTGAGATGCGGTGGCAACGACTTTAATTCTAACTCAGGCGGGCTGACTAGAGATGATTGAAGTGGCGGGGGAAGTTCACCTAAATCTTCATAATGCCTCGCATAGAAGCATGGAAGCATCTGAAGCATTTTGGCGCACTCCTTGAGTGATTTACTCCGCATCCAATCATGCGTAATATTTACCAAACAAGCCTCCAAGGGTAATTCAGGATATGCATCAAAAACAGAAATTGCAATAACATCATCTTCCGTAGAAGGCGGAATGTCCTCATCCTCATCATTAGGGAACCCTACAACTTTACACAGAGATACTACCTTGGTCTGTTCCATAATGTCCACAGCCAAAGTTCCATTGTCCACTTTGCTCATCACATGAGCCATGTCCAGAAATGGCTTCCCCAGACAGAGTGAAATATTATTATCCAGATGTTTTACCACACGTAATTGTTCCTTTGCTTTAGACGACACAGTACTAGAGGGCATGACCATCTCAAACCGGTCATCGGCTATACCCAAGGTCAAATGACCTCTCCCCATCTCTAAAATCATGTCGGCTGTAGCTTGGAAAGGACGTCCAAGTAATAGCTCGTTGCCATGTTCATCCTGCATCTCCATGACTACAAAGTCTTCTGGAAAAACAAATCTGTCCATTTTCACTAACACATCGTCACAGATTCCATATGGCTTTACCACCGAATTGTCTGCCAATTGAATAGTCATGTTGCTTGGTCGTGACTCCTTCAATCCCAACTTTTTGAATGTAGAAAGAGGCATCAAGTTGATGCTTGCCCCTGAATCACATAATGCTTCACCAAATTTGACTTTTCCAATATAACAAGAAATGTTCAAACAGCCTGGATCTTGCCTCTTTGGCGGAAAAGTGCCCATGATGAAGGCACTCACTTGCTCCTTGAGCACGACAACCTCTGTATCTGGAATTTTCCTCTTCTTAGTAATGATGTCCTTTAGAAATTTCCCGTAAGACGGGATTTTCTCAATGACTTCCAATAGAGGGATATTGACTGAAAGCTTCCTGAAACTGTCTAAGAACTTCTTAATTTGCGCATCTACCTTCCTTGCCTTAGTACTGTTTGGATACGGGACCGGGACCGCTTGTGCCCTTTGATGCGGTGGCACATAGGGTGTCTTTTTCTGAGGTCCTTCCTCCTCTACAATCGGGTCTTCAGTAGAATCCACAACTGTTTCATTGACTGGATCTGTGACCGGTGCGGGCTGCTCCTCATTGGCTTCACCTTCTACTTTAGCTTGTGGTGTGCTTGTCTCCTCGGCCCTTGGATTTAAAAATTTCTTTCCGCTTCTTAGCAAGACGACCTTTTCCTGCTGGTTTCCCCCAGGAACATTGGTGTTTCCCGGAAAACCTGGATGTGCCGGTTTCTTCAAACTGGCTATCTCTGCTGCCATCTGTGCCATAGACGTCTCAATGGTCCTCATTTGCGCCCCATGGCTCTGCAGTGTTTGCCCAAACTGATTCATAAACTCCCCTTGCTGTTTAATTTGCTGGCTGAACGTAGTCATGAGTTCTTGATTTTTCTTTATCACCTAATTGAGCAGCTCTGTGCTCTTATCCTCTGCTACTGGCTGGGGTTTGGCATCCGAATCCTGCAGAAAATTGTTTAGATCCTTCCATGAAAACTTCTTGTCTTTTCTCCATGCGTAGTCGTTGTTCCTGTAACCTGGTTGCTGCCTCATAAATTTCACTTGAGCCTCGTCCTCGGACTCAGTATCTTTCGTTGCAAGCAATTTCTTTGCGAGAAGATCCATCTTCTCATTCAGTTCTTTTATTGCCTTAGATTCGCCTACTGCTCGGACCTGCTCCACGACGCCTCTTTCGCCCCATGATTGTTTCCTAGCCATGTTCTTTAATGTCTCCCAACACCTGGTGTCCGTGTTGTTAAAAAAGAATCCTGACCCAGCTGAATCAAGGTTGCTCCTATCGTGCTCGGAGAGAGCAAAATAGAAGATCTTTACCTGTGTTTCTTTATCCAGCCCGTGATGCGGGCACCGTCTCAGCATGACCTGAAACCTCTCCCAGGTATAAGAATATGTCTCACCTGCCTGTTGGGTAAAGTTATGGATCTTCCTGATCATGTCGTTGGTCTTCTCAGGAGGAAAGAACCTCTCAAAGAAAACCTCCACCATATGGTCCCAGGAATCCACAAACTCATCATCTAAATTGTGTAGCTATTCTCGCGCGGCTCCTGCCAATGAACTCGGGAAAAGCTTAAGATAAAGTGCATCCTGTGGAAACTTGTCGATTTTAACCATGTCACAGTTCTCAACAAACTGACTTATGTGCGCGACGGGGTCCTCATTCTTGAGCCCATGAAAAGCATTGGACTTCACCAGATTTATCAAAGCCGGATCAATCTTATAGGTAGGTATGTTGATTGCTTGCTTCTTTATAGGCCCTTTTGACGTAGATGCGGAAGAGACCTTGATCTTCTCCCATATTGTCTGTGGCTCATCCATCTCTTCTTGTTCAGGTTCTGACTCTGTTTCTTCTAACTAGTCTTGATTGTGGCTGTCCTCGTCTTCTGGTCCCGGTAACAGAACCTCTGGTGCGCGACCTGTGTAGTCAGTACTACGCGTCTGCACCATGCACAATACCTGAAAATAGAAAGATTAAATTAGTACAATGCTTGACGACTACAAATATTTAGAAAATAGATTATGAATTTTTTGAATGATAATAAAAAAAAATAAAAAAGGTGGCCTAGAGTGGCCGCTCACAGCACTCAAAGTGCCAACAAATTCCCGTATCCCCGACAACGGCGCCAAAAACTTGACACAATTTTACTGTGCATAGAAATGCAAGTGAACACGTCGAGTAGTACAGGCCTTTGTGAGGCCCAAGTCGAACTCAGGGATACATGCAATCATCGGGGACTCCTACTAACTACTCGCGATCAGCTAAGCCGATTAATAAGTTGAGAGTTGTTGTTGAAATTAAAAGAAAATAAAAACAAAACAAAACAAACGATCGATTAAATGTCGATTTAATCAATTCAAAAGGGTATCTTTAGGATTGCGGTTTCACCACGAGTTTTCATTGTATTAGATTTTATATAATGCCTCAATTTTATCTCTCTATCCGGGTAGTGGCCTGAAAACAGAATTGCCCACTGTCGTGGTGCAATTCACTACCTAAGTCTAGGTCGGTTCCACTGTCGTAGTAACCTATACCCTAAACTAGGTGCATTATGAACGATCTCTTAGTATCTACCATTAATTTTACACCACCTTGTTCAAGGGATTTGTCGATTAATGTGAATTCCGTCTCTTTTCATCCGTTAATCCTTCTTTCAATGTGATTAAAGGCATTAGGTTATTATTATGGTGATCAAGCATAACAATATATTGAGAAAACAAAATCATACCACAAATTTAAGAGATAAAATATGAATTACTATTATAAAATTGTCATACAATGAATTCCCGGGCTACTCTCGGTCCTAAAGACGAAGGGGATTAGCCCCGCATGTTCATCTCAAGCAAGTATATGGTAGAGATAGGGGACATCATATGAAAAACGTGAAATGAGAGGTGAAACCCCTGAACGGAGAAGAACCGGTTGATCCTCCGCGTAGAACACATGCTCTCCCGCCTTCCGGTGGTGGAATCTGTCTTCTTCGGAGTCCGGATCAACTGGTATGAGCTTCTGGCCTCCGTTCTCCTCTCTACTACTCCTCGGTACTCTCTGCAATGGCTAATCAGATCTCCCACGTCCGGGCGGCCGTCATTAGGTATATCTCCCTCATTAGGTCGCTAATTAACCACGGCCGTCCGATTAAGATCATTCCAAAGCAAACATATATCTTACGGTGTCGATACCATCGACGCGAGTCGACGGTATCAACACGGCAACCCTTCTTTCCATTCGTCTGAGCACCTGATGTAATCTCGATACCATCGACGCGGGTCGATGGTATCGACGAACCTATAGCGACGGTTTTGTCATTTTGCATCACTGTAGCCTCCGTGCATCGATGGTATCGACTTGGTGTCAATACTATCGACTGCTTCCTCGCCAGCAACCTGATGGTAGCTCGATACCATCGACATCCCTGTCGATAGTATAGACTCTTTGCTGATACTTGCAGCTGGAAACCTGTGGTCCGGTCGATGGTATCGACGGAAGCAGATACTTGTTTTCCCTGAAATTCAAACACGAAACCACATAAATTCACACAAATAATAATATTTTGACAATTAATGCTCAAAACGATGAAATAAAGGGGATTTGACATAAAATAGTAGCAAAGACCAAAGTGGATGAATTATGCAACATTAACCATAAAAATGACTAATAAAAGCATCAAACACATATCAAACAGGTCTATAAATGCGACTCAAAATCATCGCATCATTGTGGTTATACAGAACTTGACTGATGGAGTAACTGACCAAATCAATTTTCATTGGTTGGTCGAGTTTCCCCAGGACAAACTCGACCAATGGTCTGAATATCGGCTTTGTCTTTTACTCTATCGGTTGAGTTACCCTTATAGAAACTCGACCGATTGCACTGTACGAAAAAGTGCATAAAAGTGCTTCTATCCGTTGTGGAGTTGCAACAAGTAAAAATATATCCGTTGCAAACCACAAAATGGCTAGTTTTCGGCCCCAAGTGTTCCCAAAGGCTAAGAGGCATCCCCAACTATAAATAGGACCCCTTGGGCTTCATTCCAAGGTTGAGCATTCATGGCAAAACTCTATGTGAGGTTCCTATTCTATAGTTGAGTGCTTCCTACAACCTCCTCTCTCTCTAAGCTTAATCACTTGCTACATCCATTAGAATGAGTAGGAAATATATAAGAGAGCTAGTCCTATATGTATATCTTATGAGGCTCTCACTTCCACCACCTCCCCATCTCTCTTTTCAATCATGAAGATGAAGGTTCTCTCTCTTGTCTAAGAGAGGTGAAGAAGAACAAGGGAAGGCGTCCCTTAGTAAAGATCAAGACTGAAGACTTGGAGCTAGAGTGGGTAAGCCCTTGGTGAAGGCAGAAGACTCCTTGCTCAAGTGGGTAAGTCCTTGGTGGAAGCTTCTCTGAGTGAAGGTGAAGTTAAAGGCAGAAGATCCAAGAAGAGTGGGTAATTCCTACAAGGCTGAAGACTTGTGCAAGAGTGGGTAAGTCCTTGGAACAAGGCGGAAGACTCCTTACAAAGTGGGTAAGTCCTTGGTAAGGTTGAAGACTCTTTGTATTAGATAGGTAAGTCCTTTGTTTGGTCATATATTGTAAGTCTTATGAATGAATATAAGAATACAATGGTTAGGAAATCCTAGAGGTTGACCTCTCTAGGTAAGTGGACTGACATACTTCTAGTTTGAAGTGTGGAACCACTCTAAATAGCTTGTCTACTTGTGTTTGCTCAATCTCTCTCTCCCTTGATATGTATGTTTTAGTTGCACACAAATTTCCTATTTACCAACCTTATCTTGTGATAAATCTTGAAGGTCTAATGAATTTTGTTTAAGTGCATTCATCTCTATTCATCCCTCCTCTAGAGCATCTAATCACCCATCTAGGATCCAATAATAGGTTCCTCTAGTATCGGGTTTACTCAACCAGTTGACCTAGTCTGGTTCAGGGATGAGCTAGTAGCAAACCGACCACCTAACCAGTGAACCAGCCGACCCAAAGAGGTAAAAGTCCTAGAATATACCTAATTCTTGCATATTTTATAGTAAATTCATCATGTCAGAAAACACAAAAAGGTATCAAAATCTTTATAAAAATGAGTAGAGAACTATGAAAGCATAATATTAATGTTATTACATTTACAACTTGATGATATCTTGCAAGAATGAATATGCTCATGTCATGCATAATAATTAATAAATGATGATGAAAAACTATAAAAAAACATATTGATGACTCCTAAATTATGTTTTCAATGCACTTGAACTCTGATATTAAATATTTCATGCATAAAAGGATACACTTTGCTCCATATAGATAATTAGGTCTAATAACCCTAAATAAAATGTATACAATACATGCAAGGTTATCATGTCTATCGAGTATTTTCAAAATAGTTTTTTGAGGATAACATGGAACTCTAAGATCATTTATTACGTTGATTTATGTGATTGGATGGTGCATCCTACAATTTGGTAAGAAACACTAAGTTAAAATACATGTAAATATTAGGGTTAATGATGCATGTTACGAGTAGAAGAATATGACATCATGGATATAATTCTATGATACAAGATAAGTAGTACTAGTTTGGAATATAATTGGAAAGTAAGATTTGTAATATAATTATAAGAAGATAAGACACACAATGATGTGAATATCTTAATGAGATAAGTAAACTCCTAATATTGACATTATGGTCAATAATGATGAGAATCTAATGCATGGCATGTATGATTTTGTCTTAATCATGAGTTATGCAAAGTTAGAGTTGACTTGGCAATGTGATTACTAGGTTATGTCAATTGAAGCTATGCTTTACCTCTTACTTATCTTACCATATAGTAGCATTGTATTATATGCATAGAAAATAATTGGTATATGTTGTATGAAATAAGTGTTCTTTAAGGCCACCTTTCTTTATTTGTTGGTATATATTGTTTTGAACACATGAAATATAACATATTTTTTCCATTATATTGAATCACTTCAACTCTTTGGTATAGAAGTCATAGAAAGTAAAGTACTTCAACTCTTTGGTAGTGAATTACTTGAAAGTGACTTAACTCTTTGGTAGTCAGTAACATTGTAAAATGGTCTAACAATCTGGTAGTCAACCATAAGATATTCAGTGTATTCAAACTTCTACATTCAATGCATGGATGATATAATGGAAAACATGATTAAAATATGTGTTCTCTTTTGTTAACAAACATCTTTATTCAATTATGCTTTGTTATATTTGTTACTTCCAATAGTTAAGGAGGTATGGAAATCTTGTAGAATACGTAACATAATATTTTATTATATTGTGTTAACATGTAACACTTGTAATATCTTGTTTAAGTAATGTGGCTATATGATCTTGAAGAACTTGATAGTTGAGAGTCATCTGGCGAGCAGATATACATGCAGAATTATTTTCTAAAACATCATGTGCATATGTTCGAGTTTATTTTTCAATATGTAATTCCAAAATTTGAAATAATTCTTTTTGTAATCGTATGTTGAACGGTGAGATTTTGGTTATGATTTGTTCTTATTCATGTGCATGTGCTACTATTATCTCCTTCCGACTCCCTTGATTTTATTCTTCTTGGCCAAATGTAGACTATTTAAATTGGTATTCTTGCCAAGATGAGGGTTTCAATTTGGACGCCACACATGTGGTCAAGGTGTTGAAGATCCGGGGACCTCACATGTGGTAGGGGTGAACATGAACAATAGCAAAGCCTAAAATTTTATCATTATGAAACTCAAAGAAAATAAAATTTGAACTTGAAAATCTTTAGGGTAGACTACTTGTCTTTTAGAGGCTAGATATGACCTATCCTCTAGGTAAGAACCTAGATGTCCAAGAACTAGGATTAGACTAGTGTTTGTCATCTTGTAGATCCCAAAGTGTTGGTCATCCCTTATAATGGAGAAAAATGGACGTCACATTATTTGGAGATGATGGGTATCATGGGAAGAGAAACCCTAGACATGTGGTTCTCATTGTTTTGGGTATCTACACTAGGCTATACCTTGTTCTCCCCGTTTCCCTAGGTGACATGGTACTAGACTCTCTACTATATGTGGGACACTCAATTTGTTGATTTGGTTTTGTCTCCAATCATCTCAAATCTTGATAGTGTTCTTATGCTTGTTTAATCAGACAAATAATATCATTATCATCATCAACTAAGCCTCAATCCCAACTATGTTGGGGTCCGCTACATGGATCCTTCTTTTCCATTCAGCTCTATCAGACAAACAATATATAACATTTTATTATATTTGTAAGTAAACACAAAAATGTGTCCCCACACATGTATGAGTAGGAGGTAGCCATGCAACCTAAGTGGAAGTGAGTGACATTAGTCGATAAGAGAGAATACTTCTATATTAGATGTCTACAACCATATGATAGTTGGAGTGATAGATGATTTAAGAAAAGATGATATAGTCCAAGTTCAACATAATAATATAATATGGTTCATGATGAACTATGTTTATGTTTGAGGACCTAAGTTTGATTTTTAAGATTCAATATATGTTTTGATGATTAAAATAAACATCTTTCTCTAAGTTAGTAGGATATAAGTCAAGGCAAGTTGTGAATATGTGTGAGCCTCAAGCTATTTCAAACAAGAGGAACTCTAGTATTAGGACCAGTTTTAAGGTTATTTCTAGAAAGAGTGAGTCCACAGGGAGAAGGTCAGAGAATCTGACCTCTAAGATATGACATATGAGAAAATTGTGTTATGATATGTCCTTAACTAGATTGCTTCCTAAACTAGACTACTCTCGAGTGAATGAGTTGAGTCACTTTATGCATGATTCCTATAAGTTTTGTTGAATCCTAGATGTCCTAGGTAGAACTAAATCCTAGAGTCAGAAAGAGGCTACATGCATATTTGTGGTATTGAATATGAGAACCTATCATCTGGGTGAGGGAGAGAGAGTCCCAAGATCATGGAGGAGGTAATTATGATGTAAGATAGTTCTAAAGACTCATGCTAGGGTTGGTGGTTCCTAATAGGACTCAACTTTTTATAAGAAGAGAGTTAGTTAAAGTATATCATGGGTACAAAACTTATGAGGATAATGTCAGACATACTATTTTGATTTATGCTTGGGTGGATGAAGCTTGTGAAGTTGATCACCAGTTCCAATGATGTAGACATGAGAATCCTGGACCAAATATGGAAGCTAAAATTGTGCTTTTCCACTCATACAGTTGAGTGTGCTTAGAGAGATTGAGTATGGTACTACCCTCAGGATATGGGTCTGGTTAACCTTAGTTTGACTGGATAATAATTTGATACGTGTTTTATAATCCACTCATATATGTTTTTTTAGCACAACCATGATATAATATATATAAGAATGTGATCCAGTCTCACGATTTGATATATATGACACAATGAAAAAACAGAGATGGTTCTATATCTCTCTATGTATAGATAGTTACTATAGACATGAATAATAATGACACATAAGGTGTTCAATTTACTACTGAAGTCACTTATAAAGTTTGTAACCTAATATGAATGTGAGATGAGATCATGTAAATGATATATGCTACATGTGTTTATTTTAGTGCTTAATGAAGATGTTAGATACAATTTGAAAAATAAGCAAAACTAAATAATGATGTCACACTAATATTGTCTAAAAGATCTTGTTCTACTAGTAGTATTTGGATATGTAAAAGTTTACTATTCAATATGTAATCTCAAAATTTTTGACAATTCTTTTTGTAATCATATGTTGAATGATGAGCTTGTGGTTATGGTTTGTTCTTGTCCACATGCATGTGGTACTATTGTTTCCTTCTGAATCCCTTGATTTTTTTTTGTTCTTGGACTAATGTGTGGTATTTAAATTGATATTCTTGATGAGGTGAGGGTTTCAATTTGGATACCACACATGTGGTCTATTTGATGAAAATTTGGGGATGTCACAGAACCCTAGGTGGAGCTGTCTAGCCTGATTTCCAACATTATCCTCCCTATCCTATCTAGACGTGGACATGGTAGTGATGGTGTCTAAGAAGATCCTACTAGTGTGTTCTCAGAGGAAATGGTGGATATTCACCCCATTGCAAAGCAAAAATATGGAATGGAAACTCCATTGTCAGCATGGTTAGTGAATGCTAGGAGAAGGACTTTCTACTCTCCTAGGTTATTGGACTCAAAAAGGTGGAGTGGAAGATGTCGAGCATTGTATATTTTTGTGAGTGATGTTGATGGTTGTGGGAGTAGGACCTGACTATAAATGAGTGCCTTGGAAAGGATTAGGAGGCTTAGTGGAGGCCCGAAGATGGTCCAATCTTGAGAAACTAAATCAAAGGTGATTGGCAAGGCAAATGATCTACAACACTCTCTGTGTAGGGATGAAATATGACAAATTCATATAGGAAGGAAAAATGAAATGAGGAAGAGAAGAAAAGGAAGAGAAATAGAAGAAGCTAGTCATTGATCTGGGCAATGCAAGATCCTCCACAAACCACTATTGATGACGATGTTTGTTATCTCATTGTTATGGTCATGGGGCACAGGGTGAGGGAAGAACTAGTAGTTATAGTTTGAGTGTGGAAGAGGAGAGGATGGGAATAGGAAAGGAATCAGAAAGGATGAGAGTAAGTATTTGGTGTTTGTTCCAATCTTATAAAGTTGTTGACAGTGGTGTCTATGGTTCCACTGCTATTTGGCATAAAGGGAAGAGCTTCTACTATTAGGGATTAGGGGCAAGGAGAGGAAGGTGAGGGTATACATAGAAAGGAGGAGAGGAAGGCAAGGGTATACATAGAGAGGAGGAGAGTAAGAGAGAAGAAAATGTGAGGAGGAATAGAATAGACAAGGAGGAGAAGAAAAGGGAAAGAGGAGTGGAGAAGGGGGAAGGTCATCAAGTCTAGCATTTTGCAGCTCGCTCTTCTGCAATTGACACAGAGGAATTGAGAAAATGGATCGAGTAAAGAAGGATTCATTAGGTGACATGGGATAAATGATGGAACTCGGGAAAATGTATTTACAAAATAAATTAAGGTAATTAAGTGTAATGTGTTTCATATCAATTGAATGTCTACTCAGTTAGTGTATTTTAGTTTTTCTTAAGCAGATTCATATTTTTCTATTTCATTTCATCATGTAGGCTTAGAATGATGTTAGAGTGTCAAGTTTAGGTAAAAACTAATAAACTAGTGAATTTGAATAATTAACACCATAAAGCACTTAATTAAATAATTTATTTTAAAAATTTCTTATAAGATGATTTTTATATTAAATCATTATATTTTTTACATCAATTGATCCTAATTTAATATAATTTAAGGAAAAAGGAGTTGATATGAATATAATAAAAAGGCATAAAAAAGAGGACTATTAACCTAGGTAACTAGATTCAAGTATCTTACAACACTCCACCCCTTAAAAGGGATTTCATCATAAATCTTTCCATTCATAACATACTCTACCATTATGCCTGACATTAACCAATATACACACATCTTTTAGAACTTATTGATTCCTTTCTTGGAATAGGATTCATAACAAAAGATTATTTGCTTCATTTCTCATGGTGAATACATTGCAAGTAACTTAATAACTTATGTTGAAATATTAACCTATGTTTGTTTACATCAATATACAAATCAATACCTCCACATTAAACACCTATAAATCTTTTTAGGGACCTTGAAACACCATCAAGTTTGGACCATCATTATGTTATATCTTAGACAACATTCTACTAAATTTTATTGTCATGATGCTACTGCTTGACCTTTGAAATTTTTTTCCCAAAAAGACACATATAAAATCTCATTTTATATAACATTAGCATCCAACACTTTTTTAACTCTTCTCAACGAATGTAAACACCTTCATATGGTCGAAACACATATTCATATACTTCCAAACCAATTTTCCAATATCAAATCCATGAACATAGTTATCCTATTGGGTATTGAAGAACACCCCATCACAGATTCAAAATACAAAGAGTCGATCCATTAAAATGTGTACGAAAACAAACTACAGGTTAGTAATCTTTTCATTTTCTTGTTGACTAAGATAATAAAGCTAATAGGCAAAGTATTAATGATATTAAAGTTAAAATTGGGATGCATATTGAACCTGGTGATATCGTTATCTACCCTAAGGTCTTCATACACACTAGTCTATTATATTATGGAATATATGAATTTGAGTATCCCTTATATTATAATAAAGGTGATATCTTATATAATAAGTTTGATAATAATTAGGAAACTATAGATTACAAAGTATATTTATCTATATATGACAATAATTCCTTTTATTCATCGACATAAGTAATAATATGTTTGCATCCATTTACGTTAATGAGATCCCAACACTAATATATTAGCATTCATTTATGCATATTAAAGTATGTTATTAAATCAAATATTCCTATTTTAATATTAGCTTTGAATTCAATAATATCAAATGTATCCCAAAAAATACCTAATGTAATGCATATACTTTGATGGAACTGAGCTAATGCCATAAAGAGAGAAAATGATATTATAAAACTTTTATGGGAGCAATGAATTACTCCCACATATTTATAACCTAGATATACTTAGACTTATGTATCTAAAGATGGAAATTAGAAGAAAAATAATATTTAGTGGACCATATGTCCACTTAATAATATTTATAAACCTATCATGTCATTAGGTGAACGGGTTAGTATAACTATAATTTAAATACCTATAATGGTATTGTATACAAATATTTAATTTTGTTTGACTAACATAAATAATGTATTCCTGGGATAAATACTCAACTTTTTGGATTAGGTATAACTTTTGAGTTAACCATTAGTTGTGAAGATCATGTATGGGCCACTTCCATATTAATTTTGGCATTTATAAGATTACAAACCCACATTCCTCATATTGAAGACATCACCTTTTTATTTGTTTCTTATATCTTTTCCATTTAGAACTTCCTAGATCCTAAATTGTTAGTATCCAATTTCACTAAACGTAGGGTCTATGGATGCACTTGCCCTACTACTTTAAAATGAAAATATGACCAAACTATATGTCTTGCTTCTCAGTTATCCATTCTTGTTGTTAGACCATTTATCTAGAGTAAGGTTATTTGGCACAATCATAAATATTTTAGGGTTCATGTATTCCCTCTGAGGTGTATATTTACACCTTGCATTTTAGTCACGATCCAATGGTGCTATGGCTCTATTTTAGATATCCTGGTCTATCTCAAATATGCATTCAATTGTTTTCTTTTTGATATTATGAATTGATTAATGTCAAGACATTTATGAGTATTTATGGATATTACTTATAAATGTTTCATTCTCTTGTTAATTGTTATTGAACTTACCTACTAGAAAATAGCCTCCTCTTGATCGAGAACACTCTTTGCTGCATTCTTTTGATGTAAATGCCTATATATGTTGATTATGTAGATACTCATTTTTTATTTATTTGTACCTTATTTACATTTTCCTAGATGTTGTCAAACCACCCAGGTGTAGGTGTTATAGAATATAATGAATCATGATGATCCTTTAAGAGTCTGAACTAGTAGATAGCTTGAGATGGCCATGTTTCCCTCTACACTGGTCATAGTAATAAATTAGATGTACCTTTATGTTTTATAATGCTACACTTGAGGTGATGAATAATGTAATGAGTTTAGTTTTGAAATTATTAGTTATTTTTGTTGCTATGTAAAGACTCTAACTGTTGTATCATACTTGAGAAATGAAAATTTCATATTTTTTGAAATACATATATGTGTGCTTCTATTAGATGAATTTATTGCTAAATTGAGTAGGAGTAGATCTCCTCTTAGGTCCCTCTCTTTACAATGTATGTTAGGAAAGACATCGTATGGATCTTGACAGATGCGAGATAGATGAAAATTCCATCTAGTATCAAGGATCATGTAATGAGATCAGAATAAATCTTTACTTGACCCAATGCCATCGATAAGAGGTGGAAGTGAACCCCTAGGATTACTTTGAAATATTTCTATAGCTAATCCCATCATCCAATTCGACTTCTTCTTGACTTTATTGTATGATCTAGGATAGATGCTTGGCTGTAAGGGGCCCCTATCAATATAACATCTCTTATAGCCAGAGAAACATGCTTACTACTCGTATTTATAGGTATATTCATAGCTGTTGAAAGTGGCTATCCGATCTGAGTATGTAATAATGTACATATATGCATGCACACACACACACAAACACACACACACATATATATATACTCACATATATATATATATATATATATATATATATACAAACTAATATATATATATATATATATATATATATATATATATATATATATGGTCCATCTATAATACCCACGTGGGTAGCTACCCACCCCCTATTTTGGTTACTTTTTTTTTACTTTCTTACTTTTGTCATGTAGAGGATTACTTTACCTTGCAAATGGTAAAGTTTCATACATAGATAGTTAGGTTTGCAATAGTAGATTCAAAAACACGTATTTATACATATCTATTGTGTATTTTTCACGGATTTACTTTTTTAGTTGCATAGTTACTTTTTATCAAAATAGTTACTTTTTTGATAGCAGGATTACTTTTCTGACCAGAAGAATTACTTTTTTGGCTGCCGGGTAGCGAACTCCAGGTTGCCCGTGCGGGTATTAAATGAACGCCCATATATATATATATATATATATATATATATATATATATATATATATATATATATATATATATATATATATATATATATATATATATATATATATATATATATATATATATATATATATATATATATATATATATATATATATATATATATATATATAGACACACACACTAACACACACACACATATATATATATATATATATATATATATATATATATATATATATATATATATATATATATATATATATATATATATCAATGAGGGACAACACATTGCTTAATTTATGAGTTCCCCAACGAAGGGACCTGAGTTTCAACTACTAGTCAATTATTGTTTGAGATAACACCCCTTGAGAGTTTGGCTTCCTCTACAAGTTGGGGGGGAGGGGTGAAATCTTTCTATCGTAATTACACACACACATACATACATACACACACACACACACACACACACACACACACACACATATATATATATATATATATATATATATATATATATATATATATATATATATATATATATATATATATATATATATATATATATATATATATACGAGTCATTCTAGAATACACTCGATTTTACAGATCACGCTAATACACTCAAGTGTGTTTGCATTTCAAGACTATTTTCTTACAAAATGTAAACTATTGATCATGTAAACTATTGATCTTCACTATCATACTATAACTAGGCTACATACAAATTTTGAGTCCATTTGGATGATTGCAAGTCACTCATACAAGGGTAACAAAATTGACGCGTGAAACTAATTTGTAATGCATAATTTTGGTGGTCTTTATAACATGACCTACAAATGTCCAAATGTGCTCAAATTTTTTATATGACCTATTCACAAGATGTTTAAGAAGACCAACAAATTAGATTTTTGAAAAAAATATTACATCATGAAAAACTACTTGAGTGTATTCTGCTCCGAATACACTCGAGTGTACATATCGCACGAATGCACAATATATATATATATATATAGGGTTCAAAAAAATATACATATATATATATATATATATACATATACATATACATATATATATACATATATATATATACTTATATATACATATATATATATACATATACATATACATATATATACATATATATATATATATATATACTTATATATACATATATATACATATACATACATATATATATATATATATATATATATATATATATATATATATATATATATATATATATATATATATATATATATATATATATATATATATATATATATATATATATATATATATATATATATATATATATATATATATATATGGCAACGATCCAGTGAGAAACATATTTGGTGAGAGCATGAGAGGCATTTGAATAACTCTCCACATAGATCGATTTTTCATAATCCAACCGCACAGATTACAAGTATACCTTAATATCTACCTTCCTATAAAATTTTATCACCATCCAATTTGTAGATCATTCACAACAACCAAATATTTTTTGACGCTCTATATTGAATATCAAGCTGACCGTTGGATGTAAAAAGTGTATGTTGTACATATCGACATGTAAATAATGTCTGATTGGAATGATTTTTGCAACAATGTAAATGAAATGATGCTTTTTCCATCTATAAGGTTGGATTTTAAAAAATAGTTACTAATTTTAGTTATTCAAATGCCTCTCATGCTCTCACCGTAGGATGTTTCTCACTGGATCACTACCCATATATATATATATATATATATATATATATATATATATATATATATATTTTGAGAAAGGGCGCCTGCCATTTTATTAAGTAATCAAATCGTTTGCAACAAGAACAAGGATCCGATCCTCAAAATCATCACCAACAATGTGAGGATTAATAAAATGACAGGCAACAACGGCCAAGGCATGAGCTACTCTATTGCCTTGCCGTTTAATAAAACACAAATTAAAAGAAAGGAAACTACAAGAAAGATCAACAATATCCTGAGAAATATAGTCTTCATAACCACGTCCGCCGTAGCCCTTCTTGACAGCCTCCACAGAAGCAAACAGTCTGTCTCCACCACAATATCTGTATAACCTTCCCTAAGAGCCAGTCGCATACCATGTAGGACAGCCATACCCTCCGCACTAAGCACCGAGTACGGCTGTTCTAACCGGCATTGGAAGGTCCACAAAAGCTAGCCGCTGTCATCCTGAATGACTGCCGCACATCCATTCTCTTCCGCTGTAATGACTGATGCATCTGTATTGATCTTAATGTAGCCACACGGTGGGTAGCGCCATGAGACCTGGCGTGGAGATATGGAAGAAAGAGCAGCTCTACCCACCGCCCCATGATAGCGTGCATGGTCAGCAACCAGCCTGATGTAAGAAGCCACAAGACCCATAATGTAGGGGGATGATCATCAAAAAGAATTTTATTCCCCGTTGTCCATGAGACCCACATAAGAATAGCACCCTCATATTTTTGCATGCTGTCCTCCTCCTCAAGAAGACCCCTAACAAAGGTTGCCACGTCGTGATTACCCAGCCGTCCGCCCCAATCAAACACACCCGACACCCATACCTGTCTGGCTACGTCACAGTGCAACAGTGCATGAGAAGAATCCTCCCGCTGTCCGCATCGATGGCAGCTGTCATCCGGTGTCACATGCTTCCTTTGCAGTTCTGACTTGGTGGGAAGTATATTCCTGAGAGCTCTCCAAATAAAGTGCTTCAGTTTTGGTGGCCAACCTTGCTTCCAAACCCTCTTCCACAACTCTATATCCATACCATCAACTAAATCCTCTCCTGTCCGAATAAAGAAATAAGTACTCCTGACAGTAAACCTCCCATTGCTTTCCCTATCCCAATATAGAGTGTCCTCATCATTCCGCTGTGATAGTGGAATGTTAAGAACTCTCCTGGCTATATGTGTAGGGAAGCAAGTCTCCACCACCTCTCTATTCCACCTCTTTGGCCCCTCGTACATCAAGTCGCTCACCCATCTGTATTCCACTGGACCGTGAATCAAATATATGTCTGCAGTGCCCCCCAAGTGTGGTATCCATCTCTCCTTGTAGATATGAATATTTTTTCCATCCCCCACCCTCCACCTGAAGCCAATCTTCACTACCTATAACGCCCCCCAAATACCCCTCCAAGTATAACTGGGATTCCCCCCTAACTCCACATGTAGAAGAGAAGATGTGTTGTAATATTTCGCCTTGAGTACCCGAGCAGCAAGAGACTCCCCATAGAATGCCAACCTCCATCCTTGTTTAGCGAGGAGTGCTTGGTTGAAGGCTTTCAGGTCCCTAAACCCCATGCCCCCACTCTCCTTGGGTTTGCACAATCTATCCTAACTCATCCAATGGATTTTCCTCTCCCCCTCCTTTGAGCCCCACCAGAACCGTGCCATCATAGAATGGATATCATCAATAATTCCCTCAGGAAGTTTGAAGATGCTTATGAGATACGTAAGAATTGCTTGGATGACTGCCTTGATTAAAACCTCCTTCCCTGGTCTGGATAAAAGCTGCTCCTTCCACCCCTATAATTTTTTCCACACTCTGTCTTTTATAGCCGCAAACACCTGCTTTTTGGACCTACCTACCACCACGGGAAGGCCCAGATACTTCTCATGCCTTTCCACCTCCCTCACCTGCAGCAAATTCTTAATCAACTCCCTTCTTTCACTTGTCATGTTTGTACTAAAGGAAACCTCTGTCTTCTCGTAATTGATTTTCTATTCGGATGCCCTCTCGTATTGGCTGAAATTTTCAGCTAAAGCGGAGCATTCTTCAGAGGTAGCCCTTGTAAAAACAATGCTATCATCTGCGAAAAGAAGGTGAGTGACCCGTGGGGCTCTTCTGCATATTCTTGTCCCATGTATTTTATTGACTTGTGCAGCTTTGGACAGAGAAAAAAAAGTGCTTCAGCGCAAAAAAGAAAAAGGTAAGGGGATATTGGGTCACCTTGATGAAGTCCTCTGGATGGTTTTGCAGACCCTCTCCTGTTTCCATTGACGATGAACTTGTGAGATATGCTTGTAACACAATCCATAACCTTCCTTCTCCAAATAGTCGGCAGCCCCATTCTCCCCATCACCCCTCCAGAAAAGCCCACTCGACCCTATCATATGCCTTGCTCATGTCCAGCTTAAGCACCATAAGCCCCTCTCTTCCTTTCTTTCGGTGTTTCATGGTATTAAACAACTCATATGCCAGCAAGGCATTTTCAGTGATCATCCTCCCTTCTATGAAAGCACTTTGATTCTCCGAGATAATCCCATTCATCATCGGTTTGATTCTATTGGCCAAGACCTTCGTAATAATCTTATATGAGACGTTACACAAGCTGATAGGTCTATATTCAGACAGGCGGACATGATTGTTTGTCTTTGGTATGAGAACTATATCGGTGTCATTAATGTCAGCAAGGCCAATCTCCCCTCTCCACCATTTAGCAATAAAAGCCATCAAACTACTTTTAATAACCTCCCGGAATTTTTGGTAGAAAATTGCCTTCATCCCATCCAGGCCAGGAGATTTATTCGGGTCATTTGTTGGAGTGCTTTCCAAACTTCTGTCTATGTGGGAACCTTTTCCAGATCTGAAATAGAAGATTCATCAATCATCCTAGGCATGCCTTCAAGGAATTTCTTCCATCCCATAAGGGCTTGAGCTGGAAAAGAGAGAATTAAAATAAGAAAAGATAATTTCAGCAATGGAATCCGCCTCCGTATGCCAACTCCCATCCTCCTTAAAGAGACCTTCTATGGTATTACGTCTCTTTCTTTGGCTTGCTTTATGATGAAAGTATTTTGTGTTATATATATATATATAGGGTTCATCTTTAATACCCATGCGGATAGCGACACGCACACCCTTCCTGTCACTTTTTTTAAAAAAATTTGCAATTGGTGAGGAGTATTTTATCTAGCTCACCAAAAAATTTAGTCCAAAAATAATATCATTTGCCCCACCAAAATGAAAAAAATATGTCAATATATTTACTGACTGTATATTTTCTGCGCAGTTACTTTTTTAGTCATATAGTTACTCGTTTATCAATATAGTTACTCATTTATCAATATAGTTACTCGTTGATAAAAGAGTAACTATATGACTAAAAAGTAACTGCGCAAAAAATATACAGTCAGTAAATATATGGACGTATTTTTTTGTTTTGGTGGGGCAAATGATATTATTTTTGGATGACATTTTTTGGAGAACTAGATAAAATGCTCCTCTACAATTGCAAATTTTTTTTTGAAAAAAGTGACAAGAAGGGTGTGCTGGTATTAAAGATGAGCTATATATATATATATATATTTATATATATATACACACATATATAATTATATATATACATATATATGTACATATATATATACATATATATACATATATATATATATGTAGATATATATACATATAAATATATATATATACACATATATATACATATACATATATACAAAAATATATATGCATATATATATACATATATATACAGATACATATACATATATATATATATATACATATATATACATATACATAATATATATATATATATATATATATATATATATATATATATATATATATATATATATATATATATATATATATATATATATATATATATATATATATACACAGACACACACACACACACAGACACACACACACACACACACACACACACACATATATATATATATATATATATATATATATATATATATATATATATATATATATATATATATAGAGAGAGAGAGAGAGAGAGAGAGAGAGAGAGAGAGAGAGAAAGTGACGTATGTGTGTGCGCACGTGTGTTAACACATTGTATATGTTCGTATTCTTGCAATGTTTATATACAAATATAATCAAATAGCTATTAAAATATCCACACTCATACATTTTTGTATATGTTTGCACGCTCGTCTTGATATAACATCCACATCAAATGATGTCAAATTATGAAAATAATTAATTAAGAATAAATGTGTATATGTGTGTGTTTAGTTTTGTGTATATATTTTGTGTGGATATGGTCACATGGATATGCATATATCGTGACATATATTGGAGCAAATCCACGAAATTTAAGTAAAGGTTAATATAGGTTGTTAGTGCAATGTATAGATATTTGTTTATTAGAGGAAATAGATAATGTGCAATAACTAAAAAAATGTACAATAAAGATTGCAAATTTGAATCTCTATATTTATCTTGATCATCAATAACTAAAAACTATTTTATGTTTAGTAACAATACAAAATATTGTGACTAGTATATATAATAGATGGACTCACATTTATAACATAATTGGTTTTTTGTGCACTTGATAAGTGCTCATAATAATTTTTCAAGGATGTCGGTCGAAGTATGCTCGCTGACGTGTTTGTATGTATTGTCGAAAGGCATGGAAACTTTATAATAAGGTGGTTGGGTCTGGTCTAATCTATTTCATTTCGCCCAGTCCGAGTTTGACCGGGGTTTCTATTAGTTCTACAACCGATTATAAACCTTTCAGACAACTGATCTAATAGTTCGGTTCTAAAAATGTTAGTAAGGATAGGTGGGATGCATTGTTTTCAGAAATTCCATATTTCGGTCCAAAGGAAAATAATTGAATAATATTATAGCAGAAAGCTGAAGTAAAAAAAATGGTGGACAGTGCTGGGCTCATTGAGCTTGTGGTTAAAGGGGGACAGACCACCTGGTCTAATAAGTAACAGGGGGAAAGGAGGATAGCTAGTGCCATTGACAGAGGCTTAGTTAATGAAGCCTGGTTGGATGTATGGCCTAACACAACTATTAGAATGGGGGCTAACCCGCTGAGCGATCATGCGTGGATGAAAATAGAGCATGTAAATATGATACACTATCTTTACCCTTTCAGATTCATTAATTGGTGGTGTGAGTGGGAAGAGTTCAAAGAGGTGGTGACTGAAGCCTGGAGCCAAACAGTACAAGGGAATCCTCTCTTCATTACTCTGAAAAAGCTATAAAATACCAAGAAGGAACTGAAGCATTGGAGCAAAGAGAAAGCTAATATGTGCAACTTGCTGAGCAAAGACAAAATGTGACTATGAGGTAACCTCACTTGATGTCAGACTCGATCCACTGAATCATGAGGCAATAGAAAAGGAAAGGAAAATGAAAAAAAAAGCTGAAGCAACTGAAGAAGTGATGCAGGGATTTTGAGTCGCATTTATAGGCTAATTTTATACTTGTTTTGTGTCGTTATTTGTTATTTTGTGACTATAATAGCATGATTCATTTCCTTCAGTCTATAATCATTGTATGCATCAAATTTATCTTATTTTATCTTATGCCGTATGAATTATTAAATTTCTCGGATTTGATTTGTGTTTTTCTCTTGGTTTCAGGTACTTTACATTCCAGGACCCG
The DNA here is from genome assembly GCA_963693085.1 of Alisma plantago-aquatica. Classification (NCBI taxonomy): domain Eukaryota; kingdom Viridiplantae; phylum Streptophyta; class Magnoliopsida; order Alismatales; family Alismataceae; genus Alisma; species Alisma plantago-aquatica. The sequence continues at coordinate 1,065,147,858 of OY856411.1, read as the reverse complement.
CCGATACCATCGACGGGTCTGTCGATACCATCGACATGGCATCAGTGCCCAGGCCGGAGGGAAAGCATCCAACTCGATACCATCGACCACATTAGTCGATAGTATCAAGATGCCAACAGGAGGATTCTAGAAATTGAAGAAAGCACCGGTACCGTAGCGGGTCGATACCATCGACACCCCGTCGATGGTATCGACACCGTCAGATCAGGAAATTGTTCAGAGCGATCACGATGAAATGACTGTGATATTTTGGCGGTTGTAAATGGTACCTATAGCTAGAAAAAGGCGGCCCAAAGTGAGGGATCACGTTCTATTCCATTGCACGAGTCCCGGAGAAGAGGAGAGCGAAGAACGGAGTCCAGAGCTACGCCCCAGATGTTTCCAGAGCCGTAGACGGACGATTTCATCGCCGGAAGGCTGCAGATCGTGCATCTCGCACCAAGGATCATCCGGATCTTCTCTGTTTCAGGGGTTACACCATATTTTCATTCATTTCTCCATGTTTTCCTCTTCTTTCTCCATGTGTAATGTTGATATGAATATGTGGGGCTAATCCCCTCTATCCTTGGGACTGGGAGTAGCCTAGGGAATCACTGTATGCCAATGTTACATTGATTATCATAATTTGTCTCACTTTCCATTGATATGTTACCGTGTTTCCATTGCAATTTACTATGCTTGATCACCATAGTCAGTTTCTAATACCGTTAATTACTTCTGACAGAGAATTAATTGTTGAAAAGGTACGATTAACACATTAATCAATAAATTCTTTAGACAAGGTAATGTACGATTAATGGTGGATACTCACAGAAATAGTTAAAGCACATAGATCTAGGGTATAAGTTACTATGGAACTGACCTAGAACTAGGTAGTGAATTGTATCGCGGAAGCGAGCAATTCTGACTACGGGCCATAATCAGGGAAAGAGAACAAATTATGTTAATTGTATAGATTTACATGCAGTGAGACCTCGTGGTGAAACCACAATCCTAAGGATTCCCATTTAATTTGATTAAACTAAACATTTAATCATCTTTCCCTTTTGCTTTCTTTTAGTTTTATTTTCTTTTTCATAATCAAACTCATTTTTCCCATCAGTCTAACTGATCGTGACCAATTAGTAGTAGTCTACTAAAATTTACATTTCCCTGAGTTCGACTCGGGCCTCACAAGGCCCACATTACATTGATACGTGCACTTGTGTTATACGCACGGTAAAATCGTGTCAAGTTTTTGGCGTCGTTGCCGGGGAAAATGGTAAATTTTGGCACTACGAGTGTTGCAAGCGGCTACTCTAGGCCACTTTTTCTTTTTATTTGTAATTTTAATTATTGAGATTAATTGTCTATCTTTCAGATTCTTTATTCATCTAGCACTGTACTTACTCAATTTTCCACATTTTAGGTACTACTGCATGGTGAAGACGCGTAGTACGGACTACACACAGTCGACACCTGAGGTTCCACCTTCAGGATCTGAAGATGAGCGGATAAATACACCACCCGAAGATGTTGAAGAAGAATTTGAGGGTTTCATAATGGCCGAGGAACATACTATATGTGAGAATATTAAGGCTTCTTCTTCTTCTGCGCAGAAGGGGCCAATCAAGAAACAGGCTATCAACATACCTAGTTACAAGATTGACCCAGGGCTGATCTAGTTGGTCAAGTCGTAGGCTTTCCTTGGGCTAAAGAATGAAGACCCAGTTTCCAACATCAATACCTTTGTGGAACACTGTGATATGGTGAAAGTGGATAGATTTCCACATGACACAATTTATCTGAAATTGTTTCCATCTTCTCTATCAGGAAACGCAAGGGAGTGGCTCTACAACCTAGATGATGAGTATGTGGAATCATTGGATATGATGATTGAAGTTTTCTTTGAATGATATTTTCCTCTCGAGAAGACAAATGATCTCGTGAGGAGGATTCATAATTTCAAACAGTAGGCAAGTGAAACATACTCAGAGGCTTGGGAGCGATTCAACATCATGCTGTGAAAATGTCCACATCATGGACTGGATTTAGAAACTCAGGCAAAGATCTTCTATTTTGCCCTTAATGAACATGACATGAGTAATTTGGACTTAGCAGGGACATGTTTCTTTCTAAATAATTAAGGCTTAAAGTGTAGAGAAATTTTAAAGAACATGGCTAAGAAGCAATCTTGGGGTGAAAGAGATGTACCAGAGTGGGTCAAAATAGTAGGGGAATCCAAAGCAATTAAAGAATTAAATGAGAAGATGGACCTGATAGTAAAGAGACCACTATCAAAAGATGATGAAGGATCTGATGATGAGGCACAGGCTATGTTCATGCGTCAACAACAGGGCTACAAGAATAATGATTATTCATGGAGAAAGGATAATAAATTCTCTTGGAAGGATCCAAATAACTTTTTGTAGGATCCAGATGAGAAGCCACAACCCAGTGCAGAAGATAAGAGTAATGAGTTGCTCAACCAGGTGATAAAGAAAAATCAAGAGTTGATGAGCACTTTCGACAAACAAATTAAATCTCAAGGAGAATTTATGAACCAATTCGGCCAGACTTTGTAGAGTCATGGGGCACAGATGAGGACGCTTGAGATGTGTATTGCACAGATGGCAGCCAAAATTGCAAGTTTGAAGAGGCCAGCACAGTAGGGTTTTCCAGGGAATACTGATGTTTCAGGAGGAAACCACCAAGATAAAGAAATTTTGTTGAGGAGTGGAAAGAAAATTTTAAACTCCAAGGCCGATGAACCAAGCACACCACAGCCAGAAGCCATAGGTGAGGCCGCAGAGGATGTCGTAGTCACAACGACAGTGGAGGATGAAGCAGAGAAGGCCACAGAGGTGCCCATTGCAGAGAAAGAGATTGAGAAGAGGACGCCTTATATGCCACCACATCAGAGGGCACAGACCATCCCAGTTCCTTATCTAAATAGTCTAAAACCGAAGAAGGTGGATGCACAATTCAAGAAGTTCCTAGATAGCTTTAGGAAACTTTCGATCAACATTCCTTTTCTAGAGGCCATTAAACAGATACCCTCCTATGGTAAGTTCTTGAAGGATATAATTACCAAGAAGAGAATGATTCCTGGCACAGAGGTGGTAGTACTTAAGGAGCAGGTCAACGCCTTTATTTTGGGAAAATTGCCACCAAAGTGACAAGATCCAGGCTGTTTTAATATTTCATGCTACATTGGAAAGGTGAAATTCGGCGCAGCACTATGTGACTTGGGAGCGAGCATCAATTTGATGCCTCTTTCCACTTTCAAGAAAATTGGTCTTAAAGAATCCCGGAGGAGTAACATGACAATCCAGCTTGCAGATAATTCCGTTGTAAGGCCTTATGGGATTTGTGAGGATGTTCTGGTCAAAGTGGACATATTTGTATTTCCAATAGATTTTGTGGTGATGGAAATGCAAGATGAGCAAGGAAGTGAGTTGCTTCTAGGTAGACCCTTCTAGGCTACAACTGACATGATTCTGGAAATGGGTAGAGCTCGATTGACCGTGGGCATAGCAGATGATAGATTTGAAATAAAGATGCCAACTGACTCACAATCATCACAGGAGCAAGGACAGTGTAGACAAATTAGACACTTTGATGACAACGTTTCCATCTGTCTAGGGAAACTGTTTCTTGATATGGCTCACATCATGGCAAAGGTAGATAAGGGAACACTTGCTATGGACATCGTGGAACAAACAAAGGTGGTTTCTCTTGTTAAAGTTGTAGGTTATCCCAATGATGAAGAAGAGGAAGTCCCACCGTCTACTGAGGATGATGATATAACAGTCTCCATTCTTGACTCGTACCCACAATTACCTCTTAAAGCTTGCTTGGTTAACATCATGGATGATTGGATGAGAAGCACGTCATTGCAAGAATGTGTGAAGATGCTTCGAGTGCATTCTTGCTACTATGCCAAGCACTATGAAGAACTAGGACCACTTCCACCACCGCTTCAATATTCTTTGGTCAACCCACCGGATTTAGAGCTAACGCCGCTGCCCCCTCACTTAAAATATGCATTCTTAGCAGTTGATGCAAACCTACCAGTGATCATTTTGGCATATCTGAGTGCCACTGAGGAAGATCAATTGATGATTGTGTTGAAGAATCACCGTGGTGCATTCGGGTGGTCGGTTTCTGACATCAAGGGGATCGCCCCTACACTCTGCGAACACAAGATTCGGCTCGTTGAAGGAGCCAAACATGTGATTCAGCCACAACGTCACCTCAACCCCATCATGATGGAGGTCATAAAGATGGAGGTGATTAAGCTTCTCTCTACGGGCATCATCTATGCTATTTTAGACTCTACATGGGTGAGCCCAACACAGGTAGTCCCTAAAAAGGGGGGAATCACGGTAACTCAAAATCTTTCAAACGATCCTGTCACCACCGAATTGGTAACTGGGTGGCGTGTTTGCTTTGATTACCATCATTTAAATTCCACCACTTTGAAAGATCATTTTCCCTTGCCATTCATTGATCAAATTTTAGAACAACTGGCTGGCTGCTCTCACTTTTGCTTCTTAGATGGCTATTTTGGCTATAACCAGATTTCCATAGACCCTAAGGACCAAGAGAAGTCTACCTTCACTTGCTCTTATGGGACTTTCGCATATCATCGTATGTCGTTCAGTTTGTGCAACGCACCTGCCACATTTCAGCGCTGCATGCTTGCTATCTTTTCAGATATGGTGGAGAGTTGTCTAGAGGCTTTTATGGATGACTTTTCCATCTACGGTGCATCTTTTGATGAGTTCTTATATAATCTAGACAAGGTGCTACAAAGATGCGAGGACACACATTTAGTCCTCAATTGGGGAAAATGCCAAATGATGGTTAGCAAAGGCATAGTGCTTGGACACAAGGTGTCTAGCAAGGGACTGGAGGTAGATCCAGTGAAGATTGAGGTTATTTCCAAACTACCCCCACAAAACTTGGTGAAAGGGGTGAGGAGCTTCCTTGTCATGCGGGGTTTTATCTCCGATTTATCAAGGATTTTTCTAAAATTGCTAAGCCATTATCAGAATTGCTAGTGTGGTTTTTTATTTCAATGACAAATGTATGCATGCCTTCGAGGTTCTCAAGAAAAGTTGATTTCCGCCCCGATTTTTCAAACGCCGGATTGGAGTAAGACCTTTGAGCTTATGTGTGATACATTAGATTTCTCCGTGGGGGCTGTTCTTGGGCAGCACCTTAAGAACAAACCCACAGTTATTTTCTATGCTTCTAAGACTTTGAATGATGCCCAACTTAATTACACCACCACAGAAAAAGAATTGCTTGCCGTGGTTTTTGCATTCGAAAAATTTAGGCAATATAAAGTGGGGTCTAAAGTTGTGGTATGGACGGACCATGCCGCCATAAAGTACTTAATGGAAAAGAAAGATGCCAGGCCTAGACTAATTAGGTGGATCCTACTCTTACAAGAATTTTACATTGAGATTAAGGACAAGGCGAGCATTGAGAATGTGGTTGCAGACCACTTGTCTCGGTTAGAGTGGGTAGATGAGAGAGATACTAACATACCCATTATCGAGACCTTTCCGGATGAGCAAATCCTTTCTATTCAATCTAAGGACCCATGGTTTTCGCATATCGTGAATTATATTGCATGCTAAGAACTCCCAGATGATTGGACTTACCAAGAGAAAAAGAGATTTTTCCATTCTTTGAGATATTATTTTTGGGATGACCCTATTCTTTTGAGATAGTGCAGGGATGGAATTTTATGCAGGTGTGTACCCGAGAGAAAATATGATAGTGTGCTCAGTCACTATCATACATTGCCCACCGACAGTCATCATGCGAGCATGAGGACATCGACTAAGGTATTAGAGAGCGGCCTTTATTGGCCCACACTTTTCCGAGATGCCTATGATTATGTGAGGAAGTGTGACTCATGTCAAAGGGTAGGTTACATCTCAAAATGGCAAGAAATGCCCCTTAATGTGTTTCAAGAAGTTGAGGTATTTGATTTGTGGGGCATTGATTTCATGGGACCCTTTGTGTCCTCCAATTTTAATTTATATATCTTGCTTGTTGTTGATTATGTGTTGAAGTGGCTAGAGGCAATACCCACAAGGACTACCGATGCTGTGGTAGTATGCAGGTTCATGAACGAGAATATATTTTGTAGGTTTGGTGTTCCATGGATGACCATAAGTGATGGAGGCACTCACTTCACGAACAAGAAATTCACTGCACTATTGAGTAAATATGGGGTTAAGCATAATGTAGGTACCCCATACCACCCGCAGACGCAAGGCCAAGTGGAGGTGTCCAATAGGGAGATCAAGAAGATCTTGGAACGCACGGTTCCAGGAAAAATTGGAGTGCACTACTACCAGATGCACTATGGGCATATAGGACCGCGGTTAAGACACCTATAAGCACCACGCCTTTTAGGTTGGCTTACGGGCGGGCTTGTCACTTGCCGGTGGAGTTAGAGCACAAGGCACACTGGGCGCTAAGGAAGCTAAACATGAACATTGATGATGCAGGGAGAAAGAGGATGCTAGAGCTCAATGAGTTGGACGAGCTAAGGATGAATGCATATGATAACTCGATGATCTACAAGGAGTGGAAAAAGCAAATACACGATCGGCACATTCTATTGTGAGTTTTCAAAAAGGGTGATAGTGTGCTATTGTTCTATTTGAGATTGAAGTTGCATCCCTGGAAATTGAAATCCCAGTGGAGTGGACCCTTTATGGTTGAGGAGGTGTGACCCCATGGTGCTATCATGGTGAGAGATGGTGTGAGAACATTCTTGGTGAATGGTCAATGACTGAAGCACTACTATGGGGAAGACTATGCAAGGAAAGTGCATGAGATCAAACTCATGCACTGAAAGAAGAATGAGGAGCATGATTGCGTCTAGCCCAAGACATTAAATGAGGCGCTTGTTGGGAGGAAATCCAACCTTGGTAGATTAAATGGTTATCTCTTTAAAGTTTTCATATTCCTAGGTAGTTTTTATTAATTTAGCACTTAGTCTCTAAAAATGATACCCTGATATGTTTATTGAGTGTGCAGGCTGGGAAACGGTCGATACCATCGATGCCTGGGTCAATGGTATTGAATTTGGAACAACAAAAATTTCTACCAAAACTTCATCCCGTCGATACTATCGACGACCTCGTCAATGGTATCGATACGGGAATAGGCAGAAAGATGGTCGCGAGTCGATGGTATCGACAAGTCATTAATGGTAGTGAAATGTCTGGAGATATTCAGACCAGATGTTCTCAGTAATCTCAATACCATCGACACCATGGTCGACGGTATCGACACATCAACAACGCAGTCACAGGGCCAGACCTCACGATGATCAAAGGAACAACCAAGCGTCACTACTATCGATGCAACATCGATAGTATCGACAGACACATCAGAGATCCGCAGTTTCATTGAGTGGTCCACAATGCCTATCTGTGGACAGTGTTGATGGTATCGACACTCTGTCGCTACCATCGACACATAGACAAATCAGGCCCCCACATCAAGCCATCAACAACTGTCGATTGCAGCGAGCCATGGATTTCAACAGTCGTCAATACCATCAACGGACCTATCGATGGTATCGACACACCGACAGCAAACCTGGCCGGCCCTTATAAAAAGGGAGGCAATTCTTCAATCTAACATCACTCATCAGTGTCTATCCTCCACAACTGAGCCCAAGTACCTCCGAGCGTCTGAGAGCAACCAAGATCACCATCAACGATCATCTCTGAGCATCTTTTTCGGCTCCACAGATCTCCTCTTCTCCAAGTGCCTCGACCGTCTTCTCCGAGCTCCATTCTCCTTTCTCTCTCTCACTCATTGCATGTGCAACAATGGTGAGATCTGGAGCTTCGTCATCCATGGCTGCACCACCTTCCCTACCCACCCCACAATAAGTATTAGTTCCTCGCCCGAGGCTAGTCCACCCATCGACGGAGGTAAAGAAGGTATATGAAGAACTTTGGAAGCGTCCAATTAAGCCCACCCAATACGCTGATCGAGAGCGTATCAAAGATCTGGGATTTGAGGCCAATATGGCCTATGTGCTTCAGGGACAACTACGAGAGTCACCCATGCTCTTCCGTGACCATGCAGAAGGTCATCCATTCTTCAGTGGGTGGCCCACTTACAAGGAGATCGTCATCAAGTTCATGGCATCTCTGGACATTTTTGTCATTCCTAATGACTTAATACCGGCGTGCACAGAGTGGAAAGAGGGGCGCATGTATTTTCATCTCTACAATAGGGACTACAACTTGACCCTTCGTGCGTTCAACAAAATTTATGGGTGGAACCATAGTAATCTGCATCAGCCACCACAGAATGCCGACTATGAAGCTATGTATGTGAAGATGGTCACTATACCTGAGGGATATTCTATCAATTGGCACCCCACTGCTGTAGCTGACTTTGAGCATCCATTTGTTCAGATTCTTCACTGGATTATTTCTAAATCATTCTTTGCCAGATCCAAATTGTCGCAGAGCAAATTTCAGGAGACGAACCTTTTCTTCCTCTATAGTCTGCTGGAGAGGACACCCATCAATTTTGGAGCCTTCTTCCTCATGCGCGTGATGGCGGTTAAGAGGAATAGTTCTCATAGGGCCCCAATCTACTTTGGGGACCTTATTACTCCTATTTCCATGCACCTGGGGCTTGATCTGTCTGGGCTCCAAAAGATAGAGAGTAGAAATATGCTCAGCCTGACCCACTTTGTCAACTCCGGCCTCATTGAAGTCCGCCATGGCATTGCCTACGCCACCTGCCATGTGGAAAAGGTTTTTCAGCGTCATGCATTACCCAACCCTGCTTTCAACATCAGGCCAGGCCAAAACTACAGGTGGCCTATCATTGATGTTGATGAGGGTGAGGAAGAACAAGCTGCAGAAGTGGAAGTTCAAGATGGCGATGATGATGAAGAAGAGGAGGGGGAAGCCACCATTCCTCTTTGACGATGAGTTGCTCTGCGAAAGTGTGCATGACACTATGGAGCCTCCTATTCTTCCCAGCCACCACCACCACAACCCTCTCAAGGTGGAGAGGATGTCTATTCAATGCAGGGGATGTTTACAATGCTGCAGGATATTCAGCAGACGCAACACCAACATACCCCCTCTTTTGTGGAAATTCAAGAAACAACAAACCGATTGTTCGAAAATCAACAAGGAATCTACAAGAATGAGCGCCTCCTCTTCGCCAACCAAGAAACCATCCACAACAGGTTGCATAGGATGGATATGCAGCAGCAGCCGTTTTACGACCACTACTAGAGCCAGAACTTTTTTGGAGGATACCCGCAGCCACCACCGATGCCCCCATCTGATATGTCATTCCAGGGGCATTATCCTTCTTGGGATCCTAGAGGCCACCAGTACCTGCCACACCCACCACCGGAGCAATAAAGGGGTATCACTGTTCCACCTCTTAAGTTAGTATTTCGACTATGAGGCCATAGTCGAGTTCAAGCTTAGGGGGATGCTGGAACATCATCTATCTAGTTTTATTTTATTTTATTTGATCTATTATTTGTTTTTGTAATTTTCATCTTTCTTTATCTTAGTTTTCTCAATTGCTAGATTTACTATTTTCTAGGATCCACTATTTATCTAGTGTAATCAGTGGAGTCTAATTTAATTGCATGTCATCTCATTTTCACTTGGGCTTTGTGAGAAAATGATTTTTAATGAAAAAATCTTAAGAAATTGTAAGTTTGTCTTGTGAGAACTTGAGGACATCGCTTGTGAAACTCATTGGGTAGGTCAACTTAAAAACATATGAACATGATTGTGTATCTGTATGGTTCATGTTAGAGGATTGATACAGATGTTGAGCCTAAACCAACCAAATGATAACGTGACTTTAATTTGAAGTGAGAGAGAGAAACCCCTTGATTAATTGGTACACAAGTCAGTAAGGAGGGACATATAATTCTCTCTGAATGTTCTGTCAATTAGTCTTGTGATCGGATCCACCAAAATTTCATTCATACTCCACCATAAGAACTGGAGCATATTATTGTCGTTCACTCTTTGATTGCATTCCACATAGATAGGTCATGCATTACAGTTATTTTTGCATGTTTTGCATAAAAATGGAAAAAGAAGGATATAGAGTAGTTATACATGCACATTATCCTTAGGTGCATGTCATTTAGTTGCATAATTGTCATAATGAAGTGCATTCACATCTTTTGAGCATATAGTTGTACATCATGTGTTGTATGTTCTTTTGAAAAATTAAAGGTGTTGAACTTGTTCCATACCCTCCGAATAGAATGCATCAAATGTGCCCGTTAGAAAAAAAGAGAAGGAAGCCCAACAAATAATCCATTACCATTTATGAAAATGAGGGCTTGAAAAAATGAAAGAAAAAAATATATGAATAAGAGGGAGAAAGGAACATGTTCTCACCCACATATTAAGAAGAATAAGCACATGGTGTAGTTTTCTTAGATATTCCATCTCACTTTGAGAAGGAATGATAGTGCATGCATCATTCCACCAAAAATGTAGCATTAGGGCATTTTCATTTGCATTTGCATCATGATAGGTCATTCATTTTTACTTTTTCATGATCGACTATATTGTGCTTCCATTTCTTCCATAGCCACCCATTCCATCCACCCATTTCTCTAAGTGGTAGGCGACCCATGATATTCTCCTCATTCATTTATATCAGGAGATCTGCTTCCATTTAGATGGTAGTTAGGAAATGAGCAACGTAGATAGGAGATCACAAGATGCACCAAGCCTGAACCTGAAGATTCCATTATGTTAACTGCCTTATTTGATAGTGTTCATTGATCTTGGGATGAACATCTCTCATGAATGATTATTGTCGCTTTAAGGGTAGTTGTCATTCCGTGGTTGGTAAGGGTCGGTATGTGAATTGCAGGCAGGAATCATATTGAGATGTCAATTATGTGATTATGTTCTTTAGTTGACCCTCTCAATCAGATTTTAAAGTTTTGTTGCTCGAGGGTGAGCAAGACTCAAGCTTAGGGGAGTTTGATGCAGGGATTTTGATTCACATTTATAGGCTAATTTTTATACTTGTTTTGTGTCGTTATTTGTCATTTTGTGACTATAATAGCATGATTCATTTCCTTCAGCCTATAATCATTGTATGCATCAAATCTATCTTATTTTATCTTATGCTGTATGAATTATAAAATTTCTCAGATTTGATTTGTGTTTTTCTCTTGGTTTCAGGTACTTTACATTCCAGGACCCATCGATACCATCGATGGGTCTGTCGATACCATTGACATGGTATCAGTGCCCAGACCGGAGGGAAAGCATCCATCTTGATACCATCGACCACATTAGTCGATAGTATCGAGATGCCAACAGGCAGATTCCAGAAATTGAAGAAAGCACCGGTACCCTAGTGGGTTGATACCATCGACACCCCATCGATGGTATCAACGCCGTCGGATCAGGAAATTGTTCAGAACGACCACGATCGAATGGATGCGATATTTTGGCGGCCGTAAGTGGTACCTATACCTAGAAAAAGGCGGCCCAAAGTGAGAGTCTCGGAGAAGAGGAGAGCGAAGAACGGAGACTGAAGATATGCCCCAGACGTTTCTAGAGCCACAGACAGACGATTTCACCGCCGGAAGGCTGCAGATCGTGCATCTCACACCAAGGATCATCCAGATCTTCTCCGTTTCAGGGGTTACACCATATTTTCATTTGTTTCTCCATGTTTCCCTCTTCCTTCTCCATGTGTAATGTTGATATGAATATTCGGGGCTAATCCCCTCTATCTTTAGGACTGGGAGTAGCCTGAGGAATCACTGTATGACAATGTTATATTGATTATCATAATTTGTCTCACTTTCCCTTGATATGTTATTGTGTTTCCATTGCAATTTACTATGCTTGATCACCATAGTCAGTTTCTAATACCGTTAATTACTTTTTATGGAGAATTAGTGGTTGAAAAGGCACGATTAACACATTAATCAATAAATTTCTTAGACAAGGTAATGTATGATTAATGGTGGATACTCAAATAAATAATTAAAGCACCTAGATCTAGGGTATAAGTTACTACTGGCGTGGAACTGACCTAGAACTAGGTAGTGAATTGTATCGTAGAAGCGAGAAATTCTGACTATGGGCATAATCAGGGAAAGAGAATGAATTATGTTAATTGTGTAGATTTGCGTGCAGTGAGACCTCACGGTGAAACCAAAATCCTAAGGATTCCCATTTAATTTGATTAAACTAAACATTTAATCATCGTTCGCTTTTGTTGTCTTTTAGTTTTATTTTCTTTTTCAAAATCAAACTCATTTTTCCCATCGGTCTAGCCGATCGCGACCGGTTAGTAGTAGTCTACTGAAATTTACATTTCCCTGAGTTCAACTTGGGCCTCACAAGGCCTGTATTACATTGATACGTGCACTTGCGTTATACACACGATAAAATCGTACCAAGAAGGCTGAAGAAACTTTCCTGTGGAAAAGAAGTCATATGGCATGGATTAAAGACAGGGACCATAACTTGAGAATCTATCACACTGCAATAAAGAAGAAAGAAATGCAAGAAATGATACACGAGCTCATAAATGAAGATGGGGAGAAGATGGAAGGGAGAGCAACAATTACTATTAATGTGATAAATCATTTCTATCAATTGTACAACAAGAATTCTGGCGACTATCCCATTAATGAGGACATGCCTGAAGCACGCATCACATATGAAATGAATTCTGAACTTTACAAGATGGCAACCAAGGAGGAAATCAAAACTGCTACTTTCTCCATTAATCCATCCAAGGCTCCTGGGATAGATGGATTTAATGGGAAATTCTTCCAAGTGATGTGAATGTCATAAAAGAGGACATCATCAAAGCAGTGAGATGGTTCATGAGAGGAGGAAGAATGGTGAGAGCGGTGAACCACACTTTCATCAAATTAATACCAAAAAAGAAGGAAGCAACCAATATGGATGCTTTTAGACTCATAGCTTGTTGTGGTGTCTTATATAATATAATTGCTAAACTTATTGCAGGGAGGTTGAAGATGATTTTACCAAAGATCATTTCTAAAGAACAAAGTGCCTTCATACAAGGCAGACACATAGAGGACAACACCCTCTTGGCGTCCGAGTTCATGGTTGGCTTCAACATCAAGCGAGAGTCGGCAAAGGCTTGCATGAAGGTTGCCCTTACAAAAGCATATGACCATGTAAGGTGGGAATTCCTTTGGAGGGTGATGAGAAAAATGGGGTTCGACCCAAGATGGATAAATCTGATTAAAGTGAAACGACCGACACCAAACTGACAATCAAATTAAATGAATGCGGAAGCGATTAGCAGCAGAATTATCAAAAATCACTAAAAATTTGAAACTTTTGTAAAGAGATCTTTGAAAGATAAAAACTCTTTCATAAACAACATGATAGGTCATTTACAAACTGATCCATTGATACATCTCTGTAATAAACACATCTCGAGCATTACAACAAAACCCACCTTGTTAACTGTACAAGGTAAGACACAAAATCTCGAGGCATCATGCCAAAATCTCAGATATACTGACTCCTAGGACCTGAGAGTACAGAGACGACATAAGACATGCTATCTATAAGACTAGACAGTCAGTATCTCCACCTGAGATTCACTGCTGCCCCTGATGCTGTTGTTGATGTTGTTGCTCATTCTTAAATGGATTCCTTCGTCCTTGGCGTCTTCCTAAAAAGTAGAAACCTACGTGAGTGAGACAATTTGAATAATTGTCCCAGCGAGAGTTATAACTCTCCACCAGAAGCTTTGTTATAACATTTAAGAAACAACATAAGCAAAGTAACTTAAATCATTCAACAATAGGTTTGATAATAAGTAAAGTAACTTTTACTTAAGCAATCATTTCTTTAAAGCATATAAAGAACATGTACACTAAATATTTTGAACGGATCATTAATGTAAACAATGTAACACCAATCATTGTTTTTCGTAGTTCAACCTAAGCAGATATGCTACACGGTTGATTATGTTTTACAAACATTATTATGCCCTGCGGAGATGAGGTATACCACTCATACTCCAACCGACCATTTATAAAAATCGCATCAGTACCATACATAGGTCATAAAAAGAGCCAGTTTCTTATGACCTCATCTTCCTCAGTCAGTAAGAGGATTTACTTGCAGGCCATCTTGTGTCTCTGCTGTAGTAGCTATCCAGGGTATTCTGGAAACTTCACTATAGAGTTACAGTGGAGTTCGGAACTCTCATCATCATCGAAAGATTTCTTGTTTATAACTCATTGATGCGGTATTAGTAATTTCTTTGGGAGATTTGTGGTACATCACCCGGTATGAATATATAGTGAAGGGTTGAAAGATTAAAGTAAATCTGCATCAATTCCTATACTAGGACGTAAGGATATTCACATCTATATACCACCATATACGCAAAAGTATATGCTCCAGGAGTTCCCTTAGGAAAACCTGTTTCACCATCATTTGGTCTCTGAAAATGATGGATCTATGGTCAGGGCTCTACATGATATGATTATACTCGATTAGTTAGGTACATTCTAGCATTCTTTTAGCATCAAGCATGTTTCCAAGCATTAATCATTAGAACAATAGCTATAAAAGTAGAATACTAAATGTATCAAGTCTAACTCACATAAATTATCTATTAGATATCATTTCTTAACCATTTCATTACTCTGATTCAAGAATAGGGTATTCAAACCCTTAATTCATCATAAGTCATCTTATTAGCATGGCCTTGATGTTAATCATGGCTCTCACAGCCTATCAATCTTATACGATGTCACTTAACTAGGCAACATGATATATCACTATTCACAAAGCTAATAACATGCTTCCAATGAATATGATATCATAACCTTTACCTGGATATAATCATCCTTTTATAAGAACCTGCATGGTTAATTCAATTGACAACAACAAACATTTCATTTCCAGATCAACAATTTATAAAGCAGAATTAACCTTTCAATTCAGGAATAGTACCTTCATGCTTACACTAAGGCTAGGTTCCCTTATTTACATCAATTAGGGTTATTCAATCCCTTTCTTTATGATTAGGAATAATTATTCCTCATATCATACTTTAATCATGAAGATTCATTCTTAAAAGCATAAGTAGAGTTAGGGTTTACCCCACTCAATTAAGGTTATTGAATCCCTTTGTCTTATAAGGCATAAGAATTCTTATATTGTAATTAGTTCACAGGGTTTCATACTTGAAAGCATAAGCCAGGACTAGGGTTAACATACCCCATCCTTCATTAGTTAGGGTTTGTATTCTTTTACTTCAACATAGGGTTATAGAACCTCTTAGCTATCGAGGCATAAAGATTTCTCATATTACAACTTGTAATTAGGGTTTCATACTCAAAGGCATAACCCTGAATTACTCCATTTATCAGATCACCCTAAATTAGGGTTTACTATTCACGTTACATGTTATTACCCTAGAATTAGGGTTTACTATTCACTTCATAGTGAATTGAGCTCATAGCATCATTATATATGAAAATTATCATCATTGATGCCCTCAAATTAGGTTAAGATTCATTAATCAATATAATTAGGATTTCCATGATCTTACCTTGACGGATCATACCCTAATCATGTACATTCTTACATATTGAAAGTATGTTACTTGATTCTCATTCATATTAGGAGCTTTCTCTCTCTTCTTACTACTAGATGATGTTTAAATCACTCTAGGTTAGATTAGGTCAAGTCATGTTTGATTAACATAGATTAAGTCAACCCATTATAATCATTAGGGTTTGCTTGATCAAGGGTTGTTATCTACTTGAACCCTTCAAGGGTACCTTGGTAATCTTCTTTAATAATCATAACATGGGTCAATCCGCTAATCACTTAACCCCTTAATGTCTTTAGGTATCATTAGGGTTTAGATTAAACAACCATTGAACCATCTAAGCCTTCAAGGCATTATGCATAAAATGATTCAGGATCATGGTTATTCAAACCCTCAGATTATCATAACACTTGCTACCAAGTGACATATAAGCATCAAGTCATCTAACAACATCACCTTGATTGAAGCAATGTATATACTTTTCACATATCATTACTCTAAAAGCTTATAATTGTTTTCAAGGAATATGACATCATAACTCTTACCTGGCTATGATCACCTCATAATATCAACCTATATGACTTATACAAATAAGGACATGCATATATAACAATGTCAACACAATACCAAAACTTTTCAATTTCTTTATCGGACACCACGGTCGTGCCACCTTGCACGGTCGTGCAAAGTAAGGCTACCACGGCCATGCTCCCTTGCACGGTCGTGCAAGTTAAGGCTACCATGGCCGTGCTCCCTTACACGGTCGTGCTACATAAGATCATTACATGATTCATATATATATATATATATATAAATATATGTATTCTAATCTTTCATTCTTTTAACTTGATTAGGTCACATCAACCCTTCAATCAAGTACATGCTACTATGGTTAACATAGTGTATCAAGCTATTAATATAAACAATTAAGAATTCTCCCTTTAATTGGTTCTAATCACTTAGGTATTATTAGGGTTTCAACCTTCATACCTTCATTGATTATCATTACTAATTATCATTGGATCAATAGAACATTCATCATCTTAATTCCCAAAGATTTAATCACATTGGACCTCCGTTACATAAGGTATCCAATTGAATTAGGGTTTCCAATGTTGATTACTTCAATCATTGAATTCATGGAACCAAACATCAATTGGACCTATACTCATACCTCAATTGAGTTTAATAGGTCAACCTTCAACTGATTTGACCCTTAATTAACCCTCCATCGTTCATCAATTAGGGTTTGATTCAATTGAATTAGGGTTTGGAATCGATGATCCTTCAATACTAATCAATGTAAGACTAGTTACTTTGAAACCATATAACCATCATGAAAATTGGGTATGACCTGACCCCAAACGGTCTTGAGGTCGTTTGGATGACCTCCAAACAGTCTTGAGACCGTTTTCCCATCATATCATCAAAATCCAAGTCAATCAATTAAGGTTTGAATCATTGGATTGATCACCAAATCAACAACTGATTACACTTTAACTTGGTAACATTGGATCATCAATTGCTTAACCATACTCACCCCTAGACCTCCAAACGATCTTGGGTGACCTCCAAATGGTTTTGAGACCGTTTGGGCAAGAAAACCCAAAAAGTCATATCAATCAAGTTGAAAGTCAGCACTTAATCCAATTAGGGTTTACATAATTGATTAGACTTCAACTCACGATTCCTTTAGAGTTAATCCCTCAAATTTGGAGGGTTATTAAACAACATAATTATTAACAGGAATCCAAAACGGTCAATGCTTGTTCAATGCCCTCAAATGGTCTTGAGACCATTTTCCCAAAAAGTTCAATTAATCATATTGGAAAATCAGCACTTAATTCAATTCAATTACCTAATTGTTTAGCCTTTAACTCATGATTACTTGGGAGTTAACCTATCAAATTTGGTAGGTCATTAGACCACATCATTAGGAACAGTAATACCAAATGGTAAATGCTTGGTTAACGCCCTCAAATGGTCTTGAGACCGTTTTCCCAAAACGTTCAAGTGAATCAGACTGAAAATCAACATTTAATTCAATTCGATTTGCCTAATTGATTGGCCTTCAACCTACGATATCTTTGGAGTTAACCCCTCAAATTTGGTGGGTCATTAGCCTACATAATTATGAACAGAAATACCAAACGGTAAATGCTTGGTCAATGCCCTCAAATTGTCTTGGAGACCGTTTTCTCCAACCGACCTTGTGAAACCGTTTGCCCTTCAAAACGGTTTTGCAAACCGTTTGCCCCAAACCGTTTGGCCAAAGGGGGGGGGAACAAGACCGTTTGATAAAGTAACATTGGTAATCACTCCCATCTTCTTATACATCCCGATCAAGGTCTGTTCTTTGTGGTTTTAGTTGCAAGAAAGCAAGGAAGAGTGGGAAAGAAGAAGAACTAAGTACTAATTGCAAGAACAAAGATATGCATAAGAAAGCAAAAGGTTTAGAGTTATAAAACCCACCTTAAGGTCGTTCCTTGAGCTCCAAACTTCCAAGCTTCAAGCCTTTAATGGTGTCTTGAGATCCACAGGTCGGACAAGGGTGTTTCTCCAAGGAAAGGTTGGGAAAAGATGGCTAGAAAGAGGAAACAAGTAAGGAAGACCATAAAACCAACCTTGCACCATGAATTCCTCCATGAATCTGAGCAAGAATGTAACAACCGTCTCGCGAAAATAGGATTAACTAATGTGGAAGCGAATTATTTGCAGCGGGTTACTGAAAATCACTGAAAATTTAAAACTTTTTGCAAAGAGATCCATTCACATGAAAACTCTTTAACCATGAACCAAAGTATTCCAAATTCATCCTGGTTCACAAGTACACAACATGTACCATTCCTTTTCAAGGATTACAACATTGACTGCCATGTTAACAAATATACACAGGCTGATATAAAAACTTCGAGGCACTAAGCCAAAACTCAGATTGATACATTTAAAACTCCGAGGACCTGAGAGTACAGAGACGACACATAAGACTACTATCTATATGACTAGACAGACAATATTTCCACCTAAGATCTTATTGTTGTCCCTGCTGTTGCTGCTGCTATTTCCCTATTCTAGGGTTTCTGCTCTGCCTTCCATGCATACCTAAAAATGTTTCCCACGGGGGTGAGACAATTGAAAATTGCCCCAGCGAGAGATATAACTCTCCGCCTAAAACATTGTTATTGCAGTTTATCAAATTAAAACTGAGTAGGGGTTACTTTTACATTATCAGGCATAATTATTCATCATAGAACAGAATAAGATAATCTCCATTCTCAAGGAGGTCATTGCATCTACCCATGGTAGATAAGTAATTCATCTGTCTACTTTGCAAAGAATATAAAGAAACATAATTAACATTTATCTACTAAGGAATGCACAAAGAAATGCAACATCAGCCAATGAATCTCTGTATTCAATCCTTAAGCAAACATGCTATACGGCTGATTACATTTTACAATCACACTTAAGCCCTGCGGAGATGAGGTATACTGCTCATACTCCAACCGACCACTGTTAAGTCGCCTCGGTATCATACTAGGTCATCGAAAGAGCCGGATTCTCATGACCTTCACCTTCCTCAGTTAGTAAGAGGATTGCTTGCAGGACATCTTGTGTCCCTACTATTATAGCTTACCAGGGTAATCTAGTCCTTCGCTATTTTAGAGTTACAGTGGTGTTCTATACTCTCTTCGTCATCAGGAGATTTCATGTTTACCTTCCACTGATGCGGTATCTGTGCTCTCTACGTCATCAGGAGATTTCATGTTTACCTTCCACTGATGCGGATTAATAGTGAAGGGTTGATGGATTACACATCTACATCAATACCTACACTAGGATGTAAGGTTCTACACATCCATGTACCCCACATACTCAAAAGTATGTGCTCCAGGAGTTCCCTTAGGAAAACCTGTTTCACCATCATTTGGTCTCTAACAATGATGGGTCTATGATCAGGGCTCTACATGAATAGATTTCACTTGATTTATTAAGTACATTCTCATATTCTTTTAGCATCAGCCAAGTTCTCAAACATAACTTATTACAACAATGCTATAAAGAGACATGTACTACTTTTATCAGATATTTATCAGTCTTTCAAAGACCCTGGGAACTCAGTCCCTCATTTCAATACTGGGAATTAGCATCCCTTCACTTTCTCATCACCATAATCATATGGTTCTGGGTATTCAAACCCTTAACTCATCATTGAGCATTATTATACCTTTTTCAGGTAACTACCACCTTCAGGTCATCTGACCAAGGCATTCATGATACTTGTTACACAAGCATCACATCTGGCTCATGAGGCCATGGAATATCTTGTCACCTCTCACTAGGTAACAACTTACTCATGTGACTCATAAAAGTCCATGCATATTGCTTCTTTTACTAAGCAACAACAACATCAAGGCACATAGTGCCAATCAACATTTATAATATAAATGTCACAGCTCACACTAGTTATATACATCATCTCATAATATCTGTATGGTTATTAGGCATGATAACAGTCATACAAGATATTCATCACATCATGTGATGTGATAGTAACACCATTATTCCTCTACTAGGAATTAGAGTTTACTATCAAATAGGGCTTTTCATTCCCTTTACCCAAATTAGGGTTAGGGTTCCCCATTTCTCATTAATAAAGAGTTCATGATCTCATTATCTGTCCAACCCTTAATACATTATTCCATACCTCTGGGGCATTCAAGGATATCATATTTGATTATTCTAGAACACTACTTTCATCATATAGCATTAATGATCATCAATTCAAGGTATGAGTTCATTTCTCATCCTTATCATGGTATGATTATATCATACACATCATTTGGGCTTAACCCCATTCTCAAGGTACATTAATTAACACTCATCAAGGTGTAACAACTCATTACATTTCATTGTAATAGTTGCATAACACACTTCATATGTTTCTTACCCAATTATATTGGATTTGAAGTACATCAAGGCATATAAACCCTGAAATTTTGAATGTGATAACTATCATATCTTTATGTATCACTTTCTCATCATTTCAAACTCTGTTGAGTTATCCATCTTATCTTGTATTAAGGTATTTCCCTCTTAATACATTCCATCACTAATCTCTTACCTTTAGCATATAATGCAAAGGCCACACATTAGAATTGTACAACTATCTCACAATGATATGGACTTATCTTAGTTTAAGGCATGACTTTATTATAAAGTTGCTTATAAACAATCACAATGATACACCCTCAGCTAGGGTTTCTCATCACATATCTTATGTATCCTTCATCCAATTATATTGGACTTATAATCATATCAAGGTATACGATCATATCAGGTCACTTTCAAATAACATATAAATCAAGCATAGAGCACCACGGCCGTGCAACCAAGAACGGCCGTATAAAGGGAAGCCACCACGGCCGTGATACCTTGCACGGTCGTGTAAAGTGAAGCTACCACGGTCGTGCTACATAAGTTCCCCTCATGAATCATATTCAAGTATGAATTCTATTCTTTCATTAGGGATTAGGGTTTCACATACCATCTCCCTTCTTTAGAATAGGGATTACATATAGCATCACCCTTCATTAGGGTTTCATATCACGTTTCCCATATTCAAGGTTTGCTAATCATTCCCAATTAGGGTTTCTCATGAAATCACCCTCAATTAGGGTTTCACATGGATACACCCTCAACTAGGGTTTCACATGGATACACCCTCAGTTAGGGTTTCACATGGATACACCCTCAACTAGGGTTTCACATGGATACACCCTCAACTAGGGTTTCATAAGGATACACCCTCAACTAGGGTTTGAGTTCAATAACCATGTCAATTAGGTTTTATGTTCATGTTTAGGGTTTCATGATCTCTTTACTTAAGGATCATAACTCTTAACCACCACATGAATCATATTCATGTATGAATTCATGCTATCAACTTCTAAACTTGAATAGGTCATATCACCCTTTAGTTGAGTACATACAACTATGATTAACATAGTGTATCAAGTCATTGACCCTATAAGCAATTAGGAATTCATCCCTTAATTGGCACTAATCCCTTAGGTACTATTCGGGTTTCAACCTTTGTACCTTCTTTGATTATCATTACTAATCAACATTGTATCAATGGATCATTCATCATCTTGATTCTCAAGAGATTCAATCACATTGGACCTCCATTACATAGGGTATCCAATTGAATTAGGGTTTTCAATGTTGATTCCTTCAATCATTGAATTCATGGAACCAGTCATCAATTGGACCTACCCTCATACTTCAATTGAGTGCATAGGTCAACCTTCAACTGATTTGACTCTCAATTGACCCTCAATTGATCATCAATTAGGGTTTGATTCAATTGAATTAGGGTTTGGAATCGATGATTCAACAACACTAATCAATGTAAGACTAGTTGCTTTGAAACCATTGAACCATCATCCAAATTGGGTATGACGTGACCCCAAACGGGCTTGAGGTCGTTTGGATGACCTCCAAACGGTCTTGAGACCGTTTTCCCATCATATCACTCAAATCTAAGCAATCCAATTAGGGTTTGGTTCATTGGATTGATCACCAAATCAACATTACATTGTTTAACAGCTTGGTACCTTTAGACCTTCAAACACCTAACCATACTCAACCCTAGACCTCCAAACGGTCTTGGGTGACCAACAAACGGTCTTGAGACCATTTGGATGAGCTCCAAATGGTATTGAGAGCGTTTGCCCATCCAACCTTTGGACTCTAGTGAAAATTCATCATGGATTGGTCTATCGAGTTGATCAACAAATCAGCACTACATTGCAATATGATTAGTACCTTTGGACCTTCAATTGGTCAACTATACTTGACCCCAGACCTCCAAACGGTCTTGGGGTGATCCCCAAACGGTCTTGAGACCTTTTGGGTGATCCCCAAACGGTCTTGAAACCGTTTGGGCTAATCAACCCAAAATCTCAACTTAACGCATTGGAATTTCAGCACTGTTTTCAATTAGGGTTTACCTAATTGATTAGCATTCAACTCATGATTCTTTTGGAGTTAACCCCTAAAATTTGGAGGGTCATTAACCAACATCATTAGGAACAGTAATCGCAAACGGTCAACGCTTGGTAAACTCCACCAAACGGTCTTGAAACCGTTTTCCCAAAAAGGTCAAGTTAATCAGTTGAAAAAATCAGCACTTAATCCAATTAGGTTTCCCTAATTGAATAGGCTTCAACTCACGATTCCTTTGTAGTTAACCCCTCAAATTTGGAGGGTTATTAACCAACATCATTAGGAACAGGAATCTCAAACGGTCAATGCTTGGTAAACCATCTCAAACTTTTTTGAAACCGTTTTCCCAAACAGGTCCAGTTAATCAGGTTGAAAATCAGCATTTAATTCAATTTGATTTGCCTAATTGATTGGCCTTCAACTCACGATTCCTTTGGAGTTAACCCCTAAAATATGGAGGGTCATTAGTATACATAATTAGGAACAAGATTCCCAAACGGTCAATGCTTGTTCAACCATCTCAAACGGTCTTGAAACCGTTTTCTCCCAAACGGTTTCAAACCGTTTGCCCTTAAACGGTTTCAGCAAACCGCATAGCCAATCAAATTAAAACGATTTGGAATAGCTATCAAAACCATTTGGCTTGGTAATTTTCTTTGGATAAGCATCTAGGATGATGTCATCATCCCCTTCCTTCGAACAACCAAGAACAGAAACCTTTCTTGATGGAAATTGCAGCAAAGAAACAAGAGTGTATCAAATTGAAGAAATCAATCAACAAAGCATAGAGAATTGATGCAATAGCAATGTTTAAGGGTTTGAGTTATAAAACCCTCCTCCAATTGAGCTCCAAAGCTCCAAGCTCACGCCATTAATGGTGGATGAAGTTCTTGCAACTCCCCCTAGGCTCGTCCTCAAGCTTTTGATTGTAAAAGTTGGCTAGGGTTGAAGAGGAGATCGAAATAAGAAGGAATCCATAATTTATTTTCGATTTCCACCATGAAATCATGGAGAACGAAGGTCAAGGGCTTACCCACAGGTTTGGGACGTGATCCCTGCTCCTCCCTAGCTCCTTGGTCGGTTTTGAAAGCAAGGGGAAGAAGAAAATCCGAAAAAGGCCTTGGTTTGGGCTTGGAAATGGCACTTTTATAAGGAAATTGATGAGAGAGAAAATGCCTTATAAAAATCCAATTAATCCCAATAAAGTGTCCGCCACTTCCCCCTCAACTACCTTGGGTACGAGGAACCTTCCTTGCCTTTCATTCTCCATCATTATCCTCAATTTAAAGAAAAGCAAATTAAGCACCTTAATGCTTATAATATAATATCCCACATGTGAGTGGATATTACTTTTCTTTATAAAAAGGTGAGTGGAATTTCACCTACTTAAGATATTTTCGTTCCTTATCTTGTTAAAGGAACGTCCATCCTTATTAAAAATAAACCCAAAAAATTTTGGTTGAAAGCCCTTCAATTATTTTTATTCATTTTTGCCCTAAATCGAATTAGGGTTTCAATTAGGCATTATTCTTGATTATTTTAATGTCAAGATTCTCTCTCCTACAACTTAATTCAAATGAGGAGTCCCTCTCATTTTCTTTGCTCTAAATGATGATAAGAAACATTAGGGACCTTGTTGAAGTGGTAATTTTCATATTGAACCCTAGATTTTGGGTAAATTGCACATTACACCAAAACTAGGTTTTAATGCACAAGGATTGCTTTACAAGCTTAGTCTTGGTGTCGAAGCTTGTGGAAACCATACCACTATATCATATTCATTCTTATGATGTCTCAACATCAGAGGAACATCTTATCATGCAACATTTGCAATTTAACCCCTCAACTTGTGTAATTTGCACTTTAGTCCAAAATAAGCAAACATTGCTTCAACATTGTTCAAACATGACCAAAATTAAAACATAGGTTCCTTTTGAGCCTTAATTACTTTTCACAAGATGAGATTAAGCATATAATCATCTTTCTTAATCAAAACACTTAGGGTTAAAGCATAACCCAGGTCAGGGATGTTACAAAGAAGATGACCAAAGCTTACCTAGAACTCCTTATCCATCCTCCTCTGCTCCAGAGCTCTGTCCTAAGTCGGTCTAAGCAAGGGGATAAGAAGGAAAGTGAAGGAAACGATCCTTGCTAAGTGAGAAAAGGTGTATATATATACTTTGGGTGAAATTCCAACATAAGGACAACTTGTTTCTCCATTTCTCATCTAGGTCCTTCCCTTCTTCTAAGCCACGTTTCTCCCTTCCATACTTAAGAAAAACTTATCTTAAACCCAAGGTCTAAAGGTGAAGAAAGCCAACTTTTTACTAAGTTGCACATATAAAAGGGTTATTAGGCTTATAACTTGATTATTTAATTTATAAGGGTTATCATTCTTATTTGATTATTCAATTGAAGTGCCCTATTCATCATTCTTACTCTAAATGATGCCAAGAGTCATAAAGGATATTCTAAAAAGTATATTATACAAGTTGCACCCCACATTTTGGGTAAATTGCACTTTACCCAAAATTAGGGTTTTAAGAACAAGGATTGCCCCACAAGCTGCATCTTGATGCCCAAGCTTGGGAAATCCATCATACTTCATCATATTCATTCTCATGATGTCTCAACACTATAGGAACATATTAAAATGTGAAATTGGCAAGTTAACCCCTTTTAATTGGGTAATTTGCACATAAGTCCCTATTAACAAAACAATATTATAACATTGTTCAAAAAGGACAGAAAGGGAAATATATGTTCCTCAAAAGCTTTAATTACATTATCAACAGATAACCACAAGAATTTAATCACATGATTAAACAAAACACCTAGGGTTAGTTCATAACCCAGGTCAGGGATGTTACAAATTATAAACCCCTAACAAGGATTTCGCCCCCGAAATCCCAGAAAGAAAAGGGAAAGCAAACATTATTTAAGCATCATATCATTACATCCTTAGATAAAATTTCATCATTATGGAGATATTATAAAGTTTTGATCAACTTTTCTTAAGATCACACTCATACTCTGTTATTTATTTGAGACTATCTAAGTCCTTTCATACCTTGATTGTGTTATCATATCTGATAACACCATATCAACTTTCCTTATTATTTGCACTAATTCTCTCATTAGTTGTACATTATCTTATTATAGGGAAAAGTTTCTTATCAATCAAGGACTTATTTGATAGATTTCTTGGAGAAAGATTTGTTTATGAAAACATAAACCCCTAACAAGTGATGTTCATATTATTTTACATGTTTAATTTGATTTCATAGTTGACCATTCCAGGTAATCAACATAAGTCATTTGATATCTTATTACATTCTTATCTTGATACCTATCACATGTGTTATCTTCCTTTCATCTTGGGACATTACTTGTTACATATATTCTCAACTTGGAACTAAAGTCCAAGATAAACTGATACCTTTCTAGGTATACTTCACATAAACATCTTTATATTATGCACATCAAGTGTCCTAAGACCCACTTGATTGCCATGTCCCTAGAAAGAAAGAGAATAAGGAATCATATTCCTCTTGTTATATCATGTATTTTCAACCATTCATGAAACATCTTATGATTCCATCACATTTTCACATTTATGGGGAGGATCTTTATTATTATTCTTACATCTTTACTGGACAAGGTTGACCTCCCTTATTCCCATATTTCTTATTTCTTGATACTCATTAGATTGTTTCAGAATGACTACTTGATCAGAGCAATCAAAAAGATAACAATCTAGGAGTTTCCATATTTACTTTATCATCAGCAATTGTATACCTGGCCAGGGTATATAAATACTGAGATAAGGTAATATGCATTTGTATACTACCATTTTCCTTCTCTTTTCCTATTATCACAAGTATAAGATCTAACATTACTGAATTTTATCCAGATATCTCTTTAATACTTCATCCTTTTTATGGAGGTAAGCATGTAACATGAAATATCTATTTTATACAACATTATAAGTCCTTATAGGATTAATCAAGAAAAGTTCAATCAATTACTTTCTCAGTTTTGTTCAAGAGATCATAAAAAGACATATAAGAATAACATTTATTTCGTCTAACCTGTCATGACTCGAGGATTATTCATTGTCTCAAGCTGATTCTGCCTTAGAGGTTTATTTGCCATAACATTTCTGGTTGGGCAATTTCTTGCCAGATGTCCAACCTGTCTACATATGTAGCAAATTCTAGGTGCCCAGTATGGTCTGAAAGGTTCTTTACCCTTTCTGGATGACCATTGTCTTGGTGTACTAGGTCCTAGTTGTGTTGGTGACACCGGAAACTTCTTCCTTTTGGAACTACCAGGTCTCACCTCCTGGGTTTGGATAGGCCTTTTCTCAATTCTTCCTTTATATTTCTCTTCTGTACAATTATTTCTCATATGTCCAGGCTTCCTACACCTATAGCAGGTCCTGGTCTCTAGTTGTATTCTAACCCCTATATTACTGTATACTGATTCATCAGACTGAGGTTGAGCACTGACTTGCTCTAGGTTCAGAGCTTCATCATTTACCATTGCTTCAACCTGTTGTTGTGGTTCACATATTCTGTTGATATCAAAACATCATCATTAGGAGCTGGTAATCTGGGTTGTATTGCTAGTGCTTGATCCACTAGATACATCATGGTAGCCCTAAATTCCCCAACAATGACTCCTAAGGAAGAATTCCTTATCATGGTTGGGTTAGCTAGGGGAATCTTAGGTAATTGTCCCTCTATTGCTTGCTCCTCTACACCTCTTCTTGGTGCAGTATTGTTGCTCCCTGCAGAAAACTCCTCATCCGATCCAGTCATCTTCAAGTTCTTCTCCTCCTATGTGAGCAGAAGTTACCATCAGATACACTAGATGACACTTAGAACAGACTCTACTACCTTAGTCCTATGTCTCTATAGACTCAGCGAACCTAGAGCTCTGATACCACTTGAAATGACCGACACCAAACTGACAATCAAATTAAACGAATGCAGAAGCGATTAGCAGCAGAATTATCAAAAATCACTAAAACTTTAAAACTTTTGTAAAGAGATCTTTGAAAGATAAAAACTCTTTCATAAACAACATGATAGGTCATTTACAAACTGATCCATTGATACATCTCTGTAATAAACACATCTCGAGCATTACAACAAAACCCACCTTGTTAACTGTACAAGGTAAGATACAAAATCTCGAGGCATCATGCCAAAATCTCAGATATACTGACTCCTAGGACCTGAGAGTACAGAGACGACATAAGACATGCTATCTATAAGACTAGACAGTCAGTATCTCCACCTGATATTCACTGCTGCCCCTGATGCTGTTGTTGATGTTGTTGCTCATTCTTAAATGGATTCCTTCATCCTTGGTGTCTTCCTAAAAAGTAAAAACCTACGGGAGTGAGACAATTTGAATAATTGTCCCAGCGAGAGTTATAACTCTCCACTAGAAGCTTTGTTATAACATTTAAGAAACAACATAAGCAAAGTAACTTAAATCATTCAACTGCAGGTTTGATAATAAGTAAAGTAACTTTTACTTAAGCAATCATTTCTTTAAAGCATATAAAGAACATGTACACTAAATATTTTGAACGGATCATTAATGTAAACAATGTAACACCAATCATTGTTTTTTGTAGTTCAACCTAAGCAGATATGCTATGCGGTTGATTATGTTTTACAAACATTATTATGCCCTGCGGAGATGAGGTATACCGCTCATACTCCAACCGACCATTTATAAAAATCACGTCGGTACCATACATAGGTCATCAAAAGAGCCGGATTCTTATGACCTCATCTTCCTCAGTCAGTAAGAGGATTTACTTGCAGGACATCTTGTGTCTCTGCTGTAGTAGCTATCCAGGGTATTCTGGAAACTTCTCTATAGAGTTACAGTGGAGTTCTGAACTCTCATCGTCATCAAAAGATTTCTTGTTTATCTCTCATCGATGCGGTATTAGTAATTTCTTCGGGAGATTTGTGGTACATCACCCGGTATGAATATATAGTGAAGGGTTGAAAGATTAAAGTACATCTACATCAATTCCTACACTAGGACGTAAGGATATTCACATCCATATACCCCCATATACTCAAAAGTATATGTTCCAGGAGTTCCCTTAGGAAAACCTGTTTCACCATCATTTGGTCTCTAACAATGATGGATCTATGATCAAGGCTCTACATGATATGATTATACTTGATTAGTTAGGTACATTCTATCATTCTTTTAGCATCAAGTATGTTTCCAAGCATTAATCATTAGAACAACAGCTATAAAAGTAGAATACTAAATGTAACAAGTCTAACTCACATCAATTATCAATTGGATATCATTTCTTAACCATTTCATTACTATGATTCAAGAATAGGGTATTCAAACCCTTAATTCATCATAAGTCATCTTATTAGCATGGCCTTGATGTTACTCATGACTCTCACACCCTATCAATCTTATATGATGTCACTTAACTAGGCAACATGGTATATGACTATTCACAAAGCTAATAACATGCTTCCAATGAATATGATATCATAACCTTTACCTGGATATAATCATCCTTTTATAAGAACCTGCATGGTTAATTCAATTGACAAAAACAAATATTTCATTTCCAGATCAGCAATTTATAAAGCAGAATTAACCTTTCAATTCAGGAATAGTACCTTCATGCTTACACTAAGGCTAGGTTCCCTTATTTACATCAATTAGGGTTATTCAATCCCTTTCTTTATGATTAGGAATAATGATTCCTCATCTCATACTTTAATCATGAAGATTCATGCTTAAAAGCATAAGTAGAGTTAGGGTTTACCCCACTCAATTAAGGTTATTGAATCCCTTTGTCTTATAAGGCATAAGAATTCTTATATTGTAATTAGTTCACAGGGTTTCATACTAGAAAGCATAACCCAGGACTAGGGTTAACATACCCCATCCTTCATTAGTTAGGGTTTGTATTCTTTTACTTCAACATAGGGTTATAGAACCTCTTAGCTCTCGAGGCATAAAGATTTCTCATATTACAACTTGTAATTAGGGTTTCATACTCAAAGGCATAACCCTGAATTACTCCATTTATCAGATCACCCTAAATTAGGGTTTACTATTCACGTTACATGTTATTACCCTAGAATTAGGGTTTACTATTCACTTCATAGTGAATTGAGCTCATAGCATCATTATATATGAAAATTATCATCATTGATGCCCTCAAATTAGGTTAAGATTCATTAATCATTATAATTAGGATTTCCATGATATTACCTTGATGGACCATACCCTAATCATGTACATTCTTACATATTGAAAGTATGTTACTTGATTCTCATTCATATTAGGAGTTTTCTCTCTCTTCTTACTACTAGATGATGTTTAAATCACTCTAGGTTAGATTAGGTCAAGTCATCTTTGATTAACATAGATTAAGACAACCCATTATAATCATTAGGGTTTGCTTGATCAAGGGTTGTTATCTACTTGAACCCTTCAAGGGTACCTTGGTAATCTTCTTTAATAATCATAACATGGGTCAATCCACTAATCACTTAACCCCTTAATGTCTTTAGGTATCATTAGGGTTTAGATTAAACAACCATTGAACCATCTAAGCCTTCAAGGCATTAAGCACAAAATGATTCAGGATCATGGTTATTCAAACCCTCAGATTATCATAACACTTGCTACCAAGTGACATATAAGCATCAAGTCATCTAACAACATGACCTTGATTGAAGCAATGTATATACTTTTCACATATTATTACTCTAAAAGCTTATAATTGTTTTCAAGGAATATGACATCATAACTCTTACCTGGCTATGATCACCTCATAATATCAAACTGTATGACTTATACAAATAAGGACATGCATATATAACAATGTCAACACAATACCAAAACTTTTCAATTTCTTTATAGGACACCACGGTCGTGCCACCTTGCACGGTTGTGCAAAGTAAGGCTACCACGGCTGTGCTCCCTTGCACGGTCGTGCAAGTTAAGGCTACCACGACCGTTCTCCCTTACACGGTCGTGCTACATAAGATCATTACATGATTCATATTTATATATATATATATATATATATATATATATATATATATAAATATATGTATTCTAATCTTTCATTCTTTTAACTTGATTAGGTCACATCAACCCTTCAATCAAGTACATTCTACTATGGTTAACATAGTGTATCAAGCTATTAATATAAACAATTAAGAATTCTCCCTTTAATTGGTTCTAATCACTTAGGTATTATTGTTGGGTTTTTAGGGGAGACAGAGAAGGCAGCGGAAACAAAAAATTTTCTCACCCAACCCATACCGAGGAAACGCGTCAACGTCTATATAATAGGAAAGGATGGTTTGCGGAATCATACCTTGTCCCGAGGCTTGCTCGGCGACAATACCTCGCGCAATGCGCGGTCTTCAACTCCGGACTTTGACGGTGTCTGTGCAGCTCCTGGTCGCACCGGGACTGACAACTCCTACTCGAACCGGACTGTCGGATGACAGTTGTCCTCCTAAGCGGCAGTGTCCTCCCGCCTCTGTAGTAGTCCACACGGACCACCTGGAACTCCACACTCCTTGTCCCACAAGGAAGTGGAAGGAGTCGCACCCTCCTTTTGACGTACTAGTCGCCAACACGCTCTCCTGCCTCCTATTGAAACTGCATTTGTCCTTCCCTTGCTGCACCTCCCTTTTGCGGGAAGCACTTGCTCGGGCTCTCTCACGGTTACCAAAACCAGAGAGAACGACAACTTGCAGAGCAACTGGTTGCATTGAGCTGTACTTTGAGAAGCCCCCAATACCCCTATATATAGGAGAGTCATGGGACAGGGTTCTCCATCCCGAGAAATGCGGGACAAAAGCAGGAGTAGAAGGGTTCAAGAATTTTCCACAAAAAGCAACCGGTTCACAACTTGAAATGATCGGTTCACAACTGAACCGATCGGTTCGGCCATTGAGCCGATCGGTTGGACCTGAGCCGATCGTTTGGGGCACTCCAACCGATCGGTTGGTGCCCTTAACCGATTAGTTCATGGTCCTAATCCGGCTCAAAAAGACTTTCCTTGTTTCTTTCCCAATTAGTATCGAATACCAATATTATTCCCAATCGAATTGGGCAATTTGAAACCAAAGGAAAATTCATGCCGACATGACTTTTCCCAACTGGTCGGTTGCACCAGTTGAGCCAATCAGTTCAACCCTTGAACCGGTCGTTTCAACCTGGGCATGAGCCGATCGGCCTGGACACTCCAGCCGACCGGTTCAGCAACTCAGCCGACCGGTTCATCACATGAACCGATCGATTGGGATTACAGGTTGGGCAAAATCAGTCAATTGCGATTTCAATCAATCTGATACTCCAATCAATGCGTCCAACACATTGAACCATACGATATTGAGCTATTCACTGATTGAGTGTTTAATTGAACTACTAAACTCCTTTAGTAATCAATCTAAACATTGCTTTGTGGACAAAACTCCTCTTCCAGGTTAAATCCTATGTGTGTGACCCTGCAGGTCCATTTCACGTTGGCAGTGAAAGTCCATAACACTTATGACTTCACAAGCAAAGAGCGGTGCCTAGTCACACATCAGTGCTACCCAAGTGAAAGTAGAAAGTTGGAGAACAACTTTCATCCTACAATCCGTTAATGGTGTTACAGCGAATGTATAATTCCTTTGTCACTGATATCCCGAATGAACTCGAGGCATGGAACAGTCATCCTGTCAACGTTCATTCACTTCCTTGATCTCAGAGTAGACTGGAAGAGATATGTATGACATCAATATCATATACTGATTCACACATGCGTGCACGCTTTTCTCAATCCTACTCATCAAGTGGCCATGGATATCAAACTCCCTCAGGAGGGACAAATCCCATATCTATCACTCACCCCTCAAAAGCCCCATGTGTCAAAGCCACCCAATCATCACCTTTATAACAACCCATGTTTCAGGACTGTGTTTGATGATGTCAAAGTGTGCCCAACGACATGTGTTGAGTGCAGTGATTTCAGGTCTAAGAATCACACTCACCACCATCACTGTGAGTACTGACTGTGACTACCATCTCATGGTTCCATGTGTCAAACTCACGGTGGGTCTGTCCGGTACACTTGTTCTCTAACAAGTACCTATGTGTTTGGTTTGATATCTCTATATCATGACTAATGAGATTCTGTCATCAACCAACACCACAATCTAGTCTTGTGTGTCATTGCTGTCTATCTACCTTCCACAATGACATCCGACTAGGGACATAACAAGAATGTACAAACTCTTAGCATCCGTATGATCTCATCGTTCAGGTCATGAACCTGAAGGCATACGTCATTGAGTACTGTCATTCTCTAGACATTCAAACTGTTCTATCACTATCTCATATGACTGAACCAGAAAGAATTGGAAGCTCGCCTTTGATGTTTATCAAATCAATCTTAATGTATCCCACCAATCATCACATGATTGGCTCTCAGGGCATACATACCAACAATTATTAGGGTTTCAAACTTCATACCTTCATTGATTATCATTACTAATCATCATTGGATCAATAGAACATTCATCATCTTAATTCCCAAAGATTTAATCACATTGGACCTCCATTACATAAGGTATCCAATTGAATTAGGGTTTCCAATGTTGATTACTTACATCATTGAATTCATGGAACCAAACATCAATTGGACCTATACTCATACCTCAATTGAGTTTAATAGGTCAACCTTCAACTTATTTGACCCTTAATTAACCCTCAATCGTTCATCAATTAGGGTTTGATTCAATTGAATTAGGGTTTGGAATCGATGATCCTTCAATACTAATCAATGTAAGACTAGTTACTTTGAAACCATAGAACCATCATCCAAATTGGGTATGACCTGACCCCAAACGGTTTTGAGGTCATTTGGATGACCTCCAAACGGTCTTGAGACCATTTGCCCATCATATCATCAAAATCCAAGTCAATCAATTAAGGTTTGAATCATTGGATTGATCACCAAATCAACAATTGATTACACTTTAAATTGGTAACATTGGATCATCAATTGCTTAACCATACTCACCCCTAGACCTCCAAACGGTCTTGGGTGACCTCCAAACGGTCTTGAGACCTTTTGGGTGATCCCCAAACGGTCTTGAGACCTTTTGGGTGATCCCCAAACGGTCTTGAGACCGTTTGGGCAAGAAAACCCAAAAAGTCATATCAATCAAGTTGAAAGTCAGCACTTAATCCAATTAGGGTTTACATAATTGATTAGCCTTCAAATAACGATTCCTTTAGAATTAATCCCTCAAATTTGGAGGGTTATTAACCAACATAATTATGAACAGGAATCCCAAACGGTCAACACTTGGTCAACTCCCTCAAAAAGTCTTGAGACCGTTTGCCAAAAAAGTTCAATTAATCATATTGGAAAATCAGCACTTAATTCAATTCAATTACCTAATTGTTTAGCCTTTAAATCATGATTCCTTGGGAGTTAACCTATAAAATTTGGTAGGTCATTAGACCACATCATTAGGAACAGTAATACCAAACGGTCAAAGCTTGGTAAACTCCCTTAAACGGTCTTGAGACCGTTTGTCCAGAACGTTCAAGTTAATCAGACTGAAAATCAGCATTTAATTCAATTCGATTTGCCTAATTGATTGGCCTTCAACCTACGATTTCTTTGGATTTAACCCCTCAAATTAGGTGGGTCATTAGCATACATAATTATGAACAGAAATCCCAAACAGTCAACGCTTGGTAAATGCCCTCAAACGGTCTTGGAGACCGTTTGCTCCAACCGACCGTGTGAAACCGTTTGCCCTTCAAAACGGTTTTGCAAACCGTTTGCCCCAAACCGTTTGGCCAAAGGGGGGAAAACAAGACCGTTTGATAAAGTAACATTGGTAATCACGCCCATCTTCTTCTACCTCCAGATCAAGGTCTGTTCTTCTTGGTTTTAGTTGCAAGAAAGCAAGGAAGAGTGGGAAAGAAGAAGAACTAAGTACTAATTGCAAGAACAAAGATATGCATAAGAAAGCAAAAGGTTTAGAGTTATAAAACCCGCCTTAAGGTCGTTCCTTGAGCTCCAAACTTCCAAGATTCAAGCCTTTAATGGTGTCTTGAGCTCCACAGGTCGGCCAAGGGTGTTTCTCCAAGGAAAGGTTGGGAAAAGATGGCTAGAAAGAGGAAACAAGTAAGGAAGACCATAAAACCAACCTTGCACCATGAATTCCTCCATGAATCTGAGCAAGAAGATGACCAAAGCTTACCTAGAACTCCTTATCCGTCCTCCTCTGCTCCAGAGCTCTGTCCTAAGTCGGTCTAAGCAAGGGGATAAAAAGGGAAGTGAAGGAAACGATCCTTGCTAAGTGAGAAAAGGTGTATATATACTTTGGGTGAAATTCCAACATAAGGACAACTTGTTTCTCCATTTCTCATCTAGGTCCTTCCCTTCTTCTAAGCCACATTTATCCCTTCCATACTTAAGAAAAAATCATCTTAAACGCAAGGTCTAAAGGTGAAGAAAGTCAACTTTTTACTAAGTTGCACATATAGAAGGGTTATTAGGCTTATAACTTGATTATTTAATTTATAAGGGTTATCATTCTTATTTGATAATTCAATTGAAGTGCCCTATTCATCATTCTTACTCTAAATGATGCCAAGAGTCATAAAGGATATTCTAAAAAGTATATTATACAAGTTGTGTTGGATCAATGGGCTCTAGAAGGGGGGGGGTTGAATAGAGAGCTTCACAAACTTCACAAAAGTGATTAGACCACCAAATTATATTAAGTGCAGAACTTAATTCAAAACAGCAATTTGATGTCCTAAACTAGCATACAAAGCAAGGATAAGAGACAAGGAAAGCATGCACTTGGACAGGTGGTTTAGAGTGGTTCCATGTCCTAAACTTAGGAGCAATGTCAGTCCACTACCTAGAGTTGGTTAGGCTCTAGGATTTGTAACTTGGTTCTCTTATATATATCACACAATAAGATTACAAGCTACAACTACCAACCATCCAAGGACTTATATATCAAGCCAAGATCTTCTACCTCACCAAGGACTTACCCACTAAGCAAGTAGTCTTCCACCTTCTTCAAAGGACTTACCCACTCTCGCTCTAGTCTTCGGCCTTGCAGGATTTACCTATCTTGCTTGAGCTTTGCCTTGCACCTCTCCTTCACTTGGAGAGCTTTAGCACCTTCCTCCTTCACTTGGAGGCCTGGAGCAGCTAGCCTTCTTCTCCTTCACTCGGGGAAGAACATCAACCTTCTTCTCTTTCACTCGGAGAAGAAACTTCAATCAATCTTCATAGAGAATGGAGATGGGAGAAGTGGAAAGGAGAGCTTTACAAGATTACAAATGATAGCTCTCATACATGGGATCCTAACTCACTCATACTCACGAATTTGCTTTGAAGGTAGAGAGAGAAAGGGGCTCAAATGATTAGAAACCACTCAACTAAGGCTAGGACCAAGCATATGTGAATGAGCAACCTTGGAATGAAGTCCAAGAGGTCCTATTTATAGTTGAGGGTGTCCCTTTGAGGTTGGGAGAGTTAAGTGGCACAAACTAGCCGTTTTACAACTTGCAACGGATCTATTTTGAGTCCCACCTACTCCTCCAACGGTTGGAATTTCTTTTTCTGCATTCCAGTACAGTTCGATCGGCCGAGTTTCAATAAAGGCAACTCGGCCGAACCACTAAGCGACAAGTCTGAAAGATAGACTGTCGGCCGAGTTTCCTTGGAGAAACTCGGCCGATCGGTCTACTTTCAACTTCGACCGATCAGTGGATCGACCGAGTTTCCCACCATAGAAACTCGACCGAACAGCGATCGGCTGAGTTGGTAACTCGGCCGACAGCCCAGAAAATTCCAGAATATATGGATCGGCCGAGTTTGGAATTCGGCCGACAAAATCCCTGTTATGGGTATTTTGGAATTTTCATTAACTGTACAAACGATGGATTTTTGAGTCCCAATCAATTTATCCATCTTAGTTACAATACAAAACATGAGTATAAGTGATTACATCAATTGTTCTAAGCCTCTAAGGGCTATATTACAAAACGATCACAAGTCACATGTTTTGCATGTGCTGGATGAGTAGCTTTGGAGTGGAATGAGATTCTTTTCTTATACCTAATGTCTGAAACAATCTCAAATAGATTTGTTAGATACATATGAATGGAGTGGTTAAGTCATTATCAAAATATGGGCAATGTGCGACACCTAGGTCAACATTCTCCCCCTTTTTGACAATGACAAACCATTCCTCAACATATTGAAAAGAATGTGAAAATTATACCTTTTCTTAGGGAATTGCAAGGGGATGCAAAAATGATCAATTTGTAATGCTCCCCCTCAATTCATGCTTACTCATCCCTGCATGGTTAGTTAAAAAACAAGCAACCACAACACATATGTATATTATATGATTCTAAGCAAGTCTAGATGTATTTCAGTTAATTAGACAAGAAAGGAACCATACAAGCAATAAAAACAATATGATTGAGCTATTTCTCCCCCTTTGTCATCTCAAAAAGGCAGGGGGGGTAGAAGAGCATAAAAGTAAGGTCTTCTCCAAGAACAAAAAACACTCAATCAAACATTTCCACAGAAAAACAGATTAACATCAAGATAAACCATGAAAGCAATGCATTGTCATTAATCAAAATATGGAAAACACTACAAGATAAACCATACGAAGCGTTTCCATAAACCATAAAACAAAAACTGCAAGGATATCATAGAGTAGAAATAGTACAACTCAGATGATGTGCCTAATGTAGATAATACAATCATAGTCCAAAGAGATGTAACATGGTCATCTGAGACTAAAACTAGACACAACAACTCCTAAGCTAAACTACTCTATGTCGATATCATCAACAGCAGCATCCATGTCCTCGTCGGGCTGGTAGTCCTCATCGCCATCATCAGAAGGAGGAGAAGCAGCTGGTGTAGCCTCGGCACCATGATCAGCATCGTCATCCTCATCCTCGTCTTCAGCATCCGTCGCAGTAGCCTCAGCAGCGTCAGTCTCAGCATCCTCCTGGTCAGCCATATCCTCGTCTGGAGGACCAGAAGCACGCCCGGGCCACCTCACACTCTGCTCGGCCCAAGACATGCCTAGAGCATGTAACTCATAGGCAACCTCAATGGGGGGAGCAGAAGAAGTGTACTGGGCCAGGAGCTCGGACAGACGGCCACCTGGGAGCGCCAGAACCGGAGAAGGGCATCCACCTGCAGAGGGTTCAGCGGAAGCAGTAAAGGGTGGAGCAGGGTAAAACTGGCTATACGCGTAAGAAGCGTAGTCACCACCGGGGTAGGGCTCGTAGGTGGGGTAGGGCTGAGGGAAAGATAACGACATGGAAGACATGATGTGGCACAGATCCTGATGGTGATGTTGCTGGACCTGCATGTTGTAATCCTGCTGGTGCATGAGATACCCCATGAGGGCCTCATTTGAAACGTGGAAGTCAGCAAAGGCAGGCTGCGGAGGAGGCTAGAAGGATGGCTCAGGAGGAGGAGGGGCAGATGTGGAGGGTGGAGGAGGAGGTGCAGCTGAGGAAGATGGAGGTGGAGGTGGAGCTGAGGAAGATGATGCACAAGGGGTAGGCACACTCTTTTGAAGAGTGGTCTCACTGATATAAACTCCTTTACGATCAGGGCGGTAGAGAAAATCGGTAAAGAGAGATTTTCCAGTGGCATGCTGGAAAAGACCACAAATTAGGGCAGGATATGGAAGATGTGTGCCCTTGGTGTTCTTTCCTGAGTCAAAACAGGTCATATGGTGAAGGATGTAACGGGCCCATTTGACTCCTTGGTTGTTCAACAGAAGATACATCATCATAGCCGTATTCTCGGCGATGTCCGTTTGATTCTTCTTTGGATGGACATTGCAACTGAGAATAAACGCCAAAACGCGGCGAGGAGAGGAAAGGGCGGAGGAAGGCAAAGTACCCTTTTTTCTATAAGGAAAGTTGGGTTGCTTGAGAAACTTGTGGATATCGGTCAAGTCAACCTCAATTGTCTTATAGACATCCTCGGGAGACAAAAGATCAAGATAAAGAGGGTAGTCGGTGATCCAAGCAGCCGTGCCAACATTGCCATTTAGATAGAGATTGAACGAGCGTTCAGTAATATGGAAAGGTTGTCCGGCGATCATGGACGTCAAAACAATGGAGGTGTCCGCGGAGGGGACCAAAGAGTCGTAGTTCCACCGCAAATTTGCGTAGAACTCACAGACGGCTTTGGTGCTGTATTTCAAGTTATAGAAGCGGGCATCCTCTATGCAAAACGCCTCAATATGATGGGTGCAAAAGATTTGATAAGCTTCCAAGAGGTCAGCGTGAAAGCTATTTGGTTGATGTAGAGCTCGAAAAGGGAAGGGAGAGCGAGGAAGGAGCTCTTTGTAACGAGAAACAGCAGCATTGTCAACAAACGAGAGATTATCGAACGTAATATACCTAGGAGCAAGAGGAGTCGCCATGGCAGGGGCAGGAACGACGCGTTTCCGGCGTTGTGACCTCATGGAGAGGAGAAAGAAGGAAAAGAGCCGATCCGCGCGGAGAGAGAGAGCAGGCGACGCTCCTAGAACAGCAAGAACGAAAGCACAAGGTCGATTGGAGGAGAAAAAGGCCGGAATGAGCGAAGAGAGGACCAGGGTTAGGAAGGGTCGGGGTAAACGGCTAGGGTTCGGTCGACTTTGCTCTAGTTGAGAGGGAGCAAGTCGGCCGATTCCTATTAAAATAAAACCAGTCTGCCGCCGATCGGTCGAGTTTGGGAAATGGAAACTCGGCCGATCGAGCGCACAGGTGCCCTGTACCCGACCGTTCGGCCGAGTTGGAAACTCGGCCGACCAAAACCCTGATGTGGAAAAACCTAATATCTAGCCCTAGCCTCAAATGACCGAATGCAATTTTTCTTTTTGGTCTAGATTGTATATTAAGCATATTTAGGCACATTCCCATCATCATATGGTACTATTTGTCGATTAAAACCCGATTTGTGAGAAAAGCCCGAAAAAGAGATAAAAACTAGAATAGAAATATGCAAAAACAAGCATCTTTTTAGCAAACAAAGCATTTATAAGCAAGAGCAACACATGTAAGATGTAACCAACTAATTAGAGAGCAATTCAACATCATCAAGAGAAATTATGAGCAATTTTGATCTAATAAAATTAAATTGTTCTCTAGCAAGCGGTTTAGTGAAAATGTCGGCCAACTGATTTTCCGTATCCACATGTGTAATATAAATATCCTTTTTGACAATGTGGTCATGGAGAAAATGATGGCGAACTTCTATGTGTTTAGCTCTACTATGCAATATTGGATTATAAGAAAGATTGATTACACTAGTATTATCACAGAAAATAGGAGAAGCATCAAAATGAATGTTAAAGTCTTGGAGCATTTGCTTCATCCATAGGACCTGGGCACAACAACTTCCGGCTGCAATGTATTCAGCTTCGGTAGTTGATAATGCCACTGTGCTCTGTTTCTTGGAGAACCAAGACACCAAGCATGGTCCCAAGAGGAAGCAAGTGCCACTTGTGCACTTTCTATCAATCAAGCAACCTGCGTAGTCAGCATCACTATATGCCACAAGAGTAAAGTCCCTTGACTTAGGGTACCATAGTCCAAAATTTGGAGTTTTGGCTAAGTACCTCAAAATCCTCTTGACAGCAATAAGATGTGATTTCCTAGGGCTTGATTGAAAGCGAGCACACAGGCCAACACTAAACATTATATCAGGTCTAGAGGCAGTTAAATAATGTAAACTTCCGATCATACCTCTATAGAGCTTCTCATCTACCTTCTCACCTTCTTCATCCTTGTCAAGTTTGGCAGTGTTTGACATGGGTGTATCCATCGGCTTCATGTTCTCCATCCCAAAGCGTTTGAGTAGTTCAGTTGTGTATTTGCCTTGGTTGATGAAGTTGCCTTCCTTGGTTTGCTTGATTTGGAAGCCGAGGAAGAAGGTCAACTCACCCATCATGCTCATCTCAAATTCACTCTGCATAAGCGAACTAAACTCTTTGCAAAGATCAAGGTCAGTTCCGCCAAATATAATATCATCAACATAAATTTGAATTATGAGAAAATGGGTAGAAGTGTGTTTTAGAAATAAAGTACAATCAACTTTGCCCATGATATACCCATTATCTAACAAAAAGTTCTTTAGTTTCTCATACCAAGCTCCAGGTGCTTGTTTGAGTCCGTAGAGAGCTTTTTGCAAGAAATATACATGATTGGGTAACTTATCATTTTCAAAGCCTGGAGGTTGAGCAACATATACTTCCTCCTCGATTTTACCATTTAAAAACGCACTTTTAACATCCATTTGATAAAGCAAGAAATTTTTATAACTAGCAAAGGCAAGTAGCATACGAATAGATTCTAATCTAGCAACAGGAGCATAGGTTTCATCAAAATCAATACCTTCTTGTTGATTGTAACCTTGTGCTACTAACCTTGCTTTGTTTCTTACCACTTTTCCTTGCTCATCAAGCTTGTTGCGATAGACCCATTTGGTACCAATGATCTTTCTATCATTTGGTCTTGGCACTAAGGTCCACACACGGTTCTTCTCGAACTGCTCAAGCTCTTCTTGCATGGCAAGGATCCACTCATCATCGCCAAGGGCCTCTTTGATGTTCTTTGGCTCCAGTTGAGAGATGAAGGCACTGTCTGCTTGTTCTTTGTTGTGTGCAGCTCGTGTCCTCACTCTTTCAAACGGATTGCCAATGATCAACTCCTTGGGGTGATTCTTTGCAAAGCGGGGAGTGGGATCCTTCCTTTCTTCTTCTTTTTCTTCTTCTTCAACCTGCTTACCTTTGTCTTTGATGTTGAGCTCTTTTAAGATAGGAATGATTTCATCTGCAACATCATCATCACCAATATGCTTGCCAATAACAGGGTTAGTTTCAATGAATTTAACATTTATAGATTCTTCTATTTTAGATAGTTCAATGTTAAATACTCTAAAAGCCCTGCTAGTAGTGCTATAGCCTAGGAAGAAAGCCTTGTACGATTTCGGATCAAACTTGTCGAGAGAATCCTTGGTGTTCAAAACAAAACAAGGACATCCAAACACATGAAAGAAATCAATTGATGGCTTCCTACCACGCCATAGTTCATAGGGGGTTTTCTTAAAAGTCGGATGAGTGAAAACTCGGTTTTGCACAAAACATGAGGTGCTAACGGCTTCAGCCCAAAACTTCTTAGGAGTGTCATACTCAAGAAGCATGGTTCTAGCCATCTCTTGTAGCGATCTATTCTTCCTCTCAACAACTCCATTTTGTTGGGGTGTGCGAGGAGAAGAGAAATTGTGCGAATAACCCGATTTTTCACAAAAACATTCAAAAAGATCATTTTCAAACTCTCCCCCATGATCACTACGGATGGAAACAACATGACAAGAAGCTTCGTTTTCAACTCGTTTACAAAAGCTCGAGAAAACATCGAGTGTATCACTTTTAGAAACGAGAAAGAAAGTCCAAGTATATCTAGAAAAATCATCGACAATAACAAGACAATACTTGGAGCCGCAAAGCGTTTGTGTTCTCATAGGTCCGAAGAGATCAATATGAAGAAGCTCTAGAACTCTCTTGGTACTCATGACTCCTTTGGATTTGAAGGAGGATTTGGTTTGTTTCCCTTGTGTACAAGGTTGACATTCCTCATCCTTTTCAAAATCCAATTTAGGAAGTCCTCGAACCAAGTCCTTTTTGTTCAGTTTCTTCATTTGATGCAAGTTCACATGACCCAAACGTCGATGCCAAAGCGAAAGATCATTTTTATCCACGACTAAGCATCTATTTAGTATGGGCTTTAAAGCATCGAGAACAATCACATATAGATTACCATTTCTAGTTCCCTTATATATAACATTATAGGACAGGGAATCTAGAAGAAAGCATTCTAAGGAAGTAAAGAGCACAAGATAACCATTATCACATAATTGGCTAACACTAATTAAGTTGTGATGTAGGCCATCAACAAGCAAAACATTTTTAATGCACAAATCATTACCTACATCACCCTCACCTATAACCTTACCCTTTTTGTTGTCCCCAAAGGTTACCGATCCTCCTTTCTTCTTCACAAATTTGTTGAAATGGCTGATTTCTCCAGTCATGTGCTTAGAGCAGCCACTATCAACAATCCATTTCTTTGTGACCTGCAAGAAAAGAGGATGTCGGAACCCAACTCAAACTTTGGGGTCCGGGGTTAGCTTGGGGACCCATTTCATATTTGGGTTGGTCCCCTTAGGCTTGTAAGGACAATAGGTAGAATAATGATCATCACATTTGCAATGCATACATACCATGGGGTTTTTAGAGCCGGAAGACTCTCCATTGAAACTTGGAGTTTCCATACTCTTTTTCTTACCCTTCTTCTTCTTCTTACCTTTTGGAGTAGTCGCATTGTATCCTAGACCACTAGTACCAACTTGTTTGGTAGAGTGCTCTAGAACATCATTTAGAGACTTCTTACCCGAAAGAAACCTTTGCAAAGTAGATCTTAATTTAGCATTATCATCACTAAGATTTGTAATGGTAGTAGATAAACTAGCAA
This sequence comes from Alisma plantago-aquatica, assembly GCA_963693085.1. Classification (NCBI taxonomy): domain Eukaryota; kingdom Viridiplantae; phylum Streptophyta; class Magnoliopsida; order Alismatales; family Alismataceae; genus Alisma; species Alisma plantago-aquatica. Next base: position 1,065,104,604 of record OY856411.1, on the reverse strand, counting down.
GATCTTCTCTAGCATGCAAAAGGTCGACCTCAAGACAGAGGGCTTTAGTAAGAAGAGAATCTTTTTCAAGAGTTAAGTTTGCAACTTCATTTCTAGGCAAGATAGGTCTAGAAGATAAATCATTTGTTTGTGCAAGAAGTTTAGCATTTTCAGATTTAAGGACAACAATTTCTCTTTGATAAGAATACACTTCATCTCTCCTAGCATCATCAATAAGCTTAAGTTCAACATTTTCAGTTTTTATAACATCTAGCTCATCTAGGCAATTTTGGTTCTCTATCTTAAGATTTTCAATAGTTTTAAGATAAGTACCATTCTCAACCTCTACTCCATTATATTGAAGTTCAAGGTCTAGAAATTGCCCTTGTAAGGAATCTATGCTATCAAGATGTAATTTCTCATTTTGATCTAGAATATCAATCTTGGCATAGAGATCATCAACTATCTTTCCTAATCTTTTTCTTTTAGCTTTACATTTAGAAAAAGATGATTGACAATCATTAAGCATTTCAATGAGGGTTTCCTTAGATAAATCAAGTAAACTTTCATCACTTACCTTGCTTACCTCACTTACCTCAATTACTTCTTCACTAGTAGAAGCCATGAGTGCAAGGTGACATTCACCATCCTCGGAGCTTGAGGAACTTGAAGTAGAAGACTCCTCCCATGCCGCATGAGCTGCATCTTTGGGTCGTCTCTCCTTCTTGTTCTTCTTCTTGTACTTGGCTTCTCTTTTGTATTTGTCATCCTTCTTGTGGCTGCTCTTATGATAGCCCTTCTTGGCTTTTGGGCAGTCATTCTTGTAGTGGCCCTTTTGACCACACTCGTAGCACCTAGGAGTGGAGGAGGATGGCTTGCCCTTGAAGTGTCTTCCTTTTGAATAGTTGGCTTCATGATCATTTGCACCTTCATCTTCGCTTGAGGAAGGGTAGGGAGACTTCATGGCAAGGTGTTGTTGCCGCATCATTTCTTCAACTTGAGCTTTGAAGGCTGTGTCCTTCATCTTCTTGGGCTCCTTCTCTTCTCTTTTCTCCTCTTCCTCTTGCTTGTCGAGCCTTGGTTCATGTGCTTGGAGATTACCAACCAGCTCCTCGGTTGACAACTCGCTCAGCTTGTAGACTTCTTCAATTGAAGTGACCTTTGGCTCCCATCTCTTTGGAAGAGATCTCAAGATCTTTGCATTGATGGTACCTCTATCCATGACACTCCCAAGGGCTGCAAGGCTGTTCAAGATGACATTCAACCTTGTGTACATGTCCGCAACTCTTTCATTCTTCCCCATCTTGAAGTTCTCAAGTAGGCCGCCGAGCATATAGACCTTGGCCTCCTTGACTTGCTCCGTCCCTTCATAGGTGACACACAACTTATGAAAATCTCATGCGCCGTGTCCCAAGAAGAGATGCGGTTGAACTCCGATGGTGAAAGGGCGGCGTAGATGATGCTCACAGCTTTAGCATTGAGTTGAGCACGCTTCATCTCATCTTTCGTCCACGTGGTGATGTTCCCCTTCGGCTCTTCATACTTGAGATGGACTATCTTCCACATCTCGTAGCTCACGCCTTGGATGTAGAATTGCATCCTTCTCTTCCAATATAGGAAGTTTGTGCCGTCGAAGACTGGGGGTCTCATGGAGAATCTTCCTTCAAGATTGAGTGACCCAAGAGTTGAATCGCCCATCTTCTCCTACTTGTTGAAGTAGCTTGGAGAAGACCTGCTTTGATACCACTTGTTGGATCAATGGGCTCTAGAAGGGGGGGGGGTTGAATAGAGCTTCACAAACTTCACAAAAGTGATTAGACCACCAAATTATATTAAGTGCAGAACTTAATTCAAAACAGCAATTTGATGTCCTAAACTAGCATACAAAGCAAGGATAAGAGACAAGGAAAGCATGCACTTGGACAGGTGGTTTAGAGTGGTTCCATGTCCTAAACTTAGGAGCAATGTCAGTCCACTACCTAGAGTTGGTTAGGCTCTAGGATTTGTAACTTGGTTCTCTTATATATATCACACAATAAGATTACAAGCTACAACTACCAACCATCCAAGGACTTATATATCAAGCCAAGATCTTCTACCTCACCAAGGACTTACCCACTAAGCAAGTAGTCTTCCACCTTCTTCAAAGGACTTACCCACTCTTGCTCTAGTCTTCGGCCTTGCAGGATTTACCTATCTTGCTTGAGCTTTGCCTTGCACCTCTCCTTCACTTGGAGAGCTTTAGCACCTTCCTCCTTCACTTGGAGGCCTGGAGCAGCTAGCCTTCTTCTCCTTCACTCGGGGAAGAACATCAACCTTCTTCTCTTTCACTCGGAGAAGAAACTTCAATCAATCTTCATAGAGAATGGAGATGGGAGAAGTGGAAAGGAGAGCTTTACAAGATTACAAATGATAGCTCTCATACATGGGATCCTAACTCACTCATACTCACGAATTTGCTTTGAAGGTAGAGAGAGAAAGGGGCTCAAATGATTAGAAACCACTCAACTAAGGCTAGGACCAAGCATATGTGAATGAGCAACCTTGGAATGAAGTCCAAGAGGTCCTATTTATAGTTGAGGGTGTCCCTTTGAGGTTGGGAGAGTTAAGTGGCACAAACTAGCCGTTTTACAACTTGCAACGGATCTATTTTGAGTCCCACCTACTCCTCCAACGGTTGGAATTTCTTTTTCTGCATTCCAGTACAGTTCGATCGGCCGAGTTTCAATAAAGGCAACTCGGCCGAACCACTAAGCGACAAGTCTGAAAGATAGACTGTCGGCCGAGTTTCCTTGGAGAAACTCGGCCGATCGGTCTACTTTCAACTTCGACCGATCAGTGGATCGGCCGAGTTTCCCACCATAGAAACTCGACCGAACATCGATCGGCTGGGTTGGTAACTCGGCCGACAGCCCAGAAAATTCCAGAATATATGGATCGGTCGAGTTTGGAATTCGGCCGACAAAATCCCTGTTATGGGTATTTTGGAATTTTCATAAACTGTACAAACGATGGATTTTTGAGTCCCAATCAATTTATCCATCTTAGTTACAATACAAAACATGAGTATAAGTGATTACATCAATTCTTCTAAGCCTCTAAGGGCTATATTACAAAACGATCACAAGTCACATGTTTTGCATGTGCTGGATGAGTAGCTTTGGAGTGGAATGAGATTCTTTTCTTGTACCTAATGTCTGAAACAATCTCAAATAGATTTGTTAGATACATATGAATGGAATGGTTAAGTCATTATCAAAATATGGGCAATGTGCGACACCTAGGTCAACAAGTTGCACCCCACATTTTGGGTAAATTGCACTTTACCCAAAATTAGGGTTTTAAGCACAAGGATTGCCCCACAAGCTGCATCTTGATGCCCAAGCTTGGGAAATCCATCATACTTCATCATATTCATTCTAATGATGTCTCAACACTATAGGAACATATTAAAATGTGAAATTTGCAAGTTAACCCCTTTTAATTGGGTAATTTGCACATAAGTCCCTATTAACAAAACAATATTATAACATTGTTCAAAAAGGACAGAAAGGGAAATATATGTTCCTCAGAAGCTTTAATTACATTATCAATAGATAACCACAAGAATTTAATCACATGCTTAAACAAAACACCTGGGGTTAGTTCATAACCCAGGTCAGGGATGTTACATAAAGAGTGCATCCAAACAACTTCTTTCTCAATTTTGATCAATGGTTCACCGGAAGGTCTATTCAAGGTGAGCAATGGACTGAGACAGGGTGACCCCCTGTCCCCTCTTCTCTTCACAATGGTTATGGAAGGTCTTACTAATATGATGCAACTAGTGGAAGAGAAAGGATCAATAAAAACTTTCTATATCAATGGTACCAAAGTCTTATCCCATCTTATCTTCGCAGATGACGTGATGCTTTTCTCAGTGGGGAATTCAAAGAGACTTCATGAACTTAAAAGGGTTCTCATCCAATTTGGCAGAATGACCGGGCTCTACATCATCCAAATCAAGTCAAAGATCTATTGCTCTAGATCCTGTGATAGCAGAAAAGGTAGGTTGAAAGTGGCGATAGGCATGGAAAATGGGGTGCTCCCTACTAAGTATCTTGGTGCACCAATTACAGGTGGTAAAGGAACTACTAAAGACTTTACGACCTGCCTTGTTTGCATCAGAGCAAAGGTGGAACACTGGAGTGGAATAAAAATCTCCATGGTGGGGAGATTAGTCCTTATGAGGTCTATCATTCAGAGCATGATAAGATTTTGAGGGGATGTGTGTGAGATACCGAACCCTGTGGTGGAAAGAATGAGTACTATAACAACCAATTTTGTGTGGGGTGGCAAGCATCATAGTGTGGCATGGGAGGTTATAGTTGAACCTTTCGAGAAAGGGGGGCTGAATATCAAACAACCTAAGGATATTCTGGACAACTATAGAATGAAAAGGCTTGATAGGTTCCTTAGAGGGAGGGACAATATATGGATAGATTGGATGAGGAAAAGATATGACAACATACCTACAATGACAACACAACAATCAAGAGCTTGGAGAAACATGTGCCAAAACTGGGAAAAGGCGCAAACCTTCTACAAAGTTGATGGCAATATTATGATGATGTTAAAAGAACAACATATCACACCATGGATCAACAAAGTCGAAGGCTCAAATGTCTACTGGTACAAGACACTTTGGGGCCCCTTTCATGTTCCGAAATGGAGCACGAAAACATACAATGCTATTTTGAAAAAACTAACTACGAAAGATAGGATGCACAGATGGGGTATACAAATCTGCAACACCTGCTGTCTTTGCAATAGAGAGGAGGAGAAACACAAACATCTGTTTGGGGACTGTAACTACTCCATGTACATATGGACAGCTATATGCCTTAAGAACAGATGGGTTATCAACAATCAACTGAATCTTGAAGACATTATCACACAGATTGGTTCCTCAAGCAGATCCAAATATGAAAAAGGCTTTGCTGGTCTTTGCATTACCCTCTTCTGTTATGCCATCTGGGAGGAAAGGAACAAGAGAGTCCATGGAGGGACTAGGACTACTGAATCTGATCTAATTCAGAAGTTGTGTATAGACATTAGAAACGTGGTGAGAGCTAAGAAAGACCTTGTAAAAGGCAGCTCTCCATTAGCTAGAAAATATTGGGGCATTTTGTAGAGTTACGTCCTTGATATGGGTTGAGATGCTTTTGTTTGTAACGCATACTCAATGATGTAATGGTTGACGGGTTAGCTTAGCTACACCCTTTTGGCAATGTTATTTACCTATTTCAAAAAAAAAATATTATAACAGAAAGGAAATAAAAAGTAGAGCAACGGAAGCATATGATGAACATTGTCTATAAAAAAATATTTGTCCACTTCTAAATGTCGTGCTTGATGTTAAAGGTCCCGTCATGTTAATCTTAGGCCCCATTTAGCTTGCGGGATGATTAAAATTCCACTAGTAATTATTATCACATGTTTACTTGAGCAAAATTAGGATTACAAAAAGACTATGGAAGTAGGAGAAGTCCCAAACTATCCGGACTTTCCTTTGACTGCCGTCTCTCCAGTCATAGGTGACCTACTCCATCGATTCGCTTCTAAGCCGTTCTCCTCATTGCTTTCGGCTTCATTTATTCCAGCCAAAGATCATCCGTTTCTTGTCGAAACCACTGCAGCTATTACCGTATAAGCAGCTCAACGTGCGTTCTATTCACAATGTTGCCGCTTTGACGAATGAGCAACAGTATGAACTGGAAATTGATTTCCTCGTCATGGATTTCTACGAATAAAACCAAACAGAATCTTTAAAAAATCATATAACACAACCCAATTACGACAAAATGGATTGGTATAGATGTTGTTGGGTATTCAACAATGATAAATTTCATATAAAGAATGAATTGGTCTCGTTGCCGAAGAACAATGAAAACTTATATATAAAGAATACATTGGGCGTAAGGACTTACTTATTGTTTGCTTACTTCTGGTTTACTACAATTTTCGGGTTCTTTATCAGTTTCGTGCAAGATAGTCCATGATGACAAAACGGGACTTGACGCATGACTGATGGAGCACGTATGTTACATGGTGAAGCAACAGTTAGGGAAAGGCTAAATTATTTTTTAATTCTACTTTCAAACATAGCATGGGAAATTAACTTCTCAAGGACGGAGTCACGGGGAAGCAGGGGGCCTTGACAACCCCCCAACCCCCCCCCCCCCCCCCCCCCCCCAATGTGAAAATAATCTATACATATGTATAAATATATACATTTATAGATTTAAGTTAAAATGTATTTGATGTCAATTCATAACTAATCACAAATTGTGCCTTTTTTTGGTTGAGCGGTGCAGGTTTGAATTCACAATTATGAATACACAATTATGACATGTATATCTATATAGATGCGTTTTCATATGTATAAATTAAGTTGTAGCACTGGAGTGCGGGTTGTCTTTTGAGTTGAGTGGTGCAGGTTTGAACTTGGATGAGTGTAAATTTTGTTTACACGCTCAATATGTGAATAGTGACATGTGTATCTACATATGTGTATTCTTATATGTCTACATAAATTGTAACAGTGGCATAGTGGAGTGCAATTAATTTTTTGAGATATTGGTTGCTAGTTTAAATGCTCTTGGTTGTGTTTTTATTTTTTTCTGTATAACATGAGCTTATACATAACAAAAATTGGAAAAAAGGTTTTTGGAGAGTCCAAAGGTGGTGGACCTTCATAGAAAGAGACTTGGTGGTAGAATGATGAAGTTCAAAAGGCTATTAGAATGAAAAGGGAGATATATAGGAGTTTTTCTAAATCTTGAGATGATGCAACGTTCCATAGATACCAACAAGCAAATAAAGAAGCTAAAAAGGTTGTTCAAGATGCAAGGTCTAGGTACTCTGGTGATATCTATAAGAAGCTCGACATAAGAGATGGGGAAAAAGATACATAGAAATTGACTCGTATAAGAGAAAGGAAAGGAAGAGACTTGAGTCAAGTAAAATACATTAAAAATGAAGATGGTAGAGTGTTGGTGAAGGACGATGATATCAAGAATCAATGGAAAAATTACTTCCATAAGCTTTTCAATGGAGATATATAAATAATGTTAGTGACTCGTGTGACATCAATACAAGTGATATCATTTATACACGATGAGTTTCACTATTTGAGATCAAGAATGATTTGAAAAAGATGAAAATGAGAAAGACATACAGACTAGATGATATTGCTATTAATGTATGGAAGGGTATGGGGGGAGAAGGAGTTATGTGATTAACTAATTTCTTTAACAAGATCATGAAGACCAAGAAGATGTCAGATGAGTTGAGAAATAGTACTATAGTCCCCATGTACAAGAACAAAGGTGATGTTCAGAGCTGCACAAACTACATATGTATCAAGTTGATGAGTCACACAATGAAGCTTTGGGAGAGGATAATTGCGCAGAGGATAATATCTATAACACAGATATCAAACAAATAATTTGGTCTCATGTATGGAAGATCAACAACAAATTATATGTTTCTAATAATGAAGCTTATGGAGAAGTATAGAGAAAGCCAAAGAGATCTTTATATGGTTTTTATTGATTTGGAAAAGTCTTATGACCGAGTACCCATGGAAGTGTTGTAGATGGTTTTGAAGAAAAAGGGTGTTCCAATCCAATACACAAACTTGATTAAAGACATGTATGATAGCTCTAATGCAAGTATGAAGAATCCTATAGGGGAGACACCAGCTTTTCCTATCACATTTGGGGTACACCAAGGACCCACACTCATCCTATATCTATTCGTTCTTCATATAGATGAGTTGAAAAAGAATGTTCATGATGATATTCCTTGGTGCATGTTATTTGTTGATGATATTGTATTGATTGATGAAATTAAAGATGGATTGAATGATAAAGTGGAACTTTGGAGAAAGGCAATGGAACCAAATGGATTGATGATTATTAGGAGAAAAATTGAGTATATCCATTGCAAGTTTAGTCAATCTCGTAGTGTGAATGGTGGAGCCAAGTTGGGCGAAGTAGACATACCAAAATGTGATAAATTTTGTTACTTGGTTTCTATTATTCATATAGGCAGGGATTCCCAAAATGATGTTTGTCATAGGATCACTGTAGGATGGTTGAAATGGAGAAGTGCAACTGGAGTATTATTTGATTGGAAGAGCCCTCTCAAATTAAAAAGCAAGTTTTATAGAATTGCTATATAGCCAACCATGCTTTATGGGAGTGAATGTTGGATGGTGAAGAAATAATGTCTCAACAAGATGAAAGTGGCTGAAATGAGTATGCTGAGATGGATGTGTGGGAAGATAAGAAAAGATCACTTGAGAAATGACTATATCAGGAATAAAGTGGGGGTGGCGAGAACTGAGGACAAGTTGTTTGAGGGCTAACTCAGATGGTATGGACATGTGCAACATGGACCGAATAATGTGCCTATATGAAGTAATGCTATTGAGTCAATCACAATTAATAGAAGAAAAGGAAGGCCTAAATTAACATGGGAAGAGTTTTTAAGGAGAGATGTTGAATCTCTACATCTCAACCAAATATGATAGATGATAGAGCTGAACGGAAATGAAGGATCCATGTAGCCGACCACAACATAGTTGGGACTAAGGCTTAGATGATGATGATGATGATGATGTTGGGTTTTGTGGGACAGAACAAGCAGTAGAAATAAAAATTTATCTAACCACAAACCCATAACCAACAAATCACATCAACAACTATGCAATAGGAAAGATGGTTTAGAAAGATATACCTATTTGTTTTGAGAAGTCCCATGTACCCCTCTATTTATAGTAGAGGGCAGGGTCAGCGCTCCCAGTTTGTACGGGAGTAGAAGGGTCTGGATTTTCCACGAACTGACTGTGACAGGAGAACCGATCGGTTCACAACTGAACTGGTCGTTTGGGCAAGTGAGTCGATCGGTTCATAATTGAATCGGTCATTTGGGAAGGTGAGTCATTTGATTCACCCAGTGAATCGGTCATTTCACTTCCCAGACTTACCCACAATTGACTTTCCTTATTCATTTCTAATTAATGCAAAGATTAATTATTGTCCCAATAAAATTGAACAAGTGAAATGAGGATCTTTTCACATGAACCAAGAAACCCAACACTTGCACATTTGGTCCATGTGAACCGATCGGTTCATTAGAGTCAACCAGTCGTCTCACTGACCATGAGCTGATCGGTTCACCCAATGAACCGATCGATTGGTGGTCTAAGTTGTGCAGAACTCAGTCAATGTAATTCTCAAATAATCTGACAGTCTAATTAGTTGGTTCAACACTTGAACTTGATGATTCTGAGTCAAGTCTATTGATTGAATGTTTAAGTGAGTACCTAAAAGCTTTATAATAAATCTAAACATCATTCATGGATAAACTCCTCTTCCAGGTTAATCCTATGTGTGTAACCCTATAGGTTCCATTTCACGTTGGCAGTGAATGTCCATAACTAACTTATGACATCACAAGCAAAGAGTGGTGCCTAGTCGCAAATCAGTGCTACCCAAGTGAAGAGTAAAGTTGGAGAACAACTTTCAACCTACAATCTCTTATAGGTGTTGCCACGAATGTATAGTCCCTTTGTCACTGATATCCAGGTTGAACTCGAGGCATGGACTTGTCATCCTCTACAAATGTTCAATCTATGTTTCTTGAACCAGAGCAGGCTGTCTGAGATATATGTAAGTTCAATATCATATATTGACTCGCATCTACATGGCCATGTATTTCTCAGTCGAATAGGTACAATCGACTAGGTACAATAGTGAGAATGTACATACTCTTATAATTCGTATGATCTCATTATTCAAGTCACGTAGTTGAAGACATATGTCATTGAGTATTGTCACTCTCTATACATCTAACATGTTATACTATTATCTCAAAATAGTTAAAACATATAGACAGAAGTTGTCTTTATTAATATTTCAAATCATTTACAAAGTATGTCATTACAATCATCATATGACTGGCTCTATGGGCATACATACCAATAGACTCCCATTTGCACTTATAACCAATCACCCATGAACCTCAATCCTTGTGATCTAGCATGACCATCATGCTTCTTCTGTGAAAGTTTCTTAGTCAAGGGATCAACAATATTATCTTTAGTTGGTACTCTGCAAATCTTTACATCTCCTCATTGTACGATCTCTCGTATGAGATGGAAGCACCGACATATGTGCTTGGACTGCTAATTTGATCTGAGTTCTTTAACTTGTGCAATAGCTCCATTGTTGTCACCATAAAGCTCAATTGCATCACAGATGCTAGGAACCACCCCTAGTTTAGAGACAAACTTCTTCATCCACACATCCCCCCTTGCCGCATGAGATGCAACAATATACTCGGCCTCTATCATAGAATCTGCAACTGTCTCTTTCTTGGAACTCTTCCAGCTCACATCTCCATTGTTAAGGCAAAACACAAATCTTGAATGAGATCTATAATCATCTTTATCGATTTGGAAGCTTGCACCAATGTAACCCTTTACCACCAACTCTTCCTCACCGCGGTAGATGAGGAATTGATCATTAGTTCTTCTCAAGTACTTTAGGATGTTCGTCACGACTGTCCAGTGAGCATCTCTAGGATCGAACTGGTATCTACTCGTCATGCTGAGTACATATGAGACATCGTGATGGGTGCACAACATTGCATACATGATGGTTCCAATTGCTGATGCATATGGAATCTCACTCATGTGTTCCCTCTCTTCACAAGATTTGGGACATTGAGCTCTAGAGATAGGAACTCCATGAACCATGGGTATGTTTCCTCTCTTTGAGTTATCCATGCTGAACCTCTTCAACACTTTATCCAAGTATGTGCTTTGACTTAGTCTAAGAATCCTTCTAGATCTCTCACTATAGATCTTGATTCCTAGGATATAGGATGCTTCTCCTAAGTCTTTCATTAAAAATGTATTTCCAAGCCATGTCTTTACCTTTTGTAAAGTAGGAATGTCATTCCCCATTAATAGTATGTCATCTACATACAATATGAGGAATGTAGTCATGATCCCACTAACCTTCTTGTACACACAAGGTTCATCTTCATTTTGACTAAAGTCAAACTCTTTGACTTTTTCATCAAATTGAAGATTCCAGCTCCGAGATGCTTGCTTCAATCCATAGATTGACCTTTTTAGCTTACAAACTTTATTTGCAAATTTTGGATTTATAAAACCTTCAGGCTATGTCATGTATACATCCTCTACAATATTCCCACTAAGTAATGCAGTTTTAACATTCATTTTCCAAATCTCATAGTCATAGTAGACTGCAATAGCAAGCATGATCCTGATGGACTTAATCATGGTGAATGAAGAAAAGTTTTCCTCATAGTCAACGCCTTGAACTTGTCTGAAACCCTTTGCAACCAATCTGCCTTTATAAATCTGCACATTGCCATCTATGTTGGTCTTCTACTCGAAGACCCACTTGCACCCTATGGGTTTTTCCCCTTTAGGTGAATCCACCAAGGTCCATACCTTATTGGTATACATGGATTCCATCTCAGATCTCCTGGCCTCAAGACATTTCTCAAAATATGGTGATTGCATAGCTTCTAGATAGGTAGTTGTCTCATCATCTATGACCAACACTCACTACCTTCTTGAGTCACAATATATCCAAATCTTTTAGGCTCAAGGCATGTCCTACTAGATCTACGAGTTCCCTATGTTACTTGAGGAATTTGAGATTCCATAACATCTTGTGATTCTCTATGTTCCTCTTGTTTATCTATCAGTTCAATGTTTTCTTGTTGGTCTCAAACTTTTCAAGTTCCACTTGCCTCCCACTGATTCCTTTGGAAATGAATTGTTTTTCAAGGAATGCAACATCTCTGGAAACAAACATTTTGTTGTCAGTTGGGTTATACAAGTAATATCCCTTGGTTTCCTTAGGATATCCAACAAGGTAACATTTATCAGATATAGGGCCAAGATTTTTAGGAAACATTTTCTTGATGTAATCTTCACACCCCCAAATCCTCATAAAAGACAGTTTGAGACACTTCCCTGTCCATATCTCATATGGTGTCTTTTGAACATATTTTGACAGTACTTGATTAAGTGTAAACACGACGGTTTGAAGAGCATAACCCCAGAAGGTTTTCGGAAGACTAACAAAACTCATCATAGATCGCATCATATTCAGTAATGTGTGATTCCTTCTTTCTGACACACCATTATGTTGTGGTGTCCCTGGTGCAGTCCATTGTGATACAATACCACAGGCTCTCAAAATGTCTTCAAACTCTTGGCTTAAGTATTCCCCACCTCGATCAGATTGAAGTTCCTTAATAATTTTTTCAAGGTGGTTTTGTAATTCATTCATGAAATCCTTGAACCTTTTAATGGTTTGTGATTTATGTTTCATCAAGTAAACATAGCCATACCTACTGAAGTCATCAGTAAAGGTAATGAAGTATTTCTACCCAACTCTAGCATTTGTTCTAAAAGGCCCACATACATCAGTATGTATGAGACCTAACATATCACTCACTGTCTCATTTTTACCTGAGAAGGGAGTCTTTGTCATCTTACCCAACAAACAAGATTCACATGTCTCTATTGATTCAAAATCAAAAGAGTCTAGATAACCATCTTTATGGAGTCTAGATATGTGATTCTCATTTATGTGCCCTAGACGACAATGTCACATGTATGATTTATTTGAGTCATTGAGTTTTTACCTTTTGGTGTTTACATTGTATACACTTGTCTATAGATCTATCAAATGTAGACCATAAGACATCGGGGCACTACCATAAAAGATCCCATCATTAGAAATGAAACATGTTCTATTCTTAATAAGAAATTCAAATCCATCCTTATCCAAACAAGATACAGAAATGATATTCCTAATAATGGAAGGTACATATTAGTAGTTTTGTAACTCTATTATCAGCCCACTTGGTAGAGATAACTCACAGGTTCCTAGTGCACTGTCAGCAACTCTTGATCCATTAGAAACATGTAGTTCAACCTCGCCTTTTGCAAAGGCCTACTTCTTTTCAGATCCTTCACATTTGAACAAATGTGTCATCCACATCTGGTATCCCGTACCCATGATGAAGAAGTAGTAAATTTAATCTTAATTACATATACACCTAAAGTAGAGAGCTCTATCTCTTGCTTCATCTTCCTTGATTCCCTTAATCCTTTCTGTATTTTGAGGGCAGAAGATTTAGACTTCATCTTGGCGAGAGAATGCTTCTCTGCCTTGCCTGTGTCCTTGGACTCCATTCCAGTGATCACTATTATGGAACTATCCTTCTTCATTTGTTCTTCAACATTTGTCAAAATGTCATGAAGCTCTGACAGTTGTTTAGCCATGTTGCACAAGTAGTAATGCTTGATAAACATGCTATATGATTTAGGCAACGATTGCAAAATCATATTTGTGGCCAACTCTTGACCCAAAGGAAATCATAGTTTCTCCATACGTTCTATATGTCCAATCATATTGAGAACATGGGCCTAACTAGATCTCCCTTTGTCAGTTTGCATTCAAACAATGCCTTAGGCGTACATTGAACAAATTCTACAACCACTGGTATCATAGGAATATGCAGAACACTTCTCATAGTCCTTAACTAATTATGTAAATATATCTCAATTAAATTGTTCAATTTCAATGATGATTTCTTTGCCATTTGATTCTATAAGAGAAAACATGTGCAGTTTGTCAAAAATCCTTTTGATTTTATTTGAATAAAGTTGACGACATTTAATTAGGACTTTAATTAATTATCACTCCCACTATTTTGTTCAAAATGATAGCCCTCACTATCTATTCAGAATATTGCATAGTATAATATTTTAGTGGGCCAAGATCCATATTTCACCAAGTCATGACTCAGTTTTGGCTGATCACCCATAACTTGACTATTTAGGTAGGCCATCATGACAATTGCATCATATGCAACTCTTGGATGGATGATATGTGCAACTCTTTTCCATATTCATCTTCATGCCTCTGGGCTTGGGCTCTGCAAGTCACCAGTTAAGTCTTGACTGAAGTGGGATTTTATCGCACTAACAAACTCACTCAGGGTTGAAATCCCAGAGCTTTTACCAAAACCAAAGTGCAATAATACCACCCGCTAGCGGACGAGTCTTATCGCAGTATAGTTAAGGATCGAACCCAAAGGACAACATCTTTAAGAATCCTTGTCAGTCGAATCTAGCTCAAGTAAAACTAATATTTAGAACGATTGGTTGATTTGAGGTTAATTAAACTAATTGTAAGAAAGTAAAAGTTGAATTAAAGTTGGATTTAGATCAATGATATGGAATCGCTGGGATGGTATGGGGTTTCACCACCGCTACACAGGAAAACACATTCAATCGCAAACAATACAGGCAAGATATAACAATCCAAATAGAGCTGCTGCGGAACCCCCCATACGGGCGTTAGGTTCGCGTAAGCATCACCTTAGGCATCAGATGTCTCATCACCATCTGGATCACTTACTTATGACTCTGAAGATACATAAATCCAATGAAGGTTGTGGCCCCCCTATACAGGCGTCACACAGAAGCGTCACCGAAGGATAGATGGCTCGTCCCCTCGCAGATGATACACTTACAACCTCGAAGAAATCCCATTCTATTTTTAGTTTGGGAGTCAACCACATTAATCGATAAGCAAGTAGGTGATAGATCTACAAACTAACATCGATGATAAACAAAGACGATACAAAATCCAACTAAGGTTGTGGTCCTCCCTAAGGGATGTTTATATCATAGAAGCATCACCGTAGGCTAGATGTCTCGTCCCCCCATGGATCATACACTTACGACCTCAAGGAATCCTATCGGAAGTTCTCGTCAAGGATTCAAACTTTGTAAACAGCCATTCCATCCCACATGTAGAAGATTTCATAATACGGGAAAGAACAAGATGAAAGCAAGTAGATACTCCACTACAAACATACTAAATAATAGAGAAATGGAAAGTTATATACATTTCCATGGAGAGTTTAACAAAAGAACATGATTGCATGGGCAGCGAGGCTAGTCCCCGCACCCCAGCAAAAAGTTACTACTCGCTCATGATGCGAGAATCAAGAATAATAAGAAAGAGAGAGAAATCCGATATGAACTCGGTGCAGAAGGTAGTCTCAGCTCGGTGAAGAAGATACAACCTTCTATGTCCTGTCGGAGCAGATCTGGACGCGAACGGGAGATGCCAAGATAGACCAGACAGTCTCCCTCGCTCCATCTTCCTTCTCTCCTCAACCTCCTTGGTTGCAACATGGGAAGTAGGTGGAATGAAACTGGCATGGGTGGCACTGGATTTGGATCGGACCTGTGTACAGGCAACCTATTGGCGTCCCGGAACCGCCCCCCAAATGAAGACCCTTGGGGTCCTATTTATAGGCACACATCTGTCCCTCATGCCTTTAGTGTGAATCCAAACGAAACGGTCTTGATAAATATCTTGATCAGTTTGCATAGTACGCATGCTCATACAGTTTTGCATTTCATGTAAGTGATCCATTCAGTCGTCATGCATATCTAATCTAAATGGTCTTCACATGGGGAAGCAAACGGTCTTCATAGCTGGGTACTTTATTAAACGGTCTGCATGCATTGCCTTTTCCAATCGATCTGTATTGCATGTAGTTTTCACTCCTTTCGGTCTTGGACCAGTCTTTATCAAACGGTCTCGTGACTTTCGGTTCGCTGCTGGCCGCTCTTCCCAAACGGTCTTACTGCATTGTTCATTCTTTACGTGATATCATGCAAACTGTCTCATGCAGTTGCATTGGCAAATGGTCTCGGGGTGATTAAACGGTTTCATGTGCCACTCATTCGGTTTTCAATCTTAGCAGCAAACAATCTTCATAAGTGACTTGCTCAAACGATCCCACGTAGCCAGCAAGAGACCAAACGGTCTCGCGATTATCATTTCCCAAACGGTCTTCATGCATTTGGCTACCCAAACGGTTTTGCATGCCCTTCAGTTTGTCTTGAACGGTCTTCATGTGTGCTTCAAACAATTTGCATGCATGATAATCCAAATGGTTTGGAGTGGATAATGACCCAAATGATCTTCATTCCAGCAGCTCACACAGTCTGCGTGTGCATGCATGGTACATTCATGTATATAATTTTAGCTCATTCGGTCTTGAGAATTCAAACGGTCTTCCAATCATTCGGTCTTCATAATCTTTTATTCAAACGGTTTGGCAGCAGTGAATCATTCGGTCTTGGGATGATTTCCTTCATTCAATCCAGCAAACAATTTTATAGTGCTTGTGTAAATGATTTCGCGTATGCATGCTTTTCCATTCAGTTTGGTATCAAGTGCCCAAACGGTCCGGCATGTACGTGCCTTTTTCATTCGGTTTGCATTGCACTAAACCAAACGATTTTGATATGTATGCATGCAAACGGTCTTCGCAACACTACTGAAGCAAACAGTCTGTGTTGCTGCATGCTCAAGCAGTCTTCATGCGTTGCTCAATCCCTCGCAGCCAAACGGTCTATGCGACCTTCAAACGGTCTTCACACTTGCAGCAAATGGTCTTCGTGCATGTGCTCATTCGGTCTTGCATTGGCCCAGCTCCATTTAGTTTTGGAAATTCAAACGGCCTCGCGGACCAAAAACTCCTCAAACGGTCTCGCTGCTTCATTCGGTTTGGTAATCCATTCGGTCCCGTTGTCATACAGTTTCGTTGTCCAAACGGTTTCGGTCCAAACGGTTTCGGTCCAAATAGTTTCAATCCAAACGGTTTCGAAATCGTTAGACATCATCCAGCCTTGAGACCGTTTGGGTTCATTCGGTCTTGAAACCATATGGACTCAAACGGTCTTGAGATTGTTTAGGCTCATGCGGTCTTGAAACCAAATGGGCTTAAACGGTCTTGAGACCATATAGGTGAATATCTTAAAACCGAGAGGTCAGAACTGTTAGAGCAAACCGTTTGGTTAAGACCGATTGGTCAAGATCAAAAGTGAGTGAAGGTGGGCCCCAACTAATTGTTCAACCTTATCAAGACCTGCATCAAATCAACATAAATTCAATAAAAATCTTAATAATCGAATCAGTTAAGTAATTTTGAACATTATGATATATTTTGATTTTAATGAGTGAAATTTGATATGTTGAGTCAAAATGAGCCCAAGATGGTAATTAAATTCCATGATGAATATGCATTCATCAAAATATCCCAAACTTAAACGTTGCTCGTCCTCGAGTAACACAAAATCTAAAACAGTCGCCAAATGAATACTTTCAATTTGTGTGATTGCTTCATCTTCACATCACGAATATTTTCTTTCTGCTCAATATGACTCAGTATCTCAACCTCCTGAGACGACTAAACACTTCTTACCATATTTTCGTTCCTGAGATCGTTTCCAATATCACTTCCTCCTCACTTTTTCCAACAACAAGCATGTCAAAGAGTTTTGTAAGAGTCCAGAGACACCCGTAGAACAACAAGTGTGCATTTGATCTGACACTGGTGTTTTTCAGGATAGGGTAGGCATTCATTGTGCCATTAGGTAGAAAATGGAGTGAATGGTGGTATGGAAGGAAGAAATAAATCTCTCCTCTATTTGACTCGAGATTTTTATTATTTTATTTGCAATTTCATTTATTGCATTTTTGTGCGAATCTCTCCTCTATTCGACTCGAGATTGCATTTCTTTTTGTGTGCGCTTTGGCATCTTTTTGTTTGCAAATCTCTCCTCTATTCGACTCGAGATTGCGTTTTTGGTGGTACGCCCCTATTTATCTGTTAGGGTATGGAAGAAGCAGATATAGAGGGAAGTGTTGTGCCACCCAGAACTTAGGGTTTGGCATTCTTTTGGTTATTTTGTTTCTTTTTTTATGGATGGAGGGATACGAAGATGGTAGAAGAAGTGTAGAAGAGAGTTCAAATCAGAATGCAACTTGGTTTACAATTTAGTGCATTGGGTCGTTCTCTTTATCATACTCTTCTCACATAATGACTTGATGAGGATCTGGAGGAGATTCCATGTTATTGTTCCACTAGTCAGTTAGGAAGCATGACGTGTTTGATCCCTATCAGTTCAAAAAAAAACTTATCAATTTTGCAAAAAGTATCATGACGTTAGGAATCATAAGCTTCACAAGATGATTTCAATCAAAAGGCTTTGTTTCAAAAGGTGGTCCTTTTGAGGATTTACTTCGAATAAGGAGGATATAATGATTTAAAATGCATAGCAAGTTAGACAGTGACTTTTAATGAAATAGGAAGTGTCAAAAATTCATCAAGTATCTGTTCAATTTCTTTGAAAAACATTAAAGAATTTTGAAAATTTTGAAATTTTTATCAAGAATGTGACAGTGAAAACTTAAGTATGAAAAGGATGGGTGTAGGTGGAAAGTGGGGTACGTACCACCCACCCTCCACCCCAAACTTAGAGATTTGCTCATCCCGAGAAAACCCTAAATCCAAGATGGAGGGGAAAATTCATGCCTGATTGACCACCAAATGTGGCAGCGTTCCAGTCAGCGTGCATCCTCTTATCTAAAAATCTAAAGAAAGATTAATCAAAACTCAAGATAGCATCTCGCGATGTGAATTTTATTTGGTGCAAAATTATCTGAAAGGTGAAAACAACATTAAGGAAAAATTTCTAATTCAAAATTGAGAACTAAATACGAATTTATTTATCGGGTTGCCTCCCGACAAGCGCCTTTGTTTTATGTCGATGGCTCGACTTGATATCTTCGACTTCACGGTGGTTCCTTTGGATTGGAGAGATCTATTATTTCTTCGGTGATCATATCTGCTGTGGTGAAATATCTTTTCAAGCGTTGGCCATTCACCACAAATTCACTTGACTTTTCACCCCATAAAGAGAAAGCAACATGTGGGGAGATGCTTTCGAGAATGTACGGTCCAGACCAGTGGGAGTGGAGTTTTCCTGGGAATAACTTCAATCTTGAGTTGAACAACAGAACTTGGTCTCCCACTTGTATGTCTTTTCTTTTTAAATGGCCATCATGCCAAAGTTTGGTGTGTTCTTTGTAGTTTCGCGCATTCTCGTAAGCTGTCATCCTGAGTTCATCCAACTCTTGAAGTTGCAGAATCCTGGCTTGGCCTGCTTTCTTCATGTCGAAATTCAGTTGTTTAATTGCCCACCATGACTTGTGTTCCAATTCGACTGGAAGGTGGCAAGCTTTTCCATATATTAATCGAAAGGGTGTAGTCTCGGGGGGAGTTTTATAAGCAGTTCGATAGGCCCAAAGAGTGTCGTTAATTTTCATTGACCAATCCTTTCGATTGCGGCCTACAATTTTTTCCATAATAGCCTTGAGTTAGCGGTTAGAAACCTCTACCTGTCCACTTATTTTTGGATGGTAGGGCAAGGCTACTTTAAATGTTACACCATATTTTCTCAGCAAAGCTTCAAAGATTCTTTCAAGGAAGTGAGACCCTCCGTCAGATATCACGGTTCGTGGCACCCCAAAATGGGGGAAAATAATATCTTTGAATAATTTGATGATGGGTTTGGAATCACTAGTGACGGTTGGTATAGCTTCAAACCATTTTGAGACGTAATCAACCGCTACTAGGATGTAAGAAAATCCGTAAGAAGATGGGAATGGACCCATGTAGTCCACACGCCAAACATCAAATATCTCAATTTCTTGCCACAACTTAAGTAGCATCTCATCTCTCTTCGTAATGTTACCTGTTCTTTGACATTTGTCACATGATAGAACAAAGTCATAGGAGTCCTTGGATATGGTTGGCCAAAAGAATCCACATTGCAAAACCTTTATCGCAGTCTTCTTAGAACTCATGTGGCCTCCAACTGGGCCAGAGTGGTAGTGCTCTAGAATGAGTTTGGTTTCTTCCTCAGCGATACATCACCTGTAAAGACCATCAACACATAGCTTAAAAATATATGGCTTATCCCAGTGATATTGTTTCACATCGTGCATAAATTTCTTCAGTGCATTTCCGGTGCATTGAGGATGGACAACCCCAGCAGCAAGGTAGTTTACAAAATCTGAGTACCACGGTATGACTTCTGAGACCTTCATTAGTTTATCATCCGGCAGGGATTCATTGATCGGAATCTTCTCAGTATCCAGAGTGTGGATGCGACTGAGGTGGTCTGCTACAACATTCTCTATACCCTTTTTATCTCTTATCTTTAAATAAAATTCTTATAATAGGAGGATCCATCTATTCAACCTGGGTTTTGCATCTTTCTTTGCCAGAAGGTAACGAATGGCAGCGTGGTCTGTGTAGACAATGACCTTCGAACCAATTAGGTAGGATCTGAACTTGTCAAAGGCATACACGACTGCTAGAAGTTCTTTCTCGGTAGTTGCATAATTCCTCTGGGCTTCATCGAGAGTTTTCGATGCATAATAGATCACATAGTGTTTCTTCTCTATATTTTGCCCTAAAACAACGCCCACATCATAGTCACTGGAATCACACATAATTTCAAAAGGTTTGTCCCAGTCGGGAGCTCTAATGATGGGTGTTGTTGTGAGAGCCTGCTTTAGTGTGTTGAAGCTTTTGACACATTCTTCGTCAAAATTGAATTCAACATCTTTTAGTAACAAAATTTTCATTGGCTTGGTTATCTTTGAAAAGTCCTTTATGAATCTTCTATAAAATCCTACATGACCTAGGAAAGCACGAACTTCTTTTACATTTGTTGGGATAGCCAGTTTAGAAATCACTTCAATCTTGGCTTTATCTACTTCAATTCCTCTATTTCCGACCCTATGGCCGAGGACAATGTCTTCCTTTACCATAAAATGGCATTTTTCCCAATTCAACACAAGATGTGCTTCTTCACATCGTTTGAGGACCAGGGAGAGGTGCTTTAGACATGAATCGAATGAATCTACGTGTACAGAAAAATCGTCCATGAAAACTTCCATAATTGTTTTAGTAAGATCAGCGAATATGGCGGCCATGCAATGTTGGAAAGTTGCAGGTGCATTGCAGAGGCCAAATGGCATTCTTTTAAATGTGTATGTTCTGAATGGGCAGGTAAAAGTAGTTTTCTCTTGGTCATCTGGATGCATGGGTGTTTGATAGAATCCAGAGTAACTGTCAAGATAACATAAATATTCTTGGTGAGCGAACCTTTCTAGGACTTGATCAAGGAAGGACATTAGAAAATGATCTTTTCGAGTTGCCTTGTTCACTTTTCTATAATCTATGCACATCCTCCCCCCTTTGACTGTTCGAGTGGGGATAAGTTCATTATTTTCATTCCATATAACAGTTGTTCCACCTTTCTTCGGGACTACATGCATTGGGCTCACCCATGGCGAATCTGATATTGGATAGATTATTCCAGCTGTGAGCAGTTTGATGACCTCACGACGGACCACTTCCTTCATATTTGGATTCAATTTCCATTGATGCTCAACAGTAGGCTTGTGATCTTCCATCATAGGGATCTTATGCATACACATCGCTTGACTAACCCTAGTGAGGTCACTTATTTTATAATCGATGGCTTTCTTTCTTTCCCATAGTTCCTTCAGGAGTTTATCTTCTTGTTCAGCTGTTAGATCAGAATTTATAATAACTGGGCAAACTTTGAGATCGTCCAAAAACACGTACTTTAGTCCCTCGTGCAGGGGCTTCATTTCAGGAGCCTTTGGTTTTTCACATGTTTCTTCTGTAGCTTCCATAGCTTTGAGTTCTTCACAAGTGGCTTCAACATCTTCTTTAGCAGAGTCGAGGGATTCGATGCAATCCTTTACTTGTTCATCAATAGGTTCATCAACTGATGGATTTGTTAGAGCAACTTCTAATGGATCGTCTGATTCATGATGCTCTTCAGTTAGAAGTGACATTTTCTCAATGCAGTCAATCAGATAGACTTCTTCTTGTATACTTGGTCTTCTCATGCTTTCAAACACTTTGAACTCGAGGGTTTCTTTGCCAAGTCTGAGAAGTAAGGTTCCGGCTTCAACATCAATTAGGACTCTTGCAGTGGCGAGGAACAGAAGTCCAAAGATGAGAGGATATCTAGTGTCTTCCTTTATGTTCATGATGATGAAGTCACACAGAACATAGGAATCTTTTCCTACCTTGACAGGTACATCCTCAATATTCCCTAACGAACGTTTTATTGAATTGTCTGTAAGTTGTATGGTCATGTCAGTTGGTAGAAGTTTGGAAAACCCTAGCCTTTTGCAAAGGCTGAGTGGCATGATGGAGATGCTAGCACCAAGATCTGCCAGCCCTTTCTTGCATGAAGAATCACTGATATGGCAGGAAATCCTAAAAGATCCTGGATCTTTATGCTTCTTTGGCATCTTACTCTGGATGATATCTGATGTGGTTTTAGCTAACTTGACTGTCTCATATTCTTCAGTTATATATTTCTTGGTGATGAGTGACTTTAAGTACTTTGTCCATGCTAGTATCTTGAACAGAGCATCTAGAAAGGGTATATCAACATGAAGTTTCTTCATAGCTTCTTTAAACTTATTGAATCTGGTATCAAGCTTTGTTTGCCTTAGATGAGCTGGAAAAGGTATACGAGGTTTGTATATAGGGATATCTGGTTCTGGAGTCTCAGTTTCTTCGTCTTCTTGAGTAGGATTCTCAAAATTTCCTTTTTCTGACTTATCATCAATTACTGGTTCCTTTGGTTGTGATTTAGGAATTTTTGAATCTTGTATAATCACGGGTTCATCCTCATCTGTAACAACCATTGGTGGCTTGACAGGAGGATTGAAATAGTATTTTCCTAACCTCGTGGTGACCGCCTTTAGTTGTTCTGGATGCTTAGGATTATTCTCGGGATGGCCAGTGAAAACCCCAGCTGGTGGCTTAATGCTAGCTGCAAGTTGAGCTAGTTGAGATTCAATAGCCTTCTACTGAGCTTGTTGGTTAGCTATCATAGTTTGCTGAGTTTGCAACATATTTTCAATGGCCGATAGCTTGTCATCAGGAGAAGCTAGACCTACTTGTTGTCCTTGTTGTTGATAAGTAAGTTGGTTGAGACTCTGGTACTGGGAGTTGTTTTGATAATTATTGAAGTTCCTATTCTGAAAGTTTCCCTTGAAATTTCCTTGATTTCCAAAATTCTGTTGTTGATTGTACTGGAATCCTGGTGGGCTTCTTGGTTGATTGTTCGAACCAAATTGATGCGAGTTTATTGCTCCAGAGGGGTTTCCATATTGAAAACCTGGATGATTCCTATTCTGATTTGGATTGTAATACCCTTGACCAGGAATGGTGTTGACATCATTCAGATTTTCCATTTGACTATTGTCTCCTTGTCCACGTTGCTTAGGACAACATCATAGAGAACACTGCATGATAAAGTGGAATGATCAGTACTTTTACATGCTTCACAAAATAGTGAAGAAGACTTGATATGTTCTGGTTGTTGAAGGGGTGGACGTCCTCTTCCAATTGCAGCAAGTGAGGATTCAATATGGTCTTGCTTGACAACTAAGAGTTTTAAGGTTTTAGCGATAGATTTGTACTCGGGAGTAGCTTCGGCCATAGCTACTTTCAAAACTCCTTTACCTACATATCTACCCCAATTGGCTTGATTTTCTGCTCCCAGGGTTATGACTCTCCATGCGCTGTCATAACTTTGACACATGAAGTTTCCTCCTGACGAGGAATCTAGGAATCTCTTAATATCATCATCCACACCCCTATAGAAAATCTCAATGAGTTGATTCTTGGGAATTCCGTGGTGTGGACACTTGCGTAGAAGCTCTTTATATCTATCCCAAGACTCAACAAGGGTTTCTCCAGGGGCCTGAGTGAACATTGTTATTTTTCCCCTAATTTCATAAGTGAGTGATGGAGGATAGAACTTTTCCAAAAAAAACATTCTGCAGTTATTCCGATGTGGTGATAGGTTCACATTATAGAGAGTTGCACCAACTTATGGCTCTATCGGCAAGAGAATACTTGAATAGACGGAGTCGGATGGCATCGTCGGACACTCCATTTTGTTTTTTCATAGCACATAGATCGATGAATCTCAGAAGGTGTTCTTGACTATCTTCACCTTGTTTGCCATAGAACAGGTTGTTTTGGAGCAAGGTGATCCAATGTGCTCATATCTTGAAATTCGGAGCATGGATGGGAGGAGGTAGGACTGGGTGATGTACATCAGAGCTTTAGGGATTGAGAACTCCCTTAGATCCTTTTGCAGTTTTGCTGCCTGTGCCGCTGCTTGTGCTGCTAGGATTTCTTGTTGTACCACAACTCTGGCTTCTTACATGAGCCTTTCTCTCTGTGCGTTGATGGCTTGAGCCACTCTTTGAGCTACTTCTTCTTCCTCAGCCATCCTTGCTTGATTTTCTCCGATTTGATGATGAAAAGTTCTGTCTATCATGGGATCAAAGCTCGCTGTTAGTCTGGGGATGTCCGAACGGTGCATGCACTATGACTTGGATTGTACCTGAATTAGAAAGATTTCGAAAGTGAGAACCACGAAGTAAAGTCAAATTCAAGTAGATGATCGATTGTTTTAAAAGAAAAAGAAAAATCCTAGATTAGTCTTAAAAGAACTAGATTTGACTAACTGATTCTGTTATCCTCGGCAACGGTGCCAAAATTTGATGTGAGATTTTATCGCACTAACAAACTCACTCGGGGTTGAAATACCTGAGCTTTTACCAAAACCAAAGTGCAATAATACCACATGCAAGCAGACGAGTCTTATCACAGTATAGTTAAGGATCGAACCCAAAGGACAATTTTTTTAAGAATCCTTGTGAGTCAAATCTAGCTCAAGTAAAACTAATATTTAGAACGATTGGTTGATTTGAGGTTAATTAAACTAATTGCAAGAAAGTAAAAGTTGGATTTAGATCAATGATATGGAATCGCTGGGATGGTATCGAGTTTCACCACCGCTACACATGCAAACACATTCAATCACAAGCAATCCAGGCAAGATATAACAATCCAAATAGAGCTGCTGCGGAAACCCCCATATGGGCGTTAGGTTCGTGTAAGCATCACCTTAGGCATCAGATGTCTCGTCACCATCCGAATCACTTACTTACGGCTATGAAGATACAGAAATCCAACGAAGGTTGTGAGCCCCCTATATAGGTGTTAGGCACACAGAAGCGTCACCGAAGGCTAGATGGCTCGTCCCCTCGCGGATCATACACTTACGACCTTGAAGAAATCCCATTCTATTTCTAGTTTGGGAGTCAACCACATTAATTGATAAGCAAGTAGGTGATAGATCTACAAACTAACATCGACGATAAACGAAGATGATACAAAATCCAACTAAGGCTATGGTCCTCCTTGAGGGATGTTTAGATCACAGAAGCGTCACCGTAGGCTAGATGTCTCGTCGCCTCACGAATCATACACTTACAACCTAAAAGAATCCTATCAGAAGTTCTCATCAAGGAGTCGAACTTTGTAAACCGCCATTCCATACCACATATAGAAGATTTCGTAATACGGGAAAGAACAAGATGAAAGCAAGTAGATAATCCACTACAAACATACCAAATAATAGTGAAATGGAAAGTTATATACATTGTCATGGAGAGTTTAACAAAAGAACATGATTGCATGGGAAGCGGGGCTAGTCTCCGCACCCCAGCAAAAAGGTACTACTCGATCATGATGCAAGAATCAAGAATAATAAGAAAGAGAGAGAAATATGCCATGAACTTGGTGCAGAAGGTAGTCGCAGCTCGGTAAAGTAGATACAGCCTTCTACATCATGTCGGAGAAGATCTGGATGTGAACGGGAGATGCCAAGGCAGACTGGACAATCTCCCTCACTCCGTCTTCCTTCTCTGCTCAGCCTCTTTGGTTGCAACACGGGCAGTAGGTGGAATGAAACTGGCATGGACGGCAATAGATTTGGATCGGACCTGTGTATAGGCAGTCTGTCGGCGTCCCAGAACCGCCCCCCAAATGAAGACCCTTGGGGTCCTATTTATAGGCAAAAATCTGTCCCTCATGCCTTTAGTGTGAATCCAAACGAAACGGTCTTGATAAATATCTTTATTGGTTTGCATAGTACGCATGCTCACACGGTTTTGCATTTCACGTAAGTGATCCATTCAGTCTTCATGCATATCTAATCCGAACGGTCTTCACGTGGGGAAGCAAATGGTCTTCATAGCTGGGTACTTTATTAAACGGTCTGCATGCGTTGCCTTTTCCAATCGATCTGTATTGCATGCGGTTTTCACTCATTTCGGTCTTGGATCAGCCTTTATCAAACGGTCTCGTGACTTTCGGTTTGCTGCTGACCGCTCTTCCCAAACAATCTTACTGCATTGTTCATTCTTCACGTGATATCATGCAAACTGTCTCATGCAGTTGCATTGGCAAATGGTCTTGGGGTGATTAAATAGTTTCATGTGCCACTCATTCGGTTTTCAAGCTTAGTAGCAAACGGTCTTCATAAGTGACTTGCTCAAACGATCCCACGCAGCCAGCAAGAGACCAAACAGTCTCGCGATTATCATTTCCCAAACGGTCTTCATGCATTTGGCTACCCAAACGGTTTTGCATGCCCTTCGGTTTGGCTTGAATGGTCTGCATGTGTGCTTCAAACGGTTTGCATGCATCATAATCCAAACGGTTTGGAGTGGATAATGACCCAAACGATCTTCATTCCAGCAGCTCACACGGTCTGCGTGTACATGCATGGTACATTCATGTATATAATTTTAGCTCATTCGGTCTTCCGATCATTCGGTCTTCATGATCTTTTATTCAAACGGTTTGGCAGCAGTGAAGCATTCGATCCAGCAAACAGTTTTGTAGTGCTTGTGCAAATGATTTCGCGTATGCATACTTTTCCATTCCGTTTGGTATCAAGTGCCCAAACGGTCCGACATGTACGTGCGTTTTTCATTCGGTTTGCATTGCACTAAACCAAACAGTTTTGATATGTATGCATGCAAACGGTCTTCACAACAATGCTGAAGCAAACGGTCTGCATTACTGCATGCTTAAGCGGTCTTCATGTGTTGCTCGATCCCTCGCGGCCAAACGGTCTACGCGACCTTCAAACAGTCTTCACTCTTGCAGCAAACGGTCTTCGTGCATGTGCTCATTCAGTCTTGCATTGGCCCAACTCCATTCAGTTTTGGAAATTCAAACGGTCTCACGAACCAAAAACTCCTCAAACGGTCTCACCGCTTCATTCGGTTTGGTAACCCATTCGGTCCAATTGTCAAACGGTCTCGTTTTCCAAACGGTTTCGGTCCAAACGGTTTCGAAACCGTTAGACATCATCCAGCCTTGAGACTGTTTGGGTTCATTCGTTCTTGAAACCGTATGGACTCAAATGGTCTTGAGATCATTTAGGCTCATGCGGTCTTGAAACTGAATGGGCTTAAACGATCTTGAGACCGTATAGGTGAATATCTTAAAACCGAGAGGTCAGAACTGTTAGAGCAAACCGTTTGGTTAAGACCGATTGGTCAAGATCAAAAGTGAGTGAAGGTGGGCCCCAACTGATTGTTCAACCTTATCAAGACCTACATCAAATCAAAATAAATTCAATAAAAATCTTGATAATCGAATCAGTTAAGTAATTTTACACATTATGATATATTTTGATTTTAATGAGTGAAATTTGATATGTTGAGTCAAAATGATCCCAAGATGGTAATTAAATTCCATGATGAATATGCATTCATCATTGACCCAATAGCCAACATGATAGGTATGTAGCATGCTTTGTGCAAATCTACATATCTACCATCACACTTCTACGAGATGAACAACGTACTATGCTTTGTGCAAATCTATGCTTGGTCGATCAAGTTTTTCATATGTGCTGCTAATTGAAGGTATCTAAGGCTTAATATTGTATTGAGGGGTTTGGTATTTATATATATATACATATCCAATCACCACATATATAGTATGTATCATATATATGCTATATCCCACAAGAAAACATGTGAAGCGATAAAGTGATGATTATGGCCATCCTATTGTAATTCCTTAAGCCACACGAAATTAAGGTCATCTAGGTCTACATCACATGCAACAACCTGTAGTTGATGAAGATATGTGCTTTAGATGTTTCAGGTTGATAAGCTCATCCTATGACTGATTGGCTCGTCTCCTAGCCGGTCATTTAGTTGTCACCAACCGATCGTCTGGCACCTCCAGACGGTCAGTTCTTCAGGTTGTCATGCTCCTCGTTAAGCCACCAGCCGCTCATCTTGCATCATTAGCTGGTCGTCTTGATACTTCAACTATCCATATGGGCACCCACCAGTCTTTGACATAATATGAAATAAAACTATCCTACTTTTATATATTTCTCTGGGAAACCCCGTGTTACATTTGGGGGGAGCAAAGGTAGAAGAGAAGGCTCAAGTTATCTCGAGTTACATCCAAAATAGAAGAAATGACTTGGTACGTAGACCGAGATGCAAACAATCACAACCATCCAAGCACACACATAGGAGTTTATAGACCATAATCGCATTACACATCCACCATCAAAACCATTTTATGATGACGCGTATCGATTGCATATATATATATACCATATCATATATGTATATAGGGATTTGTGGTGTTTAATCGGATACACACATTAGCCAGTTAATGTATTCGCATCACATGCAATAAATAAATGTCGAAAAACTAAAATATGATCATATCGATTAATCCTAAAATATAGCATGTTGGCGTGACTCTGATACCACTGTTGGGTTTTGTAGGACAAAACAGGCAACAGAAACAAA
Source organism: Alisma plantago-aquatica (assembly GCA_963693085.1). Lineage (NCBI taxonomy): Eukaryota > Viridiplantae > Streptophyta > Magnoliopsida > Alismatales > Alismataceae > Alisma > Alisma plantago-aquatica. The sequence continues at coordinate 1,065,075,874 of OY856411.1, read as the reverse complement.
TTTTTTATCTAACTACAAATCCATAACCAGTAGATCGCATCAACAACTATACAATAGGAAAGATGGTTTAGTGAGATATACCTGGTCCTGAGGCTTACTTAGCGACAATACCTTGTAGCTAGTGTGGCCTTCAACCACCTAGTCTTCGACGACGTCTGTGCAGCTCCTGGTCTTGACCTGGACTGTAGTTGACAGTCGTCCTCATGAGTGGTAGAAATCTCCCTCCTCTATAGATAGTCTACACGGACCGCCGAGAACTCTATTTGTCCTAATGGATAGACTAGAAGGCATCATCCCCTTCTGTCAGCGTAGTAGTTACCAAAACACTCTCCCACCACTAGTCATGTTACAACCCCAATTTTCGGGTTCCTTGGGTGAGAAATGTAATTTCTCACATTAATGATATAATTTGTTGTGAATAAATTTTTTTCATTTAAAATAGCCTTGTTGTTTGAATTGTGGGCTTTATTGGCTATTGGGCCCAATAATAAGGAAATTCAATCAATAAATGAATAATTGAGTTTTGAGAAAAGAAAGGTGTGGAAAACTCTAGAAGGCAAAATAATAATCCAAAGATGGATTTCGTGCCTCTTGGGTTCTTTGGGTTCCAAGGAGTCCAAAGTTGCAAGGAAAATGAAATAAGAAAAGAAAGATCAACCAAATATTTCCTTATTAAGAATGAAATTGAAAACGATGATAAAATAGGGAATATAAGTGGAAAGAGGAATGAGTGAGTTATCTTCAATGTATTTTCATATAAAAATGGTTTCTATATGTAAAAGGAACCTAGATAAAGAAAATAAAAGAACAGGAGAGAGAAAATAAGTATAAGATGTGCATTATTAATAGATAACTTGAGTATGAATAAAAGTATCTCATACTTTCGAATGTGAGTCTCAAACTTGGTACAAAGATAGATAAAGTCATCAATAACGTTCCTTTAAAATTTGAGATTTTTTGGACATGTGTTTTGGGAGATACGATATTTGTAAAGTGAATCATATTAAATATTGCAATGTATCCAGGATATATTCTAAGGAATGTAGCGGATGATCAGGACCGTCAGATCGTTGATCAATGGTCCGCATACCTTCTCCTAGCTCCGGACCAAATAGGAAACTTCCCCGATAGGGACTTCTGTCCTTTTTCCAGTTACTCTTGATCTGATTCACAACGACAATAGGAAGTTGTCCCTATGAGTTCGGGGTGTGGAATCGAATCCAACCGACCCCGGTTTTATCTACTTTGGGAAACTATTGAGACTTCCCCAACCTGAAAGCAGGTCGGCGCCCAACTCTATGGAACCGAACCTATAAAAGGAGGGGGTAGAAACTTCCATTAAGAGTGGAACCTCATCCCTGGTGCTCAACGAGACTCCCAAAACATTTTCTTGCTATCAATTCCGTAGCATAGGCGCTGCTCGCCTCTCCGTTCCTTCCTGTGTTCATCTGCAGAGCGAGGCTGAGGACTCCAAGTTTCGAGCCTCCTCCCACTAATGGAAGACCACAGCCAAGATCGGCATGGCCATGCAGAGGGAACCGCATCCTTGCCTTTGGTTTAGGGGTGCAGATCGACGAAGTCAACCGATGGTTTGACTCGTTGGAGAAGCTGCTCCGCGCGCGAGGACCATCGCAAGGATTAAGAGAAGAGGAGGGAAAGACCGCTCCGCCCCCGACTCCAGTGAAGAAAGAGGAGGGAAAAATTTCTTTTCGATACGGTTTGAGCCCAACCCGTGAATAAACAAAAACAACTCGTTTGGCTGATGTGGCGGCCACTGATTGGCCCAAAGGTAATTAACCTTGTAAAAATCGTAGTTAATTATTTATAACTCTGATGATAAAAGTTTATACATAAAATTTGATAAGGAGAACGAGAGGGACTCAATAAAAATGTTATTAGAACCTAATTTTGCTTCTAATTTCAAAAGTGTCAAAAGTGATCATATAATACATTAGACTTTGATTAAAACCCCTAATTGTAATTAGAGATCAAATCAAAGGTGCTTAATGGGTTAAATCGAGTATTAGTAACCTGTTGAGAAATAAAGTGAGGTTTGAGTATAATTTTGATAATTTTGGGCTTGTTTTAGGGTTTTAATCCATGAATCCTTGATAATGCATGTAGAAACCCTAATCTAGGATCAAGAATGTAATTAGCTGGGAAAATTTGGAAATAAGTCCGTTAATCATAAAGAGATACATTAAGATCGAAAAGATGAACTTTGCATATAATTAGTTAATTTAGAGTTTCATATGCATGAATATACTTTAATCGGCCTTGAAACCCTAATGTTGACTAATTCGACTATTAATGGTTAATTATGCCTTTAATCCAGAATTGAGGATTAGATGTGGAAATAATTAGGGTTTAAAATAGTAAAAGATGAAGGGAAACCCTAATTATGGAAACCCTAAAAAGTGGACTAGAAACCCTAAGAAGCGAGTTAGATTTAATAGATCTTAATGACATGAGTAATAAAAGGAAATTGTATAATTGTTTCAGGATCTTATTGAATGCTTGCATGATCGTTGTTGTTTGGATTATTCCTGCACCTGAATCTACATGTATAGGTATGTGGTTACGCTTTTGACTACCCAAATTAGTTTCCCGGGGGTCATGTCAATGTTTCTATCATGACTTGAATTGAACTGTTGAATGATTTAATTCATGCAAAGTATAATGTGAATATGACTATCACATAAGAGATATTCCTACTAGCTCATATCCTAGTCCCCTCTGTAGCTAAAAGGGTGACCTAGTAAAAGGCTACCAATGGGGTAGGCCCATCTGGTCATTAGATGACTTAGTAAATGGATACCAATGGGGTACGTCCATCAAGTCACATTGAGTTAGAGATTGGACTACCTATGGGTAGTGCCATGCAACTCAACCCTAGATATTGATCTACCTGTTAGGTAGGATCATACAGGGTTTAATAAGGATCTACCTAGAGAGAGGTAGTATCTCAGTCCACTGCAGGGACAGCACAGAGATAAGGGATAGGAAAGGATTGAGTAGTATGGTTTAAAACATATCTTGGCTGTTAAATGATAATTGGCTGATTACTTTGTTACTATAGTTGCACGTTTATTGTTTCCCCCACATACCAGCTTCTTGCTGATTGACGTTTTGTTTGTCGGCTTTTTAGGTGCAAATGAAAAGAACAAATAATAAAGTGGTAGATGTGGAATTAAGTGAGAAATAACGTGCACAGGAGGATTAGTTAGTTTAGCGTCTTCATGGATAGAAGTTTAGAAATCCCAGTTTTTCCATGGTAAGAAAAGTTTTATTTTATACCGGTTTTTAGTTTAGTTGGTAAAGTTTATTAATTGTTATTGATTATTTGTTGAACCTTTGATCATGTTAATTGAATAACGGCTCTGACCTTCGGGTCTCCCTTAATTGGGGGGTTACCAGGAGGCGGGGTCGTTACAATTGGTATCAGAGCATAGGTTCCTCATCTAATCATTAATAATTATTAAATTTTACAAATTCAATAGAACCGAGGGAGTTATTAGATGATTATCTGAAAGACAGAGGTGTCTAGAAAAGGATCACGACTGGGGGCTGGCAAAATTTTCCTCCGCACCGCTAGTCGGAATACGAGGACTCCTGGATCCGTGTGTCTGCCTGGCCAAAGTCTTACGGTATGAATCGAAATAAGATACCTTTAGGACTCTCTCATCTTGTTCGTCCTTTCTCAACTCAAATTATGTTAAGGACCTTAAGGATTAGGGTTTTCTCTCTTTTCTCACCCTCTTGAGGTATGGGTAAGGTTGATAAGGATTAAGGAATCCTCCACCAAATTAATAAAAATCATGTAAATAAGATGTCATGGACATAAGCTTAATAGAGTAAGTGTAAAGGAATAGATACATGCTTAGGCCGTATGACACGAGTTGTCATTGCCCTCAGGAGAGACTTGAGGATAGACCTCCTTTGCGGGAGGATGAGTAGAGAGAGTTAGTCTTGGAGGTAGAGATCTCCATTAAAAGTAGAGACCTAGCACATCCTCTGAGGATGATGTTAACCCTAACCCTAAGTGAAGGTTAGAGAGGAAGATGACATGATGAGTTGGATGTCAGGGTTGACCAAGTGATTGGTTGGACATGCCTTTGGGATGCCATAAGAGGGTGGATGACCTAGTACTTTTGGCGACCCAACCCTAGAGAGGGACGTGCATGCTAGAGCAGAGGATAGCTCCTTCATGGATGAGGTTAGAGAATAACCTATAGAAACCCTATGAGCTTAAGCAAGTAGGGTATAGCTTGCACCCAGTGTACGTCAGTAGTGCTGACAATATGATGAAACCCTGGAAAAGGAATCATAATGGATGGCTTATGAGATAAGCATAAGGGGTTATGGATAATCTTGAGTAAACATAAGTTTGAGCATGGGCTTCACTCAGGTAGGGGCATGCTTATGAGCTTGATCCTTCGTGAAGAAAGGACCTCTTATAGAGAGGTTGGTTGTAGTATTATCTCTGGAGAGAGAGTCGACCTTAGGCAAGAAGGTTGGAATCCTAATACCCCAAAACTTAAGGAACAATGGGGAGTTGAGGATGATGCTTTTGGTACCTATGTGCCTATGGTATAGGTAGTACCTATTGAGATGAGACAAAGAGTGCCTTAGACACCGTGGAGGTTTAGGTAACCAATTGTGAGGCTTTATACCTAGTTGGTTGTCCTAGAAGAGGACTCAACTCTATAGCATTGCTCGAGTAGAAGGATCATGGAAGTACATGACATACCTTGGACTTGCTTGATTCATGGTTAAGAGATTTAGCATCCAGTCGGACACCCAAAGGTGAACCTAGGGTTCCTAGGCCTAAGAGGGGAAGTAGTGTCTCCGATGCTCATGATGAGATTTGAGTCTCTATAGTTTCAAGCATGGTACCCCTCATGTGTAGAGGTAAGGGAAATCCCTTAAGTGAAGGGTATGTTTGAGGAACCCCTCACAACTAAGTTGATTTGATGTTGAGGAGAGAGAACAAGTATGACCTAGCATGGTTTAATGGGTGAGCTGCTTGTGCCTTAGTAGTTGTTGGGTTAAGCATGCTCATATGGACATAGACCCTAAACATAGGGACGGTTGTGACCTTGTTGTCAAGAGTTGTGGTTTCCTCTCATCCTGGGAGAGGGACCCCTTTGTAGGGTGTATACCAGTTTTGTGGATTTTGAGGTAACCTAAAGAGGTTTCATAGGATCTTGAGAAGCTAAGTGAAAAGTACGTGGTATGAGAATGAACATGTAGACCCATAGATAACCATCTCGAAGTGCATGTGGATGTGTTACCATGGAGGTAACCGGTATGGGGCCTGACAAAAGTAGGTAGGTTGCCATGACCCCTATGAAGGGATGAAAGTCAGTCATGAATGCAGAGAGAGATGAGGAAGGATTGGGTGAGGTTCTAAGTTGAACATGTACTATAATGTAATCCTAAGTCTATCCTAGAGTCAGGTAGGGATAAGACCGATGGAAGAAGGAGTTGCCTAATTCCCTAGTTGCATGTGGCCATAGGGTCAGGAGGTAACAACTATCAGAGTCTGAGGGCCATAGGTTAGGAGATTGATCACCTTCATGAACTCATGGGACCCAAAGGACAGATGAGTAGGGCACTCTCTGGATGCATGAGGGAAGAGGGATGACCCTAAAAGTGTCGGCACCCTATAGACCCAGAGGAGATGACTAAGGATTTTGTGTAAACCCAAGTAGGTTGGAGACCAGTTTTCCATGGAAGTAACTTTGATATAATGATGAATGTGATGTGGAGACATGAGTTGCACGTTTCAACTTAGATTTGAAGGTGTATTGGCAAGGTGGGCTGTACCATCCCTACTCTTGGAATGGGAAGAACTTTGTATTTGGACGGCCGCCAAATGCTTATTTCTTCTTGTTATGGGAGTGAGAGATACGACAGTATGCATGCCACACACCTAGGACAAAGATGATGTGAGTTGGAACGTTACTATAAGGAATGAGGATAGAGATGATAACATACCTTGGTGGAGTGAATGATACATGGATAGGTACAAATGATAAGAGTGTTAAGGAAATCATCTTGTGAGGATATTTTATCATGAGCATTGTCAATGAAGATAGACTTGGAATTCAAGTTTGAGATGATAAGTGAAATACATGGTAGAGTATGTCTTCAACTTTACCTAACACTTAAGGATAAGAAGTGGTAATAAATGCTCTGGTTGAGATATAGCTACCTAGTTTAGTTAGAGTCTAGAAGTTGAGGTTGTTAGGCTAACCTTAAGTTGAGAAAAAGAGATAAGATTGGCTAACACCCAGATGTATCATTAGCGGTTAATCAAGTAAATGATTGTTTGGTTAGCCAGCCTAGTCCATGATCACTACTAAAAAAGGTCTTTAACTATATAAAAAAAATTGTAGCGAAAACCCCATATTTCGTAGCGAAAGGCTTTGACTACATATTTCTTTACACATAAAAATTGTAGTATATGCTTGTATAGCTAAAGACTTTAACTATATTTTTCAAATATGTAGTTAGATAATCCATTCAATACAAATTCATATGTATCCAGAAGCGTATCTAGATATTGTCCTTACATATTTAAATATAGGTATAATTATAGCTAAATGTATGACTACAGTTGTATATATAGTCGGTATGTAGTAAAAATAATGAGTTAATACAAATTATATGTAGTTAATGTGTAGGGAAAGGCAACATCTACTACACATATATATGTAGTTGGATTATGCACTAGCTACATATGTAGTGCCACATATACATATATGTATAGTTTGATTATTCATATATTGTGTAATTAGTCCAGAAGCTCTTTTAGTAACAAATTTGTAGTAGTTAGACCAAGTTATGCTATTTATGCCAACAAACTTACTTTCATTTATACTAAAACGTCAAATGTACATGGGGAGGATGTATACCTTGTCCCTATTACATAATGTGTACAAAGAAAAGGATATACATATACTAATAAATTCGGTGAGGTCTACACTCATCTTGGAAAAAGAGTATGTATCTTTCTCGTCCAGTTTTAGAATCGTTATAGTCTTCTCCTTTTGTTCAAAGAGTTGGCGATAGCATGGGTTCTTGTGTTGCACAAAGTTGTGACCTTGTGACACGTTGGCCCTTCATTCCATTTCCTTGATGAGTGGCTTGATTTTGTTGAATGGAAGAAGTCTTGATTTGAAGATTATAGCATCGCCCCTTATAGTGACATCTTTCTATTACAACTTGGACCATCCATAGATGTTCTAGGAATCTTCTTTGTACTCTATTTTGTTGGACTTGATCTAGACCCAAAGAGGGATTCTTGTTTAGCAATAAGTTGACATTGAGGCCTTTTTTATCCTGCATCATATATGTATCAAAATTGCAGTCATTGAATAGAATAATTATTTCATTCATTTTTAAGATGCACCTTACTCGCAATCTCTGTCATTCCTGCTCTTCCCTCAAAGTAGTACAATCTTTAAGCATGGATAAAATCTGAACTTGCAATAGTTAATTACATAAAGAAAGGTAGATGACAAGAGATGAATTGTTTGGTGTAGATTTTTTACCATTTTAGGGTTTGGTCTGGTCCACCATTACTGCTGGATGAAACCAGAGGACATATCCTTGACCTGTTGCTGAATGCACTAGATGCTCTGATCTTGCTACAGAAATGGCTGCTGCAATTGCCTCCGCATCCATTGTCTTCAAGGATAACAAGGTTTACTCTGAGAAGCTAATCCACAGTGCCGAGACATTGTGGAAATTTGCCAGGCAGCATAAGGGAAGGTATAGCGATGGGGATGATGCTGGCCTTTTCTATAACTCCTCAAGCTATTGGGATGAGTTTGTGTGGGGTGGAGCTTGGCTTTATTTTTCGACCAGAAACAATTCTTATCTTTCGCTCGTGACTAGTCCTGACTCCTGAACTTGCCAAGCTTGCTGGAGCTTTTTGGGGCAATCTGGATAAGGGAGTGCTGAGCTGGGACAACAAGTTAGTGGGTGCTCAGGTGAATACTTAATGCAAATTCCCTACTTAATTGCTAAGAAGTGCAGCAAACTACTGGTTTAGCCACCCAAAAAAAATTTGTAGTACCATATATTAGTTAATAGAAAAAGTTTTCAGTTCATTGGAAAATCAAGTATGACTGAATTAAAAAAAGGCAATTGATTTACTAGAAACATAGGTAAACATTCCAAATATTGACAATAAACATAGGTTAACCTCATCTTAGCTGATATATTTGTTGGTGTGACACACTAGCTTTCCTGATTAATTAGCAATTGGTAATATAGGCAAAACATCAGAACCTTGCACATATGGAAGCATAAATAAGAATGCCACTAAGAAATTGTAGTCCTATGGAGAATAGGTGAATTACTATACCAAATTTTTTCCACAGATATTTTACAAATATCCTTATGTATCCTACATCAGAATTTGGATGATTTGAATGATATTGAACAACTCATTCTTTATAGACCTTCACTGAAGAAATCTGAGTGGCTTTGAAATTATAAAGTTGTATGCAATGGAACCATACATAAATACGTTGTATCATGATGCGATAAAAAGATATGCTTATTATGCAAATCTAGGAAGATACAATTTTTTATATGTGATTCCATCATTACCAGTGTTCAACCTGTGGTTTTCTAGGTAGATTGGTTTGTAATTCTACAACTGATTTTGTATTATTGACCTGAAATATCTTACAATATAAATTTTTGATGACCCACCATACATTCCTATACTTAACCTAGTAAATTATTAAAGTCTGATTAATATAGTTAATTAAGTGTGGCTTTGTTGTGTATGTATTATATCCAATGAGACTCAACCACATCCCATGATCAATGTATGGTTTGATGGGTTGTGATGAGAACTTTAGAACAAAGCAGCTGAAGACCAAAATGAGGACAAGCAGATGTTGAATAAGAAGAGTTCTGCTCTATGGACTGATGTTTTGCATTTTGCCAACTGAGTTCAAAGCTTTTGTTATCTAAGTATGGCAATATTTTCAAGTAACTAAACTATTATCTTCGAGTTCTTTGCTGCATAAGAAAGATTATAACTATTTATCAGGTATTGTAATACAACAGTAATAATATAGAGCATTTTATCTAGGGAAAAATTATCAAATCCAGTAACAAAATATCAATACATGATCAAAACATTATTAAAGTACCAGCAGTTATGAAAACCCACAATTTGATCAAATTCAGAATCTATGATGAGACATTATCCAGAAAGTATGGATATTGCATAATTATATTTTTAATCTAGAGTTGCTAACTAATTGTTTAATCAACTCAACTCACACTCTTACAATTTCTGCATGTGATAATGTATACTAACAACATTGTAATTAAAAATATCTACATCAAGCAACAAATTTTCCAATTTTAACTATGCAATTCATATAACGAGAACACCTAATCTTAAGTGTATCAAGTCAAATAGATACTTGTCTATGTTGGAATCCTAAAGGAGTAAGAGCATCCTACCCCCAGTATGTCCTGGTAATGTTATGAAGGCCTGTCATGCGTGGTGTAGGTAATAAAAGGCTAGTGCAATGCATTAGGAATTAAATTGAAGTAGAATCACCTTCAATGGTAATGTTAAGGAGGCAATTGCTAGCTAAATCTTAGAGCCAAATCCAGCACTAAGATGTTCACATTAGTGACAACAAAAGGAAGATAAGTGAGACAACAAATAGAGATTAAAAGCATGCACAAATTACATACAAAAAGCTGGAAATAAGTGTATGGCATCATATAAATCATTTACAGTCATCTTAAGTTGCATTGGATGTATAGGTTTACATCTTTCCTCCTGAATCCTCTTATCGAAAATGTTCATCCCAGCATGTTCATTGTTGTCCTATGTTAGTTGCAAATTCCCAGAAAATATAAGAAAAGAAATTTAGAAATTTGACTACTTTGGAAAACAAGTAGTAGGCACCTATTTGGATCCCATTAAAATAAATAGTTTGTTTACAACAATCACAAACAAGAACAGAGTATATGACTAGGAAGGAAATACATATTCTAGAAAATAACATACTTATGAGCTCTCTGGTCTGAATAACATGAAATGTTCCATCTTCAACATCATACATCTAACGATCAATGGCCAAAATGGCATACCAATGTAGCAGTTTTAGTTTTGTGGTTGGAGGTGAACCAAAAAACAAAAATCAACTTCAATTATCTCTATAACATGCCAAGAAATTCATTTTGAATAATCCTTTAGAGAACATCAGAATGCATGCCCTTGTCTTCGTGAACCCTCTAATTCTAGTACAAAAATCTTTAGAAACTATATATGTTATCTAGGACTCATATCCTATCAATATGGAGTCAAATTCAAGGGGGTTGAGTAGGGAGAATTGACATCAGCTATTGTAATATTATCTTTAGTAATATTATCTTCAGTAATATTATCCAAACCTTCTCCTGTAATATTATCTTCAGTAAATTTTCAAAATATTAAATTTCCGTAAATAAACTATTGAGAATCTGAAGGGAAATTCTAAGAGTGGCTTGATTACCCACACATTTGTAGTAGTATCTTGCAGACCAAATATTATTTAGAAAGCTTTTTCTGAAAGCTCACGTACTCTCATTCAACTACTCAAATTGGAAGAAACATGGTTCAAGACAGGTACTAAGAAGGACCCAATATCCCTGCTACTCACAAATTTGTAGTAGTATCGTGCAGATCAAAGATTATGTACAACTTTTTCTGAAAGCTCACATACTATCATTTAACTACTGAAATCAGAAGACACAAGGTTCAAGATGTGTACTACTCATACAATTAGTTTAGGACAGTGTGTCTCCTTCCCCCTTCCTAGAAAATATCACAAACATAGCTCCATCGACCATTCCTTCTTCTGTTTCTGGATACATGAGCAGTGGATAAAATGATGTCAATATCCTCATCATATTCTAATTCCTACTTCTATTTCTGGATACATGAGCAGTGGATAAAATGATTTTGAAAAAGATTCAAAGAACCATGGACAATGGTTCTCCTTTAGGATGCATGATCTATCACAAAACGCATGAACATGGAAAGACGGGGCATTTCAAACCTAACATTCAGTTACAAAAATGAGAAGGAAACAAGATTGTGGATGCATTAGTTGAGCATACCTATCAACATTTTGTCAACTGTTATGTTTCATAGAGAATGGTTGTACATGTCTTGATCATAAGAGGATCGCTTGATAGGTTAAAGTCTCATGCCATTACCCACATAAATGGAACATATATGACTATGAACAAGAGGGCAAGTAAGGCTACCTGCATCTGATGTCAGATGAGAGGATGTGTCGGTGTCCATGTGCCAGTTGTTGTCATCGGTAGGTTGAAGAGTCAGGGTGTTGCAGGCTTGACCCAAGGTTGTGGGTTGCAAGTCATCAACATCGACGAGGTGTGCCTGACTATAGGAGGGCCTCATCATTGGCTGGTAGTCGGGGCAAGCATGTTGTTGTTGTCCCCGTGAGTAGTCGTCGAACAAGCGTTGTTATGTGAGTGGCCAGGGAATGGACCAATGATGCACGGGTTGCGAACAACCTGGATATGCAGAGTCCGAGTAGGGCAACATTGTCTAGGGAGGCTGATAAGGCATCGGGGACCACTATTGCAAAGACGCCAGAGGGGCCCATCGGGTTGAGTCGAGCCAACTTGGTTGTAGTTGATGCCACCATTGTTGTGATGACGGGCACAATTGTTGTTGTTGCTATGCAATTATTATGGTAGAGGGCCCTATGGGGTGTCAGACCAAGTAGCTTGGTCGTCTGGAGGTGTTGAAGGAGCGATCTAAGACGGAGCAGACTTTATCATGGCCCAACTTGCAATGCCGCTCAAGTTGCAGCATGAATTGAGCATTCTAGAAAGTGGGTAGCATTTGGTGAATGTAGGTAGCCACGATATCAAACTCCAATGACAATTTACGAATGAGTTGGAGAATGAGGTCTTGGTTAATGAAGTGGCATCGACATCCTTCAGCAGCGAGGCAAGCTCGCTAACGCAGAGACAATATGCCTCAAGGTCCGACATGGACTCGATTTTGAGGTTCGTAAACTCATTCTCTAGGGTAATGTCCGTAGTGCCCATATTGTTGAGAAAAGTGTTGACGCGAGCTAGGAAGTGCGGAAGGTAGACTTGTCAACAAAAATGTGGGCAAGTAGGTCATTAGACAGTGTGGCATATATCCATCCATCAGAGGATGTGGGCGTCGATCTCACACCACGACTCGTAAGTTGGGTCGGTGTTGGGCAGAGCCTCCGTGCCGTCAATGTGGGCTAGTGCATGGTGGCCACGAGCGTGATTCTGGAATAGCCACACCCAGGTCGAGTAGGTGATCTTGGTACCTCCAAGGGTGCACACCCGATGTTGCACATTGTCGACAGAGAACACAGGGTGGAATTTGTCCGAGGAAGAACTTTAACTTTCCATCATTGGAGATGGTGGGGGTAGGGATGGGAACGAGGGGGATTTCTCAGTCGTCATGGCATCTAATCAAACCTTTGATACCCTATTGGTTTGTGTAATCCCCTGATCGGGTGATTAGCATGTTATCATATATATAGTAGAATACAAATACAAAGGTATAAGGTTACACCCTAATTACATGGGCCTAGACTAGTGTAACAAATAATTACATTACTTACAGTCTATTATTTTAACACCAGAATGGCCTAGATTTTGAGAAGTTCTCACTTCAAATGGGTCTATAATAAGGTTGTGTGCTTTAACATTTATCCCTAGCATGTAAAGAATCCCTCATTCATGTATCAATTGGAATCTAGATGATCTTGATCACAATTGGGGGAGGGAAGATTAATATATATTATCGCATTTTATGTAGAAGTGTGTCAAATCTAAGATAGTCATCAATTTCAACTGGTTATCCAACGAAAAAGTAACAAATCTTAAAAACTAGAAGTCGACTCAAAATGTGTTCAAACATGTACATTAATATTTATGAACCTTTTAATGAGTGTATACTAACCCAATCTATTAGTAAATTTAAATACATGCTCGTCAATCTGAGCATGAGCCAAATTGAAATTATAATGCAAACTTAGCATGTTAAATATGTCAACTTCATAGGTTTTGGAAAGTTGTTGGTCTAGGGAATATTGTTTCCAATGACACCGTTATTGGGATCACAATCTATGTGTTTCAACTTGGAAGTTATCAAATGAGGGTTGTTTGTTTCCTAGACCACAATAACTCCGATCTATGCTTGTTTCCTAGACCAAAATACCTCCCATCGAGTTGATTTGTTTTAAATATTGGAAGATAGGCCAATGATTACATCAACAAGCTGGGGGGACAGTCCACCTGTAACAATGTGCTACAATGAATAGTGAATCTAACACATACATCCTCTTTTATTTACTTTTCAACCATGGAAAAATCAAATGCTATGAGTATGGAAAGCATCATAGTCATCATGTATTACAGAATTTGTAAGTTTGCTAAAGAAAGAAATGTCATAGAAATTAGAAGTTGGATGTTTCATTTGTAAATTCTTGAGCTCATATGGTAGAGCTTGATAATACACAAGTAAATAGGAAAAGTGAACAAATAAATACCAATTTTCCCATTAGATTAAAGTTAGTACACATAGAAACATACAATGATAGTACACCTTTTGCATGTGTAAGGTTGTGATCGTGAACAAAGACTAACAATACTACACATAAGCACTTACAAGCATAGAGTGACACAAAAAATACCACACTTTACTATAATATAGCATTCAGCTATCAGCTTGTAGCATAGAAATTGCATTAAGAATTTACTAATTTGCCCACACTTGAGATATTCTTTAATAATTTTTTCTTATATGTTAGGAAAGTTCTACATATCAAAAAAGTAAAGATAAACAAACAAGGTAGAGAAGATAGTAATTGATATAGTTCGAGACATCATGTAGCCTAACTTACACGGTTACACCTAGTTCACTTGGACTAATCTTTGTTCACATAAATCTCAGTAAGTTCATTACTCAACTACCACATATGCCATAAGTGTAGTTGGAATAGTACTTAACCAACATGATGGTGCCAATTAGTAGCAACATGTGGAAGTTATATCCCAACATTGCCTTCTCACTATAAAATATAGACATGACAAAGAAACAAACATTAAAAGCAAATAAACAACCAAAAGAAATGCTTAGTTTTAGAAAATAGGACTCAAATTTATGTTTTCTCCATATACTAATGGATTAAGTTGGCAACTACATTAACAAGTTAGTTGGAATTTTTCATGATCAAATGATTGCACGGTAATGTAGAAGTCAAATTTTCGAGTTCCAAAATCATAGAAAAAACTACTGAACCAAAAAACATAAATCATGGTGTTCCAGTTTGTATAATGTGGTTGGATATACACCCCCCTAAAACATAGTACCAGTGTTATTGGGACTAGACCGGTCATCAAATTGGTGAGGCTACTGGTTTCTGGTTAACTGGTTCGACCTGTGGTTGAACCGCTTCATTCGGTAACATCAACAATGTATAAATAATAATATCAATATACTAAAAATATAGAAAATATTGGCAAAGTATGAAATAGTCCAACTATGACGAAGGTGTAGCTACAATTTTAGAACTCACAATGAAGTTATAATCTCATGCCTCACAACATGTTAATGTTTCATGCGAAATAATACTTCAAAATCCAAAGTTCAATAATAGAATGTGATTCTAAGCATAATTAGACCCTTAAGTTCTCGTAAGAGTCAGGGTTGGGAAATTCAGGGCCTAAAAATAGTTCACGTGTTGAGAGGTGAAGAGGATATTATAGTCACATACTCCTTGGTTGAGACATAAGCTCTAATTAATCAAACCGGTGCAGTAGGTTTAACTGGTGAACCGGTCAAGTCTGATAGGTTCGACCGACATCTGACTAGTTGGACCGGCATTACTGGGTTTTTGCAATAACCGAACCGGTAGGGGTGCCGGTTCAAGGTCTGACCAGTCGGACAGGAAGGTCCAATCAGATTTTAATAACACTGCATAGTACTGACCTCTTTGATCTTCACAGTTACCCAGAATTTTGATATGTGGGATCTGCTTCTTGAATAGAGCAATGCCTATGTCTTTCCTCACTGACTATGTCTGTAGAGACATTTTTCTCAATTGTAGTTAGCTATATAAGCATGAATAATAGGCCAAGTGCAAAACTATGAAGCAATGAAAGTGTATACAATAGAAGATAAAATGGTCTAAATGACCTATTCACATTACAAGGGCATCAAGTTCAGTTTGAAAGGTGCTTGTGATAAAAAGGTATACATACCCATATCGATTTCTAAAGGGTTCTTTGATTCCCCATCCTTATGGGGTGATATCATTTTGGGGGAAGCAACTAGAGCAATCAGGAAGTGATATGGATGTTTGGATGTTTATATACAAATGATTAGAATATACATGTCAATAGATAGACCTGAAGAGGAGGTTATTTTAATGTGCTCATACTGGTGATGATCAAGCATTAGCTCGGAGCTACTCAGGGGAGCTTTTGTTCACTGAAGGGAAAGATGGAGGTATTCATATGTCTGATATCCTGGTAAATTTCAATGTAGAAAACTCAAGCTAGATGCAACCTGGATTCCACATTCTGATTCTGTCAATTCGATCACATTAAATTTCCCTGGTTAGTATCATCTACAACAGATGAGCAACTTGCATTGATTGATGCGAAAAAACTAATAAAGCGTAGTGTCTTATCTAGTTCCAAACTGTGATGTAATGCTAAGAAATCTTCTACACCAATGATAAAGCTCCCTCAGAAAATGCTACAAGGTTTTGGGTGTAGTATTTACAATGTTTCCGTTGGTTCAAGCCAAATTGTCTGTGGGGACAATAAAGGCATGCTGAGAGTCTAGAACTTTTCACTTTCTCAGGAAACAAAAAAGCATAATTAAGCCTTGAGAAGGCAAAGCGTGGAGAACCTCATGAGAATACAAGAGGCCCAAGAAGAGATGAATGTCAAGAGTCCCACTGTCCAGTCAGATATTGGTGCTAAGACTGGAGGCAGGAATGGGAATCAACAACATCAAAATACAAAATGATGATGTTAGAGATATTCACATTTATATTGTAGAGAGTTGGAAGGAAATATCATGACCTTCCACTTTACCTTAGGTTGGGGGTTAAGAAACAAAATCGCTCTACTAATTAGAGAGAACTAATTTGACTATTCAAGCAACAAATTCAAGTAAACATCTGAAGCCTAAATGCATAAGAAGCCACCAAGGCAGACAATGATTGGTAGAAAGTTCAAATTTAAATTTGATTTTCCTGCTTGACCTTCCAGAACCTGGCCAATTCCTATGCATTACGATTATTTCTGGTAGAAACACAACAACTACGCAGATCTTTGTGAGGTAAATCTGTGTGGGAGTTGCACTTCAGGGGCAGGGTAGGGAAGACACGACTAATGACTGTTGGTGGAAACTAGATGGGTTTATCAATTCAACAAATGAATTGATAGATTGAGTGGTTTTTTTATCATTTCAAGGCATGTAGCAGGTCTGTAGAGGAACTATACTACCCTTGCCACTGGTCGTTAGTTCTGCTAGCCAATTCGGTTTTCACATCATTGGTGTTTACAGTCAATATAAAGCTTGATGTATTCTACAAATTGAAATAATAGGATATCTCTTACTCAGATTTAAGTATTATGTGTGATGAAGGATAAAGTTCAAACTTATTTGTTAAGAAAATATTAAATATCAAAAATCAAAACAATAATTTTGCCTAGTTCCCTATAATATACACATTGTTTACCCAAGACCAGGGCAAAAACTTTTAAAACGAGCTCCATCATCTGGTCAGTATACTACAAAAAGACATACTTTGTAGACTCTATTGACCCATGTTTGTTGATCATGACTTGCAAACAACCACAAGGAAGGCCCTAGAACTCGTTATTCTTCTCAGAATTGGTCTCAATAGTTTGATGAAGTTCCAACTTGATAGTTGCAACCAACTGAATGACTGTAGGGATGGTCTCATCTATGGAAGAATGAACAACTTCATTTAGTGTCTCATAAGTAGAAGTTTGGATAAAAAATAGAAACTGCATGACTGTAGAAGCAGTCTCATATGTGGAGGAAAAAAACTTCTTATCAGTTTTGAATTGAAACCAAAAAATCATATTATAGTTTACCTTTTGTCTTTCATTCAGGCAAGCCCTGAAACATTTTTCAGACAACCAGTTCAGTTAGCTCATTCATACTGTAGGAGATCGAGTGTCCAGGTCACGATACAAGAGAAATAATAACCAAAGATATAAAGTCCAAGGCCACCATTCCATCTGCACCTAATCAATATTTCTGCATTTTGTTCAAATTGGAAGCTTTTTGACAACATATGATGTACTGATAAAAACATGTACTACAACTAGAGTGATTATATATCCCCCTCACTAATACCTTTTTCACATCTATCCACCTGCACCCTACTCCTCTATCCTCCACTTCCTATATAGGCTCATTTTTTAACCCTTTATTTCCCATTACCTCCATAATCTCGGTCCTTCGTAACTTTTCTTGATGCTGATACAATAATAAGTAATTCAATGCTTGTTATTACAGTCAAAGTAGCAAAGAAAGATGCAAAGGAGGAAGAGCTGATGAGAAGGCAGTGGCGAGTAACGGGTGGCATGATGGCGAGAGAAGGGGGTGGTGATGAGAAAAGACCAAAGAAGGGTGATAATGTTGGTATTGCAAGGAGGGGGGTAGAAAAGCAAAAGAGTAGTGCACAAGGACAGTCTTTGGTAGGTAGAGAAGACATCATTGCTCAGACTAAGTAAGAAAAAGAGAATTGTCACCCCGAACTCCTATATATGTCTCCTTGATAAAATGGTCAAAGAACCAAAACCATGACCTGGAATGTAACTATAGAAAATGCTTCAGTAAGGTGCAACAAGGTCAAGTTCACATCTCCCTAATATTATATTTTATTGTTTATGATCACATTGTTGTTCTCTTCATTTTTGTTCCCAATGTAGAAATATTTTGACCCTTGCTTTATATCCGTGATATTTGCATGACATGTTCTCAATTCAGCTTGGACAGATTCCTATGTAATCTTTTGTAACCAAGTTACAACAATGAATATGATTGCTTGCATTGCTTTACAGGCTACTGACTCAGTGAAACTGATGGCAGTTGTTACTGGATTATCTAGAGACACAAAGTGTATGCTACAAGTGGGTTTCATTCACAGGTACTTCATCCATAAAATATTGGCCATAACAACATCTAATCAGTAAATAAGATCTAAATATGTATGCAAGCTACGCATTCTATATGTTAATATGCTATATTTAGAAGTCGTATTGTTGGTTATAACAAATAAATAAGATCTAAATATGTTTGCCTTTCAGGTCATGAGTTCCATCATTTTCATGTTGGAACTTATATAGATATTTCTCAAGTCATGAGTTGATGAAGTTACAACCAAAAAATTGGTGAGAGTTGCCGGTCGTGGTCTCCATTTCCTTCCCAAAGGATTCACTATGGAAGCAGCTTCCAACAAGAAAGATAACACATTTGACGTGCAATATTCAGCTATGTAGTCTTGGGCAAGAAAACCATGTATTGGGGTTGGGTACCCCGGCTTGGTCAAACAAGTGTTCCAGACAGTTATTTGCATCCTCTAAACCTTAATTTACATAATATGATACATGAATGTTGCAAATTTTAGGATCATTCCAGTCAACTTTGCATTGTTCATGTTCATTTAAAATCTGTTTCACCCCAAAACTGAACTTGAAATCTGTTTGAATGCCCATATCTAAATCAAGGAATTGATCAACCACTTCCATTCAAACAAGTGAACAATAAGTAAAGAAAAATAAGCCAATCAGCCGTTCAAAACATGTTACTATCTGTTCTTACTTTATAAAAGTAAAGCAACACGATGAAAGAATTACTAAAATCTTTAATCAGAGATATTTCCATCACGAAGTTGTGAGGTAATTACCACAAAAAGAATAATATATGACGAGTAGTTGTATTGAGAAAATTACAAATATTACCGTAAAAGTTGGATAAGAAGGATCAATTTTTGCCGTCTAACGTGATGCTGTCAGGATAACGTCCAATTCGAATTCAGAGGCCAATATCTCCGCAACTCTACTCTCTCTGTTGGTTACCCCGTGTTCTCGGCATCAATTCTAAATATCTTCAAACTGGCTCTTGAGGTTGCCACATTTTTTAAGGATAACACATTCGTCAATTTCCGGTTGGCTGCTTCTGGCGAGTCTGAAATATCAGAACTTGAGATTAGACATGAACTAGGAATACAGGATAACTAGATCAAAAAGTTATGTGTACTAGCAATACTGGCCGCTCTGGTGTTTTTTCTCCCAAAGCTTGGTGAGTTCTGTGCCTCATGGAGCTTTTGAGTAGCTCTGCCATCGGAGGAGAAAAAAGATCTAACTGAGAGTGTGTTCAGGGGCTATGCGGGTAGGAGAAGAAGGTGGGAGGGAGAGAACACGATCCTAGGAGGGGGGCACTATCAGGGCGAATGGGGGCGGAGGAAGCGAGGGCTGAAGAGCCGGTGGAGGAGGATAAATTTGTGACTGACAGAGAAGATCCACGTGTGATTGGGGAGGAGAGTGGAGAACTGCTGCGTGATATTGGGATGACGTACTAGCGGACACAAATGAGAAATAAACTCAGGAAAAATAGTTGGCGCGACATGTTAAAATTTTCAGAGGTGTTTGAACATTTGAGTAGGGGTAGGGGAGAGAGACTCGGGAAGGGTATTAATATGTCATGGATTGGTATATGTAGTCATTTTATAGCTATTACAAACAACTACAATTTCTTTATTTACATATTAAAAGTTTGTAAGGAAAGATATATTCTAACTACAAATTTGATATATGTAGTTAAAATAATTATAGGTAAATAATATTTTTTTCATAGTGGATATAATGAAAGGATGGTTGTAGAACCTCGAATACGCAACTGTAAAAAGGAAGGTGATAAAACCCTGAATGGAGTGGTGTAGGGTTTCTGAGGAATCAAGCTTGGGGAATCATGACACCCTGGAGATCATGATTTTAATATCATCATATACCATAGTAGTAAGAGATAGTAGAACTTTGGATGCTTAAGATGAAGATGCATGTGGCTTGTGGCCATGCATGATAGAGGTTAAGGACGAACACGAGTAACCCAGTGTATCGATATAGAGGATGAAAGAGTCCCTGAGAGGGAATGGGAGTTCATCACTATGGATAATGTGGAAAATCTCCCCTTAACCAAGGAAGATCAATGTGGGTTATGGTAGATCACCTTACCTAGATGACATGAAAAAGAAGAGTACTGTCAAGTGATAGATCGGGTTGAACTACTTATAATAGAGAGAGAAATGGTTCAACTACACCATGATGCGAGTTCAAAATTTCTTGAGCATGATTAGAAGGTTTACTTCCATGCGGTGGAAGTAGGTGCATGAAGAACTCATTTTTAGTACTGCTTATCACCCCTAACTAATGGTTAGTATGATCTGGACTAGAAGGTCTGATGAGAGAAAGTGTGCTTGTTCAGGGTGATACAAAGAGACAGTTACTAAGATGTGATGTTTACCACCATAGACTTTATCGGGATGCAAGAAGTTCCATAAGGAGGTAGTGTCGATCACCACTTCATTAAGATGATGTTGGTGAAGGAGGTCTCGTGAAGGTCATAAAAGAATCACAGTGTGTGCAGATGAAGTCGCTTGATCGTGCAATAGCTGAGAGAGAGCCCAAGGGTGACACGAGTCACGAGTTGATGCAAAGCAGACTGACATGCAGTTCACTGTGGGGGAATATAATGTGAAAATCTGACCCCTCTAAGCTACAACTGAGAAAGCTGAGTCCCCGATATATGGGTCCATTTGAAATGGATTGGTGGAAATGGTTGTGTTTAGCCTTACCCCTCAGGATAATATGATGTATAATGTGTTGCATAAGTCTGATCTAGAACACCATGTGAGGTACCCAAGCCATGTATTGAGCCCTGAACCGATTCAGCTTTTGAGAGGCTGAAATGTCCTGAGTCACCTATGAGGGTATGATATACCAAGGTAAGAAAGAACTCATATGGAAGAATATGAGATAATGAAGGTTCTTGGGAAGCACCATGGAAAAGGGTGAAGCCACATGGGAGCCATGATGGACATATGAAAGGCTTATCCTATTTGTTTGTTTGCTTGTTGGAATTTTGAGGACAAAATTCTTATAAGAGGGGAAGGATGTTACAACCCCAATTTTTGGGTTCCTTGGGTGAGAAATGTAATTTCTCACATTAATGATATAATTCGTTGTGAATAAAGGGTTTTCATTTAAAATAGCCTTGTTGTTTGAATTGTGGGCTTTATTGGCTATTGGGCCCAATAACAAGGAAATTCAATCAATAAATGAATAATTGAGTTTTAAGAAAAGAAAGGTGTGGAAAACTCTAGAAGGCAAAATAATAATCCACAGATGTATTTCGTGCCTCTTGGGTTCCTTGGGTTCCAAGGAGTCCAAAGTTGCAAGGAAAATGAAATAAGAAAAGAAAGATCAACTAAATATTTCCTTATTAAGAATTAAATTGAAAACGATGATAAAATAGGGAAAATAAGTGGAAAGATGAATGAGTGAGTTATCTTCGATGTATTTTCCTATCAAAAAGGTTTCTATATGTAAAAGGAACCTAGATAAAGAAAATAAAAGAATAGGAGAGAGAAAATAAGTATAAGATGTGCATTATTAATAGATAACATGAGTATGAATAAAAGTATCTCATACTTTTGCATTTGAGTCTCAAACTTGGTACAAAGATAGATAAAGTCATCAATAACTTTCCTTTCAAATTTGAGATTTTTTGGACATGTGGTTTGGGAGATACGATTTTTGTAAAGTGAATCATATTAAATATTGCAATGTATCCACGATATATTCTAAGGAATGCAGCGGATGATCGGGACCGTCAGATCGCTGATCAATGGTCCGCATACCTTCTCCTAGCTCCGGACCAAACAGGAAACTTCCCCGATAGGGACTTCTGTCCTTTTTTTTGGCCAGTTACTCTTGATCTGATTCACAACGACAATAGGAAGTCGTCCCTATGACTTCGGGGTGTGGAATCGAATCCAACTGACCCCAGTTTTATCTAATTTGGGAAACTATTGAGACTTCCCCCAACCTGAAAGTAGGTCGGCACCCAACTCTATGGAGCCGAACCTATAAAAGGAGGGTGTAGCAACTTCCATTAAGAGCGGAACCTCATCCCTGGTGCACAACGAGACTCGCAAAACATTTTCTTGCTATCAATTCCGTAGCATAGGCGCTGCTCGCCTCTCCGTTCCTTCCTGTGTTCATCCGCAGAGCGAGGATGAGGACTCCAGGTTCCGAGCCTCCTCCCACTAATGGAAGACCACAACCAAGATCCGCCAGGCGGAGGGAACCACATCCTTGCCTTTGGTTTAGGGGTGCATATCGGCGAAGTCAACCGATGGTTTGACTCGCTGGAGAAGCTGCTCCGCGCGTGAGGACCATCGCGAGGAAGAAGAGAAGAGGAGGGAAAGACCGCTCTGCCCTCGACTCCAGTGAAGAAAGAGGAGGGAAAAAATGTCTTTTCGACACGGTTTGAGCCCAACCTGCGAATAAACAAAAACAACTCGTTTGGCTGATGTGGCGGCCACTGATTGGCCCAAAGGTAATTAACCTTGTGAAAATCGCAGTTAATTATTTATAACTCTGATGATAAAAGTTTATACATGAAATTTGATAAGGAGATCGAGAGGGACTCAATAAAAATGTTATTAGAACCTAATTTTGCTTCTAATTTCAAAAGTGTCAAAAGTGATCATATAATGCATTAGACTTTGATTAAAACCCCTAATTGTAATTAGAGATCAAATCAAAGGTGCTTAATGGGTTAAATCGAGTATTAGTAACCTGTTGAGAAATAAAGTGATGTTTGAGTATAATTTTGATAATTTTGGGCTTGTTTTAGGGTTTTAATCCATGAATCCATGATAATGCATGTAGAAACCCTAATCTAGGATCAAGAATGTAATTAACTGGGAAAATTTGGAAATAAGTCCATTAATCATAAAGAGATACATTAAGATCGAAAAGATGAACTTTGCATATAATTAGTTAATTTAGAGTTTCATATGCATGAATATACTTTAATGGGCCTTGAAACCTTAATGTTGACTAATTCGACTATTAATGGTTAATTATGCCTTTAATCCAGAATTGAGGATTAGATGTGGAAATAATTAGGGTTTAAAATAGTAAAAGATGAAGGGAAACCCTAAAAAGTGGACTAGAAACCCTAAGAAGCGAGTTAGATTTAATAGATCTTAATGACATGAGTAATACAAGGAAATTGTATAATTGTTTCAGGATCTTATTGATTGCTTGCATGATCGTTGTTGTTTGGATTATTCCTGCACCTGAATCTACATGTACAGGTATGTGGTTACGCTTATGACTACCTGAATTAGTTTTCTGGGGTTTTTTCGATGTTTCCATCATGACTTGAATTAAACTATTGAATGATTTAATTCATGCAAAGTATAATGTGAATATGGCTATCACATAAGAGATATTCCTACTAGCTCAGATCCTAGTCCCCTCTGTAGCTAAAAGGGTGACCTAGTAAAAGGCTACCAATGGGGTAGGCCCATTTGGTCATTAGATGACTTAGTAAATGGCTACCAATGGGGTAGGTCCATCAAGTCACATTGAGTTAGAGATTGGACTACCTATGGGTAGTGCCATGCGACTCAACCCTAGATATTGATCTACTTGTTAGGTAGGATCATGCAGGGTTTAATAAGGATCTACCTAGAGAGAGGTAGTATCTCAGTCCATTGCAGGGACAACATAGAGATAGGGGATAGGAAAGGATTGAGTAGTATGGTTTAAAACGTAATCTTGGCTGTTAAATGATAATTGGCTGATTACTTTGTTACTATAGTTGCACGTTTATTGTTCCCCCACATACCAGCTTCTTGTTGACCGAAGTTTTGTTTGTCAGAGTTTTAGGTGCAAATGAAAAGAACAAATAGTAAAGTGGCAGATGTGGAATTAAATGAGAAATAACGTGCACAAGAGGATTAGTTAGTTTAGCGTCTTCATGGATAGAAGTTTAGAAATCCCAGTTTTTCCATGGTAAGAAAAGTTTTATTTTATACCAATTTTCAGTTTAGTTGGTAAAGTTTATTAATTGTTATTGATTATTTGTCGAACCTTTGATCATGTTAATTGAATAACGGCTCTGACCTTCGTGTCTCCCTTAATTGGGGGTTACCGGGAGGCGGGGTCATTACAAGTCACTTTTCTATAGTTGTCTTTCCCTCGTTGTTCCTCCCTAGACGGGTAGAACTTGCTTGGGCTCTCTCAGTTACCACAACCAGAGAGGACAACAACTTTGCAAAGCAACTAATTTTCTGAGTTGTGTGTGTTCTGAGAAGCCCCATGTACCCCTCTATTTATAGTAGAGGGTAGGGTCAGGGTTCCCAGTGTGTGCAGGAGTAGAAGGGTTCATATTTTCCACAAAATGATTGCACTATGACTGGCAAACCGATCAAGTCACAACTGAACATATCATTTGGGAAGGTGAGCCGATCAGTTCAAACTGAATCGATCATTTGGTTAGATGAGATGATCGGTTCACCCAGTGAATCGGTCATTTCACTTCCCAGACTTGCCAACAATTGACTTTCCTTATTCATTTCTAATTAATGCAAAGATTAATTCTTATCCCAATCGAATAGAACAAGTGAAACAAGGATCTTTTCTCACAAATCGGGAAACCCAACACTTGCTCATTTGGTCCATGTGAACTGATCGGTTCACTAGAGTAAACCGGTTATCTCACTGACCATGAGTCGATCGGTTCACACAATGAACCGATCAGTTGGTGGTCCAGGTTGTGTAGAGCTCAGTTAATGCAATTCTTAATCAATCCGACACTCTAATCAGTTGGTTCAACACTTGAACTTGACGATTCTGAGTCAATTCTATTGATTTAATATTAGTTCTGTACCTAAACACTTTAGTAATCAATCTAAACATCATTCATGGATAAAAATCCTCTTCCAGGTTCATCATATGTGTGTGACCCTATAGGTTCCATTTCACGTTGTCAATGAATGTCCATAACTAACTTATGATATCACAAGCAAATAGTGGTGCCTAGTCATAGATCAATGCTACCCAAGTGTAAAGGAAAGTTGGAGAACAACTTTCAACCTACAATCTATTATTAGTGTTACAGTGAATGTATAGTCCCTTTGTCACTGATATCCAGATTGAACTCGGGGCATGGACTTGTCATCCTCTACAAATGTTCAATCCATGTTTCTTGAACTAGAGAACTATCTGAGATATATGCAAGCTCAATATCATATATTGGCTCACATGTACATGGACATATATTTCTCAGTCTTGCTTATCAAGTGGCCAGGATATCATACTCCCTTAGGAGGGACAAATTCCATATCTACCACTCACAGTCAAAACCCCATGTGTCAAAGTCACCCAATCATCACCTTTATAACAACCCATATTTTAGGACTGCGTTTCATGATGTCGAAGTGTACCCAACGACGTGATGAGTGCAATGATTTTAGGTCTAAGAACCACAATCACCACCAATACAATAAGAGATGATCCTGACTAACCAAGTGTGGTTTCCATGCATCACTCTTATGGTGGGTCTGTCTGATACACTGTTCTCTAACATATATCTATGTGCTTGATTTGATGTCATATATCATGACTGATGAGATTATATCATCAACCAACACACACTCTAGTCTTTTGTGTTATTGATGTCTATGGTTATTTTCACAATAACAACCGACTAGGGTAGATAGTCAGAATGTACATACTCTTATCATCTGTATGATCTCATTGTTCAAGTCACATACTTGAAGACATACATCATTGAGTATTGTCACTCTCTAGACATCTAACATGTTATACTATTATCTCAAAATAGTTAAAACATATAGACAAAAATTGCCTTTATTAATATTTCAAATCATTTACAAAGTATACAATTACAATCATCATATGACTGGCTCTATGGGCATACATTCCAACAGATGATGATGATGAATAAATGTTGCAATGTGGAATCCTCTCATTTATATATATCAAAACAGACTATCCTCATGGAAAAATACATTTATCATTCTTGTTGGTCGCTTGACGTTACTAAATGCATCACTCACACCTATCATCACCTACCATCTTAGTTGCATACCGCCACTAGAAACGGTTATTAAATGCATATATAAGATTAGGACAAGGTTTTTATGGGACCACAACAAAAATAGAATCCATATGATCTATTGGAACACCATATGTTGTCCTAAACAATATGGAGGATAATGTATATTGACTTACACAACCATGCCTTGTGCCTCATTAATAAGATAATTGCAACCATATGCCAAAACAAACAACATATATGGAGTGATATTGTGTATGATATATATTATAGGAGTCATAATACATGGGACAATATAACTTCCAAATGATTATCACCTCAATGGGAACATATGCATAAACATAATCACATCATCAGTAATATGATTATGACCCAATCATACTAAAGACTACATATTAGATTTTGGTTTGATCCATGGTGGCATGGACATGCCCTTATTAGCCACTTTCTTCAAGACTACAACACACACATTCCATATAAACATTGCACTATATCTAGGGCTCTTCAACTCATTAGATCTAACACGCTGAACATATTTGAATTGTTCCTACTTCAACACCTCACTCACCACAGACGTTTATGACTTCAAGTTAGAGATGTAAAATGACACAACAACGATAGTCACATGGTGATAGGGATATAGAAACACATTTAAACAACCACACACTTACTTTAAGTTTAGAGGACATGTTTTCTACATAAAACCATATGGAACCTCCGATGACTATCTAAAGTACACATTCTTCTATGGCTCGTTTGGCATGATTGCAACTAAAATGATGAACAACATAGAAGCATGGTTATGAAGGAACATTTACATGTTTGATATGTCGCACACAAGAACAATCTTATATGAATATGTTCTTTGCATGTCATACAACAAGACATATATGAACATTCTTCACTACTGCTACTATTATTATATCATACACATATCTTAATATGGAACCCAAACTTATGAAAGATATTATTCATCCCCAAAGAACTTTACAACTACATAACTATCACAACTTCTATTATACATACCACATAAACTGAAAGAAATAGTTAAAAATTGAAAAATATTGAATACCCATAGGAACTATTGGTTAACCTTATGAGATCATTATATGATTATTATACTGTATGCAGATGAAGCTGGTATTGGTCATCTTATGGACATACAAACAACACCAGAAGGGAATGACAAAGAAAATTAATCACATATGGCTTCCATGAAGAAAATTTTGGAGGAATCAGGAGAAAACTAGAACTCAATATGTTGTTTTCTATCTGATTGTATCTTTATCCATACATGAATGTTATAAGGGAATCCCACACAATAAAAAAATTCTATATCATTATTTCAAACTCTTTCAAGTATCTTAGATGATGTGAAATTGTTGTTGATCTCCTCTATCACAAGTGACTGATATGTACTAGTAATTGTTGTTCTGGTGGGTATAAACAACAGAATTACAAGTAAGAAAGACTCATTGAGGCATGCAAGTATGCATTACTCTTGAGAGTATTTCTACATTACTTAAAGATGAACCATGTTTAGGTTGATGCGGTGGCCACTCTCCCAGAATATAACAATGTTTGGAGCGGCGATGCGTGCACTCATAAATCACAGTCTGTGGTGAGAAGAATGATCATTCTTCCAACGATCACTTGGACAATGTTGGAGGCAATAGAAAAACACAAATGAAAATGAGCGAGGAAGAGAGTTTCTATTTTATAGTGTGTACAAGACTCGACAACATTTTCATTTATAAAAGGTTGCAACGACACTTGCAATCAGATTATTCCAAACATCCTTTGGAAGGATGAGTCAATGTTGAAAATAGTTTGGTGAACCAAGTGGCAAAACCAAATCAGAGTCACACCCACGCAAGGAGCCCAAAAGGAGGTATTTGCACCCCACCTGTATGCGGGACGTGACTTGCATTGACACACCTAATTAAAGGGGTTCTGGATCAGCCCGACCCAAGTCCAATTGGGCTGGCCCACCATGTGCATGAAAAGCCCATAACCTATTGTGTTCCTCAGATATTGTATGGATAAGAACCCATTTATAAGGAGGAGAGAAGTTTTAGAATTCTACAATGTGGGACTAAAGATAATGTCTTTTGGTTTAAAATATGATAGTAAGCAAAACATTTCCCTACTATTTTAAACTAAAACAAAATTAATTTTGAGGAAATCATTAGAATATCTTAAAGAAATGACATGCATAAATTTTCATAGAAGTAAGTTCTTTGAGCCAAAGAATAGAGTAGATGTGCATAATTTGTAGAGGATTGGTAGAACTATGTTCTTGAGCCAATGTCCTTCTATCTGATCAGAGGATCATTACACACATGACATTCATAAAATCAATTGCCATTTTTACAGTTTGGTGCTTTTAGGCATGCACCTATTGAGAATATTCATAAGTTCTCTAGAGACCTACCCAAATCTCAATAGGAGCGGACCCACTTCACACTCATATAGTTGGAGTTTCATGAGGTATATATTGCAGTTATATACACCACCATAAATGGCTATGAAATCCATTAAGAAATTGTATTCAACTTAATTAATGTAAATTGTTTACATCATAAGAATGGGATACAAATTATTACAATACATTGAGTCATCCAGTGTCTTAGTTCACATTGAACCTCCTTCTTGGGATCACCGATCATTAATGCTGGGTATCTATCACTTTGAATTCTGATATGGGCATAATCCCATTCTCCTCGATGTGTAACTCACTAGGCTTTGACTTAATGGCTTTGTCAAAGGATCGAACTACTTTAGTTATGACTTACATGATCCATTGAGATTATGCTATGACATATATGATGTCTCACAATATGATGATGTAGACGAATATGTCTACTATTCCCATTACAAACTTTATTTTTAACTTTTGATATGGAATCTTGATTATCATTGTGCATAAACATAGGTGGAGAAGGTTTCTTCCAAATGGGAAGATCCATAAGAACATCAATTAGCCATTCAACTTCAGTTCCAACCTTTTCTAAGGCAATAAACTCGGATTCCATAGTAGAACAAGCTATACATGTTTACTTGGTGGATTTCTAAGACACGTCACCTCCACTTGTGGTGAAGATGTAGCCACTTATACATTTTAATTCATCTGAATTAGAAATTCAATCATCATCGCAAAATCCTTCTAGCACAGTTGGAGATCCACAAAAAAATCAATCCATGACTAATTGTTCCTTTTAGGTATCTTAGAACCCTATGTAAAGCATCCCAATGATCCTTGTTATGATTTTGAGTCTATCTACTTAATCTCCCTACTACATATGCTAGATCTAGACAAGTACAGTTCATTAAGTACATCGAGATTCCAATTACTTGTGCATATTTGACTTTTTGAACACTAGTTGTAAGGAGGCGGGATCACCCCCTTACTAAAGATTTGAATAATAAAACATCCATTCCAAACACACTCAAAGGTATGCTGGAATAGGTGTAACATTTTCAAATTTCAATAAATGGTATAAAAATAACCAAAGTATAGCAGCGGAATAAAAATGTTGATTATATTCAATTTATCACAAGGTTAATACAAAAGGACATCATAATATCCCATAAGGGTTTACATGTATGATACAACACAAGGATCTAAGTAGAGAGAAATCTAAACTATAACAACTTTGTCTCCAAGCTTTAACTCCTTAAGCTAGTCCAGAACTCCATGCCTTATCATCCAAGTCCTTCACTTAGGGTTGGAAGCATACCCCAGCAAGAAGAGAAAATAGATGACATCAGTAAAGGCTGATAGGTGCATACTAAATAGGAAATTGAGCAATATATGGAATAAAAGACATCAAATATAAAAGGCTTCCCATAGAAAGGATAAGGACCACCCAAATGGGTATCAAGAGAAAAGGAATTGAAATCATATGATAACAAAAGAATACTTGCCATTAATAAAACATAAGGATTGTGCCACCCAAGCACATGTAAAGAATTAGAGCACACACCCCAAATCATCAACCTGCATGCATGTGAGATAAACATAGCCCTAGAACAATATAAACAAAAAGGCAGCCAAGTCTCATTCACTTAAAACCTGATAGAGAAAGGAATACTACCAATATCCAAAATATATAAAACATGGGCTAAGAATCACACATCTTGCCATGGGTATGAGGTTCCTTTCCATCCCAAAAGAGTAGGAAATATCACATCTGCTCGGTAGGAAATAACACATCTGCTATAAAACCCAATGCAATTACACTACTCTAGTGATACTGAATCACATAACATGTTAAATGTAGAGGCAAGTAGAAAGTATAGTCAGAATATATAAACTAGTCACCACATAAGTGACCAACATATACATCCACCGCATAAGTGGGTAAAAGACATCACATGCCATCTTTTAGAGTTCCATCATGAACAAAGCATAATATAAGAGTTCAAAAGAATATCCATGATCACATGATCAATACCAAATAAGGTAGTTTACATGAACCATGATTTTCAAAATAAAAGACATTGTTTATAGGCTAATGTCCATAGGATAAAGAGAATGCATAAGCATAGGTGAATTGCTTAACATAGAAGAATAGGGGATACATCATACCTCAATTTCAGAGTATAAACAGTTAAAGTCAGTCCTAGATCCAAGACTAGGCCTCAAAAGTACCTCTAGGGAAGGTGGACAGGTCCAATAAGTAAGGTTCCCAAGCTTAGAGAGGCTAGTTTCTCCAATAAAGCTCCTATCTCGAGCAAGAAGCACCTTCTTCACTTTAGAGGTGAAACACCCTAACAAAAGAACATGGATATGAGGTGTTTATAGGTTCTAGGTGGGGTTT
The DNA here is from genome assembly GCA_963693085.1 of Alisma plantago-aquatica. Taxonomy (NCBI): domain Eukaryota; kingdom Viridiplantae; phylum Streptophyta; class Magnoliopsida; order Alismatales; family Alismataceae; genus Alisma; species Alisma plantago-aquatica. Next base: position 1,065,044,788 of record OY856411.1, on the reverse strand, counting down.
CACCATGGAAGGCCATGGTTATGACCTACAGGAAGGTGTAAGGAAGACTAACAATATGAAAATAGGGAAGCATGGGAGCAAACTTACTAGTTTTGGTCAAAATCACCAAGGAGGAGCTTAAGAAATCCTAAATAGAGAAATTTGGAACCCTAGGAGCCTTCTTAACCAAGGTAGGAACCTTCTTTTACCTTGGGACATCACCTTCATGGAAAAAAAAGTAGGAATGATGCTCTAAGATAGAAGAAATAAAGGAGAGCAAGAGTTTTTGAATTGGGAGTTGGGAAGGGGTAGATATGGCTATATAAAGAAAGAGGTCAAGTATGAGGTGTCTATGAGACTTTCCATGTGTCATGTATAAGGGTGTCCATGGACATGCAAACCTTTATGGATATGGAAGAAGTCAAGCATGATGTGTGAAGTTACTTTCCATGTGTCCAATGCTAAGGGTGCCTATGGACATGCAAACCTTTATGGATAAGGAAGAAGTCAAGCATGAGGTGTCCATGAAGCTTTCCATGTGTCCTTAGCCTAGGGATTTAATGGCCATGCAAGAAGACAACTCATAGAGGCTTCTTGGATATCAAATGTCAGTTTGTGGACACTTATAGGCCATCCCAACCAACCTCCAATCAAAGAAATAACCCCATTGGTTGATAGCTTCTATAGATAAGCTCATTTATAAAATGAGCAATCCCTAAAATTCCCTTGGAAAGAAACACCTTCAAACCAAGGTGCAACTATGAGCACTATGGTTAAAAAACTTGATAATGGTAAGGGAATATATAAGGATTATAATGAATGTGACAATTTGCAAAGAAAACCTCCTAATTGGGTAAATTGTAGAAAAGTCCAGAATGTACCTAAAATTGCATAACTTGCACAAACAACATCCAAATTGGACCAAACTTCATCCACAAGTTATCTTTGATGTTTTGAATATGAATTTTCCATTATTTACATATTTTGAAGTTATATAATCACATTATTCATTACTTATGCCTTTTACTCATTTTCTCTCTCCTAAACTTATCCTAATATTTCAAGGTTGCCCAATTTAGATGAAATTTGACATGTAGGCTAATTTTTATATGTCGATTTCAAATTTGAAGTTTGTTTCCACTTTTGAGACTTCTTTTTATGAGATATGTTATATGGCCCATTAACACCCCATTATCTAAATTGTTCATCCAATTAAGTTTCTTATCTTCATATTACCACTAAAATGAGTTATGTGGAATATTTTATGTATCCATTATAAACCTCAGATTAATGTTAGAACATTAGGTTACATTAAGATGATATGTACATTCATTATCTCATTGGGGTTATACTAAATATCTATTTACGTCTAACCTTCACCCTTGTTTGGCTAAGTCCAACATGTTAACTTCTAGGGTAGGGACTGAGATCTAGTATGTTACAGTAGTACTTTGATTTCTCTTAATATTGCAATTAGAATAAAAAAGGAGTGCTTACTAGCCTATAGTAAAGAATTTAAAATCTTCTAAGGATTTTCTCAACACAATGTTCTTGAGAGAGCATGATGCAATCATCACTTTTAAGGAGCTTAATTTCCAAAATTATGTCTGCTTCTCCCATATCTTTCATGTCAAAATTATGAACCGAGAAACTTTTTGACCTATTTATTATATCAATATTAGTGCCAAAAATAAAACATGTCATCCACATAAAGATATAGAATAACACAACCTTGGTTATCAACTTTGTAATAAATACATTTGTCTCCTTCATTTATATGGAACTCATACGATACAATGACTTCATCAAATTTCTCATGCCATTGTTTATGTTCTTGTTTCAAGCCATAGAGAGATTTAATTAGTCTGCATACCATATGCTCTTATCTTGAACAACATAACCTTCAGGTTGATCCATATAAATTTCTTCATCTAAATCTCCATTCACAAATGTAGTTCTGACATCCATTTGATGTATAAATTATTTCTTAATAGATGACAAATCAATTAAAATTCTGATTGAAGACATTTTAGTTATCTCTAAGATCTGTAAGAACCAAGTCTAGTAAGTCACCTATAGATAATAAAAATCCAGATAGAAATCATCTAAAAATATGATATATAATCTTTTCCCACCTATTGATAAATTTCTTTTTAAATCTCTAAGATCTGTATGAACTAAGTCTAGTAAGTCAGAAACTCTATGTAATATTTGAGGACACCATTTCCTTGTAGATTTAGTTTAAACACATACTTGACATTTTTTGTTTAAATCAAGAACATCATGTATATCTTCTAGAAAACCTAAAGATTTCATATTTTATAAATATTTAAAATTAATGTGTCCAAGTCTATTGTGCCACAAATTAAAAGAGTCAACGATATAAGCAGCAGAAGAAATTTTGCTAGCAGAAGAGTTAGTTACATTCAGAAGAATAAGGCCATTTCATTAATACCCCATACTTAGGTAGTCCCCTGACTTGGAAAGAATGACCTTTTTTTTTATTCAAAAGATACTTTGACCCCAAACTTAACAACTTGAGAGACAGAGATCAAGTTAACCCTATGTCTAGAACATACAACAAATCTTTGACTAGAAAATTTTTTCTAGAAGTCATCTTGATCCTAACATTACCCTTTTCAGTCATAGGAGAAGCACTTGAGTTTCCCATGATAATATGATGTTCATCCTCTCCTAATTCTAAGTAGGTCAAGAAGGCATCTCTATTTCTAGTAATGTAATGACTAGCCAAGGAGTCGATGATCCAATCATGGAGCTGAAATGATCCTAACCAGGCTGATGAATGTCACAAATACATTTCCTCTCATAAGGTTTGTTCTTGGTTCCTTAGAATCCTGGATTTCTTGCTTCTTCCTATGTCTACATACACTACTACAAAAAATGGTTTTTACAACAGTTCATTTTTCCATTTTACAACGTGTGTCAACTATTGTATTAGATCGCGTGGTTTTATGGTGGGGTTCTTTATACAACAAGTATTGTGCATGTTGTAATATATGTATTTTATACAACATTTAATACATGTTGTAGATCATTGAACATGCCTGCTGTAATAGGGGTGTTGTATATAACATGTTGAGACAAAAGGAAAATACATCTAGACACAAGGTTTCAAACTTGAGACCACTTGAAAGTAAGGCACATCTCAAACTGCTGAACTAGTTTCATTTTATGCAACACATATATTCTTTGTTGTACATATACAACAAATGACGTGCAAACCTGTTGTGTGATTGTGGTCTATTACAGCGGGTAACTATTACAATAGGTGAAAGCCTGTTGTGTAATTATAGTATACTACAATGGGTTATAGTATGTTGTGTAATGATGGTCTATTACAACAGGTTAACATATGTGACTATTACAATGGGTAGAGCATGTTGTGTAATTATGATCTTTTACAATGGGTTAGAGTATGTTGTGTAATGATGGTCTATTACAACGTGTTAACATACATGACTATTACAGAGGGTTAGAGCATGTTGTGTAATTATGATCTTTTACAATGGTTTAGAGTATGTTGTGTAATGATGATCTATTACAACAAGTTAGCATACGTGACTATTACAACGAGTTAGAGTATGTTGTGTAATTATGATCTTTTACAATGGGTTTGAGTATGTTGTGATATTAAAGTCTATTACAACAATTTAGCACTTATTGTAGTATCACATATACTACAACGAGTTTGGCCTGTTGTATATAACTTGTGTTGTATAAAATATATAATTCACAACACAGAAATAGACTTGTTAAAGATATGCTAACTACAACACAACCAACAGAACTGTTGTGTTTTTCCCATTGTAAAAAGCATTTTCTGTAGTAGTGATATAGGAGACATTTGACCATGTTTATGAGACGCACCATTCAAATAAATGTCATTAACTAAGAGGAAGCGATCATTAGCAGCAGATTAACAAAAATCACTAAAAATTAAAACCATTTACAAGGAGATCCAAACACAAGAAAATTCTTTTAGCAAGAACCAATGTATTCTATTTACATCTTGGTTCATAAGTACATATCTTGTGCCATCCCTTCTCGAGGATTACAAGCATCAACTGCTCTGTTAAAACTATACACAGGTAGCATAAGAACCTCGAGGCATCAAGCCAAAATCTCAGATCAAATCATTTAAAGTATTAACTACTAACTCCGAGGACATGAGAGTACAGAGACGACACATAGGACTCTCTATACAATATATGATAGCCAATGCCTCCATCTGGAATATCACTGTTGTCCCTGTTGCTGCTGTTGATGTTCCCCTACTGTAGGGTTTCTGCCTCTTCTTCTGCGTCTACCTAAAAAAATGTTCGATCCCACGGGGGTGAGATAATTGAAATTGTCCCAGCGAGAGATATAAATCTCCGCCAGAAACATTATTATTGCAGTTTAATAGAATAAAACTGGGCAGAGGAATCATATATATTCAACAACAGATTAATCAATGTCTAAATAGGTTAGAGCAATATTCTTATTCAAATCATTTCAGCTATAACTTGATAAAGCAACATGTCACTTATCCAATAAGGAAATGAAGAACATGTATAACATTTATCCATCTAGGATATGCTAAGAAAGGTAACATCAACCAATGGTTCTCATATTTCAACCTTAAGCAAATACGCTACACGGCTGATTACATTTTACAATCATACTTTAGCCTTGAGGAGATGAGGTATACCACTCATACTCCAACCGACCATTGAGAAGTCAAAATCAGTGCCCTACATAGGTCAAGGAAGAGTCGGATTTCCATGACCCCATCCTCCCTAGTCAGTGTGGGTACAAAATGCAGGACATCTTATATCTCTACTAAATAGCTTTCCAGGGTATACTGGAAACTTTGCTATAGAGTTACAGTGGAGGTTGTACTCTCTTCGCAATTGAGAGATTTCATGATTATCTCACATCGATCCGGCAATAAAATTATTGGGAGATTCGTGATACATCCATATCGACATCGGGGGATTAGTGATACATCCACCACGAAAAATATAATGAAGGATTGAGAGATTTAATTTTTATCTCACATCAATTCCTCCATTAGGGTGTAAGGATATTCACGCCCATCACCCCCACATATTCAAAAATATGCCCTTCGGGGTATGCCACAGAGCAACCCGTTTCACCATTCAGCAAATTCTAACGTTGATGGATCTATGGCTAGGGCACTACATGATGAGATTTCACTTGGTTAATTAAGTACATTACCATATTCTTTTAGCATCATTCAAGTTTCAAATAAGAATTACTATGACAGATGCTACACAGAAAAGTGTAATACATCTATCAAGCACTTTTCAAAACTTTATAAAACATTGGGATCTCAATCCATTATCTCATTTCTGAGAATTCACATCCCTCAACATCATCATCATGTTTACTGGATTTGGGTATTCAAACCCTTAGTTCATCACTGAACATGGTTACCACTTATCAGGTAACTATTACCTTCAGGTCATCTGACCAAGGTAAACATGATACTTGCTACACAAGCATCTCACATGGCCCAAAAGGCCCATTAAGTGTCTTGTCCCCTCTCACTAGGCAACAAATTATCACATGGATCATAAGGCCATTACATCTTATCACCTCTCACTAGGTAACAACTTATTCACATGGCTCACAAGGCCCATTAATCATTATACTTATATTCAAGTATTAAACATTCCTTACAAGGTTTATGCAACAGAAGAATTACAACCTTCACATCATTAGGGTTAGGGTTTCCTTTCCTTATCTATTAAGGTTTCTCTTACATAATATTACCCTTGATTAGGGTTAGGGTTTCCTTTCCTTATCGATTAAGGTTTCTCTTACATAATATTACCCTTGATTAGGGTTAGGGTTTCCTTTATTAACCATTTAGGTTTTCAACATCATATTTATTAATGATCAAACCATAATTCATTGCTCCACACATCTAGGAGCCAACATTTATGACATAAGTATTCAATCATACTTATTTATTCTCATCATTTATTATTAAATGAATTATCAACACAAGATATGAGTTCCTCCCTCAACTTTACCAGAATATGATTACATCATACTTTATTAACTTGTCTTAACCTTTTCTTAAGGTATGTTAGCCTACACTTATCAAAGTGCATTACATCTCAATGTAACAATTGACATGACACACTTCATGTGTTACTCATCCAAGTATATTGGATTTAAGGTACATTAAGGTATATCAACCTTGAGGTGTTGAATGTGATATCTATCATGTCTTGATGTATCACTTTCCTCATTACTTTTATCTTATTTAAGTTCTTCAACTTATCTTGTATTAGGGTATTTCCCATCCTAATACTTTATGCACCCGTTCATCACATTTATCAGGTAATGTAATGGTCATAAGTCACTTATTTGAAATATGCAATCATTATCAATGATATGGACTCATCTCGAGTTAAGGCATTATTGATATAAGGTTATCCATTATCAACCACTTTAGGTGTTTCACTTATCAATATATTAGTCACTATTCCATTATTAGGAATAGGGTTTCCCATATTTATCAATTAGGGTTTACATAGCATCACCCTATATTTGGGTTTCACATAGCATTACCTAAAATTAAGGTTCCTTATAACTTTTCCCCAAATTAGGGTTTCATGTAACTTTACCCGAAATTAGGGTTTCATGAAGCATCCTCTTAAATTAGGGTTTTTCATTATATTACCCTAATTGGGATTTCTCATATCATCACCCTAGATTAGGGTTAGCATTGCCCTATATTAGGGTTAGGGCTCATCAACCTTCTCGATTAGGGTTTCATTATCTCTTTATCAATGATTATGCCCTAATTACATATTCTATTCATGTTAAAAGTGTTGAGGCTTAACCACTACATGATTATTATACATGTATGAATTCCTCTCTCTCTCATCCTCTCTAGGATGTTGATTACTTCAAGCTTGATTAGATTAGGTCAACCCTTCATTCAAGTACATACATCTAGGGTTAACATAGTGTATTGAAATATTGCTTCCATAAGCATCAAAGTTTAACACCTCTAAGGGTACTAATCACCCTAGTTCCTCAAAGGTACAACCATTGTAATTATCTTTGATATACATCATTAACAATCATGGGGTTAATTGATCTTTCATTACATTAGGTCTTCAAACAGTTTTGGTTGCATTGAACCTCCAAACGGTTTTGACCCCTCAACCTCCAAACGGTTTTGAGACCATTGGACCTCCAAATGGTTTTGAAACCATTAGGGAATCTAGGGTTGAGACCGTTTGCCCTCCAAACGGTTTTGAAACCATTTGGGCACTCAACCCTTGAGACCGTTTGATCACATATACATTGAAACCGATTGGACTCATCAACATTTGAAACTGATTGGATAAATCAGCCTTGAAACCGATTGGATCTCCAAACGGTTTGAGATCGTTTGCCCTCCAAACGGTTTCAAGACCGTTTGGTCCAAACTACCTTGAAACCGAAAGGATCATCTAGAGTTTCCTTCAACCAATCAATTAGGGTTTGCTTCATTGAATCATTCATCAATTGGACCATTGAGAGTACATCAAATTACAACCCTTGGATCTCCAACCATCCATCACAGCCCTTGACCTCCAAACAGTCTTGAGACCATTTGGCCTCAAACGGTCTTGAGACCGTTTTCCCTCAAACGGTCTTGAGACCGTTTGGTCCATTCCACCTTGAAAACGTTTGAATCAATTTAGGGTTTCTTCAATCAATCGATTAGGGTTTGTAATCAATGGATCATCCATCACTGTAACCATTGTGATTAGATCAATTGGAACCATTGTATCTTCATCCATCCATACCAGCAATTGACCCCAAACAATCTTAAGACTGTTTGACCTCAAACGGTCTTGAGACCATTTGGTCACCAAAATTGAAAACTATTTGCTCATGATATTTATTGAGGTGTGTGGTAAGATGACATCATCATCTTCAAGCTTCAAACCTTCGAAATTTTCTGTGATCTTTGTGGTGATTTCATCCACTAATCAAAAGGAATTTTTGGGAAAGAAGAAAGATTCAACATATGATGAAGAAATGAAATCAATAATAATATTCAAGGTTCAAGTTATATAATGACGTGGCTTATATTATCGCACTAACAAACTCACTTAGGGTTGAAATTCCTAAGTTTTTAACCAAAATAACGTGCAATAATACCACCCGCAAGCGGACGGGTCTTATCGCAGTATAGTTGAGGATCAAATCCCAAGGGACAACATTTTTAAGAATCTTTCTCTAGTCGAATCTAGTTGAATCAAGACTAATATTTAGAACAAGGTTGGTTGATTTGAGTTTAATTAAACTAAATGCGAGGAAAGTAAAAGAACAGGATTAAAGGTTAATTAAATATTAATGATGGAAATCACTGGGATGGTCTCGGGTTTCACCACCACTACTCATGCAATCACATCCAAACATCAAACATCCAGGAAAGATACAACCATTCAAATAGAGCTGCTGCAAAACCCCCCAAACGGGCATCAGGTTCGCGTAATCATCACCTTAGGTATCAGATGTCTCGTCACCATCCAGATCACATACTTACAGCTCTGAAGATACAGAAATCCAAATGAAGTTGTGGGCCCCCTATATAGGCGTCAGGCACACAGAAGCATCACCGTGGGCTAGATGGCTCGTCACCACACGAATCATACACTTACGACCTCAAGGAATCCCATTCTATTTCTAGTTTGGGAGTGAACCACGTTAATCGACATTCAAAACCTACGCATTGAAGTTCTCGCAACATAGGAAACAAACAAGATATATGCAAGCAGGTGATCAATCCACAAGCACACATCGACGATTAGCAACGAAATGAAAGATTATATACATGCCATGGAATGTTTAACAATAAGACATGAAAGCATGGGCAGCGAGGCTAGTCCCCGCACCCCAATGAAAGTAAGCTACTCGCTCATGGTGAGAGAAACAAGGATAGCAAGAGAGAGAAGTTTCCGCAATGAGCATGGTGAAGAAGATGATCACAGCTCGGTGGAGAAACAGTCTTCTACACAATGTCAGAGTAGATCTAGATGAAGAGAGAAGTACACCATGACAGACGGGGTAGATCTTCTCTCTCCACCTTCTTCTTCTTCTTCTCGTTGTCCTCGCTCACAGTAGGAGGAGAAGGTCGTGGCGGCGTGGAAATGGCATAGACGCAACAGATCTAGACCTGGACATAGATCTAGATCTAGATCTGGGTGAAGTGGCTTGTAGATCTAGAGTTTACACTCCATATCTGGGTGGACAGGCCGTAAAACCACCACGGGGGTAGGTTCTTGGAAATGGAGATCGTCTCCTTAGGCCCAGGATACACCTGCAGCCTAACAACGTCTCGAGATGATGATTTGACGGGCTGGAGTCACGTTCTATTTATAGGCAGGCTGGCACCGAGTTAGATTTGCGACCTTAGTAATTCTGCAGCATGTCGCAGGTATTGGAATGATGCCGCGGTCACGGCTTTTGCACGGTCGCGGGCTTTTTGAATGATTCCATGGTCGCGGCCTTTTGCACGGTCGCGGCTTTTGCACAATCGTGGGCTTTTTTAGTGATGCCGCGGTCGTGACCTTTTGCACGGTCGTGGCTTTTTGAATGTTGCGGTCGCGTCTTTTGCCATGGTCGTGGTATTTGGATGCCGCGGTCGCGACTTTTACCACGGTCGCAGGATTAGGATGCCGCGGTCGCAATTTCATTTCACCACGGTCACGCCAAAGAGGAAACAGGTCGCAGTTCCCTTGCTGGCTTCGGTCGAGACTCTTGGAGTCATGGTCACGATCCTTTTCACAGACTGCGGTCACAGGTGGAGGGATGATCGCGGCTAACAGAATAGGACCTCGGACAGGCGTCTGTGATCATTTGGCTTGGTCGTGATCTTTGGAGATCGCGGTCGCGGCTTCTCTACAGGTCGCAGTCTTTGGTTGTGCTCGCAATGATGAGGTCGCGGTTATTACCACAGACAGGTGTCCGCAATCTCTGCAATCACAGTCGCGATTGTAGGGTTTGCTTGGAGCCACAACCTAGGAGAAGAAGCGGGCACTTTAGCCGCGTAAAGAAAGAGAGGGGCCGTTGACTTGCTTTGACCATGCCCAAACCAAGGGCTAAGATAGAGGAATGGATTAGAACATGGGCCCAATGCCAAAATTGACCTGTCTAAAATGATGTAAAATTACAATTCAATTCTTGCTCAATTTGATTTAACCAAGATAAGTTTCAGATAGGAAGATACGACCAGTAAAAGCTCAATAAAGCAGTTAAGCCAAGTAAATGCACATATTAGAGGATAAAGCCAATAAAAGCACAAATGCAACCAAAACTGGGCTAAACGAGGTGATTGAACTAAAATGAATATGCATTCATAAAAATACCCCAAACTTAAACGTTGCTCGTCCTTGAGTAACACAAAATTTAAAACACTTGTCAGATGAATACTTTCAACTCGTGTGATTACTTCATCTTCACATCACGATAGTTTCTTTTCTGCTTGATATGACTAAGTGTCTCAACATCCTGAGATCACAGAACACATTTTACCATATCTTCGTTCCTGAGTTCGCTTCCAAATATCAATTCTTCTCTACTTTTTACAAAATCAAGCATGTCAGAGAGTTTCGTAAGAGTCCAGAGATACCCGCAGATCAACAAGTGTGCACCTAATCCGACACTGGTGTTTTTAGGATCAGGGAGGCATTCATTGTGCTTGTAGGTGGAAAAGGGAGTGAAGGGTGGTATGAAGGAAGAAACAAATCTCTCCTCTATTTGACTCGAGATTTTTATTATATGATTTGCAATTTCATTGATTGCATTTTTTTTGTGCGAATCTCTCCTCTATTTGACTCGAGATTGCATTTCTTTTTGTGTGCGCTTAGGCATCTTTTCTTGGTGATATGCCCCTATTTCGTAGCGAGGGGTATGGAAGAAGCGTAAAGAGAGAGAGTGTGCCATCCCGAACTTAGGGTTTGGCACTATATTGGATATTTTTATTTGTTTTTTATGAACGGGGGGTAAGAAGATGATGGAAGAAGTGTAGACAAGAGTTCAGATCAGAGTGCAACTTGATTTACAATTCAATGCACCGGGTCGTTCTCCTTATCATACTCTGCTCAAATAATGACTTGATGAGGATCCGGTGGAGATTCCATGCTATTATTCCACTAGTCAGATGGGAAGCACAACGTGTTTGATCCCTATCAGTTCAACAGATACTTGCCATATCTACTGATCATGATGTTAGGATTCATAAGCTTCACACGGTGATTTCTAATCATTGGCTAGTTTCAGAAATTGTTCTCCTTGAGGTTTCGCTTCGAATAAGGAGGGTATAATGATTAAAATTGCATGGAAAAATAGGATATCCGGATAGGTAAAGGCTTTGATTGAAACAAAAGTGTCAAAACTTCATCAAGTATTTATACAAACAACTATGAAAACTTTTGAAAATTTTGAAAATTTTTGAAAAAAATGCTCAAAATTGCAACAAAGTTTCAACGATGAAATCTTAAGTCTGAAACAGATAGGAGACGGTGGAAAATAAAGTATGTACCACCCACCCTCCACCCCGAACTTAGAAATTTTCTCATCCCGAGCAAACTCTAAATCCGAGATGGAGGGGTAAACTCATGCCGGTTGGTCCACCAGATGTGGTTGCATTCCTTTCGGCGACGCGTCCTCCATCTGAAATCTCAAAAAATGGAAACTATCAGAATTTAAGATTGCATCTTGCGATGCATTGTCTACCAGGTGCAAAATTTTCTAAAAACAAAACTAAAAGTAAAAGCTAAGTTAAAGATCGGGTTGCCTCCCGACAAGCGCCTTTGTTTTACGTCGATGGCTCGACGTGATTTCTTTAGTTTTTAGGTAGGTATGTCGGTTTGGACAGATTCATCAATTCATCAGTGCTAGTATCAGCTGTGGTGAAATATCTCTTCAAGTGTTGGCCATTTTCCATAAAATCACCTGACTTCTCACTCCATAAAGTAAATGCACCATGTGGGTATATGCTCTTGACAATGTATGGCCCAGACCATAGAGAACACAATTTTCCTGGGAATAACTTCAGTCTTGAGTTGAACAGTAGAACTTGGTCTCCCACTTGAATGTCCTTCCTCTTCAGATGACCATCATGCCAAAGTTTCGTGCATTCCTTGTAGATTCGTGCATTCTCATAAGCTGTAATTTGGAGTTCATCCAACTCTTGAAGTTGTAGAATCTTGGCTTCTCCTACTTTCTTCATGTCAAAATTTAGCTGTTTGATTGCCCACCATGCTTTATGTTCGAGTTCCACAGGCAGGTGACATGATTTTCCATAGATGAGTCTGAAGGGTGTTATTCCAAGAGGAGTTTTGAACGCATTTCGGTAGGCCCATAAGGCGTCATTGATTTTCACTGACCAATCCTTTCGGTTGCGTCCTACTGTCTTTTCCAGGATAGCCTCGAGTTGACAGTTCGAAACCTCTACCTGCCCACTTGTTTGTGGGTGGTAGGGGGAAGCTACCTTGTGTGTTACACCATATCTCCTCAACAATGCTTCAAAGCTTCTTTCCATAAAATGAGAACCTCCATCGGATATCACGGTTCGTGGGATTCCAAAATGGGGAAAGATAATATCTTTGAACATTTTAATGACGGGTTTTGAGTCGCTAGTAACCGTTGGTATTTCCTCTACCCATTTGGAGACATAATCAACCGCGACTAGGATGTAGGAAAATCCATGTGAGGATGGGAATGGACCCATGTAGTCCGCTCCCCAAACATCAAAAATCTCAACTTCTTGCTATAGCTTAAGTGGCATCTCATCTCTTTTCATAATGTTTCCCGTTCTCTGACACTTGTCACATGACAGAACAAAATTGTAAGCATCTCTGGATATGGTTGGCCAAAAGAAACCACATTGTAAAACCTTCAAATAAGTTTTCTTAGAACTCATATGGCCTCCGACTGGGCCTGAGTGGCATTGTTCTAAAATAAGTTGGGCTTCTTCCTCAGTGATACAACGTCTGTAGAGACCATCAACACAGAGCTTGAAGAGGTACGGTTCATCCCAGTGATATTGCCTCACATCATGCATGAATTTCTTTAGAGAATTGTCAGTACACTCAGGGTGGATGACACCAGTGGCAAGGTAGTTCACATAGTCCGAGTACCAAGGAGTAGCTTCTGAGACTTTCATAAGCTGGTCATCTGGAAGAGAGTCATTAATTGGTATCTTCTCAGTTTCCAGAGTGTGGATACGACTTAAGTAGTCTGCTACAACATTTTCTGTGCCTCTTTTATCTCGAATCTCAAGATCAAATTCTTGCAATAGGAGAATCCATCTTATTAGCCTTGGTTTTGCATCTTTCTTTTTTAGAAGATAACGAATAACAGCGTGATCGGTGTAGACAATCACCTTTGAACCAATGAGGTAGGATCTAAACTTATCAAAGGAATATACGACTGCTAGGAGTTCCTTCTCAGTAGTTGCATAGTTCCTCTGAGCTTCATCAAGGGTCTTCGTTGCATAATAGATGACATGATATTTCTTCTCTATACATTGGCCCAAAACGGCGCCCACAGCATAATCACTGGAATCACACATAATTTTGAATGGGTGATCCCAATCCAGGGCTCGAAGGATGGGTGTTGTTGTAAGGGCATGCTTTAGGTTGTTGAAACTCTTGATACATTCTTCATCAAAATAGAAATCAGCATCCTTCAGCAACAAGTTTGTCATGGGCTTGGTTATCTTGGAGAAGTCCTTGATAAACCTTCTGTAGAAGCCTGCATGACCAAGGAAAGCTCGAACGTCTTTTACATTGGTTGGGAAAGTGAGTTTAGAAATCACTTTGATTTTTTCTTTGTCAACTTCAATTCCTCGATTACTGACCCTATGGCCGAGGACAATACCTTCTTTTACCATAAAGTGATATTTCTCCCAATTAAGCACTAGATGTGTTTCTTCGCATCGTTTGAGGACAAGGGAGAGGTGCCTTAGGCATGAATCATATGAATCTCCATATATGGAGAAATCATCCATAAAAACTTCCATAATAGTTTTTGTTAGCCCAACAAATATGGTTGACATGCAACGTTGGAAGGTTGCAGGCACATTACAGAGTCCGAATGGCATCCTTCTAAAGGCGTATGTTCCAAAGGGGCAAGTAAAAGTAGTTTTCTCTTGGTCATCTGGATGTATAAGAATTTGGTAGAATCTAGAGTAACCATCGAGATAGAAAAAATATTCCTGGTGAGCCAATCGCTCTAAGACTTGATCTAGAAAAGGCATCGGGAAATGATCGTTACGTGTTGCCTTGTTTAACTTCCTGTAGTCGATGCACATCCTCCACCCGGTGACTGTTCGAGTGGGGATGAGTTCATTTTCTTCGTTCTGTATCATAGTAGTGCCACCTTTCTTTGGAACAACGTGTACAGGACTCACCCAAGGTGAGTCAGATATCGGATAGATGATTCTGGTAGTGAGAAACTTGATAACTTCGTGACAGACTACTTCCTTCATATTAGGATTCAACTTCCGTTGATGCTCAACAGTCGGCTTGTGGTCTTCCACCATAGGGATTTTGTGCATGCAAAGTGCTGGACTGACCCCGGTGAGATCGCTCATCTTGTAGCTGATAGCTTTCTTTCTTTCCTTTAATTCTTTCAGGAGTTTATCTTCTTTTTTGGTCATTAGATCAGAATTTATAATAACTGGACAAACCTTGAGATCATCCAAAAACACGTACTTAAGTCCCTCAGGCAGGGGCTTCATTTTAGGGGCTTCTGGCTTCTCACATGGATCTTCAGTTACATTCAAAACTTTGAGTTCCTCGAACCAAGCTTCAGGATCTTCCTCTACATAGTCGAGGCGAAGGACACAATCCTTAACTCATTCGTTGATGAAATTTTCAGCAGATGGGTTTGTTAGAGCCATTTCTAAAGGATCGTCTTGTTCATATTCCTTTGTGTGAGGAGAGACATTTGCTCAATGCAATCGATCAAATAGAATTCTTCCTGCATGCTCGGTCTTTGCATGCTTTCAAAAACTTTGAACTCGAGGGTTTCTTTCCCTAGTATGAGCAGCAAGGTCCCTGCTTCAACATCAATCAAAGCTCTTGCAGTGGCAAGGAACGGACGGCCAAAGATGAGAGGGTACCTGGCGTCTTCCTTTATGTCCATTATGACAAAGTCACATGGGACATAAGAGTCTTTTCCAACCTTGACAGGGACATCTTCAATTATTCCTAAGGGAAGAGTCATAGAGTTATATGCAAGTTGTATGGTCATTCCAGTGGGGAGAAGTTCTACAAACCCTAGCCTCTTACAAAGGCTAAGTGGCATGATAGAGATGCTGGCACCGAGATCGGCCAATCCCTTCTTACATCAAGAGTCACCGATATGGCATGAAATCCCAAATGATCCCGAGTCTTTCTGCTTCTTGGGCATCTTGCTGTGGATGATATCAGAAGTGGTTGTTTCTAGCTTAACAGTCTCGTATTCTCTAGTTATGTATTTCCTTGTGAGGAGAGACTTTAAGTACTTAGTCCAAGTTGGTATCTCGGCCAGCACATCTAGAAAGGGTATATCTACATGAAGATTCTTCATAGCTTCTTTAAACTTGTTGAATCGAGTATCGAGCTTTGTCTGCTTCAAATGAGTTGGGAAGGGAGGACATGGCTTGTATACTGGCACATCCAGCTCAAGTGTGTCTTTTGCCTCTACTGCCAATGGTCCCTCCAATCTTGCTTTGTCTGTCTTATCAACGGTTGGTTGTTCCTTTGGTGAAACTCAGGTATTGTAGAGTCTTGGACATTCACAAAGTCATCATCGTTTGTTGCCACTATTGGTATCTTAGCAGGGGGTTAGAATAGTCTTTTCCAGACCTGGTGGTGATAGCCTTCAATTGCTCAGGATGTTTAGGATTGTTTTTGGGTTGTCCAGTAAAGACTCCAACAGGGGGCTTCATGCTAGCCGCAAGTTGAGCTAGTTGAGATTCAATAGCCTTCTGATGGGCTTGCTGGTTAGCTATCATAGTCTGCTGTGACTGCAACATCTTCTCAATAGCCGACAATTTGTCATCAGGAGGGATGGGACCGACTTGTTGCCCTTGTTGTTGCTATTGATAGGGGACTTGGTTGGGGTTTTGAAATTGAGAATTGTTCTGATAATTGTTGTAGTTTCTATTCTGGTAGTTACCTCTGAAGTTCCCTTGATTCCCAAAATTATGTTGTTGGTTATACTGGAATCCTGGAGGGCCTCGTTGTTGAGTATTTGAACCAAGTTGTCGCGAGTTTTCCACTCCAGAAGGATTTCCATATTGAAAACCTGGATGGTTCCTATTATGATTCGGATTATAGTACCCTTGACTAGGGATAGTGTTGAAAACATTCAGATTTTCCATTTGACCATTATCTCCTTGGGCACAGGTATTGCTCAAAACAACATCGTAGAGAATGTTACAGGCTAGAGTAGAATGATTAGTTCCTTTGCATGCTTCACAGAAGAGTGAAGCTGACTTAACTTGTTCTTATTGTCGAGGGGGCGAACGTATTCTTTCATAAGCTGCGAGAGACGATTCTAGATGGTCTTGCTTTGCGACTAGGAGTTTGAGAGATTCAACGATAGACTTGTACTCAGGTTTTACTTCGGCCATAGCTACCTTCAACACTCCTTTGCCAACAGGTCTACCCCAATTGGCTTGGTTTTCAGCTCCAAGGGTGACAACCTTCCATGCGTTATCATAACTCTGACGCATGAAGTTTCCTCCAGACGAGGAATCCAAAAACCTCTTGATATCATCGTCCACACCTCTATAAAAGATTTCAATGAGTTGATTCTTTGGAATGCCATGATGTGGACACTTGTGTAGAAGCTCTTTGTATCTTTCCCATGCTTCATCTAGGGATTCTCCAGGGACCTGGGTGAATTGCGTTATTCGGCCCCTGATTTCATAGGAAGGTGGATAAAACTTTTCCAGAAAAAACATTTTGAAGTTGTTCCCAAGCGGTGATGGGTTCGCATTGCAAGGAGTTATACCAACTCATTTCTCTATCGGCAAGAGAGTATTTGAAGAGACGGAGTCTGATGGCATCATCCGTGACTCCATTTTGCTTTGTCATGGCACATAGACCTATAAACCTCAGAAGATGTTCTTGACTATCTTCTCCTTGCTTACCATAGAAAGGATTATTTTGAAGCAATGTAACCCAGTGTGCTCTTATCTCAAAATTCAAAGTGTTGATGGGAGGAGGTTGCACTGGGTGATGAATGTCAGTAGCTTTAGGGATTGAGAACTCCCTAAGGTCTTTTTGTAACTCTGCTTGTTGAGCCGCTGCTTGGGCTGCTTGGATTTCTTCTTGAACTATGGCTCGGGCTTCTTGCATAAGCCTATCTCTTTGTGCATTAAGGGCTTGATCTACCCTTCAAGCAATTTCTTCCTCTTGAGCCATTATTGCTTGGTTCTCTCTATACTGACGGTGAAAAGTTCTGTCTATCTCAGGGTCAAAGCTAGTAGAGAGTCTGGGACTATCTGAGCGGCGCATACACTAGACTTTGTGGGTACCTAGGATGAAAAGATCTTTTGCTGGTGAGATGGACGGAGTAGAACCGAATTCAAGTTTATATGATCGATAGTATCAATAGTAAAAGAAAAACCTAAATTAGTCTCAAAAGAACTAGATTTAACTAGACGATTCCGTTGTCCCCGACAATGGCGCCAGAATTTGACGTGGCTTATATTATCGCACTAACAAACTCACTTAGGGTTGAAATCCCTAAGTTTTTAACCAAAACAACGTGCAATAATACCACCCACAAGCAGACGGGTCTTATCGTAGTATAGTTGAGGATCGAATCCCAAGGGACAACGTTTTTAAGAATCTTTCTCTAGTCAAATCTAGTTGAATCAAGACTAATATTTAGAACAAGGTTGGTTGATTTGAGTTTAATTAAACTAAATGCGAGGAAAGTAAAAGAGCAGGATTAAAGGTTGATTAAAGATTAATGATGGAAATCGTTGGGATGGTCCCAGGTTTCACCACCACTACTCATGCAATCACATCCAAACATCAAACATCCAGGCAAGATACAACCATTCAAATAGAGCTACTGCAAAACCCCCCATACGGGCGTCAGGTTCGCGTAAGCATCCCCTTAGGTATCAGATGTCTCGTCACCATCCAGATCACATACTTACAGCTCTGAAGATACATAAATCCAAATGAAGTTGTGGGCCCCCTATACAGGCGTCAGGCACACAGAAGCATCACCGTGGGCTAGATGGCTTATCACCACACAGATCATACACCTACGACCTTAAGGAATCCCATTCTATTTCTAGTTTGGGAGTCAACCGCGTTAATCGACATTCAAAACCTACGCATTGAAGTTCTCGCAACATAGGAAACGAACAATATATATGCAAGTAGGTGATCAATCCACAAGCACACATCGATGATTAGCAACAAAATGAAAGATTGTATACATGCCATGGACTGTTTAACAATAAGACATGAAAGCATGGGCATCGGGGCTAGTCCCCGCACCCCAGCGAAAGTAAGCTACTCGCTCATGGTGAGAGAAACAAGGAAAACAAGAGAGAGAGAAGTTTCCGCAATGAGCATGGTGAAGAAGATGATCACAACTTGGTGGAGAAATGGTCTTCTACACAACGTCGGAGTAGATCTGGACGAAGAGAGAAGTACACCACGATAGACGGAGCGGATATTCTCTCTCCACCTTCTTCTTCTTCTTCTCGTTTTCCTCGCTCGTAGCAGGAGGAGCAGCTCATGGAGGCATGGAAATGGCATAGACGTAGCAGATCTAGACCTGGACATAGATCTAGATCTTGATATGGGCGAAGTGGCTTGCAGATCTAGAGTTTACACTCTAGATCTGGGTGGACAGGCCGTAAAACCACCACAGGGGCATGTTCTTGGCTATGGAGATCGTCTCCTTAGGCCCAGGACAGACTTGCAGCCTAGCGGCGTCTGGAGATGATGCTTTGACGGGCTGGAGTCACGTTCTATTTATAGACAGGCTGGCACCGAGTTAAATTCATGACCTTAGTAATTCTGCAGCAGGTCGTGGGTATTGGAATGATGCCGCAGTCGCGGCTCTTTGAATGCCGCAGTCACGACTTTTGCACGGTCGCAGGCTTTTTGAATGATGCTGCGGTCGCGGCCTTTTGCACGGTCATGGCTTTTTGATTGCCGCAGTCATGGATTTTGCCACGGTCACGGGCTTAGGATTCCGCGGTCGCGATTCCATTTCACCACGGTCGCATCAAAGAGGCAACAGGTCGCGGTTCCCTTACTGGCTTCGGTCGAGACTCTTGGAGTCATGGTCGCGATCCTTTTCATGAACCGCAGTCGTGGGTGGAGGGATGATCGTGGCTAACAGAACAGGACCTCGGACAGGCATCCACGATCATTTGGCTTGGTCGCGATCTTTGGAGATCGCGGTCGCGGCTTCTCTGCAGGTCGCGGTCATTGGTTGTGCTCGCAATGATGAGGTCACGGTTATTACCATGAACAGGTGTCCGCGATCTCTGCAATCGCGGTCACGATTATAGGGTTTGCTTGGAGCTGCAACCTAGGAGAAGAAGCGGGCACTGTAGCCACGTAAAGAAAGAGAGGGGCCATTGACTTGCTTTGACCAGGCCCAAACCAAGGGCTAAGATAGAGGAATGGATTAGAACATGGGCCCAATGCCCAAATTGACCTGTCAAAAATGATGTAAAATTACAATTAAATTCGTGCTCAATTTTATTTAACCAAGATAAGTCTCAGATAATAAGATACGGCCAATAAAAGCTCAATAAAGCAGTTAAGCCAAGTAAATGCACATATTAGAGGATAAAGCCAATAAAATCACGAATGCAACCAAAACCGGGCTAAACGAAGTGATTGAACTAAAATGAATATGCATTCACCATATAACCCGCCTTCAAAGTTGAATCCAAGCTTCAAGCTTCACATACTAAATGGTGAATGAAGTTTTCTCAACTATCCAATGTCCGTTCTCAAGTCTTTGGATGCAAAGGATGATCAAGGTTGAGCATTGAATGGAGAAAAGAAGAGAATGAGTGTTGAAATTCGATTTCCACCATGAATTCAAGGTTGGAGATGATTAAGGAGATCACCTACAGGTTGGGGTACGTCCTCCTATTGCTCCTAAGCTCCCTTGTGTTCGGACAAAGCAAGGAAAGAAAGAAGAGTCGAAAAAATCCTTTCATGTGGGTGAAAGAGTGGAGTGTATATAAGGGAAATTCAAGAGAGAGAAAGTGTTATAAAAATCCTTCAATTCCCTAAATTGATGCCACTTATCCCCCTCACTTCCTTGCATATGAAGCCATCATCCTCTCCTTCGAAATCCTCTTGTTTATCCATGAATTAAAAGAAAACAATTAAGCACCTTAATCAATATAATAATAATATCCAAAAATTAGTGGATATTACTTTTTCTTTAACTAATGTGAGTGGGCTCTCCACTCACTTTAGATATTTCGGTGCCATTTCAAGGCACAAGGACGTAGATACTTATATAAATTCAACCATCACATTTTTGGTTGAAGGGCACTTCCATTAATATATTTATTTTTGCATTAAATTGAATTAGGATTTCAATTATGCTTAAATCTTGATTATTTTAATATCAAGATTCTCTCTCCCCCAAAGAGATTCAAATGAGACACCCCTCTGATTTTATTGTCTCTAATTGATACCAAGAAACATTAGGGACTCTCTAGAAGTGGTATTTTGCATATTGAACCCTAGGTTTTGGGTAAATTGCTCATTACACCAAAACTAGGTTTTAATGTACAAACATTGCTTATTAAGCTCTTTCTTGGTGCTCAGGCTTGTGGAAGCCATATCCCTGCATCATTTTCATTCTTATGATGCTATAACACTTAAGGAGCATTTTATCATGTAACATTTACAAGTTAACCCCTCAACTTGGGTATTTTTCACTTTAGTCCAAAACAAGTAAAATATTGTTTCAACATTATTCAATCAGGACCAAAATTGAAACATAAGTTCCCCTTGAGCCTTAATTACTTTTCAAAAGATAAGAGCAAGCATATAATTATCTTTCTTAAATAAAACATCTAGGGTTCAAACTTAACCCAGGTCAGGGATGTTACAGTTTATCACAAACATAGCAAAAAATATTGTTTTTCTTAATGACTTTGTTGCCTTTGTTTTTGTTTTTATTTCCTTTTGCTTTCTTTTTCTTTCAATTATTTTTTTATTGGTTACAATAATTATTATTTTGTTTAACTTTATTGTTACCAAAATTAGTAGTACATGACAATTCTTTATTCAAATCATATTTTCTCTTCTATGGTTTGATCTTCAACACATATATTTATTATTACATCATCCAATGACATTGTCTTTCTTTTATACTTTAAATTATTTTTATATTGTTTTCAAGAATTTGGTAATTTTTCAATTAAAGACCCAACAATAAAAGACTCAAAAAGATAGATTTTTGCTTTTTTTAAGTCATCAACTAAGATATAAAAATGATGAATTTGATTTGTTATTTCTTTATCTTCAATCATATAAAAATTCAAGAAATTGACAACAACAAATTTTTGGGTAGAAGCCTCTTCCAGAATATACTTCTTCTTTAGACTTTTTCAAATTCCAGATACAATTTTAATTGGAAAGTATGCATCAAACAACTGTTTAGAAGTGCTTTAAATGACATGATGACAAATCCGGTTAGCTTTCTCTCATTCAAGAAAATCATTTTCTGATTTGGGTTTAGATAGGGCAAATACTGCGTTAGAAACTTCAAAAGTAATGTACACTTTTTCTTGCCGGCAATGATAGCGCGACCCATTAAGTGGTTCAATCTTAGTTATATCAGATAAATGAGTCCTTGACACAGTGGAAATAATGACAATCTGATTATTGAAAGCAGACGACGTCACTAGAGTAAAAGACATTTCAAATCTTTCCATACTAGAACTCATCAAAAAATAGATTACTCCTAAGATTGTTGTTTAGGTGGGTAAAAATGAGGGTATTATAAAAAAATGATATCAGACTCGTTGAGGCATGTCAGTATGCATTGTCCTTGAGAGTATTTCTGCCTCATTCGACGACGAACATCGGTGTAGAAGTAAACACGACAACCACTCTCTCAGAATACAACAACATTTAGAGTGACGATGCATGTGTTGGTATGTATGCCCTGAGAGCCAATCATGGGATGATTGGTGGGATACATCAAGATTGATTTGATAAACCACAAAGGCAAGCTTCCAATTCTTTCTGGTTCAGTCATATGAGATCGTGATAGAACAGATTGAATGTATAGAGAATGACAATACTCAATGACGTATGCCTTCAGGTTCATGACCTGAACGATGAGATCATGCGGATGCTAAGAGTTTGTACATTCTTGTTATGTCCCTAGTTGGATGTCATTGTGGAAGGTAGATAGACAGCAATGACACACAAGACTAGATTGTGGTGTTGGTTGATGATAGAATCTCATTAGTCATGATATAGAGATATCAAACCAAACACATAGGTACTTGTTAGAGAACAAGTGTACTGGACAGACCCACCATGAGTTTGACACATGGAACCATGACATGGTAGTCACAGTCAGTACTCACAGTGATGGTGGTGAATGTGATTCTTAGACCTAAAATCACTACACTCAACACATGTCGTTGGGCACACTTTGACATCATCAAACGCAATCCTGAAACATGGGTTGTTATAAAGGTGATGATTGGGTGGCTTTGACACATGGGGCTTTTGAGGAGTGAGTGATAGATATGGGATTTGTCCCTCCTGAGGGAGTTTGATATCCATGGCCACTTGATGAGTAGGATTGATAAAGGCGTGCACACATGTGTGAATCAGTATTAGATATTGATGTCATACATATCTCTTCCAGTCTACTCTGAGATCAAGAAAATGAATGAACGTTGACAGGATGATTGTTCCATGCCTCGAGTTCATTTGGGATCTTAGTGACAAAGGAATTATACATTCACTGTAACACCATTCACGGATTGTAGGATTGAAAGTTGTTCCCCAACTTTCTATTTTCACTTGGGTAGCACTGATGTGTGACTAGGCACCACTCTTTGCTTGTGAAGTCATAAGTGTTATGGACTTTCACTACCAACGTGAAATGGACCTGCAGGGTCACACACATAGGATTGAACCTGGAAGAGGAGTTTTGTCCACAAGCAATGTTTAGGTTGATTACTAAAGGAGTTTAGTAGTTCAATTAAACACTCAATTAATTGATAGCTCAATATCATAATGTTCAAGGTGTTGGACATATTGATTGGAGTATCGGATTGATTGAAATCACAATTGACTGATTCTGTACAACCTGCACTCCCAACCGATCGGTTCAAGTGTTGAACCGGTCGGCTGAGGTTGCTGAACCGGTCGGCTCAAATGTTGAACCGATCGGCTCAAGCCCAGGGTAAACTGATTGCTTCAAGTGTTGAAACGATCAGTTCAACTGGTGCAACCGAGCAAGTTGGGAAAGTCAGGTCGGTGAGAATTTTCCTTTCATTTTGATAACCCAATTTGATTGGGAATAGGATTGGTATTCGATACCAATTAGAAATAAAATAAGGAAATTCATTTTGAGTTGGATCAGGACCATGAACCGATCGGTTCAGGGCACCAACCGATCGGTTGTGGACCCCAAACGATAGGCTCAGGTCCCAGTCGATCGGCTCAAGGACCGAAATGATCAGTTCAGTGGTGAAACGATCGGTTTAGGTTGCGAGTTGGTTGCTTTTTGTGGAAAATCTCGAACCCTTCTACTCCTACTTTTAGTCCCGCATTGCCTGGGATGGAGAAACCTATCCAATGACCCTCCTATATATACGGGTATTGGGGGCTTCTCAAAGTACAACTCATTGCAACCAGTTGCTCTGTAAAGTTGTCGTTCTCTCTGGTTTTGGTAACCGAGAGAGAGCCCGAGCAAGTGCTTCCCGCAAAGGGAGGTGCAGCAAGGGAAAGACAACTGCAGTTGCAACTGGAGGCAGGAGAGTGTGTTGGCGACTAGTACATCAACAGGAGGGTGTGACTCCTTCCAATTCCTTGTGAGACAAGGAGATTGGAGTTCCAGGTGGTCCGTGTGGACTACATCAGATGTGGGAGGTTTCTGTCGCTCAGGAGGACAACTGTCATCCGACAGTCCGGTAGGAGGAGGAGTCGTCAGTCCCGGTGCGACTAGGAGCTGCACAGACACCGTCCAAGACCGGAGTTGAAGACCGTGCAAGGTGTGAGGTATTGTCGCCGACCAAGCCTCGGGACAAGGTATGATTCCACAAACCATCCTTTCCTATTATATAGACGTTGACGCGTTTCCTTGTTCTGGGTTTGGGGGAGAAAATGTTTTGTTTCCGCTACCTTCTCTGCCTCCCCTAAAACCCAACAATGGTATCAGAGCCACGTCAACTGTTCTATATTTTAGGAATATCGATATGATCGATTTTAGTTTACCACCTTTATTTATTGCATACGATGCGAATAATATTGGCTTTATGCATGTCCAATCCTAAATCCACAAATCCCAATTACATATATGATATGTATTGTTAATGCACTCAATATGCGTCGCCCTTAAACGAGTTTTGTGGTGGATGTATAGCGTGGTTATGGCTAATAAACCCTATTTGTGTATGGTTGTATGTGGTTTCTTGCATCTCGGTCTGCGCACCGATCTTCCCTCTCCTATTCCTGATGTAACTCAAAATAATTTGAGATTCTTTCCTACCTTTTCTCCCCCCGAATGTAACTCAGGGTTTCCCTTTTAAGCAATGTAAAATTAGGATAGATTTTATTTCCTGTTATGTCGAAGAACGGCGGACATCCTGACGACAACTGAGACGATCGGTTCAAGGAGTGAACCGATCGGTTGACGTTCGAGACGATCGGTTCAAGGAGTGAGCCGATCGGTTGATGACCGGTTGGAGGAGCGAGATGAGAAGGTGGAGGCTAGAAGGAGATGCACGACGACCAGGCGAACCGATCGGTTGGAGGAGCCAACCGATCGGCTGGTGGCATGCAGACGACCGGGCCGGGACGAGCAGTCAATCATGTGATGAGTTGATCTACTCGGAACGCAAAGCACAGAGTTCATCTTGTAAAGGTTGCATGTGATGTAGACCTAGATGACCGTGATTCCTCTTGGCTTGAGGAATCAGATTAGGATGGCCATAATCATCGCTTTTATCGTTTTGCATGTTTTCTGTGGGATATAGCATGTATATGATACGTACTATGTATTGTGGTGATTGGATATGTATATGTATATAAAAACCAAATCCCTCATTAAAATATTAAGTTTTAGATGCCTTCCAAATGCAACACACATGAAAAGCTTGATCGACCAAGTGTGGGCACGCCCTAGCGTGGTGCACCGTCTATCTCGTGGAAGCGTGAAAGATGAATGTGTGGGTCTTCCCTAGCAGGGTGCATATTCATCGTGTTGGCTTTGGGTCAGATTTAACAAGGTGACCTAGATAGGATCTAGCACCTTGAGGCATGGAGATGATCATGGCAAAGAGTTGCATATGACATCTTATCAAGAGTTGCATATGTTGCAATTGGCAATAGTTGCCTACTTGAGAGATCTATGTTGTGGGTGACAGCCCTAGCTGGTCCATGACTTAGAGGATTTTAGGATCTTGCCCACTAGAAGGTTGTACACAGCAATCTTCCGAATTGATGGTGAGGGCTATCAATTTGAAGTAAAATAGTGGGAGCGATAATTAATTAAAGGCCTACTTTTTTATCGTCAACTTTTCAAATCAATGAAATAAGTCAAAAGAGTTTTGGACTAAAATTGCATATATTTCCTTTTGTTAAAATAAATGGTTAATCAACAATAATCACTTTATTTGCGATCGGTCTTTGAGACCAACAAATTAAATGGGAATAATTCCACGACTGGTTAGGACATTGAGAAATGTTCTCAATTAAAGAGAGAAAGCTCTAAGTCCTAGTTATACCAAGACCAGATGAACTCAATCCCACCACATCAATGGCTGAAAGTATGCTTATGGAAGCATATCGAGGATGACATTGATGAGGAGTTCTTGATGTTGTGTTCTCTGAACTATGAGTTGCAGAGACAACATGAGACATATGATGTCTCCAAGACACTGTCCTAGTATATCATGACAGAAGGAGATCCAGTAAGGTATTCACACACTCAATGTGATTGGGTATGTGGAAAACCTGGCTAAGAAGGATTCCCTCTGAGCCAAGAGTTGGCTATTGGTATGATACTGCAAATGTTGCGAGAATCATACAATTCATGATAAGCTACAACATGAACAACTTTGACAAGCATTGACAGAGTTGTTGGACATGTTGAGGATAGTAGAGGCAAAGATGAAGAAAGACAAACCATAATCTTTGATGTGATCAAAGAAAAGGTAAGTCTTAAAGGCAAGGACAAGGGCAAAGCTAAGAAATGTTCTGATGCTAGCCAGCAATCCGAGCCGTCTTCAGCATCAAGGCACATGGGGAAAGGGTGTATGAGGGAATTTCCCTCTATATCTGGAAGAACAAAAGAAGATAAAGGAGGGGATGGAGATCTCCACCTAAGGTATCATGAAATGAACCTCTTCTTTATCTAAGGTATATGATACCAAGATATGGATATGTCATATCTGATATGCAATATCCGCAAAGAAGTGATGGCCTTTATGAAAGGACCAAGAAAGAAGTACCCATCATTGGGGCAAGTGTTGCCGCCATAGATAGAAGTACTTTAGTTTATTTTCAGCCTATAAGGCATGTAATACAGTTATGAACTGCTATTTCATATTTTCCAATAGATAGAAACACTTTATTTTTGCATATTGTATGACAATGATGGCAATTAATAAAGTTGATGTTTCAATCTTAAAGATATGATCTTTATGGAAATGCCTTGTTTATCTTATGATACATGGTATGCATAAGATAAAATGATACCTAAAGTTATTGATAACTCAAACAATCTAATTAGCATCAATCATGAGAAATTCATTTCTAGTTTCCATGTGATGGATAAATCTAGACTCTTTTGGTTAGAGAACCAGTAAGAGACATGAATATCTTGGACATGATTAATCAATCTTCACTAATGGTAGTGGGAGAATAATTGTCCTATTAGGTATAATACATGTGATGTATTTACATACCTATTGGAACAAATGCTAATACTTCAAATGGTGTTTAGAGAAATACCAATATGAATATCTTGAAGTGTTGAAGATTATCATAGATGAAGTGCAAATTTGGTAAAGTGT
Organism: Alisma plantago-aquatica; assembly: GCA_963693085.1. Classification (NCBI taxonomy): domain Eukaryota; kingdom Viridiplantae; phylum Streptophyta; class Magnoliopsida; order Alismatales; family Alismataceae; genus Alisma; species Alisma plantago-aquatica. The sequence continues at coordinate 1,065,017,496 of OY856411.1, read as the reverse complement.
TAATTCTTGATGAGATCAATGAAATACTTGGACCAAATGTTTGAGATCCTTATGAGTGATTATGATAGTGTATCATAGTGAACTCATGATTAAGGCATGGTGATGTCTAAATCAAGAAGGAATCATACTCTAAGGAGTTAGAGAATGATTATCAAATAACTGAATTCTTCTTAAATAAAGAATACCCCTCACTAATAAAATAAATTAAGAATCACAAGGGTTGTGAGTTCTTATATCTTTAACAGATACACCTCAATTATCTATGTGATAAGTTGTTCATGTGATGAGTGATAACACCAATTTTGTGATGTTTTTGCCCTTTATTCTGTTGTCAAAACTGCCTTTTTTTCTATTTTCCTCTCTTTTATTAGTACTTTCGCAATAATTGGCCAAGCAATGCTCTTAATCCAATATGTCCATCTTTTGCAGAGTTTTTCCTCATTTTGGTACAATAAGGCCGTCCCGGCCCAGAAATAAGTCCAAGTCTGTTTCGGCCTTCCTGACGCCCGATACGACCTCTGCCCGACAGGGTGGAGAAACACAATGATGCGCGACAAAGGGATGTGCGCAAGAAGAAACTGACAGACGACACATCTTCTACCCGACAGGGAGCCACACTCGCCATGACAACCCAAGCTTGTCGGGCAACACAACCACCTACCGGCAGGCACGCCGACTGTCACGTGACTGATAGCCGACACCCATGTGCCGAGAGACACCAGTATCGGCCGTCCACTGACCCGCAAATAAGGAGGACACATGGCGCTTCGAGCACCATAACTTCCCCCAACCGCTGCCTATAAATAGCAGCTACAAGAAGCTGAAGAGACAGTTTAGACAGTTGGGAACTTTGAGCGATCTTTCGAGGAAAACTGCAAGAGTAAGAGTATCGTGCCCCAGTGCTCGTACCGGGCAACTCTAGGTGAGCTCTTCCTCATCCCGAGAGGGAGGGGATGGTTCACTTAGGACCGTCCCGTGCGACACTGTGGGCTGATATTGGCCGACGTAGATGAGCGACACAAGTGCCTGACAGTAGAAAGTGTCACTCCATGCCCGACATGATATCGAACCTGATACGCTTCGCCCATCATGTGTGCCACCCGAGAGGGTGCGCCGCCTGACATGAGCGTATCGACCAATGTCCTTGAGAGATACAGTCAGCCATCACAGCGTGCTGCCTGAGAGAGTTTGCCACCTGACACGGTTGTATCGGGCTAGGCTCCTGACCGGTATCGTGCTGGAGGGTCCACTGTAGTCTATCGTCCTTCTACATCAAGAAGGTGATACCTATCTTTACTTCTGTTATTTAATTCTTTAATTCCTGCATTGTAATCAAACCTGTATATGTTTATGGAAATAGAAAAGCTTACTTACTTGCTGCTCTATGCTTGGTAAAATGTGTTGGATGACTGCTATGTTTGATATCTGAACTCTAGCTTGCATGTTTGGATCGCGCTTCGCTTAGCTACCGAATCGTGTTTTCCCGTCGCAACAACTTCAAGAGTTGTGTTGTGGCTCTAGTGTTTGGTCCGATTCTGGAGTACGAGAGTTCCTGGAACAGAGTTGTTTCAGTAACATTCCACTCTAACTTAAGACCAACAACCTCGAGAGGGGTGTTAGTGCTTGGTTAGAGGTACTCGCTCTGAGAGGAGGCGTGCAAGATGCTATTGCTACTGCTTGTTTTACTAAAGGCTTATCCTTCGTACCTTGCTCTAGCTCTAGGTTTTATCTTTCTGTTTCTATTGCATGAAAACCCCTAAAAACTGCTAATTGACTAAAAATCTTAAATCTCTCTAGTACCTCCAGTTGGAGATAGTTTTCTTGTTTTGTTTGTGACATCTTGCTATTTCCCTTTTGGGGAATTTATTATCTCTTTATACCTGCCGGAGTGTAGCGTGTCGATTCTGGGTTCTCAACACTACCCCCTTGTCCCTGTGTTCGACCCCATATATCTACTTCGACCCCGTAAGCAAATTTGCGGGGGCCTAGAAGGATTCGGGTTTATAAATTGAAAAGCTCGACTACCTCAAATCCGCCTCCACTTTTGGACGCGTGATTTAGGTCGGTCAACTTTTTTGGCGCCGTTGTCGGGGACAAGGCAAAAACTGTACTGTAGACGAATCTGAATCCACTAACTACACTCCCGTGCCTCAAGCTTAGAAATGAGTTTGACAACACTCTTTTTCTTTTTCTTCTTATTGTTTTTCTTTGCCTAAAAGTTAAAATTCAATTTTCTAAACTTGATTTTCCGTGCCATTTCAGGAACTCTGAAGAACTATGACATGTTCCACCGAGATTTGATACCATGTCTCGTTGTGAGCAGTCTCTTTCTGAGAGTGGATGTCAGGGCCAAGGCGAGAGGTCGAGCCAGCCTAACTTGGTTGGTCAGCTTTTCGCCTACCTAAAAAGACAGGACAACATCATCAATCAAATGGTGCAGGGTGCGCTTCCTAGCCCTGGAGCTTTGAATTCCATGCAACGCCAGATGGCAAGCTTGCAGATGCGCCAGCGTGAGGTCGATCAACGACTGACCCAGATGATTGCTCTGATGAAGGATCCTGTAGTACAAGCACTCCCACACCCTGAAACTGCCAGAATGGCAGTACTGAGGTCTGGAAGAACGCTGGAGCTCCCTAATGAAGTCAGGCCTGAGCCCGAGCCAAGGCCTGAGGGTGCAACTCCAGCAAAGGAGGAAGAAAGGCAGGCAGACGTTCGAGAGTCTGCGCAAGGGTTCCCTGAAGAGCTACCTAGCAGAAGGAATGCTTACGCTCCTAGGATACCGTTCCCGTATAAGATGATAAAGGCGAATCTGAAAAAGTGTCATGAGAAGTTCATGGAGTCGATCAGGAAACTGCATCTCGAAGTGCCCTTCCTTGACGCATTGGAGGAGATGCCTACATACACCAAGTTCCTCAAGGACCTTATCACAAAGAAAAGAAGGGGAGGAAGGGTTGAGACAGTGCACCTAGCTTCTGCTTCCTCTGCATTCGTGAAGCCCGACCTGCCAAATAAGAGAAGGGACCCCGAAGCCTTCACAATCCCGTTCTCCCTCGGGGACGATGTCGAGCGCAAGGGTCTAGCAGACTTGGGGGCAAGCATCAGCCTCATGCCCCTAAGTTTCGTGCAAAGGGTGGGTTTAACTGACATGGTTTGAACCAACATGAGGATTGAACTGGCGGACCACACCTTTAAGAGACTTGTCGGCATTGTCGAAGATGTGCCGATCAGGGTTGGCGATTTCTTTATTCCCTGTGACATAGTCGTCATCGATACAGCTGAAGATCCCCGCTGCCTGATCATCTTTGGACGCCCTATCTTGGCAACAGGGAGAGCGTTGATTGATGTCTCCGAGGGGATGATCACTTTGAGGGTCGGAAGCAACCATATGGACTTCAAGCTGAAAGGGATCATGAGAAGTTCGTCCCTGTCTGAATCAGCGTGTTTCGTAGATAGCTGCAATCAATTCTGTGAGGAAATGGAGGAGGATATCCAGACAGTAGACCCCCTCGTGAGGGCCATAAGCTGTCAGGATCCTGACCTCAAAGATCCTGAAATCGCGAGGTATCTCAACCTTTTCGACCTTTCTGACGAAGATTTGCAAGAAGAGGATAAGGCGGCGGAGTCTGCTAAGTATGCCTCTCTCGAGGAGGAGCCTCAAGAGAAGGCACCCAGACCAAAGCCAGAGCTAAAAGTGTTGCCTGAAGGCCTGAAGTAAGAGTTCTTGGATGAAGAGCAGAGAAACCCTATCATCATAAATGGTGCCAATCTTTCAAGCAATCAGCTAAACTGACTCCTTGAGGAGTTAAGGCTCTGCAGGGGGGCTATAGGATATTCAGTAGATGATATCAAAGGCCTTAGCCCCACCTTGTGCATGCATCACATCAACCTAGATGAATCTGCCAAGCCTCTGGCTCAACCCAGAGGAAGCTGAACCAGATGCTCAAGGAGGTCGTCAAGAAAGAGGTAATAAAGCTTAGGAATGCGGGGATCATTTACCCAATCAGCGATAGCAATTGGGTGAGTCTGATCCACGTAGTACCCAAAAAGGGCGGGATGACAGTGGTTAAGGGTGAGAAGGGTGATGAGGTGGCGGTAAGGACCGTCACCGGATGGCGGATGTGCATAGATTACCGAAAGCTAAATCAGGCTACAAAAAAGGATCATTTTCCGCTACCTTTTATTGACCAAGTCCTTGAAAGATTAGCGCATCATGATTTTTTTTCTGGATGGCTTTTCAGGATTTTACCAGGTACCCATCTTGCCCGACGATCAGGAGAAAACAACATTCACCTGCCTCTACGACACTTATGCCTTCAAAAGGATGCCCTTCGGACTCTGCAACGCCCCCGCCACCTTTCAAAGATGCATGATATCGATGTTCTCAGATTTTCTAGAAGATATCATAGAAGTTTTCATGGACGACTTTTCGGTCTATGGGAAGGACTTCGATAGCTGTCTGAAGAATCTATCGTTGGTCCTTCAAAGGTGCGAGGAGAACAGCCTGGTCCTGAACTGGGGAAAGTGCCATTTCATGGTGCGGGAGGGCGTCGTTCTAGGGCATAAGATCTCAAGGCGTGGGATCGAGGTGGACGTAAGAAAAGTTGAAGCAATATCTAAGATTCCTCCACTGAAATCTGTGATGGGAGTGAGAAGCTTCCTCGGGCACGTCAGATATTACCAAAGATTCATCAAGGACTTCTCAAAGATTTCCAAACCGCTGTCTAATCTTCTAGTAAAAGATGCTGAATTTGTTTTCTCTAATGATTGTCTCAGTGCTTTTCAGGCCCTGAAAAACGCTTTAACATCACCACCTATCCTTCAAGCGCCAGAATGGGGTTTACCTTTTGAGCTGATGTGTGACGCTAGAGACTACGTGGTTGGAGCAGTCCTGGGGTAAAAGAAAGATAAAAAGCACCATGTGATTTGCTACGCTAGTCGCACATTGGACAAGGCTCAGGTAAACTACAAAAAAACTAAAAAGGAGATGCTCGTGATCATCTTCATGTTCGATAAGTTCAGGTCATATCTCGTCGGAGCTAAGGTCAAGGTATACACAGATCACGGGGCCATAAAATACTTAATGCAAAAGAAAGACGCAAAGCCCAGACTGCTGAGGTGGGCCTTATTGCTCCAAGAGTTCGACCATGAAATTATCGACAAGAAGGGCGTAGAAAATGTGGTCGCCGAACACCTATCAAGGATTGTGGCTGAGAGACAGGGAGGGCCACCAATTAACGACGACTATGCCGATGAGGCTCTGATGTTGGCAGAAGCTCAAGAAGAAAGTTTTCCCTGGTTTGTAGACATCTGCAATTATCTTGCCTGCGGGGAACTTCCTCCTGACATCATGTACAACCAGAAAAAGAATCTATTTGTGGATGCCAAAAACTACTACTGGGATGATCCCCTCCTGTTCAGAAGATGCGCTGACAACTTATACAGGAGGTGCATCCCAGAGGAAGAAACCGCGGACATCCTGAAAGAATGCCATGCCTCCCCCTACGGTGGACACCTGGGTAGCGAGAGAACAGCTGCAAGTGCTACAGTCAGGATTCTACTGGCCCTCCTTATTTAAAGATGATGCATAATTTGTAAAAGTTTGTAAAGAGTGCCAGTTTACAGGGAACATAGGGCGGAGGAATGAAATGCCAATGGCGAGCTGGATCGAAGTAGAAATATTTGACGTGTGGGGGATCGACTACATGGGACTGTTTCCCCCATCCTGGGGGTATCAATACATACTCGTGGCAGTGGACTATGTATCGAAGTGGGTAGAAGCGGTAGCCACTGAATCATGCGACGCCAAGTCAGTTATCAAGCTATTCGAGAAGACCATCTTCCCTTGTTTCGGCGTACCGCACACTGTTATAAGCGACATAGGGTCACACTTTGGAGAGAGACAGTTTGAAGCACTCCTGCACAAGTATGGAGTGAAGCACAAGATCTCTACACCCTACCACCCACAAACGTCAGGGCAGGTAGAAGTTTCCAATAGAAAAATCAAGCAGATTTTGGAGAAAACTATCATCCGAACGAGGAAAGACTGGTCTATGAAGCTTGATGATGCGCTTTGGGCCTACCGTACTGCTTACAAAACGCCCATAGGAACCACCCCCTACCGACTTATCTACGGAAAGTCCTGCCATCAGCCTTTGGAATTGGAACACAAGGCCCTTTGGGCAATCAAGTTCCTAAATACGGACCTCGACAAAGCAGGAGAAAAGAGGTTTTTGTAGCTTCAGGAGCTCGAAGAGCTAAGAATGAATGCCTATAAAAATGCAAAACTCTACAAACAAAGGAAAAAATTGTGGCATGACGCCCACCTCAGGAGAAAAGACGTAAGCAAAGGGGATAAAGTCTTGTTATTCAAGTCCTCCATACATATTTTCCCTGGGAAGCTACAAACGAGGTGGTCAGGACCGTTCACCATGTCAAAGATATACCCATCAGGAATGATGGAACTCTACGACAAGGACGATCTGACCAAAGTCTTCCAAGTGAATGGGCACAGGGTGAAAAGGTTCTATGAGGATGAAACTTTTGTCAGGAGAGCAGAGATCAACCTGCAAGATATGGGTACAGTCAAGGGCTGAACAAGATGATCCTACACCGGTCGAGCTGGCGATGCAACCTTCAGCACTACTCAGGAGGCAGCCCGAGTTTTTCTTTCTTTCATAGTGTAGGATGCATTTTTCTTATTACTTGTAAAAACAAACTTTATGAATTGTAATAAGGCCCGAGTCAGTGCATGCGCCGAGCATACCGACTCTTCTATTTTATAGGCCACCACGGTGTTTTACGAAGCATTGAGGAGTAATTTTGTCTGAGGTCAGGGACTCTACCCTAAACCAATGATATTTTTCCCATCAATTACTTTATCTTTGCCTTGCTTTAGTTTCAGCCGCCTTCTTTTATGCCATGTCAAGCAGTAGCTCAGCTGGCGCGCGATCACGCTTGTCTCGAGCTGCAGTTTCTGGGGCACTACAAGAGCCATGACGGATAGTATTCCCGAGCGACACCATATCGTGCATGAGATAAATGCCCTTATTTAGACTGACGGGAATGTCGTCTCGGGAACGACATGTCTCAAATGGCCGATGCATGCCCCAGAACTGCCCGATTTACCCCCAGCTGAGTTTGCTATATATAGTAAGGTGTTTCAATGTTTCGGGCTGCTACACTTACTCTTTTCAACCACCTGTAACACATGCAGTAATCTGCCCGTTTTGCTCGCATGTCGACCATCGTTCCTTCACCCTTGTATCTAGCGATGGCTCCAAAGAGCAAAGGTATAGCCCGACAGTCTGTTGCCCGACATGGGGTTTTCATATCGCGCACTGCCTATCGGGTTTACGAGCTCAGTCGACTTCTCTTGTATCGCCCGACGCATATAAAGCACGATTCATCGGCCATTAGCGTTTTCCCGATACGCCATGTCGGGAGTCACAGTTTTCCATCATGACGTCCTGTCGGGCAGTTGCTGCATGCGACCTTATCGCCCGATATACCCGTGTCGGGCAGCGAGTTGTGTCGCGCGGATCAACCCGTATCGTCCGATCCTGTATCGCCCTGGATTTTCTTTGAATGATACCCGGGCTTTTTCCCGCGAGACAGGTTTTATCAAGTTTTTAGTTCCCCTGCCTAACATTTAAAATAATCTTTGAACTTGATAACAGGTATGAATCGTCCACAACAAACCTCCGGAAGAGTTGGCAAACACCACAGAAGAATTGACGCTGTGGCTGAAGAAACAACAGTCGGACAGAAACGCCATAATCCTGAGGCAGCTAGGCCACCATCCGCCGAAAAGAAAGCAAGAGAAGTGCATTTCCTTATCATAATCTATCTTCTGCGGTGGTTTAGGGACATCTCCAAAAGAGGAAGACAATAAAAAGAGAGAGGCCCTCTGACTACACACTCCTGGGAACGAAAATGGACTCAAATGGACTGAACTGGGATTGATGATCAGTCCTTTTGTTCATGTTCACAACGTAAGTACCAGGAGTAAAGGGGGCCAAACAATTTTGAGGGTTTGCGCTTGTCTCGGCTGCAATAAGAGCATATTGCAGCTTCTCCAAAGCACAAGCGAACCCGCTAGCTAACCTTCACTGGGCTAACATGACCTCACCCTATCTTTTTCACTACTCTGGGACAGAGTGTGGATAAGTTTGGGGGGGGGGTACCCATGTACCAGTGAGGGAGGTATAAAAATCTCCTTCTTCACTTCGTTCTTCTCTTATATCATGTGTATGTATTCTTGCTAGTACGAAATGCCATGCTCATATAAAATTTTGAAAAATTTTGTTTATATCATTCTTGTAACATATGTACAAAGTTGCTATATTAGTAAAAACCTGATGCAACTACTTGCAAAGTTAGTTTTCTATGTGCTTAACGAGATACAAGTTCTGTTATATCTTTCTGATAATGCTGCTTCAAACAAATGAGAAGATTACGTTTTTCCATGTCAAAAATTTTGAAAAATATAATAATCTCACAAACAGCTAAGAGACGAGTATGGAGAAAGAAAAAGCTGCCCAAACAGCAGAAATCCCTCTTGTTTCCCCTTACCCAACAAAAATCCCAAAAAGAGAAAGTAGCCTTATGAGGGTGAATAAAAGCATGAGAGTTGTGCCCGATAAATAAAAAGAATATATATATATATATATATATATATATACACTTGTCTTCCAAAAGTACCCATCTTTAGGCATGGTAGATCTGGGGCAGTGGTACGTAGGATGTGAAATCACTGCTCTAAAGCCAACTGGCTTGGACTGCAGGGACCACTTGCCCGTTAACGGACCCTTACCTGGATGGACCGATGGGAGACAAGAAAAACCCCAAAAAAGCCTTAGCCTAACTTATACACAACTTTCTGCCCTAAAATAAAGTTGTTTGGTGCATAAGCTAACTTCGGAATCATACAACAAAGTCTCGCCGAAGCTGTAGAGAAAAAATTTACTGAAATAATATAAGCAAGGAAACACATGGTCTTTTATTTGCAGTGAGGCAGCATTATCTCTAAAGGCATTACTATACTTATTTTACCTCTTGGCCTGAAAGCTATACCAAGCAAGAAGAAGCATCACAAAATAAAGTTTAAATATTGATTGAGGACAATCAAAATGCTAAGTTTGGGGGAGTTGATAACACCAATTTTTGTGATGTTTTTGCCCTTTATTCTGTTGTCAAAACTGCCCTTTTTTGCTATTTTCCTCTCTTTTATTAGTACTTTCGCAATAATTGGCCAAGAAATGCTCTTAATCCAATATTTCCATCTTTTGCAGAGTTTTTCCTCATTTTGGTACAATAAGGCCGTCCCGGCCCACAAATAAGTCCAAGTCTATTTTGGCCTGACGCCCGATACGACCTCTACCTGACAGGGTGGAGCACACAATGACGCACGACAAAGGGATGCGTGCAAGAAGAAACTAACGGACGACACGTCTTCTACCCGACAGGGAGCCACACTCGCCACGACAACCCAAGCTTGTCGGGCGACACAACCACCCACCGGCAGGCGCGCCGACCGTCACGTGACCGATAGCCGATACCCCTGTGCTGAGCGACACCAGTATCGGCCGTCCACCAACCCGCAAATAAGGAGGACATGTGGCGCTTCGAGTACCATAAATTCCCCCAACCGCTGTCTATAAATAGCAGCTATAGGAAGCTGAAGAGACAGTTCAGACAGTTGGGAACTTTGAGCGATCTTCCAAGAAAAACTGCGAGAGCAAGAGTATCGTGCCCCAGTGCTCATACCGGGCAACTCTAGGTGAGCTCTTCCTCATCCCGAGAGGGAGGGGATGGTTCACTTAGGATCGTCCCGGACGACACTGCGGGCCGATATCGGCTGACGTAGATGAGCGACACAAGTGCCCGACAGTAGAACGCGTCGCTCCATGCCCGACACGATATTGAACCCGATACGCTTTTCCCGTCATGCGTGCCGCCCGAAATGAGCATATCGACTAGGATCCTTGAGCGATACAGTCGACCATCACAACGTGCCGCCCGAGAGGGTGTGCCGCCCGACACGGCTGTATCGGGCTAGGCTCCTGACCGGTATCGTGCTAGAGGGTCCACTGTAGTCTATTGTCCTTCTACATCAAGAAGGTGATACCTATCTTTACTTCTGTTATTTAATTCTTTAATTCCTGCATTGTAATCAAACCTTTATATGTTTATGGAAATAGAAAAGCTTACTTACTTGCTGCTCTATGCTTGGTACAATGTGTTGGATGACTGCTATGTTTGATATCTGAACTCTAGCTTGCATGTTTGGATCGCGCTTCGCTTAGCTACCGAATCGTGGTTTCCCGTCGCAACAACTTCGAGAGTTGTTTTGTGGCTGTAGTGTTTGGTCCAATTCTGGAGTAAGAGAGTGCCTGGAATGGAGTTGTTTCAATAACATTCCACTCTAACTTAAGACCAACAACCTCGAGAGGGGTGTTAGTGCTTGGTTAGAGGTACTCACTCTGAGAGGATGGGTACATGATGCTATTGCTAGTGCTTGTTTTACTAAAGTCTTATCCTTCGTACCTTGCTCTAGCTCTAGGTTTCATCTTTCTGTTTCTGTTGCATGAAAACCCCTAAAAACTGCTAATTGACTAAAAATCTTAAATCTCTCTAGTACCTCCAGTTGGAGATAGTTTTCTTATTTTGTTTGTGACATCTTCCTGTGTCCCTTTTGGGGAATTTATTATCTCTTTATACCTGCCGGAGTGTAGCGTGTTGATTCTGGGTTCTCAACACTACCCCCCTTGTCCCTATGTTCGACCTCGTATATCTACTTCAACCCCGTAAGCAAAGTTGCGGGGGCCTAGAAGGATTCAGGTTTATAAATATAAAAGCTCGACTACCTCAAATCGACCTCCAATTTTGGACGCGCGATTTAGGCCAGTCAATGAGTCAACTATCTAGATGAATATGAGGAATCAAATTCTGAATTATGGTTTATGACCATTACATCCTAAATGATATCCATGTGAACCATAAGGTATGACCTTGATGGTAGCATCCATTGGATGAAATCCATAAGTGTAAGTGTTAAGACACATGGATAACATTTTGAGAAGGATGATGCTTGTTGATTGCAACTTAATGACTAAGACATTTGGCGTATGGATACTAAAACCGCATTCCTATGAGGAATAAAACAAGGATGTGTACGTGACACAACCTATAAGGTTTATGAATCCACTAATGCAAATGAAGTCTATAAGTTACAATGAACTAATCAATGTGATTGATTGAGTACAAACAACTCAGAATTGGATCTTTACTTTGATGATATAGTCAAAGGGTTTGACTGATATGTCAAAGATAAAGAAAGGGATCTGTGATTTAGTAGGAGCGTATTCACATTCCACATGTTGTTGTTAAATGGAAATGTTCTAGAATGGAAATCCAAAAGTGGAAATTATCTTTAAGGAAGATAGAGATGTTTCCTATGTGATAGGAATAGAGATCTATAGAGATAGTTCTCAAAAAACCTCTTAACCTAAAAAGAGAAAGCATACAGTGGCAATATGTACTGAAGGGTTCAGTACACACAAATTCAGTGGGAGAAAACTTGTCCATGTTACATGGAGTTAGTATCCCAAGGCCAAGTGTCCAATCCTTATGAAGAATGGGAACACTAAGAATAGATATGGATCTATCATATATGTAATCATCCCATTATCTTGCATGTATGGACATGGCAAGAATGAAATGCATTCATCATCTTGTATGTATGACATGACAATATGATTTGCTCATCCTGATAACTCGTATGTGAGACATGACGAGTGGATGTCTGTCTACTTCCAGTAAGGGTTAATGGAATACCATGAGAACTTGATAAGTACTTGTGAAGTACTAGTTCTATGGAGATAAGGAAGAGTTCGATGTAAAGAGTTACATTGATGCAAACTTCCGAAAGGACAGAAAATTAATCGCAAAACATATATAAGATATATAAAAGTGAAAGTTTGTTGATAATTGGAAATGTTCCAATAAAACCATTTGAAAGGAAATGTCGAGTATCTATGTGTTAGAGAACATCATTAGATACTATATGGATCTGGAGGCTCATGAGATGAACTTATAGATATTCCTCTCATTGATGACAAGTATGGAATCCTTGATCATGCAATGTGGCTAAAGGTTAGCAAAGGAATACTAGATCGCATATTACGACAACTCCATCTCATACATGTGACGTACAACGAAGAGATGAGAGACATGCAATTTATACTGACTTTGGCAAGGTGTTGCCATTACTCACTATGTTGGCACAAGAGCACAGTAACATGTGGGACATGTTTGAAGATCACTATGAATACGATTCAATGGTGATGAGCTCGCAGTGCAAGTGGGAGTCTATTGGTATGTATGCCCTGAGAGCCAATCATAGGAAGATTGGTGGGATACAACAAGATTGATTTGATAAACCATAAAGGCAAGCTTCCAATTCTTTCTGGTTCAGTCATATGAGATAGTGATAGAACAGATTGAATGTCTAGAAAATGACAGTACTCAATGACGTATGCCTTCAGGTTCATGACCTGAACGATGAGATCATGCAGATGCTAAGAGTTTGTACATTCTTGTTATGTCCCTAGTCGGATGTCATTGTGGAAGGTAGATAGACAGTAATGACACACAAGACTAGATTGTGGTGTTGGTTGATGATATAATCTCATTAGTCATGATATAGAGATATCAAACCAAACACATAGGTACTTGTTAGAGAACAAGTGTACCGGACAGACCCACCGTGAGTTTGACACATGGAACCATGACATGGTAGTCACAGTCAGTACTCACAGTGATGGTGGTGAATGTGATTCTTAGACCTGAAATCACTACACTCAACACATGTCGTTGGGCACACTTTGACATCATCAAACGCAGTCCTGAAACATGGGTTGTTATAAAGGTGATGATTGGGTGGCTTTGACACATGGGGCTTTTGAGGGGTGAGTGATAGATATGGGATTTGTCCCTCCTGAGGGAGTTTGATATCCATGGCCACTTGATGAGTAGGATTGATAAAGGCGTGCACGCATGTGTGAATCAGTATGTGATATTGATGTCATACATATCTCTTCCAGTCTACTCTGAGATCAAGAAAATGAATGAACGTTGACAGGATGACTGTTCCATGCCTCGAGTTCATTCGGGATATCAGTGACAAAGGAATTATACATTCACTGTAACACCATTCACGGATTGTAGGATTGAAAGTTGTTCCCCAACTTTCTATTTTCAATTGGGTAGCACTGATGTGTGACTAGGCACCGCTCTTTTCTTGTGAAGTCATAAGTGTTATGGACTTTCACTGCCAACGTGAAATGGACCTGTAGGGTCACACACATAGGATTTAACCTGGAAGAGGAGTTTTGTCCACAAGCAATGTTTAGATTGATTAGTAAAGGAGTTTAGTAGTTCAATTAAACACTCAATTAATTGACAGCTCAATATCATAATGTTCAAGGTGTTGGACATATTGATTGGAGTATCGGATTGATTGAAATCGCAATTGACTGATTCTGCACAACCTGCACTCCCAACCGATCGGTTCAAGTGTTGAACCGGTCGGGTGAGGTTGCTGAACCGGTCGGCTCAAATGTTGAACCGATCGGCTCAAACCCAGGGTAAATCGATTGCTTCAAGTTTTGAAACGATCAGTTCAACTGGTGCAACCGAGCAAGTTGGGAAAGTCAGGTCGGTGAGAATTTTCCTTTCGTTTCGATTGCCCAATTTGATTGGGAATATGATTGGTATTCGATATCAATTAGAAACAAAAGAAGGAAAGTCATTTTGAGTTGGATCAGGACCGTGAACCGATCAGTTCAGGGCACCAACCGATCAGTTGGGAACCCCAAACGATCGGTTCAGGTCCTAGTCGATCGACTCAAGGGCCGAAACGATCGGTTCAGTGGTGAAACGATCGGTTCAGGTTGCGAGTTGGTTGCTTTTTGTGGAAAATCTCGATCCCTTCTATTCCTGCTTTTAGTCCCGCATTGCCCGGGATGGAGAACCCTGTCCCATGACCCTCCTATATATAGGGGTATTGGGGGCTTCTCAAAGTACAACTCAGTGCAACCAGTTGCTCTGCAAAGTTGTCGTTCTCTCTGGTTTTGGTAACCGAGAGAGAGCCCGAGCAAGTGCTTCCCGCAAAGGGAGGTGCAGCAAGGGAAAGACAACTACAGTTACAACTGGAGGCAGGAGAGTGTGTTGGTGACTAGTACGTCAACAGGAGGGTGCGACTTCTTCCAATTCATTGTGAGAAAAGGAGATTGGAGTTCCAGGTGGTCCGTGTGGACTACATCAGAGGCGGGAGGTTTCTGCCGCTCAGGAGGACAACTGTCATCCGACAGTCCGGTAGTAGGAGGATGAGTCAGTCTCGGTGCGACCAGGAGCTGTAAAGACATCGTCCAAGACCGGAGTTGAAGACCGCACAAGGCGCGAGGTATTGTCGCCGAGCAAGCTTCGGGACAAGGTATGATTCCACAAACCATCATTTCCTATTATATAGACGTTGACACGTTTCCTTGTTTTCGGTTTGGGGGAGAAATTTTTTTATTTCCGCTGCCTTCTCTGCCTCCCCTAAAACTCAACAGCATGCACTCGTAAATCGGAGTCTTCGACAAGCAACCTCGATCGTTATTTAGCGATCACTCAAACAACGTTGGAGGCAACAACAAAGCGCAGAAGAAAATAAGCGAGAGAGGGAGATTCTTTTTTCTGTGTGTAGAGGACTCGGCAATATTTTCGTTTATAAAAAAGATTGCAAGGGTTACCCCAATGCAAGGAGTCCCAGAAGGCGGAATTTGCATCCCTTTACGCGTGGGATGCGACATGCGCCGATATGCCAATTAAAGAGTTTTCAAATCAGTAGAAAGCCCATATTCTATTGTGTTCCTCAAATATTCTATGGATAATAATCCATATATAAATAAAAGGAAACTTTCAGAGTTCCTGAGGACTGAAACTAATACCTTTTAATTTGAAATACACTATACAGTATAGACAACAGCTATCTCCGTGCATTTTACGGAGATTACACAATATAGGATGGAATGATTACAGAACAAACTTAAATGGAGTCAAATCTCAACAATTACAATAAGGTAGCCTGGTGAGCTATTGCTCTATATAATATACCGTTATTTGTTGATGGCGCATGACTCGAAACAATTAGACAACAGATTGGCGCACCAAAGTAGTGTCGGTGCGTTCATGAGTTTTATCTGACCGGGATACTCTTGTCATAATGTACTGCCACGCTGCAAATTAGCAACCCTACCTAAATCCTTACCTACAGCAATCATTCCCTAGGTTTTTGAAAAATTAGCCCTAGGTGATTTGAGAATATATTCTGGCAGTTATAAGATGCCAAATGTAAGATCCAGACCAACCCCCAATGATCGTGCACAGTGATTTGAGGATGACTTGGGTGGTATCTTCACGTCGTCCTTTTGTTTTAGCTAGGTAGAGTATATCTGGACATAGGGGCAAGTCTGATCAGGAATAATGGGGTGTAGTTGCGTAAGATCGCAACATAAAATTGTATAATGAAGCCATTCTTTGTCATCTGACTATACTCGTACCAAATAAGATAATTGATGAATGGGAGTCCGCACATACCAAATAGAAGCATCAAACTGCTAGTTTACCTGAAACAGCCGAAGTTAAGTTTCTAGAATGACGAAAGAAATAGGCGAAAACGTTGTGGGTTATGTTTCAAAGAACAAAAGATGTCCTTTTTATTCATCTTCACTTCCCTTGTAAGCAAGTCATGAAAAATGCATTAACAAAATTCAACAAGCTCAGACAACGTATCTTTAGGTGCAAATTTTATATCGAATATGATACTACGAAGTAGAACGCCGTCTCTGAGGATGTGACATTACAATCCCTAGTCGTCAAAGGCCCCCCTCTTGCACAATTGGATTTGACCGTATTAGCAAGCAACAGCTCTTACTGTCAAACGTGATCATGGATCCAAAGTCAGAAGTTATTCTGTATCTACGACTGTCGTCCTCCGTATGCATGCTGTAGAGTTGAAGCTAAGCAATCACCTTCAATTGCGGCTGCCTTTTGGTCGTAGTTATTTGTATGCTACCACCGACAGGGCTGGCAATTATGGATCCTATAAAAATGCAGGCAACATGTAAACTTGTCAACGTTTGGTGGGATTGTTCAGAAGAGCAGAGTATAAAATTGCAAAAGAAATATCCATGCTGAGTTCATGTACAAGTCAAGACAGAAGAGTCCAATAAGTGTTATTTGTGCTCTGGTCCCCCTTGAGGCATGGGACATCGTCGAACTGGTCGAGGACCAGCTGATGGGGAGCAGGTGACCAAAACCTCCTAGAAGGTGGTAGCAAACATTATCGTACAGCTTCAGTTATAAGATCGCCCTCCAGAAGTACATACACTGTTCTGGTGATGAGTATTATCTGTATGTGAATCCTTAGACCCGTAAGAGGAACATTTAAACAAATGCATCAATTCTTGCAAGGCATACGAAGAGAGTAGAAAAGCACGGGAGCAGAAAGCAGCAACTGGTGAGCACTGCAGAGTGAAGCAAGAGACCGGAAAAGAAGGGGAACGGAGTGAAGCAAGATATTGGAAAAGAAGGGGAACAGAGAGTAGACGACGGCACAGTTTGAAGTATAGGAACAGTGAGAGGATAGAGCCGTTAATTACTATTCAAGAAAGGAATAGAGAAAGCCACGCAAAAACAGGTCGCTCAGCAAGATATTGGAAAAGAAGGGGAACAGAGAGTAGACGACGGCACAGTTTGAAGTATAGGAACAGTGAGAGGATAGAGCTGTTAATTCAAGAAAGGAATATAGAAAGCCACGCAAAAATAAATCCTTCATTCTTTTAAGAGTTAAAGATTTGGGTAAGCTCACACCCGTTTTCACGCACGTCCAAATGAGTCTCAATTCAGCCCCCAAACCACCACTACGTGGCAGATGGTGATTGAGTGATTTTTTTGGCAAATAAATTTGTTTCACTTATAATTTTTTAGCCGTAATGATTTTTTTAATGATACTAAAATTGTTGGTTTCATTACGAAAAATGTAATCTAACAAGCCTAATTTTAACATATTTTTTGAGAAAAAAATACAAAAATGATATATATAAGTTAATTGACAACCAACTATGGCGCTCATAAATGGTTATTGACACCTAAAAATAGTTAGTTGACGCCCAAAATAGTTCATTGACACTCAGAAGTATAAAGATGAGGCCTAAATAAGGTATTGACAACCAAAACAACTATTTAACCATTTTTGGGCGCAATTTAGCCATTTTTGGATGATATGGCACCCATAAATGGCTATTGACACCCAAAAATGGTTAATTGACACCCAAAATCATACATTGACACCCAAAAGTATAAAAATGACGTCCAAATAAGACAATTGACCCCCAAAATAGTTTATTGACACCTAAAAGTTTACAATGACGCCCAAAGAAGGCAATTTTGGATGTTGTGGCGCCCATAAATGGTTATTGACACACAAAAATGGTTAATTGACGCCAAAAATAGTTCATTAACACCCAAACGTATAAAGCGGATGCCCAAATAAGGTAATTGACTTTCAAAATGGTTCATGGACACCCAGAAGTTTAAAATGTCGCCCAAGTAAGATATTGACAACCAAAACAGCATAAAGACACCCAAATAGGTGTTTGATACATAAGAATCACTTAATGGCGCCTAAAATGGTTCATTGACATCTAGAATTATAACAATGCTCGTAAATGGCTATTGACACCAAAAAATGGTTAATTGATGCTCAAAAGAGTTTATTGACACCCAAAAGTATAAAAATGCTCCCAAATAGGTCTGTTTCATACCTAAGAACAATTTAATGGTGTCCAAATATAGTTGTACGCATCAAATAGGGTATAAGGACACTTCATGCCCGATAATAACTTATTGGCGCCCATAAATGATTAATGACACCCAAAGATGGTTAATTGATGTCCAAAATGGTTCATTGGCATCCAGAATAACCTATTCATATTATTTTTATATTTTTTTATAAAAATATATCAATATTAGTCTTGTTGGAATGTATTTTTCATAACGAATCTAATGATTTTTGTTTCGTCAAAAAATTAATCACGGTTCAAAAATTATAAGCAAAACAAATTTATTTATCAATTACACAACTTACACCTACCCATCCAATTAAATCCCGCCACATCACCCCCCACCCCCATAAAATCACCCAGCCACCCCAACTGGTCGCGCGTAGCACCTTGCGTGAGGGTGTTACGCGTGACCAGCTAATTTTCCTTCCTTTAACAAGAGTACATGGCTACTAAGCTAGCCAGCATAGAGGGCGCTGACTCGAGGAGGTAGGCAGTCTAGGTGCCATGGTCCTTACTCCTCGGAGGACTATTTTCCAACAATAGACAAATTAGTATGATAACCGAAGGCCGCCTTTCGGCTTTCTCGCCGGCTCCTCCCGATTGCAGGGTTTTGCTGTTGGAAGATATGGTTCCGCATAAAGGATCTTACACACAAAATAATTGTCATCGATTTCCCAAGAATGTGGTGGTAATTGAGAAGCCATCTCCTAACCAAACCAAAAGAACTAATTGAAATATATTTTTTGTCTCTATTGGAGGCTTATTGGAGCTCCAACTCTAGTTGAGGTGGAACTTATGGTAAGTGAAAGCTTAGCCTAAGCGTGGGGGAGTTAGTAATTCAGTGGAGAAGGAACAAATTTTCCAGAATAGGAATCCGGTTTCGAATTTTCGATTGTGCGACTCAGCGGTTAAACGCTTCCCTCGATATACATGTAGTTGAGGGGTCGGGGGTTTATGCCATCAAGGAGGTCTCATTTAATCACGCACGTCCTCAAAAGTGGTTCTCACATATAAAAAAACTTAGCCTAAGCATAATTTGAGATAATATATTGCCTATCCAGTATAATTCTAAGAGATATAAATGTGTTGGCAATTATAGTTGAAAAAAGTTATTTGTCTAAATCAAGGTCTATAACTAGTGCAAAAGGGTTCCTTGTCCCAAAAGCTTTCCCAAAGAGTATCTAAGCTTAATTTTTTTTAACACCATATGCTATAAATATGGATTTCTAAACTCTGACCAATCAAGGAACAAGAAAATCAATTACACACTTTTTATAGAAAATTCTAGAAATCAAGTAAATAAGTATCTAAATTTATTCATGTCCTCGCATGTCAGACAAAATTTTAAATAAGTGACATTTTACATCAGAAAAAAATCAAAGTAATGTGGCTACAATCAGGGAAAGGCTTGAAAATGACTAGAATGCTTATGAGGTCCAGACTGCAAAGAGTGGAACCAGAGAAGGGATTCCGTCATAAATTGAGGAATAATTCCATAAAATCCAGACACACATATATGTATAGGAAAAATATGAATTTTAAATTTCTCAAAGTATAATGCATCAATTAGAGACTTTGTGTAGTAGTGATTTTTTTTTAATAATTTCAATATTAATTGAATTACATAGTTCCTTGCTTCAAGGGTGGAATTACAAATGAATAATGACTCATATATTGCAACAGACCAATATAGAGAGTAACATAACCATCCCAAGATATCCTTCAAAGTCCAAGGTTCACAGTCCTATTGAATTATCATCCTCTAAAACACATATACCTGGGTGGTATAGAAACAATATCCTAAAAAAGATTTAAATAAAAAGTAAGGATATGTAATCATTGAGTATACGTATAATAAAAAAATTTGAGCATTACTATATAGGTAAAATAAGAGAGGGGTTCCCAATAAAGAGAGGGTTTATCAACATATAGGTAAGTTCAATGGAAATTAGACAAAATAATGATTTATTAAAGAGTAACAGAGAATCATAGGGTGTCTTTTCATTAATTACTTCATAATATAAAAAACATAACAATTGCATGCATATATGAGATAGACCAAGAGATCTAAGATAGGAAAATAGGCACACGCTAAAGTATAAATGGTAATGCCTAACACCACTACTCTAGATAGACAGTCTAATACCAAGCATGAACAATTAAGAAGCAAGATAGATAGTTCAGTCATGTTTCCAATTCCAAGTAGCAAGGTAAGTGGGGTCATTGACCCTATGTTCAAATAAAAATTTATGAATTATAAAATTTTAAATGGGATCACAAGAATAATCAAGTAAAGGGTGATTGTCTCAGATTAGGAAACGTGTGTTTATGATTATATAAATGTCCAAATTACAACAAAAGGTTCACATACCTAATCTTCACATCTACTAGTTAACTCATTAGATATACTGATCAGTCCCTAAGTCAAGTATTCATCCTAGGAATAGAACAAGTGTGTTAGTTAGAACAAACAAAACATGTGTATACATGTTGGTATGTATGCCCTGAGAGACAATCATGGGATGATTGGTGGGATACATTAAGATTGATTTTATAAGCATCAAATGCAAGCTTCCAATTCTTTCTGGTTCAGTCATATGAGATAATGATAGAACAGATTGAATGTCTAGAGAATGACAATACTCAATGACATATACTTTTAGGTTCAGGACCTAAACGATGAGATCATACATATGCTAAAGAGTTTGTACATTCTTATTATGTCCCTAGTCGGATGTCATTATGGAAGGTAGATAGACAACAATGACACACAAGACTAGATTATGGTGTTGGTTGATGACATAATCTCATTAGTCATGATATGGAGATATCAAACCAAACACATAGGTACTTGTTAGAGAACAAGTGTACCACACAGACCCACCGTGAGTTTGACACATGGAACCATGACATGGTAGTCACAGTCAGTTCTCACAGTGATGGTGGTGAGTGTGATTCTTTGACCTGAAATCACTACACTCAACACATGTCATTGGGTACACTTTGACATCATCAAATGTAGTCCTGAAACATGGGTTGTTATAAAGGTGATGATTGGGTGGCTTTGACACTTGGGGCTTTTGAGGGGTGAGTGATATATATGAGATGTGTCCCTCCCGAGGGAGTTTGATATCCGTGGCCACTTGATGAGTAGGATTGAGATAGGCGTGCACACACATGTGTGAATCAATATGTGATATTGATGTCATACATATCTCCTCCAATCTACTCTGAGATTAAGAAAGTGAATGAACGTTGACAAGATGATTGTTCTATGCCTTGAGTTCATTCGGGATATCAGTGATAAAGGAATTATACATTCACTATAACACCATTCATGGATTGTAGGATTGATAGTTGTTCTCCAACTTTCCTTTTCACTTGGGTAGAACTGATGTGCGACAAGGCACCTCTCTTTTCTTGTGAAGTCATAAGTGTTATGGACTCTCACTGCCAACGTGAAATGGGCCTGCAGGGTCACACACATAGGATTTAACCTGGAAGAGGATTGTATCCACAAATGATGTTTAGATTGATTACTAACGGAGTTTAGTAGTTCAATTCAACACTCAATCGATTGCTAGCTCAATATCATAGTGTTCAAGGTGTTGGACCGATTGATTAGAGTATCAGATTGATTGAAACTGCAATTGACTGATTTTTTGCACAGTCTGCACTCCCAACTGATTGGCTCATATGATGAACCGATCGGCTCATATGATGAACCGATCAGCTCAAGTTGGTGAACCGATCGACTCATGTGATGAACCGATCAGCTCAGGACAGGCTGAACCGACCAGTTCATGGGTTGAACCGATCAACTCAACTGGTCCAAATGAGTGAGTTGGGAAAGTTAGGTTGGCAAGAAATTTCTTTTCATTTCACTTGTCCAATTTGATTGGAACAAGGATTGGTATTTGGATCAATTCGAAACAAAAGAGGAAAAGTCAATCGAGAACTGATCAGGACCATGAACCGATCGGCTCATACTTGAACCGATCGGCTCAGATGTCCCAACCGATCGGTTCAGGTGTGAATCGATCGGCTCAGGTGTGAACCGATCGGCTCAGGTTCCCAACCGATCATTTCATGCTT